>OX371208.1:19650000-21017000 GCA_947310845.1 Yponomeuta plumbellus | reverse complement strand
TCGCAAGTGGTGTGACCACAACGCGAATGCGACAGCGGCGCAACCTAACCTAACCTAACCTAACCTAACCTAACCTAACCTTTTTTTTTTTTTTTTTGTTAACGGGGTGAAATGCTTTGTGCACCATAACCGCCACCCTTGGGGGAGGGCGACGGCCGTGTGTCGGACTCTCCTCTCCTAATAATAGGAGAGGCATACCTCCTAAAACACCCCGGGGGCCGTCCTGTCGCTCGTGCAATGGGGCGCCGCCGGATCTCGCAAGTGGTGAACCACAACGCGAATGCGACAGCGGCGCCCCGGCGACGTCGACCCGACTCGCAAGGAGTCGGGCCCACCCTCACTGGAGAAGGGGCATGGGCCCCCCACCCCCTTCTCCCGTCACGATTTCGGACGGCAGGTCCCCCAACCTGCCGTCTGTGACCCTCCCTCAACCGGCGGCGCAAGCACCGCGCGGCGTCCCCCGCGCCACCGGCTCTCCCGGCGGAGAGGCGCGAGCTCCACAAGCCTCCAACTACCGAGGACCCGTTGTGGCCCTCTGCCCGGATCCTCGGCCCATCTAAGTTGCCCTCCCACAAAAACACCCCTCGGCCAGAGACCATATGGGGTGACCAGTCCCTGGCCCCTGGCTTACCTCCCGCAATGTCCCTCCCAGGCCCGGCTTGTGGATCTCGCGCCCCTCCTCGACCCTCCAGCCCTCTTCCATGCCCTCTGCTGGACAGAGGGACATAGAGAGGGCCCCCACCGTGTGTTTTTTATAGAGGTTGTCTCCTCGCGGCCCGAAGGCCCCCGGCCCCGCTCAATGTGGGGTTACGGGTGCGGGGCCCATGGTGGACCCTGCGGGACATCCAGCAGCGCAAGCCACTGGACGTCCCCCTCCCTCTGGTTTTGGTCCGCGCCGGCCGAAGCCGGTACCCCCCATATCTGGAGGGCGTTCCCCTATCCGCCACCCGGGGGACGCGTCCGATGGAAGACCAGAAACTCCACACGGAAACCTAACCTAACCTAACCTAACCTAACCTAACCGATAAAACAACTTTTGTTCAGTTTACCTCTCACCCACTTGTGTCGCACCTTCTTACAAGCGTCTCGCCTTCAGCTCCTTGGATCTGAAACAAAAATAAAAGTAGATTCAATAGTTTTCTCTCAATTCAGCAAAAACCCTTACAAATTTTCTAAATTAACTTTTTTCGGCCTTTTTATTTAATTTCTTTTTCTAAATCCGTCGGACCTCTTCCGCATCTACTACACTTCTCTTCGTGGGCCTCCCCCGCGTCGATTGACACCTCTTTTGTGCCGATACGACGAAATTTTTGTCTTTCTCCATACATACGTCTCGTAAAAAATCCACCTAAGCGGCGTGTATTTTCAGTACAACATAAAACAACTTTTGTTCAGTTTACCTCTCACCCACTTGTGTCGCACCTTCTTACAAGCGTCTCGCCTTCAGCTCCTTGGATCTGAAACAAAAATAAAAGTAGATTCAATAGTTTTCTCTCAATTCAGCAAAAACCCTTACAAATTTTCTAAATTAACTTTTTTCGGCCTTTTTATTTAATTTCTTTTTCTAAATCCGTCGGACCTCTTCCGCATCTACTACACTTCTCTTCGTGGGCCTCCCCCGGTTTTTGCCGCCACCCACCCCGCCGCCCCGCCCCACCCCACCGACCCTTTGTCATACTCTTGGGTCATCGACTTTTCTGGGAAATAAATTTTTGATTTTTACCGTTTCTGGCCACATTTTTAACATGTTGAGGACGCCGCTCGGGCTGACGCCCCACTCCCACACCAGCGACGACCCGGACTCGTCTGGTTCGATGCCCCCGCTCCGTTACGGCAGCCAAGCCGCCACTCCCACTGCCACGGTCGCCACTCCCGCTGCTAAGCCCGCCAAACCCGCTAAACCCGTCCCGCTACAGATGGGCTATTTTGAGGACACGGAGAGCGAGATCCTCTCCCTCTTTGAGGTTATCCGAGAAGCCGTGGGCCGCTCGGGTAACCTCAAGAGAGGGATCAAGGCCGATATCCTGACAAGCGTGGACAGGCTTGAATATCTTTTTACTCTTTCGCCGCTGCCATCTGCCCCGCCTCCCCCGCCTGCCCCCCCTGCTAACACCGAGGAACTGAAGGCAACCATTCGAGAGTGCATCCGTGAGGAGATGAGGGCGATCACGGTGCCTGCGCCGACCGCTCAGGCGCCTCTGCCGACTCCTACTCCGCCTCCTCCGGGTCAGTTCTCATACGCCAAGGTTGCCTCAACTCCCTCTGTTCCACTCCGCCCGCCTCCTTATAAACCATCAATCATAGTCTCTGCAAAGGATTCTAACACCACCTCTGAGACTCTTTCTGCCTGGCAGAAGAGTATCTCTTTCAGAGACACAAACTTTGCCCCTCTTAGTGTCAAGCCCATCTCGAAAAATAAACTCCGGGTCGAATTCGACAAGACCGAACACATGGAGACCACCCTACATAAACTCAGCCCCACATCTACCATTCAAGCAGAGCCCTCTAAAAAACTACAGCCAATGATCATTGTCAAAGGAGTACCCGAAGACATCAGCCCTGAGACACTCACAACCATTCTCCGCACCCAAAATGACTCCGTAAAAAACAACGGGCCTGAGGACCTCCAACTTAAATTCAAGAGGGGAAACCGGAATCCCAAATTATATAACGCAGCTTTCACTACCAGCCCTGCTCTTTGGCGGTCCATCACTGATGTTGGCAAACTCAATGTGGACCACCAAAGGGTCCACGTCGAATGTTATATCCCAGTTCTTCAGTGCTATCGCTGCCTACAGTATGGCCACACCAAGAAGTGGTGTAAAGAAACCACTACTACCTGCTCCCACTGCTCATCCACCCAACACGCATTCAAGGACTGTCCAGTTAAAAACGACGCTTCAAAACTATCATGTCACAATTGTAACGCTCACAATAAAATTCATAATAACACCTCAGAAAAAGATACTTCCCACAGCGCTACTTCTGCTACTTGCCCTAGATACATAAGTATGAGCAACTCTGTTCGCTCGCGTACGGACTACGGCGAGTAGCCCCACCTCACCGGACTAAATCGAGCGTATACCCAGAACAAGCAGAATCTGTATAGAGCTGCAGGGCGCACCTTCCAACTATTGCGGCCGCTTTCGGCGGCGGATTTTACCGACATTAAAGTCATCGGTTTTAAATACCCGTGACCGACAAGACATGCTGCGATATGGCTACCATCCAGTTGATGGACCAACCAGCGCGTGAGTGTCCTCGGCTCTATACAGATTCTTGTAAATATGCAAGAATTCTAAGAACAAGTAACCCTATTAAATCTATATAAATCTTCTTCATAAACTTTTTATACCTAAAAACTAAAACAAATATAATATATATATATATACTTAATATACAAAAATAAATAATCTAAGCTTTAAGTTAACCCGCGAAACCTTATAATCATTTTTTTTTTTTTTAAAGGCTTTACTATCTTTAAACCTTAACAAAATAAATAAATATATACTTCTACTCACATAATATCACAATAAACTTAAATCCTGTTAAAATACTTCATCACCCAACAACTAATTAAAATCACTAATTGTAAACCTCTTTCTTAAGCCCCCAATAAAATCACACTGTGTGCTCGCGGAGTATACCATTAGCACCGCGAGCACACACGGAGCTTCAAATTCTTTGAAAAAAAAAAAAAAAAAAAAAACCTAACCTAACCTAACCTAACCTAACCTAACCTAACCTAACCTAACCTAACCTAACGCCAGATAACCTTCACGTGTACCCCTCCGCTTCCGTTCCCTCTGATTCCTTGTGAACCAGATGGAAGGGCAAGTGGTGGGGTCGGTGCGCCCTGAGCGTTAGTCAGTGACTTCTCCTTGTGGGATCTTGCTGGCTAACGGCGAATGATCTGGCCCGAGGGGTCGCGTGGGTTCCAATTCCTCTGTGAATCGGGACCCAGGCGACCAACCGAAGGAGGTCCGGCTAGGGGGGGGCGCAGTCGCGCCTCAAACTAGTCGGATAAGAGTGGCCGCGGGCGGAGGGTCGGGGGACCCGACGCCCACGATCGCGGCGGGCCGGAAGGCACCCTCGTGTGTTCCGAGGGTGCCTTCTCGCGCAAGGAGAGGGCCCGTGCGCTCGCTCTCCACCTTCTCTGCTTTCAGAGAAGTGCTGGAGGGCGAGCGACGGGCGTCGCAGCGTCGCGCCGTCCTCCTCTTGCCTGTTGTATGGGCGACGGGTCGGGGGAGGGCGGCGCGAGGAAGCGGTTGGGGGCCATTATGGCCCCCCAGAGGAGGGGCGGCGCTTCCTTGCCTCGTCGTATGGGCGATGGGGCGAGTGGCGCCGCCGGGGAGCCAATCTGGCTCCCCACCAGTAGAGCCCCTTCGGGGGCGAGCTCTTGCCGGGTCACAGTGAATTAACCTCTGGCCTATCCTGTGGCCCGGTAGAGTAGCGGAGGAACACCGCGGGGTTTTAGGGGGTAGTCCAGCACTGAGCAGGCGGCTCGATAGTGCTGGGAGTCCACCACAAAGTCGCTCTGCTGTCCCCCGGCAGCAGAGTGGCGAAGTGCGCAAATGCATTTCCCCGCGTTAAAAAAAAAAAAAAAAAAAAAAAAAAAAAAAAACCTAACCTAACCTAACCTAACCTAACCTAACCTAACCTAACCTAACCGATAAAACAACTTTTGTTCAGTTTACCTCTCACCCACTTGTGTCGCACCTTCTTACAAGCGTCTCGCCTTCAGCTCCTTGGATCTGAAACAAAAATAAAAGTAGATTCAATAGTTTTCTCTCAATTCAGCAAAAACCCTTACAAATTTTCTAAATTAACTTTTTTCGGCCTTTTTATTTAATTTCTTTTTCTAAATCCGTCGGACCTCTTCCGCATCTACTACACTTCTCTTCGTGGGCCTCCCCCGCGTCGATTGACACCTCTTTTGTGCCGATACGACGAAATTTTTGTCTTTCTCCATACATACGTCTCGTAAAAAATCCACCTAAGCGGCGTGTATTTTCAGTACAACATAAAACAACTTTTGTTCAGTTTACCTCTCACCCACTTGTGTCGCACCTTCTTACAAGCGTCTCGCCTTCAGCTCCTTGGATCTGAAACAAAAATAAAAGTAGATTCAATAGTTTTCTCTCAATTCAGCAAAAACCCTTACAAATTTTCTAAATTAACTTTTTTCGGCCTTTTTATTTAATTTCTTTTTCTAAATCCGTCGGACCTCTTCCGCATCTACTACACTTCTCTTCGTGGGCCTCCCCCGGTTTTTGCCGCCACCCACCCCGCCGCCCCGCCCCACCCCACCGACCCTTTGTCATACTCTTGGGTCATCGACTTTTCTGGGAAATAAATTTTTGATTTTTACCGTTTCTGGCCACATTTTTAACATGTTGAGGACGCCGCTCGGGCTGACGCCCCACTCCCACACCAGCGACGACCCGGACTCGTCTGGTTCGATGCCCCCGCTCCGTTACGGCAGCCAAGCCGCCACTCCCACTGCCACGGTCGCCACTCCCGCTGCTAAGCCCGCCAAACCCGCTAAACCCGTCCCGCTACAGATGGGCTATTTTGAGGACACGGAGAGCGAGATCCTCTCCCTCTTTGAGGTTATCCGAGAAGCCGTGGGCCGCTCGGGTAACCTCAAGAGAGGGATCAAGGCCGATATCCTGACAAGCGTGGACAGGCTTGAATATCTTTTTACTCTTTCGCCGCTGCCATCTGCCCCGCCTCCCCCGCCTGCCCCCCCTGCTAACACCGAGGAACTGAAGGCAACCATTCGAGAGTGCATCCGTGAGGAGATGAGGGCGATCACGGTGCCTGCGCCGACCGCTCAGGCGCCTCTGCCGACTCCTACTCCGCCTCCTCCGGGTCAGTTCTCATACGCCAAGGTTGCCTCAACTCCCTCTGTTCCACTCCGCCCGCCTCCTTATAAACCATCAATCATAGTCTCTGCAAAGGATTCTAACACCACCTCTGAGACTCTTTCTGCCTGGCAGAAGAGTATCTCTTTCAGAGACACAAACTTTGCCCCTCTTAGTGTCAAGCCCATCTCGAAAAATAAACTCCGGGTCGAATTCGACAAGACCGAACACATGGAGACCACCCTACATAAACTCAGCCCCACATCTACCATTCAAGCAGAGCCCTCTAAAAAACTACAGCCAATGATCATTGTCAAAGGAGTACCCGAAGACATCAGCCCTGAGACACTCACAACCATTCTCCGCACCCAAAATGACTCCGTAAAAAACAACGGGCCTGAGGACCTCCAACTTAAATTCAAGAGGGGAAACCGGAATCCCAAATTATATAACGCAGCTTTCACTACCAGCCCTGCTCTTTGGCGGTCCATCACTGATGTTGGCAAACTCAATGTGGACCACCAAAGGGTCCACGTCGAATGTTATATCCCAGTTCTTCAGTGCTATCGCTGCCTACAGTATGGCCACACCAAGAAGTGGTGTAAAGAAACCACTACTACCTGCTCCCACTGCTCATCCACCCAACACGCATTCAAGGACTGTCCAGTTAAAAACGACGCTTCAAAACTATCATGTCACAATTGTAACGCTCACAATAAAATTCATAATAACACCTCAGAAAAAGATACTTCCCACAGCGCTACTTCTGCTACTTGCCCTAGATACATAAGTATGAGCAACTCTGTTCGCTCGCGTACGGACTACGGCGAGTAGCCCCACCTCACCGGACTAAATCGAGCGTATACCCAGAACAAGCAGAATCTGTATAGAGCTGCAGGGCGCACCTTCCAACTATTGCGGCCGCTTTCGGCGGCGGATTTTACCGACATTAAAGTCATCGGTTTTAAATACCCGTGACCGACAAGACATGCTGCGATATGGCTACCATCCAGTTGATGGACCAACCAGCGCGTGAGTGTCCTCGGCTCTATACAGATTCTTGTAAATATGCAAGAATTCTAAGAACAAGTAACCCTATTAAATCTATATAAATCTTCTTCATAAACTTTTTATACCTAAAAACTAAAACAAATATAATATATATATATACTTAATATACAAAAATAAATAATCTAAGCTTTAAGTTAACCCGCGAAACCTTATAATCATTTTTTTTAAAGGCTTTACTATCTTTAAACCTTAACAAAATAAATAAATATATACTTCTACTCACATAATATCACAATAAACTTAAATCCTGTTAAAATACTTCATCACCCAACAACTAATTAAAATCACTAATTGTAAGCCTCTTTCTTAAGCCCCCAATAAAATCACACTGTGTGCTCGCGGAGTATACCATTAGCACCGCGAGCACACACGGAGCTTCAAATTCTTTGAAAAAAAAAAAAAAAAAAAAAACCTAACCTAACCTAACCTAACCTAACCTAACCTAACCTAACCTAACCTAACCTAACCTAACCTAACCTAACCTAACCTAACCTAACCTAACCTAACCTAACCTAACCTAACCTAACCTAACCTAACCTAACCTAACCTAACCATAAAACAACTTTTGTTCAGTTTACCTCTCACCCACTTGTGTCGCACCTTCCTACAAGCGTCTCGCCTTCAGCTCCTTGTTCCTGAAACAAAAATAAAAGTAGATTCAACAGTTTTCTCTCAATTTAGCAAAAACACTTACAAATTTTCTAAATTCACTTTTTTCGGCCTTTTTATTTAATTTCTTTTTCTAAATCCGTCGGACCTCTTCCGCATCTACTACACTTCTCTTCGTGGGCCTCCCCCGATTTTTGCCGCCACCCACCCCGCCGCCCCGCCCCACCGACCCTTTGTCGATACCCTTGGGTCATTGACTTTTCTGGGGAATTAATTTTACATTTTTTAGCGTTTCTGGCCACAACTTTAGAATGTTAAGAACGCCGCTTGGGCTGACGCCCCACTCCCACACCGGCGACGACCCGGACTCGTCTGGTTCGATGCCCCCGCTCCGTCACGGCAGCCAAGCCGCCACACCCACTGCTACGCCTGCCAAACCCGCTGCTAAGCCCGCTAAACCCGTCCCGCTACAGATGGGCTATTTTGAGGACCCGGAGAGCGAGATCTTCTCCCTCTTTGAGGTTATCCGAGAAGCCGTGGGCCGCTCGGGTAACCTCAAGAGAGGAATCAAGGCCGATATCCTCACAAGCGTGGACAGGATTGAGCACCTTCTCACTCTTTCACCGCTGCCATCTGCCCCGCCTGCCCCGCCTGCCCCCCCTGCTGACACCGAGGGACTCAAGGCAACCATCCGCGAGTGCATTCGAGAGGAGTTGAGGGCGATCACGGTGCCTGCGCCGACCGCTCAGGCGCCTCTGCCGACTCCTACTCCGCCTCCTCCGAGCCAGTCCTCATACGCTAAGGTTGCCTCGACTCCCTCGGTCCCGCTGCGGCCACCTCCTTATAAACCGTCTATTATAGTCTCTGCAAAGGACTCCAGCACCACCTCTGAGACTCTTTCTGCCTGGCAGAAGAGTATCTCTTTCCGAGACACAAACTTTGCCCCTCTTAGTGTCAAGCCCATCTCCAAAAATAAACTCCGGGTCGAATTCGACAAGACCGAACACATGGAAACTACCCTAAATAAAATAAGCCCATCTTCTACTATCGAGGCGGAGCCATCGAAAAGGTTGCAGCCCATGGTAATAATCAAGGGTATTCCCGACTCAATTTCCCCCGAGACTCTAACCACCATTCTGCGCACTCAAAACGACGCAATTAAAAACAACGGGCCTGAGGAACTCCAGCTTAAGTTCAAACGCGGAAACAGGAACCCGAAACTGTATAATGCGGCCTACACCACCAGCCCTGCTCTTTGGCGGTCCATCACTGACGCTGGAAAGCTCAATGTGGACCACCAAAGGGTCCACGTCGAGAGTTATATACCGGTCTTACAATGTTACCGCTGCCTCCAGTATGGCCACACCAAGAAGTGGTGCAAAGAAACCACCTCCACCTGCTCGCACTGCTCATCCACCCAGCACAGTTACAAGGACTGCCCTGTTAAGGAAGACACCTCTAAGCTATCCTGCTACAACTGCAACGCACACAACAAGAACCATAATATCTCCGACAAAGATACCGCCCACAGTGCGACGTCAGCTAATTGCCCCCGCTACATAAGTACGAGCAAATCCGTCCGCTCACGTACCGATTACGGCGAGTAGCTTTATCGTAACTCAATATAGCCCACAGTCTAAATCATCCAGGACCTGTATGGAGCTGTAGGGCGCGTCCTTCACCTACCGACGCTGCTCCCGGTCGCGGATGTCGCCGACGATACAATAATCGGTTTAAGATACCCCCGACCGACAAGAGCAGTTGCGATGAACCCACGCGCGTGTGCGCCCACAGCCCTATGCAGATCTAATTTAAGCATAAGTAATCCTGAAAAAATCTCTTAAAATCCTTAAAATCTATATTATTATAAAATGTAAACATTATATATAATTATATAAATACATATATATACACACTACAAAATTAATAACAATTTAACAATCTTAAACGTTTCCAATTACTTGATCCCCTTACAACTTATCAAACTTTAACCAAATAACTAATCATTAACTAAATACAATAAATATTAATAAACTTAATAATGCACTTTATATTATATATGTATAATATAAAAGATGCTGTAAACATGATAACTGCCAAAATCTCCCTGTAAATACTCTACTTAACAACAAAAACTCCAAATCCCAAATCCCTTTTTAATAAAATCAATTCTAATACGCACTTTGTACAAAGTTGCACAAAATCAAAATTATAATCTGTAACACTCTGTCATAACCCCCCAATATAATCACTCTGTGTGCTCGCGGAGTATTCCATTAGCACTGCGAGCACACAAGGAACCTCAACTTCTTTAAAAAAAAAAAAAAAAAAAAACCTAACCTAACCTAACCTAACCTAACCTAACCTAACCTAACCTAACCTAACCTAACCTAACCTAACCTAACCTAACCTAACCTAACCTGGGGCGCCACGCCAGATAACCTTCACGTGTACCCCTCCGCTTCCGTTCCCTCTGATTCCTTGTGAACCAGATGGAAGGGCAAGTGGTGGGGTCGGTGCGCCCTGAGCGTTAGTCAGTGACTTCTCCTTGTGGGATCTTGCTGGCTAACGGCGAATGATCTGGCCCGAGGGGTCGCGTGGGTTCCAATTCCTCTGTGAATCGGGACCCAGGCGACCAACCGAAGGAGGTCCGGCTAGGGGGGGGCGCAGTCGCGCCTCAAACTAGTCGGATAAGAGTGGCCGCGGGCGGAGGGTCGGGGGACCCGACGCCCACGATCGCGGCGGGCCGGAAGGCACCCTCGTGTGTTCCGAGGGTGCCTTCTCGCGCAACGAGAGGGCCCGTGCGCTCGCTCTCCACCTTCTCTGCTTTCAGAGAAGTGCTGGAGAGCGAGCGACGGGCGTCGCAGCGTCGCGCCGTCCTCCTCTTGCCTGTTGTATGGGCGACGGGTCGGGGGAGGGCGGCGCGAGGAAGCGGTTGGGGGCCATTATGGCCCCCCAGAGGAGGGGCGGCGCTTCCTTGCCTCGTCGTATGGGCGATGGGGCGAGTGGCGCCGCCGGGGAGCCAATCTGGCTCCCCACCAGTAGAGCCCCTTCGGGGGCGAGCTCTTGCCGGGTCACAGTGAACTAACCTCTGGCCTATCCTGTGGCCCGGTAGAGTAGCGGAGGAACACCGCGGGGTTTTAGGGGGTAGTCCAGCACTGAGCAGGCGGCTCGATAGTGCTGGGAGTCCACCACAAAGCTGCTCTGTTTTCCCCCGACAACAGAGCGGCGAAGTGCGCAAATGCATTTCCCCGCGTTAAAAAAAAAAAAAAAAAAAAAAACCTAACCTAACCTAACCTAACCTAACCTAACCTAACCTAACCTAACCTAACCTAACCTTTTTTTTTTTTTTTTTTTTTTTTACGGGGTGAAATGCAGTTACGCACCATGACACCGCCCCCTGAGGGAGGGTGGCGGCCGTGTGTCAGGCTCGCCCACCGAGTGTGGGCATACTGACTAAAACACCCCGGGAGCCGTCCTGTCGCTTGTGCAATGGGGCGCCGCTGGATCTCGCAAGTGGTGTGACCACAACGCGAATGCGACAGCGGCGCCCCGGCGACGTCGGCCCGACCGAAGCCGGGCCCCTTCCCTGGAGGAGGGGTGTGGGCTCCACACCCCCCCCTCCCGCCACGTGTCAGACGGCAGGTCCCTCAACCTGCCGTCTGTGGCCCTCGCTACACCGGCGGCATGAGGTGCGCGTATCGCCTCCTACGCGCGCCGGTGCGTCTCCGACGGAGCGGCGCGGACCGAGGATCATCCTCCCGCAGCCGCTCCTCAGCCTCCTTCAGCCCCATGACCTGGTGGCAGAAGTGGGCCATCGCCTTCCACGCTCTCTCCCTGCGGAGCATGACGGGAATCATACTCGGCAGGGAGAGACCGTCCTCGAAGTGCTGCGCCAGAGTATGGCGCTGTGGACCCCAGGCCGCACACTCCTCGAGGGTGTGCTCCGCCGTGTCCGCTGGAGCGTCGCATTCGCGGCACTCCGGCGTCTCCTCCCTCCCGATGCGGTGCAGGTACTTGCCGAAGCACCCATGCCCGGTTAGCACCTGCACCATCCGGAAGGTGAGGGGCCTGCGTTTGCGACGCATCCAGCGCTCGAGGACCGGCTTCACGGCCCGTATGGTCCACCCGCCATATTGGGCCACCTCGAGGTCTTCGGCCCACCTCTCCACCAGGTCATCCTTCGCCTCGCGGCGCTCGCGGCGCACCTCCCTTGGGGCCGGGCTCTCGCCCTGTGCTCTCTTGTCCGCGACAAACCGGTACACCCGGGCGAGAACCTCGGCCTCGCGCTCCCAGGGAGGGTCCGCGGCCAGGAGCGTGGCTGCCGCCCATGACACCGTACGGTATCCTCTGATGGCCCTCTGTGCTATTACCCTCTGCGGTCTCCGGAGGAGGGCCTTGTTGGCGGCACAGAGGGCATCCGCCCACACCGGGGCACCGTACAGTGCCATGCTGCGGACAATACCCGACATAAGCCTTCGGCTCCTGGCGTTGGGCCCTCCCTTGTTCGGGAGGAGCTGCCCGAGGGCCGCGGCCGCCCTCACCAGTCTCGGCCCCAACTCCTTGAAGTGGGGGCCGAAACCCCAGCGCCCGTCCAAAATGAGGCCCAAATATTTCATCTGGGCCCCGATCCTCACCACCGTTCCGCCGCCGAGGACAATATTTGCACCCGGCGGCGGTCCGGCTCGGGGCCCATGAAATAGAAGGGCCTCCGTCTTCTCCAGGGCCACCTCGAGGCCCAGCCGCCTGATCCTCCCGACCACCAGGTCCACCCCTACTGTGGCGAGTCGGGAGACCTCCTTGAAGTCTCCTCCCCGGGCGGTGACAAGAGTGTCGTCTGCATAGCATATGACACTCATCCCGGGGAGGAGTCTCCCGCGGAGCACCCAGTCATAGCCGACGTTCCACAGGATCGGCCCCAACACCGAACCCTGCGGGACGCCGGCCTCCACCGAGTGCTCCACCAGGCGGCCGCCCCTTCCGACGGCCACCACCGTCCTGCCCTCCAGGTATGCCCCCAACAGCGTCCCCATGTACCGAGGCACCCCTTGGAACCGGAGTGCCTCGATAATGGTGGCATGGGGGATGCTGTTGAAGGCATTCCTGATGTCCAGGGACACAGCCAGGACCCTGGACCCCCGCCCAGTCGCCTCCACCGTGAGGCGCTTTAGGGCCAGGACGGCGTCCACCGTCGACCGCAGTGCCCGGAACCCGTATTGGGCCTCAGAGAGGCCGGGCCCCGGTCCGAGCAGATGCCGGTTGAGTCGGGCTGCCAGAATGCGTTCCAGCAGCTTCCCGACCTCATCCAGCAGGACGATTGGCCTATATGCCGAAGGAGAGTCGGCAGAACGACCCGCCTTCGGCAACAGTACCAACCGCCCCACCCTCCACAGCTCCGGGAACTGTCCAGTGCGGATGCACATATTGAAGAGTTCCCGAAGCTGTTCCCCGAGGTACTCCAGAGCTACGAATAGCACCTTCCCGGGGACCCCATCCGGACCCGGTGCCCTCTTCTTGGACCGAAGGCACCGTATGGCGGCTCCCATCTCGCCGTCCGTGATGGGGGGGGGCGTCTGCTCCTCTCCCTCGTCCTCCTGCGGTCGACTGGCGGCCATCGTTGGGGGACTGAACCTCCCCTGCCGGGGGAATAACTCCCCGACCACCCTCTGGAGGAACTGGGGGTCCAGGGTCTCCGTCGTCGGGGCCGTCTGAGGGCGCATTTTATTACGCGCCCATCGGTACGGACGGCCCCACGGGTCCCTGTCCAGCCCCTCCAGCATGGCCTCCCTGGCCCTCTCTTTCGCCCTGCTGATGGCCAGCTGCACCGCCTTCCTGGCCTGCCGGTACGCCGAGTACAGCTGGCCATCAGTGCCCTCTTGGCTTGGCCGACGCCTGCCCCTCGTGTAGGCCCTGCGGGCCGCGGAGCACGACGCGCGGAGGTCGGCGATCTCCTGCGACCACCAGTACACTTGTCCCCGCCTCCGGGGTGGACGTCCGCTCACCCTGGGCATGGCCGCGTCACATACGGCAGTGAGCGCCTCCCGCATGTGCGCGGCCATGCCGTCCACCTCCAGCTCCCGGCGGGGAAAGCTCCATCGGCGGACGATCGCCGCCTCCGCGGCCAGTCCCGCGTCGAACCTTGACAGGGCCCAACGCGGGAACTGGCTCGGCCACCGTTGAGTCGGGGCCGCCCTGCCCGAGGTGGAGACCTCGAACCTGATGTACCTGTGGTCCGACAGGGTCTCCACCTCTTCAACCACGCACCAGTCCCACACCCTCCTGGCGACAGCGGGCGTGGCGAATGAGACATCCACCACGGATCCCCCCCGCTGCCGCACGCAGGTGTGGGCTGTGCCCCTGTTGAGCAGGGTCAGCCCCGAAGCCAGGGCAAAGGCCTCCAGCTCCCGGCCCTTCGGCGTGGTGCTCGGGTTCCCCCACGCGACGGACTTCGCGTTGAGGTCCCCGAGCACCAGGACCTCGCGGGGCGCCACCCTCCCGATGGCGGCTCCGAGACGGGTGAGAAACCGCTCGAAGTCCGCCAACGGTCTATTTGGGGAGAAGTACGCGCTTATCAGCGCGTACTCCCCCCATGACGCCACCACGTAGCCGGGCCCCTTCTCGACGAGGGAGAAGGGGACCCCAAGGCCAGCCGAAACCACAATGGCGGCGGAGCCACTCTCGTCTCCCAGCCAATGAGGCTGGCTAGGGACGAAGTAAGGCTCCGCCACCGCCGCCACGGCTATGTCCCACTCCGCCATGGACTGCAAGAGCAGGTCCTGCGCTCCGGCGGAGTGGTTGACATTCGCCTGTAGGACGCTGAGATGTCCTCCGTCCATTAATGTGACATCTCAGCGTCCCCCGCGACTGCCGCCTGGCGGCTTTCGGCTCTCTGGCCCTGGGGTGCTGGGGCCAGTCTCCCCCTGACATGGGGGGGGTTGCAATTACGCCCCCCCATGACGTGGTCCGCCTTCAGGCCCCTATCTGTGCAGATGGCACAGCGCGGGGGAATGACCTGGCACGCACCCGATGCATGCCCGGCCACGCCGCAACGGTAGCACAAATGGCTACGGTCTGCCGCCGATGGGCACAGCTGGCGCGTGTGCCCCAGCCCCATGCACCTGTAGCAGCGCATGGGGCGCGCCTCGAGGAGCTGGGCACGCGCCGAGCTCCAGCCCACCAGCAGGCGGCCGGCCTCCGTGATCCGCTTCGCGGCGTCGACCGGGCATGACACAAGGGCCGTGCCCTCTCCCCTGTCGTTGGGGCGGATCGCCCCACAGACTCTTACGGCCTCAGCCGCACAGCCCCCCGCCCTGGCCACTGCCGCCACCAACTTCTCGGGCGTGGCGGCGTCGTCAAGGCCGACGATACGCATGTCGGCGGCCTTGGTGGGGCGGTCCACCCTCACCACACCGGCCAGCGCCGCCCGCAGCTTGGCCGCCAACTGGTCGGCCTTTTCCACCTTCTGGGAGCCCGCGATCTCTAACATGCGGGCTCCCGTCGCCGTCTGGCGAGTCCTCAGGCCCTCAATCCCGAGCTCCTCCAGGTTAATGGCCTCCTCGGCTCTGGCCAGCACGTCCCTGTAGGTGACGCCCTGGTCCGCAGCCTCAGGGGCCAGGGTCACCACCACGGCCGCGGACCGAGGGGCCACCAACCTGGGCACCTTCTTCTTTGCCTCCTGAGGGAGGGGCCCCGCTTTAGGTGCGGCCGGCACTTGGGACGGCCCCTTCCCTGCCGGCGGCGCCGCCTTCTTGCCCCTTCGCACCACCTCGGTCCAGGTCATGGTCGAGGTGGAAGGGGCCGGGGTGGCCAGAGCATGTGGGGGCTCCGGCTGCGTACCCTGAGTCGCCTCCTGGGTCGCCGCCGAGGACGCCTTCCTGCCCTTGGGCTTCCCCGTTTTTGCCGCAGGTGCGGGTGCCGCCGCGGGTGCCGCCACGGGCACCGCCTTCTTCTTGTCCGCCGCTAGTGGCGGACGAGCTCTCTCCTGCGTGGAGACGAGCCCCGCCACCTTTCCCTCCACCATCCTCGCTAGAGGAGGGAGGAGGGCGGCCAGCAGGCGCTCCACCAGCTCGTCCCCTACCTCGGCCGGTGGGGGGGCCGCGCAAGCCGCGGTCAGTCCATCAGTCGGACCCGAGGCCGCCACGGAGGCCTTAAGGGCCTCGAAATCCCGCTTGTACGCCCGGAGCTCACCCCTCAGATTGGTGAGCTCCTGGCTGAGGCGGACGTTGTCCGCCCGCAACCTGCGCATGGCGTCGGACGTCTTTGTCCGGGCCATCTCCTCCACCGTTTCAGAAATGCCCGCCGCGAAGCTCCTGATCTTGCTGGCATATCCTCCCTTCAGGTTGGAGGACCTGCCAACAAGATCAAGGATGGAGGAGAGATTCCCCCCCACCTGGGCCCTCATTGCTTGGAAGTCCATCGACTCGGGCTCCGGCTCCGAGTCGTGGACTTCGCCTTCATCTTCGCAGGCCAGGACGGCCTGCGACGGCCTCATAAAGGCCTTCTTATGAAGGCTCTTCGTGTAGGCCTCGTCTTGGGCCTCCGCCTCCCTTTCCTTAAGGGCCTTCCTGGCCCTCGACAGTCCCGAAAAATGGAAGGCAAGACGCGTCCTCCCGCGCTTCCCCGTCGGCACCTTGGCAGCAGCGGTCGCCTCCGTCTCTGTGTCGGACGCCGACAACGGGAAAAAGACGATCTCTTCCACGCCCCTCTTCCGTCCTCTGTCCACACTCGAAGACGCCGAAGCGTCCTCACCGCCCTTCATCTTTGCGTCCTCCCCGCTCTTCTTTTTTCCCCTGTCCACACTTGCGGACAATGAATCGTCCGTGTCCATCGTAATGGACACACAAGGCTCAGTAACACCAAGCTTTACACACCGAACCTAATCCAAAGACAACAACCTACTAACACACAACCCACACCAAGAAAATATAAGAAAAAATAACACACAATCCCAAACGAAAAACTTAACTAGACCACACCTTATATCAACAAAAATAATACAACACCACCAAACCTATCGCTAGAAAAACAGCACAGCAAACAATACCACACGTCTAACCTAACTAAACCAGTCACCAAAGTATATTATAAAGAAACAACAACCACACACTAGAGCTAAGCCTAACTACACCGCACCTCAACTAACACCAAGCAGAACTGCTCCAAGCAGAACTGCTACCCCAAGAAAATATAAGAAAAAATAACACACAATCCCAAACGAAAAACTTAACTAGACCACACCTCAAACCTAACCTAACCTAACCTAACCTTTTTTTTTTTTTTTTTTTTTTTACGGGGTGAAATGCAGTTACGCACCATGACACCGCCCCCTGAGGGAGGGTGGCGGCCGTGTGTCAGGCTCGCCCACCGAGTGTGGGCATACTGACTAAAACACCCCGGGAGCCGTCCTGTCGCTTGTGCAATGGGGCGCCGCTGGATCTCGCAAGTGGTGTGACCACAACGCGAATGCGACAGTGGCGCCCCGGCGACGTCGGCCCGACCGAAGCCGGGCCCCTTCCCTGGAGGAGGGGTGTGGGCTCCACACCCCCCCCTCCCGCCACGTGTCAGACGGCAGGTCCCTCAACCTGCCGTCTGTGGCCCTCACTGCACCGGCGGCATGAGGTGCGCGTAGCGCCTCCTGCGCGCGCCGGTGCGTCTCCGACGGAGCGGTGCGGAACGAGGATCATCCTCCCGCAGCCGCTCCTCGGCCTCCTTCAGCCCCATGACTTGGTGGCAGAAGTGGGCCATCGCCTTCCACGCTCTCTCCCTGCGGAGCATGATGGGAATCATACTCGGCAAGGAGAGACCGCCCTCGAAGTGTTGCGCCAGAACATGGCGCTGTGGACCCCAGGCCGCACACTCCGCCAGAGTGTGCTCCGCCGTGTCCGCTGGAGCGTCGCATTCGCGGCACTCCGGCGTCTCCTCCCTCCCGATGCGGTGCAGGTACTTGCCGAAGCACCCATGCCCGGTCAGCACCTGCACCATCCGGAAGGTGAGGGGCCTGCGTTTGCGACGCATCCAGCGCTCCAGGACCGGCTTTACGGCCTGTATGGTCCACACGCCATATTGGGCCACCTCGAGGTCTTCGGCCCACCTCTCCACCAAGTCATCTTTGGCCTCGCGCCTCTCGCGGCGCACCTCCCTCGGGGCCGGATTCTCGCCCTGGGCCCGCTTGTCCGCGACAAACCGGTACACCCGGGCGAGAACCTCGGCCTCCCGCTCCCAGGGAGGATCCGCGGCCAGGACCGTGGCTGCCGCCCACGACACCGTACGGTACCCCCTAATCGCCCTCTGGGCGATCACTCTCTGTGGCCTCCTGAGCAGTGCTTTGTTGGAGCCACAGAGAGCGTCTACCCACACCGGGGCACCGTACAGTGCCATACTGCGGATGATGCCCGCCATCAGCCTACGGCACCTGGCGTTGGGCCCTCCCTTGTTGGGCAGGAGCTGCCCTAGGGCTGCGGCTGCCCTGACGAGCCTTGGCCCCAGCTCCCTGAAGTGGGGGCCAAAGCTCCACCGCCCATCAAGCACGAGGCCCAAATATTTCATTTGGGCCCCGATCCTCACCACCGTGCCGCCGCCGAGGACGATATTCGCGCCCGGCGGCGGCCCGGCTCGGGGCCCGTGAAATAAAAGGGCCTCCGTCTTCTCAAGGGCAACCTGCAGCCCCAGCCGCCGGATCCTCCCGACTACCAGATCCACCCCCACTGTGGCGAGTCGGGAGGCCTCCTTGAAGTCTCCTCCCCGGGCGGTGACTAGAGTGTCGTCTGCATAGCAGATGACACTCATCCCGGGGAGGAGTCTGCCTCGGAGCACCCAGTCATAGCCGACGTTCCACAGGATCGGCCCCAACACCGAACCCTGCGGGACGCCGGCCTCCACCGAGTGCTCCACCAGGCGGCCGCCCCTCGCGACGGCCATCACCGTCCTGCCCTCCAAGTATGCCCTCAACAGCACTCCCATGTACCGAGGCACTCCTTGAAACCGGAGCGCCTCGATAATGGTGGCATGGGGAATGCTGTTGAAGGCATTCTTTATGTCCAGGGACACGGCAAGTACCCTGGACCCCCGCTCGGTCGCCTCTGTGGTGAGGCGCCTCAGGGCCAGGACGGCGTCCACCGTCGACCGCAGTGCCCGGAACCCGTATTGGGCCTCTGAGAGGCCGGGCCCCGGACCGAGCAGATGCCGGTTGAGTCGGGCCGCCAGAATGCGTTCCAGCAGCTTCCCGACCTCATCCAGCAGGACGATTGGCCTGTATGCCGAAGGAGAGTCGGCAGAACGACCCGCCTTGGGCAACAGGACCAACCGCCCCACCCTCCACAGCTCCGGGAACTGTCCCGTGCGAATGCACATATTGAACAGTTCCCGAAGCTGTTCCCCGAGGTACTCCAGCGCCACGAATAGCACCTTCCCGGGGACCCCATCCGGACCCGGTGCCCTCTTCTTAGACCGAAGGCACCGTATGGCGGCTCCCATCTCGCCGTCCGTGATGGGTGGGGGCGTCTGCTCCTCTCCCACGTCCTCCTGCGGTCGACTGGCGGCCATCGCTGGGGGGCTGAAGTGCCCCTGCCGGGGGAACAGCTCCCCGACCACTCGCTGGAGGAACTGGGGGTCCAGCGTCTCCGTCGTCGGGGCCGTCTGGGCGCGCATTTTATTACGCGCCCATCGGTACGGACGGCCCCACGGATCCCTGTCCAGTCCCTCCAGCATGGCCTCTCTGGCCCTCTCCTTTGCCCTGCTGATGGCCAGCTGCACCGCCTTCCTGGCCTGTCGGTACGCCGCGTACAGCTGGCCATCAGTGCCCTCCTGGCTTGGCCGACGCCTGCCCCTCGTGTAGGCCCTGCGGGCCGCGGAGCACGACGCGCGGAGGTCGGCGATCTCCTGCGACCACCAATAAACCTGTCCCCGCCTCCGGGGTGGGCGACCGCTCACCCTGGGCATGGCTGCGTCACATACGGCAGTGAGTGCCTCCCGCATGTGCGCAGCCATGTCGTCCACCCCTAACTCCCGGCGGGGAAAACTCCATCGGCGGACGATCGCCGCCTCCGCGGCCAGCCCCGCGTCGAACCTCGACAGGGCCCAACGAGGGAACTGGCTCGGCCACCGTTGAGTCGGGGCCGCCCTGCCCGAGGTGGAGACCTCGAACCTGATATACCTGTGGTCCGACAGGGTCTCCACCTCTTCAACCACGCACCAGTCCCACACCTTTCTGGCGACAGCGGGCGTGGCGAACGAAACATCCACCACGGATCCCCCCCGCTGCCGCACGCAGGTGTGGACTGTGCCCCTGTTGAGCAGGGTCAGCCCCGAAGCCAGGGCAAAGGCCTCCAGCTCCCGGCCCTTCGGAGTGGTGCTCGGGTTCCCCCATGCGACGGACTTCGCGTTGAGGTCCCCGAGCACCAGCACCTCGCGGGGCGCCACCCTCCCGATGGCGGCTCCGAGTCGGGTGAGAAACCGCTCGAAGTCCGCCAGCGGTCTGTTTGGGGAGAAGTACACGCTTATCAGCGCGTACTCTCCCCATGACGCCACCACGTAGCCGGGCCCCTTCTCAATGAGGGAGAAGGGGACCCCAAGGCCAGCCGAGACCACAATGGCGGCGGAGCAGTTCTCGTCCCCCAACCAATGAGGTTGGCTGGGGACGAAGTAGGGCTCCGCCACCACCGCCACAGCTATGTCCCACTCCGCCATGGACTGCAAGAGCAGGTCTTGCGCCCCGGCGGAGTGGTTTACATTCGCCTGTAGGACGCTGAGATGTCCTCTGTCCATTAGTGAGACATCTCAGCGTCCCTCGCGGTGGCCGTTTGGCGGCCCTCGGCTCTCTGGCCCTGGGGTGCTGGGGCCAGTCTCCCCCTGACATGGGGGGGGTTGCAACTACGCCCCCCCATTATGTGGTCCGCCTTGAGCCCCCTGTCGGTGCATATGGCACAGCGGGGCGGCACCACCTGGCACGCCTGTGATGCGTGCCCGGACACGCCGCAGCGGTAACAGAGGCCGCTACGGTCCGCCGCCGATGGGCACAGCTGGCGCGTGTGCCCCAGCCCCATGCACCTGTAGCAGCGCATGGGGCGCGAGTCTAGGAGCTGGGCACGCGCCGAGCTCCAGCCCACCAGCAGGCGGCCGGCCTCCGTTATCCGCTTCGCGGCATCGACCGGGCACGACACCAGAGCCGTGCCCTCTCCCCTGGCGTTGGGGCGGATCACCCCACACACCTTGACCGCCTCCACCGCGCAGCCTCCTGTCCTGGCCACCGCCGCCGCCAGCTTTTCGGGTGTGGCGGCGTCGTCAAGGCCGACTACGCGGATGTCGGCGGTCTTGGTGGGGCGGTCCACCCGCACCACACCAGACAGCACCGTCCGCAGTTTGGCCGCCAGTTGGTCGGCCTTTTCGGACTTCTGGGAGCCCGTAATTTCGAGCATACGGGCTCCCGTTGCCGTCTGGCGGGTCTTCAGCCCCTCAATCCCCAACTCGCCCAAGTTGATGGCCTCCTCGGCCTTGGCCAGCACCTCTCCGTAGGAGAGGTGTCCCACGGCCTCTGGTGCCAACGTCAGCACCACCGCCGCCGACCGAGGAGCCACCAGCCTGGGCGCCTTCTTGGCCTCCTTGGGGGCCTCCTTGCGGGCCTCCCCTTTTTGTGTGGCCGACACTTGGGTCGGCCCCTTTGCCGCCACCTTCTTCCCGCGGCGCACCACCTCGGTCCAAGTTTCGGCTGAGGTGGTTGGGGCGGGGGCCGCCTGCGAGGTCGAAGGCCCCGGCTGCGACGGCTGCGACCTCTGGGTCGCCGGCCCTGAGGCCGCGGCCCTGGCCGCCCTCTTCGCCGCCCTGGGCGCCGACACGGGCGCCACCGTGGGCGCCACCTCGCTCCGCTTGCCTTCCGCCGCTAGTGGCGGACGCACCCTCTCGTTCGGGGAGAGGAGCCCCGCCACCTTCCCCTCGACCATTCTGGAAAGCGGAGGGAGGAGAGCCGCCAGCAGGCGTTCCACCAAATCATCCCCCACCACAGGTGGGAGAGCTGCACAAGCTGCGCTTGGCTCGGCGGCCGGACCTGCAGCCGCCACAGAGGCCTTGTGGGCCTCAAACTCCCTTTTGTACGCCCGAAGCTCACCCCTCAGATTCGTGAGCTCCTGGCTGAGGCGGATGTTGTCCGCCCGCAGCCTGCGCATCGAGTCGGTGGTCTTGGCGTTCGCCAACTCGTCCACCATGTCGGCAATGCTCGCTGCGCAACCCTTTATCTTGTTGGCAAATCCTCCCTTTAGGTTGGAGGACTTGCCAACGTACTCCATAATGGTGGAGAGGTTCTCCCCCACTTTTGCCCTCATGGTTTGAACGTCCAGGGACGCCTCCACCTCCTGGTCCGTGGAGTCCTGGACCTCCCCCTTATCATCGCAAGTCAGGGCGACCTGCGACGGCCTCATGAAGGCCTTCTTCTGGAGGCCCTTTTCGTAGGCCTCGTCGCGGGCCTCCTCCACTTTTTCTTTGAGGTCCTTTTTGGCCCTCGCCAGCCCCGAAACGTGGTACGTCAGGCGCGCCTTCCCACGCTTCGCCGTACGTACCCTCGCCGCCACCGTCATCTCCGTCTCGGTGTCGTCCGACGACGGAGAGCACGAAAGACCACTCGCCCCCCGGTCTCTTTTTTTCCCCCTACTAGAGGTGGACGACGCCGAAGCGTCGGAGTCCATGGTGGACCCGCAAAATAAAAAAAGTACGAACCTATATATACAGTAAACCTAATCCTAACCTAGCCTAGATATGTACAAATAGCGTACACCCTAAACCAAATTAAAACTAACTAAACACACCCAAAATATAATAAAAGAACAAATCAATCACCAACTTAACTAAGCCTAATCTAGAAAAATTGAAAAAAAAAATCCCAAACACCAAGCAGAACCGCTCACAAAAAACCAAAGACCAAGCAGAACTGCTCATAAAAAACCTTCATAAAAAAAGTACGAACCTATATATACAGTAAACCTAATCCTAACCTAGCCTAGATATGTACAAATAGCGTACACCCTAAACCAAATTAAAACTAACTAAACACACCCAAAATATAATAAAAGAACAAATCAATCACCAACTTAACTAAGCCTAATCTAGAAAAATTGAAAAAAAAAATCCCAAACACCAAGCAGAACCGCTCACAAAAAACCAAAGACCAAGCAGAACTGCTCATAAAAAACCTTCAACCTAACCTAACCTAACCTAACCGTTACACACATCATCGGATGCGCAAGAAAAATCCCAGCAAGACGCCGAAAAGATCACCTTTCTGTCACCACTGAAGCCGGAGATAAGGTCGGAAAACTAAATATTTAAATTTTGTATGAACTTTAAGATTTTATATTTTGAGATCTAAAGCGACGACCTATAGTTTTTATTGGTTTAAAATATCCGCCATAGTGTTAAATTTGTCGTTGTAAAAAATCAGAATTTTCGGAACAGCCAAATTCAAATTATATAGTATTTAGTAAAATTATACACAATAATTGTGACACGTGGTATGTGAAGTAGGTACATGAGGAACATTTTATGAGTCATTATTGATGCTTGACCTTATTTTAAGACTAAATCGCTTTGCAGCAGATTTTTACCAACTCTGGTCGCGGAGAAATAGGAAAAGAGGCGATTTTAAATAGTTTTTTACATTTTATTCACTAATTATATATAATAAAAATATTGTGACTGCAGAGTTAGATTCGTCTCCTCAAGACGCGTCGTTTGAGCCCAAACAAGACACAATTGTGACCACTGGTTTACAAAATAGACAATTGGCCGCCATCTTGTCGGCCATATTGATTTTCTTTATTCTGATATAACTCCGCTTCTAGGAGTCGTACGAGGACGAGGTTTTTGGCTCTGTATTGAACAACCAGAAGGGCATCGTAAAATTGACTCTATGTAGAGTCATACATGGACAGTCTGAACTCTATAAATTTAGATTCTGACCGAAAAGCTAAGACGGATGAGCCCAAACACCGAGTTCCTGTGACGTCCAGAACGTAAGATACGACACTTTTAATTTTGACGCCGCCATATTGGCCGCCATCTTAGAAATATACAAATAAAGATATCTCCGTAACGGAGAGTCGTACGGGATCGCGGTTTTCGGTGCTGGAATCGGCATAGGATTCCCCACATTACGGACTACTCTACATAGAGCAAAAAAAAAAAAAAAAACCGACTATATTTTTTTTTTTTTTTTTTTTTTTTCTTTTTTTTTTAATCGTTAATTTTTAATTTTTTAAACTTTTAAATTTATTCTCAATTTTTTTATTTTATTTAAATTCTTTAAATTTTTTAATTTTATTAATCACGAGTGACCTGGCCCATATTGGCATACTAGTCTTAAGTTAATTTAGCCCTATTGCTCTAGGTTAAGAAAGTTTTTACAAATTGACTCGGCCCTATTGCCGTCATAGATTTAAGTCCTTGACCCGCCCTCTTCGCTCGGCCGGGCCTAACGGTATTAGGGCAACGCTAAACCGGCCCTCATACACTGAAAGCACTATGGACACCAGGCCGCGCAAATCCGCGACCACGGCGGAGGCCAAGAGCCGGCCCGGGGGGGGCGCGGGAGCCCTGTTGCGGGTGCCTATTAAGGGGCTCCGCGGGACCCCGCCTAAAAAGGCAATTTCAGTTAAGGCCCCGACAGAGGGAGCCGGGACCGCGGGGCCTGCTTCTGCCAGCACCGCGCCACATACCAAATCGCCCCATAACACCAAGGCGGCCGCGGCGGAGGAAACTGTTGCCCCTGGCGGCATCCTTCCGGCCTCCCATTCGCCCCAGACCGGCAGGCCATCTTTGGGAGGGTCAGTGACCGGAACACTGGCCAATCTCCCAAGGATGGCCAATGACGTAATGCTGGCGGCGAAGGAGAGGCTGGAGTCCTCGGGCAACCTTAAACGGGAGACCCGGGAGTTTGTCGTGGGCTCGCTCGGCGACTTGTACCAGATGGTACTTAGGCTGAGCGAGTCCAGGCAGACTCTATGCCTGAGGATGGAGACCGCCAGGGCGGAGTTCGCCGCGGCCGCAACCCGAAAGGAGGAGGCTCACGCGGCCTGCTTGGAGAAGCTGGCCGCGGGCGCGGTGCTGCCCACCATAGCGAAGGACCTGGGCGAGATAAAGAGAGAGGTTCTGGCGGCGCGAGACCTGATCTCGTATGACGTCTTGGGAGAGCTGCGGGACAAGGAGGCTCCACCGGCTCCGGGGGCGTTTTCATCCCTTACCAAAGGGATGGAAGCGCTCACGGAACGGTGTGAAACCCTCAGCAAGGAGTTAAGCGGTGTGGCGGGGACAGCCAACACCAAAGCGGGCGTGGAGTGGGCGGAGGAGGTGAGAGGGGAGCTCCGCGGGCTTCGCGAGCGGCTAGACAGACAGCAGCCGGCACCGCTCGCGGGGTCCGCCTCGGCTCCCCCCACCGGCCCGAACCGCCCTGGCATCGGAAACGCCACAGCCGCAGTCCCGCGGCCCTCCCAGCGGGATCGGGTCTCGCCAAGAACCTACGCAGAGGCAGCTTCCTCACCGCGCCACCCGATGGTGGTGGAGTCGACCGATCCCAACAAGACTGCCGAAGACACGATAGCAGAGATTAAAGGGAGGGTCGACGTCATCACCCTCGGGATAGGAGTAAACGCGGTTAGGAAGCTGCGCAATCAAAAGGTGCTGCTCTCTTGCGACACCAGCGAGGGCAGGGAGGCTTTCAAGAGGGAGTTGTCGGGGGCCGGTGGCCTCTTTACAGTCACCGAGCCAGCCGACAAGCGCCCCCTGATTCGCCTCGCTGGGGTCGCGAGAGACATCCCCGACGAGCAGGTGATGGCCGCCATCGAGTCCCAGAACAGGGACTTGATGGCGGGCATCGCCCTCAAAAAAGAGGACGCCCGGGTCCTGAGACGCACAAATGGCAGAAATAAGGCACTCTGCAACATCATTTTAGAGGTGACCCCCGAAATCTGGCGGCGCGTGGAGGGAGCGAGGATGAGAATAGGATACCAGGTCGTGCTGGCGGTGGACCAGTCCCCATTGGTACAGTGTTACCGCTGCATGGGCTACGGGCACACGGCGCGAATTTGTCGCGCCGAAGCCAGGTGTGGCCAGTGCAGCGGGGAGCACCAGACCAGGGACTGTCCCCCGTCGGCGCGGGCTGAGGAGCCACGGTGCTGCCACTGCGCCAAGGCACCAGGAGTGGAATCCTCGCACCCTGCATACGCCGCCGATTGCCCTGAGCGCATCCGTTGCGATACTATAGCGCGGCAGGCCATCAAATACTGCTGATACGGGCACCTTGGCCACACCACAGTCTCAGGGCGCACCGGGTGTTGGGGTGGCCGACAATGACCGAGACCCCGTGGGGCGACAGCGGGGAGCGCGGCGGGGCACAATACGGCTGATGCAAATCAACATCGGCCGTTGCCGCGCCGCGTTCCACGAGGCCGTCCAAGTGGCCGTCGAGGGTGGCTACTCGGCCGTACTGATCCAGGAACCATACACTGGGTCGGTGGGCCGAGTGGACACCCGGTACACTTGTATACAAAAGAAGGCCACCGCGGACAAACCGGTCAAGTCGGCCATCCTAATAATCAACCCGGCCCTCTCTGTCGTCCAGGACGCCACCACAATCACGGAGAACGTCGTGGCGGTGGTGGTGGAATGGCAACGGCAGAAGATCGGCCTGGTCTCGGTGTACCTTGAGGGAGATAAAGACCTCAACCCCTATCTACGCGACATCCAGGCCTTCATGGACCGCATGGGCACCAGCGCAGTCCTTCTCGGCGGGGATATCAATGCCAAAAGCCTCTGGTGGGGCTGCGAGCGCGAGGACCAGAGGGGAACTCTGTTCTCCGTGTTCGCAGCCCAGGTGGATCTGCAGGTTCTCAACGAGGGGAGAGCGCCGACGTTCTACATCTGGCGGGGGGATAAGCTGTTTACCAGCATTGTAGACGTAACCCTCGCCACGTCGGCGCTCTTACACCGAGTATGCGGCTGGAGAGTCCGTCCGGACCTCGTCCCCTCCGCTCCCGATCATCGGGCGATCACGCTCGAGGTGGGGGCGGGGCCCGAGACGGAACCAGCCAAACCTAGCGGATCCACCAGGCGATACCACGCCGGGAAGGCTGACTGGGATACTTTTCGGGCCTCGTTCGTCGACCGTCTAGGAGACTGGACGGTCGACGAAATCGAGGCCATCGAGACGCCTAGCGGTCTTGAGGAGGCCATTGGAAGGTACACTGCGGCGATCCATGGCGCGTGCGAGGATTCGATCCCTCTGCTGGCTCCACCAAAGGCACCTAAACGGGTGATTTGGTGGAGCCCTGAGCTACAGGCCAAAAAGCGAAAGCTCATAACGCTGAGGGGTCGAATCCGGCACGCAAATCGCCGCAGGAAGGATACGGTGGTTGCGGAGTATCTGGTGGCCAAGGAAGACTACAAGGCCGCCATTGAGGCGGCCAAGACCGCCAGCTGGGTAGAATTCTGCACAAAGCAGGAGCATGAGAGCGTGTGGGACGGCATATACAGGGTGCTAAGATGCGCCGCTCGTCGGAAGGAGGACACCCTCCTCAGCGGCGCGGATGGACGCACCCTGGACGCCGAAGGTTCCACAGCTCTCATAGCGGACACATTCTACCCGGCTGACGATCTTCAAAGTGAGTCCGACACCCATGCCCGTGTCAGACAGACAGTTGCCCGCATGGAGGATGAAGCCAGTACCAAGCCGCGGGAGTTTATTCCCTTCTCCCAACACGAGCTCTCGGGCGTCTTGAAGGGCATTCACCCCAAAAAGGCGCCCGGGGGGGACGGCCTCACGGCCGACATCTGCAGTGCGGCCATCCGGGCAAAAAATGATGTATTTGTTGCCCTGATGAACGCCTGCCTCTCTCTAGGATACTTCCCCAAGGATTGGAAGGCCGCTGTAGTCAAAATCCTGCCTAAGCCCAACAGAGATGACTACACGCGGCCTAAGTCATACAGGCCAATTGGGCTCCTGTCCGTCCTGGGGAAGATCCTGGAGAAGATGATGGCCGGGAGGCTGCTCTGGCAGCTCGGGTTGGGCGGAGGACTGAGCCCGCGCCAATATGGCTTCATGCCGCAACGCAGCACGGAGGATGCCTTGTATGACGCTGTACAGCTCATCAGAGATCACGTCGGGCAAAAACGCATTGTCGGAGTAGTCTCCCTCGATATCGAGGGGGCCTTCGACAATGCGTGGTGGCCGGGAATAAAACACCAGATCCTGGCCACAGGATGCGACCAGTCTGTCTACCGACTTCTGTGCAGCTACCTGAGCGAAAGACAGGTCACAGTCAGGTACGCTGGAGCACAAGTAGACAGACCTACTTCTAAAGGTTGCATCCAAGGCTCGACGTGCGGTCCCCTGCTGTGGAACCTGTTACTCGACCCTTTGCTCCGGCGAGGTGGGGACCTCGAAGCTCACCTGCAGGCGTTCGCGGATGATATTTTAATTATCGCCGCGGCGCAGACTGCGGGTGAGCTTGGAAGGATCCTGAACACCGCGCTGGAAGCCGTGTCAGAGTGGGGAGAGGCGGCTAAGATGAGGTTCGCCGCTCGGAAGACCCAAGCTATGGTGGTCACCAGGAAGCGCGATGTAATCCCACCCAAACTGAGTCTTGGAGGGGAGGACATCGCGTTCTCGGACGAGATCACCGTACTGGGTCTAACGATCGACAAGAACCTCAATTTTCATAGCCACCTCAACAGGGTCTGCGGCAAAGCCATGGCTAGGTTCCAGATGGTGTCTAGAGCGGCCAGGGCGACTTGGGGCTTAAATGCCGATATCGTCCGGCTGCTCTACACTACCGTCATAGAGCCGACCATCCTCTATGCGGCCAACGTCTGGGCACCTGTCGCGCAGCGCGCGGGCGTCAGGGCCGTACTCGACAGAGTGACCAGGGCCTTTGCGATCCGCATTGCGAAGGCCCATCGCACCACCTCCCTCACAGCAGCCGTCCTACTGGCGAGGATCCTTCCCCTCGACTTAAGGGCCGAGGAGGCCCTTCAACTCTACGAGTTGAAAAGGGGAAGGCCCCTCGCCTCGCTCCCGGGCCGGGACGTCGAGAGCCGCTGCAGCCCGTTCACGCTGGCACACCCCGCTCGCAGGACTCCGGTCGAATTCGAGGAGGTGGCCAGCGTGGAGGAACTCAGCAAGGTGCCCGACGACTGGCCCCGGGCCTACACGGACGGTAGCAAGATCGAGGGTAAGGTGGGGGGAACGGTCACTCTGTGGAGAGACGGCGCTGAAGTCCGCACCAGGGGGTTCAGGCTCGAGGGATTCGCCTCCGTCTTCCAAGCGGAGATGGTGGCGATTTCCAAGGCTCTCGACCTCGTTGCCGGGGGACCCGTTCCCATCAGGGCGAGTATCCTGAGCGACTCCAGATCTGCTCTGGAGTTGCTCAGGAGCACCTCGCCCACACACCCGCTGGCCGTGAAGATCCACGGCCAGCTGGCGGACATAGAGCAAAACGGGGGCCTGATCCGGTTCTACTGGATCAAGGCCCACGTCGGGATCCCCGGCAACGAACGAGCGGACGAGTTGGCCAAGAGGGCGGCGCTGTCCCGCAAAGACGCGGCAGCCTACGACCTGTATCCCGTCTCACACGCAAAACTGCAGGTGAGACGGGAGACGGTGGCAAAGTGGCAGACCAGATACAGTGAGTCTGCCACAGGCCGCGTCACCTCACTGTTCTTCCCGGACGTGGCATCGGCCCACAAAGTCCTTGGCAAATTCACAATGTGCAATGCCAAGGCGCAGCTCCTGACGGGGCACGGCGGCTTTCGAGCGTACCTCCACAGGTTCAAGCTCGCGGGGAGTCCGTCCTGCATCTGTGATGACGAGACTCCCGAAACGCTGGAGCACCTGCTGGAGGAGTGCCCCCGTTTCGGAGCTGCAAGGGCCGATTGCGAGATACTCCTGGGAGAGGCGGTGAGGTGCGAGGCATTCGCCGCCTTTATGGCCAACTCCAAGAGTCGAGAAGCCTTCCTCGCCTTCGCCCTGGGCGTGACGCGCGCGGCCTCAAAGGCGAATGGGAGCCGGGTCTAACCCGGGCGACCCAAATACCGTTGTATACAAATTGTACAAATTTAATTTGGCCGAGCGAGA
The DNA here is from genome assembly GCA_947310845.1 of Yponomeuta plumbellus. Lineage (NCBI taxonomy): Eukaryota > Metazoa > Arthropoda > Insecta > Lepidoptera > Yponomeutidae > Yponomeuta > Yponomeuta plumbellus. The sequence goes on along the minus strand of OX371208.1, from coordinate 20,987,345 downwards.
GGGGTATATTTAAGCTGCCATTCATTATGGGACCCCGGCGCCTTGCTTGTGACTACTCGATGGAGTAGACAGAGATAAGGCGCCGGGGAACACACCTAAATTTAATGATACGTTAATATTAAGGCAATTTTAATTCATGTTAATGCAACCAATTTTATTTCATTTTTTATGATATTTACACTGTTTTAATACTATTCAATTTTAAACTAATTTTAAGTTTTAACTTGCTGACATTTTACCTTTGTAAAGCCCCGGCGCCTTGCTTGTGACTACTCTATGGAGTAGACAGAGATAAGGCGCCGGGGAATGCATTTTATTGTAATGAAATTAAATTTAAGAATTAAATTTTAATTTATCTCATAATGTAATTGAATTGATTATAATGAACGTTATTCAACATTGAATAAAAGGTTAGTTAGGTTTGACACCTTGTAAATGGGTTTAAAAAAAAAAAAAAAAATATATATATAAAAAAAAAAAGGGAAAAAAAAAATATATATATATATATATACATATTTATATATATATATAGAAACGAAAAGAAAGGAAAACAAGTATACCCTACATATTAACCCAAGTAAACCCATTAGAATAAGACATAGTAAGACATGCAATAGCACTTTTATAGACCATTAAGGAAATTAAAGAAAATTTACAATACAGAAAGGACTAAAGGTTGCTACAAAATAAATAGTAGCAGTACCTAACTAACTTTAAAAAAAAAAAAAAAAAAAAAAACCTAACCTAACCTAACCTAACCTAACCTAACCTAACCTAACCTTTTTTTTTTTTTTTTTTTTTTTTAACGGGGTGAAATGCAGTTACGCACCGTGACACCGCCCCCTGAGGGAGGGTGGCGGCTGTGTGTCAGGCTCGCCCACCGAGTGTGGGCATACTGACTAAAACACCCCGGGAGCCGTCCTGTCGCTTGTGCAATGGGGCGCCGCTGGATCTCGCAAGTGGTGTGACCACAACGCGAATGCGACAGCGGCGCCCCGGCGACGTCGGCCCGACCGAAGCCGGGCCCCTTCCCTGGAGGAGGGGTGTGGGCTCCACACCCCCCCCTCCCGCCACGTGTCAGACGGCAGGTCCCTCAACCTGCCGTCTGTGGCCCTCACTGCACCGGCGGCATAAGGTGCGCGTAGCGTCGCCTACGCGCGCCGGTGCGTCTTCGACGGAGCGGCGCGGACTCCGGGTCGTCCTCCCGCAGCCGCTCCTCGGCCTCCTTCAGCCCCAGGACCTGGTGGCAGAAGTGGGCCATCGCCTTCCACGCTCTCTCCCTGCGGAGCATGATTGGGATCATGCTCGGCAAGGAGAGACCGTCCTCGAAGTATTGCACCAGAATATGGCGCTGTGGACCCCAGGCCGCACACTCCGCCAGAGTGTGCTCCGCCGTGTCCGCTGGAGCGCCGCACTCGTGGCACGCCGGCGTCTCTTCCCTCCCGATACGGTGCAGGTACTTACCAAAGCACCCATGTCCCGTAAGCACCTGCACCATCCGGAAGGTGAGAGGCCGACGCTTGCGGCGCATCCAGCGTTCCAACACCGGCCTGACGGCCTGTATGGTCCACCCGCCATATTGGGCCACCTCGAGGTCTTCGGCCCACTTCTCCAGAAGGTCCTTCTTGGCCTCCAGGCGCTGGTGGCGCACCTCCCTTGGGGCCGGGTTCTCGCCCTGGGCCCTCTTTTCCGCCACGAACCTGTATACCTGGGCGAGAACCTCGGCCTCTCGCTCCCAGGGAGGGTCACCGGCCAGGACAGTGGCTGCCGCCCACGACACCGTACGATACCCCCTGATCGCCCTCTGCGCGATCACCCTCTGCGGTCGCCTCAGAAGCGACTTGTTGGCAGCGCAGAGGGCGTCCACCCACACGGGGGCACCGTACAGCGCCATGCTGCGGACTATGCCCGCCATTAGTCTGCGGCACCTCGTATTGGGCCCTCCCTTGTTAGGGAGGAGCTGCCCGAGGGCCGCAGCTGCCCTGACCAGTCTTGGCCCCAACTCCTGGAAGTGGGGGCCAAAGCCCCAGCGCCCGTCCAAGATGAGGCCCAAATATTTCATCTGGGCCCCGATCCTCACCACCGTTCCGCCGCCGAGGACGATATTCGCGCCCGGCGGCGGCCCGGCTCGGGGCCCATGAAATAGAAGGGCCTCCGTCTTCTCGAGGGCCACCTCGAGCCCCAGCCGCCGGATCCTCCCGACCACCAAGTCCACCCCTACTGTGGCGAGTCGGGAGGCTTCCTTGAAGTCTCCTCCCCGGGCGGTGACCAGAGTGTCGTCTGCATAGCAGATGACACTCATCCCGGGGAGGAGTCTGCCGCGGAGCACCCAATCATAGCCGACGTTCCACAGGATCGGCCCCAACACCGATCCCTGCGGAACGCCGGCCTCCACCCGGTGCTCCACCAGGCGGCCGCCTCTTCCGACGGCCAACACCGTCCTGCCCTCCAAGTATGCCCTCAACAGCACTCCCATGTATCGAGGCACCCCCTGGAAGCGGAGCGCCTCGAGGATGGTGGCATGGGGGATGCTGTTGAAGGCATTCTTTATGTCCAGGGACACGGCTAGGACCCTGGACCCTCCCTCAGTCGCCTCCGTGGTGAGGCGCTTCAGGGCAAGGACGGCGTCAACCGTCGACCTCGTCGGGCGGAACCCGTATTGGGTCTCGGAGAGACCGGGCCCCGTGCCGAGCAAATGCCGGTCGAGTCGGGCCGCCAGGATGCGTTCTAGCAGCTTCCCGACTTCGTCCAGCAGGACGATTGGCCTGTATGCCGAAGGAGAGTCGGCAGAACGACCCGCCTTCGGCAACAGGACCAACCGCCCCACCCTCCACAGCTCCGGGAACTGGCCGGTGCGGATGCACGCGTTAAACAATTCCCGAAGCTGCTCCCCGAGAAACTCCAGTGCCACAAACAGCACTTTCCCGGGGACCCCGTCCGGACCAGGTGCCTTCTTCTTGGAACGAAGGCACCGTATGGCGGCCCTCATCTCACCGTCCGTGACGGGGGGGGGTGTCTGCTCGACTCCCTCGTCTCCTTCTTCCTCCCGCGAGGTGGCGGGGGCCATCGCTGGGGGGCTGAAGTTCCCCTGACGGGGAAACAGCTCCCGGACCACCCTTTGTAGAAAAGGGGGGTCCAGCGTCTCCGTCGTCGGGGCCGTCTGAGGGCGCATTTTATTGCGCGCCCATCGGTATGGACGGCCCCACGGGTCCTTGTCCAGCCCCGCCAGCATGGCCTCCCTCGCCCTCTCCTTGGCCCTGCTGATGGCCAGCTGCACCGCCTTCCTGGCCTGTCGGTACGTCGCGTACAGCTGGCCATCAGCGCCGCCCTGGCTCGGCCGTCGCCTGTCCCTCGCATAGGCCCTGCGGGCCGCGGAGCATGCGGCGCGGAGGTCCGCGATCTCCTGGGTCCACCAGTATACTTGTCCCCGCCTCCGGGGTGGGCGTCCGCTCGCTCTGGGCATGGCTGCGTCGCACACGGCAGTTAGCGCCTCGCGCATGTGCGCAGCCATGCCATCCACCCCTGTCTCCCGGCGGGGAAAGCTCCACCGGCGGACGATCGCCGCCTCCGCGGCCAGCTCCGCATTAAACCGCGACAGGGCCCAACGCGGGAACTGGCTCGGCCACCGTTGAGTCGGGGCCGCCCTGCCCGAGGTGGAGACCTCGAACCTGATGTACCTGTGGTCCGACAGGGTCTCCACCTCTTCAACCACGCACCAGTCCCACACCTTGCTGGCGACAGCGGGCGTGGCGAACGAGACATCCACCACGGATCCCCCCCGCTGCCGCACGCAGGTGTGGGCTGTGCCCCTGTTGAGCAGGGTCAGCCCCGAAGCCAGGGCAAAGGCCTCCAGCTCCCGGCCCTTCGGAAACCTAACCTAACCTAACCTAACCTAACCTAACCTAACCTAACCTAACCTAACCTAACCTAACCTAACCTTTTTTTTTTTTTTTTTTTTTTTTTTTTTTTTTTTTTTACGGGGAGAAATCCATTTGCGGACTACCCACTGCTGGCGAGGCAGTGGGCTTCGTGTGAGACTCGCCCAGCGCTAATCACTAGGAATACTCACTAAAACTCCCCGGCCTTCCTTCATGCCCTTGTTGAAGGCGATCTGGGACCTGTGAAATTCACCAGACCGCCCCCGGGGCTGCCCGGCATCTAGCCGGGCGTCCGCGCCAATGGGGGATTACCTAGGAAAGCCAAGGTAATCCCCAGACGTGGGAACCTGTGCAATGCACGCGCCAGTGCCACTAGCGCGTGCAGGCCACCCTAAGGCTGGACAAGATTGGCATTCTGAACTGCCCGCCTTGTCCTGCCCGTTCGTCTGCGCCGGAGGGGAGGGGCCGCTGCGTCTACTTCCCGCTCCCTCTCCGCCGCCTCTTTCGCCGAAATGACCACTTCTGCGAAGGAAGCGGCGGCCTCCCATGCCTCCGCACTGCCAAGCATGGCTCCGACCATGCTTGGAAGAGCGGGGCTGCTGACTCCGAGCGCCGCCGTGAGTTCGCGGCGCTCTTCCTGCCAAGCCGGGCACACCAAGAGCGTGTGCTCGGCCGTGTCGTCGGGAGAGTCGCAGTGGTGGCACCGCGGTGTCTCCTCCCGGCGGGCCACGCGGTGCAGGTAGTGGCCAAAACAGCCGTGTCCCGTCAGGACCTGCACCAGGCGGAAGGTGAGGCTGCCCCATTGGCGCCCCAGCCACTCTTCCAGCACCGGACGGATCGCCTCGATCGTCCGGTGGCCCGCGGTTGGGTTGGCGAGAGCCTCAGTCCATCGGCGCAGGGCTTCTTCCTGCGCCTCGGTCCTAACCCGCACCACCTCCTCGAGAGCGGGCTGCTCACCGCGTACCCGCGACTCGTGCCTGAGCTGGTACATCCGCGCCAGCACAGAAGCGTCAATATCCCAGGGCGGCGTTCCTGCGAGGACGCATGCCGCCCCGTGGCTCACCGTGCGGTAGGCCCGCACGGCGCGGGTCGCGATTGTCCTCTGCGGCCGGCGCAGGAGAGCACGAGTGCGGGGCGTGAGGCACTCTGCCCATACCGGGGCTCCATATAGTGCCATCGACCGTATCACTCCGTGGTACAGCCGACGGCACTTAGCGCCCGGCCCTCCCACGTTGGGGAGCAGTCGGCCAAGGGCGGCCGCGACGGCGACCAGTCGGGGAGCTAGGAGCGTAAAGTGCTCCTCAAAGCTCCAGCGGGGATCCAGGGTTAGGCCGAGGTACTTCATGTACACCTCGACCGGCACCCGGACACCCTCCACACGGACTCGGAGCCCTGGCGGGGCCCTGCGTCGTGGGGCGTGGAAGGTCATGGCCCTCGTTTTACTGAGGGCCACTTCCAGCCCCAGGAGGCGGATGCGGCGGACGACCATGGAGGTGCCGACCGACGCAAGGTGGACCGCCTCCTCCCAGTCTCTTGCAGCCGCCGCGACTAGAGTGTCGTCCGCGAAACAGACGACCTCCATCCGCGGCAGAGACGTTCCACGCAGGACCCAGTTGTACCCCAGGTTCCATAATAGAGGGCCCAACACGGCACCCTGGGGCACTCCCGCCGTCACTCGCCACGACTCGACGCGGCCCTCCGCGCTCTGGTAGAGGACCACCCTGTCTCTCAGGTAGTCGCTGATCAGAGCGCAGAGGTACGGAGGCACTTTGTGGAATCTGAGTGCCTCCTCGATGCATTCGTGGGGGATGGTGTTAAATGCGTTCGCGATGTCTAAAGACACCGCGACTACCACCTCCCCCCTTGCCGTGGCCACCTCAGTCCACCTCTTGAGGTGTCCTACCGCGTCCATCGTGGACCGGCCCGTGCGGAACCCGTACTGGCACTCCGCCAAATCCGGCCCTGCGCCCTCCAGGTGCTCGATGATGCGGGAGGCGAGTATTTTCTCGAAAGCCTTCGCCGCCTCATCGAGCAACACTATTGGCCTGTAGCCCCCCGGGGAATCCGCTGGGCGGGTCTCCTTGCGGAGCAGGCACAGCCGCCCGACCCTCCACCGCTTAGGGAAGCGGACCGCCGCTATGGAGGCGTCCAGCACCGCGCGGAACCGGTCCTCCAAGGGGCCCAGCGCGATAGCCAGTACCCTGGCCGGGACCCCGTCCGGCCCCGGCGCCCCTTTTTTGCGCCGAAGCCGTTCACGGACCATGTCGAACTCTGTGTCCGTTAATGGAGGACCGACGGCCCGCTCCTCCGGGGCGGATTGGGGCGGCCGCATGCGCGGGGGTGCAAAAGGCCCAGGGCTCGGGAACAGAGTCCCCAGAACCCTCCGCAACAACCCTGGCTCCATGCTGGATGTAGGGGGAGCTGGAGCGAATTTGCCCCTTATTGCCCTGTAGGGCCGACCCCAGGGGTCATTGTCTAGGATGCCCAGGTATTGCTCCCAGGCATCGTTCTTGGCCCTCCAGATGGCAGCACGCAGGGCCTTGTGAGCTTCGGAGTAGGCCCGGTGGAGGGTTTCCTCTTCACCGGGCGGTCTCGTGGCGCGCCTGCGGCACCGCTGATAGGCCCGCCTGGCCCTCATGCTGGCGGTGCGCAAACCCGAAAGTTCAGGCGTCCACCAGTATACCTGGCCCCTGTTTCGAGCACCGGCCCGCACCCTCGGCATGGCGGCGTCGCAGACGACCTGCAAGTCGTCCGCCAATAAGTCCGCCATGCCGTCGGCGTCCCCTGCTATGGCATCCGGCGCCTCAGACCATGCTCGCACCATCGCCGCCTCCTCTGCCACATCAGCCCGGAGGCAGGCAAGCCTCCACCTTGGAAAGGGTGAGGTGCCCGCCACAATACCCGGCTGCAGAGGGGCCCCCGGGGACGTCGTGGAGACCTCGTATCGGATATACAAGTGGTCCGATAGGGTCTCCACCTCTTCCATCACCCGCCAATCGCTGATGCGAGCCGCCAGCGCCGGAGTGGCGAAAGACACGTCCACTATAGACGTGCCCTGCCACCGGGAGCAGGTAGGGGTGGTGCCCCTATTGAGGATCTGGAGTCCCGAGGACATAACCCAAGACTCCAAGATGCCTCCTCTGACGTCCGTGCTGGGGGACCCCCACGCGCTAGACTTTGCGTTAAGGTCCCCCGCCACCAGCACCGGACTAGGGGCCGCACGGCGGACCACTCCCTCGACGGCAGCCAGGAGACTCTCAAAGTCCACCCGACTGCCGTTCGGAGAGAAGTAGGTGGACACCACTACTGCTCCTCTCCATTTTGCCGCCACGTACCCAGCACCTCTCTCCACCAACACTAGAGGAGGGGCCACACCAGCCACCATTATCGCCGCGAGTCCATCGGCCGCCCCCACCCACTTGGAGGAGGATGGGATGGCATATGGCTCCGCGACGATTGCCAGGTCGATATTCCACTCGGCTGTGGACTGGCACAGAAGGTCCTGGGCCCCAGCCGAGTGGTTCACGTTCCCCTGCAGTATTTTACCTATGGGCCTAATTGGCATTGTTGGTTTCCATAGGTAGCACTGCAGGGGCGGCTGGTGAAGCCGAAGGGCGGGGGGCGGCACCCCCTTGCATGGGGCGGCCCTTGACCGGGGAAGGGTTGCAGCTGACGCCGCCCATGCGGTGCTCCGACGGTAGGCCTCGGTCGGCGCACACCGCACAATTAAGTGCGGCTGTGCACCCCGCCGCCATGTGTCCCTCTTGGCCGCAGCGGTAGCACAAACGGCTGCGGTCCTTTGCAGAGGGGCACAGTGCCTGAGGGTGGCCGACCTCCATGCAGCGGTGGCACCGCATTGGGCGTTGCTCCAGGATTTGGATGGAGGCAGCGCTCCAGCCCACGCAAATTCGCCCGGCCTCGACCAATTTGGCGATAGCTTCAGTGGGGCACGAGACAATGGTCGAGCCCACTCCCCTGAGGCCCAATGCGATCTTGCCCACCCTGACGGCCTCCGGTGAGCAACCCGCTTTCTCGGCTATGGCCGCGCGGATCTCGTCCTCGGTGACCGAATCATCGAGCCCCGCTACCCGGATGCTGCCCGTCTTGGTCGGGCGAGTGACCTTGGCTGCCTCTCCCAGGGCCTCGCCGATCTTGGTCGCCAGGGAGTCAGCCTGGGAGGCTGTTGTCTCCTTGGGGAGCTCGATGATTCGGGCACCCGTCACCCCCATCCTGAACTTGGCCGGACCGATGCCCAGCGCTCCTAGACTCACGGACGCCTTCGCTTTCGCGATGGCATCCCTGTAAGTAGCGCCCTGCGCTACGGCCTCCGGTTTGAGGGTCAGCACCACCGCCAGGGTCTTGGGCGGCTTCGGCACCTTGGGCTTCTGAGGCTTAGCCTTGACAGCCTCAGGCGCTGGTGCGACCCTCTTCTTGGGCTTCTTCGCCACCTTCGTCCACTCCTCGAGGACGACCGGCTGCTCCTCGCGGGACGTGCCTGCGAACTGCTGCGAAGCCCGTGTCACTGAGGCAGCTGGGGCCTTTTTTGCCTTCTTCTGCCTCGCTTCCTTCGGCAAATTCGCAGGTGGGGTGAGGGTGGTGGGTGCCCCCGCATCCACTTGGGAGTGGGTCCCCTTCTCCCTCTCCTTCTCCCTAGCGTCCGCTCTAAGAGGCGGTCGGTGAGACTGCGCAGGTAGCAGCCGGCCGTCCACCTCAAGACCCTCTAGGCGGGCACAAAGAATGCGCCCGAATTGGTCGGTCAGCTCCCGCTGGAGCCGCTCAATGACCTCCGCGAACTCCGCCCTGGAGAGGCCATCCGACACTACGGGGTCCACCGTCTTCTCCGCAACGGGACTCTTACGACGGGCGTTCTGCTCGGTGAACGCCCGTCTCAGCGCTACCACCTCCCCTTGCAAAGCCGACAGCTGACCCCTCAGGCGCTTATTGTCCGCCTCAAGTCGCTTCACCTCCTCGTTTGAGGACCTGGAGGCCAGAGCTCGGACCGTCAGCAGCATCGACTTCGACGCCTCTCGGATCTCGCGGACAAAGGTCCCCTTGAGATTTCTCGATTTACTCGAGACATGCTCAAGGCGGCCCGCGTCCACTTCCGCCTTCTCAATCAGAGCCTTCGTTGTGAGCTCCAACGACTTCCTGCCCTTCGCGACCTTTCCAACATGATCCCCAGACAAGTCCCCCTCGGTGAGGGTGGAGTCGTGTTCCGACCCCGGGTGATCCACCGCCTTCAGGTCGCGTCGGGCCTGAGACAAGCCCACACTATGTTGGTAGCCTCTGCCTCGGCCTCTGCGAGCACGCGGGACTTTCGGGGCCGACATGTCAACTGGTGCCACGTCAGACTCGGAATCGGAGACGGAGACACCAGTGAAAAACTTAGAGCTTCCTGGTATAGGTCTCTTCCTTGCATTAACATCAACCGATTCCGAGTCCGACACGCCGACCAGACTGCTCCGGGCTTGGGACGCGGCCCCCGCGCGCGACAGGATTGGGGAGATAGCAGATACTGGCCGCGGCATCTCCCCGGTACCGCGGTCCGAAAACTCCTCCGACTCCATCGACCAGTCGAGGGCTCTGCCCACAACCGACGACGAAGGTGAAATAATTTTCACAACAACGCAGAATAAAACAATCACCAAAACAATCCGACAAAAAAGACAAACTCAAAAATTCAAAAAAAGTCAGCGTTTAGTTGAGTCTCGATCAAACCTAACCTAACCTCAACCTAACCTAACCTAACCTAACCTAACCTAACCTAACCTAACCTAACCTAACCTAACCTAACCTAACCTAACCTAACCTAACCTAACCTAACCTAACCATAACAGGATGATGAGAGAAATAAAGGAAAAAATTGAAAGACAGGAGGAAGGTCGACCATCATATGCTAGCGTGACCTCTAGAGCGCAAAACACCAGCCCGCTCGAGCGTGTGTCACTGCACTCCGTAGTGGTCTCCTCTAGCGACGAGAAGGAGACCGGAGAGAACATCATGGAGACGCTCAGAAAAGCAGCTAAAGGGGATGATGAGTGGGTGCGGGTTGAGCGAATCAGGAAGGCCAAAGACAGAAGGGTGATCATGGGGTACAGGACAAGGGAGGAACGAGAATTGGCCTCAGCCAAACTTAAGGCCCAAACCAAAAATTTGGTGATTGAGGAAGTCCAAAACAAGGACCCCCTCCTTGTCCTGTACAACGTGGTCAAGGCTTACGAGGACGCGGAACTCGTCGCACTCATCAGACAGCGAAACAGGGGCATATTTTTGGATCTGAACCGGGACTCCGACAGGATGGGTATCAAATTCAAACGGAACGCTCGTAACCCCCACACACACCACGTAGTCCTCCAGGTCTCACCGGAAATCTGGGCCAGGGTGCTAGAAAGAGGGACGTTGCATCTGGACATCCAGCCAATCCGAGTGAACGATCAATCCCCACTGGTGCAGTGTTCTCTGTGCTTGGGCTACGGTCACAGTCGGAAGTTTTGTAAGGAAACCGAGTCCAAATGCAGTCACTGCGGCGGATCGCACCTCAGGGCGCAATGCCCGGACTACAGCGCGGGGAAGGCGCCCACCTGCTGTAACTGCGCGGCCGCCAAGTTGGACTCCACAGCACATGGCGCGTTCAGCCGAGACTGCCCTGTAAGGATAAAATGGGACTCCATTGCACGGTCAACAACCGAGTATCCTTACCGGTGCTGAGGGCGTCCCTAGAAATGAACAACATCACTATAAGGTGCTACAAGCTAACCTCCAAAAAGCGCAAGTCCCAACGGATGAAATTATGATCGAAGCAGTGAAGCGTGGAGCTGCTGTAGCTCTACTGCAAGAACCGTATCGAGGAGCGATAGGTAGGATGAAAAGCTACCGAGGCGTCAGGATCTTCCAGAGCGCTGGTCATGGAGACGGGGTTGTAAAGGCGGCAATAGCCGTCTTTGATTCTGACCTGGACGTAATACCGTACCCCGAGCTCACCACTAACAACATCTCGGTGGTGGGCATCCGTACCAGTGCCTGGGAGATTCAGATGGTCTCCATCTACTTTGAGGGTGAACTACCGCTGGAACCCTACCTCGACGCGGTTAGAAACATAGTGCGTAGATTCAAGGGCAACATGACTATTATTGGAGGTGATGCAAACTCCAAAAGCCCCTGGTGGGGCAGCGATGTCGAGGATCGGCGGGGGGAGGATCTCATGGGTGTCCTGGTGGAGACGGGACTGCAGGTCCTAAATGAAGGAAACACCCCCACCTTCGACTACATAAGAGGGGGCAGAAGGTACACCAGCTTCGTAGACGTTACGGTCTGTACTAGCGACCTGTTGGGTGTCGTCGACGGGTGGAAAGTCGTTGACGATCTAGTCAACTCCGACCACAACGGTGTGGTATTTAACGTGAATCTCCAAAAATCGGCAGGCACGCACATAAAACGCACAACGCGCCTCTTCAACACCAAAAAGGCAAACTGGGGTGACTTCCGCAATAGCCTAACGAATTCGCTCCAGGCAGAAAATGTGAGTGCCGACAGCATCAGAGGATTAACAAGCAACGAAGATCTCGAAAAAGCTGTCAGCAAGTACTCCCAGAGCCTGGAGAAAGCGTGTACCGTGAGCATGCCGAAGAAAAAGAACAAGGAGGTACTTACCATACCGTGGTGGTCGGAGGAGCTCGCTGAAATGAAGAAAATGGTGAACACTTACCGTCGACGCATCAGGAACGCAGCACCGGTCAGGAGAAGCTGGGTCATCACGCAGTACCTGGAAAAGAAGGAAGAGTATGAGTCGAGAATTAAGACAGCCAAGATCGACAGCTGGAAGAGCTTTTGTGGCAAGCAGGACCGCGAGGGGGTTTGGGAGGGGATATATAGGGTGATTGGGAGAACCGCGGCAAGGGAGGAGGATTTACCGCTGATCGATCGGGGAGTTTGCCTGGACCCTGGCGGATCTGCAAGGCTCCTGGCAAACACCTTCTACCCAGAAGATCGGTTGGATGAAGACAATTCGGAGCACACCAGGATACGGGCATTAGCCGAAACGATAAACACGGGGGGTCATCATGAGAATGATCCTCCATTTACGCATGGCGAGCTGATGTGTGCTCTGAAGAGCTTCAACCCAAAGAAGGCACCAGGAGCAGACGGCTTCACCGCGGACATATGCTCACGAGCGGCAGCATGTGATCCGGCACTGCTACTGGCTCTCTTCAACAAATGCCTGGAACGCCATTACTTCCCCATCGTGTGGAAGGAGGCCGTAGTTGTGGTGTTGAGGAAGCCAGGGAAAGAGTCCTACAGCGTACCCAAGTCATACAGACCGATTGGGCTTTTGCCTGTACTTGGGAAGCTGTACGAAAAGTTGCTCACCGCACGTCTCAAACACCACCTGCTACCGAGGATGAGTACTCGCCAGTACGGCTTCATGCCACGGCGCAGCACCGAGGACTCTCTCTATGACCTTTTACAGCACATACGCCGACAGCTTGATGACAAGAAGATCGTGGTATTGGTGTCGTTGGACATAGAGGGAGCCTTCGACAGCGCATGGTGGCCAGCTATCGAAGTCCGGCTGGCTGAGGAAGAGTGTCCGACAAACCTGAGGTGTGTGATGGGCAACTATCTCAGAGATAGAGCAGTGCGCGTAAGATACGCCGGTGAAGAATTTCGAAAGGCTACCCAGAAAGGTTGTGTGCAGGGGTCGATCAGCGGACCCTTGCTCTGGAATCTGTTGCTGGATCCCCTGCTCAAGCAATTGGTCTGTAGGTCCAATTATGTACAGGCCTTCGCGGATGACATTGTCCTGGTATTCGACGGGCACTCGACGCAGGAGATTGAAAGGCAGGCCAATGCCTCCCTCGAGCATGTTCGCGCGTGGGGAGTCGACAACAAGCTCAAATTTGCGCCGCAAAAAACTAACGCAATGGTGATCACGCGGAAGCTTAAGTTCGACAACCCACGCTTGAGCATGGGCGGGGTGGACATTGGTCTGGCTACACACATCAAACTTCTGGGTCTGACCATCGATCGCGCGCTCACGTTCAACCAACACGTCACTCAGCAATGTGGGAAGGCCATCAACATCTACAAAAAGCTGGCGAGGACGGCCCGGATCAGCTGGGGGCTGCACCCTGAGGTGATCCGGACCATCTACACCGCAGCGGTAGAGCCAACGATTTTGTATGCAGCCAGTGCATGGTGCCCAGCTGTCAACAAACTTGGAGTCCGGAAGCAGCTGAATGCGGTACAGCGAGTCTTTGCCCAGAAGCTGTGTAAGGCATATCGGACGGTCTCCCTGCACTCGGCTCTGGTGCTATCCGGTGTCCTCCCTCTTGACCTCAGAGTCCGTGAGGTAGCATCACTCTATGAGATCAAGAGGGGGATACCCCGGCCTGAGCTCCGTGGTAGGGAGATCGAACGTATGGCTCCAGCTTCCAGTGCCCCGCACCCCGCTGAGCGTCTGAGCCTGGAGTTCGGAAGCGTGGTAGACGAGGAACAATATGACAGGGTGAGTGACTTGCAAGTCAGAATTTTCACGGACGGCAGCAAGATTGAGGGCAGGGTCGGTGCTGCGCTTTCCTTATGGGACGGCGCAGCCGAAACCAGGGCCCTCAAATTTGCTCTGCCGTCGTACTGCACCGTCTACCAGGCCGAACTCCTAGCGCTCAGCAAGGCGGCTAGCGTGGCACTCCGGCACGACGCAACCGCATTCGGAATTTTTAGCGACAGCAGAGCGGCCCTTTCGACAGTCGCCAACGATGACTCGCCTCATCCCTTGGCGATCGAGGCCCGGAACAGCATCCGTCTCTGCAGGACAGCGGGAAAGATGGTGTCGCTGTTCTGGGTCAAGGCACATGCCGGTTTAGAGGGAAATGAGAGGGCCGACGAACTGGCGAAAGCAGCCGCTCTGCGGCTAAAGACAGCTCCGGACTACGATCTGTGCCCCATCTCGTTTGTCAAGCGACTCCTCCGTCAGGAGTCGCTTGACAAATGGAATGTCAGATACACCGAAGGCACAACAGCTTCGGTCACCAGGATGTTCCTTCCATGCGCGCTGGAGGCATACAGAATCGTTCGCAAGGTGGAGTTGACAGGGCCCACAACACAATTCTTGACGGGGCACGGTGGGTTCTCCGAATACTTGACCCGATTCAAGTGTAAGGACAACCCATCGTGCGCCTGTGAACCCGGAGTACCTGAGACAGTTCAGCACCTCCTGCTGGACTGTCCAATATTTGAGAGGCTGAGGTTGGACCTGAGCCTGCGAACGGGAGTCGAGGTTTGCCTGAGCAATGTCGCGATTTTAATGGCTGAACACACCGCAGCATTATTGGGCTACGGTCTGCAAGTGGTCAAAGTAGTTAACAAACGCAACAGCACGTAACGCCTGGTGGGCCCGATACTATAATTAATACTGGTACCCTACCAGACGAAAAAGTACGAGATGGATCTGTTTCCCACAAACGTTAGCTATAGGGGCCACTTGCAGACCAACCCAAGATGCCTAAAATAGTGAGGGCTGGAACTTCTTCTTCGACTTCTTCTTCCTGAACAATTAAAATACAATTCCTGTATTATTTTTTAATGATTGACTTAATTATTCGATTCGAATGATTTAATGACAAATTTAATATCTTTTAATAAATGAATGTATAATAAATAATTTAAATAATAATTTTAACATATAAATTTGACAATAATATTAACGCATATTTTGAAATGCATAATAAATAATTTAAATAATAACTATAACATATAAACTTGACAATAATATAAACGCATATTTTGATTGATTTGATTAAAAGAAATCTACTCGATCACGAGTGGGCGCAAATACATTAAAGGAATACATATATAAATCCGAATAACAAAGGCTCCGCAACATGACAGAGCGGAGGAGCAAAAAAAAAAAAAAAAAAAAAAAAAAAAAAAAAAAAAAAAAAAAAACCTAACCTAACCTAACCTAACCTAACCTAACCTTTTTTTTTTTTTTTTTTTTTTTTACGGGGTGAAATGCAGTTACGCACCATGACACCGCCCCCTGAGGGAGGGTGGCGGCCGTGTGTCAGGCTCGCCCACCGAGTGTGGGCATACTGACTAAAACACCCCGGGAGCCGTCCTGTCGCTTGTGCAATGGGGCGCCGCTGGATCTCGCAAGTGGTGTGACCACAACGCGAATGCGACAGCGGCGCCCCGGCGACGTCGGCCCGACCGAAGCCGGGCCCCTTCCCTGGAGGAGGGGTGTGGGCTCCACACCCCCACCTCCCGCCACGTGTCAGACGGCAGGTCCCTCAACCTGCCGTCTGTGGCCCTCACTGCACCGGCGGCATGAGGTGCGCGTAGCGCCTCCTACGCGCGCCGGTGCGTCTCCGACGGAGCGGCGCGGACCGAGGATCATCCTCCCGCAGCCGCTCCTCGGCCTCCTTCAGCCCAATGACTTGGTGGCAGAAGTGGGCCATCGCCTTCCACGCTCTCTCCCTGCGGAGCATGATAGGAATCATACTCGGCAAGGAGAGACCGCCCTCGAAGTGTTGCGCCAGAACATGGCGCTGTGGACCCCAGGCCGCACACTCCGCCAGAGTGTGCTCCGCCGTGTCCGCTGGAGCGTCGCATTCGCGGCACTCCGGCGTCTCCTCCCTCCCGATGCGGTGCAGGTACTTACCGAAGCACCCATGCCCGGTCAGCACCTGCACCATCCGGAAGGTGAGGGGCCTGCGTTTGCGACGCATCCAGCGCTCCAGCACAGGCCTAACGGCCTGTATGGTCCACACGCCATATTGGGCCACCTCGAGGTCTTCGGCCCACCTCTCCACCAAGTCATTTTTGGCTTGGAGGCGCTCATGGCGCACCTCCCTTGGGGCGGGGTTCTCGCCCTGGGCTCTCTTGTCCGCGACGAACCGATACACCCGGGCGAGAACCTCGGCCTCGCGCTCCCAGGGAGGATCCGCGGCCAGGACCGTGGCTGCCGCCCACGACACCGTACGGTACCCCCTAATCGCCCTCTGGGCGATCACTCTCTGTGGCCTCCTGAGCAGTGATTTATTGGAAGCACAGAGAGCATCCACCCACACCGGGGCACCGTACAGTGCCATACTCCGGACGATCCCGGACATCAGCCTACGGCACCTGGCGTTGGGCCCTCCCTTATTGGGCAGCAGCTGCCCGAGGGCTGCAGCGGCCCTGACGAGCCTTGGCCCCAGCTCCCCGAAATGGGGGCCAAAGCCCCAGCGCCCGTCCAAGATGAGGCCCAAATATTTCATCTGGGCCCCGATCCTCACCACCGTTCCGCCGCCGAGGACGATGTTCGCGCCCGGCGGCGGTCCGGCTCGGGGCCCATGAAATAGAAGGGCCTCAGTCTTCTCCAGGGCCACCTCGAGGCCCAGCCGCCTGATCCTCCCGACTACCAGGTCTACCCCTACCGTGGCGAGTCGGGAGGCTTCCTTAAAGTCTCCTCCCCGGGCGGTGACTAAGGTGTCGTCTGCATAGCAGATGACGCTCATCCCGGGGAGGAGTCTGCCGCGAAGCACCCAGTCATAGCCGACGTTCCACAGGATCGGCCCCAGCACCGAACCCTGCGGGACGCCGGCCTCCACCGGGTGCTCCACCAGGCGGCCGCCCCTTCCGACGGCCACCACCGTCCTGCCCTCCAGGTATGCCCTCAACAGCGCCCCCATGTACCGAGGCACCCCTTGAAACCGGAGCGCCTCGATAATCGCGGCATGGGGAATGCTGTTGAAGGCATTCCTAATGTCCAGGGACACAGCTAGGACCCTGGACCCCTGCCCAGTCGCCTCCGACGTGAGGCGCTTCAGGGCCAGGACGGCGTCGACCGTCGACCTCATCGGGCGAAACCCGTACTGGGTCTCGGACAGACCGGGACCCGTGCCGAGCAGATGCCGGTTGAGTCGGGCCGCCAGAATGCGTTCTAGCAGCTTCCCGACCTCATCCAGCAGGACGATTGGCCTGTATGCCGAAGGAGAGTCGGCAGAACGACCCGCCTTGGGCAACAGGACCAACCGTCCCACCCTCCACAGCTCCGGGAACTGGCCGGTGCGGATGCACACGTTAAACAATTCCCGAAGCTGCTCCCCGAGGAACTCCAGTGCCACAAACAGCACTTTCCCGGGGACCCCGTCCGGACCGGGTGCCTTCTTCTTAGAGCGAAGGCACCGTATGGCGGCCTTCATCTCGCCGTCCGTGACGGGGGGGGGTGTCTGCTCGACTCCCTCCTCTCCGTTCTCCCGCCGGGGGTTGGCGGGGGCCATAGCTGGGGGGCTGAAGTCCCCTTGACGGGGAAACAGCTCCCGGACCACCCTTTGCAAGAAAGGGGGGTCCAGCGTCTCCGTCGTCGGGGCCGTCTGAGGGCGCATTTTATTGCGCGCCCATCGGTATGGACGGCCCCACGGGTCCTTGTCCAGCCCCGCCAGCATGGCCTCCCTCGCCCTTTCCTTGGATCTGCTGATGGCCAGCTGCACCGCCTTCCTGGCCTGTCTGTACGTCGCGTACAGCTGGCCATCAGCGCCGCCCTGGCTCGGCCGTCGCCTGTCCCTCGCATAGGCCCTGCGGGCCGCGGAGCATGCGGCGCGGAGGTCCGCGATCTCCTGAGTCCACCAGTAGACTTGTCCCCGCCTCCGGGGTGGGCGTCCGCTCACCCTTGGCATGGCTGCGTCGCACACGGCGGTTAGCGCCTCGCGCATGCGTGCAGCCATGCCATCCACCCCCGTTTCCCGGCGGGGAAAGCTCCACAACCTAACCTAACCTAACCTAACCTAACCTAACCTAACCTAACCTAACCTAACCTAACCTAACCTAACCTAACCTAACCTAACCTAACCTAACCAAGTTCCAATCGGTCCGCACCCAAAGCACGTGCTTTTTCTTAGCGCTCCACACTTAAAAATAAGAAAAAGTGGTAAAAAGTGGTCCTAAGTTGACAAGAGAGGTGTCGTTTTACTCGTAAAAGTGTTGCCCACATCCCAGTTATAGTGACATAAACCGGAAAACGCCGCAACAACCCGTTAAGGGCGAAAAACCGATATTTTTTGAGGTTATGTTTTGAAAAAAGGCTCGCACACGCAAACGGTTCACGACCCCCACCGGCTGTCGCTGGATCCAGGAGGGTATCCAACGCCCCCATCTTCTCGACCACTCGGCACCACCCGGAGACCACGCGTTTCAGCGATATTGAATAAAAACGAAAAACACGTGTTCCTGAAAACACAGAAGGAGATAAGACAGGAGCCTGAAAATTTGCAGAGGCCATCTCCCATCAAAACACCGACGGACACCGCAAGTTACCTAATTTTAGCTTTTATTATTATTGAATTATAACAGTTTTAAATTTCAAAATTCGACAGTTAATAACTTTGGATCAAATATATTTATCCTCAATCTGCAACTGCTACTTTGTGCGCGCTTCAGCGAAGAATAGAATTTACATTTTTTAGATAATTAGATTATATAGTTTTCGCATTAGAATTAAAATAGTAAAAAAATTCTTTTTATTGAAAATTTTAGTCAAAAAATATCATTTTTTAAATTAAAGTAGTGCAGTAATTTTAAGCTAGATTTAAGCTAATTTTTAGGTAATTTTTGGAATTTTTTAGATTAAAGGTTCAGGAGATATTGAATTTTAACTCATTTTCGCATTTTAAATAGAAATTAATAGTTGTAAAATTAATTTGACCTCGGGATAGTGCCAAAAAGGCCTATCCCACATCAACTAAGCCCAAACTCGGGCCCTATAACGCCACAATCGTAGAAGTTAGCCAAAAGCCGCCATTTTGGTTGCAGTGGTTAACTTCTTTTAAGGCAAATATCTCCGGAACAGCGCACAGCAGAGAACTGGGGTTTGGACTGAAATTAGGCGCTAATTACGAACAATCGCCTCCGGCCATTTTCAGGCGATTTCCAGGTCTGAAAATTTTTGGGCCTGAAACCACTTTCAGGACATAGGGGAAGCCAGGCCGAGCTGCCCACCGAAAACCCCGACGTTTTCTGACGTCGGGTTCAGGAGTTACGGGCGTTTAAAACTTTAATCTGACAGCTCGGCGGCCATCTTAGCTGTCAAACTCCGACTTCAATCCGCTATAACTTTAGAACCGAAAGGCGTATAGACACGCCGTCTTCACCGTCGTGTCCAGGGGCATCTCAAGCACCATATCCCCAAGTTTCAGGCGGATTGTAGTCGGAGATTTTCAGGGTCCTGAAAGTGGTTTCAGCGGAAGGCTTGGGTTGGGCAGGGGGGGACAGTCGAAATCCGGGCGTTCTGCGGCTTCCGGAAGCGGAGATATCGCAAGTCAAAATTCAATTTTGACAGTTCGGCGGCCATCTTGGATCTCTTTGAGCGCCTATATCTCCGCAACGGAACGTCGTAGAGCGCTGGGGTTTTCTCCTCGGCCATCGGCGGGTCCTATCCTGTCCAACGCATCAGCTTTCAGGCATTTTCAGGAGCCCGAAAATTTTCGGCCTGAAAATTTCACCATTGGACGGGTCTCATCGCGCCCGACAAAACGAGCCCAAACACGGGACATTTCGGCCCGGCGGTCACGGAGAAATAGCCGTGTAACCATTTTTTGGCGGCCATTTTGGACTGAAACCGAAAAGTTTGCACGGCGATTTCTCCTGAACCAGTCGGGATAGAGGTACCGTGTTTGGGGTCGCTGGAAAGGGCTCGGTGGGAGCTATCCACTGG
This sequence comes from Yponomeuta plumbellus, assembly GCA_947310845.1. Lineage (NCBI taxonomy): Eukaryota > Metazoa > Arthropoda > Insecta > Lepidoptera > Yponomeutidae > Yponomeuta > Yponomeuta plumbellus. The sequence continues at coordinate 20,967,776 of OX371208.1, read as the reverse complement.
TGGCCTCAAAAAGGCTCTACATAGAGTCCACCGAGAAAAAGTATAGTTTATTCACTTTCGACCGCAGATTGTTCTCTCAAACAATTATTGACACACTCGGAGGACTCTACATGCCAATAGCAAAACGGCTCTACATAGAGCGAAATAGTACCCTCAAGTTCATCTCTCAATTTTCAAATTTTCTTTTAATACATTCAATTCTAACTTCATTTAATTTTATTGTAATTTATATTGTTTAAATTTTCAATTTTGTAATTTTATTACTTTTTAATTTTTTAATTCTTTTAATTTTTTAATCTGTTCAATTTATAAATTCTAATTTTCTAATCTCTAATTTTTTAATTTTTACTCTTTATTCACAATTGACCTGGCCCCTTTCGGCACATTAGCTAGAATTTGACCTTAATCGCCCTATTGCACTAGAATAAGTTTACATTTTACACGCCCTTTTGCTCTAGGTTAAGTATTATAATTTTATACAATTTAGTATTTATTTTGACACGGCCCTCTTGCCGATTTAGACATAGTTTTCTGACTCGCCCTCTTCGCTCGGCTAGGCTCAAGGTATTTGGGAAACGCCAAACCGGCCCCTTTTAGACGGAAAAAAAAAAAAAAAAAAAAAAAAAAAATATGGACACTAGGCCGCGCAAGTCTGCGACCACGGCGGAGGCCAAGAGCCGGCCCGGGGGGGGCGCAGGAGCCCTGTTGCGAGTGCCCATAAAGGGGCTCCGCGGGACCCCGCCTAAAAAGGCGATTTCAACAAAGGCCCCGACCGAGGGAGCCGGGACCGCGGGGCCCACTTCTACCAGCACCGCGCCACCAAGTAAATCGCCGCAGATTACAAAGGTGGCCGCGGCGGAGGAGACTCTTGCCCCTGGCGGCATCCTTCCGGCCTCCCATTCGCCCCAGACCGGCAGGCCATCTTTGGGAGGGTCAGTGACCGGAACACTGGCCAATCTCCCAAGGATGGCCAACGACGTGATGCTGGCGGCGAAGGAGAGGCTGGAGTCCTCGGGCAACCTTAAACGGGAAACCCGGGAGTTTGTCGTGGGCTCGCTCGGCGACTTGTACCAGATGGTACTTAGGCTGAGCGAGTCCAGGCAGACTCTTTGCCTGAGGATGGAGACCGCCAGGGCGGAGTTCGCCGCGGCCGCAACCCGAAAGGAGGAGGCTCACGCGGCCTGCCTGGAGAAGCTGGCCGCGGGCGCGGTGCTGCCCACCATAGCGAAGGACCTGGGCGAGATAAAGAGAGAGGTCTTGGCGGCGCGAGACCTGATCTCGTATGACGTCTTGGGAGAGCTGCGGGACAAGGAGGCTCCACCGGCTCCGGGGGCGTTTTCATCCCTTACCAAAGGGATGGAAGCGCTCACGGAGCGGTGTGAAACCCTCAGCAAGGAGTTAAGCGGTGTGGCGGGGACAGCCAACACCAAAGCGGGCGTGGAGTGGGCGGAGGAGGTGAGAGGGGAGCTCCGCGGGCTTCGCGAGCGGCTAGACAGACAGCAGCCGGCGCCGCTCGCGGGGTCCGTCTCGGCTGCCCCCGCCGGCCCGAACCGCCCTGGCATCGGCCCCGCCACAGCCGCAGTCCCGCGGCCCTCCCAGCGAGATCGGGTCTCGCCAAGAACCTACGCAGAGGCAGCTTCCTCACCGCGCCACCCGATGGTGGTGGAGTCGACCGACCCCAAAAAGACTGCCGAAGAAACTATCGCAGAGATTAAGGGGAGGGTCGACGTCATCACCCTCGGGATCGGAGTGAACGCGGTCAGGAAGCTGCGTAACCAAAAAGTGCTACTCTCTTGCGACACCAGCGAGGGCAGGGAGGCTTTTAAGAAGGAGCTGTCGGGGGCCGGTGGCCTCTTTACAGTCACCGAGCCAGCCGACAAGCGCCCCCTGATTCGCCTCGCTGGGGTCGCGAGAGACATCCCAGACGAGCAGGTGATGGCCGCCATCGAGTCCCAGAACAGGGACTTGATGGCGGGCATCGCCCTTAAAAAAGAGGACGCCCGGGTCCTGAGACGCACAAATGGAAGAAATAAGGCACTCTGCAACATCATTTTAGAGGTGACCCCCGAAATCTGGCGGCGCGTGGAGGGAGCGAGGATGAGAATAGGGTACCAGGTCGTGCTGGCGGTGGACCAGTCCCCATTGGTACAGTGTTACCGCTGCATGGGCTACGGGCACACGGCGCGAATTTGTCGCGCCGAAGCCAGGTGTGGCCAGTGCAGCGGGGAGCACCAGACCAGGGACTGTCCCCCGTCGGCGCGGGCTGGGGTGCCGCGGTGCTGCCACTGCGCCAAGGCACCAGGAGTGGAATCCTCGCACCCTGCATACGCCGCCGATTGCCCTGAGCGCATTCGTTGTGATACAATAGCGCGGCAGGCCATTAAATACTGCTGATACGGGCACCTTGGCCACACCACAGTCTCAGGGCGCACCGGGTGTTGGGGTGGCCGACAATGGCCGAGATTCCGCTGGGCGGCAGCGGGGAGCGCGGCGGGGCACAATACGGCTGATGCAAATCAACATCGGCCGTTGCCGCGCCGCGTTCCACGAGGTCGTCCAAGTGGCCGTCGAGGGTGGCTACTCGGCCGTACTGATCCAGGAACCATACACTGGGTCGGTGGGCCGAGTGGACACCCGGTATACCTGTATACAAAAGACGGCCACCACGGACAAACCGGTCAAGTCGGCCATCCTAATAATCAACCCGGCCCTCTCTGTCGTCCAGGACGCCACCACAATCACGGAAAACGTCGTGGCGGTGGTGGTGGAATGGGAACGGCAGAAGATCGGCCTGGTCTCGGTGTACCTTGAGGGAGATAAAGACCTCAACCCCTATCTACGCGACATCCAGGCCTTCATGGACCGCATGGGCACCAGCGCAGTCCTTCTCGGCGGGGATATCAACGCCAAAAGCCTCTGGTGGGGCTGCGAGCGCGAGGACCAGAGGGGAACCCTGTTCTCCGAGTTCGCAGCCCAGGTGGATCTGCAGGTCCTCAACGAGGGGAGAGCGCCGACGTTTTACATCTGGCGGGGGGACAAGCTGTTTACCAGCATTGTAGACGTCACCCTCGCCACGTCGGCGCTCTTACACCGAGTGAGCGGCTGGAGAGTCCGTCCGGACCTCGTCCCCTCCGCTCCCGATCATCGGGCGATCACGCTCGAGGTGGGGGCGGGGCCCGAGACGGAACCAGCCAAACCTAGCGGATCCACCAGGCGATACCACGCCGGGAAGGCTGACTGGGATACTTTTCGGGCCTCGTTCGTCGACCGTCTAGGGGACTGGACGGTCGACGAAATCGAGGCTATCGAGACGCCTAGCGGTCTTGAGGAGGCCATTGGAAGGTACACTGCGGCGATCCATGGGGCGTGCGAGGATTCGATCCCTCTGCTGGCTCCACCAAAGGCACCTAAACGGGTGATTTGGTGGAGCCCTGAGCTTCAGGCTAAAAAGCGAAAGCTCATAACGCTGAGGGGTCGAATCCGGCACGCTAATCGCCGCAGGAAGGATATGGTGGTTGCGGAGTATCTGGTGGCCAAGGAAGACTACAAGGCCGCCATTGAGGCGGCCAAGACCGCCAGCTGGGTAGAATTCTGCACAAAGCAGGAGCATGAGAGCGTGTGGGACGGCATATACAGGGTGCTAAGATGCGCCGCTCGTCGGAAGGAGGACACCCTCCTCAGCGGCGCGGATGGACGCACCCTGGACGCCGAAGGTTCCACAGCTCTCATAGCGGACACATTCTACCCGGCTGACGATCTTCAAATTGAGTCCGACACTCATGCCCGTGTCAGACAGGCCGTTGCCCGCATGGAGGATGAAGCCAGTACCAAGCCGCGGGAGTTTATTCCCTTCTCCCAACACGAGCTCTCGGGCGTCTTGAAGGGCATTCACCCCAAAAAGGCGCCCGGGGGGGACGGCCTCGCGGCCGACATCTGCAGTGCGGCCATCCGGGCAAGAAATGATGTATTTGTTGCCCTGATGAACGCCTGCCTCTCTCTAGGGTACTTCCCCAAGGATTGGAAGGCCGCTGTAGTCAAAATCCTGCCTAAGCCCAACAGAGATGACTACACGCGGCCTAAGTCATACAGGCCAATTGGGCTCCTGTCCGTCCTGGGGAAGATTCTGGAGAAGATGATGGCCGGGAGGCTGCTCTGGCAGCTCGGGGTGGGCGGAGGACTGAGCCCGCGACAATATGGCTTTATGCCGCAACGCAGCACGGAGGATGCCTTGTATGACGCTGTACAGCTCATCAGAGATCACGTCGGGCAAAAACGCATTGTCGGAGTAGTCTCCCTCGATATCGAGGGGGCCTTCGACAATGCGTGGTGGCCGGGAATAAAACACCAGATCCTGGCCACAGGATGCGACCAGTCTGTCTACCGACTTCTGTGCAGCTACCTGAGCGAAAGACAGGTCACAGTCAGGTACGCTGGAGCACAAGTAGACAGACCTACTTCTAAAGGTTGCATCCAAGGCTCGACGTGCGGTCCCCTGCTGTGGAACCTGTTACTCGACCCTTTGCTCCGGCGAGGTGGGGACCTCGAAGCTCACCTGCAGGCGTTCGCGGACGATATTTTAATTATCGCCGCGGCGCAGACTGCGGGTGAGCTTGGAAGGATCCTGAACGCCGCGCTGGAAGCCGTGTCAGAGTGGGGAGAGGCGGCTAAGATGAGGTTCGCCGCTCGGAAGACCCAAGCTATGGTGGTCACCAGGAAGCGCGATGTAATCCCACCCAAACTGAGTCTTGGGGGGGAGGACATCGCGTTCTCGGATGAGATCACCGTACTGGGTCTAACGATCGACAAGAACCTCAATTTTCATAGCCACCTCAACAGGGTCTGCGGCAAAGCCATGGCTAGGTTCCAGATGGTGTCTAGAGCGGCCAGGGCGACTTGGGGCTTAAATGCCGATATCGTCCGGCTGCTCTACACTACCGTCATAGAGCCGACCATCCTCTATGCGGCCAACGTCTGGGCACCTGTCGCGCAGCGCGCGGGCGTCAGGGCCGTGCTCGACAGAGTGACCAGGGCCTTTGCGATCCGCATTGCGAAGGCCCATCGCACCACCTCCCTCACAGCAGCCGTCCTACTGGCGAGGATCCTTCCCCTCGACTTAAGGGCCGAGGAGGCCCTTCAACTCTACGAGTTGAAAAGGGGAAGGCCCCTCGCCTCGCTCCCGGGCCGGGACGTTGAGAGCCGCTGCAGCCCGTTCACGCTGGCACACCCCGCTCGCAGGACTCCGGTCGAATTCGAGGAGGTGGCCAGCGTGGAGGATCTCAGCAAGGTGCCCGACGACTGGCCCCGGGCCTACACGGACGGCAGCAAGATCGAGGGTAAGGTGGGGGGAGCGGTCACTCTGTGGAGAGGCGGCGCTGAAGTCCGCACCAGGGGGTTCAGGCTCGAGGGATTCGCCTCCGTCTTCCAAGCGGAGATGGTGGCGATTTCCAAGGCTCTCGACCTCGTTGCCGGGGGACCCGTTCCCATCAGGGCGAGTATCCTGAGCGACTCCAGATCTGCTCTGGAGTTGCTCAGGAGCACCTCGCCCACACACCCGCTGGCCGTGAAGATCCACGGCCAGCTGGCGGACATAGAGCAAAACGGGGGCCTGATCCGGTTCTACTGGATCAAGGCCCACGTCGGGATCCCCGGCAACGAACGAGCGGACGAGTTGGCCAAGAGGGCGGCGTTGTCCCGCAAAGACGCGGCAGCCTACGACCTGTATCCCGTCTCACACGCAAAACTGCAGGTGAGACGGGAGACGGTGGCAAAGTGGCAGACCAGATACAGCGAGTCTGCCACAGGCCGCGTCACCTCACTGTTCTTCCCGGACGTGGCATCGGCCCACAAAGTCCTTGGCAAATTCACTATGTGCAATGCCAAGGCGCAGCTCCTGACGGGGCACGGCGGCTTTCGAGCGTACCTCCACAGGTTCAAGCTCGCGGGGAGTCCGTCCTGCATCTGTGATGACGAGACTCCCGAAACGCTGGAGCACCTGCTGGAGGAGTGCCCCCGTTTCGGAGCTGCAAGGGCCGATTGCGAGATACTCCTGGGAGAGGCGGTGAGGTGCGAGGCATTCGCCGCCTTTATGGCCAACTCCAAGAGTCGAGATGCCTTCCTCGCCTTCGCCCTGGGCGTGACGCGCGCGGCCTCAAAGGCGAATGGGAGCCGGGTCTAACCCGGGCGACCCAAATACCGTTGTATACAAATGGTACAAATTTAATTTGGCCGAGCGAGAGGGGTAGATTTAAGCTGCCATTTATTACGGGACCCCGGCGCCTTGCTTGTGACTACTCGATGGAGTAGACAGAGATAAGGCGCCGGGGAACACACCTAATTTAAGTTAAATGAAAAAATTTAACTCAGTTTTAATTGTAATGATAATGTATATTAACATACTTAATTTTAATTTTATTTTTTATTTTTAACGACATAGTACTTTACAGCAATTTTATCCTATTCTATTCAATTGTAATTTTAATGACATATAATTTTATATCAATTGTAATATTCAATCAAATTGTACATCTATTAATAAGGAATTTGTAACCGTCGAATGTATGTAAATGGGTTCTGACAAAAGAATGGAAAAGAAAAAACGGAAAAAAAAAAAAAGGAAAAAACACAAAGGGGCCAAAGCAAAAAAAAAAAAAAAAATACTTGACAAGATACCCAATACGCACAAAAAAAAAAAAAAAAAAAAAAAAGAAAACCCATTAGAATAAATAAAACTAGAAATAATAATTGTAAATAAGCTAGATTATGTAAAAAGATATGCCATCGACGATACTTTACTAAATAAAGTAATAAAAGTTGCCACACTATAAATAGTGGCAGTACAAATTCCTTTAATAAAAAAAAAAAAAAAAAAACCTAACCTAACCTAACCTAACCTAACCTAACCTAACCTAACCTAACCTGGGGCGGGGCGCCACGCCAGATAACCTTCACGTGTGCCCCTCCGCTTCCGTTCCCTCTGATTCCTTGTGAACCGGATGGAGGGGCGGGTGGTGGGGTCGGTGCGCCCTGAGCGTTAGTCAGTGACTTCTCCTTGTGGGATCTTGCTGGCTGACGGCGAATGATCTGGCCCGAGGGGTCGCGTGGGTTCCAATTCCTCTGTGAATCGGGACCCAGGCGACCAACCGAAGGAGGTCCAGCTAGGGGGGGGCGCAGTCGCGCCTCAAACTAGTCGGATAAGAGTGGCCGCGGGCGGAGGGTCGGGGGACCCGACGCCCACGATCGCGGCGGGCCGGAAGGCACCCTCGTGTGTTCCGAGGGTGCCTTCTCGCGCAAGGAGAGGGCCCGTGCGCTCGCTCTCCACCTTCTCTGCTTTCAGAGAAGTGCTGGAGAGCGAGCGACGGGCGTCGCAGCGTCGCGCCGTCCTCCTCTTGCCTGTTGTATGGGCGACGGGTTGGGGGAGGGCGGCGCGAGGAAGCGGTTGGGGGCCATTATGGCCCCCCAGAGGAGGGGCGGCGCTTGCGCCGCCGGGGAGCCAATCTGGCTCCCCACCAGTAGAGCCCCTTCGGGGGCGAGCTCTTGCCGGGTCACAGTGAACTAACCTCTGGCCTATCCTGTGGCCCGGTAGAGTAGCGGAGGAACACCGCGGGGTTTTAGGGGGTAGTCCAGCACTGAGCAGGCGGCTCGATAGTGCTGGGAGTCCACCACAAAGCTGCTCTGTTGTCCCCCGACAATAGAGCGGCGAAGTGCGCAAATGCATTTCCCCGCGTTAAAAAAAAAAAAAAAAAAAAAAAAAAACCTAACCTGGGGCAGCCCCCAAAGTGTTTTCAGGTACGTCCTCGTTCGTCTGCCCTGGACCCATCCCACTTGGTGCGCGGTAACGCAGTGGCCAGTGGGTGGTGACCAAATCTTGGAAACAATACTTTGGGCGATCGTGAGTACTTTGAGTGTGATTTCTTGCGATCAAGTAGTGAAAATGTCGAATGTTTTGCGGGACGCCTCCGGGCGTAACGTGTCCCAAACGGCCCTTCTCAGGGCCAACCCTGACCCCCCACCCGACGACGCTGAGGCGTCGGAGGCTGGCTGCGTACCATCTGCGGCCAACCTGGCGGATGTGGGTGTGGTTGTGGAGCTGTCGGACGGGTCCGGTACCGCCCTTTTCAGGGCGGCATCATCGGACGGTGTGTCCGGCACTGCCTCTCAGGCTGTGTCGGACGGTGTGGAGAGGCTCGGAACACCGGTGCTGAAGGAGGCGAGGGTTTTGCTGCCGCGGTGCGACCTATCACCTCGGCTTACGAGGAGTGTCCTGCAGCTGTCGGAGTCCGACAGCAGCACGGGCACCCTCATGGAGGTGAGCTCGCGCTCCGTCTCCCCCTCGCCCTCACCTACGCGATTCTGGCGTAAGCGGTTGAATCCTGAGTCTGATGGTGAGAGCGAGGGCTCAGTGGACCGGTCCAAGAGGCCGAGCGCGAGCAAGCGAGGTCGCGGCCGTCCCCCGAGTACGGGCCAATACGTCGGCCTCGCTAAGGCGAAGGCCGACCTCAGAGAGGCAAAGGAGAGAGAGCTGGAGCTCCAAGCGGAGGAGGAGCTGGCGGAAGAGCTCCGGCGACGGGAGGCGAGAAGAGTCTCCTTTATAAAGAAGACCCTTTCCTCGCCAGCGTCGACGCCTGCAGCATCACCGTCGCCTGCTCATGACCTTAGGGCTGAGCAGCTGACCAGCTCAATCGAGGCGGCAGTGGAGACGGTTCGGTCGATTGCCCAGAAGTCGTCGCGACTGAAGGGCCAATCTGTGCAGGGCCTGAGGGCTGCAGCGAGCTCCATCTTGGAGAACGTGCGTGAGCTCAGGGCCCGCACGGAGTCCGACGAAGTCGTCCGTCTCCAGGGCGAGCTCAGAGCTCTGAGAGCGGAGATGGAGGGTATGAAGAAGCTGCAGGCGAGTGCCGCCCCAACCATGACACGGGAGGAAATAATGTTCATGGTTGACGCGCGCCTCGACGGGATCGCGGACCGCCTGCTGCCGGAGCCACGGCTGCGCCCACCGCTGGCCGCCGACGCGCGAAGCGCTGCCCGCTCCACCCACCCCTCCGTCTCCCCCGAAGTAGCCCCCGTTGCCGCCTCCGCTGCTGGGCCTCCTGCCCGCTCCGCGGCAGCTCCAGCTCCTTCTCACTCTTCCGCGCCCCCGGCTCACGCCAACGGCGCTAGTGAGAAGGAAGAGGGGAGTAAGAGGAAGAGGCGGAAGAAGAAAAGCGCTGCGGCGCTGGAGGCGCAAGCTTCGAGCCAGGTGGGCCCTTCCACATCCGCCCCTGCCCCTGCCCCTCCTCGGAGCACCAGACAGGCTTGGAGCACGGTGGCCGGTCGGCCCAAAACGAAGACACCAGCGCCAACCAAGGCGACGCCAGCACCTCCTCAGACTGGAAAGAAGAGGGGGCCTAAACTCCGCGCTCCCCGCACTGCTGCAGTGGTCCTCACACTGCAGCAGGAGGCGAAAGAGAAGGGGGCCACCTACGCGGCGGTCCTGGCCGAGGCCGAAAGGTCAATTGACCTTAAAGGCCTCGGCATAGACGGTCTGCGGTTCCGGACCGCGGCGACGGGCGGCAGGGTGTTGGAGGTGGCTGGTGTCGACCGAAGCCAAAAGGCTGATGCTCTCGCGAAGAGGCTCAGGGAGACCCTTGGGGAGGAAGTCCGCGTTGCCAGGCCGGAGAAGTGCATTGAGATGCGCATTACCGGCCTGAGCGACGCGGCTACGCCGGAAAGGGTGTCTGCGATGGTGGCTGAGGTTGGTGGGTGCGCCGTCACCAACGTAAAGGTGGGAGACATCTACCGCCCACCTGGACGCGAGGAGGGGGCTGCGTGGGTGAGCTGCCCGATCGCGGCGGCAGGGAGGGTGACGGATGGCCGGCGCCTAACTATTGGTTGGACGCAGGTCCGAGCCACCCTCCTGAAGCCCAGGCCGCAGCGGTGCTTCCGCTGCCTGGAGCCGGGCCATGTGGGTGCGAAGTGCACAGTGGCTGCGGATCGCAGCGGATTATGCTTCCGCTGCGGCCAGCCTGGCCACAAATCCGCAGGCTGCTCTGCCGAGCCCCACTGCCCGGCGTGTGCGGCAAAAGGTGCGCCCGCTGCCCACCCTCTGGGCGCCAAGAAATGCCCAGCGGGATCCCAACAAAGGGGGGCCCGAGGCCGTCGTGACGGAAAAGCCAGCGGTGGGGCCAAGGGCCCGCCGCCGGCAGCGCCAGCACCGGTGCCAGAGGAGGAGATGGACACCGCCCAAGTGTAAATGGCCAACATCTCCATACTGCAGGCCAACGCCAACCACTGTGCCGCGGCGCAGGATCTACTGATCCAGACTGCGGCGCAGTGGCAGGCGACCTTGGCCGTTGTCGCTGAACCGTATTGCGTTCGCGCCCGGGACGACTGGGCAGGCGATCGCGACGGTTCGGTGGCAATTGTCTCCCAGCGTGGCGCACTAGGCGACAGGGTGTCTCGAGGACACGGTTGCGTGCTTGCCGTGCTGGGAGACATTGCAGTGTGTGGGGTGTACTTTTCGCCCAACAGAAGCCTCGCCGACTTTGAGCAGTGGCTCGTCGAGGTCGGGGCAATGTTGGCCGATGTGCACCCCACCCCCGTGATCGTTGCCGGAGATTTCAACGCGAAATCCCGTGCGTGGGGGAATCCGGCAACTGATGCGCGGGGGGAGGTTTTGGAGGAGTGGGCGGTGTCCACTGGGCTGGTGCTGCTCAACCAGGGGGCGGTCCAGACATGCGTGCGGAGTCAGGGCGGATCCGTAGTTGATCTGTCCTTCGCCAGTCCCGCTCTGGCCAACCGCGCGCGTGGCTGGAGAGTGGTCGAAGGGGTCGAGACCTTGTCGGACCATAGATACATATGGTTCGATATCGTCTCGGCTCCCGCCGGTGTTTCGGCGGACCTCAGCCGCCCCCTGGCGGGGGAGGGTCCACGGTGGCGGCTCGCCACCCTGGACAAGGATGTGGCTAAGGAGGCGGCCATCGTGGAGCGCTGGGCTGCTGGGTCAAGCGACGAGGCGCTGGGCGTAGACGCGAGGGCGGAGCGCCTAACAGGGGTGCTCACTCGCGTCTGCGATGCGGCGATGCGGCGCAGAGGTCCTGTTCCCCCGCGGAGACGGGTGTACTGGTGGCAACCGCACCTAGCAGGGCTGCGTACTGCGTGCCACGCAGCCCAACGCAGGTACACCCGTTGCCGCGGGCGTAGGAGCAGGGACCCCGCCCAGGAAGAGGAGCTGCTCGTCGCTTACCGAGCGGCCCGGGCCGCGCTCAGCGCGGGCATAAGGGCCGCCAAGGAGGAGGCCTGGAGGGAGTGGCTGGGGAGTTTGAACCGGGACCCGTGGGGGCGCCCCTACAAGGTGGTGAGCGAGAAGCTGAAGCCTTGGGCGCCTCCTCTGACCCGGTCACTCGACCCAGCCTTCGTCGGCGTGGTGGTGGGTTCCCTCTTTCCCGCAAGGGAGGAGTGGGCCCCCCCACGAATGACGGCGGCGGCGGTGTCGGCGCCGGTGGAGGACGGTGATGTCCCGCCCGTGTCCGAGGCCGAGCTAGGGGTAGCGGTCATGAAGATGAGGGTGAGGAAGCGCGCCCCGGGCCCGGATGGAATCCCTGGGCGGGTCGTTGCCGCTGTCATGCCGGCGTTCGAGGAGGAGACGCTGTCTCTGATGACTGAATGTCTGGCGTCGGGAAGGGTCCCGCGACGGTGGAAGGAGGGCAAGCTCGTGCTGCTCCGAAAGCACGGGCGCCCGGCGGAGTCGCCGTCGGCCTACCGCCCCATCGTTCTGCTGGACGAGACGTGCAAGCTCTTTGAGCGAGTGCTCGCGGCGCGTCTCGTCCGACATCTGGAGGGGGCGGGGCCCAACTTGAGCGACGGCCAGTTTGGCTTCCGTCGCGGGAGGTCGACGTTGGACGCCATCTCCCGTCTCAGAGACAGCGTCGAGAGGGTCACGGGCCGGGGAGAGGTGTTGTTGGCTGTCTCGTTGGACATTTCCAACGCCTTCAACACCCTCCCCTGGCAGACAATAGCGGAGGCCTTGAGGTACCACAACGTCCCGTGGTACCTCAGGCGAGTCCTTGCGGACTACTTCGTAGACCGGGCCGTGTGTTACCCGGCTCGGTCCGAGGTGGTCCGCACGGACATGTGTTGTGGTGTTCCACAGGGGTCGGTCCTCGGGCCGCTCCTGTGGAACATTGGGTATGACTGGGTCCTGCGCGGTGCGACTCTCCCAGGAGTCGGCGTACTCTGCTACGCCGATGACACCCTGGTCACCGCGCAGGGCGCCACGTTTCGGGACGCCAAGGTCCTGGCTACAGCAGGGGTAGCGCAGGTCGTGCGCCGCATCAGGGCACTCGGGCTCGCGGTCGCTCTGGAGAAATCCGAGGCCCTTTATTTCCATGGGCCTCGGATGCGACCCCCTCGGGACTCCCAAATCACCGTCGGTGGCACCTCCATCGCTGTCGGGGGATCGATGAAGTACCTGGGTTTCGTCCTCGACAGCCGATGGAGTTTCGGCGAGCACTTCCGGCGACTGGCACCAAAACTGGTGTCGTACGCAGGGAGGCTCGCACGATTGCTGCCAAACCGTGGCGGCCCAGGGAGCTCTTGCCGCCGTCTTTACGACGGTGTGGTGCGCTCCAAGGCGCTTTACGGAGCGCCCATATGGGCGGCAGCCCTCTCTGCGAGCAATACCACGCTGCTGCGGCGCCCGCAGCGGGTAATAGCGCAGAGGGCTGCTAGAGCGTACCACACCGTCTCTTACGAGGCGGCGTGTCTGTTGGCGGCGAGTCTACCCTGGGACCTAGAGGCGGGAGTCCTCGAGCAGGTGTATGTGAGGAGTGCCCTGATGCGGAACAGCGGAGGGTGGCCCACTCCGGCGGAGATCGGTAGCTGGAGGCAGGAGGCTCGCGACGATCTCCTCCGCAAGTGGGCCACGAGATTGGAGGAGCCCGCCGCGAGTAAGAGGCTCGTGGAGGCGGTGCGGCCGGTCTTGCGGCCGTGGTTAGAGAGGGGGCACGGGGCGCCGACCTATTATCTGACGCAGCTTCTCACAGGGCACGGCTGTTTTGCCAAGTACCTGTGGGAAGTTGTGGGTATAGAGTCGGGCCCCGAGTGCCGCTATTGTGCGAGCGGCGCGCGCGACACGGCGGAGCATACGCTCGCCGTGTGCGCTGCCTGGAGCGGGGAGCGGGCTGCCCTGGTGGGAGCCGTGGGGGGCGATCTGTCGCTGCCGGCCGTCATTTCTAAGATGGTCGGCAGCCAGGAGAGCTGGGCCGCCGTCGCCACGTTCGCTGGCGAGGTGATGGCGGCCAAGAGAGAGGAGCTGCGAGAGCGGGAGCGTGCAGGTCTGACGCTCCCGCCTCGCCGCCCAAATAGGGGGCGCCGACGCGCGGAGTATGCGCGCGCCCCCGACTAGAGTGGCCGCGGGCGGAGGGTCGGGGGACCCCCCGCCTGCCTTTGCGGCGAGCTGGAAGGCACCCCCATGTGTTCCGGGGGTGCCTTCTAGCAAAACATGGAGTGCCCGCGCGCTCGCTCTCCGACTTCTCTGCTTACAGAGAAGTCGCGGAGAGCGACGTGACGCGGGCAAGAAGACGCCTTGAGCGCAGGGGGGCCCATGTGGCCCCCCCACGAGTAGAGTCCCCATAGGGACGCCCCCCTTGCCGGGTCACAGTGACTTATCCTATGGCCTATCCTGTGACCCGGTAGGGAGAGAGGAGGAACACCGCGGGGTTTAGTGAGTAGTCCAGCCCTAACGGGCTGGGAGTCTCACTCGAAGCCGCCCTGCTGTCCCCCGGCAGCAGGGTGGCGAAGTGCGCAAAAGCATTCCCCGCGTCAAAAAAAAAAAAAAAAAAAAAAAAAAAACCTAACCTAACCTAACCATGGTAGTAACGAGGCTCCAGTGGCACCTAGTGCCGAGGCTGAGTACTCGCCAGTACGGCTTTATGCCCCAGAGAAGCACCGAAGACTCCCTCTATACCCTAGTGAACCAAGTTAGAGCTGAAATAAAGCGAAAAAAGATGGTGTTGCTCGTCTCGCTGGATATAGAGGGAGCCTTTGACAGTGCATGGTGGCCGGCCATTAAGGTCAGACTGGCTGAGGAAAAGTGTCCGGCAAATACTAGGCGGCTACTGGATAGTTACCTAGACGGCAGATGTGTCAGGTTGAGGTACGCCGGGGCAGAACACCGCAGAGAGACCCAGAAAGGATGTGTCCAAGGGTCAATAGGTGGGCCGATCCTCTGGAACATCCTCCTGGATCCCCTCCTAACGGGTTTGCAGCAGCGCGGCGTAAACTGCCAGGCTTTCGCGGACGACGTCGTACTTTTCTTCGCCGACGACACAGCGCTTGAGTTGCAGCGACGTGCCAATGCCGCGCTTGGCTTTGTTCAGGGGTGGGGTGTCCAGAACAAGCTCAGATTTGCGCCTCAAAAGACCTGTGCAATGCTCTTGACAAACAAGCTGAAGCATGACACCCCTCTGCTGAGCATGGCGGGGGTCGACATTGGCATGTCCCGCGAGATGAAGATCCTGGGCCTTACTATAGACGACAAACTGACATTCAACACCCACGTCGGCAACGTCTGTAGAAAGGCCCTAAACATCGCAAAGCAACTCACGAGAGCGGCGAAGATAAGTTGGGGTTTGCACCCGGACGTCGTCCGCGTCATATACACGGCGACGGTTGAGCCGGTCATCACCTACGCTGCAGCAGCATGGGCACCGGCCGCGGAGAAACTCGGTGTCCGTAAGCTCTTAAACGCCGTGCAAAGAGGATTCGCTCAGAGGATCTGCAAATCGTACCGCACTGTCTCCCTAAACTCGGCCCTGCTACTGGCCGGGCTACTGCCCCTGGATCTCCGCATCCAAGAAATGGCAGCACTATACGAAGCGCGCAAGGGGCAAACTCGGCTAGTGCTAGGGGATCGGGAGGTTGAGCGTGTGGTGGGATTTGCGGAGCTTCCACATCCGGCTCTGCGTATGGACATGAGATTCACGAATCTCGATGACCAAAGCCTGGTAGACCAACATAACGTGCAGGCGCTCCGTATCTTCACCGACGGTAGCAAGCTACAGGGCAAAGTGGGCGCCGCGTTGTCTCTGTGGGACAGCCGAGCCGAAATCGGGTGCCGAAAACTGAGCTTGCCAGCGTACTGCACAGTCTACCAGGCTGAACTCTTGGCCATATGCAGGGCCTCTAGCATAGTCCTCAAGCGCGGCGAGGGGAGCTGCGGCATCTACAGCGACTCGAGAGCGGCGCTGCAGACGATCACAAACCCGAGCTCCTTGCATCCTCTCGCGCTGGAGGCGCGCCGCAACCTCAGCGAGGCTTTGACCCAGGGCAAAGATGTAACTTTGTTCTGGATCAAAGCCCACGCCGGCATCGATGGCAACGAGCGCGCCGACTACCTGGCAAAAGAAGCAGCACTTTCGAGCCGGAGGAAGCCTGACTATGACCTGTGTCCCATTTCATTCGTCAGGCAGGATCTGAGAAATCGTGCACTTGGCGAATGGAATCGGAGATATAGGTCGGGGGAGACAGCCTCCGTCACGAAGGTGTTCTTCCCAGACGCGATAGAGGCACATAGGTTGGTGCGGAAAATCCAACCTCAGGGCGTAATTACGCAAATATTTACAGGCCATGGAGGGTTCGCGCAATACTTGAATCGTTTCAAGTGTCGCGAGAGCCCTTCATGTATCTGCGATCCTGCGGTAGAGCAAGGGGTGCTGCACATATTATTTGAGTGCCCAGTTTTCTGCATCGCTAGGCAAGACCTGGAACAGAAAATTGGCGTCAAAATTGAGGAAAAGGAAGCGCATAACTTAGTAGGTAATAAAAAGACCAGAGGGCACTTCCTCAAGTATGCGGAAAATATATGCAAAAAGGTAATAGAGAGAAACAAATAAGCAAACACTTAGTTGTTTCTCTCTACTACCAACCTAAAACTTTTAATTTTAAAATTTTCTTAATAAATATGGCAAAAAAGATAAAATAGGCATATAAAATACCGAATAAAAAAGTCTCTTGTTACGCAAGAGGGCAAAGACTTATTCATAAAAAAAAAAAAAAAAAAACCTAACCTAACCTAACCTAACCTAACCTAACCTAACCTAACCTAACCTAACCTAACCTAACCTTTTTTTTTTTTTTTTTTTTTTTTTTTTTTTTTTTTTTTTAACGGGGTGAAATGCACTTACGCACCGTGACACCGCGACCCTGAGGGAGGGTGGCGGCCGTGTGTCAGGCTCACCTCCCCTAGGTGCTAAGGGAGGCATACTGACTAAAACACCCCGGGAGCCGTCCTGTCGCTTGTGCAATGGGGCGCCGCTGGATCTCGCAAGTGGTGTGACCACAACGCGAATGCTACAGTGGCGCCCCGGCGACCGCGGCCTGGCCGAAGCCAGGCCCCTTCCCTGGAGGAGGGGTGTGGGCCCCACACCCCCCCCTCCCGCCACGGAGTCGGACGGCAGGTCCCTCAACCTGCCGTCTGTGGCCCTCGCTACACCGGCGGCATGAGGTGCGCGTACCTCCTCCTACGCGCGCCGGTTCTTCGCCGACGGAGCGGCGCGGAACGAGGGTCGTCCTCCCGCAACCGCTCCTCGGCCTCCTTCAGCCCCATGACTTGGTGGCAGAAGTGGGCCATCGCCTTCCACGCTCTCTCCCTGCGGAGCATGACAGGAATCATACTCGGCAGGGAGAGACCGTCCTCAAAGTGTTGTGCCAGAATATGGCGCTGTGGACCCCAAACCTAACCTAACCTAACCTAACCTAACCTAACCTAACCTTTTTTTTTTTTTTTTTTTTTAACGGGGTGAAATGCACTTACGCACCGTGACACCGCGACCCTGAGGGAGGGTGGCGGCCGTGTGTCAGGCTCACCTCCCCTAGGTGCTAAGGGAGGCATACTGACTAAAACACCCCGGGAGCCGTCCTGTCGCTTGTGCAATGGGGCGCCGCTGGATCTCGCAAGTGGTGTGACCACAACGCGAATGCTACAGCGGCGCCCCGGCGACGTCGGCCTGGCCTAAGCCAGGCCCCTTCCCTGGAGGAGGGGTGTGGGCCCCACACCCCCCCCTCCCGCCACGGAGTCGGACGGCAGGTCCCTCAACCTGCCGTCTGTGGCCCTCGCTACACCGGCGGCATGAGGTGCGCGTACCTCCTCCTGCGCGCGCCGGTTCTTCGCCGACGGAGCGGCGCGGACCGAGGGTCGACCTCCCGCAACCGCTCCTCGGCCTCCTTCAGCCCCATGACTTGGTGGCAGAAGTGGGCCATCGCCTTCCACGCTCTCTCCCTGCGGAGCATGATAGGAATCATACTCGGCAGGGAGAGACCGTCCTCAAAGTGTTGCGCCAGAATATGGCGCTGTGGACCCCAGGCCGCACACTCCTCGAGGGTGTGCTCCGCCGTGTCCGCTGGAGCGTCGCATTCGCGGCACTCCGGCGTCTCCTCCCTCCCGATGCGGTGCAGGTACTTACCGAAGCACCCATGCCCGGTCAGCACCTGCACCATCCGGAAGGTGAGGG
This sequence comes from Yponomeuta plumbellus, assembly GCA_947310845.1. Classification (NCBI taxonomy): domain Eukaryota; kingdom Metazoa; phylum Arthropoda; class Insecta; order Lepidoptera; family Yponomeutidae; genus Yponomeuta; species Yponomeuta plumbellus. The sequence continues at coordinate 20,950,290 of OX371208.1, read as the reverse complement.
GCCTGCGTTTGCGACGCATCCAGCGCTCGAGGACCGGCTTCACGGCCCGTATGGTCCACCCGCCATATTGGGCCACCTCGAGGTCTTCGGCCCACCTCTCCACCAAGTCATCCTTCGCCTCGCGGCGCTCGCGGCGCACCCCCCTTGGGGCCGGGTTCTCGCCCTGGGCCCTCTTGTCCGCGACAAACCGGTACACCCGGGCGAGAACCTCGGCCTCGCGCTCCCAGGGAGGGTCCGCAGCCAGGAGCGTGGCTGCCGCCCATGACACCGTACGGTATCCTCTGATGGCCCTCTGTGCGATTACCCTCTGCGGTCTCCGTAGGAGGGCCTTGTTGGCAGCACAGAGGGCGTCCACCCACACCGGGGCACCGTACAGTGCCATGCTGCGGACAATACCCGACATTAGCCTTCGGCTCCTGGCGTTGGGCCCTCCCTTGTTCGGGAGGAGCTGCCCGAGCGCCGCGGCCGCTCTGACGAGCCTTGGCCCCAACTCCTTGAAGTGGGGGCCAAAGCCCCATCGCCCATCCAGAATGAGGCCCAAATATTTCATCTGGGCCCCGATCCTCACCACCGTTCCGCCGCCGAGGACGATGTTCGCGCCCGGCGGCGGCCCGGCTCGGGGCCCATGAAACAGAAGGGCCTCAGTCTTCTCCAGGGCCACCTCGAGGCCCAGCCGCCTGATCCTCCCGACCACCAGGTCTACCCCTACCGTGGCGAGTCGGGAGGCCTCCTTGAAGTCTCCTCCCCGGGCGGTGACAAGAGTGTCGTCTGCATAGCATATGACACTCATCCCGGGGAGGAGTCTCCCGCGGAGCACCCAGTCATAGCCGACGTTCCACAGGATCGGCCCCAACACCGAACCCTGCGGGACGCCGGCCTCCACCGAGTGCTCCACCAGGCGGCCGCCCCTTCCGATGGCCACCACCGTCCTGCCCTCCAGGTAAGCCTTCAACAGCGTCCCCATGTACCGAGGCACCCCTTGGAACCGGAGCGCCTCGATAATGGTGGCGTGGGGGATGCTGTTGAAGGCATAACCTAACCTAACCTAACCTAACCTAACCTAACCTAACCTAACCTAACCTAACCTAACCTAACCTAACCTAACCTAACCTTTTTTTTTTTTTTTTTTTTTTTTTTTTTGTTAACGGGGGGGAAATCTTCCAAAGATACCCGACTTCCTGGGGGGAAAGCCGGGTTATGTGGGATTTTTACCCACTAAAACCCCCCCGGTGGCCCTCTCTGTGCGTTTGGTTGGGGGCTCCGGGATCTCACTGAACGCTCCGGAGCCCCCGCGCACTGTGCACTGAAGCACCCGTCTCTCCACAGGCTTAAGCCTGGAGACGCCCTCCCTGAACGGCAGTGTGCGGCCACCACACACTGCCGCCGTCACGGGGTCGCTTAAAACGGTGGTCCGAGCCCCCACTCTCGCCACCCGCGACCCCACCCTCCTTTTAGTCGCCTCTTACGACAGGCAGGAGATACCGTAGCCCTATTCTAAGCCCGGAGCTACAGGGCTTGGCCCCCTTTTAGTCGACTCCTACGACAGGCAGGGGATACCGTAGTCTAATTCTAAGCCCAGAACTACAGGGCATTGGGGCCAGGGCGGGGCCGGTTAGCGCCGCCTCTGCGTCTCCGCCTCCGTGCGGGGTCAGCCCTCTCCCTCTCTCGCTCGGCTTCCTCCTTCTGGGACATTACAGTCTCGCAGAAGGAGGCCACCGCGTCCCACTGGGGTTTGCCCAGCAGCATTGCCGCCACCACAGGGGGCAGCCGGAGATCTGCTCCGATCGCAGCGACGAGGTCTCGTCGCGGCGATTGCCACGCGGGGCAGACCTCCAGGGTGTGCTGTGCATCGTCGTTGGCGGAGTTACAATGGTGGCAGGCGGCCGAGTTTTCTCGGCCGATTCTGTGCAGGTACTCACCGAAACATCCATGTCCGGTGAGCACCTGGGTCAGTCGGTAAGTGACCTGTCCGCTCCTACGGTTCACCCAGTCTTCGGACACGGGCAGGAGTGCCCCCACAATCCTCTGTCGTTGGCTAGCCGGCTTTCGAAGACGCTCTTGCCATCTTTCGAGTGCGTCGTTGTGCGCTGCTTGGCGCACTAGAGTAATCGCCCTGGGGGGCAGATCTTCTCCATTCTCACGCATTTGGTGAAGTTCCGTGTATACGGACGCGTCCATTGACGCCAGAATGTCCAGGGGAGGAAGTCCCGACAGTAGGCCCGCCGCCTCGTGGGAGATCGTGCGGTAACCGCGCGCCACCCTTATGGCCAGCCGGCGCTGCACGCTCAGCAGTTTTGCCTTGCAGTTGCTGTTGCCGGCCAGCTCATCCGCCCAGATAGGCGCGCCGTATAGGGCCATGGACCGCACGACCCCCAAGTAGAGCCGCCGAACACTCTCCCGCGGCCCCCCCAGATTTGGTAGGATCCGGTGCAGAGCACCCGCTACCTTGTCGATCCGGGGGACTAGGCGGTCGAAGTGCTCGACGAACTCCCAGCGACCGTCCAAGATGATGCCAAGGTACTTCATGTACTTCCCCACCTGGACAACGGCATCACCCACGTGGACCGCCGAGCTAGGCGGCTCCGTGCCTTTGGGGAGGCCGTGAAACCATATGGCTTCCGTCTTATGTGGTGCGACTCGCAGTCCAAGCGCTTGTATCCTGCGAACCACACTCGCGACTCCGCACTCGGCAACGACAGTCGTCCGCTGGAAACTGTCGCCCTCTGCCAGAACCAGTGTGTCGTCGGCATAGCAGACCACCCGAACGCCGACGGGGAGACTGATCCGCAGCACCACGTCGTACGCGAGGTTCCACAGAAGTGGCCCAAGAACCGACCCCTGCGGGACCCCGCAGTACGTTTCTCGGCTGTGCAAAGCCCTGTCTCGACCCGTGTACTCGACGCCGCGGTCTCGGAGGTAGTCACCGACGACACTCTGCAGATAGGCGGGCAAGCCGTGATGAGCAAGCGCCTCTCTGATCGCTCTCCAGGGCAGGGAGTTGAAAGCATTCACGATATCCAGACTTACCGCAAGCACTACCCTGCCCTGGGAGACCGCCTCTTGGGCCATGGACCGAACGCGGAGAATGGCATCCACCGTGGAGCGTCCGTGTCGGAAGCCAAATTGGCAGTCCGACAGGTCCGGGCCGACGCTCCACAGGTGAAGATTTATGCGCTCCGCTATCACTCGCTCGAACAGCTTGCCCGCCTCGTCCAGCAAGCAGATTGGGCGGTAGGCCGATGGCGAATCCACTGGTCTGCCCTCTTTCCTCAGTAATACCAGCCGCGCCTGCTTCCATTCTGAGGGAAAGCGGCCAGACCTCAGGCAGTTGCTAAGGTGGGCCCGGAACCGCTCGCCGAGGACCCCAAGCGCGAGCACCCAGGCGCGACCCGGAATTCCGTCAGGGCCTGGGGCTGTATTGCGAACTGCCATGCGCCTCACTGCTCGCTCCAATTCCTCCTTTCCGACGTTTTCCTCTTCGTCCCATGAAGACGGCATCGGCGTCGTACTCGGGGGGCAACGCGGGCTGTCAGCGGCTCGTGGAAACAGCGTGTCCACCACGTTCACCACGAGGCTAGGATCAAGCATCTCGGTCAACGGAGGAACCCACGGTCTGAGTTTGTCCAGTACCATTTTGTACGGACGCCCCCATGGGTCCTCGTTGAGGCTCTCCACTAGCTCGTGGTACGCCTTCTCCTTTGCGTTCGCAACAGCCGCTTGGAACGTGGTCGTGGCCTCGCGATACACGGCGTACGCCGCCGCCCTCTCCTCTAAGGAAGCTTGCCGCCGCCTACGACTTCGCAGGTAGGCTCTTCGCGCTCTCAAGCACGACCTTCGGATCTCTGCCAAGTCGTCGGACCACCAGTAGGTAGCGGTGCGCTCATTTGGTCTTGCTCGAGGCATCGCAGCGTCGCAGATCTGGGTCATCCGCTCCCGGAACCATGCAGTCTCCGCCTCCGCGTCATCACTGCCCGGTGTTTCCACCCAAGCTGCAGTGTTCGCGGCGGCCACGAGCAGGTCCCGGTCGAGCTTCTTCAGTGCCCAGCGTCTTGGACGCGCGGGATCTCGGCTCTGTGCTGCCTGGTGGGAGCGCACCGCCACATCCATTAAGACGTAATTATGGTCCGACAGAGTCAGCAACTCCTCTGCCACCCGCCAGCCCGACACCATGGCACTGGCCGATTGGGAAGCCCAGGATAGGTCCACGATGGACTCGCCCTGCCATCGAACACAGGTGCTGACGGAGCCCTGGTTTAGGAGCCCAAGGTTTAGGCCTGCCGCCCATTCAAGAACGGCTTCCCCCTTGGGCTCGTCCCGGGGCCCACCCCATGCGCGAGCGTGGGCGTTAAAATCCCCGAGGACCAAGACCGGGCGGAGCTGACAGCGGCGGACACACGCCGCGAGCTGGTCGAGGTACCCTTCGAAAGCTGCCAGGCTGACGTTGGGTGAAATGTAACAGCCTATGACCGCTACTAGACCCCACTGCACAGCCACAAAGCCCGGCCCCTTCTCCAGTAGGGAACACGGCGGAGTTCCTTCTCCCCCTCTCCAGTACACAGCTACAGAGCTGTTGTCATCGCCGAACCAGCGGGGATGAGTAGCCACCCTGTAAGGCTCCGCAACAACAGCCAGGGCAATCTTATGCTCCGCGAGGGTCTGCAGTAGCAGGTCCTGCGCCCTGCGGCAGTGATTTAGATTGCCCTGGAGGATTCTAAGTTGGGCTGTGAATGTGAGGCCTTGTTTCCTCCTGTTGCTGCGAGATAGGGCTCGGCTGGCTCGGCGTCGACGGCGAGCCTCCCTCTGCAGTTATAGAAACTGGAGGAGGGGCCTGCTTTCCCCTCCTCTTTTTCCCTTTCTCTGGACCGCCGCATTTCTGTCCCATCTTGTGGTCAGAGCGCAGCCCTCGGTCTGAGCAAACTGCGCAGTTAGGTGGGGCAGAGCACACTGCCGCTTTGTGGCCAGGTTGGCCACACTTGTAACAAGTGTTACTGCGGTCGGCCGTGCTCTTACACCCGTCCCTTACGTGCCCAGTCTCGAGGCACCGGTAACACCTCTCCGGCTTGTCGGGCAGATATGCAACACGGACAGCCGACCAGTCACTTATGCGCAGTCGGGGTTCCGCCAGCACTTTTCTTACCGCTGTCAGTGGGCAGCGGACCCACGCCGTTCCTAGTCGGCGACCGTTCGCCCGTATACTGCCGACTTTAACCTCGTCGGTGCTACAGCCGCCCTTCGCAGCAATTGCGGCCGCCACTTCTGCCGGGGTCACCGACTCATCGAGGTCCATGATTCGGAGATCTCCGGTCTTTGTGGGACGCACCACCTTGACAGGTAGCTCCGAGAGGGCCGCTTTGAGGCACCCTGCGAGTTTGTCAGCATTGCCAATGCTCTCAGGACCGGACACCTCCAGCACGATGCCTCCGTTTCGGCCCTTTCTCTGCCGTAAGTCGGTGATGCCACAGTCGCTGAGTTTCACCTTTGACTTAGCTGTGGCCATCACCTGCGCATAGGTGGCCACCGAGCCCTCGGCAATCGTCAGCATGACCGCCGCCGACTTTGGTGGCCGTGGCGGTTTCGGCTTCGGCTTTGGCTTCGGCGTTGGGTTTTCCTTCTGCTTGGCGGGCTTTGAGGCTGACTTCTTTTTCGCTGGCTTTCCAGGCTTGGCCTTTCTTCCCACCACTTCCGCCCAGGATGCGGGGTCGGCTCTTTCTGCTGCCGCAACGGGCACCGCAGGCACTGGGGGCATGGGCTCCACAGGAGGGGGTGTCGTAATAACCGCCTTTTTCATCCGTTTCTTCACGGCTTTCCCCTTAGCACCCGATGCAGGGGCAGTTGTTGTTGCCACCGGCGTGCGATTGACAGCTTCAGGTGCCCGCTCTTGACCAAATGCAGGACGAGTGGCCCGATCCGGGAAGAGCTCTGCTTTGAATTCTGCCAGTTTTGCCTCGACCATTGCCCCGACCTGCTCCAGAAAGGAGCCCTGGGGTTGGTGGGCTTGAGCGACCTGAGGTAGGGCAGCGGAAGTTTTTGTCCTTCCTCTTTCCTGCCCTCGCATGCTCTTAACCTCGGCAGACAGAGTGGCAACCTGGGACTCGAGGGCAGCCAGCTGAGAGCGCAAGGCTTTGTTTTCACCCTCAAGCTGCCGCATTCTCTCAGGGTCCGCCGTCCGCTGTGCCATCTCTTCCATGGCGGCCCTAGCGGTTCTCGCCGCGACGCGCAACTCCCGAACGAAGAACCCTTTGAGGTTCGTGGACCTGGCCGCGATCGATTCCACCACCGTCATTTTTTCCGCAACTTGAGCCCCTAAGTCTGCTGTGGGCTGTTGCCGCATGTGCTCCGCTAGTTCTTCCGCCGCGGGAAGACTCAGGGACGTGCGCGTGACTGGAGGAGGCTGCGTCAGGTCATCAGTCTCTTCGAGCGGTGGCCGTTTACCCCTCGGCTTCTTCTTGACAGCGCCGCTGGCCGCTCCTGCGCTGTCACGTTTTCTCTTCCTCGCAGAACCGGTCGACCACTGCGAGGCCTGAGAGCAGTCAGACTCGTAACCTAATTCTGACATCCTCTCCAGTTCGACTACCGCGGGAATGGCAAAACAGCTCTCTATTAGGCGCTGCTTCTGCTTCTCCGCCTCGTCGTTCTCCCTTTCCTTATCCACTTCTCTCTCCTTCTCCACTTCTCTCTCCTTCTCCACTTCTATCTCCTTCTCCACTTCTCTCTCCTTCTCCTTCCCCCTCTCCTTCTCCTTCTCCTCCTTCTTCTCCTTCTCCTTCTCCCCAACAACGTCCAGCAGAATCTTGTCCTCCCCAGAATACGGGGGACAGCCCGAGCTGAAAAACTCGGGGAGGGATTCTCCTGCGCCGGTGGCGCCGGTACCCTCCTGGGGTAAATTCTTTTTTAATTTTGCTGCCATTGTCTCGTCTGATTTCGAGTTTCCTCGGAAATCGGTTTGCAGTACGCCTGCCTGGATGAACCAGCCAGCCGCTATCTGGTGCTTAATCCTTTCGGCTCCACGTCGGCCTTATCGGCTTAAGCCCAGTACTGAAAGCACTGCGCACATACTACTTCCAGGAGTGTTTATGGACTCTCCAGTCCGTATAGATTTTTTAAAGAGGTTAACTCCTCGCGGCCCGACCGCAAGCGGCAAGGCCCTCGGTCCCAGTGCGTCGGGGTTCCGATCTACTTCCGACCTCCAGCAGCAGAGTGCCACTAGAAGTCGCCCTCACCTGGTTTTGGTCCGCGCCGGCCGAAGCCGGTACCCCCCCATATCTGGGGGGGCGTGCCCCTATCCGCCACCCGGGGGACGCGTCCGATGGAAGATCCAGAAACTCCACACGGAAACCTAACCTAACCTAACCTAACCTAACCTAACCTAACCTAACCTAACCTAACCTAACCTAACCTAACCTAACCTAACCTAACCTAACCTAACCTAACCTAACCTAACCTAACCTAACCTAACCTTTTTTTTTTTTGTTTTTTTTGTTAACGGGGTGAAATGCTTTGTGCACCATAACCGCCACCCTTGGGGGAGGGCGACGGCCGTGTGTCGGACTCTCCTCTCCTAATAATAGGAGAGGCATACCTCCTAAAACACCCCGGGGGCCGTCCTGTCGCTCGTGCAATGGGGCGCCGCCGGATCTCGCAAGTGGTGTGAAACCACAACGCGAATGCGACAGCGGCGCCCCGGCGACGTCGACCCGACTCACAAGGAGTCGGGCCCACCCTCACTGGAGAAGGGGCATGGGCCCCCCACCCCCTTCTCCCGTCACGATGTCGGACGGCAGGTCCCCCAACCTGCCGTCTGTGACCCTCCCTCAACCGGCGGCGCAAGCTCCGCGCGGCGTCCCCCGCGCCACCGGCTCTCCCGGCGGAGAGGCGCGAGCTCCACAAGCCTCCAACTACCGAGGACCCGTTGTGGCCCTCTGCCCGGATCCTCGGCCCATCGAATTCCCTCCCAAGAAAACACCCCTCGGCCAGAGACCATATGGGGTGCCGAGTCCCTGGTCCCTGGCTTACCACCCGCAATGTCCCTCCCAGGCCCGGCTTGTGGATCTCGCGCCCCTCCCCGCCCCTCTAGCCCTCTTACATGCCCTCTGCTGGACAGAGGGACATAGAGAGGGCCCCCACCGTGTGTTTTTTATAGAGGTTGTCTCCTCGCGGCCCGAAGGCCCCCGGCCCCGCTCAATGTGGGGTTACGGGTGCGGGGCCCATGGTGGACCCCGCGGGACATCCAGCAGCGCAAGCCACTGGACGTCCCCCTCCCTCTGGTTTTGGTCCGCGCCGGTCGAAGCCGGTACCCTCCATATCTGGAGGGCGTTCCCCTATCCGCCACCCGGGGGACGCGTCCGATGGAAGATCCAGAAACTCCACACGGAAACCTAACCTAACCTAACCTAACCTAACCTAACCTAACCAATTTCAGTAAAGGCCCCGACAGAGGGAGCCGGGACCGCGGGGCCCGCTTCTGCCAGCACCGCGCCACAAACCAAATCGCCCCAGAGCACCAGGGCGGCCGCGGCGGAGGAGACTGTTGCCCCTGGCGGCATCCTTCCGGCCTCCCGTTCGCCCCAGACCGGCAGGCCATCTTTGGGAGGGTCAGTGACCGGAACACTGGCCAATCTCCCAAGGATGGCCAATGACGTGATGCTGGCGGCGAAGGAGAGGCTGGAGTCCTCGGGCAACCTTAAACGGGAGACCCGGGAGTTTGTCGTGGGCTCGCTCGGCGATTTGTACCAGATGGTACTCAGGCTGGGCGAGTCCAGGCAGACGCTATGCCTGAGGATGGAGGCCGCCAGGGCGGAGTTCGCCGCGGACGCGATGCGAAGAGAGGAGGCCCACGCGGCCTGCCTGGAGAAACTGGCCGCGGGCGCGGTGCTGCCACAAATCGCAAAGGACCTGGGCGAAATTAAGAAAGAAGTTTCGGCGGCGCGAGACCTGATCTCGTATGACGTTCTGGGAGAGCTGCGGGACAAGGAGGCACCAGCGGCTCCGGGGGCGGTTTCATCCCTCACCAAAGGGATGGAGGCGCTCACGGAGCGGTGCGAAAGCCTCAGGAAGGAGTTAAGCGGTGTGGCGGGGACAGCCAACACCAAAGCGGGCGGTGAGTGGGTGGAGGAGGTGAGAGGGGAGCTCCGTGGGCTTCGCGAGCGGCTCGACAGGCAGCAGCCTGAGGCGCTGGCGGGGCCCACCCCGGCTCCCCCCGCCGGCCCGACCCGCCCGACCTGCCCCGCCACAGCCGCAGTCCCGCGGCACTCCCAGCGAGATCGGGCCTCGCCAAAAACCTACGCCGAGGCGGCTTCCTTGCCGCGCCACCCGATGGTGGTGGAGTCGACCGACCCAAAAAAAACTGCAGAGGAGACGATTGCAGCGATCAAAGGGAAGGTCGACGACATCACCCTCGGGATAGGAGTCAACGCGGTTAGGAAGCTGCGCAACCAAAAGGTGCTGCTCTCTTGCGACACCAGCGAGGGCAGGGAGGTGTTCAAGAGGGAGTTGTCGGGGGCCGGTGGCCTCTTTACAGTCACCGAGCCAGCCGACAAGCGCCCCCTGATTCGCCTCGCTGGGGTCGCGAGAGACATCCCCGACGAGCAGGTGATGGCCGCCATCGAGTCCCAGAACAGGGACTTGATGGCGGGCATCGCCCTCAAAAAAGAGGACGCCCGGGTCCTAAGACGCACAAACGGCAGAAACAAGTCACTCTGCAACATCATCTTAGAGGTGACCCCCGAAATCTGGCGGCGCGTGGAGGGAGCGAGGATGAGGATAGGGTACCAGGTCGTGCTGGCGGTGGACCAGTCCCCATTGGTGCAGTGCTACCGCTGCATGGGCTACGGGCACACGGCGCGCATCTGTCGCGCCGAAGCCAGGTGTGGCCAGTGCAGCGGAGAGCACCAAACCAGGGACTGTCCCCCGTCGGCGCGGGCTGGGGAGCCGCGGTGTTGCCACTGCGCAAAGGTACCAGGGGCGGAATCCTCGCACCCTGCATACGCCGCCGATTGCCCTGAGCGCATCCGATGGGACAACATAGCGCGACAGGCCATCAAGTATTGCTGATACGGGCACCTTGGCCACACCACAGTCTCAGGGCGCACCGGGTGTTGGGGTGGCCGACAATGACCGAGACCCCGTGGGACGGCAGCGGGGAGCGCGGCGGGGCACAATACGGCTGATGCAAATCAACATCGGCCGTTGCCGCGCCGCGTTCCACGAGGCCGTCCAAGTGGCCGTCGAGGGTGGCTACTCGGCCGTACTGATCCAGGAACCATACACTGGGTCGGTGGGCCGAGTGGACACCCGGTATACTTGTATACAAAAGACGGCCACCGCGGACAAACCGGTCAAGTCGGCCATCCTAATAATCAACCCGGCCCTCTCTGTCGTCCAGGACGCCACCACAATCACGGAAAACGTCGTGGCGGTGGTGGTGGAATGGGAGCGGCAGAAGATCGGCCTGGTCTCGGTGTACCTTGAGGGAGATAAAGACCTCAACCCCTATCTACGCGACATCCAGGCCTTCATGGACCGCATGGGCACCAGCGCAGTCCTTCTCGGCGGGGATATCAATGCCAAAAGCCTCTGGTGGGGCTGCGAGCGCGAGGACCAGAGGGGAACTCTGTTCTCCGTGTTCGCAGCCCAGGTGGATCTGCAGGTTCTCAACGAGGGGAGAGCGCCGACGTTCTACATCTGGCGGGGGGATAAGCTGTTTACCAGCATTGTAGACGTAACCCTCGCCACGTCGGCGCTCTTACACCGAGTGAGCGGCTGGAGAGTCCGTCCGGACCTCGTCCCCTCCGCTCCCGATCATCGGGCGATCACGCTCGAGGTGGGGGCGGGGCCCGAGACGGAACCAGCCAAACCTAGCGGATCCACCAGGCGATACCACGCCGGGAAGGCTGACTGGGATACTTTTCGGGCCTCGTTCGTCGACCGTCTAGGGGACTGGACGGTCGACGAAATCGAGGCTATCGAGACGCCTAGCGGTCTTGAGGAGGCCATTGGAAGGTTCACTGCGGCGATCCATGGGGCGTGCGCGGATTCGATCCCTCTGCTGGCTCCGCCAAAGGCATCTAAACGGGTGATTTGGTGGAGCCCTGAGCTTCAGGCCAAAAAGCGGAAGCTCATAACGCTGAGGGGTCGAATCCGGCACGCAAATCGCCGCAGGAAGGATATGGTGGTTGCGGAGTATCTGGTGGCCAAGGAAGACTACAAGGCCGCCATTGAGGCGGCCAAGACCGCCAGCTGGGTAGAATTCTGCACAAAGCAGGAGCATGAGAGCGTGTGGGACGGCATATACAGGGTGCTAAGATGCGCCGCTCGTCGGAAGGAGGACACCCTCCTCAGCGGCGCGGATGGACGCACCCTGGACGCCGAAGGTTCCACAGCTCTCATAGCGGACACATTCTACCCGGCTGACGATCTTCAAATTGAGTCCGACACTCATGCCCGTGTCAGACAGGCCGTTGCCCGCATGGAGGATGAAGCCAGTACCAAGCCGCGGGAGTTTATTCCCTTCTCTCAACACGAGCTCTCGGGCGTCTTGAAGGGCATTCACCCCAAAAAGGCGCCCGGGGGGGACGGCCTCACGGCCGACATCTGCAGTGCGGCCATCCGGGCAAGAAATGATGTATTTGTTGCCCTGATGAACGCCTGCCTCTCTCTAGGGTACTTCCCCAAGGATTGGAAGGCCGCTGTAGTCAAAATCCTGCCTAAGCCCAACAGAGATGACTACACGCGGCCTAAGTCATACAGGCCAATTGGGCTCCTGTCCGTCCTGGGGAAGATCCTGGAGAAGATGATGGCCGGGAGGCTACTCTGGCAGCTCGGGGTGGGCGGAGGACTGAGCCCGCGCCAATATGGCTTTATGCCGCAACGCAGCACGGAGGATGCCTTGTATGACGCTGTACAGCTCATCAGAGATCACGTCGGGCAAAAACGCATTGTCGGAGTAGTCTCCCTCGATATCGAGGGGGCCTTCGACAATGCGTGGTGGCCGGGAATAAAACACCAGATCCTGGCCACAGGATGCGACCAGTCTGTCTACCGACTTCTGTGCAGCTACCTGAGCGAAAGACAGGTCACAGTCAGGTACGCTGGAGCACAAGTAGACAGACCTACTTCTAAAGGTTGCATCCAAGGCTCGACGTGCGGTCCCCTGCTGTGGAACCTGTTACTCGACCCTTTGCTCCGGCGAGGTGGGGACCTCGAAGCTCACCTGCAGGCGTTCGCGGACGATATTTTAATTATCGCCGCGGCGCAGACTGCGGGTGAGCTTGGAAGGATCCTGAACACCGCGCTGGAAGCCGTGTCAGAGTGGGGAGAGGCGGCTAAGATGAGGTTCGCCGCTCGGAAGACCCAAGCTATGGTGGTCACCAGGAAGCGCGATGTAATCCCACCCAAACTGAGTCTTGGAGGGGAGGACATCGCGTTCTCGGACGAGATCACCGTACTGGGTCTAACGATCGACAAGAACCTCAATTTTCATAGCCACCTCAACAGGGTCTGCGGCAAAGCCATGGCTAGGTTCCAGATGGTGTCTAGAGCGGCCAGGGCGACTTGGGGCTTAAATGCCGATATCGTCCGGCTGCTCTACACTACCGTCATAGAGCCGACCATCCTCTATGCGGCCAACGTCTGGGCACCTGTCGCGCAGCGCGCGGGCGTCAGGGCCGTGCTCGACAGAGTGACCAGGGCCTTTGCGATCCGCATTGCGAAGGCCCATCGCACCACCTCCCTCACAGCAGCCGTCCTACTGGCGAGGATCCTTCCCCTCGACTTAAGGGCCGAGGAGGCCCTTCAACTCTATGAGTTGAAAAGGGGGAGGCCCCTCGCCTCGCTCCCGGGCCGGGACGTCGAGAGCCGCTGCAGCCCGTTCACGCTGGCACACCCCGCTCGCAGGACCCCGGTCGAATTCGAGGAGGTGGCCAGCGTGGAGGAACTCAGCAAGGTGCCCGACGACTGGCCCCGGGCCTACACGGACGGCAGCAAGATCGAGGGTAAGGTGGGGGGAGCGGTCACTCTGTGGAGAGACGGCGCTGAAGTCCGCACCAGGGGGTTCAGGCTCGAGGGATTCGCCTCCGTCTTCCAAGCGGAGATGGTGGCGATTTCCAAGGCTCTCGACCTCGTTGCCGGGGGACCCGTTCCCATCAGGGCGAGTATCCTGAGCGACTCCAGATCCGCTCTGGAGTTGCTCAGGAGCACCTCGCCCACACACCCGCTGGCCGTGAAGATCCACGGCCAGCTGGCGAACATAGAGCAAAACGGGGGCCTGATCCGGTTCTACTGGATCAAGGCCCACGTCGGGATCCCCGGCAACGAACGAGCGGATGAGTTGGCCAAGAGGGCGGCGTTGTCCCGCAAAGACGCGGCAGCCTACGACCTGTATCCCGTCTCACACGCAAAACTGCAGGTGAGACGGGAGACGGTGGCAAAGTGGCAGACAAGATACAGCGAGTCTGCCACAGGCCGCGTCACCTCGCTGTTCTTCCCGGACGTGGCATCGGCCCACAAAGTCCTTGGCAAATTCACAATGTGCAATGCCAAGGCGCAGCTCCTGACGGGGCACGGCGGCTTTCGAGCGTACCTCCACAGGTTCAAGCTCGCGGGGAGTCCGTCCTGCATCTGTGATGACGTGACTCCCGAAACGCTGGAGCACCTGCTGGAGGAGTGCCCCCGTTTCGGAGCTGCAAGGGCCGATTGCGAGATACTCCTGGGAGAGGCGGTGAGGTGCGAGGCATTCGCCGCCTTTATGGCCGACTCCAAGAGTCGAGACGCCTTCCTCGCCTTCGCCCTGGGCGTGACGCGCGCGGCCTCAAAGGCGAACGGGAGCCGGGTTTAACCCGGGCGACCTAAATACCGTTCTACAATATTCATACAAATGTATTTTGGCCGAGCGAAAGGGTTAGATTAAGTTGCCACTCATTATAGGACCCCGGCGCCTTGCTTGTGACTACTCGATGGAATAGACAGAGATAAGGCGCCGGGGAACACACCCAATTTTAAGGAAATGTTACTACTAAGGCAATTTTAATATATGTTAGGTTAAACCAAATTAATCATTAGGACTTTTACACTTTTGCAATAATATGTTATCTTAACTAATTTAAAGTTTTAACTTACGGACATTCTACCTTTGTAAAGCCCCGGCGCCTTGCTTGTGACTACTCGATGGAGTAGACAGAGATAAGGCGCCGGGGAACACACCTGATTTAAGTTAAATGAGAAATTTAACCCAATTTTAATTCTAATGATAATGTATATTTATTAACATACTTCATTTTAATTTTATTTATATTTGTAATGACATAGTACTGTACATCAATTTTATCGTATTTTATTCAATCGTAATTTTAATGACATATAATTGTATATCAATTTTAGTATCAAATTAAATTGTATATCTATTGATAAGGAATTTGTAACCGTTGACTGAATGTAAATGGGTTCTGACAAAAGAAAAGAAAAGAGAAAAAGAAAAAAAAAAAAAAAAAAAAAAAAAACACAAAGGGGCAAACACAAAAAAAATAAAAAATTACAAGACAAGATACCCAATACAAAGAAAAAAAAAAAAAAAAAAAGAAAAAAAAAGAAAGGAAAACCCATTAGAATAAATTAAACTTAGAAATAATAATATCCCAATCATAAAAGAAATGTAAATAAACAAGACTATGTAAAAAGATATGACAACGACGATACTTTAATAAATAAAGAAATAAAAGTTGCCACAATATAAATAGTGGCAGTACAAATTCCTTAAAAAAAAAAAAAAAAAAAACCTAACCTAACCTAACCTAACCTAACCTAACCTAACCTAACCTAACCTAACCTAACCTAACCTAACCTAACCTAACCTAACCTAACCTAACCTGGGGCAGCCCCCAAAGTGTTTTCAGGTACGTCCTCGTTCGTCTGCCCTGGACCCATCCCACTTGGTGCGCGGTAACGCAGTGGCCAGTGGGTGGTGACCAAATCTTGGAAACAATACTTTGGGCGATCGTGAGTACTTTGAGTGTGAATTCTTGCGATCTAGTAGTGACAATGTCGAATCCTGTGCGGGACGCCTCCGGGCGTGACCTGTCCCAAACGGCCCTTCTCAGGGCCAACCCGGACTTGCGGGACGCCTCCGGGCGTGCCGTGTCCGAAACGGCCCTTTTCAGGGCCAACCCGGACTTGCGGGATGCCTCCGGGTGTGCCGTGTCCGAAACGGCCCTTCTCAGGGCCAACGCTGACCCCCCACCCGACGATGCTGAGGCAACGGAGGCTGGCCGCGCACCATCTGCGGCCAACCTGGTGGACGTGGTGGACCTGTCGGGCGGGTCTGGTGCTGCTCTTCTTACGGTGGCATCGGACGTTGTGTCCGGCACTGACTCTCGGGCTGTGTCGGACGGTGTGGGGAGGCCCGGAACACCGGTGCTGAAGGAGGTGAGGGTTCGGCTGCCGCGGTGCGACCTATCACCTCGGCTTACGAGGAGTGTCCTGCAGCTGTCGGAGTCCGACAGCAGCACGGGCACCCTCATGGAGGTGAGCTCGCGCTCTGTCTCCCCCTCGCCCTCACCTACGCGATTCTGGCGCAAGCGTCTGAATCCGGAGTCTGATGGTGAGAGCGAGGGCTCGGTGGACCGGAGCAAACGGCCGAGCGCGAGCAAGCGAGGTCGCGGCCGTCCTCCGAGTACGGGCCAATACGTCGGCCTCGCTAGAGCCAAGGCTGACCTGGCCAAGGCGAAGGAGCGTGAGCTTGAGCTCCAAGCTGAGGAAGAGCTGGCGGAGGAGCTCCGGCGACGGGAGAAGAAGAGGCTCTCCTTTGTGAGGGATACTCCCCTTACCTCGCCAGCGTCGACGTCTGCTGCATTACCGTCGCCTGCTCATGACCTTCGGGCTGAGCAGTTGACGAGCTCAATCGAGGCCGCAGTGGAGGCGGTTCGGACGATTGCCCAGAAGTCGTCACGACTGAAGGGCCAATCCGTGCAGGGCCTGAGGGCTGCCGCGAGCTCCATTTTGGAGAACGTGCGTGAGCTCAGGGCCCGCACGGAGTCTGACGAAGTCGTCCGTCTGCAGGGCGAACTCAGAGCCCTGAGAGCGGAGATGGAGGGGATGAAGAAGCTGCAGGCGAGTGCCGCCCCAACCATGACGAGGGATGAAATCCTTCTCATGGTGGACGCGCGCCTCAGCGGGATTGCGGACCGCCTGCTGCCGGAGCCACGGCTGCGCCCACCGCTGGCCGCCGACGCGCGAAGCGCTGCCCGCTCCGGCCGCCCCTCCGTCTCCCCCGAAGAAGTAGCCCCTGTTGCCGCCTCCACTGCTGGGCCTCTTGCACGCTCCGCGGACGCTCCAGCTGGCGCTAGCCAGGCTAAGCCCCCTCTCTCTCCTTCTCACTCTTCCGCGCCCCCGGCTCACGCCAACGGCGCTAGTGAGAGGGGGGAGGGTGGTAAGAGGAAGAAGAGGAAGAGAAAGAGCGCCGCGGCGTTGCAGGCGCAAGCCTTGCGACAGGTGGGCCCTTCCACGAACGCCCCTGCCCCTGCCCCCGCCCCTGCTCGGAGCACCTCGGAGGCGTGGAGCATTGTGGCTGGTCGGCCTAAGAAGACGCCAGCAACTGCCAAGACAACGCCGGCACCCCAGGCTGCCGGAAAAAAGAGGGCGCCAAAACTCCGCACTCCCCGCACTGCTGCAGTGGTCCTCACACTGCAGCAAGAGGCCGTAGAGAAGGGAGCCACTTACGCGGCTGTCCTGGCCGAGGCTGAAAGGTCAATAGACCTCAAAGGCCTCGGCATCGAGGGTCTCCGGTTCCGGACGGCGGCCACGGGCGGCAAGGTCCTGGAGGTGGCTGGCCCGGAAAGGGGCCAGAAGGCCGACGCTCTCGCCGCGAGGCTGAAGGAGACCCTCGGGGATGAGGTCCGCGTTGCCAGGCCGGAAAAGTGCATCGAGATGCGCATTACCGGCCTGAGCGACGCGGCCACACCGGAAAGGGTGGCCGCGATGGTGGCTGAGGTCGGGGGGTGTGGTATCGGCAGCGTGAAGGTGGCTGCCATCTCCCGCCCACCTGGACGTGAGGAGGGGTCTGCGTGGGTGAAGTGCCCGATCGCGGCGGCGGGGAGGGTGACGGATGGCCGGCGCCTAACCGTTGGTTGGACGCAGGTCCGAGCCACCCTCCTGCAGGCCAGGCCGCAGCGGTGCTACCGCTGCCTGGAGCCGGGCCACGTGGGGGCGAAGTGCACAGTGGCTGCGGATCGCAGCGGACTATGCTTCCGCTGCGGCCAGCCTGGCCACAAATCCGCAGGGTGCTCTGCTGAGCCCCACTGCCCGGCGTGTGCGGCCAATGGTGTTCCCGCTGCCCACCCGCTGGGTGCCAAGAAATGCCCAGCGGGATCCCGACAAAGGGGGGGTCGAGGCCGTCGCGACGGAAAAGCCAGCGGTGGCGCCAAGGGCTCGCCGCCGGCAGCGCCAGCACCGGTGCCAGAGGAGGAGATGGACACCGCCCAAGTGTAAATGGCCAATATCTCCATACTGCAGGCCAACGCCAATCACTGTGCCGCTGCCCAGGATCTACTGATCCAGACTGCGGCGCAGTGGCAGGCGACCTTGGCCGTTGTCGCTGAACCGTATTGCGTTCGCACCCGGACCAACTGGGCCGGCGATCGTGACGGTTCGGTGGCAATTGTCTCCCAGCGTGGCGCACTAGGCGACAGGGTGTCGCGAGGACACGGTTGCGTGCTTGCTGTGCTGGGAGACATTGCAGTGTGTGGGGTGTACTTTTCGCCCAACAGAAGCCTCGCCGACTTTGAGCAGTGGCTCGTCGAGGTCGGGGCAATGTTGGCCGATGTGCACCCCACCCCCGTGATCGTTGCCGGAGATTTCAACGCGAAATCCCGTGCGTGGGGGAATCCGGCAACTGATGCGCGGGGGGAGGTATTGGAGGAGTGGGCGGTGTCCACTGGGCTGGTGCTGCTCAACCAGGGGTCGGTCCAGACATGCGTGCGGAGTCAGGGCGGATCCATAGTTGATCTGTCCTTCGCCAGTCCCGCTCTGGCCAACCGCGCGCGTGGCTGGAGAGTGGTCGAGGGGGTCGAGACCTTGTCGGACCATAGATACGTATGGTTCGACATCGTCGCGGCACCCGCCGGTGTTTCGGCGGACCTCAGCCGCCCCCTGGCGGGGGAGGGTCCACGGTGGCGGCTCGCCACCCTGGACAAAGACGTGGCCAAGGAGGCGGCCATTGTGGAGCGCTGGGCCGCTAGATCAAGGGATGAGGCGCTGGGCGTAGACGCGAGGGCGGAGCGCCTAACAGGGGCGCTCACTCGCGTCTGCGATGCGGCGATGCGGCGCAGAGGTCCTGCTCCCCCGCGGAGAAGGGTGTACTGGTGGCAACCGCACCTAGCAGGGCTGCGTACTGCGTGCCACGCAGCCCAACGGAGGTACACCCGTTGCCGCGGGCGTAGGAGCAGGGACCCCGCCCAGGAAGAGGAGCTGCTCGCCGCTTACCGAGCGGCCCGGGCCGCGCTCAGCGCGGGCATAAGGGCTGCCAAGGAGGAGGCCTGGAAGGAGTGGCTGGGAAGTCTGAACCGGGACCCGTGGGGGCGCCCCTACAAGGTGGTGAGCGAGAAGCTGAAGCCTTGGGCGCCTCCTCTGACCCGGTCACTCGACCCAGCCTTCGTCGGCGTGGTGGTGGGTTCCCTTTTTCCAGCAAGGGAGGAGTGGGCCCCCCCACGAATGGCGGCGGCGGCGGTGTCGGCGCCGGTGGAGGACAGCGATGTCCCGCCCGTGTCCGAGGCCGAGCTAGGGGTAGCGGTCCTGAAGATGAGGGTGAGGAACCGCGCCCCGGGCCCGGATGGAATCCCTGGGCGGGTCATTGCCGCTGTAATGCCGGCGATCGAGGAGGAGACGCTGTCTCTGATGACCGAGTGTCTGACGTCGGGAAGGGTCCCGCGACGGTGGAAGGAGGGTAAGCTCGTGCTGCTTCGGAAGCACGGGCGCCCGGCGGAGTCGCCGTCGGCCTACCGCCCCATCGTTCTGCTGGACGAGACGTGCAAGCTCTTTGAGCGAGTGCTTGCGGCGCGTCTTGTCCGACATCTGGAGGGGGCGGGGCCCAACCTGAGCGACGGCCAGTTTGGCTTCCGTCGCGGGAGGTCGACGTTGGACGCCATCTCCCGTCTCAGAGACAGCGTCGAGAGGGTCACGGGCCGGGGAGAGGTGTTGTTGGCAGTCTCACTGGACATTTCCAACGCCTTCAACACCCTCCCCTGGCAGACGATAGCGGAGGCCCTGAGGTACCACGACGTCCCGTGGTACCTCAGGCGGGTCCTTGCGGACTACTTCGTAGACCGGGCCGTGTGTTACCCGGCTCGGTCCGAGGTGGTCCGCACGGACATGTGTTGTGGTGTTCCACAGGGGTCGGTCCTCGGGCCGCTCCTGTGGAACATTGGGTACGACTGGGTCCTGCGCGGTGCTACTCTCCCAGGAGTCGGCGTACTCTGCTACGCCGACGACACCCTGGTCACCGCGCAGGGCGCCACGTTTCGGGACGCCAAGGTCCTGGCTACCGCAGGGGTAGCGCAGGTCGTGCGCCGCATCAGGGCACTCGGGCTCGCGGTCGCTCTGGAGAAATCCGAGGCCCTTTATTTCCATGGGCCTCGGATGCGACCCCCCCGGGACTCCCAAATCACCGTCGGCGGCACCTCCATCGCTGTCGGGGGATCGATGAAGTACCTGGGTCTCGTCCTCGACAGCCGATGGAGTTTCGGCGAGCACTTCCGGCGGCTGGCACCAAAGCTGGTGTCGTACGCCGGGAGGCTCGCACGATTGCTGCCTAACCGCGGCGGCCCAGGGAGCGCTTGCCGCCGTCTTTACGACGGTGTGGTGCGCTCCAAGGCTCTGTACGGAGCGCCCATATGGGCTGCAGCCCTCTCTGCAAGCAACACCACGCTGCTGCGGCGCCCGCAGCGGGTGATAGCGCAGAGGGCTGCAAGAGCGTACCACACCGTCTCTTACGAGGCGGCGTGTTTGTTGGCGGCGAGTCTACCCTGGGACCTCGAGGCGGGAGTCCTCGGGCAGGTATATGAGAGGAGTGCCCTGATGCGGAACAGTGGAGGGTGGCCCACTCCGGCGGAGATCGGTTGCTGGAGGCAGGAGGCTCGCGACGATCTCTTCCGGATGTGGGCCGTGAGGTTGGAGGAGCCTTCCGCGAGCAAGAGGCTCGTGGAGGCGGTGCGGCCGGTTCTGCGGCCGTGGATCGAGAGGAGGCACGGGGCGCCGACCTATCACCTGACGCAGCTTCTCACAGGCCATGGCTGCTTTGCCAAGTACCTGTGGGAAGTTGTGGGTATAGAGTCGGGCCCCGAGTGCCGCTATTGCGCGAGCGGCGCGCGCGACACGGCAGAGCATACGCTCGCCGTGTGCGCTGCCTGGAGCGGGGAGCGGGCTGCCCTAGTGGGAGCCGTGGGGGGCGACCTGTCGCTGCCGGCCGTCATCTCTGAGATGGTCGGCAGCCAGGAGAGCTGGGCCGCCGTCGCCACGTTTGCTAGCGAGGTGATGGCGGCCAAGAGAGAGGAGCTGCGAGAGCGGGAGCGTGCAGGGCTGACGCTCCCGCCTCGCCGCCCAATAAGGGGGCGCCGTCGCACGGAGTATGCGCGCGCCCCCGACTAGAGTGGCCGCGGGCGGAGGGTCGGGGGACCACCCGCCTGCCTTTGCGGCGAGCTGGAAGGCACCCCCATGTGTTCCGGGGGTGCCTTCTCGCAAAACATAGAGTGCCCGCGCGCTCGCTCTCCGACTTCTCTGCTTTCAGAGGAGTCGCGGAGAGCGACGTGACGCGGGCAAGAAGACGCTTTGAGCGCAGGGGGGCCCATGTGGCCCCCCAGTAGTAGAGTCCCCATAGGGACGCCCCCCTTGCCGGGTCACAGTGACTTATCCTGTGGCCTATCCTGTGACCCGGTAGGGAGAGAGGAGGAACACCGCGGGGTTTAGTGAGTAGTCCAGCCCTAACGGGCTGGGAGTCTCACTCGAAGCCGCCCTGCTGTCCCCCGGCAGCAGGGTGGCGAAGTGCTTAAATGCATTCCCCGCGTCAAAAAAAAAAAAAAAAACCTAACCTAACCTAACCTAACCTAACCTAACCTAACCTAACCTAACCTTTTTTTTTTTTTGTTAACGGGGTGAAATGCTTTGTGCACCATAACCGCCACCCTTGGGGGAGGGCGACGGCCGTGTGTCGGACTCTCCTCTCCTAATAATAGGAGAGGCATACCTCCTAAAACACCCCGGGGGCCGTCCTGTCGCTCGTGCAATGGGGCGCCGCCGGATCTCGCTAGTGGTAGACCACAGTGCGAATGCTACAGCGGCGCCCCGGCGACGTCGACCCGACTCGCAAGGAGTCGGGCCCACCCTCACTGGAGAAGGGGCATGGGCCCCCCACCCCCTTCTCCCGTCACCATATCGGACGGCAGGTCCCCCAACCTGCCGTCTGTGACCCTCCCTCAACCAGCGGCGCAAGGTCCGCGCAGCGTCCCCCGCGCCACCGGCTCTCCCGGCGGAGAGGCGCGAGCTCCACAAGCCTCCAACTACCGAGGACCCGTTGTGGCCCTCTGCCCGGATCCTCGGCCCATCGAATGCCCTCCCAAGAAAACACCCCTCGGCCAGAGACCATATGGGGTGCCCAGTCCCTGGTCCCTAGCTTACCACCGCAATGTCCCTCCCAGGCCCGGCTTGTGGATCTCGCGCCTCTCCCCGCCCCTCCAGCCCTCTTCCATGCCCTCTGCTGGACAGAGGGACATAGAGAGGGCCCCCACCGTGTGTTTTTTATAGAGGTTGTCTCCTCGCGGCCCGAAGGCCCCCGGCCCCGCTCAATGTGGGGTTACGGGTGCGGGGCCCATGGTGGACCCCGCGGGACATCCAGCAGCGCAAGCCACTGGACGTCCCCCTCCCTCTGGTTTTGGTCCGCGCCGGCAACCTAACCTAACCTAACCTAACCTAACCTAACCTAACCTAACCTAACCTAACCTAACCTAACCTAACCTAACCTAACCTAACCTAACCTAACCTAACCTTTTTTTTTTTTTTTTTACGGGGTGAAATGCAGTTACGCACCATGACACCGCCCCCTGAGGGAGGGTGGCGGCCGTGTGTCAGGCTCGCCCACCGAGTGTGGGCATACTGACTAAAACACCCCGGGAGCCGTCCTGTCGCTTGTGCAATGGGGCGCCGCTGGATCTCGCAAGTGGTGTGACCACAACGCGAATGCGACAGCGGCGCCCCGGCGACGTTGGCCCGACCGAAGCCGGGCCCCTTCCCTGGAGGAGGGGTGTGGGCTCCACACCCCCCCCTCCCGCCACGTGTCAGACGGCAGGTCCCTCAACCTGCCGTCTGTGGCCCTCACTGCACCGGCGGCATGAGGTGCGCGTAGCGCCTCCTACGCGCGCCGGTGCGTCTCCGACGGAGCGGCGCGGACCGAGGATCATCCTCCCGCAGCCGCTCCTCGGCCTCCTTCAGCCCAATGACTTGGTGGCAGAAGTGGGCCATCGCCTTCCACGCTCTCTCCCTGCGGAGCATGATGGGAATCATACTCGGCAAGGAGAGACCGCCCTCGAAGTGTTGCGCCAGAACGTGGCGCTGTGGACCCCAGGCCGCACACTCCGCTAGAGTGTGCTCCGCCGTGTCCGCTGGAGCGTCGCATTCGCGGCACTCCGGCGTCTCCTCCCTCCCGATGCGGTGCAGGTACTTGCCGAAGCACCCATGCCCGGTCAGCACCTGCACCATCCGGAAGGTGAGGGGCCTGCGTTTGCGACGCATCCAGCGCTCCAGGACCGGCTTTACGGCCCGTATGGTCCACACGCCATATTGGGCCACCTCGAGGTCTTCGGCCCACCTCTCCACCAAGTCATCTTTGGCCTCGCGCCTCTCGCGGCGCACCTCCCTCGGGGCCGGGTTCTCGCCCTGGGCCCTCTTGTCCGCGACAAACCGGTACACCCGGGCGAGAACCTCGGCCTCCCGCTCCCAGGGAGGATCCGCAGCCAGGACCGTGGCTGCCGCCCACGACACCGTACGGTACCCCCTAATCGCCCTCTGGGCGATCACTCTCTGTGGCCTCCTGAGCAGTGCTTTGTTGGAGCCACAGAGAGCGTCTACCCACACCGGGGCACCGTACAGTGCCATACTGCGGATGATGCCCGCCATCAGCCTACGGCACCTGGCGTTGGGCCCTCCCTTGTTGGGCAGGAGCTGCCCTAGGGCTGCGGCTGCCCTGACGAGCCTTGGCCCCAGCTCCCTGAAGTGGGGGCCAAAGCTCCACCGCCCATCAAGCACGAGGCCCAAATATTTCATCTGGGCCCCGATCCTCACCACCGTTCCGCCGCCGAGGACAATATTCGCACCCGGCGGCGGTCCGGCTCGGGGCCCATGAAATAGGAGGGCCTCCGTCTTCTCCAGGGCCACCTCGAGGCCCAGCCGCCTGATCCTCCCGACCACCAGGTCCACCCCTACTGTGGCGAGTCGGGAGACCTCCTTGAAGTCTCCTCCCCGGGCGGTGACAAGAGTGTCGTCTGCATAGCATATGACACTCATCCCGGGGAGGAGTCTCCCGCGGAGCACCCAGTCATAGCCGACGTTCCACAAGATCGGCCCCAACACCGAACCCTGCGGGACGCCGGCCTCCACCGAGTGCTCCACCAGGCGGCCGCCCCTTCCGACGGCCACCACCGTCCTGCCCTCCAGGTATGCCCCCAACAGCGTCCCCATGTACCGAGGCACCCCTTGGAACCGGAGTGCCTCGATAATGGTGGCATGGGGGATGCTGTTGAAGGCATTCCTGATGTCCAGGGACACAGCCAGGACCCTGGACCCCCGCCCAGTCGCCTCCACCGTGAGGCGCTTTAGGGCCAGGACGGCGTCCACCGTCGACCGCAGTGCCCGGAACCCGTATTGGGCCTCAGAGAGGCCGGGCCCCGGTCCGAGCAGATGCCGGTTGAGTCGGGCTGCCAGAATGCGTTCCAGCAGCTTCCCGACCTCATCCAGCAGGACGATTGGCCTATATGCCGAAGGAGAGTCGGCCGAACGACCCGCCTTCGGCAACAGTACCAACCGCCCCACCCTCCACAGCTCCGGGAACTGTCCAGTGCGGATGCACATATTGAAGAGTTCCCGAAGCTGTTCCCCGAGGTACTCCAGAGCTACGAATAGCACCTTCCCGGGGACCCCATCCGGACCCGGTGCCCTCTTCTTGGACCGAAGGCACCGTATGGCGGCTCCCATCTCGCCGTCCGTGATGGGGGGGGGCGTCTGCTCCTCTCCCTCTTCCTCCTGCGGTCGACTGGCGGCCATCGTTGGGGGACTGAACCTCCCCTGCCGGGGGAATAACTCCCCGACCACCCGCTGGAGGAACTGGGGGTCCAGGGTCTCCGTCGTCGGGGCCGTCTGAGGGCGCATTTTATTACGCGCCCATCGGTACGGACGGCCCCACGGATCCCTGTCCAGTCCCTCCAGCATGGCCTCTCTGGCCCTCTCCTTTGCCCTGCTGATGGCCAGCTGCACCGCCTTCCTGGCCTGTCGGTACGCCGCGTACAGCTGCCCATCAGTGCCCTCCTGGCTTGGCCGACGCCTGCCCCTCGTGTAGGCCCTGCGGGCCGCGGAGCACGACGCGCGGAGGTCGGCGATCTCCTGCGACCACCAATAAACCTGTCCCCGCCTCCGGGGTGGGCGACCGCTCACCCTGGGCATGGCTGCGTCACATACGGCAGTGAGCGCCTCCCGCATGTGCGCAGCCATGTCGTCCACCCCTAACTCCCGGCGGGGAAAACTCCATCGGCGGACGATCGCCGCCTCCGCGGCCAGCCCCGCGTCGAACCTCGACAGGGCCCAACGAGGGAACTGGCTCGGCCACCGTTGGGTCGGGGCCGCCCTGCCCGAGGTGGAGACCTCGAACCTGATGTACCTGTGGTCCGACAGGGTCTCCACCTCTTCAACTACGCACCAGTCCCACACCCTTCCGGCGACAACGGGCGTGGCGAACGAAACATCCACCACGGATCCCCCCCGCTGCCGCACGCAGGTGTGGACTGTGCCCCTGTTGAGCAGGGTCAGCCCCGAAGCCAGGGCAAAGGCCTCCAGCTCCCGGCCCTTCGGAGTGGTGCTCGGGTTCCCCCACGCGACGGACTTCGCGTTGAGGTCCCCGAGCACCAGCACCTCGCGGGGCGCCACCCTCCCGATGGCGGCTCCGAGTCGGGTGAGAAACCGCTCGAAGTCCGCCAGCGGTCTGTTTGGGGAGAAGTACACGCTTATCTGCGCGTACTCTCCCCAGGACGCCACCACGTAGCCGGGCCCCTTCTCGATGAGGGAGAAGGGGACCCCAAGGCCAGCCGAGACCACAATGGCGGCGGAGCCGTTCTCGTCCCCCAACCAATGAGGTTGGCTGGGGACGAAGTAAGGCTCCGCCACCGCCGCCACAGCTATGTCCCACTCCGCCATGGACTGCAAGAGCAGGTCTTGCGCCCCGGCGGAGTGGTTTAACCTAACCTAACCTAACCTAACCTCGACGAAGTCGTTCTGTGTCATAGTCTGATATATATGTGTTGGAATGTGACAAACCCTACCGCGATGTAGAAATAGTACAGCAGCGCCACCTAGGAAATACAATTTAATTCACTAATATCGACTAAGACACCAACAGATGTCGCTAGACGTTTCAGAAAGAAGTTATGCTGGCTTAGACTCGTTTCCAGTGTTGTGAAATGCACTTTGTGGACATTCGGAAGGGCTTTGGCATGAGGTAGTTACTTTACTAGCGAATTAAGTAAACGACAGGGATTTTTATTAGGTTAGGTTTTTAGCAAGGTTTCATTCGAACACAATAAATTGTAATTAGTACGTAATTTGTAATCTCTAAGAATGAAACAATGATGTTAATATCGATTTGTACTGTAAATCAACACTAACGCTATGGCTATTAAAATCACGGGACGGATAGCATAGGGCGCACGAGACTTGAAGTCGACGATGTATTCCGGTTCATTTTCATCGCCCTCTGTTGGATCCGGTGCGACTCCCGTACCACGCTTGGCAGCCAGAGCGGGGGGCGCGGCGTTAGTGAGGGTTGCGGCGTCGGCGAATGAAGCGGTGCCCACGGGAGTCGCGGTGTCGGCGAGGATCAGCCTAGTGGGGGAGGCCGGCGCGCTCGCAGCAGGAACAAGCTGTAAGTCGTCGTCGGCGGGTGGCGGGCTGGTGGGCGGGGGAGCGGCGCCGGGGGGCGGGAACTGGCGCTCGTCGTTGCCGTACTCCACGTAGTCACGCGCCTCCGCCCACTGTAGCGCGGCGGCGGGCGGGCCGGCCGGCGCGGGGCGCGGGGCGGGCGGGGTGCGGCTCGGCTCTGCACGGGGCGGCTCGGCGTCCGCCGGCTCGTCCCCGACAGGGTTACCGCGGCGCGTGGGCATGGATGAAGACGACTCATCCAATAGATACCGCTCCGAGCACACTTCGGCGCAGTCACCGCTAGAAATTAAATAGCAACGCTGTTCAAATAAGTATTCCTTGACCCTTTACAGATCCTGCTTGAACGAGGTAAGGCACCCTGCCCCTTATTTTCGTTTAGATTGAAAAGTCTAATTCAACATAAATATGTTGGTTTCTTAGATAATGACAGGAGAAGCTGTGTGCGGAGTGGATAGAAAGAAAGAAAAAAAAAAAAAAAAAAAAAAAAAAAAAAAGGTTTATTTTACGCTACATGGACATACATAACAACACAAGTAAGTAAATACAGAAAAAAATAAGGTAAATATTTGACAAAAGTACAAGAAACATGAAGCTACAGTAAGAGAAGAAAAAAAAAAAAAAAGTTTACAGTTGATTTGCGCTGTATGTCGATGCAGCAGAAAAAAAAAAAAAAAAAAAAAGGTTTCTAGCTCAGTATTTGCTGAGGGTTTGCACCCAAAGCACTGATTTTCAGCTAGGGCCTTCCGGTGACTCACGGAACATCAGAACGGAACAAATACGCACTCATACTTATATACAAAATATAGAAACACACGCTTATACATAATATACGTACATAATATAATATACTATATTCTAATAACTAATACACATTAAATACACTTTAAATACTAGGGTCAATAATACCAGTGAATACAATAACAAATTAAATTAAATACACTATTTAATGTCTTGACTTGACTCGTGCTTAGGAAGAATGGGTTGATAGTAGGTCATGCTGGAAGAGGTAGGTAGTTTAAGTTTTCTGGTAACTCAAATACCGTTTAAGTTTCACCTTAAAGGTATACTTGCTGGTAAGGACTTGGAGAGGAGGAGGAATGTCATTCCAGCATTTAGACGCCGCGAATCTGAAGCTGCCGCGAAACGCCGCCGTTCGGTGTGCTGGTATTGCTGTCTTCATTTTGTGTTTATATTTGTTTCGTGACCATTGGATATTACTAATCAAATATTCCGGAGTCTCAGTTTTTATTACACCGAAAATCAGAACAGCAAGGTGCAGTTTACGACGTGCAGACATCTTCAGTAGATTCGCGTCGTTCAAATACGGAGTGACATGGTTTCGAGGGGGGACACGGAAACAAAATCGAGCGCACGCATTCTGCACACGTTGTATCAATCTTTCAGACCTGCGAAGCAAACACCCACCATAGACAACGTCGCAGTAGTTAAGCTTAGACAAAACAAGCGACTCGCATAACTTGACCCACATAGTCTCACTAAGGTAGTCCCTTATCCTGTACAGCACCTTAAGACGATAGAAGGAATTACCCACGACATCGACAATATGGTTCTCAAAGCGGAGTTGCCCATCCATAAGCAAACCCAAGTCTCTCGCCTCAGTAACCTGCTCAATCGGCACTCCTCGGATGCTTACAGGTCCAGTTTGAGTTATCCGATTAGCAGTTTTTCCGATTTGAGCTTCGGAATAGCTCTGCTGACCTATTACAGTTGCGCAGCGTGTGCGCGCACTGCACGAACTTGAGGTGGCGCGCCAGACTGAAGGCGGCGTGCACCTCCCCGCACCCCCCCGCGCCGCCCGAGCCCGCCAGCACGCCGCACAGCTTGCCGCCGCACACCACTCCCGTGCCGCGGTCGCTCTGCAATAAACAACCTAATGGATAATAAATAAATAAATAATATATAAAAGGAGAAGCTGACTGACTGACTGACATATCAACGCAGGGCCTAAACTATAAGGGTTAGAAACTTGAAATTTTGCACAGGGGTTCCTTTTGTAACGTAGGGGAGCACTAAGAAAGGATTTTTGAAAATTCATCCCCTGAGGGGGTGAAATGGGGGTTCAAAGTTAGTATGAAACTTTGCCGTTTTTTAAAGTTATTCGAATGAAATTTGGTACGAAGGTTCTTCATTTCAATTTATAAAACACGTGTAAAATAGTTTTTTTTTTAAATCATCCCTTAAGGGGGACAAAAAGGGGTTCAAAGTTAGTATGAAACTTTGCCGTTATTGAAGTTATTCGGATGAGATTCAATATGAAAGTCCTTCCTTAAAAGTTATGAAAAACGTTAAATAGTTTTTCGAAAATCATCCCTTAAGGGGGAAAAAGGGGGGTGCAAACTTAGTATGAAACTTTGCCGTTTTTGAAGTTATTCGGATGAGATTCAATATGAAGGTCCTTCATTAAAAGTTATGAAAATCATGTAAAATAGTTTTTCGAAAATCATCCCTTACGGGGGTAAAAGGGGGGGTGTAAAGTTAGTATGAAACTTTGCCGTTTATGAAGTTATTCGAATGAAATTCAGAATGAAGGTCCTTCATTGAATGTCTTGAAACACATGTAAAATAGTTTTTCGAAAATCATCTCTTAAGGGGATACAAAGGGATGAAATGTTCGTATGAAACTTTGCCATTTTTGAAGTTATTGGAATGAAATTCAGCATGAAGTTCCTTCATTGAAAGTCATAAAAGACATGTAAAGTAGTTTTTCTAAAATCATCCCTTAAGGGGGTAAGAGGGGGGTGCGAAGTTAGTATGAAAGCTCTTTCGCATGCGCTAAAAGTATCCCTATCTTATTTGCAAACACTTTACTCAACTAAAGCCCACGCGGACGTAGTCGCGGGCAACAGCTAGTAAATAATATGGATCTTTTTATTCTCTTTTCTGTTCTTCAGTTATACTTAAACATACAAAAAAAAACATACTGAAGTTACAGTATTATCTATGCTATGTTATATTTTACAGAGACGCAGGCGTCGCAGTTCCACGCAGCGCAGCGTACGTAGGGCAGAGCAGATTTTGTAAAGCATGGAACGTCGTCGAGCTGCGTAGTGCGTAGGATACATACAGTCGACAGCACCATGGTATACACCCATGCACTCTATTCCGTTGCGTTACGGGCGACTTTGCAACTAAAATGTGAAGATTGACGTGCTGTCGACTGTACGCTGCGGCGCAGTAGCTGCGTCTCGTTGTAGTGGCGGCACAGAATTCTGCGCGGCGCGTGCACGGTGCACGTCGAGACATGTTTTATAAAAAAATTGTATAGTTTTCTTGCAACGAATTAAATTTTTGACATTTAATTGTATTAGTTCGTTGTAAAATCAGAAATTTATTTAAACGTAAAGAATTGTGATGTATACTTTCTCTAGATGGCGCTAGGCGTATTCAAATTGGGGTTTAGCTGTCAGGTGGTGGGTTTGATTTTAATATCTACTTGATGGGACCGGGGTTAGGAGAAAAAAAAGAGGTGAGAAAGAGAAAAGATTCGGTTCGGTAATGAAATGAGCTTGGCAAACCTTTACAATAAAGATATGTCATTGCAGTAGGTAGGTACCTATTACATACAGCCGGAATGGTACCTGTAATAAATAGTTTTAGTAGGTAAGTGTTTTCTTCGTTGCCCGCAGCCTATGGAAACGCCCTGTCCATACTGGATAATAATTCTGTTGAACACCACAAATGCCTTTCGCTGGCGTCACTGAGCGGCCGAGGCTATATTGATATTTTCCCATAAATAACTGTGTTTCTCAGTGGCCTAGCGGAGACGTCGCCGATTCTGAACACCGTTTGATGCCGCTTCTATATCTCAAGTCAAACAAATTATTCTCTTGTTTCATTTAAGTAGTTTCATTTCAGTGTTAGTTTTGTGTGTACGTACATTGAGCCTTGGTTTAGTTTTAGCGTTAAGGTACTTTTTTTTTAAGTTAGTGAATTCATGGTCACATTCATTAATATTACTTACGTTTACAGGACCTTCACGTCGTTTCTACATAGATACCTTCACGTCGTTTCCCACCCGTACAGAATTTACATTCTGTTTGTTGAATGTCAATTTAGGTAGGTACATAGGTACTTACAATGCTAATGTTAGCATTATGTACACCTTGTTTGTATGATAGCTACAAATAACATAAACATAACATAACACAAACATTTACATACAGACACATAGGTACATTGCTTCTGGCCTCACACTAGGATACCCTGTGTCATAAGAACCAGAAACAGCTACGTCACAAACATGTAAACATCCAAGACCGGTTTCTTTTTTTGTCCCCAGCCGAGATTCGAACCCGGGACCTCTCGCATGGTAGGCAGATACGCTAACCACTCCGCCACTGAGGTCGTCTATTCAAATATCCGTCGTAAATTATCCGACTATTCAAAAAAGATATTGAAAGAGTTATTATGGGTGAGAGTTGCCAAGTAGGTACTTTAATATTTTATAAGTATTTAGAAACAAATGCCGTAGGGATATTACCCAGATAGCATTTAAATTTGCTGTAAGTTTGTTTTTTATTTGATATTTAGTTGTCACGTCAAACTTGACGTGACAAATTTATTTCAAATTAGCTCTAAGCTTGTGATCGCAAAAATGTTAAGTCAAGTTTCTTTCAATACTGTTGCAATCTTGATAGGATAAGCATGATCTGTCAAGTTTGATCCAATACTACTATAAAGTTGTCACGACAGCGTGACATGTTTTCGTTCAACCATCAAATTACAAATGACAGATGAACCCTTGGATGAACCATGATGATGATGATGATGATGATGATGAAATCCGGCCTTGTTTTAAGGCAATTGAAATTTGTTATAATAACATACAGAGTTAAATTTCGCTTCTACTTGCAAGGTCGGGTTAGTTCTGACGGGAAAACGGGCGACCCGTTTCGGGCCGATTTCAAGAGACCCGGTTCGAGTCCATGATGTTTTTTTTTCAAAATTGTTTTTTTTTTTTGTTGAAAAATGATTATTTTAATTTTATATTACATATTTTATATTGCAAAAAAAGTACCAAGCAAAGCTCGGTCACCCAGGTACTTGTAAGTAATTTGTAATGACAAAGAATTGACAAGTTTGCATTGGCAAACATTATACAAGTTTGATTGGCGGAAACTAGACATTTGATATAAGTTTGATAGAAACTTGCCGCAAGTTTGTCATTTGCCTCGTCAAACTTTATGCAAGTTTTCACATTTGATATTTGAAATTTACCGCAAGCTTGAAACAAGTTTAAATTGCTATCTGGGTATCTATAATATAAAAAATGAATGTGTTGCTCAGCGCAAATCTCGAGAGCACCTGAACCGATTTCGCAATTATTATTTTTTATGTAGACCTATTCCTTGAAGAACGAGGATGGTTCTTGCGGAGAGGAAAATTTGAAAAAAAAAGCATAATAAGGGAAGGTTTAAGTGGTGAGAAAATATGGAAAAAAAAAACGAAAACTTTGGCAGTAGATACGAAGTTTGCCGGGACAGCTAGTGATTACTATAATTTAACGATGCAAGCTGTAATAGCTTGTAGGTACCGACTTGTAGATGCGAGTGGGTTGCGTCGCAGCATGCGGAGGGGGCCTCTCCCTGCCGCAACTTTACTGCTCGTAACAATAACAAAAACAAAAGCGGCACTCACAGGGCAGAGCACGGGCCCGCGGAGGCAGAGCTCGGCGTGCGGCAGCGCGCGGCACGCGGCGCGCGGCGCCAGCTCGGCGGCCACGATGCGCAGCGGCCGCGCGCGCACCGCGTGGCACAGCGCGCCCGCCGCGCCGCACTCGCCCTCCAGCGTCGCCATCACGATGGGCCGCGCGTGCGCCGCCGCCGCCGCCGGGAACTCGCGCTCCAGCTCCAGCACGGCCAGCCCCGGCCCGCCCGCGCCGCGCGCCTCCAGCACGCGCGCCACGCGCCGCGCCGCGCCCCCCGCGCCCCCCGCGCGCACCCGCAGCGCCGCGCCGCGGGCGCACGCGGCGCACGTCACCGCGGTGCGCCGCGACACCAGCGCGGCCGCCCCGCCGCCCCCGCCCCCGCCCCCGCCGACACCTTCGCTCTCCAGCAGCAGCATGAAGGGCACGTCGTCCCCCTTCTCCTCCTCCGCAACCCCCACGACTTCTTCTCCCCGCGCGCCCACTAACGTCAGAAGCATCATTACCGCCCACTGCATGCTGGCGCCGACACTAGGTACACACGATTGTAAATATACCTAAGTGATAAAATAAAACACCAGCCATACAAGACATTACGTGCACCGTGCACTGTCTGTCGTAGACTTCTTTCAATTCTGTGGTGTCAGAAGAAAAAGAGGTGGGTAGATGACAGACAACATGGAGACAAGAGGATCCAACCTGAGAATAATAAATTCTGAGGATCCAACCGACAAAGCCGTGGCCGTTAAATTAAAAGGCCGCTTTTATAATTTGCCATGGCACGGCACGGCACGGCACGGCACGTCTTTATCGTCACGGTAAAATAGGAAAGCAAAATGTATGGAATCGTATGCAGACGCTTTTAACGGCCACGGCTTTGCCGTTGCCGTGGCTGTTTTTTAAGCGTCTGCTTTTTAATGTGTTAGCTGATGATCACCAACACAGTTATACAAATAGCAACAAAAACTTTTCAGACACAGAAGACAGCCGTTAATTTGAGCAATACGTACCTACAGGTAGAAAAAAAACGGCACAAAACACCAGAGTCAGCTAATTCAAAAATAAACGAAGGAGGATGGCACAAATAAAGCCTACACCGACTCACAAAACCTGGAAACTATTACTTTCCGGATAACGGACATGCTGTCCGTAAACAAATCAATGTTACGTTTTCGATGCAAAAGTCGTCAAAGGATCGATCGATCGATCGATTTAGCAAGAAAATGAGGGCTTTTCTTTTCAATGACAATGACAGATATCAGTTGACTATATTAAAAAACTAGATAGAAGGAGAACAAGTGACAATTTAAACATCTCTTTCACATGTGATCTAAACTAGACTTTGTTTCGAAACTGTTGAAAATAGAAAGTTACAAGTATTTTTACTTTGTTCATTACATAACCTCGTGAGGCCCAATGTCTTCAAGTGATCTCAAAATCAATTGTTATTTTCAAGGTCGGGCCTTACAAGGATAATAGTACTACTAGTTTCAAATGCTGAGTTGAGTTACGCGACAGTGATGACTTGTAGGGTCAGAAAAACAGTCAGATGAATAATATTAATCAGTTAATTTATTTTCTTGCAAGTATCAAGGCGACTAAAATATAAAATAAAGATAGTAAATAAGGCACATAATGAGGATAAAAATAAAGCTAATCTTCTAAGTCTTCTACTCCACTCATAGCCTTTCCTTCACTCTGTGAGTTGTTTTTGTTTGAAATTTCAGAATCAGTACTATCATTCATCACCTATAATAATATTTAATAAATAATACTATCATCACCTATAATAATAATAATTTCCACTTATTATTAATAGGGATCCGCAAAAGTATCGATACCTAAGTATACTCGATACTTTGGTTACGATACCAAGTATTTTTGTACTCGATACTATTTAATACGATACTAAGTAGGTATCGATACTTTTCACAGTAATCGATACTTTTTTCGTTGAATCAAACATCCCTATTGTCATTCGTCTTGTATATGGGACTATGAGTCCCAAGAAGCTTTGCGACTAGGGAAAATTCCCGTCAGATTAAGGGAAAGTCCCCGTCAGAAACAGGGAATGTCTCTGTTAGTGCAATTTATTATGCGTGAGCGTGACTCTTATGGCCTAAGTAATTAGGCGTAATTGAAGAAACAATGAACGCCTGCATAGTTTGTACATATAGTGTTGCCAGTTAGGTAGATTTAGCACATTTTAAACAGGTTGAGCGACTAAATAAAACTAAAATCATCAGTTCTTAGCACCAAGCTTGTATTTATCTGTCAACAAATTGAAAATGACACTACTGAATCAAAAATTGATTTGAGTTCGTTCTATCTATCTATCTATCTATCTATCTATACAGCCCTTAAACAGAGCTCACTGCAGGGCATAGGGCTCTTCCATGTCACGCCAACCCAGATCGTCATTTGAAGAATCAAGTTTCGAGACCAACAGTTAAATAATTAATGTATCCCGCGTAGCGGTCGGTTCGTTTAGTGTTTTTAGTGCGCGCAGGTTTCGGCAAACGGTAGGTATCAATTATTTTTCTAGTTTGAATGGGCGACCCTTTGTTTGCTGATTGCATGGTAAACAACGACTTGACGTGATTACGTACTAGGAGGCGATGATTATGGAACCTAGCCGTTAGGAGTTCCCATCCATGCTGGTAATTAGAAGCGGTGAACTCCAAAGCACTGATTACCTGAAGGGCACTTCCTGATAACGATGATTTTAAATAATGAAATTTATGGATTGGATCAAGGTCTGTGCGACTGTGTATCATGGACTCGTATGAATTCCTGAACTCTAACCAAGAATCGTAAGAACCATCGAAGGCAGGCAGTTTTATTTCGGGTAACTTTACATTGGCCCTAATTGAATTTGATGAGGAATTTAATTTAGGACTTTCGTCTTCGCCATCAATTAGACATTGTGCAGTGGCCATGCAACTATAAAATTGCTCTTCAAAAGACTCCCTGTACTCCAACTGACTCCCATCGTCATCACTAACGATTGATTCAAGCTCATCCTGAACATCATTAAACTTCTCAAAATAACGTTAGCCGACTGCATTCGCACATGAAGTTCAACCTTTTGAGCTTTATTTAGGGGTTGATCTACATATCGTGACACGAATTTTACAAAGAGAGTCAACCTACCATTCAAGCTACCTCTTTGTCTTTTTCAGATTATAAGAATTTTATTATTGTATGAAGAGTGTTTTAAAATAATTGTTAAATATCTGTATGTAACTGCGAGTTTAAATAAAGCTTGATTCATTTATATTTTTCCTTTTTATTTAAACTACACTGGGTGCCAAAAGTACTCGATACCTGAGTAACTCGATACTTTTTATACAAGTACTATACCGGTATCGAGTAGTTTTTAAACGATACTACTCATGAGTAAAGTATCGATACTTTTGTTTCGATACCATATCCCTAATTATTAATAGTCATCCCGATAGTAGCGTTGCTACCGTTAGCAACCGTTAGCAGCGATGTATCACACATGCCCATGGCTATTGGGCTGAGGTCCAAAATTGCATTCCTTTGACAGCCGTAATATTTTTTTTATTTTTAGTTCTTCTGAAAACGGCTCATTGGTCCATACCACGTGAGCGTTTATTTCATAATTTAGCAAAAAATTGCCATAAGTTCCCCTTGTATGAGTTCTATCTAAAACGCTGACTAGTTCGTTATTTCCGATATATTGCACAATTTGGAACGCAGTAATAGCAAGGAACAAGGGATCTGTTGCCGAGAGCCTCAAGCCAAGACGCGTGTGAAATAGACGAGCTAGATTCTGCCCCTCTACTCTCAACGCTATTGTGTTCAAATTGCATCACAATTAAAAGCAATGAGTAAAACATAACGCAAAAAATAGACATAAAAAAGTCGCTCAGCGAGCTATGGAGAGAGCTATGCTCGGAGTTTCTCTGAAGGATAGGATTCGTAACGAATACATCCGACAGAGAACCAAAGTTATCGACATAGCTCAGAGAATTAGCAAGCTGAAGTGGCAGTGGGCTGGCCATATTTCGCGAAGAACCGACAACCGCTGGGGTAAACGTGTTCTTGAGTGGAGACCGCGACTCGGCAAACGTAGTGTAGGACGCCCTCTAACCAGGTGGGATGACGATCTGCGAAGGACTGCAGGCAGATGCTGGATGCGGCAAGCCGAAGACAGGGCGCTATGGCGCTCATTAGGAGAGGGCTATGTCCAGCAGTGGACTAATATAGCCTGATGATGATGATGATGATGAAAACATAACGATTTAGTAAACGTTTTAGTAGTAAGAAATCTAATTTAACTTGTTAATACTTCAGAGCGCATCCGAAACTGAAAGCATCATGATCATCATCGTTTATTGCATAGCATATTGTGGCTAAATTAATTAACTCAAATTGTTACGCAAGTTGACTAAATTATCTTCGAGAGAAGAGGCTGAAAACACTTCACGCATTTTCAATCTACGAACTAAGACAAAAACATCGAGACCCCACGAAGCGATGACACGGCGCATTTTCTGCCGCCGCTCGATAATATACAGTCTGGTCACCTCCTCATCAAACTATGATAGTTCGAAACAAGATCACCACATCGCACCCTTCCTGTAAGAAACCGGTAAGTGATTTCGGCCAACTTTTCAGGAGCTTAAAAAAACTGTCCCAGATTGTTAAAAAAAATCCTAAAAATACCTTATTAGGAACAAAAGATGGCATTTAGCAGCGGCGAAACGATAGTGTTTCCGATTTTTCGTTGTGTTATATGTACTGTGAGATAAAGTTGATTTATACGGTTACCTAAATATTCCACGAAACTGTAACAAAAGATGCAGGTGTAAAAATGGATATTGCTTTGTTATGATCTTTTTTTTATCGCAATGGTTGTGTTAAGTGTAGTTATCCCATTTTACATGCTACCATTTTAGGCTAGTCAAAAAGTGTAAGTATCAATTACGCAGTTCTTGCACGAGAAATTCATGTAAGTAATCAGAAATACGTACTTTATGCATGCTAAAGTAGGTATCTTCGTTTTGCTGGAGTTACTGAATAAACTTGTTTTTTTATTGTAAAAATTTTCAAATAATGAAGTTTATCGTCGTAAACTTCTATTTTACTGTTCACAGCTTGTCATGTACAAAAGTTGTATGTCAGTACTTTATATATTTATAATAATTAAAGTTGGCGCGTTTTTAATATTAATTGATTTAGATTATGTTTATATATGTGCAAAAAACAAAACAAGCTGTAGAAGCCGTAAGTAAGTAAAATGAAGTGCCCAAAAGTTAAAAAACGGTAATTTTCCATCAATAACTTAAACACAGAAAATTTTACCTTTTTTAAGCGTTGTGATTCCAGTCTGTTAACAAACTTTAATGAAGTAACAGTGTTTGTACACTTTCATCACTACCTAATGCCCCCTCTATCTTATATTGAGTAGTCGTGCGGGGGTCGACAAATTAGTCGGCGACGCTAGCGGGATCTGTTGTGTCTGCCCTATGACTTTGCACCTAAGCCTATGTTCTCTCCAAGGTCAGTTACACTCTTTAGGGACTGGTGCCTGAAGTCTTCTGGTTTGGGGTACGCCATTCCCAGAAGACTCATTCTTTTTCGGGCAAGGACATCGCAGTCACACAGTACGTGTACCATTGACTCCACTTCAAAACCGCATGCCCTGCAAGTGTCGTCTTGACACAACCCATTCAGTGGAGTTGTTTTCCTGTTAAGAAGTGTCCCGTCGTCCTCGCCGCAGTATAGATAAACTCTGAGCCTGCGATTTCTTCATCAATGAAGTTTTTAGAATTTTGCAGTCCTTCAATGGCTGCCCATTCGCGTTTTTACCGTACATTAGCATCAGCTTTGAAAGCACAATATTAATGGTGCTTAATGAGAACCCCACGCATGGTTCAGGGCTGCGCAAAGGCTGCGCAGATCCCTCTCTCACCAGCTCGTCGTCGGCTGCCTCATTTCCCTTAAGTGTCCCTCGTGGCTAAGAACTCAGACTAGTTGCACCCTGTTGTCGCAGCCCACTTTATTTAATGTCTTAACGCAGTTACGCTCGAGCTTTGAATCTACCACGTGGGATTTCAAGGCCATGAGCGCTGCTTGGCTGTCGCTAAAAATAGGAAAAGTTTTGTTTTTGACATTCCTGTATTCTCTTGCGCACAGGCAATGATCGCATAGGTTTCTGCTTGAAACACTGTTGCATATTGCCCAATGAGGAAGGAAACCTATGGAGAGGCCCTATTCGTCTATATGCATACCATTGCCGGGTGCCATAATCGCCATGTTTTGCGACAAGTTTTCTGTAGTAATCTGTGAGTTTCCTGGTATGTTAGCTGTCAAATTGCTTTGTTGTCGAGAGTTATTTGCAATTTGTGAAGTCAATTCTACTAATTGGCAGTTATTTATGATGTGGGATTGTTGCGGCATTAATAAATAATATGCCTGTATGTTCTATTGTGCAGTGTAATTCGCGAAAGATCAAAAATCGACCGGAGTTGACTCTTCATAGGGTAGTACCTGGTTTTTACAGAAATGTCGTACAATCTGGTCGTTTTAGGGCCCTCAAGTCTCAACTTAAACCTCTAAGACAAATTTTAGTTTCTTACTGCTCATTAACCTGATATTTTCGTAGGTAAAGCAATATTTCATTTGTTATGATTTGTTATCAAACCGCAGTGCGGGGACAAAGTCATTGGGTGGAACATAAAACGTCGATAATAGTTATAACAGTAGAGCTAAAATAGTTACTAAATAACCTTATTATTACCATTTTCTAGGTTTCCCAGTAGTGAAACCTTAAGATCCTTAAATTCACGACACAAGCAATAATATGTCTGCTCGCTGCTCTTTAATGCGGACAGCTTCAACAGAACACTTGATGTGGTGAGATTGCGTGATAATGCTGTTCCCTCCATTTTCTTGTGGTGAGTCTCGTTACGTGATCTGCTTCACATAGTGAGAGCATAAAAACATAATGTTACAAATAAGTGTTTCTGTTTAATATTATATTATATGTACTTATTGCCTAAAACTTACATTTTAAAACGGAAATAATAACGACATTGTACCAATTTTTCGCAGAGGACTACAGTAAAGAAAAGGGCCGTTTTATTGGCGCTCAGGGTTAAAGGGCGCTCTGCAGTGACAATTGCAGGGGAAATTTTAATTCCACAAGGGAATTTTCAGGAATCACTTAGCTCTGCCGTCAATCGATTTGAACCCTGACAACCCCAGTGAAGAGGTATTTTTAACGTATTTTATAAAGATTATTTTTAAGAAGAATATTTTTGTTTTATTGTCAGCGCTATCTTTATTTGATTTAGATCAATATTCACATTAATTTCTCTCATTCCAGATGCGTCGTAATGAAGAAAAAAATAAGCGAGTAACTCAACGTGCAAGAAGCAGCGCAACAAAATCAAACGTTTCAATGATAAAGTGTGCAAAAGAAATAGGAAGTTTGCACTTTTACATGATATAATGAAGATTAAAAGAAAGGAAATAAAATCTGTTCTGGCACCGTTTTTTTGTTTGACTTTGACTCTTGAAGTGATTTTGTAGTGTTTTGTGTGGAGTACCTGCATATAATTAATAAGTCCTTCTGGTAATCGAAATCTTTACTTTCCAATGATAAAAATAAATATTCAGAATAATTAAATGCAAATGATTTGTATGTGTTTTTCCTGGTACAATAAAGAATATTCTCTTATAATGTGTGTGCCGGTATGTAAATATAATGTTAATTTACAAAGTATAAAGCGCCTTTCTTATTTAAATTATTTCTTCAATCCATGGACGTACTTTTTGTTAAATATAGAAGTATCTGTGAGTTTCAACGGTGTTTGTTCGACTGCGACGATCTACTTTACGAATTATCACCTTTGAAAAAACCACAAAATAGTAATTCTTACAACCCGAATTTACTTCAAAGCCGCGGTCTTGTATATAACACCAATACTACAATTGTATATTTCGTTGCAAATAATCGGTAAACATTAATTCCCTACTCGTGACAGTGCTACTTGAGCACTGCTGATGATGCAGGCGCTAATATCGTTATCGATATTTTCGATAGCTCCGGCGCGGCACTAGAAGGCGGATATTTATTGCGACAACTTTTTGGCACCCTTTTTCTGTAGGTACAACGGGTCCATATATTTAGTATTGCCCCAGACTGAAACTTCTTTTGAAGTCCTATGCAAAGATGACAGCACCGACACCGACACCGACAACAGTTGACTGCTAGTCTGTATAAGGCCTTTGCCGCTTCTGTTTGAATCAGAATATTAAGTGGTTTAAGATCAAACAGAACCTCCAACACGCACGTCAGCTTCGTCATATGTGCCTGTTGTCGCCATATACGCCAGTCTCTAACCTAATTCTCGTCTAGTCTCTAGTCTAGTCTAGTCTCGCATCGCAAGTCTATAACCTAATTCTCGGCCACCAAACAATTCTGCCGTATGTAAGTATAGGCCGAACAATGATGGTATAGATCCAGTGGACAACCCGTGGTCGCAGACCCCAGGTCTTGCCATAAGCAGATCTATGTATATTGAAAACACAAACTGCTTTTTCAATGCTCTTTTCCGCATGGGTATTCCACAGCATCTTTTTATCCAGTATTACTTCTTGTAATACTGGATAAAATCATCTTGTAAAAACAAGCGTTTGCTCAACAGATAACATTATTCTAACAAATGGATGGAATCATATTTAAGCAATCGTATTCAATATGTAGAAATAGAAAACTTTGACTCAGCCGTTAGATTAATAAGTAAAAAAAGATAAAATCAAACCAAGCTAACCAAATCAATACCCCAAGGCAGCGTAATCGGTACTTTGCTTTTTCTCATTTATATAAATGACCTACCTAAAATTAGAGATACACCATGTACTCTGTTCGCCGATGATATTTCTCTTATATTTTCAGTCCAAAATGAGAAGCACATGAGTGAAGTTTTAACTTCCACTTTAAATAAAATAGTATCTTGGCTTGACGATCACAATCTTAAAATTAATCTAGCGAAAACTAAAATAATGCAATTTAGACCCTATCAAAAACACCCCGTTACCATAGATTATCAATTTAATAACACTTCCTTAGATGTCACAGACTCACACTGCTTGCTAATAACCCTTGATACCAACTTAAACTGGAAAGACCACATCAAAAAAATTGCCAGCAAACTTTCGAGCTTCCTATACGCCCTCTCTGAGCTAAAAAAGACTACAG
The DNA here is from genome assembly GCA_947310845.1 of Yponomeuta plumbellus. Classification (NCBI taxonomy): domain Eukaryota; kingdom Metazoa; phylum Arthropoda; class Insecta; order Lepidoptera; family Yponomeutidae; genus Yponomeuta; species Yponomeuta plumbellus. Next base: position 20,909,212 of record OX371208.1, on the reverse strand, counting down.
ATTTAAAAACTACCACATGTGCATATCACGCATGCGCACAAGCCCGGCTTCGCTACGGAGTAATATTATGGGGTAACAGCACAGACGCAAATCAATTATTTACCCTACAAAAAAAATGCATCAGAGTTCTCGCCAATATTGACTCCAGAACAAGTTGTAGAAGCTACTTCAAGGAATATAAAATACTCACGTTGACATCAATTTATATTTTAGAATTGTGCATATTCGTACGAAATAACCCAAGCTTGTTCCCATCGCACATACGCCCAGCAGGTTTAAGACCTCAAGCTCGGCTGGCCACAGCTACATCAAAATTAGAAATAGTAAACTCTGGTCCCATGACCATGGCCACTAAAATCTACAATAAATTACCAGAACAGATAAAACATATAAAAAAAGTACATATTTTTAAAGCCAAGCTTACCCTGTACTTAGTGGAAAACAGCTTCTATACAATTAATGAGTATTTTAATGATAATATAAGTTAAATATATCAAATAAAGTTTTATAAATAAATAATAATATGAATGAACGTATATAATCCTAATCTTAAGTAATACATTTTAATTGATTTTAATTGATATGATAATTGTATAATAATTTTTAATTATGGATTAATTGTGATTATACCTGCAAATAAGTAATTTTATAAATTAGACGTAAGAAATTGTAGTGCCCTTACAGGGTGTCATGTATGAACTATTTTAATAATATTTACCACCACTATTACCATGACATGCAATAAACGAATATGAATATGAATATTACACCTCAATATTACACTTGTGGACCAATCCAGTTCCCGCCCGCGCAGTCCTTTTAAGTCCCGTTTCCGTATGAAGGGCACGTCGTCTTTGTCGGGTATTAGGGTAATTGATTATCCATGCACTACCTTTCGACTTTATTGAGTGCTATTTGCATGATTTCCGAGACTGTGATGGAAATTTGCCACTGATCAGTCTTACTAAATCGTCCGCATATCCTATAGTATAGAATCCGCCTTTTTGATGACCTCAAAGCTAGACCTGTCGAGTGCTTCATCTAGTTATGTCGAGATAAGCGCCAGCACATATTTCTTCCACTGCGTTCCGCCTTTGAGACTACGTAATATAGAGCTGTCTTCGTAGATTTGCCTTGTTGATAGGTACACTGTAGTTCATGAAATGGCCGTTTTTTTAGCGGGCCTTCTCCGACATATTATTGTTATATTAATTTTTATAGACTTTTAAGCAGAAAAGATGAGACTGATCGGCTTGTAACATTTGTCTAACTCAGAAGTCCACCAAGGCTCCCTTTTGCCCATGCTCTATTTCTCGGGGCAGTTGTTTGTCCATGCCGAGCGAACAGCGTGGTCTATTCTGTCAGCTTCAAATTCTGTGTCGAGTATAGAATTGAGCGTTCCTTTAGCAGTACCTAGTTCAATCCCTAGGTCATTTTGATAAAATTCTCAGTTCGCGGGTTTCTCCTTGTCACGCATTGAATAGAATATTCAGTGCAGTATCTGAAGCAGATGTGCTGATGGTCTGATCCACAGATTTCATCAGATCCAGTGACGTTTTTATTAGCCGGATTAAAAGCCAGCGTGACGTCGATTACTTCCGCTCTCCTTGACTTGATAAAGGTTGGTTTGTTATTTATGTTGAGAATTTGTAAAGGTCCATTGACTATTAAGTCAATTAGCTCCTCACCTCTCCTTTTCACACCAGCACCCAGGCAGTGTCACATTACTACAATGGTTAGTTAAATTTCTTACCCCAGCTGAAGGGGGGTCCTCTTGTTCAAAGGGCAGGTGTGCAGATGCCATAACGACTAGCTTTTTATCTGCTCCCTGCCCTCCTGATATGACCTACACTGCCGTAAGATCCATGCATGCATTTGAGTCTGAGTCGCCACGATTTAAGCACTCTCCCGCGACGGTATCCACTGTCACCGAGACCCCTTCCGCCAGCTCTAATACAGGAGCGCTGCACGCTCCCACGTCGGGAGTGGATGCAGTCATCGAGCCACTAGAGGCCCCTTCCACAGCCTCCAAGAGTTTAATAACTCTTAACATAACTCTTATTGAGCCCGCACGGAGGCATTATCTCTGCAACTTGATGTACCTATTTGGCAGAGTCAATGCGCTGCATGGTCCCCTGCGTTTTATCCTCCTGCGAGTTCACCACATTCCACTCGCGGGTCTTCAGCTCCGGGTTGTAACGCTGCGTTAGAGCTGGAATAACCTGGAAATGTCCAAAGTGTCGTTGTTCCTGGTCTTCCAGGCCAACTTCACCGGTTTGGGCAGATTCTTATCGTCAACCACCCGTAGCTTTACGTCCCCAACGGTTTTTTCGTTAAGGCCACACATCCACTGTGTATCGCTGTTCCCTTCGCATAGGACATGCAGTGCCCCCGCGATGAGGCTACTGCCTCAATGTTAGGGAGCGGGTTCGGCGATGCTTCAATTAAATCAATGACTGCTACCTTTATTAATTGAGCCGCATCCGGTGTGATCCTCGATGGATCACCATCAGTAATTATGGCCATCTTGCGCCCGCTTAGTGCCTCCTTATAAGAAGCCAAAAACTAGATTTTCTGCTTCTTAGAGACACTCGCGGGATCAGTGGCCTCATTACTGACTTCTCGTGCCCTCTTTAAGGACCCTTCCTCAGCGTTGTGTCGCTTGAGCACACGCTTTTTTTGAGCCGTTTCTTTTTGGAGGTGGTCGCCACCACGACGGTTTGGTCCACAACCAGTGAAGCATCAGTGCCAGTTATAGAAAATCAAGCACTGAGAGCGACGCCTGGTCTATTGACGTCCCCGCCACCAGGCTGCTCTGCTGTGTACAATCACCTTCCGGTGCCCATCCCCCAAAGCGTTACGATGGCCGCCCACTCGCAAGTGCAGTTCCAGACTTTGGTTTAAAAATCTAACGCGTCTATAGGTACCTAAGTTTAGAGGGTTATCGATCTACGATTGTCGTTATAATATAATTTAACTACAGTTACACCAAAAACTTTCACTTAATATCTATGGAAAAACAAGTGTTCATTATTACGATTTGAATAAAACTGTTTTCTTCGTAGAGTAAAGAAGTAAGTGTAGCTACGTCTCCGGTATTTATGACAACTGCTTGGAGAAACAACGTAACGATAGTAACGCAAAACGTTTCGTTCGATAAGTTTCGTGCAAGAAGTAAGTAAGTGGACTTGTAAAACACGCCTTCGCAATAGTATCCAAGAACAAATGCTTATGTTTATTTTCTTCTATAAAATTATTTTACTTCTTCGTGTAAGTAATATGTTTGTGTGTTTAAGGCTTTATACTCAGGGAAATTTGTAAAATAAATAAATATACTTATGCTTACATCTTTATAACGATGGAAAAATATATTGTATTTTTTCGCAAAAAAACACATTTTTTGTGACAGTAACCTTATTTTTGGCGCTAGCTTCATGAAAATTTGTGAGAAGGTGTATTAGACTACGCTCGATTTTTTGCAATAATAAAAAAAATGGCGCAAGTTGACTTACGCAACTTTTACATGGGGGGTGCGACATTATGGTGCTTAATTACCGTATTTTGGCACATTTTGGTATGTAACGAACTTGTTCTCTATATTGACGCTAGATAGCGTTACATTAGCATAGTTGAGAGAAAATTCGCGACGCTATCTGTCGGTTTTTTAAATAACTAGCGGCATTGAATATTCAATGCTAGCGGTCAATTGGTAGCGACATCTGGTGATATTAAATAATTTGTGCTAATTAGTGGTGTACGTTTTTTTGTATGGGAATATCACTCCTGTCGTTAATTCTCCTTGATAGAAAGTAACAACGCCACGTGGTGATTACAATTGTAATTTGTACGGGCATAGACCAAAAGGAATAAGACTGACATAGCCTATGCAAAAGCAAAAGTTACGAGTAAGTCTACTAGAAGACACTAGAGGTATTTATTTATTTATTTATTCAGTTCTATATTCAGTGGAATAAAAATAGGTAACTATGCTATGGTATGCTTGAAACCCTTTTGACCATTTTTGTGATAATCATAGAAACCGCTTGTTAGCTTAACATGCAGGCTCTTGTAATGGTTCATATACGTAACGCAAGATGGCGTTCACACATCATCTCAAGAATTATTATTCCGTTCACGAAACGGTAATTTTCTTTGGTTTTCGCTGGCAATAGTACCTATTAGGTATGTGCGAACATGAAAGTGATCGAAGACAAAATACACTTGTGGTTTAAATTTTTAGTAGCAGCAGTTGCGAGAAAGAATGGGTGAGTGAGGCAGTGGCGTAGCGTAGTGGGGGCGGAGGGGGCGGTCCGCCCCGGCGGCACTTTTAAGAAAAATATTTTGTAAACTTTTGAACCATTTTATATCCCAAACACAGGTTGATTGACCACACTGATGTGGTAATCAACAAGAATAAAATGTCCTGAAGGTATTCGTAGAAAAAGTAGGTTCACACTTTTAAATGACATATTTTTGAATTATTTTCTGCAATAAGTGTCAGAGCCAAAAATGGACGAGACTAATGAGATGACCGCAAATTCTTCCGCCCCGGGAGGCTGATACCCACGCTACGCCACTGGAGTGAGGCAATATACCTAGTACCTACATTACTGCAGTGCAGAGGCCAGCAAAAGAGGCATTGATGGTCGAACGTGGAAATGTGGGCCTAGGCGAAGCCGAGGCACACATACGTGAGTCCATCAATGCCTAGTTGTGGCCAGGGCTTGTAATGATTTTTCTCAAATAAAACTATTAACTCATTCTGTTAAATTAAATTTTTTAAATCAAACGAACCACGAACGCTTTCTATCGCAAGCTAGTTCGAAATTTAAATAAAACCTCTGATAAGTTACCTCCTTGTTTGTCATTGTTCGGAGTAAAAAATCGTTCCATTTTTAAATAACACGACAGATATGAGTTTGGAGGAGGAGCCTGCTGCCGTAGATTTAAAAAACGGCTGTTTATTTTCCATTGTCTCTATTTTATTTTTCTTGTTTTGTTGACTTTTGTGTACTTTTATTTAGTAGTATCATTTAAGAAAAACTAGAAAAATGAGAATATTTTAACACGTCTTTTAATTTTAATGAAAATAACTATATCTATAAATCTTAGTAATTGAATAAATAATACTAAAAATGGGGAACAGGATTTACAATTAATTCGTTAGTTACAATTTTGCCCACCTGAACAGATAACTTGGTGGCGCTGTACAGGTCAGTTAACTAAAGCTGGCACGTTCACAGTACTCACACTTATGCAATTTCACTATACAGTATGTTTAAAAATAAATGATTTTGATTCAAAATGCGACTCTAGTTTAAGTGTAGACTAAAGTTAGGTTTTAGCAAGATGGGTGCGTTCTAGATAAATAAATACAAATATATGTGTCACTTGTTATAATATATTATAAGCAAATTCGAGCGAAAAGTATTAAAAACAAGGTGGAATCAATGGTCACAAAATAGTTTTTAACTTTCAATAAATTTTCACATGAACAAAAATAATTTCACCTAAGAAAACCTTACCAAAACAGAAAATAATTATCCCACAAATCCTCAACAATTTAATTATAATTTAATTATGTAACAAAGAGTCACAGACGCTCAGTGGTCAGTTACTGGATGAATTACCCTACCTTTTTTTCTTATTGCTTGCCACAGATAAAAACTTTATTACTGTTCTGTGATTTCATCGACTGGAAGGACTCTGTGATCAACTGAGCAACATCATTCGGTTTCTATTGTGGTTACGCGAATGTTCTGTTCTCCTATTCTTCTTCTTCTTTTTCAACGTTTTTTCCATGAGCAGTTGTAGCAGTTGTCCGAAGTCCAATCACAATCAAATGCAAGATCCAAAAGAAAAGCGGAAAGACCACAGAATAAACTGGCAGTTCCCATTAGAAAAACAAAAACCCTCTCTTAAAAATGCCATTACTGACTAATGAGTCGTTTTGAAATTGAAAAAAAAACCAACATTTTCAATACAATATAACTCCGAAAAGAGAAACATTTGGCTGTTGGCGTCATAGTAACTTTTATTCAGCTCGCTGAGACCTATTTGATGATGTATCACATATGGCTATTGGGCTGAGGTCCAAAATTGCATTCCTTTGACAGCCATTCGTTTTTTTTAGTTCTTCTGAAAATGGCTCATTTAGAACTACTTTTTTTAGCTGTCAGAAAAATCCCTCATTGAAACGCACATACGGTTGAATACCAAAAAGATCACGCTGTATTTATAAACAGTAGCAAAAGTAAACTATAACTGTCCCCTTCACACTCATAAGCTAGACCGCGCGCAAGAGGGACGGGCAGACTTTTCATGATGCGCATGCAGTACACGTCACGCACTACACTACACTATTCACAGACACTACACAAGCGCAACGTGTAAATGTGTTAAAAGTGCCAGCTTTACTTAACTGACCTGTACATAGTTTCTGACACCATTATTCAACTCCTAACAAAAGCGCTGACGTTCTTTTTCTTTTCATTTTCATGAACCACCACCCCTCACTTAAACATTTGGAGAATTAGTACAATTAAAACCCAGACAAGTGCAAGTCGGAATCGCCCAGAGAAGGTTGCATAAGTCTAAATACAAACTCCTTACAAATAGTTTAGGAATCAAGTCTGTTTTTCCGAGCTTGACGCTATGTTCAGCGGTAAATTGCAAAAACAATGTTAATCATCTACATAATTAAGACGCATAAATAAAGAAATATTTTAGAGCTGAACATTTTCATGATACAAATTCCTTTACAGGTTTCATAAGTTTGACTTTCTTTTAACACAAATAATGTATGCTGTGTATGTATTGATTGATCTATCTTCTGATGCATGGGACAGTGGCAATCACGACCTTTTTGTTTTTAACCCCATTACAGTAAACATTCTTGGAAGTGTCTCGATAGCCGCAAGCTGTTGAATAATCCGAAAAATGGGCATTGTACTGAACAAAATAAGTTCTTTTTTTTTGAGCTACAAAACGGAACAAGAGTCAACGGAACAAGAGTCTACGAAACCTAAACCATCATGCACAGAGAAACTTCAACAACTGATGTCAAACAAGCTGTCTGTTTCTAATGACGCAAGAGAATTTAAATAAACATAACTCGAAAGACTCCTAATTCGTGCCAATAAAAGAAAAAAAATTACGATTTAGATATTATAATTCCTGAGTCATCATTATTTCAATAGTTCTGTGAATGGCGACACTCTTATGAATCGTCGAAGAGTCACGCTAAAGTTGTTCTATTTTCCGTCAGATCTCATTCTTGTTAGGAAGCAATGAAACACTAGTGTAAAAATGTGTAAATATTATTAGTATTAATTTAATTAACATAATCTATTTTGTAAACTAGTAATGATTAGACTTAAAAAGAGGTCGTTCGTTTCATTCAGCTTTGGTCTGGGTGTATAAAAAAAAGTATTATCTAAGACAATAACATTACTTACTTACATTTTTTAATCAATAACAAGAATAATTGAAATAGGACTGCCAAAAGCGCGCTAGATATGATTGCTTTTCGATTTCTACTAACGATTTATTTATATATAGACGAAAGCCGAATGAAATGAAAACAAATTATTTGATAATTCTGAGATTCCTTTATTACGAATGTAGGTATTTGGTTTGTTCGATCAGTCGTAGTCGTCGGGCGGCGGCAGGCGGCGGCAAGCGGCGTCGTTGTCGCGGTCCAGCGCCAGCGAGCGCGCCGCCTCGCGCCACGTCGCGCGCCGCTCGTGCCGCGCCGCGCCGCGCCGCAGCGTCACGTTGCGCCTGCAACAGCGGAGCGCTCAGTCGGGCCCTCGCTCGCCGCCGGCCGGGGCGCCGCGCGGGACACTCACCGCCACTCGTACTCCGGCACCGCGGCGCGCACGCACAGCGTCGGCGCCGAGTAGAAGTCCAGGTCCGCCGACAGCGCCAGCCGCGGCTCGGTCTCCAGCTGCGCCGCGGCCGCCAGCCGCGGTCCCGCGCCGCCCGCCAGCCGCAGCCGCGCGCGCGCCGCGCCCCCCGCGCGCAGCGCCGCGCCCGCGCGCGCCGTGCGCGACCACAGCGACACCGTGGCGTGCGCGTCCAGCGCCAGCGCCGCCGCCGCCAGCGACTCGCGCCGCGCCACCGCGCCGCAGCTCAGCGGCACGCGGTCGCTCGCCGCCCACAGCGGCAGCAGCGCGCGCGCCGCCGGCGTCGGCTCGCTGCCCGCGCCCGCCCACAGCGCGCCCAGCAGCTCGCCCCGCCCGCGGAACAGCGTGGCCTCCCCGCCCCACGCCCCTCCCGCGCTCGTCTCCAGTCCCGCCGCCGGCTCCTCCTCCTCCGCCCCCTCCCCGCCGTCCCCCGCCAGCGAGTGCAGGCCCCGCGCCCACACGCGCAGCGCGAACAATTCGTGCGGCGCCGCGTCCGCGTCCGACCCCGTCGCCAGCAGGCGCACGGCTCCGCCGCGCAGCGCGCCGTGCGCCGCCAGCTGCGCGCTGTCCAGCAGCGCCGCCGAGCCGGCCGGCCCGCGGCCCGCGGCGCGGCGCAGCACGCCGCTGCCGCCGGGCGGCGCCAGCAGGCGCGGGTCCCGCAGCGCGCGCCGCGTCTCGGCCGCGTGCCGCCCCGCCGCCGGGTACCGCTCGGCCAGCGCGGCGCACCGTCGCCACACGTAGCGCAGCAGCTCGGGCTCGGCGGCGAGCGCGCGCGCCACGTCCGGCAGCGGCAGCGGCAGCAGCGCGGCGCCGGCGGCGTGCGCGTGCGCGGCGGCGGCGGTGAGCAGCGCGTCTAGCGCCGCGGCGCGCGCGTCGGGCGGCTGCGGCGCGGCGGGTGCGAGCGCGAGGCGCTCCAGGCGGCGCAGGTGCGCGGGCAGCAACAGCGCGGGCCGGCTCTCGGCGAGCGTCTGCAGAGCCAGCAGGGCGGGCGGCGCGGCGCCGCCGCCGGCCTCGGCCAGGCGCAGCAGTGTGTCGGGGTCGGCGTCGGAGGCGGCGCAGAGCGCGCGCGCGGCGGCGGCGCGGCAGGGCTCGTCGCCGGGCTCGCAGCGGAGCAGCGCGGCGTCGGCGAGCGCGCGCGCGCGGGCGGCGAGGGCCGGCGCGACGCGTGTGAGGCGGGCGGCGGCGAGCAGCGCGGCGCGGCGCACGTCTTCGTCCCGCGCGTGCTCAGCCAGTCGGAGCACGTCGGACACCACTTCGTCCTGCACGCATTATTGAATCTTGTAGTATCTTGTAATGTGTTAATTCTTTAAGTTTCACGAAATCAGCCGGTCCCGATAAGCTTCCCACCGTTTTACTACATCCAAAAGTAAAGAAAGAATATGGCACATTTTGCATCAGCCATGAAGGCTTAGGTACACCAGGTCGCAGAATTAAAAATTTATTAACCTGCGAATAATCGAAATACTATCAAAGAATAAATCGATGTTTTCGTTTTACATACTTACAATTTACCTACTAAAATTGTAGGTCCAAAACACCGCATCTTTTGTGCGACAGAGCGTGGATCGCTCACGCTCCCCTCTGCTCGTACAGGTTGTTAGGCACTGCACGAGTCCAACATTAAATATTTTTTTTTAGTTTAATTGAGTTGAATTTCAATATCTTTCTAATTTCGTTTTATGCACTGATGTAGATTTTATTCAATAGAAAGAAGGCACTAGATTTCATAGTTTAAGATCGATAGGGATGGATGCTAGAAAAAAAATTTTTTTTTTGGCCATGAATAACAAATATTTTTTTTGCTATACAAAATATGTAAATTATTTTTTTTACCATAAGATTAGTTGTGGGTCTCTAGGCACTTCCATATCAGTATGAATATAATAGTGCGCGCTCTACCTCCGGCGGCGGCGCGGCGCGCGGCAGCGCCAGCAGGTAGCGCGCGGCGGCGGCGTGCGGCCCCCCCCCCGCCCCGCCCGGCCCGCCCGGCCCCCCCGCCAGCCGCAGCGCCCCGCGCGCCGCCGCGTGCGCGCCGCGCCCGCCCGCCAGCGCCAGCGCCTCCGCCGTCTCCGCGCTGCGGGGCCGACACGCACGTTCTTTTTTTATTTTATAAGGATTTACACACATAAAACAGAAAGCTAACGTAACGTTTTTACAGATAGCCATAATTTAAGCGAACAGTAGAGGTGGAAGTGTAACGGTTTTCGGTGGGTGATCGCCCCCGCGTTTCCAAAAATGTTTGTTGAAGTCGCGAGCGGCGGTGGCGGTGCGGCGATGGCGGCGCGCGCAGCAAGCGACGTTTATAGTTTCGGAGTCGCGCCCGCTTCGCCAGTGTGCCGTCTGCCGGCCACAGAGTACCAATATAATAGAGTAGTCACTCTACTTTGAACACAGCGCCACCTGACGCAAATTCAATGAACTAATAATTATCATATACATAAGCAAATGTACTATATAACAGTTTCTATAGGCCTCTCTCTACTATTAGAAAGGGAGTCAAGGGTTTAAAAAAAATACATTTTAAATCTTTTTTATAGTGAATATGTACTTGCTAAATATTTTATAGAATCCGTACAATTTGCCTCTTGTCTGGAGCCATACAACAATTGATTGATATTGCACCAATTATAAGTTCCATTTTCTTGTGATGAAGTATTACTCATTCTATGAGTGATGTTACAAAAGTTACGAGTAAGTCTACTAGAAGACACTAGAGGTATTTATTTATTTATTTATTCAGTTCTATATTCAGTGGAATAAAAATAGGTAACTATGCTATGGTATGCTTGAAACCCTTTTGACCATTTTTGTGATAATCATAGAAACCGCTTGTTAGCTTAACATGCAGGCTCTTGTAATGGTTCATATACGTAACGCAAGATGGCGTTCACACATCATCTCAAGAATTATTATTCCGTTCACGAAACGGTAATTTTCTTTGGTTTTCGCTGGCAATAGTACCTATTAGGTATGTGCGAACATGAAAGTGATCGAAGACAAAATACACTTGTGGTTTAAATTTTTAGTAGCAGCAGTTGCGAGAAAGAATGGGTGAGTGAGGCAGTGGCGTAGCGTAGTGGGGGCGGAGGGGGCGGTCCGCCCCGGCGGCACTTTTAAGAAAAATATTTTGTAAACTTTTGAACCATTTTATATCCCAAACACAGGTTGATTGACCACACTGATGTGGTAATCAACAAGAATAAAATGTCCTGAAGGTATTCGTAGAAAAAGTAGGTTCACACTTTTAAATGACATATTTTTGAATTATTTTCTGCAATAAGTGTCAGAGCCAAAAATGGACGAGACTAATGAGATGACCGCAAATTCTTCCGCCCCGGGAGGCTGATACCCACGCTACGCCACTGGAGTGAGGCAATATACCTAGTACCTACATTACTGCAGTGCAGAGGCCAGCAAAAGAGGCATTGATGGTCGAACGTGGAAATGTGGGCCTAGGCGAAGCCGAGGCACACATACGTGAGTCCATCAATGCCTAGTTGTGGCCAGGGCTTGTAATGATTTTTCTCAAATAAAACTATTAACTCATTCTGTTAAATTAAATTTTTTAAATCAAACGAACCACGAACGCTTTCTATCGCAAGCTAGTTCGAAATTTAAATAAAACCTCTGATAAGTTACCTCCTTGTTTGTCATTGTTCGGAGTAAAAAATCGTTCCATTTTTAAATAACACGACAGATATGAGTTTGGAGGAGGAGCCTGCTGCCGTAGATTTAAAAAACGGCTGTTTATTTTCCATTGTCTCTATTTTATTTTTCTTGTTTTGTTGACTTTTGTGTACTTTTATTTAGTAGTATCATTTAAGAAAAACTAGAAAAATGAGAATATTTTAACACGTCTTTTAATTTTAATGAAAATAACTATATCTATAAATCTTAGTAATTGAATAAATAATACTAAAAATGGGGAACAGGATTTACAATTAATTCGTTAGTTACAATTTTGCCCACCTGAACAGATAACTTGGTGGCGCTGTACAGGTCAGTTAACTAAAGCTGGCACGTTCACAGTACTCACACTTATGCAATTTCACTATACAGTATGTTTAAAAATAAATGATTTTGATTCAAAATGCGACTCTAGTTTAAGTGTAGACTAAAGTTAGGTTTTAGCAAGATGGGTGCGTTCTAGATAAATAAATACAAATATATGTGTCACTTGTTATAATATATTATAAGCAAATTCGAGCGAAAAGTATTAAAAACAAGGTGGAATCAATGGTCACAAAATAGTTTTTAACTTTCAATAAATTTTCACATGAACAAAAATAATTTCACCTAAGAAAACCTTACCAAAACAGAAAATAATTATCCCACAAATCCTCAACAATTTAATTATAATTTAATTATGTAACAAAGAGTCACAGACGCTCAGTGGTCAGTTACTGGATGAATTACCCTACCTTTTTTTCTTATTGCTTGCCACAGATAAAAACTTTATTACTGTTCTGTGATTTCATCGACTGGAAGGACTCTGTGATCAACTGAGCAACATCATTCGGTTTCTATTGTGGTTACGCGAATGTTCTGTTCTCCTATTCTTCTTCTTCTTTTTCAACGTTTTTTCCATGAGCAGTTGTAGCAGTTGTCCGAAGTCCAATCACAATCAAATGCAAGATCCAAAAGAAAAGCGGAAAGACCACAGAATAAACTGGCAGTTCCCATTAGAAAAACAAAAACCCTCTCTTAAAAATGCCATTACTGACTAATGAGTCGTTTTGAAATTGAAAAAAAAACCAACATTTTCAATACAATATAACTCCGAAAAGAGAAACATTTGGCTGTTGGCGTCATAGTAACTTTTATTCAGCTCGCTGAGACCTATTTGATGATGTATCACATATGGCTATTGGGCTGAGGTCCAAAATTGCATTCCTTTGACAGCCATTCGTTTTTTTTAGTTCTTCTGAAAATGGCTCATTTAGAACTACTTTTTTTAGCTGTCAGAAAAATCCCTCATTGAAACGCACATACGGTTGAATACCAAAAAGATCACGCTGTATTTATAAACAGTAGCAAAAGTAAACTATAACTGTCCCCTTCACACTCATAAGCTAGACCGCGCGCAAGAGGGACGGGCAGACTTTTCATGATGCGCATGCAGTACACGTCACGCACTACACTACACTATTCACAGACACTACACAAGCGCAACGTGTAAATGTGTTAAAAGTGCCAGCTTTACTTAACTGACCTGTACATAGTTTCTGACACCATTATTCAACTCCTAACAAAAGCGCTGACGTTCTTTTTCTTTTCATTTTCATGAACCACCACCCCTCACTTAAACATTTGGAGAATTAGTACAATTAAAACCCAGACAAGTGCAAGTCGGAATCGCCCAGAGAAGGTTGCATAAGTCTAAATACAAACTCCTTACAAATAGTTTAGGAATCAAGTCTGTTTTTCCGAGCTTGACGCTATGTTCAGCGGTAAATTGCAAAAACAATGTTAATCATCTACATAATTAAGACGCATAAATAAAGAAATATTTTAGAGCTGAACATTTTCATGATACAAATTCCTTTACAGGTTTCATAAGTTTGACTTTCTTTTAACACAAATAATGTATGCTGTGTATGTATTGATTGATCTATCTTCTGATGCATGGGACAGTGGCAATCACGACCTTTTTGTTTTTAACCCCATTACAGTAAACATTCTTGGAAGTGTCTCGATAGCCGCAAGCTGTTGAATAATCCGAAAAATGGGCATTGTACTGAACAAAATAAGTTCTTTTTTTTTGAGCTACAAAACGGAACAAGAGTCAACGGAACAAGAGTCTACGAAACCTAAACCATCATGCACAGAGAAACTTCAACAACTGATGTCAAACAAGCTGTCTGTTTCTAATGACGCAAGAGAATTTAAATAAACATAACTCGAAAGACTCCTAATTCGTGCCAATAAAAGAAAAAAAATTACGATTTAGATATTATAATTCCTGAGTCATCATTATTTCAATAGTTCTGTGAATGGCGACACTCTTATGAATCGTCGAAGAGTCACGCTAAAGTTGTTCTATTTTCCGTCAGATCTCATTCTTGTTAGGAAGCAATGAAACACTAGTGTAAAAATGTGTAAATATTATTAGTATTAATTTAATTAACATAATCTATTTTGTAAACTAGTAATGATTAGACTTAAAAAGAGGTCGTTCGTTTCATTCAGCTTTGGTCTGGGTGTATAAAAAAAAGTATTATCTAAGACAATAACATTACTTACTTACATTTTTTAATCAATAACAAGAATAATTGAAATAGGACTGCCAAAAGCGCGCTAGATATGATTGCTTTTCGATTTCTACTAACGATTTATTTATATATAGACGAAAGCCGAATGAAATGAAAACAAATTATTTGATAATTCTGAGATTCCTTTATTACGAATGTAGGTATTTGGTTTGTTCGATCAGTCGTAGTCGTCGGGCGGCGGCAGGCGGCGGCAAGCGGCGTCGTTGTCGCGGTCCAGCGCCAGCGAGCGCGCCGCCTCGCGCCACGTCGCGCGCCGCTCGTGCCGCGCCGCGCCGCGCCGCAGCGTCACGTTGCGCCTGCAACAGCGGAGCGCTCAGTCGGGCCCTCGCTCGCCGCCGGCCGGGGCGCCGCGCGGGACACTCACCGCCACTCGTACTCCGGCACCGCGGCGCGCACGCACAGCGTCGGCGCCGAGTAGAAGTCCAGGTCCGCCGACAGCGCCAGCCGCGGCTCGGTCTCCAGCTGCGCCGCGGCCGCCAGCCGCGGTCCCGCGCCGCCCGCCAGCCGCAGCCGCGCGCGCGCCGCGCCCCCCGCGCGCAGCGCCGCGCCCGCGCGCGCCGTGCGCGACCACAGCGACACCGTGGCGTGCGCGTCCAGCGCCAGCGCCGCCGCCGCCAGCGACTCGCGCCGCGCCACCGCGCCGCAGCTCAGCGGCACGCGGTCGCTCGCCGCCCACAGCGGCAGCAGCGCGCGCGCCGCCGGCGTCGGCTCGCTGCCCGCGCCCGCCCACAGCGCGCCCAGCAGCTCGCCCCGCCCGCGGAACAGCGTGGCCTCCCCGCCCCACGCCCCTCCCGCGCTCGTCTCCAGTCCCGCCGCCGGCTCCTCCTCCTCCGCCCCCTCCCCGCCGTCCCCCGCCAGCGAGTGCAGGCCCCGCGCCCACACGCGCAGCGCGAACAATTCGTGCGGCGCCGCGTCCGCGTCCGACCCCGTCGCCAGCAGGCGCACGGCTCCGCCGCGCAGCGCGCCGTGCGCCGCCAGCTGCGCGCTGTCCAGCAGCGCCGCCGAGCCGGCCGGCCCGCGGCCCGCGGCGCGGCGCAGCACGCCGCTGCCGCCGGGCGGCGCCAGCAGGCGCGGGTCCCGCAGCGCGCGCCGCGTCTCGGCCGCGTGCCGCCCCGCCGCCGGGTACCGCTCGGCCAGCGCGGCGCACCGTCGCCACACGTAGCGCAGCAGCTCGGGCTCGGCGGCGAGCGCGCGCGCCACGTCCGGCAGCGGCAGCGGCAGCAGCGCGGCGCCGGCGGCGTGCGCGTGCGCGGCGGCGGCGGTGAGCAGCGCGTCTAGCGCCGCGGCGCGCGCGTCGGGCGGCTGCGGCGCGGCGGGTGCGAGCGCGAGGCGCTCCAGGCGGCGCAGGTGCGCGGGCAGCAACAGCGCGGGCCGGCTCTCGGCGAGCGTCTGCAGAGCCAGCAGGGCGGGCGGCGCGGCGCCGCCGCCGGCCTCGGCCAGGCGCAGCAGTGTGTCGGGGTCGGCGTCGGAGGCGGCGCAGAGCGCGCGCGCGGCGGCGGCGCGGCAGGGCTCGTCGCCGGGCTCGCAGCGGAGCAGCGCGGCGTCGGCGAGCGCGCGCGCGCGGGCGGCGAGGGCCGGCGCGACGCGTGTGAGGCGGGCGGCGGCGAGCAGCGCGGCGCGGCGCACGTCTTCGTCCCGCGCGTGCTCAGCCAGTCGGAGCACGTCGGACACCACTTCGTCCTGCACGCATTATTGAATCTTGTAGTATCTTGTAATGTGTTAATTCTTTAAGTTTCACGAAATCAGCCGGTCCCGATAAGCTTCCCACCGTTTTACTACATCCAAAAGTAAAGAAAGAATATGGCACATTTTGCATCAGCCATGAAGGCTTAGGTACACCAGGTCGCAGAATTAAAAATTTATTAACCTGCGAATAATCGAAATACTATCAAAGAATAAATCGATGTTTTCGTTTTACATACTTACAATTTACCTACTAAAATTGTAGGTCCAAAACACCGCATCTTTTGTGCGACAGAGCGTGGATCGCTCACGCTCCCCTCTGCTCGTACAGGTTGTTAGGCACTGCACGAGTCCAACATTAAATATTTTTTTTTAGTTTAATTGAGTTGAATTTCAATATCTTTCTAATTTCGTTTTATGCACTGATGTAGATTTTATTCAATAGAAAGAAGGCACTAGATTTCATAGTTTAAGATCGATAGGGATGGATGCTAGAAAAAAAATTTTTTTTTTGGCCATGAATAACAAATATTTTTTTTGCTATACAAAATATGTAAATTATTTTTTTTACCATAAGATTAGTTGTGGGTCTCTAGGCACTTCCATATCAGTATGAATATAATAGTGCGCGCTCTACCTCCGGCGGCGGCGCGGCGCGCGGCAGCGCCAGCAGGTAGCGCGCGGCGGCGGCGTGCGGCCCCCCCCCCGCCCCGCCCGGCCCGCCCGGCCCCCCCGCCAGCCGCAGCGCCCCGCGCGCCGCCGCGTGCGCGCCGCGCCCGCCCGCCAGCGCCAGCGCCTCCGCCGTCTCCGCGCTGCGGGGCCGACACGCACGTTCTTTTTTTATTTTATAAGGATTTACACACATAAAACAGAAAGCTAACGTAACGTTTTTACAGATAGCCATAATTTAAGCGAACAGTAGAGGTGGAAGTGTAACGGTTTTCGGTGGGTGATCGCCCCCGCGTTTCCAAAAATGTTTGTTGAAGTCGCGAGCGGCGGTGGCGGTGCGGCGATGGCGGCGCGCGCAGCAAGCGACGTTTATAGTTTCGGAGTCGCGCCCGCTTCGCCAGTGTGCCGTCTGCCGGCCACAGAGTATCAATATAATAGAGTAGTCACTCTACTTTGAACACAGCGCCACCTGACGCAAATTCAATGAACTAATAATTATCATATACATAAGCAAATGTACTATATAACAGTTTCTATAGGCCTCTCTCTACTATTAGAAAGGGAGTCAAGGGTTTAAAAAAAATACATTTTAAATCTTTTTTATAGTGAATATGTACTTGCTAAATATTTTATAGAATCCGTACAATTTGCCTCTTGTCTGGAGCCATACAACAATTGATTGATATTGCACCAATTATAAGTTCCATTTTCTTGTGATGAAGTATTACTCATTCTATGAGTGGTGTCAGCTTTTTCATCAACACTTCGTGTCCTTCTTCAGCCTTTTTAAACCTGTCGATAGTAAAATGTTTTAATTAAAGACTAGAATACATATTTATAGTCTTAATAAAATAAAAGTGTATAAATACTTCCTAAAAACTTCCTCAAACCTCTTATAAAACGACTGTTTCGTACAAAGCTGCACTTTATAAAGCCGGGATTGCTGTGCCATATTAGCGTGTTAGCAAACACCTAACAACATGTTAGGCCACGCCTATAATAACATGTTAGGTGTTTGCTAACACGCTAACATGGCGCAGCGGACCCGGCCTTAGGATTAGGAGGTTCAGTTAGGGTTTTATGTAGGTGCACAAACACTCTTGCTAACCATCCCTTATAAGATCTTTCTTTTTTATTTTTACGACATTATAAGTAATATAAAACTTACTTTATAGAGTAAATAATCAATTTAACTGTTACCTGCTAGTTCCAAGGTAGGGACTGCATCAACACCAGTCTTGAATTCCATGTTTTGAACTTTGGTTTGAAGTGCTTATGGCACACACACCCATGGGATTGACGTCAAAAAAAAAAATAGGTCCCTCTTGTCATGGGGTATCCGAATCACCCCCATGTATGTTCCGCGATTTTTCATAGTTTCGGAGTTATGATTTTTTTTTCTGAATTTTCATGAATTTTCGCCTTATCAATTTTGAAAATTTCTAAAAAAAAAACTAGAAACTTTTTTCAATTACTTTTTTTTGTAACTGAATCTTCACAAGTTGTTCTTCTATGCATAAAATAATCAGCTTCGTAACTTTGATAAAAGTTATTAAAGTGTTGGTCTAAAGTCAAAAATTTACGTTCGGTAAATTATGACTTGAATTTTCAAAAATAAATTAAAAATCCAAACAGATGTTTTAATGGTTTCTTAGTTAGCCTCAGAAATGCGCAAGACTCTCAGATTTCATAATCATTAAAAAAAAGTACTGCTTAACGAGCTACTTTGTGTACATTCGGCCTTCGAAGACAGCGAGGTGAAGAATTATTAAAATTAACAATTTTTTTTTTCTGCCATTTCGTCTTTTCTTAGTTTATTAATGAACGAATCGTCATCATCATGATGAATAAAAGTGGTTTTGTCAATAAAACACAGATTAAAATGTAAAAAAAATGTTTATTATAATAGGTTTTCAAAGTTGCCACCTCCAGCAGCAATACACATTCTACACCTACGTAGGAAATTATCTTTTAATCGTCTAAAAGCTGCTCTGTTTTCCTTTACAACACGTTCGGCTTCAGTTAATTTCTGCCTCAGCTCTTGTTCACTCCCACTTTCTCTGGCGTATGCTATTTCCTTAAAATAGCCCCAAATAAAAAAATCCATGGGGTTGAGGTCAGGTGAGCGTGGAGGCCACGATATTGGTCCGCCGCGTCGAATCCATCTATTGGGGTACGCCTCATTTAAATAATTTCGGACTTGCGTTGCGTAGTGACATGGAGCGCCGTCATTTTGAAGAACCACGGTTCGTCTTAGTTCAATATTCACGTCTTCTAGCAACAATGGAAGTTCATGTTCCAGAAAGTGTCGGTATCTTTCTCCATTTAATCTGGACGGCAATTCAAATGGACCAATCAGTTCGCCATTGAGAATACCAGACCACAAGTTAACGCTGAAACGATGTTGAAACGTCGACGCTCTCATTTCGTGTGGATTTTCAACCGCCCACGTGTGGTAATTATGAATATTGAAAATTCCAGTGCGCTCAAAACGTGACTCATTTGACCATAAAACTTTATTGAAAAATCCAGGATCTTGTTGTTCTTTTTGTAGCATTGTTTGGCAGAAATCAATGCGCAATTGGTAGTCTGTAGGCAGTAAAGCTTGGACTCGTCGGATATGGAACGCATGATATCCTTCATCGTGAAGTATGTCTTGGATAGAAGTTCTTGGGATGTTCAGAGTACGAGCCATAGCTCTGGTACTCGTGGAAGAATTTCGTTGAACTTCTTCGAGCACAACTTCTCTGCGATCCGGGTCAACTCTAGGGATTCCTTCCCTATCGCCTCGTTGGCCAGGAATGCGGCCTGCCATTAAGGTATTGTGCGTGTTAATAAAAACGCGATGGTCGGGATAATGCTCAGGTTGCGGCCCACCACGACGTTGAAGTTGTTCGCGATACAGTCGCGCTGCTTCAAGGCCGTTTCCTTGTGCAACTCCATAAAAATAGTGCATTTCTGCGTATTCACTTCACGTGTAACTCATCTTTTACACTTCCAAGTAAACAAAGTCCAAATCAGTATGCAAGACACAGTCCAATTAACGAGCAAAGTAGTCAAATAAGTAGGCAGCGGAATCCGCGGACAAAGCGAGACAGTGAGGTAAAACAAAATGAAGACACGTGTAGCAGTAAACACAAAGTGAGAACGACTGAGGTACAAACTTGTTTTGTGTTTGCTTCTGCTGCGCTGCCTCTCTCACTCTTACCGCTGAGAGTGAGAGAGATAGCAATAGTTCGGCGGCCTCCTATCCTCAAAGACTATTGTTATTACAGGTAAAAAGTTGCGTCTGCATTTACAACCCATGACCCACGAGAACGGACCGCGCAAAATTAATTACTGTAAAACGGAAAATGCCTCCAAATTTTTTAATCTGTGTTTTATTGACAAAACCACTTTTATTCATCATGATGATGACGACTCGTTCATTAATAGCCTAAGAAAAGACGAAATAGCAGAAAAAAAAAATGTTAATTTTAATAATTCTTCACCTCGCTGTCTTCGAAGGCCGAATGTACACAAAGTAGCTCGTTAAGCAGTACTTTTTTTTAATGGTTATAAAATCTGAGAGTCTTGCGCATTTCTGAGGCTAACTAAGAAACCATTAAAACATCTGTTTGGATTTTTAGTTTATTTTTGAAAATTCAAGTCATAATTTACCGAACGTAAATTTTTGACTTTAGACCAACACTTTAATAACTTTTATCAAAGTTACGAAGCTGATTATTTTATGCATAGAAGAACAACTTGTGAAGATTCAGTTACAAAAAAAAGTAATTGAAAAAAGTTTCTAGTTTTTTTTTTAGAAATTTTCAAAATTGATAAGGCGAAAATTCATGAAAATTCAGAAAAAAAATCATAACTCCGAAACTATGAAAAATCGCGGAACATACATGGGGGTGATTCGGATACCCCATGACAAGAGGGACCTATTTTTTTTTTTGACGTCAATCCCCCGGCCTCCGTGTATAAACTTGCTGGTTTTCGATGGAAGAATTATGTTCCCGCCAGTCAGTGTGAACTCGCCAAGAGTCAAGATCGAAATCTAGGTGGGTAGGTCTTTTTCAGGATTTGGAAAACGATGCAGAGGTACATGGTCATCACCTGTAAACAACGAATAATACCGTTAGTATCCATTAGTATGAGTATGTTAGTTTGTGATGAACTACAAATTTTCGGAACTTACGTGTTGTTTCCCGAACACAGAATTTCCATGAAGTCGCCATCGCAAAAGTTGAAGTCCAACGAAGTCCGTGATCATGTGCCAGTGTCGAGTGTCCAAAGTCGTTTGCAGGGGTCAGAATGTAAAATACGGTGTATGGAGTCCAAAAGCAAGCCAAAATAGTCGGAAAATTACCAGAAAGAAAATACAGAAAACCACAAGTCGCGAAGATCGCAAAATTCAAACAGAAATAAAATATGACAACCTGTCATGGCGGTTGAAAAAATGCGTTCCGTTAGACAAACTGTAGGTAAGGTTGAGGCTTTCGTATCGAATATTTATCTAGCATCTCTAGGGTTTTAAGCCGTGACTTTAGAAATACACAAATACTGAAATATGTATGTCGTAAAATATCAATTAGTTTGCTGGTTGCAAATACATAAAATAAAAAAAAACTGTTAACAGTGAATGGTAAAAGTTTGCGTGTACCGAAATCTCCATAAGAGTTGTTTTTGCAAAGTAACTTGCAAAGTAACGCCACCTGTCGTGCAACTGCAATACCAAAATTAGAAAACACGCCCTCTGAATGTGTCAAAATGAACTAATTTCGGAATAGCTTTGTCAACAGAAATAGGAATGTAGGGACCGAAATGCCCGTGGTGCCGGCGGCTCCCGCCGTGGAATGTCGTTCGATGCTACTCCACAGAAGAAATTAGAAAAACGACACCAACACCAGAGTTAGCTAATCCATAAATACGAAGGCACACCAAAGATAAGTTACATCGGTAATAAAGCATTAAGTGGAGGCGTGCGCGTACTCACAGGGCGCCTAGGGCGTCGGCGCGGCGCAGCAGCGCGGCGAGGCGCGCGGGGGGGGCGGGGGGGGGCGCGGCGCGCCGCCCGCAGCGCGCCCAGCAGCGCCGCCGCCGCCGCCGCGCCGCCGCCGCCGCCCGCCACAGCCGCGCCCGCCAGCCGCTCCGGCAGTCGCTCCAGATCCGCCTCGGACTCCTCCTCCTCCTGGCGACCGACAGAGAACCGTCACGCGACTCGCTACGAAGCTAAAAGGTATTTTGGAATCGTTTTCCATTTTCTGTATAGTTAAAACACAAACCTCCCGGTCAATATCGTCGGCTTGCAGCGGCAGCGCGAGCTCGTGCAGCTCCCCCCCCGCCCCCGCCCCCGCCGCGGCCAGCGCCAGCGCCAGCGTGGCGGCGCGCAGGGCCGGCTCCCCCCCCCGCCGCCCCCGCCCCCGCCCCCGCCCCCGCAGGCAGCGCGGCGAGCCGCTGCCAGGCGCGCAGGCGCAGCCCCTCCCCCCCGCGCGCCGCGTAGTGCTCCTCGTCCCACACCAGCTCCTCGAACCCGCCCCCTAAAACATCATTATTAAAGCGACAATGCCGCGATGTGCACGCCTCCTCTCACCACAGTCTCTTCAAACACACAAACACAATTTATACACATTTTTTATTTACAAAATGAGTAAAATATGCTCTCACTTCTCTATGTATGATGGCTGGCTTTCTCTATGACGTATTTGATAAGTTTTTAAAGGATTCATAATAATTAATGTGTCTTAAATTCACTCTTCGGTGACTAAACACTCTTGGCCGTGCCTCTATGCATTATCATTATCTCGATGACGTCTTTCATACAGGACGTCGGATTTTGCTTGATATGAATTTTATTGTTTAGGTCGTCTCTTGAGTGTTTCAGTCAAACAGATCCATAATTATTGCGTTGCAACGAACCACCAGTTAATTGACGTAATTGTCCTATAAATTGCTTTCAATGGTACCTACAAGTGTAATAGCAAAATTTTGTACAAAAACTTTTTAGAGTAGACTGCACATTCGTAAAGGTCAGTGTCCATGCGTGGTGACAGCAAGTTTTTTTTTGAACGTGACACGTTCCTGAAGTTGCCACACGAAGGAATGGACATGCCTTCTTGCAGCGTAACGCGTTGCGCGCGTTCAGAGCGCAGCGCCGCCGCCGCCGTCGCCGCGCTAACGTGGCCGCCCCACTCGCACTGGCGCTTGCGCTTGCGCAGTACGTTGCGTACGCGCCCCTCGTACCGCACCGCGCACGCGCCGCTCGCGTCCGTCTCGTTCCGCTCGCCCGCCTCCAACTGGAACTGTAATAACCTTGAATGTAGGCAGAGTTCAAGTTGTACGCGCGCGGACTAGCGCGACTAGCTCTGCTGCATATGCACCTGGCGTACCTGGAAGAGGCTGGCGACCGCGCGGCGGAAGTCGTTGAGGTGCGGCGGGTCGGCGCGCGGCGCGTACAGCGCGCGCACCCGCCCGCGCTCCCAGCGCACCAGCCAAGCCCCGCCCGCGCCCCCCGCCCCGCCCGCGCCCTCCCACGGCCCCGCGCGCGCCCTCCGCCACGACACCCCCCCCGCCGGCCCCGCCGCCCCCGCCCACGTCCAGCTGTGGCTCCTCCAGCTGCAACATGCTGCACTGTACTGCACAAACTCGATTTTGTATAATACACTATAGATTTCGGTAAATGCAACACAACAGTAACTTTTCCTTTGTTAAGCATCTGGGCAATCATCGCTGATTTTCAGTCAGTGCCAGAAGCGACCCCGCAAGTGTTACAGACTGGTGTTGCTGATGGTCCAGCAGATACACTCACTGCTAAGTACATACACTGGACACTTCACAGATTGGAGGAGCAATGTTGTTTCAACACTTGGATGCCGCAAGATTTGTTCCTTGTGCACCTGATTTATTGTCGTGGAATATTTATTTTATTTTATTTATTTATTTGGTTCTTCAACAGAAACACACTTTACAATTACAGAACAATTACAATAAATCGAGCCACAGTGTGAATCCAGTAACTGAAAAACACAGCATAAATGCTGTGTTTTTAATATTATATCAAGTAAGACTTACATACTACAAGTTGGCATAGTTACCAGTACAAAGAAAAATAGAAAATAATTTATACTTATCTAAAATTTTGGCCTAAAACTTTCATAATTAGTTGTTAGTTGAAAATTTCTAAATGAGCCAGAAAACAAATCAATCTAAAATTTCTAAATGAGCCAGAAAACAAATCAAAAACAAGATTGTCTTTTACAAAAGTTCATTATGCTGTCTACAAATTCTGATAATACTCTATGTATTTACCAATGTTGGTTCTTGATAAACGAAGATAAAATGGACGGTAATTGACGACTCGTGAACCGCGTCGTGGAATGCCTAGCGATGCCTAGCGATACTCTTATCTTCGGAGATTTCAACATGAGTCGGATCTCATGGGATGCGATGCCCAATAGTAATAGCTTGGTACCGTCTAATTATAACTATAATTTAGGTTTGTCACTGGTCGATTTTATGTCACTTAGTGGCTTATTCCAGTACAATGCTGTTAAAAACAAAGATAACAAAACACTAGATCTGGTTCTTTCAAACATTGGTGCTGTTTCTGTTCAAGAATGTTCTGATCCACTGAGTAAACTTGACTTGTATCATCCTGCATTAGAAACCGAAATAATTCTTGATAACAATATGTCATTTTTAAAAGAAATTCCTTTCGCCTCATAATTTTAGAAAAGCCAACTATGACATTGTAAACAGCAAACTGCATCAGATAGACTGGCATTCCGAGCTCCAGGACGGGGCAGACGTTGATGACATGGTGAGTAATAAATAATAAAATAATAAACTCACGCCCGTTATCCCCGAAGGGGTAGGCAGAGGCACCAGTCTCTAGAACTGGACCCACGTTTTGCCGAGTTTATTAGGTCCCAAACGTGACAAGTGGCAAGCCTGTCGCCGTTATCCGGGCACAATTTATCAGCGAATGGTGTTGCTGTACAAACAAATGTACGTAACTAAAAGTCATTGGTACATGCGTGGTTCGAACCCAGACCCTCATGAGCGAGAAGCAAGGGTCAACCCCACTACGCCACCACCGCTTTTTAAATTCTACAATATACTTTACGCAAAATTGATTCTACTGTACCTAAAACAAAACCACGAAACTTCAAATATCCCATTTGGTTTGACAGAAATTTAATAAAAACTATTGCCCAGAAGGAAAAATTAAGAAAAAAATTCAAAATCTATAAAAACCCAAGAGATCATTTAGAACTCAACATTTAAAAAAAACGCATTGATTTGATGGTTAAAAAATCATATAAAGAATACATTGGTCAAAACGAACGTTCTATAAAATTAAACCCCAAAAAATTCTGGTCATTTGTCAAGGCAAATCGTGGTAGTTCATCTAATATCCCTAGCGAAATGAAACTTGATGCTGATGTAGCGCATACTGGCGTTGATATATGCAATATTTTTGCTATAAACTTTTCCTCAGTTTATGTAGACGATCATGCACAAATAAATCATAATATGTCTTGTAAAGACTTTCTGTCTCAAAAGTCCCTTGGTAAAATAAAAGTCAATGAAAGACAAATTGCCCGTATATTGAAACGTGTGGATCCCAGTAAAGAAGCTGGCCCAGATAAAATACCGCCAATATTTATCAAAAGGACCTTTCGGAACCTAACACTCCCTCTGAAGCTCATATTTGAGAAGTCTCTTGCGGGCTCTACATTTCCCGCCCTATGGAAACAAGCTAATGTTGTTCCAATCTACAAGAGTGGTAATAAGAAGGACGTGAAAAACTACCGCCCGATCTCAATTTTAAGCATATTCTCCAAAGTTTTCGAATGTTTAGTATACCAAGAGCTATCTTTCTACACCAATAGTATAATCACGAAATTCCAACACGGTTTTTGCAAGAGTAAATCGGTGGTAACTAATCTTTTGGATTATATTTCTGACCTATCTGCCTCAATAGATTCTAGGCAACAAATCCATTCCATATATACTGACTTCAGTAAAGCTTTTGATAGAGTCAACCACAAAATACTAATATCAAAATTAAAATTCTATGGTATCCACGACCCTTTACTTTCCTGGTTTAAGTCATACTTAAGTAACCGCGTCCAGAGAGTCACTACTAATGGGTACAGCTCCACAACTTTTTCTGCTGCCTCTGGTGTCCCTCAGGGATCCCATCTCGGTCTGGTCCTTTTTCTCCTGTTTATTAACGATATTACTGAACATATAAAACATAGCAACTGTCTTCTATTTGTAGACGACTTAAAACTGTATCGTCGAATAGAAAATATTAATGACACGAAATTATTACAGGAAGACATAAATGCTATCGAATTATGGTGCCAGGCAAACAGGATGACTCTAAATGCTAGTAAGTGCTCCTGTATCAACTTAACAAAAAAACTCAATCGTATCCCTGCGAAATACACAATTAATCAGACACCTTTAATAGAAGTAACGCAAATTCGAGATCTGGGTGTGATACTAGATAGTTCGTTGACTTTCCGGGACCATATAGACGCTATAGTAGCGAAAGCCTGGCGAATGGTTGGATTTGTTAAAAGAACTTGTAGGGATTTCAAAAATGTGGATACAATTATGTGCTTATATAACTCTCAGGTCAGAAGTCACCTAGAATTTGCCTCGGCTGTATGGAACCCTTCATATAAGGTGCATATTGACCGAATAGAAAAAATTCAAAGAAAATTTACAAAATTCTTGGCTTTTAGGAGTTTTGATTGTCCATATCGTGCAGATTATGCAACGCGTGCAACTCACTTTAACCTACAGACATTAGAGAAGCGACGAACGAATATTGATCTAATGTCACTGCATAAACTGGTGAATGGAGTGCTAGACGCACCTGATCTTTTGAGTAAGGTGGCATTAACCATCCCAAGAGCTCCTCCTCGTAATCCTCTCACACGGATATTTTCTGTAAAGCCGTATAGAACGAATGTGGGTAAATTCTCTCCTCTCAACAGAGCAATGCTGACTTATAATAATCTTCAGGCAACCTCGCCATTGTCAGCCGAACTGGACATCTTTGGAATACCATTCTATCTATTTAGGGAAAATCTGATGAAATGTAAAATTTAAATGCCTTAGTGTTCAGTCCACTAATATAAATTAATTTCCTAGATAATAATATTGTAAATTTAAATTTAATTGAATTGTTAATTTAATCTATTGCTAACCTAATTAAATTTAGGTTCCTTAAAAGCAGCAATGTAATGTAAAACGTGATTAATTTTATTCTAAATTTTAATTCATACTGTACGGGCTAAGCACCGTGCATCGCTGCGTGTGCTGACTTGGCATTGTCCAGCACACCGCTACCGCCCGCCAGTCGGCTCGAGCCACTCGCCCAATACACACTTATATTTAACTAAACAATGTAATTCTGTATCGTGAATAAACTACCATGAAGAGTTAAACTTCTTCTTCTTCTTCTTCCACGACCGTCCAACAAACAACATCTGCTGTGCGACAGAGCGAGGGCTGCACACGCCCTCCTCTGCTCGTACACATACTGAAATATTATTTAATTTTAATCAGCATTTGATATAATTTATTTAACTCGGACTTTAATGAACTATTTTATCTATTTTTATTTTTACTAAACACACAATTTTGAAAGATGTATACTCCTGTAAAGGTGTTTCACACTGAATCATACACAATTAGAATAAGTAGTTTTTAAATTAATTGTGCCTAGTACCTACGTACTAATGCACAGTATGCAACTTTAAGAGCATTCACATTTTTGAATTCTCGACAATTGCGCCAAATAAAACCCAACATTGCAACACATTTTTTAACAATTTTATCAATGTGAGAATTGAATGTTAGATGATTGTCCACTATGACACCCAAATCACGTATCTCAGACACCATTTCGAGATTCATCCCGTTCAAGTTGTATGTAGCACATATAGGGGACTTTCTTTTTGTAAAAGATATTACTTTGCATTTTTTAATATTTAGGGGCAGTTTATTAGTGGTGCTCCATTGAAATATCTGTGACAAATCTTCCTGTAATAGGGACACATCTTGAACGCTACAAATAGGCCTGTATATTTTTAAATCATCTGCAAAAAAAGAATAGTTGGAATTTTTTATGATTTCAGCGAGATCATATAAACACCAAAAATAGCTTAGGACCGAGATTTAAACTTTACCGAGATTTGTGGGACGCCGGAAGTTGCCGCAAATGGAGAAGATTTGTGGGACGCCGGAAGTTGCCGCAAATGGAGAAGATTTGTGGGACGCCGGAAGTTGCCGCAAATGGAGAAGATTTGTGGGACGCCGGAAGTTGCCGCAAATGGAGAAGATTCAAAACCAGCAACAATTACCTTTTGACTTCTATTGGACAAATATGACTCGAACCATTTCAATAAGTTACCATAAACACCGATTGAACTAAGTTTATAAAGCAGGATCTTATGGTCCACCCTATCAAAGGCCTTACTTATATCCGTATAGATCCATGTACTCTTGGAGTTCAGTTATGTAACAAGCAAGGTTAGAATTTGTAGACTTTTTCTTTAAGAAACCATGCTGATTGAAATTAATTATAGTGTCAAGCAATTGTGAAATTCTAGGACTTACAACGGACTCAAATATTTTTTTATACTAAGAAGTGATATCGGCCTATAATCTTGAATGTCTGTTGCATTACCATCCTTAGGAATAGGAATCACATTTGCCAGCTTCCACTTATCAGGGAAAATTCCGGTTTCTATAGACTTTTTAAATATAATATACAGAGGCATCACAACTGATTTTACGCATTTTTTTATAAATATTGCAGGAAGACCATCGGGTCCCGGGCCTTGATTGATATCAAGTTTGCAAATAGCCCCTGTAATATTCATAGGAGTTATCTCAATGGTTGACAGGTAATCACATGATAAGTTAGACGTAGGACAACTTCCAGCACTGCCGCTTACATCAACAACATAAACTGAAGAAAAATGCTTCGCAAAACCATCACAAATAGCCTGAGGAGTGGAAAGCTTATTGCCTCTGAGATACATTGTGCTAGGGATAGATTTAATAAAGTTTCGCTTATTTTTTAGGAATGACCAGAATGCCTTTATACATATTTTTTGAGCATATGCTGTCTTCTATTGATTTTAAGTATTTTTTGTAGCAAGATTTTCTTGTTTTATGGCAACACTGTCGAACTTCGCAATAGTCGCAATAATCTAGCGGATTTTTATATTTTTTATATCTAGAATGTAATTTGTATTTTCTTTAATAAGTTTAATTAAGTCACAACTGTACCACACCGGATATTTATTATTTTTAGGTCTTTTTTTAGGAACATGCACTTTTATTAATGTATTTAGAGTATTTTATAACTTTTCCACCATCGTATTTACATTACTTTCATTACCAATTTCTATTTCCCAATTTATGGCATTTAGGTCTGCATTTAGAGAATCATAATTGGCTTTTCTGAAATTGTAACACGGTACGTCAAGCTTATTTACAAAAGTAGGCGAGCTTAGAATTTCAATTTCGATAAGGAGCGGTGGGTGGTACGTGTCAATTTTGGAGAGAGCGGTTCTACCTCGATTACCGTAGTGTTATGAATTGAGCATAAAACTAAATCAAGTATTTTATTGTCCTTATTATACACTAGATTATATTGATATATGTCATGCAATGCTAAAAAATCGCACAAAAGTTCATAGGAGTTGTTTTGTGGCGATAGCCTAGAAGGTTCCAATTTACCGCATTTATCATAATATGTCCAGATTATGTTGCCAAGATTGAAATCGCCCACTATTAATGTTTCCTGATTGCCATCACAAATTAGTGTACGTAGATAGATAGATAGATAGAGAACACTTTATTGTACATAAAAAAGGAAATTACACAGGTATTTCTTAATATAAGAGTACAGACGGCGGCCTTAATGCGTTTGTCAAATCGTTCAATTGATTATCTAGCTTTTGCGGGGTGCACGGAGAAGGAATATAAACAGCACAAATATTTAAGGTTTTTCTAACATTTTTACACCGATAGGGAATAGAGATCAATATATGATATTCAATATAATATTCACCTGCACTTTCTAATTGTAGGTGCCTATAAGACTCAAAACCTTTTCGGACTCCAATGAGCACACCTCCACCGTCCATTTTACCCGCATCAGTTAAACAACGATCCCTGCGATGAATTACAAAACGATCATCTAAGACTTCACCATTTATAACACTATCATTTAACCACGTTTATTCAAGCTTTGCAAACAAATAATAGATCTTTACCTATGAAATTGCCGTTCTGCAGTACTGGCCATTTCAAATCAAAATAATTTTTATTTGGCTCAGAATTCTAATTTCAAATTAATTTTATTTTAAGAACATGAATTTTTTTTTCCAAACGTAGTCATTTGTTTATTGATTAGTGTTACATTTTCATCGCATTTCAATCTTTTTCGTCATCATGGATACGTAAAAAATTCCACTAATTATGGAATATGAGTACCGTTGTAGCAGCAACGCGGCACAAGCGGCACGCAACATCAACGACGTTTACGGAGCTAACACTACAAGCCAACACACCACCTGTTATTGGTTTGCTCGCTTCCGTTCTGGAAATTTCGACATGAAAAATGAACCTCGACGTCGTCCGAAGACTTTGGTCGACAATGACGAATTAGAGGCGCTTGTGGAAGCTGATCATACACACACTACGGCTGAATTAGCAGCAGCTTTCGACGTTAGCTACAAAACAATATTGGTCCATGTGTGTCAAATTGGCAAGGTAAAAAAGCTTGAGAAATGGGTGCCCCACAAACTCAATCATCGCCAGCGCGAAGTACGCGTCGAGACATGCCTTGCACTGCTCAACAGATACACAGATGAAGGAATTTTGAGCCGCATTGTTACCTGCGATGAAAAATTGATTCTGTTTGATAACCGCAAGTGCTCAGCAAGTTGGTTGGATCCTGGTTCAACACCTAAACAATGCCCTAAACGAAAACTCACCCTTAGAAAATTGATGGTCACTGTTTGGTGGTCTAGCGCCGGTGTGATTCATCACAGCTTCTTACCAAACGGGGTGAGCATTACTGCAGATGTGTACTGTGAAAAACTGAACACAATGATGGAGAAACTGGCACATTTCCAACCAGCATTGGTCAATCGCTCGTCTCCGCTGCTCCTGCACGACAACGCGCGACCTCATACTGTACAGCAGACGGTCTCCAAGTTGCAAGAACTGGGGTTGGAATCTCTCCGTCATCCGCCCTACTCACTAGACCTTGCGCCTACAGACTACTACTTTTTTCAGAATTTGGACAACTTCTTGGCGGGAAAAAAATTCAATACCCGAGAGGCAGTACAAAATGCCTTTGAAGAATTTATTGCCTCCCGTCCAGCTGATTTCTTTAAGAAGGGCATCAATAAACCGCCACTGTGTTGGCAAAGATGCATTGATTGCATGGGTGATTACTTCGATTAATACAATAAAAAATACAGTGAAAAAATTCGTTTAAACTTTTTCATACAAAACGGCAATTTCATAGGTAATGACCTAATATATTGGGATTTAACAGTTTACGAAATTCGTAAACAGTTAACTAACTAACTACTCTTTGGTGATAACCAAAGAGTAGTTAGATCAGACGACCTCTGTGGCACAGCAGTTAGCACATTCTGACTACCATGCAAGAGATCCCGGGTTCGAATCCCGGCTGGGGACAAAAAAAAACCCAGGTCTTGGATGTTTACATGTTTGTGACGTCGCTGTTTCTGGTTCCTACAACACAGGGTATCCTAGTGTGGGGCCAGAAGCAATGTATGTGCCTGTATGTAAATGTTATGTTATGTTATCAGAACCTTTGCTGCATCCACTAATGGACTGACCTGAGATCTAGTACGGATTTGAATGTGGACATAATGTTTTTCACAGGTTGAATCAACCTTCCGTGTGGAGTTTCTGGTCTTCCATCGGACGCGTCCCCCGGGTGGAGGATAGGGGAACGCCCTCCAGATATGGGGGGTACCGGCTTCGGCCGGCGCGGACCAAAACCAGAGGGAGGGGGACGTCCAGTGGTTTGCGCTGCTGGATGTCCCGCGGGGTCCACCATGGGCCCCGCACCCGTAACCCCACATTGAGCGGGGCCGGGGGCCTTCGGGCCGCGAGGAGACAACCTCTATAAAAAACACACGGTGGGGGCCCTCTCTATGTCCCTCTGTCCAGCAGAGGGCATGGAAGAGGGCGGGGAGGGGCGCGGGCTCCGCAAGCCGGGCTTGGGAGGGAGGGATTTTAGGTAAGCCAGGGACCAGGGACTGGGCACCCCATATGTTCTCTGGCCGAGGGGTGTTTTTATGGGAGGGAATTTGGATGGGCCGAGGATCCGGGCAGAGGGCCACAACGGGTCCTTGGTAGTTGGAGGCTTGTGGAGCTCGCGCCTCTCCGCCGGGAGAGCCGGTGGCGCGGGGGACGCTGCGCGGACCTTGCGCCGCCGGTTGAGGGAGGGTCACAGACGGCAGGTTGGGGACCTGCCGTCCAAAATCGTGACGGGAGAAGGGGGTGGGGGGCCCATGCCCCTTCTCCAGTGAGGGTGGGCCCGACTCCTTGCGAGTCGGGTCGACGTCGCCGGGGCGCCGCTGTCGCATTCGCGTTGTGGTTCACACCACTTGCGAGATCCGGCAGCGCCCCATTGCATGAGCGACAGGATGGCCCCCGGGGTGTTTTAGGAGGTATGCCTCTCCTATTATTAGGAGAGGAGAGTCCGACACACGGCCTTCGCCCTCCCCCAAGGGTGGCGGTTATGGTGCACAAAGCATTTCACCCCGTTAACAAAAAAAAAAAAAAAAAGGTTGAATCAACCTTTTTGTCCTACCAAGTATACAGCAACTACAGCTAATGTGACATAGTTAAATCTGGATTAAACCAGTTTGAAATAAGAATGTTTTTAGAAGGATGTAGTTCTTGTTTCAAACATTAAATCCAGCTTTTTACCACAGTAAGAGTTACACACATTGAGCTGGTACCTACATTATGGATTTATTAATGAAGGAATATGTTACACACTTAGTTAGACCTAAGATTTCCACACTTAGCCTCATACAAGTTACACACTTGCACATAATTACACACTAAATGCTATTAATAAAAATATAAATGAAAGGCGTGAATTTTAGGCAGATGAAAATTTAAAGTGTATTTACGCGCTAATGGCTGATTTCATGGCAACGCTAATTGATCCTCAAATTGTCCTAATCAGTTCAGTTTGTAACTACTTTAACAGAAATACTTTGGTTGGTCAGTTCTGGATTAGTATTAGTTCAGAACAAATGCAATTGGCCAAATAATCCAAATTACATTGTATGCTGGTGTGGGGCGATCGTATTGGCCGCGCGGCAGCGATAAGCCGGACGGCCGGGTCGAGGGTCGAGGGTCGAGGGTCACTCACGCGCATGCGCAGCAGCACGTGCTGCGGGTCCCGCGGGTCGCGCCACGCCGCCGCCACGGCCAGCCGCGCGCGCAGCCTCCAGCCGGCCTGGCCGGCCGTCGCCGCCGCCGCCGCCGCCGCCCCACGCTCCGCGCCGCCCAGCAGCGCGCCGCTGTCCACGCCGAAGGCCGCGGGCGCCTCCCACAGCCGCAGCGCCGCCCACTCGTCCGCCGTCGCGCCCGCTACCAGCAGCAGCAGAGCCCACATAGAGTTGGCGTACTCACCACCTCGATATCAAAACAAAAAACAGCAGGCTGCGCCTGCGCACCCTCTAACATCTACCGGCATAGATTAAGTGAAATGAGAATGGATGTCGATGTCGAGTCACAGATTATAATTATCAGTGACGGACAACTGATAATAACAAACTATCAGTGTTACCAGTGTACTGTAACCTACTTTATAATATTGTCGACAGATCCTAGTGAATATAAAAACAAATAAAACTGCCTTCCAACCAAACACAACAGCTTTAAAAACCTAGAAATTAATCATTTAAATATGTGCTATGTAGGTCTTGTAACTTGGCACCGGCTCCAAACTTTACTTCTAAAATAGGTAGTAGGTACCTACCTACACAGAATTTAAAGGTCATAAGTACCTACGCCTTTTTAGTTATTTCTCGATTTGCAGTGCTCTAATGTCTTGAAGTCTGTTTTTATTAAAATAAACATTTTAGGGTAAGTATATTTTTTTGTTAATATTTTTACGTCTCCGCCAAATCGTGTTTTTTGAAAACAAATTTAATTACCCAAATCGCTTGAAGGCTTTAACAAGAGTTCCGTCGATTTCTCCCGAACCCCATTATGAGACCCTCGCTTGATAGTTATGAGACCACTCTTGTGAAGTTTACCTTTTCAAAAACGAAAGAATTTTCCAAATCTATCCACGCGTGTTTGAGTAATCAGAACATACCTACCTAAAAAGATTGACGAAATGGGTGTGCCGCATGAGGTGTCCGGCGGTCATAAATATTGGTACGCTAATCAGATCAATAATGTGAGACGGGATCCTCCATGGGGGTCCTCCTTGTCTGATACATATACCTACACTTAAGTGTGGAGTTCGCCAGGGGGGATTGTCCTCACCGACTCTAATTAAATGTATAATGGACGAACTGATCGAGGGGCTGAGGGGCTGCTCTATTGGCGGTCTTCGTATAAACAATATCAGCTATGCCGATTACATGATGCTGCTCGGGCCCTCGTCGGTCAGGTCGCTCAGCAAAGGTAGTATGAGGACGCGAGTCACACGCGACAACGTCAAAAGTCGCGACTTTCCAGTACATTAACTGTCAAATTCTCGCTAATACCTATATGTAATTGTATAGGGTGTTTTGTGGTGTTGTAACAATATTGTATGGAGGATAAAAAGTTGTCTGACTGTCAATACATCACAAAGGCTGTATAATTCGACAGTGGGAAATAGAATTGGTCGTTTTGTAGCAACTTTGAGTACACCTCGTTGTGCAATTTCGAGAGGTTTTAAAAAAGTTTTCGCTGCACCACCCCAGCATGGGATACAGTAAGTAATGATAGATTGGACGAGTGCTAAATAGGTTGTTTTAATTATATGAGGGGGAGCGACGTTTCGGATCGATTTAAACACGTACATTAGTTTACGTAGCCTAGATGTTAGAATGTCGATGTGGCATTTGTAGTTGAGATTGTGATTTAGGGTAATACCAAGGTATTTAATATGATCGGTTTGGCAGATAGGAGGACAATTGCATATAGATTGCTTGGAGCACGAGTGAGCTTGTATAATTAATTTAGTTTTGGGTTTGTTTGCCGAAGTGACGGAAAAGGCGATGAATTTTGTTTTAGCAGTGTTTAGGGTAAGAGAGTGAATTGAAAGCCAATCGAATACGTCATTGAAGCCTGTTTGAGAAACATTTAGGAGATCAGACCAAGAGTTGGCATGGAAGAGGAGAACCGTGTCGTCGGCGTATGTCGTAATAGACCCATTTTTTAGCGGTAAGTTACATAATTCGTTAATAAGAATTTAAAAAAGGGTGGGTCCTAAAATACTGCTCTGTGGCACTCCATAAAATATTTCTAGTTCGTTGCTAGTATGGGGACCTATTTTGACGCACTGTGAGCGTCCTGTGAGGTACGAGCGAAATAAATCGTGTTGGGGACCTCTGATCCTATTGAAAGCATCTTTAGAAGTAGGCAGGCTATAGACACCGTATCGAACGCTTTGGCCAGGTCCAAAAATATGGCGAGTGTTTTCTTGTTATTGTTGAGATTATTAGCTATATTATTTGTTAGACTTAGGATAGCGTCGGTAGTTGATACGTTTTTTCGAAAACCATATTGATTAGGGGATAATATATTATTGTCTTCGAGGTAAGTTCGTAGTCGATTATTTATAAGACGCTCCAGAATTTTAGAGAGGGCTGTAAGTATAGCTATAGGCCGGTAATTAGTAGGCGAGCATCTGTCTCCGCTCTTAAAGATAGGATGAACGATGGCTTTTTTAAAGGCGCTAGGGAAAAATCCTTGTTGAAAGCAGAGGTTAAATATATAGCTGAGGATAGGAGCCAAAGGCTTGGAAT
Source organism: Yponomeuta plumbellus (assembly GCA_947310845.1). Classification (NCBI taxonomy): domain Eukaryota; kingdom Metazoa; phylum Arthropoda; class Insecta; order Lepidoptera; family Yponomeutidae; genus Yponomeuta; species Yponomeuta plumbellus. The sequence goes on along the minus strand of OX371208.1, from coordinate 20,873,626 downwards.
ACCTTTTAAGGATCGTGGGAGAAATACCATCCCAGCCGGTAGCAGCGAAAGTTTTAAGAGAGTGGATAGAAGTGTAAATTTCATTAGGATCGGTGTCTAGTATGACGAAGGAAGTGACACTTGAAGGGTGTAATTGAGATGGGTAGTGCGATAACAAGGGATTCTTTTTATTTGTGTCATTAGACAGCTTTTTTCCTATGTCGACGAAAAATTGGTTGACATTATTACAAGATGTTATAAGAGAAATCGCAGTTGATAGAAGTTGTGTAGGGGTAGATTTAGTTTTAGTAGAGTTAGATATTCTATTTATCGTATCCCAGATTAGTTTAGTGTTTGAACCAGCTTTTAATAGTTCATTTGTATCATACTGTCGTTTTAGCTTTTTAAGTATTTTCGTGCAAAAATTCCTGTACCTAGTATAGATTAACTTAAATGTGGGGTTACTTAGATTTAATTTTGATTGTTTGTGAAGTCTGTCTCTATTTCGCATGCACTTTAGAATGCCTGGTGTAATCCATGGTTTTAGGATTCTTTGTTTTTTGGAAAGGGTTTTGGTGACGGTATTCTTATTAATTATTTGAGATAGATTATTTATTAATTCGTTCGTGGCAGATTCTGGGTCAGAAGTAGAAAAGATAGGGGTGAAGTCCAGTTTTTCAAAGTCTTTATCTAAATTTTGATAGTTAATAGTAGATTTTATTGTAATCGCGACCTTCCGTTTTGGTTTAAGATCAAGGGCTAAAATGATTGGAAGGTGGTCGGTGGTGTAAGAATCTAGGATGAGAGTTTGAGATAGAGAATGGGATCTAAGCAATATAATGATCGAGGCAACTGTTATCCCGGGTAGGCAGATCATGCGCAGGGAGTAGGCCGTGATAAGCCAGTCGATTTAGGTAATTATGTGAACGGAGTTCAAGAGAGGTGGCTGAAATATCGATATTTATATCACCGGTAAGAATTACTGTCTTATATATAGATAATGGTATTTGGTCCAGAGCATTTAGAAAGGATTCAATGTTTGTAGTAGAGGGGGATCTGTAAATGCACATGATGGCGGTATCTTATCCAACAAAGGTAGTATGAGGACGTGAGTCGCGCGCGACAACGTCAAAAGTCGCGACTTTGTAGTACATTAACTGTCAAATTCTCGCGACTTTTGACGTTGTCGCGCGCGACTCACGTCCTCATACTACCTTTGCAAGTTTTAGAGCACAGAGAATATAATCACTGCGTTCGCACCGTTGAAGTCGAGTCCTTCGTATGTGCAGGCAAAATCTGAGTTGATATAGACGAATGAACTCATTTTAAAGGTTATGATAACCATACGATTAATTAAAGTTTTTGAAAAACTTTTGTGACAATGTTTTCTATGAGATAATTAAAATGTATTTTGAATCTAAAGTGACACCCATATTTTTAATTTTGCCCACTTGACCAGTCTATGGCAGTCTACTTAATAGCAATGCAGTGGATTGTGTTCTATTGAAATAGGTAGGTACCTTGATTTTTAATTAGGTGGACTAAACTGACAGTTCAAAAAGCTCTTATTTTTTTAAAATGTTGGCAGAGCAAGATCGTAGTGATGTGACTTGATGTGTTCATTGAATGTTCGATTTCATTCAATCATTCACTCTTCAAATTTATTTCTTTTATTTGGGGAAAATAATTTAACTTAATCCTAATCATTAAATACCTACCAATTATACAAACATACCTACATCTGAAAAACCCACAAACTTTAGGAAATATTTCGTTTAAGTAACGAGATGACAACCCGACTAGACATATAATATCCACTTTTTTTTCATAAGGTTTACATGATAACTCTATAGTTAACCGTTTTCAACAAATAATATTTTGGCTAGTGATAGATTCGTATACCATATTGTGTCGTGTCTACTATGTACAGTATCTTCTTTATATATTATGTATTTAATGGTCACATTGTAACACCTCAGCCTTTAACGCTTGAATAATAAAGTTTTGCCTTCAAAACGTACTTTATTTTTCATTATATCTTGAAGGATCACTACAATAGTATCATGGCTGGGTTCCTCATCACAAATTAAAAATATTAAATAAATTTATAAACCTAATAGCCACTGAATCTAACGACATAATATGCGACTTAGACATGTGCCATCTAGGAAAAAGGAGAAAGCTATTTTCTCAATGTAGAATTACAGCTTTCATTATTGTATCGACCACATGTTTTTGTTCAGTATTTAATTTTTTGTTTTTTTTTTATATTACCTATTTTATTTTCCATTTCAATAAATTTATTAGCTAAGCAAAACAAAGCTTGCTCCAAAATCTTTAAACGTATTTAGTTGCTAATTTTATTGTACTGTGAAGTCTTTGTATAGTTTGACAACACAAAGCGCTAACGCATTTTAAAATCGAGTTGCAATTCGTCCTAAGACTTTAAAAATGATTAAACTTTTAAATCTAGTTTTTATTTTATTTTTTCCTATTTCAAAACAGAAAGGAATGAATATGGTATGTCTGTCATGTTGTTAAGTTATAAATGTATAATTTTATTACGAAATCCTCTAACTTTACAGTTTATTCTATCTAATCAGCCCGTAAATAGAGCCCACTGTTGGGCATAGGACTCTTCTTTTTCACGCCAACCCATCCGGTCCAGTGTCTCCCAGCCACTTTCACAATGTCGTCGGCCCATCGGGCTGTGGTCTGCCCACCGACCGTCGACCCGTTCTTGGCCACCACTCAGTGGCTTCCTTAGTCCACCGGCCGTCTTCCCGCCTAACCAAATGTCCCGCCCGTCTCCATTTCAGCTTAGTAATTCGTGTGCGTACGTAGAGTTTATAATGTAATTTAATTTGTTTATTGGAGTGTAAAACAGGTAACAATCAAAATGACATACAGAGAGAGATAAGATAAGATCTAAGAATACTAAGAGAGCTTAATAGAGTAGATCTAGAATGTCACCCAAAGCATACACACACACGTGAGATCAGGAAAATGTAAACAGGCTTACATAACCAGACGACCTTTTAAACTTATCTAGCCTCAGATTTAACAAAATTTTTTAAACATTTTTAACAAATTTGAACAAATTTAAAGGGAATATGGTTAAAGAATTACCAAAACTAAATCTTAAATCACTCAGGGCCGGGCGAGCGAGTTACATTACATAGACCAGTCTGCAATTGAATGAACGAATGATTGAATGAAAATATTTATTATTCGATCACTCTGAGCACAACTCTATTTTTTATTTTCCCTTACATGGCAACCCACTAACTGTCAGTTTAGTCCACCTAATTAAAAATCAGAGTGTAGTGGTTGTCAAGCATTTACCCGTATTTAATATTAACCGACTATATTTACAATCAAAATTGAATTGAAAAAAAAACTATCCCAATGTCCTTCAAGATCGTGAGTCGTTTTCGAATTTTAAAAATGTTCGTAATGTCCGTTCGCTTAGATAGTGTCGGTACACCCGAAGTCAATCTTGGTTTTAGTAAAAACACATTTATTTCAATAATACAACTTAGACGGCAAAAATACTTTAAATAGAAAAAAAACTTGGTACGCAATATACCTAATGAAGCACAAAATAAAACACTACTCTTCATCACTCGAAGTGTCCTTAGAATTCATCTCCACCTCCACCGGTATTTAGAATAGGTACCTACCTAAGTGAGGATCGTCTCGTTATAAATTCATTCTAAAATATTTTATTTTATTCAGGACACATACGCGTGAATTGCATGATCTACATAATAGTAGAATGAGACGAGCTGCGAGTCAAATTCACTGGCGTGTTTGCGCCGCGTCGGCTTCCTATAATGAGCCGTTTTCAGAAGAACTAAAAAAAAAAATCTAACGCCTGTCAAAGGAATGCAATTTTGGACCTCAGCCCCATAGCCATGTGTGATGCGTCATCAAATAGGTCTCAGCGAGCTGAACAATAGTTACTATGACGCCAACAGCCAAATGTTTGTCCTTTCGGAGTTATATTGTATTTTTTTTACGTAGCCTCGAGTGTGTCCCACTGCTGGGCAAAGGCCTATTGTATTGAAAAAAAAAAACAATATCTATATAAATAAAATTTAACTCCAAAAGGACAAACATTTGGCTGTTGGCCCCATCACACATGGCTATGGGGCTGAGGTCCAAAATTGCATTCCTTTGACAGGCGTTAGATTTTTTTTTAGTTCTTCTGAAAACGGCTCATTTCTTCTGGGAATTAATTTTTACAACTGTTATTTAAACATCATCATCATCATCAGGCTATATTAGTCCACTGCTGGACATAGCCCTCCCCTAATGAGTGCCATAGCGCCCTGTCTTCAGCTTGCCGCATCCAGCATCTGCCTGCAGTCCTTCGCAGATCGTCATCGCACTTGGGATTCCCACCACGTCTATTTAAACAATACAGAAGTTATTATGATCAGTTGAAAAATTTAATGGGCAGTGATTTAATTTTTCGGCGGTTAGTAAATTAGTGAGTCAGTAAAACATAAGCAGTAAGTAAAAAAATATTGGTCTGTTATTTCATCATTCAATGTCAGTGCAAAAATTACTCAAGTAGTTTAATAAATTAATGAGCAGTAAAACGGTTGGAATTAGCATCCGGACGTCACTTTGATTGAAAATTGAGGTAAACTTTCGTTAAAAGTGGCGGAGTTTAAAGCGTTTGTATTTTTCGAGTTTTTATATTTTAAGTTTTTTTATCCTAATTTTAACATGTATCCTAATTCCAAATTATAAATACTTACAGATTATCGTAATGTTCTTTAGTTTTACTCTCCGACCATGTAAAACATAAGGTAATGTGTTCAATGTTCATTAAAAAAATATGATGCATGGTTAAAATGGATTGGCTTCATATCTTTTCCTTACACAAGGAATACATTTTACCGCCTCATCGTTTATAGAACTGCTTCAATAAAATTTATTACTAACCAACCACGATTTGTTAACTGTAGGTAAGCGCCTAACCGCCCAGTTCAACTATTCCACTGCTCAGTATTTAAAGAACTGCTCGTTGAAATTATTTTACGGCTCATTTTTATTTAGTTTATTGCTCAGGTTTTACTGCTAAACTAGTTTGCAAACATGCGTTATTTATTTTTTTACCTACCATAACTCAAATATTGAACTGCCGCTTTAATTCTATGCCATTTCTTTTGTGAAAAGACGCCACGTGCCGAGGCGGCAAATATCAAAGTGACACTAAGACAACGAACGGACTTTATCATCAACAAAGGTCTGCATACACACCTCGTCTGGTGGGCTGATTTTGAGATAGAACTTCTGACATCATTTAAATAAAAAACAATTAGGAACGGACCTGAATGGGAACATTAGTATTAAAAAATGAGATGACATAACTGATTTTTTTTAATTTTTTTATTCTAAGTAGGTACTTAATGTTTATCTACAATCAAAATATACAGAGCATTTGCAAGTATTAGAATTTTTTTATTCGACAATAACATCAGATCTAACAGTAGATACAGTAGGTACATAATATGAAGTACCTACCTACATAATATTATTTGGCTCATACCTACTAATATACACATCCATCACAAGTTTGTAATAAAAACAAACACATCAACTGATCAAGAAGAAACTTACCTCCACCAAGACTTTATGTAATAAATAAAAGAGCAGAGGCCATAGTTGTCGACCCATTAATAAAAAATTTAGCTACTGAAATAGCAGATAATTAATTTGGGCTCATTTTCTATAAAAAGAACGATTTGTTGGTAGAACCCACTGACAGTTGACTTTTGGCATTTTGGCCTATGGACGTCACTCCGTCTGATGGGCTTATCTATTGCTGGAATATTTATAGAATACGGCAGTCGGTAAAATCTATGGTTAGGTACTTCACTCCTGCAGTTGTAACATACTGTTCTATAGAATGAAAAAAAAAACATTTTTCTATCTAACTACATTGATAAATGCATACGATAATAGCTCTAAAGTAGTAAAGAGTAAACTTGTAGAGAAGCAGCTAGGTATAACATTATTACAATACTAGCTTTGGTGTGACTCGAGACAATATTAAATGTATTAATTTGCGATTATCAGCTAAGTTTTATTACTACTCGGGAACAAATCTAGATGAGAATCAGGTTCGTAGGACAGAGAGCTGGGCGCCATAGCGGTCAGTGCGGCGCGGGCGGCGGCGGGGGCGCGGGCGGCGCGGGGGGCGCGGGCGGCGCGGGGGGCGCGGGGGGCGCGGGCGGCGGGGAGGGCGGCTCGGAGTACTCGTTCTCGTACACCGGCTCGCGCAGCGCCTCCTGCCGCGCCTCGAACGCGGCGCGCAGCGCGGCCGAGTGCACCCGCGCCAAGTACGCGGCCGAGCGCCCTTGCGCGTTGCGCGTACACCGGCTCGCGGTCTTGTGCGTACGGCGGCTCGCGGTCTTGCACATACAACGGCTCCTGCGAGTAGAGGGGATCGCGGTCGGCGGCGCGGCGCGGCCAGGCCGGCGCGGGCAGCAGCAGCAGCTGCAGGCGAGGCGCGCGGGCGCGGGGCGCGCGGGGGGCGCGGTCGATGGCGCCGCACGACGACGACAGGTGCCGCGGGCAGCCGCGCAGCAGCCCCAGCCGCAGCCCCACCCAGCGCCGGCCCAGCGACGCCGCGCCCCCCGCGCCCCACCCGCCCCCGCCGCCGCCGCCGCCGCCGCCGCCGCCGCGCGCGCGCGAGTTGAACTCCAGCGTCTGCGAGGCGCGCGAGGCGGCGGCGGGGGCGCGCGCGGGGGCGGGCGCGGGCGCGGGGGCGGCGGGTCAAGCCTGCTCGACGAGCGCGACGCCGGCGTAGGAGCGGCCCACGGACATGCGCGCCGGCAGCTCGCTCCACGTGTCGGCGGCGGGGTCGAACACCTCGACGGAGTCCAGGTTGGTGGCGCCGTCGTCGCCGCCCAGCACGTAGAGGCGGCCCTCGAGCGCCAGCACGGCGGCGTTGCGGCGCGCGCGCAGCATGGGCGGCGCGGGCCGCCAGCCGGCGCGCGGGCAGTAGCGCTCCACGGAGCGGCGCACGGCCGGCCCGTCGTGCCCGCCCACGGCGTACAGCAGCCCGCCCAGCGCCGCCACGCCGGCGCCCGAGCGCCGCGCCGCCATGGGCGCCGCCGCCTCCCAGCGGTCGGTCTCGGGGTCGTAGCGCTCCACGCTGGCGAGGCACTGGCGCGCGGCGCCGTCGTAGCCGCCCACGGCGTACACGCGGCCCTCGAGCGCGCACACGCCCACGCTGGAGCGCCGCGTCGACATGTCGGCCACGGGCCGCCACGCGCCGCTCTCGGGCTCCAGCACCTCCGCCGAGCTGAGTCCGGCGGCGCCGTCGAAGCCGCCCACGGCGTACAGGCGGCCGGCCAGCGCGCACACGCCCAGCGTGGAGCGGCGCGCGCACAGCGGCGGGCCGGACGCCCACGTGTCGGCGCGCGGGTCGTACACGTCGACGCCGCGCACGCGCAGCGTCCCGTTGAAGCCGCCCACGGCGTACACGCGGCCGCCCAGCGCCGCCAGCCCGGCGCGGCAGCGGCGCATGAGCAGCGCGCGGCGCGGCGCCCAGCGGCCGCGCTCGGGGCAGTAGGCCTCCACGTCGCGGATGGCCTTGGGCGCCTGGCCGCCCACCACGAGCAGCAGGCGCGGCGCGCGCGCGGGCCGGCGCGGGCGCGCGCACGCGGGCAGCGCGGCGGCGGCGGCGGCGGCGGCGGCGGCGGCGGGCGGGCGCAGCACGTGGAAGCTGAGCGCCTCGATGAGCAAGTCCTTGACGTCGGCGCCGGCGCCGCGCAGCGGGGCGGCCCGCGCGCGCGCCACCAGCGCCTCGCGCGGCAGCAGCGCCAGCCGCACGCACGACAGCACCTGCGCGCGACACGCACCGTGTCACCGTGTAGCCCGCGGCCCGGACGCGATCGACGACGACCCAGGGAACCGCGGTCCAGAAACGGAACAGGAGAGAGGGAAGGAGCGGTCGGAGAGATGAACGCGAAAGTTGCTTGCTTTTTGCTGGGCAAAATTTTATGAACCTGTCGTTTGGAAGGTCATACTGAGACTAAAACTTAAACTTAAAAACTTAAACTCAAGTTCGCTCGGAAAATCGATCAAACATAGACGCACACCCCCGCGCTACCAAAGTCAGAAATTGTCATCCGTGTATCCTATTTACTGGACTAACATGAACTGTGCAATTTGGGATTCTACCGTGAATGATGCCGTTTAGTGCGGAGGGTGTAATAACACTGTGTACGGGCAACCGCACATATAGGTATCATAAGTAGGTCGCTTAGGCTAGCATTATGAATCACTTTATTACTTTATTTGGACAATATATTCAGTGCATTTACAACACTCAACAAAGGCGGTTTGATTTATCACTATCGACCCGAGATAGACATCGACCCCTTAACAATCACTTATGTGGGATTTACACCCTACATAATTTTGGTCCTTCGAGCCTCTGATCTATACGAGCGGTTGGATCAAAGGCAGGACTTCGCGTCATATAAATTCGTTAGTTACAACGAGTGTTAACGCGAGTGTTCAAAAACCATCAGTTCACCATATCACTAGGATCCAATCATATCCTAGAACAGTGCGTCAGTGTACAAAACAGTGAACTGAAACACAGTAGTGAATCCTGTACCCGAGGACTTGCTACATCGGCATTGTGGGCCAAGCAGCTCGCGTGCAAACACAGCACTCTGAGCTTCCTATGCCGGAGTCGCCGTCACACCACTACGAGTGAGCCATATCCCGGTTCCTGTACCAGCTCGTAGACTGGGCCGAAAGGCTCAAAGCAGCTGCGCACTTGAGCGCGTACGCCGTCGCCTCGAGATCAGCGCCAGCATCGTGTGGGCCACGCAGCTCACAGACTATCAGAGGGGACTAGCCAGTCTACTGCAGTAATCAGCACCCAAGTAAGATCGTTCCTTTATTATTTTATTATCATGGATATGCTATTAGCCCGTCAAGAAGAAATTCTCAATGAGATCAAAACTGTCTTAAGAAATTTCAAAAAGGATTCGCCCGATCGAAAGACACCGAGCTACATCAAAGAGAAAATAGAGAAATTAGACAACCTCTGGGAAGAGTTCGAAAGAAACAATAAACGCATAACCATTTTAGCACCCGCAACTATGAAGGACGACGAATACTTCGCGGATAAGGTATACGAGGCAACGCAAAAGCTCTATACCGAAACTAGGCTGCAAATATCTTCGTTCAACAAGGGAGGACCATCTATGCCTGCGAGTCAAAGCCTTGAAGAGTTTTCCTCTCCAACTCAGAAGATGCAGCCGACTAAATCTGTGACAGAAGCACAGCGCGATAGACTAGGTGATTTAATGTCACAGCAGATGACCAACTTCAGAGCATTGATCAGAGTAATTATGAGCATAGACGTGAACGCAATAGAAGAGAAATGGGAGCTAGAAGATGAACTGAGAAGCATTCAAGCGCGATGGGCCACAATCGATCAACTCCATCTTCAGATCGACAATATTCTGCAAGGTTCAGACTGTAGTTACGATGCAGAATTCCTGGCCCGAGAGAAAGCTTACAAGGATTTCAAACGAAAGCTGAACCAGAAACTTAGCTCTACCATGCATCTTCAGCAATCTACGCCGAAGTCAGAGATACCCGTGTTCTTCGGAAAATACACCCAATGGCCCACCTTTTACGATCTATACATGGAAGCCATACATAACAACAGCTGCCTCACGAAAGCACAAAAAATGCAGCATTTAAAGGGAAAATTGAAAGGCGAAGCGGAGCGCTTGATTCAACATCTCCATATATCAGCAGAAAACTATGATACTGCCTGGGAAATATTGACGCGCCGCTACAATAACCCTCAGCTGCTCTTTACCAACCAAATAGAAACTTTCCTCAGTCAACCAAACGTCCAAAAACAGACTTCTTTCGAGCTGAAGAGATTGCATGACACGACAATGGAATGCATACATGCAATAAGTAACTTAGGGGTCGACACCACCTCATGGGACCCGCTGCTAGTACATCTCATCGCAAAAAAGTTGGATGTAGAGACTTACAGTGACTACAAAGAATCGCGTAAGTCACCAAGAGAGCTGCCGTCGCTAGATGAACTCATGAACTTCATAGAAGCAAAATTTACAGCTTTAGAGCCAATTCATAAGAAGACCAAAGAGTCATCACCATCTTCCAAGCCGGCACAGACAGAGAAGACGCCTAATAATTACGGGAAATCGTCGTTCAGAGGAAATTATCGTGCGAATACTACAAACGCCCACTGTGCAGCCGAGGACACCTACTGTATACTTGCAAAACTTTCAAATCTATGTCTCCGGAAGAGAAAAAAGAAACAATTACCCAATGCGAAATTTGCGTCAACTGTTTAAGAAAACACAGCGGAGGCCAATGCACTTCGCAAAAAAGGTGTAAAAAATGCGATGCCCAGCATAACACCACGCTTCACGCTATTTGTGCTGACGAGCAAATTCTGTCGAGTTCAACAACGTCGAAGCAGCCGTCGGTACCTACAATGCCGACTGGAAAACGACACAATGTAAATCACGTAGCTGCTGACGACGAAGAAATTCTATTGACGACTTTACTTATACAAGTACAAAAGTTGGATGGAACATACGTAACACTGCGAGCCCTTTTGGATCAAGGGTCACAGATATCACTTCTGTCGGAAAACGCAGCACAGACGTTAGGCCTGCAACGTCATCGGTATCATGCTTCCGTATCAGGTATCGGGACCGGCGCAAAACAAAGCAAAGGCCTAGTAACCATGGAATGCAAATCAATCTATGAAGATTATCAGTTTACCACTCAGGCACTGGTTATATCACGGGTGATAAGCAACTTACCCAATACTACGTTTGGTAAACAGTCATGGCCACATCTGCAGCATCTCCAGCTTGCTGACCCTGCGTATAATGTATCCAGACCCATCGACATGCTTCTGGACGCTAGCATTTACTCGGAAATAATAATGAGTGGACTCATCATAGGTTCAGCGAGAGCTCCGATTGCACAGCAGACGAAACTCGGTTGGATTTTGTCTGGAACCGTGAAAACTTTCAACTGCAATGTCGTTCTTAACAACTTAGACGACATATCAAAGTACTGGGAGTTAGAAGACATCAACAGTTCAGCTTCAGACCTGACTATCACGGAGCAATATTGCGAAGAACTGTACCAAACAACAACCACTCGGAGCCCAGAAGATGGCAGATATGTAGTTGCGTTGCCGATGAGGCCGGATTTTCAAGAGAAAATAGGGTCATCAAAAGGAAAGGCCGTCGGACAGTTTATGCAGTTAGAACAAAAAATGCAACGTAAAGAAGCTTTCGCCGACAGCTATAAGTCGTTTATCGACGAGTATCAGGAGCTAAGCCACATGCGTCCCGTCACTGAAGCCACAGGACCCAGGTGCTATCTCCCACATCATGGGGTGTTCAAAATGGACTCGACTACTACAAAACTCAGGGTAGTCTTTAACGCCTCGTCAAAAACCACATCAGGCCATAGTCTTAATGACTTAATGGAGTGTGGCCCAAATTTGCAACAGGATCTACAACAAATCATCCTTAACTGGAGGCGCTACCAATACGTCATCACTGCGGACATAGAAAAAATGTTTCGCCAGATATTTATCAGGGAGCAAGATCAACAGTTGCAAATTATAATCTGGAAGAACTCGCCGCAGGAAGAGCTGCGGGAATATCAACTAACCACAGTCACTTATGGCACCAAAGCAGCTCCATATCTAGCTATGAGGACTCTGCGTCAGTTAGCGAAGGACGACCGCGACAGGTATCCGCTAGCAGCCACAGCACTCGAAAAATCATTTTACATGGATGACTTGTTGCATGGCGAGAACTCTATAGAACTGGCAAAAGAAGTACAGCATCAACTTATAGATATGTTGAAAGGAGCTGGTATGAACCTGCGCAAGTGGTCGAGCAATGATCACGAACTAATCAAGGATTTGCCGTCCGAGAAATTAGACACGCCGTACGAATTCAAGTGCACAGAATCTCGTAAAACGTTGGGTTTGAGATGGAACCCTAGCACGGACACGTTCACATTCCAGAATGTATTGCTGGAAAACAGCGCCCAAGATCATACCAAGCGACAACTTCTCTCCGACATATCAAAAATTTTCGATCCCTTGGGCTGGCTCTCACCCTTAACCGTGCGAGCCAAGCTCCTATTTCAAAGAGCGTGGTCATCAGGAGCATCATGGGACGAAAACGTGTCGGAGGAAATCTTACAAGAATGGACGGCTTTGAAACAAGATTTTCAAAACATTAATGAATTCACCATACCACGCCATCTAGGTCACGTTGAGAAATCTTGTCAACTGCACGGGTTCTGTGATGCCTCAGAAAAGGCTTATGCCTGCGTAATATACCTAGTAACGGCGAACGATAGAGGTGAATGCACTGCAAAGTTGGTCGCAGCGAAAACCAAACTCGCGCCGCTAAACAAAATAGTGTCCTTGCCGAGACTAGAGCTTTGCAGTGCGCTATTGCTGTCACAACTTATGAGAAAGGTTTTGAGTACGTTATCATTGGACGAAAAACATCTATACGCATGGACGGACTCTATGATTGCACTAGGGTGGTTGCATGGAGATGACTCAAGATGGAAGCAGTTTGTAGCCACACGTGTAAAACAAATCGTCGCCGTCATTCCAGCATCAAAGTGGCGGCATGTACGGTCAGAGCAAAATCCAGCAGATAGTGCCACTCGCGGCACATCGGCGTCACAGTTGTTAGAGAAACTGTTGTGGTGGGAAGGGCCAGAATGGCTTACAACCTTCGACCCTAGTGCCTCCAAAGTCATGGCATATGAAACACCCACCGAAGAACTGAAGAAGGCGAAACCAGTTGTCGCAGTGCAACAACAACATGTTTCGATTATTCAGCAACTACTTGCCGAGCACAGTTCCGTCACTCGCGTCGCAAAAATAGTAGGTTGGATAAAACGCTTCTACAAAAACGCGACGAATAAGCAAAACGCGAGGTATGAACGATCATTGGCCTCGACGGAATTAAATGACGCAATTGAGTCCATCGTCCGAGATACACAAAACTACGAGTTTTACGACGACATCAAGAACCTAAAAACCAGTGGCAGGGTCCACAAAAACAGCAATACTGCATGCCTTAGCCCATTCATAGATGATCGAGGCTTACTAAGAGTCGGAGGGCGACTGAACAATTCAACGATATCTACTTCAGCAAAACATCCTTTGATACTCAGTAACCACAGTCGCCTCACGGAACTACTTGTGCACCAAGCGCACGTGACTACTCTCCATGGGGGCCCACGACTTACCTTGTCCTACATTCGCGAAAAATATTGGATCATCAGCGGCCTACGGACTGTGAAGAGGCAACTCAGACTGTGCGTGAAGTGTCGTAGATTTAGTAGCGAAACACAAAACCAGATAATGGCCGACCTTCCCCGCCCACGAGTGACACCATCACGGCCCTTCACACACACGGGGGTTGACTTTACTGGACACGTAGAGTTGAAGGCAAACAAAGGACGTGGAATCCGGACCCTCAAAGGCTATATCGCAGTATTCGTGTGTCTAGCAACAAAAGCTGTGCACTTGGAACTTGTCACAGAACTGAGCACAGCTGCATTCCTAGCCGCTTTTCAGCGATTCCGCTCTCGGAAAGGGAGCCCCCGCCATATGTACAGTGACAATGGCACCAACTTCGTAGGGGCCAATCGCCTGTTGAAGAAAGAGTACCAAGAAATACTACGAACGATTAATCAGGACTTCTTCTACAATATCAACGAATTGGACATCACATGGCATTTCAATGCTCCATCATGGCCAAGCGCGGGTGGACTTTGGGAATCCGCGGTGAAGAGTGCAAAGCATCATTTGAAGCGAGTGATAGGGGATCAAAGACTAACTTACGAAGAGTATGCTACACTTTTATGTCAAGTCGAAGCGTGCCTTAATTCAGGCCCATTATGCGCGCTAACGGAGAGCCCAGACGACGACTGCCTTACACCGGGGCACTTCCTAGTAGGCGGGCCATTGTTATCACGACCCCAAACCGATGTAAGTCACATAAAACTGGGTAGGAGATGGCAGCTAGTACAATCGCTGAATTAAGAATTCTGGAAAAGCTGGTCCACCGAATATCTACAACAACTGCAAACCAGATCTAAGTGGAGAACACACACGAAGAATTTACAAGTCGGTGACGTCGTCGTAATAAAGGAGGACAACTTAGCACCTGGGTCCTGGGCATTAGGTCGCGTGTTGGAACTACATCCAGGCAGGGACGGATGCGTGCGGGTTGTTACGCTGAAAACGCAGAAAAACGTCATGAAACGACCCATCAGCAAACTGATAATCCTACCAGTAAATGATGCAGAGGTAGGCAGTGACCCCCAAAATCAACTGTCTCCTACGTTAGGATCTGACACTTTGACAAGGCCCAGACGTAATACTCAGCAGAGAACAACATACTACACCGAAACGAAGATATTATGAACAAGCTATTTATTTTCATCAAACAGCGTCTATATAATCTAACCTCAAGAATGAATGAGGCTCAGAACGAGAATAGGAATAGACTGTATCTCACATCATCATCTTTAGCAGCAAGCGTAATCTTATCAAATCTACGGATCACACAGCAGTAATTGATCGGCATTGTGACATACATGTATTATCAGCTGAGCAGTTGCAACAACAAATGAGCATCATATCCAACCAAATAAAGGGTGATCTCACTTTGCCGGTAGACAGCGAGCGGGTTAAGGAAATGTATCACCTACTGACGGCAGCCGTAAGAGTATTCAATAACTATATAATCATTGAGATCAGAATACCTCTTCTTAGCAACGAGTTGTACCAGTTGGACAGAATAATCAGCGTACCTATAATAAAGGGTCCGCAACAACTCCGAATAAACCCCACTCTACCATACATCGCTTTCAACTTGAAGAAAGATTTAGCAATTTTACTCTCAGACACTGATCTGCAAGGATGCGTTCACGTCCCCCGAAACTCTATATTATGCTCACTGGAGAAACCAGTCTACAACTTGCACATAAAACAATCTATCTGCGATTTAAAACTCGTAAATAGCGCAACAATATCATCAGCCTGTACAACCGAGCTATCCATTTGTAAGGAGACATGGATCAAGTTACACAATCGTAACGCCTGGCTATTCGCGTGCTGTGAAGAGTGCGCCGTCCGCATATTTTGCTCAGCTGGCGTCCTTATCAAGACTCTACGGAACAATGGTATCATTACCCTAGGTCAAGGTTGTACGCTTAAGGGAAGCTCATTCAGTATTTATGCGCACAACAATTTCTACAGCAATTTACACTTAAAGGGTGACACAGAAGTCCCAGAGGTATCTATACTAAATAAGCTCATCAACACAACGGTACCCGACGACATGATAATAGACCACCACGATCCCTCTTTATGGCATCAACTGAAAAGAGATATCGACGATCTTAAGGTGCAATCGACGGAACCACTTACCATTCACGACATACATCACTACACACTGACGTATATTATTCTGGCTATCATTATCCTGGGAGGCATCATCGCTTACTGGAAACTCAGGAACAGGAAGCAGCAGCCGGGGGCCTCCGCAGACAGGACACCGCCGCGCCGCGCCAGGCCTCCGCCTCGGGAGGCGGAGGTTGGCGCACACAGTGATAGTGAAGTGAATATCCCACGAGTGAAACGTCATTTATCTGGCAAATTGAGCCAATCAGTGTTGAGTGTAGATCAGGCCTCTTCCCCAATTGTGTTTAAAGCGAAACGCTTTAATGTGTCAAATGAACAATTATAAAGTGAAAATGGATACACTTAGGTATTAATTAGCCCTAAGAAACATTGTTAATCATTTCTGTAACACCATACATTTTATATCATTTAATATAGCTCATTATTTTGAATTATAATATCAGAATAATCTTTTAGCTGTAGAATTTTGAGCAATTCATTTCCTTTTCTCTTCTTTGGAGATGGCAGGATGTACGGGCAACCGCACATGTAGGTATCATAAGTAGGTCGCTTAGGCTAGCATTATGAATCACTTTATTACTTTATTTGGACAATATATTCAGTGCATTTATAACACTCAACAAAGGCGGTTTGATTTATCACTATCGACCCGAGATAGACATCGACCCCTTAACAATCACTTATGTGGGATTTACACCCTGCAACTGTGCTTCTGCTGCGCTAACATCATGGAGCAGGGCTATCGTAAACTAGGCCAGGAGCGAAGAACTAACTGGATATGCCCAACCTGTAAATGAAATACCGGCACCCTTGGTGACCGCTTCCAGTACCACCAACACCTTGGAAACGATATGACCAAGATGAAGGTCGCCTACGTAGTTTGGTACAGGATGTCAAGGACATCAAGAGCGAGCTCATGGACGTGCGTGAATATTGCCTGCGAGGTTGCCAGTAAGGCAGTCCGAAGTCGACAATAAGCATCCTGATATCGCTCAACTTCAAGGCAAGCTCGAATTTATAGCGCGAAATCTGCGTGGTAAAGCCTATTTTATCCGCAAGCGTGCAAAAGTCTTTCGAATTTCGAAGACGATGGTTGTAATTCTCTGTGGTGCATGTAGCTTTTTTTTTTTATTTAAAACTCTAACGCGTGACTGATTTCATATTAACCAATCAGAAACATGGTTTTTGATTGCAGATTTTTAACTTTTTTTATTTTTATCTACACTTTATTTTATGTCGAATAGGTTTTATTATAAATACTAATAGTATTTCAGTTTAATTTACATATTTTGACTAATTAATCCATTAAATAAAATACAATTTTAATATTTATTTGATATAAATATTGAAACATACCAGTGTAATTTCTGAACGCAACCGAAAAAAAAAGAAAAATTTAAAGAAGTTATCACAATCACGTAAATTTCAGCGTTGCCGTTAGCGTACATTTCGTACATTTGACGTACGTTTTAGGCCTCGCATGTACGATGTACGTTTTCATCTCTTAACGTACGTTTTGAACTTGACAAAAAGAGAGAAGCTGTATTAAATTATTTTTAGTAAAAAAATTCCTCATGTACGTTTTTAACCCAAAGTGTACCTTTTCTGCGCTCGACATGTACTTTTTGGGAACTCGGTTGCGGCAACACTGGTAAATTTGTCGGATTCGTCCTGTGTTCTTCGAACTATGTTTTTTTTATTTTTATTGTTTTTCTTGCCTCTCGCATTTTCCTCGCTGTAGTACTGCTCATGGCTGCAAAATTATTTGGCGTCTCGTGTCTTGAAAGCTTCGCTACGCTCAGGAATCTTAGATTCCTTAACTTGCTTAGCTTTCAATTTTAACACTCACTTTGCATAACAAATAACTGTTACGATCGTGGATAACATAGGCAAGGCGGTAAACTACATTTTCCCTATGACCGGTATAAACTACATAATACCCTAATAGCCCGTGCAAAACTCAATGGCAAAAACTTTCATTGTGAGTTTCATAAACCGCTAAGTGAAAGAGGAATTCGTAGCTTCCGCGCTCATCAAGAAATCCTTAAAAGGAACTGGGATTTAATGACGGCTCTTAAAATATTTAAATAAATGATCATTTAACACCGGAACAGAAAAAATTGCTAACGAAGACTAAATATTTTTTAAATATTTAATATACTTTTTCAGATCATCTATCAAAAGACAGTGACGATACAACGTTTGTAAACTAGAGGGTGTTGAATCAAATATGAACCGGACCTACAAATTGAGCCAGAGCAGCAACGCCAAGCAGAACTCCGCGTCTTTCCCGTAGTCTCCTTCGCTTAGCCAAGGCACAACTCCGCCTACAATAGGTGTTTGTTACAGACAGTCCTAGATGCAGAGCATGCATGGACGCAGAAGAAACAGCCGTCTACGTGCTGATGGAACGCGCGGGGCTGCCCATACAACGGACGGCTCTCCTTGGGGCTCCGGGGACACTGCGGGAGGCGTGCAGTGACACTCGCAGGCTATAGGCTCGCGGCTTTCTGGAGAAGCTGGGGTGGCAGGATTAAACGCCCCTTTGGGTGTCACCTTCCTTTACGCGAAATAGGTTCATTTGTAGTCGAGTTGTGGAAACCCGAACCGTCACCAATACCAATACCTAACTACAACTTGAGTTGCCGCTGAAACCAGTATCGCGACAAGAACATCAGCGACGAGTTAGACTTCTTGAGAACAAGAATTGGTAGTTTTTGAATGCACTATGGCACACAACCAATAAAGAAACACTTGGAATAAATATGTAGGTACTGTAAAAGAGGAGATCCAAATTATAGCATAAAAGAACAAGAGTCCTTTAAAGTGGTACCACATGCCACATCAAACTCCGAGATGACCAGTCCTTAAATTAAGTATACCAAAGTGATTCCAATCGTCTGTCAGATTGGTACGGAATTTGACAGTTTGACGATTGGAAGCGCTCAAGCAAGATTTACGCGCCTAATTAGGCGAAGAGAAGAGAGGACTAAAGCGACAAAGCGTATTAGACCTGGATTATAATATTATTGACAGGATCTTAAATATGAGCAAATACTCGCAGTAGAGAACACGCCCGACAAAATAGAAACAGACAACAAATCTGATCACAGTCCGAGGACATCAGCCATGCAAGCATAAATAAAACAACCAAAAATAAGTATGGATGGAAGAAAAATACACAATCCTTGTGAGTCCAAAAATAGAATAAGTTCTCAATTTGTCGATATACATAGTTCGTTTATGTCTCCCTGATGCACTTGTTTTTTAAGGAACTCTTCAACGAGTACCTCGCAATCCTCGAACAGTAGCGCTGTAAAGTAAGTAACTTCAAAATACTACGAGTAGTAAAAATGCAAGAAGAAGGAAGAGCTCGTACCTCGTAGAGGTGTCGGTCCCGGCGCGGGTCGTGCGCCAGCCAGCGCAGCGCGGCGTCCAGCAGCAGCTCCTCGCCCGGCGCGCCCAGGCACAGCGCGTCGTCGGCCAGCAGCGCGCGCAGCGGCGCCGCGCCCAGCGCCAGGAACTCCTCGCCCGCCGCCACGGCCGCGAAGTGGCGCGCCGCGTGGCGCCGCGCCGCCGCCGCCAGCGCGCCGCACGCGTGCAGCTCGGCGAACGCCAGGATGCCCAGCGCGTTGTCGGGCGCCAGCGCCGCCTGCAGGTAGGCCGCCGCCTTGGCGCGCACTCCGCCCACCTGCAGCAGCGAGGCCGCCGCCAGCAGCGCCTGCACGCCCGCCGCCGTCACGCGCAGCGAGCCCGGCCGGTACATCCACGCCACGATGGCCGCCAGCGCCGCCGGCTCCACGTCGCGCAGCGTGATGTGCCGCCGCCCGCGCTCGGCCCACTGCGAGAACATGGCGCGGAAGTACGGCGAGCAGGCGGCCAGCACGGCGCGGTGCGCCGGCACGCCCTCCCCCTCGCCCGCCGCCGCCGCCTCCGCCTCCGTCGGCTCCGGCTCGCCGCCGCCGCCGCCGCCGCACCTGCCGCCGACCGACGATCCCTTTCAATAAAGCCCGAACCTATCGCGGGGGCCACCGGTGATCTGGGCGGATTACAATTTTTCTTTATTTTGAACGAACACTTTACTTGACTAAAACTATGTAAGATTCAATGCGAGACTACTAGGAGTCGAAGAGCATAGCACCGATCGGCTCACTTGTCGTCCTCTGGCAGGTCGGAGGCGGGCGGGCGCGCGTGCAGCACGACGTCGCAGAGCGCGGCGTCGCGCTGCAGCAGCGCCAGCTGGCGCAGCAGCCGCAGCGCGTGCGCCGCGTCGCCCGCGCATGCGCCCTCCTCGCCCTCGCCCTCGCCCTCCCCGTCGCCCTCGGAGGACAAGCCGGCCTCGTCCCCGCGCGGCTCGGCGTCGCCCTCAGCCTCGTCCCCGTCGTCGCCGGGCCACAGCCGCTCGGCCTCGCGCGCCCCGCCCGCCCCGCCGCCGCCGCCGCCCCCAGCGCGCTGCGACGACTCGTCTAGCGACGACTGCGATGCGGCACGCGCCAGCATGCTGCCGGGAACACAATTCCTCACTATATTTATTCATGACATTACACGTCTGTAGAAGTGAAAAACACAAACATTTTTATTTGCTTTTTTTAGAAAAGTATACAAAATTAATCGGATGCCTAGAAAAAAAACATGAAAAATATGTTTCCTAATACCCTTCAGGTACCAACTACACCATACGTCCAGTACTAAATACTCATTATTTCAAAATAATGTGCTGAGAACCATCTCACATGCACCCTGTGTAGTGGTCTGGAGAAAGCAGGAATGATACGCACAGAATGGAGTGACATAAACAACTGATTTATTTAACTAGTACCCCACATTACAGGTTCTTGACCTTATCTCTAAGTACCTACAATAGTTACAGCTACTCACTACATCTCCCTTCTTATAATAATAAACTAAAGAAATAACGTTTTATAAAGTAGATCATTTCTTACATGTCTATTGCTCCCCCTTTTTACATGAAGCAAAACAACTATATAATCTCAAAATACATAAGGGGTTTATATACCACCTAAAACTATAGTATACGTGATACTTAACATTAAAAAAAAAGTATACTTAAATTAAGAACATTTACTCGAGTCATAACTACTCTGGAACATTAAATCTTTTAGGCGGGCGAACCACACGGCCACTTTTGGTAGTTACTATATTGGCAGGCCTCACAGAGTGAATGGCCTGCGGCGCGAGAGGCGCTGGTGCAATTGACCCTCCATGTTCCCCGGCCGGCACCGATGCCGACTCCGCCGCACGACCATTAACATCAGAAAAGAACTCTTCATAGTCATAACTACTTACTTGTTGAGATGCCTGACTCTTTTCTGGCGTCGGCACCTCTAGTATGTGTGACCGGTTACGCCGATAAACCCCGCCTTTATCTAAATTTACCCAGTATGAGCGCTCATTTTCATCTTTGCCATTGACAAAACCACCCACCCATACTTTTCCATCTCGCACACACACTCTGTCTCCTACTTTCAGAGGTGGTAACTCTCTCGTGCCTCTATCATAGTACCCTTTCATACTACGTCTCCTTTCTTCTCTTTCACTGAATAACTGAGAAGGATCCACTAGTTGTGGTTGAAGAACCCGGTTTGTAGCCGGCAGTCTCGTTCTTAAGATCTTCCCATTAGTAGTTGTGCAGGTGAATTAGTTTCACCGGTTATTGGAGTGTTTCTAAAATTCAACAACGCAATTTGCCACTCTGTCCCGTCTTCGGTAGCTTTAATAAACAAGCGTTTGATCGTTTGTACATTCCGCTCAGCTAGACCGTTCGAGCGTGGATACAAAGGTGAACTGGTTACATGATTGAATCCCCAGATCTTACTAAATTTTTTAAACACAGCAGAGGAAAACTGTGTCCCGTTATCAGTCACCAATTTAGCGGGTATCCCGAATCTGCCAAATATACTTTTCAGCGCTATTATTACAGTTTCACTCTGCATATTTGACAGATATATAACTTCTACATACTTAGAGTAGTAATCAACTACCAATAAGTAATTTTTCCCTTTGAGCTCAAAAATATCAGCTGCAATGACCTGCCACGGATGTGCGGGCTGGGCGTGCGGGCGCAGCGGCTCGCGCGGCTGCTGGGCGCGGTGGCGCTGGCACACCTCGCAGCGCCGGACCGCTTCCTCGACCTGCGCCCCCATGCCGGGCCACCACATCACGTCCCGCGCTCGGCGCTTACTCTTTTCTATGCCTAAGTGCCCTTCATGCGCGCGTCGAACCATTTCAGTTCGTAGATTTTTGGGAACAATTACTTTAGTTTCACGAAATACTACTTCATTAATGACGTGAAGCTCATCCTTCACAGTCCAATACGGACAGACCTCCTCTTCAAGCGAGTCTTTACTCTCCGGCCACCCTTGTTGGTAATACTTAATGACTGCTAGTAACCCCTTATCCTTTTTAGTTTCGAGTTTTATTTGCTCCAACATATCTGGAGACGCTTCAATCGCTTCATACATACTGTTCACATGCACAGTTACGTCATCACATACATCATTTGTAGGTTTTTCTGAAGTTGCCCGCGACAATGCATCGGCAATATGCATCTCTTTGCCCGGTTTGTATATAATACGCAACGAATACATTTGTAATTTTAACAACATTCGTTGCAGTCTAGCAGGTGTCTCGTTAAGAGCTTTTTTGAAAATTGCTTCTAGTGGCTTGTGATCGCTTTCCACGCATATGTAATCCTGCCCATATACATACTGGTGAAAGCGAACACAACCGAACACAATAGCCAGTAACTCCTTCTCTATTTGTGCCCACCGCATCTCAGCAGGCGTCAAGGTGCGCGAGGCGTAGGCGACGGGCCGCCCGCCTTGCAGCAGGCACGCGCCCAGGCCCCGCGCCGACGCGTCCACCGTCAGCGTCACCGGCTCCCGTGGCGAGAAGTACCGTAGTACTGGCGCACGGCATAGGGAACGCTTAAGTTCTTCAAAAGCGTTACTATGTGCTTGTAACCAAACAAACTCCCTATTTTTTTTTAATAAGTCTCTAAACGGCTCCGATATTTTTGAGTAATTCGGAATAAACCGGGATAGATAATTTGTAAGGCCCAGAAATCTTTCCAGATCCTTTCTATCCTCCGGTTTGGATATGTTTATTATAGCCCTGATTCTACTCTCGTCTGGTCTTATACCGTTCTGACTAAAAATATGTCCCAGAAAACTTATTTCTTCTACCCCAAATACGCATTTGTCATTGTTAAACTTTACTCCCTGCCTTTTAGCTCTCTTAATAACCTCCTCTAGCCTCTTATCGTGCTCAGCCTTCGTCGAGCCCCACACTAGCAAATCGTCACAGTACACCTCCACACCTTCCATAGAAAATATTTTATACATCTCATTATGAAAGATTTCCGGTGCCGATTTTATGCCGAAAGGCATTCTTAAAAACCGATACCTGCCAAACGGCGTTGCAAACGTACACAATTTCGAACTCTCCTCATCCAGTCTCATCATCCAGAACCCCTTTTTTGCGTCAAGTTTTGAGAAATACTTGGCTCCATTCAAGTTGCTCGCAATCTCGTCTAACGTTGGCAATTGAAAATGGCAACGACGAATCGCTTTATTTAAATGGAAAGGATCTAAACACAAACGCATTTTACCATCTGGTCTCTCAACAATCACAATATTTGACACCCAGTCAGTTGGACCATCCTCGCGAATAATAATTTGCAAGTCAACCATGTTGTTTAGTTCTGCTTGTAAACGCGGTCGCAACTTTATTGGGATTTTTCTAGATGCGCAGGCAACTGGGTTCACGTGATCGTTCAGTAATATTTTGCAAATTGATGGTAAGCATCCTATACCTCCAAAAATTGACTCGTCTATTTTATATTGGCGCAACTCGTTCACCCGAGCTATCAAGTTGAGTTTAGTACATGCGTCTAATTCCAGGAGTTTGTTGCAATTTATATCTAACACATACATTTTCTCTGCTGTCGAATATTCTCTGTAACTTAAATTCGCTTCAAAATACCCCACCACCGGCAATTTAGTTTTACTAATCTCTCTTAAAACCATTGAGTTTTTCTTTAAGATGCATTCATTAAATCCTGCCGATTTAAAGGCGTTAAGTGACATCACTGACGCGTCAGCTCCGCTGTCTAACTTGAAGTTCACAATAACATTATTTACACCAACATCTTGGAACCAAGACGTGCGGTCGCTGTCCACGCTGTCAATTGAGATGCTATACAGAAGAGACTCACTCATTGCGGCGCCTTCGTCCTCACCGGTCGCCTCGCTGCCTTCCTCCAGCTGATGCACCGACATACTCCTGCACATTTTAGCAAAATGATCTCCCCGGTTACACCTATAACACTGCACGTTACGCGCGGAACACTGCTCATTCTCACTGTGACCGCGCCCACACCTATCACAGACTCGGATGTAGTTAACGCGTTGTTGTTGTTGTTGCGGCTGAGCGTCGCGAGGGCGGGCGCCGCCCCTGCGCCGCCCGAGAGCGCGGCCGCCGGGCCCGCGCGCCCCTCCGCTGCCGCCGCCGCCGCCGCGCGCCATGTACTCCAATTGCACGGGCGCCGCCGCTCCGCCGCCGCTGCTGCATGCCTCTGCTTGCCGGTGAGCGCTCTCCGCAGCGCGGCACACGGCAATAGCTCCTTCTAGGTCCAGCTTACACTTTGATAGCATTCTTTCTCGCATTTGTTGTGACTTCATTCCTCTGATTAATTGTGTTAATATTAGACTGTTACGTAACGATCCAAATTCACAAGTCTTACTTTTTATCTTCAGGTTACCAAGAAACTTGTCGAAAGTATCCTCACCTTGATAAGTCTCAAAGAATACGTGTCTTTCGTAATTGATATTACGAATAGGATCGCAATGTTTTGCAAATGCCTTCACTAACGTGTCATAATCACATCTTGACTTCTCATCAAGGTCCAACTCTTCTAAAATTTCTCGGCCGTATTTTCCAATCACGTGGAGAAACAAAGCACTCCTCTCACGCGACGAGGCTCTCTCCTTGTTTGCTGCTATCAGAAAATAGTCAAAAGACGATTTCCACTCTCGCCAATTAACTGCGACGTTGCCATGTTCGCTCATGGCGGCCGGTTGCTGGAGCGCCGAAAACGTCGCCATCGGCTCACCGGGAGTTGTTTTTGTATCGGTCATGCTCACAATACGTCAAACACCAAACACAGCACTTATTCCTTGCTAATCCTGACTTGACCTCACACCTGACACCATGTAGTGGTCTGGAGAAAGCAGGAATGATACGCACAGAATGGAGTGACATAAACAACTGATTTATTTAACTAGTACCCCACATTACAGGTTCTTGACCTTATCTCTAAGTACCTACAATAGTTACAGCTACTCACTACACCCTGGTTCACAAGAGCAGGAATGCTACACAAGTACCTAAAGATTCACACCGTGTAGTATATTCTCATGTTTTATGGGTTACTTACGAGGTTTTATCCATATAATCCTTGAATTTGTATTATTTTCTTCATATTTTTTAGTTTGTTTGTTTATTTTTGTCATCATTTTGACAATACTGTCAGTGACCTTCCGTCACCGACTAACGAGATAGTTTCTAACCATGTAAAAAGTTTGTAGTTAAGAGTTTGTATATTTTTAGTCTAAATTCTTAATTTTATGTCGCCCTATGTTCTATTTACTGAAGCGAACGACTAAAGGTAAACAAAGACACAGCATCTCTCAAACTTACATCTGACTCAAAATAGCTCATGCACGCAGCTTTGCTTGCATCGTTGTACTATTATGTATTCTGTGGCATCGTATACATCGGTTTGGCAGAATCAGCGTTGGGTCCGGCTCGCTCGCCCATATTTTCCGTTTCGTAATAACAAACACAAAAGTATAAAACAACTGGACGATGGACCAAAAAACTTTACCAATACCTTATTTACAATGATGAACAGACTAAAGATAAATTACCTCTTTTATTTTCTTTAGTCGCACTCCCATCAACAACAACGTCAATCTTACTTTTTTTTTGTCTTTAAATAAAAAAGAGGTTCGTAGTCAGCTCCCCATACTTCTTCCTACACTTCGCGTAGCCATTAGCATAAAATAGTCGATCATAATCGGCCTTTAAACAAAAGTCCGTCATCTTTCCTAGTTGCGAACATATTTGGCAGCAGTAGGATCGCTTTTATTTGAGGACCACTGAAATTTTAGATATTTTTAGGGCATAGATCTCTTAAGCAAATTTATGGTATTTTCATGATAAAATAAAATATTAGTTAAATAAACTGCAAGTGGGGGATAAATCAGGTAATAACAGTGTTATTGTGTTAATTGCTTAATGGTATTTATCATATCGTTTGTATAACTTTGCTAAATATTATGCAGTGTCATAAATGTGACATATTGAAAAACCAAATTTTTGACATGTTGACACTTAGTCGTTCGCTTCAAAAAATAGACTGTAGTACTTTTTATCATACTTATTTTTATAAAAATATCTTCCCTGGATCCCTTCCCTGAACCTGGACATCTTTTCGGACCTGCTACACCTAAATCTTCACCGTGGAGTTTCTACTTGACCTGACCGCTAAGAAGAATTACATGACCTGGCTGCCTTTGGAATTGGATATTTTAAATTCGGAATCACTGAAAATCTAAAATTCGACTTTCAAACCGGACCGAGTTTTCTTTAAAGATGAAAACCAAAGGATGGTCATTCAAGTCTTCGCTTCCAAAAGAAGCAGTACTAAATTAAAGGCATTGTCCCGGGGCCGAGCTGACCCCGGGACGCCTTCTCAACTGTCATTTGGCTTCGACGCGTCATAAACCGAGCTCTTTACTAAAACTCTAAAACTCCGACATCAGCCCCCTTCCTCTTCCTGCTGAGGCCTGGAGGCCCTGACTACGAGGGAGCTTTCCAGTACACTGAGTACCGGAAGTCTTAACCGTGGGATCACCTCCCGCTGCGGCCTGGAGGGCCGACTCACCCAAGAGCCCACTGCGTGCGAGGGTCAGGCGGGTTTTGGCTACAGAGAGACCAGCGACGTCTTCGACCCTTAGGAGAGGATCACCAAGGGATCAACGGGCCCTCCTGTAAGTCATCCGAAGACCGTGTCGCATTGCGACACCCATTCCCTCCAGTCCCATTGTAGATATTAGGTAAGCAGGAAGTGCGCTAGATTTAAGTAGTTGTGTAAATATTTTAGGGCAATAAATACTTTTCCTTGTTCCCCTCATCTTCATATTTTCATTTGTTAGGGACTACCTATCAACCGTCAAGGAAGAAGTTCCCCACATGACCAAAACCTATAGAAATAATATAGCCAAGCATGATGACAGATTCGCCTCACGCCGTCTTGTGCAACTTCCCCAAAAGACACTTAAAGAGAAACCACACATGAGATGAGAAGAATACAATAAGTGCTATCTAGATTTAGATGCACAGAATTACAAGTTTATGTTTTACTTAATATCTAGGTTTCAATGTCAGCCCCCAAACTAGGCAAAGCCTGTATCTTGGGGACTCTTATTTTCGTTTTACAAATTTTAAATTACATACCTACACGACAACTGTTTTAAGTGCATCAAAGCGTGCAGTGGATTTACAACGGATATACATATACAAAATATTTAATAAGGCATGCACTAAAATTATAATAAAAACTAGTAGCTCCATCTCAGTACTTATGTCTTGTTATTATGTGTTTTTACTAATCAGCTTTTCGGTATTGTTACGGGCTAGGGTTCTGGATTTGGATGTAAAACGCCAATGACAACTTCTTAGGATTTATTCACGCAGGGTCTGGTCTGCAGGTCTTCACGACACGAAGTCCACACGTAGAATCCAATCGCAGGTCCAATCGAAGTCCAATAGTATCGCTGAGGTCGTAGGTTATCGCTCGTTATCGCAGGTATGTTCGCTCGAAGTTCACTCTACGCTATTCCAAATGGAACTGACAGTGCGCCGCGGCGGCCGCTATTTATATCCGGCGGCAAGGGTTCTAGAACATTCCCGTACCTACGTACCTACACTCGGTACACGCGGCAACGTCGCTCGAACAGTAACCCATTCAAAGAGTTTTGAACCTTACGCTAGTGGACATACGAGTCATTATTGCTTGCAGCGCAGCATGCGGCGACTATTCGATAGGCTTCTAGAAGGCTCTATTCTAGATGGTTCGGGATAGGACCGCGACACTGCTCCCCTCTTAGAGATGCTCGTCCCGAGCATCTTCATTACTGCCGTGATAAGAAGCTAAGCGGTCGATGTGAACCACTTTTTGTGCACCTCTTGGCTGCCGTTGAATTCGGTACGTCACGTCATTTAACCGAGTTACCACTTTGTACGGTCCCTCCCATCTTGTCTGCAATTTCGGAGATTTTCCTTTTCGTCGAGTTACATTGTGAAGCCAGACTAGTGCTCCTTCTTCGAAGCCGCTTGTATTTGCTCGGCGGTCATACCTAGTCTTTATCTTTTCACTCGACTCCAACCCGTTTTCCCGTACTATGGCATGAATCTCTCGCATTTTCTCACGTAACTCGGAAATGTAGTCGTGTAGAGAACGTGAGTCGTCAGGAGGGCCTCCAGTCAGCAGATCTACTGGTATTATCAGTTCTCGGCCAAAATTTACACGCGCCGGGGTTACCTTCGTGCTTTCATGTTCTGCCGTTCTGTAGGCCAGAAGAAATGGCGGTATGTATTTGTCCCAGTCTCTCTGGTGCCTGTCAACGACTTTTGCTAAATGTCTCTTAAGTGTTTGGTTAAATCTTTCTACCATGCCGTCAGATTGAGGATGATATGGGGTGGTCCTAGTCTTATGCATTCCCAATATTTTGCAGAGTTCTTGAAATACTTGAGACTCAAAGTTCCTGCCTTGGTCGGAGTGTATTTCCAAGGGCACACCAAACCGGCAAACTACTTCCTCAAACAACTTGGAGGCAACAGTCGTGGCTTCTTGATTGGGTATGGCGAATACCTCTGGCCATTTAGTGAAGTAATCCATAACTACCATGAAATACTTATTTCCCGATTCCGTTACTGGGAACGGTCCAGCCACGTCAACTGCAATGCGTTCCCATGGCGCACCAACGTTATAAAGTTGCAGATTTCCACGGCTTCTAGTTGATGGGCCCTTCACCGCGGCGCAAGTAGCACACTTGCGGCACCAATCTTGCACATCTTCTCGACAATGGAGCCAGTAAAACCTTTCTCGAAAAGTCCTCTTTACGCCCAAATGTCCACCTGACACGCCGTCATGTACTTCACGAAGGACATCTTGTACCTTATCTCTTGGGACAACTATCTGTAGATGGAACTCTCTGCCGTTAGGTTTCTCCCATTTACGGTAAAGTGTTCCGTTCTGAAGAATAAAACTGTCCCATTGAGCCCAGTATGCCTTGGTAACAACACTAGTAGGAGCGACTTCGCACCATCTTGGCTTATCCTCGCCTCGTTTCTTCCATGCGACAATGAGCCGTACATCTTCGTCATCTTCCTGTGCTTCTTTCATCGCCTCATCTTCCCAAGATCTCGATGGACTCATTCTTGTCAATCTCAATGGCAGTTCCTTTGTCTCTTGTTTGGCACAGTGCTTGCAGTCTTCCGGACACGGCCTTCTTGACAGTGCGTCAGCATTTCCATGCGCCTCTCCGCTGCGGTGTTCAATCATAAAGTCGTACTCCTGCAGTTGTTCGATCCATCGAGCAACTTGCCCCTCTGAATTTTTAAATTGTAACAGCCACTTCAGGGCGGCGTGGTCAGTGCGAAGCGTAAACCGCATGCCGAGGAGATATTTGCTGAAGTGCTGTAATGTCTTTACCACAGCCAAGAGCTCCCTTCTTGTCACACAATAGTGCCTTTCAGGTTTCGATAGCGATTTACTAAAATAGGCCATCACAACCTGTCTGTCGCCCTGTTTCTGCGATAACACTCCTCCGATCGCTGTGTTACTGGCGTCAGTGTCAACAATGAATTGGCCGTTAGCCTGTGGAAATCCCAAGGTTGGGGTCTCGCAAAGACATTTTCTTAATTTTTTAAATGAACTCTCACATGTGTCATCCCAATGAAATGACTGCTTGTCTTCAGTCAGTCTGTGTAAAGGCTTGGCAATTTCAGAGAACCCCTTAACAAACCGTCTATAATATGAGCATAGCCCTAAAAATGCTCGCACTTCGGTCTTGTCTTTGGGAGTAGGCCATTTTTGCACTGCTTCGATTTTGGCTGGATCGGTCTGTATGCCTTCGCTGGTTATCACATGACCGAGATAGCTAACCTTGATCTTAAATAAACTGCATTTCTTTAAGTTTGCTCCCATTATCTTCTTAAAAACTTGCTCTAGATTTTGTAAGTGGTCCTCAAAATCTGTTCCCATGATTATGACGTCATCCAAGTAGACAAGGCAGGCTTCCCCAACTAATCCTGCCAGTACGCACTCCATAAGTCGTTCGAATGTAGCTGGCGCGTTGCACAATCCAAAAGGCATCACGTTAAATTGCCATAGACCTTTACCAGTTGAAAAAGCAGTCTTCTCTTTATCTCTCGGATCAATTTCCACTTGCCAGTATCCGGATTTTAGATCTAACGTCGAGAACCATTTCATGCCACTCAAAGTGTCTAGGGTATCGTCTATTCGTGGCAGTGGATAACTATCCTTTTTCGTCACGTCATTAAGCCGTCGATAGTCTACACAGAACCTTGTGCTACCATCTTTCTTCTTTACCAACACTACGGGAGAACACCATGGGCTAGTAGAAGGTTCTATAATCTTGTTTCTCTTCATGTCTTCCAACATGTCTTGTACTTCCTTTTCTTTGGCAATCGGTATGCGCCTCGCTCGCTGACGAATAGGTCGCTCCTGTGCGGTGTCGAATTTGTGTTGACACAAACGATGTTCTTCCAGGATTTCCTTCGTCAGAGAAGATATCCCCAAAGCGCAGTAGCAACCTCTTAGCTTTCATGCTTTGCGAATAGCTCAGATTAAACTTAGAATCCTCAAGGAGCTTAGTGACTATAATTTCACTCCTGGTATTCGATGTGTTTGAGCTTGGAGATGATTGGCAGCTTCTCATCCAAACGGCTTCCTCACACCGTCCAATAACGTCACCTTTGCTAAGGGTAATCTCACGATCGCCTATATTCACAACCCTCACTATAGCGGTCTTGCCTCCATAGACGAGAGTTCTTGCTGTCAGCAATTTCTGACTGGCTGCACTGTCTCGTGTATCTTCAATCAGCACATACTTATTCCGCTGATTCTTCTGACTCGAAGGCAGCTTCACCTTTACTTCAGTTTGTGCTCGTCCAGGTATTACGATTTTCTTCAGGCACGTGATATTTCCATCGGGACCGCCAAGTATAAAGTTCTCCTCATCACCACATTTAAAGACACCGTTAGTGGCATCGATGTGACAGTTGTGTTTCTTCATAAAGTCTAGGCCCAGAATGCAATCATCCATAATTTCGGCTATGATTACGTCGTGAATATATGACGCCTCCCCAACACATATCATAACCGATCTTTCACCCAGGACGGGTATCTGTTGGCCAGAAGCGGAGAGAAGTCTGCATAAACTGGTGCCTTTGCGTCTCCCTACAGCTTTCACCAGGTCTGGTCTCACTATTGTTCTAGAGGCTCCTGTATCTAGGGTGATTTTGCACTCTATTTTGTTCACTGCACCGCGTATTAGTGGACTGTTCCCATTCCATGCTTGTGAGATTCTGGTTACTGGGGCTACCTCCGCTCCAGCCAGTACCCGCCCCGCAGTTCTGGCTTTTACTCGTTTCCCTGATTCATGGTGGAGGGCGCAGCGTCATGCTTCTTTAAGAATTCTTCAAAACGCTGCTCCATATTTTTAAGACGCGCATCCAGTCTGTCATCTGTTTTGGTTGCTTGCCTCTTCTTAGGACACGTGAACTGCAGATGCCCTCTTTCCCCACACTTGTAACACATAGGCCCGGAGTTCTTCTTGGGCGGTGTCTTGATCTCTTTAACCTCCTCCGTAACTTCTCGAAGTTTATAACCTTGCCGGATATCTTGACGCACAGCTTCTACTTCCAGGGCGTGTGCCAGAGCTTCTTTTAATGAAGAATGGTGGTGGAAGCTTTACTGCAGCCCTAATTTCAAGATCCTTGATTCCGTCGACGAAGGCTTGCAAAATATTCGTGTCCACCATCTTACTATCAGTAGAAGGGTACGCCTTTCGAAACAGCTTCTCAATTTCCAACGCCCATTGTTGAAGTCCTTCACCCAGGCGCTGAGTTCGGTCGCGTAGCTGAGCACGAAAAACGTGTTCCAGGTGTCGTTCCCCGTATCTGGCCTCAAGTGCCTCCAGCAGATCTTTGAACTCGCTGCCTGTCGTGGGCAATGCCTCCAGGACAGATAAGGCCGAACCTCTGAGCGCGACGGTGAGGGCTGTCAAGCTCTGTTCGTCCGTCCATCCGTTTGAAGCAGCGACAGTCTGGAACTGCTGTCGGTAGGCGACCCAAGACGTAGTACCGTCGTACGGAGGCACTTTCACTTTAGGCCCCTGGTTTATGCCGACAATTCCACTCGACGTGACTCCAGCAGGTTTTATACGCCGAAATTCCTGCTCTAGTCCAGTGAGGCCGGTTTTCACATTTTTTAGGTCCTCCCCTAATTCGGTTACCCGTTCGTTCACTACTTCTACATCTTCATGTAGCTTAGCGACCGTATCACTGAACTTTGTAACGGCAGAAAGGTTCGTCTGTTGGTCTGCCTTCTGTTCTTCTTGCAGGCACTGCATCTGCTTGCTCTGTTCTTCTCGCAGGCCTCTTTGTTCTTCTCGTATGCCCTTCAACATTGCCATCAGGCATGACATATCCAAAACCTCCATTGGACGTGACTGAGGTTTAATGTCTTCGGTGGGCGTGACCAGGTGGGCGTGGCTAGGAGGCGGAGCCTGTTGGTCGGTTGGTGGAACCTGGTGGTCAAGGCCGGTGGGCGGAGCCTGGTGCACGGGGGCGGTAGGCGTGGCCTGGTGGGCGTGGCCAGTGGGCGGAGCCGTTGGACAGGTACGCTGTGTCTCCTCGATGGGCGGGCGTGGTCCGCACGCGCGAACATATCGGTCGCCAGCCGCGCCACGAAGGCGTCCAGCTCCTCCCACTTGAGGTCCCTCGCGATCGTCGCATTCCTAACGCAGCGAGGCGCGCCGACGATGGTGCGTAGGGAGAGGTTCTCCTGGGCTCGGAGCCGCTTCTTATTCGACTCCGAGACAAGCGCGAACCATGCCGGCGCCGCGTACGTGAGGCGGGGCCTGACATAGGTCTTGTAGACCCCGAGCTTCGCTCGCAGAGGGAGGAGGGAGGTGAAGATTGGACGCAGCTTCGCGCGCGTCACCTTCACCTGGTTGACGACTGCGCTGACGTGCGCAGCCATCGTTAGTCCACGGTCGATGGTGACCCCCAGGTATTTCACCTGGTTTTGCCACTCGATGACCCGTCCGTGCAGCCGGAGCGGCGGCGGCGGGTGGCGGCGGCCTGTCAGCATGGCCTGTGTCTTCCCGACATTGACCAACAGACGCCACTTCTTCAGCCAGTCGGGGAGAGCGTCGAGGGCACGCTGCATCTTGGTTGCAGCGTGCTTGGGTGACATGGACGACGCCAGGTAGGCGGCATCGTCGGCGTATAGCACCAATTGGACGCCCTCCGGGACTGGTATGTCGTCGGTGTATCGGGCGTAACAGGCCGGGGACAGGCAGCATCCCTGGGGGACGCCGGCAAGGATGTGGCGACTGACAGTGCGCCGCGGCGGCCGCTATTTATATCCGGCGGCAACGGTTCTAGAACATTCCCGTACCTACGTACCTACACTCGGTACACGCGGCAACGTCGCTCGAACAGTAACCCATTCAAAGAGTTTTGAACCTTACGCCAGTGGACATACGAGTCATTATTGCTTGCAGCGCAGCATGCGGCGACTATTCGATAGGCTTCTAGAAGGCTCTATTCTAGATGGTCCGGGATAGGACCGCGACAGTATCTTCATAACTCAGGGTTCTCAAGAATTTAGTAACATGTCTTTTGGCCGCATATTGATTCTATGCTTATAAGGCTAACCAAATTTATTTACAAGCTAGGTAGTAGGGACACAATAAGAAATTTTTTCAAAGAAATCAACATCCTAACAGTTGCAAGCCAATACATTTATGAAAATATATAAAATAATGTACGTTACGAAAAATATTAAAGACTTCGAAACACTTGGTAGCCATCATAACGTTAATACTTAATACTAAACATAAATTGTCATTTCCACGATTTAGACTTGCAAAAGTTAATACTTCCTTTATGGGGCACTGTATAAGGTTCTACAACAAGATACCCCAAGATATATTAGAGTTACCTCCAACGCGATTTAAGAATTGTGTTAAGCACACTCTTTGCAAAAAAGCTTATTATAAAATCAACGATTATTTAGAAGACAAGGACGTATGGCTTTAAATAGTAGTTTAATATAAAATTTAATCAGAGGATAAATGTGTCTAGTGTTCAACACATCCAAGATATTGTTTTGTAAGTTTTATTTGTATTAGCTTTAAGTTGATTTGAGAAAAGATGGTCAGAGTGGAGTTTTTTTTTTTTCGCTGCCTTTTTCTGCACTACAGACGGCCCCAAGGCAGCGGCTAACATTATACATAACTGTATGTACATTGACATTCAACAAGCAGAATGTAAATTCTTTACGTTGAAATAAATTTCTGATTCTGATTCTGATTCAAAACTGGGAGGGAATGTCTGACATGCCAATTATCATACAAAAGAACTGCTTATGGTCATCAGACCAATCGCAAGTATGAAAAGATAATAAAAAAACTTACTTAACAGAAACACTTGCAAGTGTCAAATACACACAATATTGACATTAGTTTAGAGTACCTAGAGTAGTATGGCTAAGTACCAAACTGACCTGTACCACTTCATAAATGAGGCTGTGGCCTGAACACATTAAGTGAAATCTCCACACAAGTCTATGATGTAAATGACGACTTGTGACATTTAATAAGTGCTGCAAGTCGCTGTGAATCATACACCTCCATACTACGTAAAATAATACAAACTAAACCGCACCGTGTGCAATTGCTAAATCGTACATGGAGGTCTTATGGTGTAGTGCCTCAGCAGAAAAAGCTCTTTATAGGTTAGACAGACATCTTAAGGCTTATTTTCAGGGGTAAGTTTTTCATAAATACCTACAGCAACATGCTGAATCTTTTTGGAAGTTACACATCACAGAAATTAGGTAATTGCAGTTGTTAAAAAGCCAAGTCTCTGACAGTAAGACCAGCCACTAGTCTTACAAGCCTCCACCAATCCAGACTAGGCGACCGTGTTGGAGTATGCCTTATACCTTCCTAAGGACCTGTTCCCCTCGGTGGGGACATAATGGGTTGATGATGATGACTGCGAGATCTGCACATTCTCCTTTGAACTTTCTTATTAGGCTCTAACCTTAAGCAAGTAATGATATTACCTTATTCATTTGTTAGCCTCTTAGGTAAATAGGTTACAGAGTAAGCCTAAAAATAACAGGTTTCACAAGACATAAAATTTTGTCCTTAGATTTTTGTTCAAAAATAAGTTTATATTTTATGTTTGCTGTGGCATTGAACAATGTGATATCAACATGCGGTACATAATTTTGACCACTGTGATTACCACTGATGTACAATAACAACTCTTGGTCAGATTGGTGAGTAAAGTATAGGTGCACTCTTACTTCAAGCGGGCTTTACTCACCAAGTTCTGTCACATTGATACAAAAATTTTTAGCAAAATTTGTGATGGTAGTTCCCGATTTCACAAGGTTTTGAGCACAGACGATATAGTGATACTGTGTGATACGGTTGTGGGAGCAGAAGCGAGGCGAGTGTTGGTGGAGGCTCCGCGTAGGTACGCACCTGCCGCGGTCGCCCTCAGCGTGTTCCATGTCGCTACAGGCCGCTCACCGCCGCGCAACTGCAACCGCACTCAAGGAGAGACTCTACATTTATCTTATTGAAGGACGCCACACTCACTGGGTAGTAAAATGCGACTCAATCACGTATGCGTGCTTGATATAAAAACGAAGTTTATGCTTCGTACACTGTGTAATCGAATTACGGAACTCGAGCAGAAATCACAACACAATCAGAAAACATTCAAAAGCAACACCAAAACCCTATTTACTTTCTTCAGCACAGATTAAGAAGGAGATAGTCAGCCAGTGTTGCCACCTTGCCCATGGAGAAAGTGGCTAAACCGCAGTAAAAAAGTGGCCAGATACCAATAAATTAAGGCCTAAAGTAGCTAAACAAAATAATACTTTTCTTTTTGATATGTAAGTCCACGCTAACCTCTTTTTTCACTTCTTTTCGATCCGCACATGAGCTCCCTTTACGTTTCGATCAGATGTTTCTCCTAAATTTTTTTTTTTGGTTCCAGCAGTTTGATTGAATGAAAGCACAAAAAATGACCGAGCGACACCAAACCAAGAAAGACACAATGAATGAATGATTGGATGAACGAAATCTCCATCTGTTAGTTTTATTTTATTATTATTATATATTTATTTTTACAGGGCCTGTACGAAACTTTAGCCCTAACGGATGTTCGGAAAACAATTGTTACAAAAAATTGAACTTTACGCCATGATGGCTGAAAACGGAATCCTCTCCATCTGTTAGTAAAGAGTTGCGTTCAAAAACATAAAAAAGTAACTAAGTTTAGTGTCATAATAAATAAACGTACAAGAAATCATTAAATACAAATAGGTACACTTCTTTTCATTATAAATTAGTGAAATATTATAACTTTTACAAAATGAATAAAAGTGGCTAAAAATGGTGGCTAAAATATTTAGCTACCAAAATATTTTTTTTTGTAGCTAACCATTTCGGAAATGTGGCTAGATCTAGCTATAAAGTGGATCTTTCCGTAGGTATTTTCTTCAGTCCTTATTATAATATTCGAGGCACATAGCCTTGTCTAAGGTATTTGTTCTTTTACTTCATAATCCAGAATGCTTAGGTCAATCCGTGTTGTCAAATCAGGTATCTATGTATTTTCAGGTCACATCCGAGTTAGGTATCAAATCAGGTAAAATAGGTCTATTCCGGTCTATTATTATTTTTCAAATATCTCCAATGGTATTCTTGATAAAATTATAAAAAGGGTAAAATGCTTCTATATTCTTAAGGAGATCCTGAATAGAGCGCGGGATATCAAGGGCTTCTTTGTAAATGTTCAATAAGCTAAGCTATCAATAAATACTAGTCTTTGCATATTGAATTGAGGACAATCAAAAAATATATGATTTAAAGATTGGTTTTCAGAATTACAAAATGTACAATTTGGGGAAGGAATCATTTTCAATCTATGCAAATGTTCATTAAATCTGCCATGTCCAATTCTCAAACGACAAATTGTGGTGTAAAAGTTTCTATGAAGATATTTTCTGACGATAAACCATGGTTTCTTAATGTCCGAATTAATATACATAGCTGTACCAATTTCCTTTTATTTGTGTCGTTTCTTTCCAATGAAGCATCCATTGATGTTTAATATTCGTTCTAATGTCGGTTTTGCAATCTGAAGCTGGCAACTTAATATCCTTGACAGGTATTTGGTGAATATTGGGGGTTTTTACTATAGAGCTAGCAAGTTTATCAGCGAGTAGTTCGTTACCCGAGACGTCATGTGAGATGTTGTCCAAAACAAACGTATTTCTCTATCTTGATTGAGCCAAAGCCTACTAATTTTCTGCCTTATCTTGTAGACAATATAATTTGTGCTACCATTGTACGTGGGATTTGACAATGCCATTAAAACGCTCATGCTGTCCGAAATTATCAACCATTTTTTGAAACTGAGGTTAGTTGATTCTATATATTCTAAAGATGCATAAATAGCTTGAGCTTCTGCTGTGTATAACCTCGTAAGGCCCGACCTTGAAAAGAACAATTGATTTTGTGATCACTTGAAGACATTGGGCCTCACGAGGATATACTTGCATTTGGTGGCAATCTGAACCCTTGTCCCAATTTAGTGACAGGATCATAGTAAGCCATGGAGACGTTTTCGTTACATTTCGAGCCATCTGTATAAATTTGTCTAAACTCTCTGTGTTCATCCAATTTATTGTAAACTGCATATTTATCACTCAGTGTCCTATCTATGTGAATCTTCAACCCACAGAATTTGCTCTCATATGATCCTTCATAACAAGGCAAAGTACTACTATTGTAGATATTATATTTACTCTTATAAGTTAAAGTTTCTTGAATGTTAAGAGTTAAAAAGTTATTAGAGTTAAGCCTCAGCAGTTTAGAAAGAAGGAGATTGCCATCTTCAGACAACATCTTGATAATGAAATTAAGTTTTAAATTATTGAATCTGATCATTAATGGACACAAGTTACACTCAACCTGCATTGAATTAATTGGAGATGATTTAAATGCTCCTAAGATTAATCTTAAATTTATATTTTGAATCTTTTCAAGTTTGTCTACTAATTTTGGATCTATACAATAACAGAAAAAACCATAGTCAAAGTGACTTCTTACAAGGGCTTTGTATAGAGTTAAAAGAATCTTAGGATCGGCACCCCATTGGCTGCCAACCAAAGATCTTAAAGTGTTGGTAGCTCTTAAAGCTCGTTCTGTTATGCAATCAACATATCTACACCATGAGAGATTCCATGTAAAAACTAAACCCAAAAATCTTGTTTGAGATTGAATTGGTAATAAGTTATTATCATATTGTAGCTTAACTGTGGTGACTTTTCTTTGAGAATATGACTACTTTACTTTTAGCTGGACTAATTTCTAGATTGAAATTTTGAAAGTAACTATGTAATTTTTCCAGTGCTAGATTTAATTTTTGAGTTGTGTGTGTGATGTTATTACCACTGCAATAAATAGCCAAATCATCGGCAAACTGTAAGTTGCTGACTTCTGTTCCTAACATTTCATTGAGCCTGTGGATGTAGAGAATATACAATAATGGGCTCAAAATGCCGCCTTGACAGACGCCTTTAGTTGACAATCTAGGTCCGACAATATTATTGCAACTCATCTTAACATAAACTTCTCTTCCACTGATAAACTCATAAATCCACCTTACACATTTTTCAGGTATTCCCAAAGAAGAAAGAATGGTACATAAAACAGAATGATTAATGTTATTGAAGGCTCCTACAATATCGAAAAAAATACAGACAAGATGTTTATTACTGTTAACCGCAGCGTCAGTATCATGGAAGAGATGCCCTATACTTTCTCTTGCTGACCGACCGCGGCGAAACCCGAACTGATTTCTTGGAAGAATATGATTGGATTCAATATAAAACTCAAGACGTTGTTTCATAAGTTGCTCAAAAAGTTTTCCTGCACAGGATGTTAACGCAATGGGACGGTAAGAGTCTGCATCATTTGGATCTTTTCCTGCTTTTAGAATTGGAACCAAGCAATCTTGTTTCCACTCTTTTGGAATTATTGATTGTTCCCAAAGTAAATTTAAAATATATAAAAATTCCACAAGGCAATCTGCTTCGAGTTTTTGAAACATTTTGTAAGAAATGCAATCTAGACCAAAGGTTGTGTCTTTACGTGACTTGAGCTGCTTTTAACTCATCTATGGTGAATGGATTGATAATGTAACTATTGGTGGGGTTTACGGAAAAATTAGTATTTATTTGTATTGGTTGTGAAACAAAGTCAGGTGTATATTTCCTTAAAAAGTTATTAATCCAAGATATTTCATTATTACTACTTAGTTTCTTACTTCGTCAAGTTGGTGGGTACATTTTTAATTATACCAGTAATTTCAGCGCTTGAAGCAGTTATATTGGCCTTAAATTGGTAGTCTTTTAAAAATGTAGCATTGTTCAAGAAGGCATTAGCAAGGCTGGCTT
This sequence comes from Yponomeuta plumbellus, assembly GCA_947310845.1. Taxonomy (NCBI): domain Eukaryota; kingdom Metazoa; phylum Arthropoda; class Insecta; order Lepidoptera; family Yponomeutidae; genus Yponomeuta; species Yponomeuta plumbellus. The sequence goes on along the minus strand of OX371208.1, from coordinate 20,834,234 downwards.
TTTCGAAGTATAAGGCAATTTTGAACTTGTTCATTGACCTAAGGTATTTGATCCCTTTATTAAACCTTTTGATGCAGCTAGATATGGACATAAGATCTCGGGTTCCTATAGGTATATCCACATTGGAACACTCTACGAATACTACAAATTCTGCAGCACCGTAATCCTCAGGGTATCGTCTCTTATAATCTGTTACCAGATAAGGTTTTTACTTATCTGTGCTTTCGACCTCTGACTCGGACGACGACGACAAGTCTCCTTCACTTTTCTCTTCAGCTTCATCTTTTTTCCGCTTTCCCCTTGTTCGCTCCTTCCCCATGATTGGCCTTTTTTTATTTGTGTCTGCAGACGCCTTTTATTTCTAAAAACCCCTATTGATACACGAATAATCGATGGAATTAATAAAAACTTCGAAAATCCCGCCTGGTGGTTTCAATGGTTTCCCGCGCTTTTTCTGTTTCTTTTTATTACTGACATCACCACAGATTATCTATACCACAGATCACACGGTGATGTCAGTAGTGTCGTAGTGTCAGCACAGCATAAAAATCTGACCCAAACAAACACATTCACGATTCGGTAGAGTTCGTTTCACGAAAGAAGTCCACTGAGTTAACAAATTTTGGCTTTTATTGTTATATTATTAAGGATCTTACCGTGGGACTTCTTTGGTGAAACGATCTTTAGAAACCTCAGGTAGAAACGAATACGAACACGATTTGTATGAATGAATTTACGAAATTGAATAAATTTAATTTGTGGTGGAGTATGGCCTATACCTTCCTCAGGGAAGAGACCCGTGCCCCTTGGTGGGGAGATAATGGGTTGATGGTGATGATGAATAAGTTAAACCGACCGAAAAAATGCCATAGGCGGACTTAGGTTCGATACTTTTATCAAATAAACACCGCATACATCGATAATGGACGTTATCTATACAGGGCGTCCCAAAGTTATGGGACATGACGGGAAAGTAGGTACCTTAAATATCGTAAATAGGGTATTTTGCTGAAAGAAGACTATGTTATTTTTAAAAGTTAGCAATTCTGCATTCAAAGATTTTCTAAAAATTACTTGCCTCGTCTGGGAATCGAACCGACTCGACTTAAATGTAAAAAAAAATCACCCCTACTTTTATGATGCCAATCGAAAGAATCGAAAAATAATTCTTCCTAAGTAACATAGTATTTAAAAAGAAAGGAACAGCGTGAAATCAATCATTTTAATCAAATTAAAATTTTTTTGAAACGTTTATTAGTTAATTGCTCAAAATGTGTTATATTACGTATTATATATTAAAAATATATTACGCAAAGAAATACAAAAATAATTAGGTACTTGGCTAGTTTTCACGTACAGGCTAAATAATATTTATTTAATGAACTCTACTTCGTTAAGTCATACGAAGGTTGGTGTACTTTCTGAACTGTTTGTGTTGTAATTATGCTGTCAGGTTGATATAATAGCTAGTTACAGTGCCACCTTCTTATCTGTTCAGTTGATAGCGGCGCTAGTGGAGAATTTAGTAAGAACATTTCAGAAATTTACCTAGAACTATGAGAATATTTGTACCCGTCTTTCAATTTTAATGAAAATATATCTATAAATCTCAGTAAGTTAATAAATAAAACAAAAATGGGGAACATGATTTACAATTAATTAGTTAGTTACAATTTTGCCCACCTGAACAGATAACTTGGTGGCGCTGTATATGACTTTTCTGAAATTTGGTTTGTTGGTAAAAACTAGCAGTCAAATCTTGAGCTTGAATAACAATTTACATCTCTAGTGATCATGTAACTAAAATTTCTTGATTTTCTACAGAGAACTTGGCAGCACCCAATAGATCTCAATGAGCGTTTTTCCTTATGTCAAATTTAGTTTTAAAAGGATCCCTAGGTGGCGCTGCCGTACAGTACTAATAAACGTCAAAGCAAAAAATAATACTATAGTTCTGTGAAATTTGTGATGGTTGGTTACCTAGAAGAAAAAATGCTGTTGTCAATCAATCAATTTATTTATTTATTTGTAAACATAGGTAAATATTACAAGCTGTTATAGAAATATTATAGTCTCTCTATGTCTTGCCTTTAGGCGTACAAAATGTCGTTTGGTGATAAGTGCGCTTTTGGATACTTTGGAGTCTTTGCATTGTGGGTTTGAATTTTTATTTTTATTACGAGAAACCTCGTCCGAATAGCAACCCTGGTTCCTTCTCTTGTTTAGTGATCTGTGGACTGACTTTGACATTGATTGCTACGAATCACAAATTCGCACAGACCTCAGAAGAAGGAGTACCTCTTCTGAGGCACAGACCTACGGCCGAATACTCAAACGCCAGTCAAATCGATCACTCAGTTGAAGAGCATTCAAATTTGAACACCTGCTAAATATAAGTGGTATACACAAACGTCATTCAAGCAAATTCAGACCGTGATCAGCTGAGAAGCCGTCAAATAAATAACAAGTCTGTTTTCATTTACAAAATATTCAAACTTACGTTGTGTATCCGTTTTACGCAGAATTGGTTCAATCAATTTTAAGTTTTATGCTCAAATATTAAGTTTTTACATAAAAATAAAATAAAATAAATCATTGTTAGATTTATGCAACAAACAAAAACTATTGTACTAGATAAATACCTCGTTTTGTACAAAGCAAAATGTTTAATGTTGAAATAATAATATGTTATATTGTCGTAGAATGAAACGTTATAGCTACCTTTTTTTTTTAGTTCGTCCCGCAAGGAACCGGCTAAGGTCGTAGACCATGCTGCCACGTCTTTGGTTTCTGTTCTTCATCGTTAGAGCTACCTCTCGATGACATTTGTTTGAAAATTTTACCACAATAAAAATGTTGCGGTACCTATTGCGGGTTTTTTGCGCTTGAAAGCTTTTCCCAAATATTACGGCACTAATCCAAAAATGGAGGAAAAGAAGAAAAGCCGAAAAGGAAACTTTGGTAGATATAGTAAAAAAGTACCTATTTAAAATTGTGTAAACACGATGACAACTCTTTCTTACTACTAATGATGATGATGATGTCCTCGTCGTGTTCCGACCTCAGCCGACAAAGAGGATAATGATGATATGGACATTGTTTTTCACTTAAGTTCACTGATATTAAAACTTTTTTTACGATTTGAAAGACCTCGCGACCACTCTCAAATTTTAACGCCTACTCAACTCATTTGACAGCTAAATCACGCTAACTTGCGTTCGAGTATACGAATTATTCGCTGAGTGATGTTTAACTACAAGTTATTTTGAGTTCCACTTAAATGTAACAGAAGCTTTTAACTAACGTTTGTTTATTCGAATTTTGTGTTTAACGGCTTGTCAATTGTTTAAGATGCCTTTAAATATTTGAATGACGTTTGAGTATTCGGCCGCTACTCTTCCTCATTGCAAATTCGTATAAAGAAACGAATGACGCCATCTAGTGTATCTCAAGGAACTAAGAAAAAAAAAAGGAAAAACGCCCATTCTCTTGTCGGTGAAGTTGATAACGACGTCTGTTTATTGAACTTGGCTCTCATTTACATTTATGACTAGTGGCTGGTCTTAGGTCTTAGTACTGTCTGTTCGAATGAATATGTCATCTCGGTAAAAAAACTCTTTTACATTTTCTATATTTTCCATTTGGACAAAATATTGCACTTATGGTAAAAAGATAACATTTCAACGAAAAACAAAAAATGTTGTACATAATTAACTATACGTAATTTTAACCGACTTCAAAGGAAGAGGTTTTCAATAAATTCGACTGCATTTTTTTGTTTGTTACAAGTACCTCAGAACTTTTGACCAGGTGGACCGATTTTGATGATTATTTTTTTATTTTATTTGAAAGCTTCCAGTGTGGTCCATGAGAAAGCCATAATTAGTCTTCAATATTTTGTCTGTTCGGCGCCTGCGTTTTTCTTCATAGCAACAAGTTACATACCTATGATGTGCGCTAATCGTCCTGCGGTCTGTTGAATAATTTGTTGTTCAATTAATAAGTGTTGTGGGGGGCAGTGGCGTAGCGTAGTAGGGGGGGGGGGGGGGGGCGGCCCGCCCCGGGCGGCAACTTTAGGGGGCGGCAAAATTTCACATTAAATACTAGGAACCGTGCGATACTAGAGCGAGAGCATTTATAGGTACAGATCCTTCCAACTGGTGATCCATGTAAACAGTCTGACCTAAATAAGAGGGCGGCAAAACGTTTTCCGCCCCGGGCGGCTGATACCCACGCTACGCCACTGGTGGGGGATAGAGCTGTTGTTTATCCTGGAAGTTTCAACCACTCACTGTCAGTTGTCACTGTTTATTCTTCAAATACTTTTATTGTTTTCCTTGGATGCCTGAATACAATCCCAGTATCGCCGAGCCGGTAATATGTAGGTACTAATAAAGCTTAGGTTAGCGACGGGCCGCGTAAAGGGTGTTCGGTTACTACGAATATTCACAAACAATAAATAAAAAAAACCGTTAGAAATTATTGACCGTTTTTTTTCTATTTAGCTTCGGGTAGTCCCTGAAGTTAAGCACCGGGCTTACGATTATTGTATTAGGGCCGAAAATTTAACAGTTGTCTGAGTTGTGTTGCAAATAAATCCGTCCAGTAGTTTTTACGTGAAAGAAAGATAATTGTAAATTTTTATTAAAGTCCATTCAGCAGTTTTTGCGCAAAAAAGTAACAAACATACACATTTACATACAGGCACATATAGTATTGCTTCTGGTCCCATATTAGGATACCCTGTGTCGTGGGAACCAGAAACAGCGACATCACACACATGTAAACATCCAAGACCTGGGATTTTTGTCTCCATCCGGGATTCGAACCCGGGACCTCACGCATAGTAAGCAGATGCGCTAACCGTTGCGTCACAGAAGTCGTCTACCATACATAAGTACACTTTTTAATATGTATTCTTTAGTAGTAAGGTAGTAAGGTTGAATGTGTTGTCGTAGAGGTACCTAAATTATGTATTCTACCTATTAAAGTTACCTACCTGACCTACCTCTAAGGCAATGTGGGTATGCACGGGCCAATGTAGGTACATGTACATTAGAGGTAGGTACCTAATAAAGTGCACTCCGTGCTTTCTACAAAAAAAGAAACTACCCAAACTCCTTCATTACCGCCGTTAACTAGCGAGTCTACCTAACTCTATACAGAGCTGTATTTAGGGTGACTTGACAACAAAACTGGTCTATCAGCTGTCGATGTACTCCGCGGAAGCGTCATAGTATGCTCTAACAGTTGTGAGCCGAGCGAGCCGTGGGGCGTCATCGGCCGGCAGCTGCCGCCGCCGCCGGCGTGCGGCGCGTCGATACGCGGCATGCGGCGGCGGCGGCGGCGGCGGCGGGCCCGGCCGGGCGCCGGGCGGTGCGGGGGGCCGCCCGCGTCGCGCGCCGGGCCGGCGGCGGCGGCGGCGGCGGCGGCGGCGTGGCGTGGCGGGCGGCGGGCCGCGCGGGCCAGCCAGCTCGCGCTACGCTCAGTCCGCGCGCCGCCCGGCCCGGCCCCGCGCGCATGGAGCAGCTGATCGCCGCGGTGCGCCGCTACCCGTGCCTGTGGAACAGCGCCGCCATCGAGTACCGCGACCAGGAGCTCAAGGACGCCGCTTGGGCCGAGGTGCTCAAGGAGACCGACCTCTCCTCGGGTGAGTGTGAGTCCGCTCGCCGGCGCGGCTCGGCCCGCTGCTCGCCAGTCGCCAGCGCACGCGCACACGCTCTCTATGCGATTGCGCTTCATGCATCGGACAGTAACAAACTATTGAGCCAGCGATTGGGATACCTACTGTAGTAAGCAAGACACAACCCAAAACAGAAAGTTGATTCCGTACTAAAAGCACACGTGCTTTAATTCACCTACGTTTGCGGTAGGTACATTGTGTACAGTCGTCAGCAGATCAAATCTGCTTAACATAGATTGCTACTTCAGGAACCTTATACGAGTACTGATGATTTGATGGACAGAAGTAACTTGAAAAAACCGACCAAGTGCCTGTCGTATTCACGCACGGAGGGTTCCGTACCATTATCTATGTAACATTGATTTTGAATATTTCAAGCGTACACCAGCAAAGGTAGTATGAGGACGCGAGTCGCGCGCGACAACGTCAAAAGTCGCGAGAATTTGATAGATAATGTACTGGAAAGTCGCGACTTTTGACGTTGTCGCGCGCGACTCGCGTCCTCATGCTACCTTTGCTGGTGCCGTTATCATTATTATGGTGTAAAAAAGTGCAAAAAAAATCCGTCGTTTGTATGAGAGCCCCCTAAATATTTATTTCATTTGAATCGGATTATTATTTTTTAAAGTGACTAATATACAACTAAATATTATGTAAATATTTTAAGAGTTTACCTGTTGACGTTATTTGTATTGAGCAAAAAACCCCACAAATATCGCGTTTGTTGTATGGGATTATTTAGCATTTTTTGTAACATCGATGATAGAATCAACATCACGAAAATTTGAACAGTCTAGCTATCCACAGTCCACGATATGCAGCCTGGTGACAGACAGACAGTGGAGTGTCTCAGTATTACCGGTAGGGTACGGAACCCTAAAAAGTAATTATTTTGTATGGACGTACAGTCGATAGCACATCATCCTATACACCCATGCGCTCTACTCCGTCGCGTTACGGGCGACTTTATAACTAAAATGTGTAGGTTTTTTTTTTTTTGTTTTATTTTATTTATTAAGGCACACCAAAGCACAAACACATTACAAGTTAAACCTTAAACTAATAACAGAGGACTGGAGTTTGTGCCAATTACAGGTGCGCACAGCAGTTTGTGCCAATTACAAGGTTGACGTGCTGTCGACTGGCTGTAGATTGGATCAGGTATGATTCTTGTGGCAATAAGTAGGTCAGTTTTTCCATTTATGTTTTGGCACAGAATACATAATCGCTCGTAGCCTGGGCTGCCTGGCCCGAGTGATCTTAAGCGATCACTAAGGTTAAGCAACATACGGCGCGTTCACGTTCAGTCCATGCATAGGCTACTGTCTGTCTATGTCTATGACTAACACTAGTGGAATTTTTCCGAGCGGTTCCGTGCTTCGCAAGGCACGTTATGCAGTTGGTGCCGGCTGCCGTCGATAGATGGCTGTCGTTAAGCCAAGTCAGAGGCCTTAGGGCGGCTTGAAAACTTCTGACAGTAGATATGACCAGCCACTAGTCTTACAAGCCTCCACCAATCCGAACTTGGCCCCCGTGGTGGAGTATGGCCTATACCTTCCTCAGGAAAGAGACCCGTGCCCCTCGGTGGGGACATAAACGTCAATGTAATTGTTTCAGTGAAGGAAGTGAAGCTGAAATGGAAGAAGCTGCGCGACAGCTACCGCGATGCGCTCAAGCGGCAGAGCGAGCTGCAGGCGCGCGACTCGGGCTTGGGAGGGGGTGGGGGCGGCGCGGGGGGGAAGCGGGTCTACCCCTGGAAGTACATGGAGCTGATGCGGTTCCTGCTGCCGCACATGAACAACCGCAAGAAGGCCGAGTCGCCGCCTCCGCTCGCGCCCGCCCCCGCCCCCGCCCCTGCGCCCCCGCCGCGCCCGCGCTCCAGCGACAGCGACAGCGACACGTCCCCGCCCAAGAGACACCGAGCCCGCGCGCTCCCCGCCCCCGCCGCCCTGCCGGCCGCGCCCGCGCCGCCCGACCCGCTGGACGCCTTCTTCAGTGGCATGTGCCAGTCCACCAAGCGGCTCCCCTTCGCCGCGCAGCTCAGCATCAAGAAGCTGGTGTTCGCGGCCGTCACGCAGGCCGAGGAGGCGTTGCTGACCTGCCAGGGCGGCTACCCCGCCGCGGGGGGATACCCGGCGGCGGGGGGATACCCGGCAGCGGGGGGATACCCGGCGGCGGCGTGGGGCGCCTCGTCGAGCAGTAGTGACGCGCCCACTGACGACAAGGGCTCCTGAGCCGCTCCGTGTCGCGGCCTCCGCCGCCGCCGGAAGATACTCGTATACTATTTAGGTATTTAGGCGTGCCTCCACATCCGAAGCACACACGAAGTTGTGTCGGTGAGTGGGTACCTACATATCTTTCAAAATAAAGTGAATATCAGCATAAGTACTGTTTGAATAAGACATTTTTATAATATCAAAGTAAAAGCTGACCGACTTACAAGAAAACAGAAAAAAAGTAAGTAGGAAACATGTGTACGGGCTCCCACACAAAACCACGAATTCGAACGAACGTACGTGCGTACGAACTCGCACGAATGCATCGCAAGAACTTCCAATCTGATTCGCATCGCGCATTCCTGCGATGTTACGTCATACTTGGTGTCGCCATTTTATTCCGTTCTGAGACGTCTTAATTTACCTGATAGTCAGTCCCAGCATTTCCAAAGGCATAACACGAATTCTTCCCTTTTACGATCGTTTTTGTAGGCATGGTGATAATAAACTCAAAAGTTCTTATGAAGATAATTATGCTCATTCTAAAATAATCAAAAAATTTATCTTCTTCTGTCCTCAACCCATAATATTTTCGAGTAAAATAATTCCCATCAGGGTTCATAATCGTAATAAATGGATGAACCCAAAATCTTCTTTTTCTTTTATATCTATTTAACAATAACAGTATTGCAACAATCTTTTTGCGATCCATCTTACGCTTCCTAAAAACACGTCCAATACCGCTGACTACCGCTGAAGGTATGGTTACCCCAGTGTTGCCAGATCCATTTTTAAAAAATCAGAAGATGGGACTTGTAAAAACCAGTAGATGTATGGGGATTTTTTTCAAAAAATCAGTAGATGCAATTTTGTTAAATAAAACAAAAATAACATCAAATTTTACTTATTACATTATTATCTTAAATATTTCTGTCAATATATCTTACTGTTATGCTTACTTAACATCTCAGGGCTTATATTAAAATCATAGCAACTAGAATTTTTAAGAAAATTTTTTGTGTGCAGCGTTCCGGAAATTAATCTTCCTAATATGTCAGCAATGGACTTTATTTTGCGACCTCTGACAGCTTGAGGAGCAATGAATTCCATTTTCTGTAAAATAGCCATATCATCATTGTGAGGGAACCTCATTAACAATTGTGCGATTGCCTCAATGTAGAACTCTAGGCAACGTATCTTGAATTGTTTTACATGTTCAGCGTTAAAGCAATTTGTTGATAAAGTTGCTGCCACTTTGGCCCCGAAATACCAGTCCTCTATTGGTAAATATTTCCGAGGATTTTTGTAATCTATTTTGTCGTAACTGTTTTGATTTATGTATTCCTTTATATAGCTCCCTAGTATGGTATTAATTACAGTTAAGACGTTTTTATAAATGCAATGAACGTTAGTGTATTCTGATTGCATTGTTTTGTTCAATGCATTAAATATTTCCAAGGAATACTCCATAAATTGGGAATATTAATTATTCATTGGATTGTCCAACATGGCCATTATATTTTCTGCCGATTTGAGACGATCTTTATGTACGGCATCACGAAAATATAGTTTTAGAGCTTCGTACTGCTCTAAGAGTCTCTTCACTACTAATTCCAGAGACAGCCACCTAGTCTGTGACGGTTGTAGTATCTTGTGCGGCTTGAGCTCTAGAAAATCTTGAAACTCTTTTAACAATCCGGCGCGTTTCGGGCTTCCATTTAAATAATTGTATATGTCTCGTGCTAAGTCCTCTGGCTCTCTAGGTAATTTTAGACAAGCATTGGATGCGACGAGAGCTACGGAATGACAAACACATTTCATTATGAAGAGCTGTGGTATCTCTTGTTTAAATTTTGCAGCAACAGAATTTGTCCTCCCTATCATGACATTTGCACCGTCTGCCGCTAGTCCTATCATATTTGTTTTATAGGGTATATTCAGTTCGATCATTTTTTTGGTCACGACTTCATGTAGCTTCTCTGCTGTAGCTTCTTGAACTTCGAACCATTCGAAGAAATAATCTTCAATCTGGGAAAGAAAAACAGCTTTTTTGAAATTTAACTTAATAAACATAGAAATTATTGGAAATGAAAATGAAAATATTGTACCTTGTTACTAGTTCTGCAAACTCTCGCAATTACTGCCAAATTTTTCTTCGTACTCTTATCAGTACTTTCATCTAAAGATAATGAGAACTTATTGTTCCTCATTGCTTCAGCCATTTTGTCGATATCACTACTACCGAGCACTTCTGTGATCAGTTTTGTAGTCTTCGTTCTGCCGCACGTAATATTTTTGCCTATTTCAGAGTCAGGGCATACTGCCTTTATAAGTGGGACCAGATGGTCCATCACATTCAGTGCAATGTTATGCTCAGCTGCGAAAGCGGCAATCCTGATTTCGCCTTCTTTTGCTTTTGTTTGCACTGAAGTCGATTTTTGTAAAGTTGGCATTTGGTATATGCTTCTCTGTCCCTGAAGTTTTAATTTATTTTTGCTGTGCTTTTTGGTTTTTCCGTGTCTTTCTACGTCAGTCTTTCCTCCTTTTGCGATATTTAAGTCACATGTACACACTTTGCAATAAGCAAACTCCACACCTGCAATAATTCACCAATCATTTAGGAGTTTTCCCTAATGCTGGTAACATTTTACTGCCGTCATTTCGTCGCAGCATAGGAATCTGTGGCTCTCTTTTTTCATCAGATAAGGCAAGCAGAGCGAAAAGGATAGCACTATCATAAAGTGCACTAGCTCTAGCTAGAATATCTAGAATCACGCGCGAGTTTTAAATTTCGTATCTCGAAACTAGGAACAAGAAGTATGATGTGTATGTAGGTAAGTAACAAAATGAACGAATAAAATGATACTGCTTAATTAAATATAATCCAGTATAAATCAATATGAGTCGGTACAGCATAGATTAAAATAAATCAGTAAGTATAAGAAAGGTAATTAAGAATGCAGTCAAAAGTCACAGATCAGATTAGAATATGACCATAATGCACTGAGCTGCCTTCTTTCTAAAACGAATCCATGTCCTCCAATAAATAAAAGCTATCCAACATTCTCACAGTATGATGAATGCACCTAGCAGTATATGAATCGAGACATTTTCTAAATCACAGCAATTTCAGAATGACTGTTAAAAGTAGAATGAAATAATTTTCTAACCTTTAGTGCTTTTAGAAAGCCATGATTTAAATTCCTCGTTCTCTTCCCATTCTGGTTTTGGCAGCACTATATTTTTTCCTCTTTGGTGGCGTCGCATTTCCGTCATTTTCATTTTCTGATGTTGAAGAAGACATTTTGATGCAGTGTTTTGATGTCACAATGAAATAATGCACTCAAACAAGTCAAAACAAATTCTCTGCAACTATAATTATGCGCCTAAGTTGAATAGAGATCATATCGCTTCTTTATAATCCTATTAGGTGATATTTAATTTAGTCACGTTATCATCTTAGCGGGTCTATGTAAAGCCGGTTTATTTCGCCGACTGCGGAGCATGATTCAAGTTTCAATATTGAACTATGTGTCCATCACATTAGGTCTATTTTAAGATGACAGTTTTGTAGTGCCAACCTAACCATGTTTCATTCCTAGCAGCATAGAAAAATGAATAGGGGAAAACCCCCAGCAGGTAAGTATTGCTAATAAAAAAAATTGTTACCTATTTGAAAAAATCAGTAGATTTTCAGACTTAATCAGTAGATCAGTAGAATTCTGGGAAAATCATTAGATCCCCCGAAAAATCAGGAGATCTGGCAACACTGGGTTACCCTAACTAAACTTTTGCCGCTCAAAATCGTATCGCAGCAATCAGTGGCGTAACTATACCATTTGGGGGCCGTGGCAAATTTTTTTGATGGGGCCCTATCAGTAAAAATCGTCACGTTGTACTTACTTTAATTTTAATCCCATCAAAAACATAAATGTGAATGATAGAAGAGCCAAGTTCGATAGGTATTAAGAACAGACGTCGTTATCGAATTCGCCAACAAAAGAATTGAGATCTATATGGGTGCTGCCAAGTTCTCTGAAGAAAATCATGAAATTTTAGTTACAAGATCACTGAGACGTAAATTGCAATTCAAGCTCAAGATTTGACTGCTAGTTTTTACCCACAAACCAAATTTCAGAAAAGTCACATAGGTATTATATTAACCTAACAGCATAAGTACAATACAAACAGAAAGTACACTAACCCCCGTATGACTAAACGAAGTAGAGTTCATTAAATAAATATTATTTAGCCTGTACGTGTGAAAACTAGCCAAGTCAAATCTTAAACTTGAATAACAATTTACATCTCTAGTGATCTTGTAACTAAAATTTCATAATTTTCTTCAGAGAACTTGGCAGCACCCATATAGATCTCAATTCTTTTGTTGGCGAAGTCGATAACGACGTCTGTTCTTAATACCTATCGAACTTGGCTCTTCTATCATTCACATTTATGTTTTTGATGGGATATCACTGCTTTTTCTACAGAGATTATTGGTATTGATCACTAATAAATACATCGTTACAGTGCCACCATCTTATCTGTTCGGTTGATAGCGGCGCTAGTGGAGAATTTAGTAATAACATTCATGAAATTTACTCAGAAAAATGAGATTATTTTAACTCGTCTTAAAATTTTAACGAAAATGTATCTATAAATCTCAGAAAGTGAATAAATGAAACAAAAAATGGGGAACAGGATTTGCTATTAGTTAGTTAGTTACAATTTTGGCCACCTGAACAGACAGATAACTTGGTGGCGCTGTATTTATTGCCATGCCAAGGAACCGATAACCGATGAATTATAAATCGGCTACGAACATACGACTTTTCAGAAACTCATTTACATTTTATTTCAATGAAACGTGCACAAAAAGTTGTTTACAGATATTATATAGTATCGGTTGAGACCAAACCATACAGCGATATAGAATTAAAAAGCGCCATCTATTGGCAGAATTTGGAACTAAATACTATGCGATATTAATATCAATAATTTTCAGTTTTTAGATTTTTTCCTTTGTATATGCCCAATGGTCTACCTTGATGCCAAATATCAAGTTTCTAGGTCATCTAGAAGTGGGTTAGGTTTTTGATCTATAAGTGAGTCAGTCAGTCAGTCATTAAAATGCCGGTTTTTAAACGTTAATATATCTATAACTGTTTGAGCAAAATTGATGAAACTTTGGATTCTAGGCAAGCTAATGGACTTTAAGAAATGTGCCAAATTTCATATACGTAGGTTAAATAGTTGTAGAGTTGTGAAGGGGTCAAAAGTAGCTCGAAGTGATTCCTGTAATATGGAACACACGGCTGCTGCGTCGCCAGTTCCTTTTTTCCCGAACTTGGCTGGACTCGCTGGCACGAGTCTAGATTTAATATAAACCACTTAGTAGTTATCGGACACTAAGAACAATTTTATTTCCATGGGCATGGGTTTATACATTTACATTCGTACATCTTATTCATTTAGTTCATGCCTCCTGTCTTTGGGGAGAGGGAACGGGCTATAGTCCTCATGCTAGCCCAATGCGGATTGGAGACTCGCATTGAGTCATCTTCCATTCGCTAGCTTTTCTTTGAAGGAACAACATCGTGAGGGAAACTTCATTTTACAATGAAATAAAAATAACAATTTCATTTCAATGAAATAGGTATTTATGTATTACCAAAAATCTTTTCTTCGAGCTTCTTGTTCCTCAAAATTGTCTATAACATCATCAAAGTTTAAAGATCGAGCCATGTCATTTTCCCTAATTCGTCAATTTCACTAATAGGTCACTTTCCCGATTCGTCAATTTCTTAAAAATCTTTAACACGTCAATATCCCTAACTCGTCATTTTCGCTAATTCGTCATTTTCTCTAATGCTGCGGCCACACTTGAAGGCGAAGATTCGTGTTTGCGTTGTCGCGACAAAATTTTGTGTTCGCTCTACGGCAAAGAGCTTGGCCACATCAAATAAACCTCCGCTCCGACTATCGTCCTGTGCCGACTTTTATAGATGACTGTACGGAGACTGACAGTAGACGAGTTGTAGATTTGACGAGTTATGACGAAAATGACGAGTTAGGGATATTGGCGAGTTAAAGATTTTTAAGAAATTGACGAATCGGGAAAGTAACCAATTAGTGAAAAGTGAAAAGTGAAAAGCATTTATTTCGATTGTAACACCATAACACAATTTATAAACAATATTTGTAGTAAACCAAAAACATAAAAATAAAGGTACCTCATACAATTATGTTGAACGAAATGTGCTACAACAGAAAAAGGCTGCAGCTCAGCAAAATGCTAGCCAGAGGCGACTAGCGCTGGTTTTCTGCTGCACCTAATTCGCTGAACTATGAACAAAATTTGACTATAAATAGAAAGAATAGACGAATACATACAATAATTGGATTAAAAACATTTTTATAGAAATAAGCATAAAATCGAATAAAGTAATGGCCCAAATGCCAGCAATAAAAATAAAGCAAATTTAATACATTTCGGCGTGTGTGTGTGTGTGTGTGTGTGTGAGAGGGTGTGTGTGTGTGTGTGTGAGTGTGTGTATGTGTGTGTGTGTGTGTGTGTGAGGGTGCGAGCGTGTGTGTATATGGGTGCGTGCGTGCTTGCGAGCGTGCGTGCTTGCGTGCGTGGATGTGCTGACACAAGACGGGTACATACAGGTAACACCTCAAGTAGCTAGGCAATTAGTGAAATTGACGAATTAGGGAAAATGACGAGTGACTCCCTAACCCTGAAAATGATCGTTCAGCACTAGTTCTAGTCACAGAAATTGTTACAGATAACATTAATGCAGTGCATACTTCAGGAAAGCTGCAGGATGAAATGATTCTTATTTATTATTATTAAACATTAAAAAAAACGGAACCCTTAGGATAAGTTATGTCTGTCTACCTCTCTGTTCGTCCGTATGTCTCAGGCATTTTTTTCCGAAACTATAAGAACTATACTATTGAAACTTGAAAAGAAGATGTATTCTGTGAACCGCAATAATATTTTCACACAAAAAAGAAACAAACAATAAATTTTCTGGGTTCCCCATACTTAGAACTGAAACTGAAAAATAGGTCTTCAAATATGATAGTTTTCAATATATATATTTTCTAAACTGAATAGTTTGCGCGTGAGACAATTCCAACAAAATTGTAAAATGTGTGTGTCCTTCTTGTGAACTTCTAAAATAAGAGAATGATAAAACTAAAAACAATATAATATATTGTTATTGTTACCATATTATGGTGTACATTACCATGCAAATTTCCACCGAAAATTGGTTCGAACGAGATCTTGTAAGTAGTTTTTTTTAATACGTCATAAATCGTAAACCGCAATTTACCTTTCATTCAATCAACTCAAATATAAAAATAATTTTTTTTAGAAAATTCAAGGGTGATGGACCATTTTTCAGCCACACTATTTGCTTCCATTTTTATATTTACAAATTCATGTCGATACCGTTCCAATTCTTCGAAACAAATTTTCAAACATTACTCATCACATCATCATTCTTCAAGTACCGACTAATTTTAGGCACGTAGCTTTTTATTTTTTTTCTTCAGTTTCCCTCTTTCGTTTTCGTTTTTCGCTCCCACTTCCATATTTTCTGGAATTAGACATTTTAAAATCTAACATTCACAATCAACTTTACCTTGCCACCATTTGCAGTTTCAATAAAACAACAAATTTTAATACGAATACTCAAAGATACAAATGACCAATTGTAAAAACAATCACACAAAAAATGCGCAGTCAGTAGAGCCCTCATAAAAAATAGCAAATCCGGGATTGCCGTAACTTAGTATTATAGTTCATCCCAGCGGCAGCGCCACGAAAAAAGTACTGAGCGGCAGCGTCACGAAAAAAGTACTGTCTTGTTAAACAAAATGAGGGATTTTCCTAATCGTCAATGCTCACCTTTTAGGACCGTTTAGGATGTGTTGAAATGTTTAACGATGAACTTGAAATTGTATTATGTATTTAGTTGTCTCACGGACGGATTTTAAGAACTTACAAAAATAAAACTTTTCAAGTAAAATAAAATGTACAATGTTAAAAAAATATTTCTGAGCTCGCGGTCTCCTGGGCCGGGGCCCCCTAGGGTCGGGGGCCCGTGGCATTTTGCCAGCCCTGCCACCCTATCTATAGTTACGCCACTGGCAGCAATTCGCATCGTATGTTCCTGCGATGCGGCATCGTATCGCATCGTGGTTTTGTGTGGGAGCCCTACAGATGTACCTACGTTTATATTTTTGATTAAAGTGTAGACTACATCTTATTGTATTTCGTTCTCGTTGTAGCTACGAAGTTTTCGAAGAACAACTATGGGGCCGATTTCTGAATTGAGAATTTCGCTAAGTAACTAGGTACTTACCTCTAGTGCTGCCTCGTCAAATTTCTCAGAAAAGAGCGTGATAGAACGTTATTTAAGTACCTACATTTGCTTAGTAAAAATTCTCAATTCAGAAATCGACCCTAAGGACCGGTTTCTGAATTGAGCAGGTATTTCGCTAAGCATCTACCTACTTAACTTTAGTGCTGTTTCGACAAATTTCTCAGAAAAGAGCGTGACAAAACGTCACTTAAGTATTTAGTGAAATTCTCAATTCAGAAACCGGCCCTAAGTCATGCTAAGTACTTATACTTATGTAATGTTCGACAACTTCTCACAGTTCATGATGATTTTGTGATGAACACATTAGAGTAATTTTTGTTTACCTACACCTACTATCATAAATGTTACTTGTCAGTCATTACACGTAGACATAATATAATTAATTGTTAGTACATAAGTATCAGCAAATATAAATTAAATACTTTTTATTGAGCTTTCCCATCTTTTCTTAACAGAGCGTTAGTTCGGATTACCCCAGGAGCAGTGATTAAGTAATAATGTCATTGTGTTATCTTATTATGGGCCGGTTTCTGAGTTGAGAATTTTAATTAAGTAAATACTTATATGTAATGTTGTCTCGTCAAATTTCTCAGAAAAGAACGTTACTTAAGTAGGTATTTACTTAGATTAGGATAGGAAATAAGATTAGGCAATCGTAATAATGCGCTCTCGGTTGTGAGCGCATTGTTATCATTGTGTAGTCTGCTAGCTATATTCTGCTGTCATACCCAGGCAGAGTCTGAAAAACAGCAATTACGCTGAGCCTCTGTCCTTTTCATCACAATTTATTGTCTATTGTAAGTGTACCCATGTACCTTATACATATTTATAAACTTGTAAGTCTTTAAATTGTAAAACACATGTGATGAATAAAGTCCGATTTATTTTATTTATTTATTTTAGTGCAAATTCTCAATTCAGAAATCGGCCCTATATCATTTAGGATGTTTTATAATGTCCAGACGGCTGTGTGACTGCATTATAAATAAATAATTATGCTATTAGTAGGTACCTACTGATAGCCGCGGTAGCCGCGATTACGCCTAAGTATTTCTAGGATTAGACCATAGTTTTATAAATTTTATAGCATCAAAAAAATCACGAACATGTATGTAACTATCCAAATTATCGCTATCTATGATTTTATTACAGTTGTGTAGGTACCTACCTACTGACTTTTGGATAGTAAAAAATATACCAAAAGGCGTCGGTCGTCAACCTTCTATCTTTATCAGATATTATTAAATATCTAATACCTAACCATTAGACTAAAGTAACCAAGAGAGTAAAATGTATTTAAAAACACCCGATTCGGGGCTAACGTCGCGCATAAGGGTCTCC
Source organism: Yponomeuta plumbellus (assembly GCA_947310845.1). Taxonomy (NCBI): domain Eukaryota; kingdom Metazoa; phylum Arthropoda; class Insecta; order Lepidoptera; family Yponomeutidae; genus Yponomeuta; species Yponomeuta plumbellus. The sequence continues at coordinate 20,816,592 of OX371208.1, read as the reverse complement.
ATTCGGTTCAGAGCGCACTAATGGAAAATATTTTTTGACCCTTTACTACCTAACTAATACTCCACCGTCGTCAGTCTGTCTCCACGCTGTAATCAGTTGTTCACCGATGATGTATTTCAAACACTAAATACTAAACAAGCGTAGCGGTTAGCGCATCTGCTTACCATGCGAGAGGTCCCGGGTTCGATCCCCGGCTGGAGAGAAAAAAAAAACTCCAGGTCTTGGATGTTTACATGCTGGTGCCCACGACACAGGGTATCCTAGTGTGGGGCCAGAAGCAATGTATGTGCCTGTGTGTAAATGTTTATGTTTATAAAGAGAGGCTCCAGTGTTTTTTTTATCAAACGCCATTTTGTTGCCTTTTTTGCTTGATAACGGCAACAGGTAGATGCATGAAAAATTAACAGAATATTTCAGTAGAACGTCGATTATCAGAACTAATTGGGGGACATATAGTAGTATTACACATATATTTTAATAAAACCATATTTGTAATCATTTCAATCACGTTAATTAAGTATAGGTATTGTCAAGTAAGAATAAAATTTATTTTCAAAAATTTACATGGTGTATACCCACTGTATACCTACCTAATAATAAGATAGGTATAGTACGCCTGAGGAGGTACATAACTTTTCTTTGTTAGCGTCCGGTCCGTTCGGAGAACAAACATTCTACTGTAGTTGTAGCTGTATTCACTTAACCCGGTGCGTGCATTGCATGCTACGACTATGAATGAATGTCTATGATCTGTCAGGATCGTGGCAAGTGACAGTCCCTGATCTCTGCCCACCCCTCTGGGATATCTATGTGTATTCACTTTAAAAATAAATAATTAAATTAACATTTCATTTCGCAGTGGAAAATACAGGGTGCTTGTTTATTGTGGCTCCGGCTATGCATGCGCATATTATTATTATTATTAAAAAAATAACTATACTTGATTTAAAAAATTTTACCTAAACCCGTTTCAGTAGAATGTCCTATTTTTCCTTCCGTGCGGCGTAGCTGTGCTATGGATGGAACGTCCGAGTCACTGACAATTTTCGTAACCTAAGTCGAAGTAACATTGCGCTATTACGATTAGATTGACGTGTAGCGAAGAAAAAGGGACGACGGCCTGGCGAGGTGGCGAGGGCATCCGGGCTACCGCGACAGGCCGGCATCGATCGGCGCGGTTGCGGGGGGCCGAGGGACCGGAGCCGGCGGCGGGTGCTCGTATGCGCGCGTGTGCGTGTGTCTGTCTGCGCGCCTGCCTGTTTGCGCGCGGGGCCGTTCGCTCGCGTCGCCGCGCGGCACGCGGCAGTCGACACGTCATCGTCAGTGGGCGCCGGCGCGCGGCGCGAGCATGGCCATGGCGACGGAGGCGGAGGCGGCGGCGGCGGCGATGGCGGCGGCGGCGGCGGCGGCGGCGGCGGAGGCGGGCGTGGGGTGGCGCGTGGAGGCGGCGCTGGCGGCGGACCGGCGGCTCGTGCGGCTGGTGGCGGCGCGGCGCGGCCTGTACGCGCGCTCCGACCAGCCGCACGCCAGCAGCGTCGCGCACGTGCGCCGCCTGTGGCAGGAGGTGGCCGACCACATGGGCTGGAGCGGTGAGTGGCTGATCGCTACTGTGTCAGTGCTGTGGATATCGTCTATCGGAGACAGTACTGGAACATTTCAAACTTTACCATAATCGAGTAATCTGCAATCAAAGTTTTGATCTTTTGGGACTGTAATGGTTTTTAGTAATTAAAAAATAAATAAAAGTACTCATCGAGATATTCTTATACTGCACTAGATAGTAAAAAAAAATAGACTGTATTTTTAAAACCTTTGATGTAAAAAATTGGTGTTTCAAAATTTTGGATATGATCCAGTACTGTCTCCGATAGACGATATAACCGCAGCGCTGCGGCCCTCATTGTTTTGGGTGGTTATCAGAAAGTGGCTCAAATTGCATAATTTCTACTTTTTATTCAGTTAATATGAAAAAAATGCGCCAAAGAAATTAAGCAGTTCTGATAATCGCCCTTTTAAGAATAGAATATTCTTTATTGCACACTAGAAAAACAAAAAGATATTTAATTTAATTTGTTTTGTTTATTTTTAATCATAGGTTATGTCATTATGTTTGACTTTGTGGTGTTAAATAAATCATCATCATCATTCAGCCACAAGAAGTCCACTGCTGGACATGCCTCCTCCATGGATTTCCAAAAAGACCGGTTGGAAGCGGCTTGCATCCAGCGTCTTCCTGCCACTTGCATGAGATCGTCTGTCCAAGCTGTGGCTGGTCGTCCTACACTGCGCTTGCCGATTGTGGTCTCCGTTCGAGCACAATTCAGCCCCATCGGCCATCAGTTCTGCGTGCTATCTGCCCCGCCCACTGCCACTTCAACTTACTAATCCACTGGGCTATGTCGACAACTTTCGTTCGTCAAGCATCTCTTCAAAAGTATCTTATTAAAGTTAATATCACAAATAGGTAATAAGCCAACAAATAATAAAAATTTAAACAATAGGTAAATAAAATAAAAGAGGTCGTGTTTTAAAACTAGGAATATAAAAGCGCACCATGTGCGACGCTTGTTACGTTGTTAGGGTTCCATAGTGAACATAGAACCCTCATAGTTTCGCCTTATCCGTCTGCCTGTCTACCCGCAGGCGCAGGGCCAATTACCTACATAAGTGTGGGAGTTTGATCATGACTGTAATACCTACTTGAATATTTTAATTAAAGGATTTTTTTTAAACCTACAATTCACGACTTACGTACATTCCAAAGGGGATTAAACTCTGCTTCCCAATGTACGTTAAATTATTATAGGAAACATTTTTACTACATTTTATTACACAGACAAACAGTCATCATCATCATCAACCCATTATGTCCCCACCGAGAGGTACGGGTCTCTTCTCTGAGGAAGGTATAGGCTATACTCCACTACGGGGGCCTAGTCCGGATTGGTGGAGGTTTGTAAGACTAGTGGCTGGTCTTACGGTCAGAAGTTTTCAAGCTGCCATGGCCTCTGGCTGGCTATTGACGGCAGCCGGCACCAACTGCTTAACGTGCCTTGCGAAGCACGGAATCGCACGGAAAATGCCACTAGCGTTAGTCATAGAACGGTTTCCCATCCATGCACTAAACGCGCCCTGTGTTGCTTTACCTTCGTGATCGTTTAAGATCACTCAGCACCGGGGCTACGATCGATTTCACAAGACAAATAGTACGTATGATAAAATCCCAATAAAAAATTGTTCACCATAGAGTAGGATATCGTTGGATTTGTCATTCAAAAATATTGTGGACCGTGACAGCATATTGTAAGGAAGACTCTGTATTAGAGGAAGAGTATTGCAGGGTGCCCGTAAGTCCAATGCTTATAGACACCCTGTAAAATACGTCCAGGCACAGCAATTCAAAGGATTCAAAGGACAGAAATAGAGAACGATATTGTTATCTGTAGAGCACTTTCAAAGGTAATATAAAAAATCCTGTTTGTAATTTTTAGCGTGCAATATAGTGTTCTTTATCTATGAGAGGGCTATTCGAATCACCTCAGTATTTTTAGGAACTTGGTGGTATTTAAGAAATTATTCTCTCATGTCCTGGATTTTTTGCTGGCAAGTCGATCTGGCAGACGTTTTGAGGACGAATGTTTTAGGTTTAGTTATAGGGTCCATTTTATACCTTTGGTTATGAAACCCTAAAAAATGCATCTTTGAAACTGCCTTGGAATGACGCGAGAATTCACCAGTTTTAGGAAGGGCGATACAACGTATTCTCTGGTAACGATATTCTTTGTCGATCGATACCTACGTATAGTTTCTTTACACATTTTCTTCACTGTTTTCCAGTATCCATTGGAAACAGATTTGATGATGATTGTTCCGACCGATTTCGGCCATGGCGACCACTTTGACCCCTAATCAGCCTATCTTCGCGGCGAAATTCCACTGAGGGCATGTGAGAATGCCGTTCTCATAATTGTAAGTTATGGCAGCAGGTGGGCACTTAAAAAAAAATACGAAGCTGATATTAGGTTCCCTAGGTAACACAGGTTGAAATGTTACCTGCATAATTTATTGTAAAACATGGCCCGGATTAATATTCATAATTCGCATGACAATGGACTTGTAGTTTGGGATCTGGGATGTATGAAATGAAACCAGCATCGGAACGCTTTCGTGGTGTTGCAGTGGCGGAGGTGCGGCGCAAGTGGTCGCACCTGCGCAACTCGTACTCGCGGCACCTGCGCAACTCGGCGGCGGGCGCGCGCACGCGCCGCGGCCGCGCCGTCAGCCGCTGGCACCTCGCCGACGACCTCGCCTTCCTGCGCGACCACATGGCCACCGACACGTGAGTGCTTGCTTCTCCCTCCCCGGGCATCCGCGCTGGCTGTGTGATGGCGCCAGTCACGGGTTTTATAGCGCCCGGAAACTCGCGACTTTTGACGTTAAGGGCCGTTGGCACCTAAACATACTTTACTGCAATTCTAAGTTACGAGATAAAGTGTTAATATAAAGATAAATTATAGTCATTCATAGTGTCGAAGAGTTGTACAACGACGGAATTAATCGATTTTTGGCATAATTTTAATAGCTGGCTAGAAAACAGCTCTTCGTATAAAGATAATGGACGAAAAACCAGAACATTGTCGAAATTGAAATTTAGTTATACGAATGTTAAAATCATACAGAATTACATCATTAATTTAGTTTTGGCGAAAACAAATTACTTTTTGTGTAATCGGAAGTCAAAGACGAACAAATTTTGCGTGCGAAACGTTTTTTATTCCTGTATTTAAATAAAGGCGCTTAAGGGCAGCGTTGCCAACTCAACGGATTTCCCGTCATATCTAGCGGATTGAATATGCAGATAACGGAAGAAAACGTGCTTTAACGACTGACCGGTTTTTTTAGTGGAGGCTAATTTTTTGCCGATTTTCATATTATTTTGATATTAAAAACCATTTTCTTTATTTCTTTATTTTACTGATTCAATTTACCAGTTGTCACACTAGCATGATGATCTTGGAATTCCCCTAGTAATAGACAACGTAGAACTAAGTGAAATCCATTTATTTATTTTAATTTTTCTTTATTGCAAGAAAACAAACAATTGTACAAACGAAATGCAATTTTTCTGATGCGGTCTTTGTTACACTTCAGGCAAATTAGTATCATTCTTTCTCTTTCACATACCTAGGTAAGTAATTGTTTTTGTTGTAGGTAGTTAGTTCAAACAGATACGAATACTAAGGAACGGATTACCCATTCACAATTATTAACCCTTTCAAACGGTTAACATTTTGACGCGTTAACAGTATGAAACAATTCAATTCAAATTCAAATTCAAAATGTAATTATGGTTTCGGATAACCTCGCCGAATAATTGCCTCTTTCTATCACACTCAACCAGATAGACTAAGACGAAAAATATTATACCCATTCGTTATATTGAGTAACCTAACCGTAACAGAAATGATTAGGTTAACAGAGCATCTGTTAACAGAGACGTTTCTGTTAGGTAACCGAAATGATTCGATAACATAATATTTGGGTTAACACATAGGAAAGGGTTAATAACAGATTTGTTTCGGTTATTTACCGTAACCGTGCGTTCACTGACGAATACACATTATATTAATTTGTTGCCTGCTTGTCGGATGTTTAATGAAATTTTAATTTTCAATGTTCTGGTATGTACAATAAAGAGTTATAATCTAATCTAATCCAGTGACAATGTTCTTATTATTAACACAATTATTTCTGTTTAGTTTTTTATTTATCTTATTTCACGAAGTATTTTGACGGATTTAATTAAACGGAAAACAGGCAGGATTTAACGGAATTTAGCTACGAAGTCAAATCAATCAAATGAAATCAAAAATTTTTATTTCAACGTAAAGAATTTACATTCTGCTTGTTGAATGTCAATGTACATACAGTTATGTATGTCGCAGTATAGTAGTTAAATCAGAGAGTCCATTGAATCTCTAGACAGTCAATCAAAGATCGATATTCAATCAAGTCGCTAAAGTTCCGTCAGACAAGTGAGTGAACGAAACGTTCAACGAGTTTCCTAAACGTTCCTAGGTATTTCAACTTTGGTAGGGTGACCAAGATATTTGATTGGAAACTCACTACGAAAACAAGACTTTTCTTCTTAATTTTGCTGAGTAACCATTTACAACAAAACAAAACACGGAATTTCTTCACGATGACACCGAAATAACAATAACAAATGAAATAATCGTGGCGGAGTCGACAACATGTTTACAATTTCACCAAAGACCACAATTTGAAACAAAACACCACTCACACAACAAACGAACGTTGCACAACGTTTGCCAAAAGAAAGACTCTAAAAGTAATCAGCTGTTGTCGTGACCACCATCTTGGTTTACATTATTAATCAACATGCTGGCTTTCGGTCAGTTAGATAGTTAAACTTTTCGACGCTGCTTTATTTAAATCAAAATGCTAGCAACTTGATTGAATATCGATCTTTGATTGACTGTCTAGAGATTCAGTTGACTCTCTGATTTAACTACTTTACTGCGACATGTATAATGTTAGCCGCTGCCTTGGGGCCGTCTGTAGTGGAGAAAAAGGCAGCGAAAAAAAACTCCACTCTGACCATCTTTTCTCAAATCAACTTAAAGCTAATACAAATTACGTATGAGTGTTCGTATACCAAGAATCTCAAGATCCATGAGTGCAATCAATACTTGCAAAGTAAAACATCATTTAATATTCTTAAAAGGTAATAAAACACCAATGTTGCGGCCAGACACACAAGTCGGCGGAATTTCAACATAATTGTTGGCAACACTGCAAGCAGCGCACGCGCGCGACAGGTGCGCGTCAGTCTCCTGCTTACGTTCTAGGAGAGAGTACGTCCGTCCGTTTGGGCCAGCAGTGGGGCTCCGGCGGCGTGTACGTACACGAGTGGTGGGTGCATTAGGCGCATAGTGGTTTGACCTCACCAAAGTAAGTACCTTTAGAATTGTATTTTTTTGGGTCGTGTTATTTACTGTCTAAGAGTAGGAAACATAAGCAGCAGTCCAGTAAAAAACGAATGATGGCTTGGATTTGATAAAAGAAAAAAAAAATAGAATTAGGACATTGTCTAAGATAATGTTATATGATGAGCACGGGAAGATGGTAGAACGGTTGACTCTCAAGCAAGAGGTCCCAGGTTCGAATACCTGGTGACTTATTATATTTTAAATTTATTAAATAATCTTAATTAATAATATCGCTAGCTGAAAATACAAATCGTGAAGATACACGTGGTAAGAATGTATGTGTGTGTTGTCTCCACTCGTATAGTTTTTCCTGTCTTTAGACCTTTCTCCTAACTATTTGTTTCATTTTTTAGGTACCTACAATGGGAAAACTAAAAGAGCAGCGCGTATATAACGCACGCGTTCGCAAGCGCGTTCATTGGACGAAAAGGAGAAAAAGCAGGTGAATGAGACACTGACGTCTGGACGTATGAAGTTGGGGAAAATTGTAGAATATTCATAAAAAATAAGTAGTTAATGTAACTAAACCAAACGTAAATTTGGGGTACTTGTATTTATTTATTGTTATATATTGTTACTATAATTTTACGGACATTAACTTTAAGAAAGTTATTTGTAAAAAATATTTTTGTTTTTTATTGAATGTCAATGTACAATCCATCACTTATTTATTGAATAAAAAGTCACGCTTTACAACAGTCAAATATTACAAACACAAAAATTAAAACTATGAATACACCCAGAACAAAAAAAAACTAATCAAAATAAATACACACACTCATACACCACAATACAAACAAAATAAGAACAATTTATTTTTTTGTCTGTTGTTTTTTTGCGGCGTGACAAATTTATCACGGTCCGAAGAGATATTATTCATGTTAGATCCATTATTTTTATAGTAATGACCATTATCTTAGTAGACCACAAATATTTAAATCATTTTAGCAACTATCTCCCCGACTACCACGATTCAGGCTCGACCTTGTGTGGTAGTCACTGTGCAAACTTATGTATACTGTAACAACTATTTTCTGTCAATAAATTTTATTTCAATTTTATTACAATAATAATTTTATTCCAATGGATCCAGCCATATAATAATAAACGTATGATTGAAGTTTGTAACTAATGAAGTTTGTTTAATTTACTTAAGCATCATCATCATTATCAACCCATTATGTCCCCACTGAGGGGCAAGGGTCTCTTCCCTGAGGAAGGTATAGGTCATACTCCACCACGGAGGCCAAGTCCGGATTGGTGGAGGCTTGTAAGACTAGTGGCTGGTCTTAATTAAGTCCCGCAGGGATCAATCTTAGGGCCGTTCCTTTTCTTAGTCTATGTAAATGATTTACCGTTTTTGGTACAAAAAATGTGTGAGATAGTGCTATATGCTGCTGACACGTCACGTGTTTTTAAAATAAAGAGACAGGAAAATAATCTTGACGAAGCAAATAATGCTCTCTCGCACGTTCTAGATTGGTTTACAGTAAATAATCTATTGTTAAATTCAAAAAAGACAAAATGTATGAAATTTACCCTACCTAACGTAAAATTAGTTGAAAACAACATTGTAATTGAAAATGATAAACTAGAATTTGTTGAAGATACTGTATTTTTGGGCATCACAATCGATGCCAAACTACAATGGGGTCCACATATTATAAAATTGGCACATAGACTAAGCTCCGCAGCATATGCCGTGAAAAGAATTCGAGAACTTATTGACGTTGCAACTGCTAGGCTTGTTTATTTTAGTTACTTCCATAGTATTATGTCCTATGGTATAATACTATGGGGCCGGGCAGCAGACATTGAGACTATCTTCATCTTGCAGAAGAGAGCGATCCGATTTATTTACAAGCTAGGTAGTAGGGACTCGCTAAGAGATTTTTTCAAAGAAACTAACATCTTAACAGTTGCAAGCCAATACATTTATGAAAATATTATGTACGTTTGGAAAAATATTAAGGACTTCGAAACTCTTCGTAGCCATCATAACGTTAATACTAGGAATAAACATAAATTGTCACTGTATAAGGTTCTACAAGAAGATACCCCAAGATATATTAGAGTTACCCCCAACGCGATTTAAGAATTGTGTTAAGCACACTCTTTGTAAAAAAGCTTATTATAAAATCAACGATTATTTAGAAGACAAGGACGTATGGCATTAAAAAGTAGTTTAATATTAAATTAAATCAGAGGATAAATGTGTCTAGTGTTCAACACATCCAAGATATTATTTTGTATGTTTTATTTGTATTAGCTTTAAGGTGATTTGAGAAAAGATGGTCAGAGTGGAGTTTTTTTTTCGCTGCCTTTTTCTCCACTACAGACGGCCCCAAGGCAGCGGCTAACATTATACATAACTGTATGTACATTGACATTCAACAAGCAGAATGTAAATTCTTTACGTTGAAATAAATTCTTGATTCTTGATTCTTGATTCTAATGTCAGAAGTTTTCAAGCCGCTTTAAGGCCTTTGACTGGGCTTAGCTACTTATGCCCAAAGCACACTAAACTCCATACTAGCTCAATTTGCAGATTTCCACGAGGCTTATGAAAATAACTGAAAATACTTTAATCAGCACCTTAGATAGGTGGTAACAACTTTGTGGGTAAAAAAAAGTACCTACGTATATATGTAAGTACATACTATCTTAAAAGGTGAATCTTGAGTATTTCATTAATTGGGACCAAAACTGAATGAAATAGGTACCTATATTGTTTTCGTTGTTAACTTAACTAATACCTAAAACAACGAAAACTTTATAAAATTTAATTTCGTTTTGGTTGGTAGAGTTGACAGCAGATCCACCTTTAAGTTTTTGTTATAAAGCCGCCTGTAAAGTTAGTGAATATTAATGTGAAACTGTCTATTTAAGACTTGACCATAATCATAATGATAGATTTCAAATTCCACTCATTCAACCAACTGTTCTTCCATAATCTGTGACATAAGGTAAAAGTAATTTTATGACAAAGTGCAGTAATTAATTCAAATAAGTTCTCAAACACTAAATCTATACCTACATAGTAACAGAAAATTTCAGAGAAGTGTTTCGTAAATGGACAATATTTTGCCCTAAATATCTCGTGTCGCTAGAACACTGTGCATGTTTACATTGTGTGCGTGAGCCCGCCGCTGCGCGTCGATCACTGCAACCTACATTTGAAAGCGGCAGTCCGCGGAACGGACGACCCTTATCGCGTCGTCGTCGTCGTGCTACCTATGCAGCTTTCACAGCCACGCCCCCAACCCAATAATGCTACCTACCACTTACAACCACACACGAACCACCAGCCAAGGTAGTATGAGGACGTGAGTCGCGCGCGACAACGTCAAAAGTCGCGAGAATTTAACAGTTAATGTACTGGAAAGTCGCGACTTTTGACGTTGTCGCGCGCGACTCGCGTCCTCATACTACCTTTGCAAATGTGGTGCTGATTCAGAATGCCATACATTTCAAAGGAATTTCTGTGGCCACACATAGCGACACTTAACATTTATTTGTAACGTTCAAAAAAGCTGGCCAAATGCGCGTAGGCCGGCATCTTCGTACTTAATAAGATACAAAAATTACACCCCTCATGAAGCACAATAAACTCAAAGTAAACCTAGGTACTGCAATTATAGTACGTAATAATTACTTATTTTGATCTTGTGTTTTTTTTGGATAGACGGGCGATGACTCAGGCGCCGTCGCTGCTGGCGCTGAATCTGACCGAGCCGGCGGCAGGCGAGGCAGGGGTGGCGGCGGCGACGGCGGCGGGCACGGAGAGCTGGGTGGGCCTCACGGAGAGCTGGGGGGGCAGCGCGGGGAGCCGGGCGGGCAGCGTGGGGGAGTGGGCCGGCAGCGCGGACGGCGACGCGGAGGACAGCTTCGGCGCGGAAGAAAACTCGTCGTACTTCCAGTTCTTCCGCGGCTTGCACGAGGAGTACCTGGAGCTGTCGGCGGCGCGGCGGCGCGTGTGGCGGCGCGGCTGCCTGCGCCTGCTGCACGCGCAGCTCGACGCCACCGACACCGACGACGACGCCGACGCCGACGCTCGCTCGGAGCCCGAGCCCGAGCCCGAGGCCGAGGCCGAGCCCGACTACGACGTCAAGCCTGTCAAGGTAGAGATAGTCGAGCACCCGCTCCCTGAGCAAGAGCAGACGATACCCGAGCACGAGTGACTACATTTATTTACTTATATCTACTTACTTGTGGGTCTTTGTACACTGTAGGTATATAATATCAAACAATGGATCAGCGCAATAAATACGCCTATATTTTTGAACACAGGTGTCTCTCAAGTCACGCCACTTCTTTCTGTTGTCAGCTATTCTCCTCCCTCATTCAGGAGCATGTTTGTCAGCCGAGTTTTATTCGAATTTTTAAGACACAGAAGTCTGCCGACATAAAATCCTTCGTGTTTAAGGGTGGCAACTCAAATTTTTTTTGTAAGTGGGTTGATATTCGAATTCTAAATAAATCTGACTATTTTATCTGACGTTACAGAATTACTACCCCAAATAAATTTTTCATCTTGGGGGCTATCTATAAATTATGTCACACGTTAAGAGGGAGGGAGGGGTCGACGAAGTGTGATATTGTGTGACAAGGGGGTGGGAGGGTCACAAATTTCGTGATTTCACTTTTCAAAATCTGTTCTAATGTATGTGTTAAGACACGAACTTTGAACTATTAACGAAAAAGTCAAAAAGATTTGCCACTCTATCGGTTCCTAATTAATATATTAAGTATATGAAAGAAATTTCGGAACTGCTGTTTTAATTGCATAATTTCTAGATGTAAAATTGCAAAATATGTGACGTTACGCTAGGGAGGGGCGAGTCTCACAAATGTGACCAGCTGTGACAAGGACTGGGGAGGGGTCCAAAATCATGAAATTCGTGTGACGTTCTTTATGGATGGCCCCCTTGGTAACGTCTGAAGTAAGGTTTTTGACTGCCGGCCCACAGGCTTTCTTAAGTTGTGTGAAGTAGAAAATTAAGTAAAAATTTTAAGAAAAAGTAAATTAAGTGTAAATATAATTTTCTTTCCTATATTTTTATAGGCATACGTAGGAGTAAAGATTATTATTATGGAATGTGTCCGTTTTTCTTTAATTTTTATCATAGCTTGACATTAAAGGTTAGAAAGTAAAAGAACTAGTATTTTCCCAAAAATAGCTTTACAAACTGTTTAAAGATAGAGAACATTATCTGTTTTTCACATTTTTTTTGTTTCGGTGCAATTAAAAAATAAAGAAAATTAAGACGATTGTTACTTTTCACCATCGCCACGTTCTCTGCTTTAACACTGGCATTAATTGGTTGCTGAATAACGAGACTATAAACACCCAATAAGCGTATCCAAGTACCTACCTACTTACTTTAACTACCTGCCTGGTTGAATATTGCGGTGCTAACGAAAAGCGCTGTAACTCACAATTTTAATTTAGGTAAGTATTCGGAGTAAATTTTATGCTGCCTGAAACTGATCATTTTTCGGTAGGCCATGCCTACTTGTTATGGTGCCCTCCCTCTTCGGATGTTTGTTTATTTATTTTGTTGTATTGTACCTAAGTCAGGGCAAAACGTCTAGGTACCTATGTTTAGGAATGCTTAACCGAATAGCGTAACTCCAGAATGTAGCAATGAAATAAATAATCAACAAGTAACGAAAACAATCGTGAAATCGAAATAGGTACATGATGGCCTGGAAGGTGTAAGCAAGATTTAATATCATTTAGCGCCATCGAATAACCATAAAAGAAACTATACTTTTTGGAGAATTAATCTGAAATTCTATAACGTTATTGTTTTTTATCGGGTTTATACTAATTTTAAAGCCGGTCTCACCTGCGTAATACTAATAAGCAAGAATCGACTGAGATAAAAAATGCTACCATTGGTTATGCCGATTTTGCGGGAACATAGAATAGGAGTTACACACATAAGGCTGTTGTACACGGGAAGAGTAAACGGTAGAGTAGAGCGGTAGAGTACTAACTATCCTACTAACTCTACCAATGTAAACAGCACTGATATAGAGGATTAGTAGTATAGTTAGTACTCTACCACTCTACTCTACCGTTTTCTCTACCCGTGTACAGCAGCCTATACCTACATACCGAATAGAATATACGACCATCGTTTTGGATGTCGCCGCAGAGTCGGATAAAGACAGCAAACGCGACATAAAATTAAATGTGTCAGTTACTGCACTTTTTTATTGCACTCGTAAGACGGCTAATATCAATGATGTGACTTCAGGCGGCAGGCGGCGGCGGCGCAAGTATCTATTGACATGCTGCAAGCAGCGAGCGTGCTGCTGACAGCATGCTGTCTTGGTAAGTACTCTCAACTTTTAGTTGGAAACATGACGAAGGCGTAGACATGAAAGCTTTAAAAGCAATAATCATTTATGTCAGAAACAAGCTGTAAGATTTCGAACAGATGTTTAAAAAAAAATAGACCAAGTGCGAGTGAGGCTCGTCCACCGAGGGTAAATACACTCGTGATTTTGCTAGTTGGATAAAAATAGATGGGCGGCCGTTACAGGCGCATGGGTGTTATCGCGGGCCGAGCCGCCCGCCCCGCCCGCGCCCTCTGCTCAGGGCGAGCCGCATCTATTCGAGCTGCTGGACGCGCCGCCCCCCCGCGGCGCCGGCGGCGGCGGCGCCCGCCGTCAGACCATCGACTACTTCTTCTACTACCCGCGCGAGATGCCCGCGTCGCGCGGCAAGCGGCAGAGCGTGCAGCTGCTGCAGCAAGCGATGTACAAGACGCGGGCGCGGCTGCGCGCGCTGGCGGGCGTCGTGGCGCCGCACTGCGCGCACCGCGCCTACCGCATGGCCGTGCTGCACGGCAGGGTGGAGGCGCTCGAGCGCGACCTGCACGCCGTCTGGTCCATGGCCGCCAACAACGAGCTCGCCGTCGCCTACGGCGTGGAGCGGCTCGTCTACCTGTACGCGCACGCGCTGCGCAAGTATCTGGACCTCACCTACATCGTGGAGTACTTGCTGCTGCTGCACCACCGGAACGTTAAGTACGTGTACGGGGTAAAGGCGCGCGTGGACCGCCTCAACGCCGGTGGCGGCACTACCGGCCCGCCCGGCGGCGACCGCCCTACCACCCCGGACGACGACGGCGACGGTCCTACCGCCCCGGCCACCACTAGCACCGCCAGCGCGGGCATCGAGGAGGGCACCGCTGGCGACGGTGGCGGCGGCGACGGCGGCATTCCTTAAATCGGCGGCGACGGTAAGAACTAACTAGAAGCAGAAGGTATGTAATAAATTGCCAGTCATTATGAAAAAATTTCTTTTAATATCATTTGTACCGTAAGAGTTAGTGTCACTGACAAAAAAATGTAACGTCTACTATCAGTCATCTCACTCATCACAGCACAGACAGTCTTTGCACTCGTTACAATTACAAGACGCGCAGGGCTCCTCTCGCGCGGCTTGACTCTCCACCGCCACCAGCGAGGCGGCGCTCGCGCGGTCACCGTCCGAAGTCGGCCGCCAACAGCAGGCATCGCACTGCGTGCGGGGCATACGGGGCAGTGCTCGCAGTTTTAACACTGCCTTGTCTCGCTGGTCAGTCCTCGCACTCGGCCGCCAGCAGCGCGTCCAGCACCCGGCGCTTGAGGGCGGCTTGTCGCGCGCGCGGCAAGGCCCGAGCGCAGGCGCAGACGCTCGCAAAGAACAGCTCCAGCCCGTCGTCCGCCGCGCGCCGCTCCGCCCTCCCCGCCCCCGCACTCGCCTCCTCCACCCTCGCCTCTTCCCCCGTTTCCTCTGCGACGCCGCCGTTCTCTTCTGCGTTCTCTGCTGGATAATAGACTCTGTGGAAAAATGAAAAAGGTCCAACTATGAGTATGCCCCGTGGCTTCGGTCCCTGCCCTGCTGTCGATTACAAAGGACGAAGCGGTTTGTAAGTTTAGAACCCAACAATTTTAAGTTTAGAATAATTTAGCTACGTCTCCTGAAATTCCTGAGCCAACTAACCCTTTTTCCACAACTACCTATTGCAATTTTAATTAATAAATAATATATAATAATAGCAAATAAATAATAAACCGAGTGTTTTACTTTTTAATGTGTTACTACCGGCGAGAATCTATTATTAGCTGTTAGACACCTAGTTGTTATAATGTAATTTCATGCTGACGATTCTCCAAACCGAATAAATAAATAAATACATTATAGATTACTTTAAATTGCCTGGACCGATCTTATTGTAAGATAAGATAAGAATATTCTTTTTATTATTAAGAATATTGTACCTACTTATGTGAATATGAATACCGTTTATCGGTGTAAATACTGATAACAAAGACAAGATACTGCCCTGCACATGCGCGACGTGAACGTAACTCGGCAAGAGGTCGAGGGCTGGGAACTGGGAGCTGGGAGCTGGGAGCTGGGAACTCACGCGCGCTTGGTCATATGCGGCAGCAGGAAGGACATCTTGGCCTCGAAGTACCAGCGCGCGCCGCGGCGGCCGCGCGCCGCCGTCTTCTTCAGCGCCTGCCGCAGCGAGTCGCGCAGGATCTTCCACTCGCGCTTCAGCACCTCGCCTGCACGACACACATACAAACAAAGTATCGGTTATTAATTCAGACATTTTATGACAATTTGTTGGGCTGAGACCATAGGATACCTATAATACAGCCATAAAGTGCATTTACAATTTTGCAAGCAATACAATTTTAAACGCTGAAGTTTCCTCAATATCATTTCCTTTATGTGCATGTGCAGTGCGTGTGCAGGTGCAGAAATCTTATTTTACAATAGTGTTACAGGAAGATAAAGTTACATGTATGTACACCACTTATAGGTAAGCACAGCGTTTACATAAATTAAGCTTACATCGTAAATTAGTTGATGATTACTGAGTAAACAATAGACAACTAAACTAAATAATGAATTAACTACACTGCCTCTGTATAAACCAATTTCTTAAAATCACTGAATGTTTGATGGGTAATGTCAAAATAATTGCTCAAATCATTGTAGGAACGACAGATAGGTCCGTTGTTTGATACATTATTGTTTGTAGCTGGAACATGAAATAAGCGGAAAAATCTTTGGGGGCGGTTGCTGGCCCTGAGACTAAGGAGTGATATACCATTAATGTCAAGGGACCCATTGATGAGCTTATGCAGCAGCATAAGGTCAGCTGAACGTCTTCTGGACTCAAGGCTCTGGAAATCGAAGTGCTCAAGCCGCTGAGTGTAATCAGGGAGCACGCGCCGTTTGCCTATCATCAGATAGGTGCCTGATGAAACGGCATTGGATCGACTCGATTTGACTGTCACATAAAAAATGTGACAAACATAGTATGGTGACCAAATGGACGAGCAATATTCGAGAATAGATCTGACCTGTGACTTATACAAAATGAGTTTGCTGGAAGTTTGTTTAGAGGGTTTGGTCATGCGCAGCACGAAAGCTAATGTATTGTGCTATTAGCCTTACATACTATGGCGTTAATATGAGGCCTAAAAGACATTTGTGAATCAAATAACATGCCCAAATCCCTTATCACATGAACACGATCAAGGGAGATACTATTGATGGTGTATTTATAGTCAGTGTGTTTATTACTTTTGGTGAATGTAATAAACTTGCACTTTTTAACATTGAGGGTCATAGTTATCATTGGTTAAGCACCAATTTTGTATGGTGTCCAAATCTTTCTGAAGCTTAACACAGTCACTTATTACACTTAATACTGAACAAGCACATAAATATTGTAGTCTAATCTAGTCTGTCTAGGTACGTATAACGTGGTAAAGGAGTCGACAAGATTTAGATGTGGCAGTATTGAATTCAAAACTCAAGCGCGTCAACCCTGTCGCGCCTACTCCGACCGCCAACGTTGCATACTTGTGTTCAGGCGTCAAAGGGGTGATAATGCTGATGATGTTGATGAGTGTAGGTGCTGGAGCACGGAGAGCACGATGTGCGACGCGCCGGTGCGCGCACTCACTGTTGATCTGCATGCACTCGGCGATGTCCCGCCAGGCGCGCTCGCGCAGGTCGATCTCGCGGTGGTCGTCGCGCTGCGTGTCGTACAGCACGGGCCGCCGGTGCACCTGCGCCGCAAACAAACATAAACATAAACATACAGGCACATACATTGCTTCTGGCCCCGCACTAGGATACCCTGTGTCGTGGGAACCAGACACAGCGAAATAATAAACATGTATAAACATCCGAGACCTGATAGGGGGTTTTCCCCAGCCGGGATTCGAACCCAGGACCTCATAATAATTAGGTCTTTACCTATGAAATTGCCGTTTTGTATGAAAAAATCTAAACGAATTTTTTTCATGTATTTTTTATTGTATTAATCGAAGTAATCACCCATGCAATCAATGCATCTTTGCCAACGCAGTGGCAGTTTATTGATGCCCTTCTTAAAGAAATCAGCTGGACGGGAGGCAAAAAATTCTTCTGAGGCATTTTGTACTGCCTCTTGGGTATTGAATTTTTTTCCCGCCAAGAAGTTATCCAAATTCTGAAAAAAGTAGTAGTCTGTAGGCCCAAGGTCTGGTGAGTAGGGCGGATGACGGAGAGATTCCAACCCCAGTTCTTGCAACTTGGAGACCGTCTGCTGTGCAGTATGAGGTTGCGCGTTGTCGTGCAGGAGCAGCGGAGACGAGCTATTGAACAATGCTGGTTGGAGATGTGCCAGCTTCTCCATCATTGTGTTCAGTTTTTCACAGTACACATCTGCAGTAATGCTCACCCCGTTTGGTAAGAAGCTGTGATGAATCACACCGGCGCTAGACCACCAAACAGTGACCATCAATTTTCTAGGGGTGAGTTTTCGTTTAGGGCATTGTTTAGGTGTTGAACCAGGATTCAACCAACTTGCTGAGCACTTGCGGTTATCAAACAGAATCAATTTTTCATCGCAGGTAACAATGCGGTTCAAAATTCCTTCATTTGTGTATCTGTTGAGCAGTGCAAGGCATGTCTCGACGCGTACTTCGCGCTGGCGATCATTGAGTTTGTGGGGCACCCATTTGTCAAGCTTTTTTACCTTGCCAATTTGACACAAATGGACCAATATTGTTTTGTAGCTAACTTCGAAAGCTGCTGCTAATTCAGCCGTAGATTGTGTATCATCAGCTTCCACAATCGCCTTTAATTCGTCATTGTCGACCAAAGTCATCGGACGACGTCGAGGTTCATTTTTCATGTCGAAATTTCCAGAACGGAAGCGAGCAAACCAATAACAGGTAGTGTGTTGGCTTGTAGTGTTAGCTCCGTAAACGTCGTTGATGTTGCGTGCCGCTTGTGCCGCGTTGCTGCTACAACGGTACTCATATTCCATAATTAGTGGAATTTTTTACGTATCCATGATGACGAAAAAGATTGAAATGCGATGAAAATGTAACACTAATCAATAAACAAATGACTACTTTTGGAAAAAGGATTCCATGTTCTTAAAATAAAATTAATTTTAAATTAGAATTCTTAGCCAAATAAAAATTATTTTGATTTGAAATGGCCAGAACTGCAGAACGGCAATTTCATAGGTAAAGACCTATTATTAACTTCATTACGTTATTGTCATCCACCTCCTGCGGTTGACTGGTACAAAATGCTTATAGCATTAAGTCCGCCGCATTGCCATTGTGATGTTTACGTATGCGCAACAAACGTATTAATAAACCATCATCATCATCAACCCATTATATGTCCCCACCGAGGGGCACGCACGGGCCTAATAATAATAATTATTATTAAGGGCTACTTTCTGAATTGAGAATTTCGCTAAGTAGGTACCTAACTACCTACCCACTAACTGTAGTGCTTCGTCAACATTGTTGACTCAACAAAATTAAATATCTCAGAAAAGAGTCTGACAGAACGAATTTACTTGTGAAATATTCAATTCAGAAACCGTCTATTAACGACTTCCGATAAAATATGAAGTAGGTATACATAGGTCTAACTCTGGAATTAAATGTCGTGTCGTGCTTACAAAAGTTTTAGTTTGTAAACTTCCATAGTAGGTAATGCGGAGCTCAGGGGTCTAATTATGTGCACCAATTCCTATATGAATCCCTATGTTTGCGACAGCAATTTGTATGGAATTTTTCAGATTGAGGATTGGAACCGCTCAGGATTTGGTGCGCGTAATACCTACCTATACTGAGGTAATTTGAGGGTGGATTCCCCGCCTTAGAAGGCAGTGTAGATTTTTAGAGGCAAATGATGCTATTAAAAAGAAGTCTGTTTAATTAGCACACATTAAAATACATCTACATGCATGCAGTCTCCTCGGTATAGTACGGTGTGATAGGAATAAAAATGTAAGCTTGTCTGCCGGCGACTTTACTCCCTAGATTGGTACTGTAGGCAACAATAGGTACCTACTATTTACTTTTATATTTTTTTTCAGAGAAAAGACCCCTCTATTATCATTAAACTTTGATAACAATTAAAACCCCAGTTAAACATTTCATCAACCTAACGTCATCAGTCCTCTATCAGCATCGGGCTCTATCTATCCGCAGATACTGTTGATGCATTGAATAGAATGAAAACTATCTGAACGCAGCGATTTCTACATGTCTAAGCACACGCATCGAACCTTCTCTATACGTCAATGGTATAAAAAAACCTGTCAGGTCTCCCTACCGTGTAT
Organism: Yponomeuta plumbellus; assembly: GCA_947310845.1. Classification (NCBI taxonomy): domain Eukaryota; kingdom Metazoa; phylum Arthropoda; class Insecta; order Lepidoptera; family Yponomeutidae; genus Yponomeuta; species Yponomeuta plumbellus. The sequence goes on along the minus strand of OX371208.1, from coordinate 20,796,917 downwards.
CCGTTGTTGTAGTGTTTTAATATTACACAATACACGATATTGCTAATCGAATAGAGGCCCAGTTTGTACAACACCTGTATGTTAACCTGTGCGCACCTGTACATATAACGCATGTGAAATGCAAAGGTCGACTGTTCTAACAAAACATTATGTTGAAAAACGGGCCAACTTCTCGTTGCCTCACTTGCTAGCAGTGCCTTCGTGCGCATTAAAGCATTAAGAAAAACCTTTCCACTCCGATGATACAGGCCGCTCCTAAATATTTGCAAAAATGGCGTAATCAAATGCATTTCGCGAAAAAGAGCAAAGTTATTTCAAAGTAATGAACAAGTTACTTTTCTTGTGCACCCTACCCACTCTTTCCTTTGCCTCCTGCGGTTGACTGACTTGACTGGTAGAAAATGTTTATGGCATTAAGCCCGCCGCATAGTAGTATTATTTTTTAAATGTAAGTGCAATAAAAGTATCAATAATAAGTAAAATAAAATAAATATGTTGTCAGTTCTCTTTAATTATGTGCATACTGCTGGCGGTAGCGAACAAGTAATTTATTTTTTAATTTTGAATAAACGCGTATTTATTTGATATTCAAAAGTATTTTTAAAGTTAAAATTATTCGCTCGTAGCCTGGGCTGCCTGAGTGATCTTAAACGATCACTAAGGTTAAGCAACATACGGCGCGTTCAGTCCATGGATGGGTCACCGTCTATGACTAACGCTAGTGGCATTTTTCCGACCGGCTCCGTGCTTCGCAAGGCACGTTAAGCAGTTGGTGCCGGCTGCCGTCGATAGATGGCAGTCGTTAAGCCAAATCAGAGGCCTTAGGGCAGCTTGAAAACTTCTGACAGTAAGACCAGCCACTAGTCTTAGAAGCCTCCACCAATCCGGACTTGGCCCCCGTGGTGGAGTATGGCCTATACCTTCCTCAGGGAAGAGACCCGTGCCCCTTGGTCGGGACATGATGGGTTGACGATGAATAAAACATAGGAATATTTAAAGAATTTTTTTACGCAGATATCTAACTACTGATAATTTCCAAATCATGTCAACCTAGTGGTAGGAACCGTACTTTCAGTTTATCTAGATAGATAATCTGACATGAATACAAAAGTTAAATAATTTCACCTCCTCAATGAGCGCCTCGCGCAGTGCGCGCGCCATGCGCGGAGGCGCGCCCATCGCACCGCGTGGCGCGGATAGGTATAGCGCTTCGCTCCGCTCGCTTGCAGTCGCGCCAACACCAACACACGCTCGCTGAACTAACGCGCCAGCTCGCGGCGAGCTCGGCGGCCACTAGCAGCTCGCTAGCTGCTTCCCGTCCAGTTGGAACCTCGAAGGCAGGCTGGCGGTGGTGGGCGGCGTGCGTCGTGTCGCTCGCTATACTCGCAGCGCTCGCAGCGCTCGCAGCGCTAGCCGGCGGCGGGCGCGGCGCGGGGCGCTCGGAAGCGACTAGCTCGCTGAGCCACTGCCGCCTCGCATCGCTCGTACTGTAGCGCACTAGCGGCAAACACTATCTATCGCTGGCATTACCGATACGACAGCTTATATTTGTTAAGTTATTTTTGTCATAATAAAACTCTAGTTTTACTTTAAATATTTTAATTTCTCAAACAAGTCAATTAAGTGATGTTTTATAAAATTAATCATTGTATTGAAATTATTATTATGATTACCTACAGCATCCAGTGGCAACTTGAACCATTGTCAGGGAATCCTAGTGTGGGGCCAGAAGCAATGTATGTGCCTGTATGTAAATGTTATGTTATCTAGTGTTTTGCAACAACTTTTTACCTATCCGAATATACCACCAGATACATAAATAATTAGGTATGCAGCGAAAAATACTTTTATTTTATTCAGTTAGGATAGGCGCTCTGAACCGACCTGCAGGTCAATTCACATAAAGTAGAAATTGAATATACAAAGTTTGTCCTTAGTACGAGGGGTGTTCAATAAAAAGTGGTAATGAGTATGAAGCAGATATATTTTATTTATTATTATTTTATTTTTCGACATAGTCGTCCTTTGAGGTTTATGCACTTAATATATCTTTTTTCTAAACCTAAGATTCCCTTCTTAAAAAAGTCTTCATCTTGATCCCTTAAAAAAATCATGTACGGCGGCGATCACTTCCTCATCATTGGCATATCTGTGACCTCTCAGGTGATCTTTTAACCGCGGAAACAGGTAGAAATCACTAGGTGCAAGGTCTGGTGAGTATGAAGGATGTTCCATCAATTCAAATCCAGCATCTTGGATAGCAGCCATCGCAACTCGGGACTTGTGTGCGGGGGTGTTATCTTGGTGAAACAACACAACTTTAGCCAGTTTGCCGCGGCGATTTTCGCGTATTTCTTGACGCAATTTTTTTATTTGTTCTGCGTATAAGGCCCCATTAATAGTGGCTCCATGATCGAGATATTCAATCATTATCACCCCCTGGCCATCCCAGAAAAGAGAGCCCATAATCTTACCGGCGGATGGAATTGCCTTAAATTTCTTAGGTGTTGGAGATGACGGCCTCTTCCAAGTCTTGGACTGTTGTTTTGTCTCAGGATCGTAATGATGGAGCCATGTTTCATCCATAGTTACGAAGCAAGCCAAAAATTGTTCAGGGTCTCGTTGTAACAATTCTAAATTGATTTGAGAAATCCTCACTCTTGTTTGTTTCTGCTCGTCTGTAAGCATTCTGGGCACCCAGCGCGCTGATACTTTTTTCATGCCCAAATGTTCATGTATAATAGTATGGATACTTCCTATCGAAATCTTTAGTTCTTCAGCTATAAAACGAACTGTAACACGCCGTCTGTCAAAACAATTTTTGCTACTTTTTTTTATCATTTGTTCGGTAACTGCCGTCGTAGGGCGACCCGAGCGCGGGTCGTCTTTAGTTGAAGTTCTTCCCCTCTTAAATTCGGCACACCACCGCGCAACCGTAGAATACGGAGGAGCGTTAACTCCTAATGTTGTTTTCAAATCAAGATTTACTTGCTCAGTAGTAAAATTTTTCAGGCAGAGATATTTTATCACGGCTCGAATTTCAATTTTATCCATTTTGCGCAACACGCTCCAACATGAAGAAAACAAATGACTTCTATTTTTAAAATAAGAAAAGAAAATCAATATTTTTTAATTTTTTATTTTATCTAATATCTGGGCTTTACCTGCCAGTATTTACTTTTTTGTTGTTTAAGGAGATAATATGCCATTATTAATTTTTATTGAACACCCCTCGTATGTAATATAAAATATCTTCTAAGTCATATTCCACGCCATCCACCAAAAAATAGTAGGTACCCAAAATTCGTACATGCGAAGTTATGCCATGTCCATGCCAGTCATCTTACGGGTACACTATGCCATGTCCATGCCAGTCATCTTACGGGTACACTATGCCATGTCCATGCCAGTCATCTTACGGGTACACTATGCCATGTCCATGCCAGTCATCTTACGGGTACACTATGCCATGTCCATGCCAGTCATCTTACGGGTACACTATGCCATGTCCATGCCAGTCATCTTACGGGTACACTATGCCATGTCCATGCCAGTCATCTTACGGGTACACTATGCCATGTCCATGCCAGTCATCTTACGGGTTCACTACATAGTAACAATGATTCAATGAATAAAGTTTATCTTACATTATCTTGTCTTAAATTAATGTTTCACAGATTAATAAAAACACTAGTAAAACGTGGATAACACGGGGATGTACAATTAACATTTGATTTTTTTTAACGTTGTCTTTTCAAGATACATTGGTTGTACTTCTGTTTGTTGTCCATTATAAATAAAACAAAGTAATAAATTCTTGCATTATTTCAAAACGCTTTTCACGAGTAAACCCGTCGTCACTTCTGCGCGCGTGGCGCTCTATGGCTCCCGTTCGCGTCCGCGTCCCCGCCCGCGCGCCGCGCCCCGCTCACGCCTTCGGCTCGATTACCTAACAACAATAATACTGACTGCTGCTCAACAGCTCAACTGAATAAACTATCAATATGACTGCTCTTTCTTCTTGTTTTAATACAGCATAGATTTTCGGATGAATTGAATACAAATCGGTAGTGAGTTTCACATGACGCGTCACTCACGCGTCCTGCCTGCGGTTTGTCCGGGTGCAAGGGGCTCGGTCCTCCTAGATTTACTTACCCAATACGTGGGTAATAATTATATTCAAAGTTGACCAAAAGCAGTCAGTCAACCAAAATCTCGGAGCACAGAGTGCGCCAGGCCAAGTCCTCACCAGTCCCTATATTTTGTGATTAGGGCAGATTATCGTATTTTGTACTACAAAGAGCATTTTTATGCTCTTTATCAAATGTTTTTACATTTAAATAAAAAATTCAAACCGACCTATCTAATATGGCCTTTAAATTAACCGTATAATATGGCATATGGTAGCAATTTAGTTTGGTGCCGGGCCAAGTTACAGGATTAGCAACATACCTATATTTTGGGCACCGACTGAACAATACATTTGTTCAATACGTAAATTGAATTTCAAGGTAATTTTAATACTCTAAACGAATGTTTTTTTCTAAACGAATCTAAACGAATTTGAAGTAATTTTTTATATTTTATTAAAAAAATATGTTTCACGTTTTTATAATTTTTTAACTTTAATTTTATTATTATATTTTCACGATTCCGGAGCCTGCCTACCCTTTCAAACAAATGAATTTCCCAAATCAGTCCACGCGTCTTCGATTAAAAAAGATCGCGATGAACTGAACCTTCTCCTTTTTTCAAATTTGGAACATTGTACTCATAAATAATTTAAATAATTTGGGTCCTACTTAGTTGTTAATGCTAAAGGATTTTGAAGCCCATTTTTTGTTTCAGGTTTTTTATTTTTCTTCGTTTAGGTATTTTGTACAGTCTATGACACTCGCGCAAGCGCGAGCACGACGAATCGATAGAGATCTCATTTTTCAAAATCTTACCATTAATTAAAAGGAGTTATGTTCCTTATGTATGATAGAACGTAGAATCGGACATGCATACAAAAACAAGCACCATCCCCATTTCGGGCCCCGCCACAGTCAGGTACAAAGATGGGAAAACAACTTGTAGTACCTAACTTATCTACCTGCATTTCGTTGGCATTATACTTATTGAATATCTCGTAACTGTAAAATAAGTAAAGTATTTAGAAGGCACAAAAAACCGCGTACTACAAAAAATGTTCTCACATAAAACTAAGTAGAAGTAGAACCTTAATACAATGTAATTTATATGTTTTTAGATGGTTTGTTCAAACATTTAAAGACATCGACCTAACGGCGTTTAATGTTACAAAAATCACTTAAAATTGCACATCCATCGATTTAGGTTTACACTACATGTAGGTAAGCTACTATATAGAAGTTGTTTTTAGTTTACATTTTATTGAGTACAGTCCGATGGGCGATGTGATGACCCTGAGTGGAGACGAGCCTCTCAGCAGCGACCGGTTAAACGGGTTTCGCGCATGCGCTGGAAAAAGGAGTCTTGTTTTCAAAACGGACTTACGTATGCTCAGAAAATAAATTTGAGAATTCTAGGTTGCGGAACTTATTTGGCTAGTCTATTTAAATAATACGCATCGTTAATATGCAATGGCCTATCATTTATTTGTGTTGCTAAGTTTATTATTTTATACCTAATGTAATGTAATGTGCAATAACGAGTATTATTCTAATCTATAAGTCTTGGTTAGGAGCAGGTACGTGTATTTTCGATTTTTGTACTAATATACTATGTATTTTGCATGTTTATATCACCCTCCTTGTATTTAGCACTCAGATAATTTAAGTGAATAACATCAGATATACATAATTTAACTTGCGCTTAAGCTATACTAACCACAAACGATAGGTTGATCGGTAGAAAATTGTGTGTCCCATTAGGTTTATACATATTATTTAGCAACAATAAGTACATTTTATAATAATGAAACGTATAAATCGGGGTAAAAATTCAGGAAAGCTGCATCATGTAATGTCGATTATAATTATCTAGTCTCACCACTGTTGGAATAAATCTGTTCAATTCATTTTAACTTCTACTCGGTAAGTAAAACTTGCAGCAGCAGTATAAGTTGTTCTGCTGTCGACTGACATTATTTAACTGAACATATTTTAATACTATCAAGGGATTACCTACAGCCACTTTTCCACGTGGAATTTAAGTAATTTAGAAATAATATTTTACCGTAAATAAATGCTACCATAATAAAGAAAATATTTCATATCTTCTGTTAATATGTCATCTTTTTCTTTCATGCTTCAGTCTGAAAAGCAACGCCAAGGCCGGGCCCTGCTTCGACATCTTGCTGGGATGGGACTGGCCCATTTTTGACAACTTTGTGTGTCTAATGCTTCGATCATAAATACCCTAGATACACTAACAACGCCTCAAGCGCGGCATGAATCAATTGTGCTAAAATCGCGTTGTAGCACAATTGCGCTCGCAGTCGCGCGCCGGTCACCGTCAGGTCAACATGCCGAAGTGCTCCGTAAAAAAGTGCAAAAATAATACTTCAAATACCTTGAAAAAGGATGGGGTTTCGTATTTTTGGTAAGTATTAATTCAAGGTTTCATAATGTAATGGATTTGTGGCTAAATTTACCTTCTAACTAAGTAAAAACATTATCTTTCTAAAATAGTTCAAGTAAATCGCTTACGCGGTTGTCCCTTTCCCGCGCGTGTTGCTATTTACGTGTTAAAAGAGACGAAAAATTCATAAAGTAGAACAGAGTTAAATACTGAATATATGGAGCCGCCTGTTTAGTTTTTTTTTTAAGGTACTTTTGTAGTCTACCTCTTTGGCGGACTTTGGATATAGACGTAGACTGCTGTAGGCGAACAGGTTTTGTAAAAACAACGATCGTTGGCTGAAGTAGTTTTAACAAGTTCGGCGACCGCATTAGGTGAACAAAATAATGTAATTACCATTTAATATTTTAATTATAAATATAATTCCAGATTCCCCAAAAATGAAATCGAAAGAGAAAAATGGCGGAAAAAAATAGCTAACGAAAGGGGCGAAGAATTTTTCAAGCCTAATGATTCTAGCGTGGTGTGTTCTTGCCATTTTGCAGAAAGTGATATGTACTATACGAAAAAAGGCTATCGGAAAGTAAAAAAAGGGGTCCTTCCACGTGTTGAAGTAAGTTTCATCCAATTCAAATCTCAAAATCCGAAAAATATTGTGATATTGAAAACAACATTCCCTCACCCATGTGAAGGCAACGAAGTCGCAGTGTTTTTAGACGCTTGCCATATGGTAAAACTGATGAGGAACTTACTGGAGGCACAAAAATGCATTTACGACGCTGATGATAAGGAAATAAAGTGGGAATTAATTGTGGCTTTACATAATCTCCAGGAAGAGAACAGTTTGCACTTAGCCAACAAACTGACGCTCAGGCATATACACTTCCGAAATGAGGTAATGAAGGTTAAGCTAGCTACACAATTATTGAGCAACAGCGTCGCGAAAGCAATTGAATTTTGTGACAAGGAACTAAACATTGACCAATTTGCGAATTCTGATGCTACAGTCAAGTTTATTAAAATTATCAATGATCTTTTCGATGTCTTGAATTCCAGGAATATGGCTGACTTTGGTTATAGTACCCCGCTGAATGCAAAAAATTCAGAGAAAGTCCTCAAACTGTGCGCAGACGCGAAAATGTACTTGCTTTCCTTAACAACGAAAGTAATGTACAAAAAAACGACAACAGTTAATAAAGAGAAGCGAGTCGTGTACGAGAGCAAAAAGGTACCTTTATACAAATGCAGGGCAAATACAGGCGTCATAGGACTGCTCACGTGCATAAACAGCTTACAGTATCTGTATTCGACGCTGATTGAGACAAAAAAGATGACCTTTTTGACTACATACAAATTTAGTCAAGATCATGTGGAGCTGTTTTTTGGGAAAATCAGAAGCCTAGGCGGCCATAATAACAATCCCAACACGAGGCAGTTTAAATCGGCGTATAAAAAGTTGTTGGCTCATTTAGAACTGAGCAAAAAATTCAGTGGCAATTGCTTGCCATTAGAAAACATTCCCATTTTAAGCGGTGAGTCAACTGCAAACATAAACAATTCCGCTGTTGGATTACGGCATGAGGATGAAAATGAAGATGACATTTCAAAAACATTTTTAGATAATCGTAGAAACCAAGAAACTATTGAGAACAACTACGACAACAACTGCAATCATCTCTCTGAATTATTAGGTGAAGAGAATGATGTCACTTGTCAAATAGTGGGGTACATTTCAGGGTTTGTTGTGTACCATTTACTAAAAAAAATTAAGTGCGATGATTGCAAAAATCACCTACTTGCCACCAAAAAAGAGTGGTTTCACAAATTGGTGGATGTAAAGGATGTTGGCGGTTTGTGTTATGCGTCTAATGATTTATACCTAGTTTGCAATGAATCTGAAAAGATCATCAGGCACTATATTAAAATAAGTGGTGGAAGTACACTTTTGAGACGGTATAATGGTCAATTTTTAACGATGCAAATACTGCGAAGTCTAATGCACATGACGCTATTTAAAAATACAGATGCCCATACAAGTGATCAATTTCACCATATTTATGAACTGACAAAAGCAGCAGTTCAGAAATATGTGGATGTGCGTCTGCATTATATATGTAAAAAAGAAAATATTAAAAAAAAAATTACTTCGAAACGACAAGTTTACAATAAATTAAATTTGTTTCAGGGTACATAAAATATATGTTTAAATAATAACTTCTTTGTTTTATTTTTTCTCAATCCCTTACTCCCGAAACTAATAGACCTAAAATTGACAATTTTCATTTATTTTCTTAAATTACTACAAAACCATTAATTATAAATTTATAGAAAATATACATTTGAGATTCTCACAACCCGCCCTTTCATTTGATATGTCACACAATATAGTTCGCAAGACTTTTATTCTTAAGTTCAATTCAATCGGTCCGGTAGTTTCGGAGCAAATTGTCTATGACAGACAGACAAACGAGTAATCCTATAAAGATTCCGTTTTTTGGTTTTGAGGTACTGAACCATAAAAATAGTTTCACAATTGCGTCACACTAATTTTATAAACTGTACAATACGTACATGACAAAATTTTTGTTTAACACGACTCCACTTACTCTGTTCCTACAAGACGCGAAGCTACGATCCCCACGCAGCGTAAACTGAATTATACTTAATTCTGATTGACTTAAGGTGTACATTCGTACACCTACGGCCGACGGTCATTAAATTTTACGACTTGCGCGATTGTCGCATTTTGTAATGTCACAACCGCCTAACGCGTGCATTACAAATAAAACCTTTTGTGTAGGGAATAAAGTTGTATTCAATTTATATAAATATGGTCTTAGTACATTATACATTTTGAATTTGTCTACTATACGTGCATACTTATAACTAAGCGAGTCGGACACTTTTTCGGCGTGAATTTGTAGGAGATGTTGTATCTAGGGTATTTATGATCGAAGGTCTAATGCCGGCGCCAGACATAGCTTGTGCAAATCTTTGGAGCTATGTCTGGCGCCGGCATAATGTTCGGGTCGGTTCTCAATTGAGTATTTTACTAAAAGCTACTAATGGGGTTACTAACAACGACCTCTGTGGCGTAGCGGTTAGCGCATCTGCTTACCATGCGAGAGGCCCCGGGTTCTAACAACGGCTGGGGAGAAAAAAACTCCAAGTCTTGGATGTTTACATACTTGCGACGTCGCTGTTTCTGGTTCCCACGACACAGGGTATCCTAGTGTGGAGCCAGAAGCAATGTATGTGCCTGTATGTAAATTTTTATGTTTACTAATGTATGTGAGCCTTTGTAAGTTGTATATCATCCATCTGCAATCAGTATACTTGTGAAAAGTGTTCAAATAAAGTTTATTCTTATATATCGTAAGGAGCCACAATGAAAGGTACGCGAGTATGTTACCTACTCTCGGGATTCGGACCTTCGATCCCGCGCGCCATCGCCACCCTCCGCGCACCGCGCCTCACCCCAAACCTTTTTTTGTGCCCCTTTTTAGCTGAGCTTTAATTATAGTCATAAAAATGCAAATAGCGCTCTCTCTTTTACGAAAGCATTTTGCAATACAATCTAAAAATAAGTGTCAATTTGAGATTTTTCCTAGCTTTATCAACTGACTGTTTTGTGCAGAGCGCAAGGCCAAGTTGCGGCAAGACCATACTTTGCCTGCTAATCTCTGGGGTGCAATTACGTAAGACTCCACTGTCTGGAATTGTCTGATTAGCCGTTTTGTTCCGTATGTCATTTATGTCATTCATGACCTTATGTCACACTGTTACATTCAGGGACTTTTTTCCCAGTAGGTATCTCATACTCCCACTCCGAGCTGTCATATATATACATTTTTATTTTGACTCTTTCGAGTTGTCTAAACGCTTAACCCGATAGAGTGGAAAGTAAGGGCTGAACTACAGAAATTTTATTATGTAGGTATGTAGGAAATTTTGGACTAACTTCTTGTCATTTCAAGTGGAATGAGGGTAAGTCCAAATTAATTGTGATTTGATAAAGCTACCTATTAGAGCAAACTTGATATTGTAATATCGATAGTGCATTTCCACTTTTTTGTTAATATTAGGATTATTTCCTGTATATTTTTTACTCCATATTTCACAATTAAGCTTAAACATTTACGCACAGGCACATACATCGCTTCTGGCCCTACACTGGGATATCCCGGATATCCATTTTCGGATTATTTGCGGTTAGTCCAGTTCCAGAACGTGTAGTACGATGCCGCGAGTCGTCGCCGCGCCGCCGCCGCCCGGAGACCGAGAGTCGAGCGATGTGTGTGTGTGCGAGCCGCGAACCTGCCTGTGTTGTGTACAGACAGTCGGATAACTACACCGTCACACTTCTCGCTCGCTCACCAGCCACGCAAACACAAGCCTGAGAGGGAGCGCAATACGCTTACGCACAAATGGCTGCGACGTACAGCACAACCATCTCAAGTGGTTTCAGACGAATTCAGTCGCGCGAGGGTACGCGCTGCAGTGTCACTTGTTATGTTAGCTTGCGGAGTTCAGTGTGACAGCGACGATGGACCTTTGTGCGCCTGAAGACCCTACTCTTCTGGATGCCAGTTGCATTACGCACCTGCAAAATGCCTCTAATCAACAGCATTTGAATAAACGAGCGTATTATAACTGCAGTGTATTAGGATGCCACAACACGTCGTACAATAGTGAACTGTCTTTCTTTTCGATACCTCCGGAAGGAGAAAGGTGAGGAAAGGAAACCAAGTTATTCTCAGCACTAAAAAATATAGATATTTGTGTCTCAAACCCTACACCATTCTTTATTTCAAACAATAGGTATCTAATGGATAGCGTAGATGGGTCTGCTGTGCTCCTGGTTGTATTCAAGTATTAGTATCCTGCGTTATTGCGGAGTACAGGCAGTACGGGCACGCACTAGAGGCGGCGGCGGCGACGTTCCTCTGATCGTTTCCGCTGTTGCCGTCTCGCTCGCTCTGTCAAGTGGAACCAGGCGACTCAGTCGCGAGTGTGCGGTCCGTTCCGCAGTACCTATGCGAAGCGCGAGACGAACGACCGAGCGGAGCCGAAGCGAGCCGAGCCGAGCCGAACATGGCGGCCTCCCAGACGAGCGGCAAGGAGTCCAAGCGCTCTTACCACAACTGCGTCGTTCTCGGATGTTTCAATACTACAGCGAACAGCCAATATACGTTCTTTTCCCTTCCCCTGGATGGTGAAAGGTGAGCTTCTATTCTGTGCACCTATTATTGTTAAAAGTTAAATAGTTGCATGATTTTGCTATTGTCTGAGGCCTGGTTTACATTAGCTTTATTTTCATTATTTTTTAGCATGACTTCCATAGAGAAATAATCTATTTGGTTATGTACTTAAAAAAGGAATTGCCGCCTCTATTCTAATCTAGCTCTATCGAAAACATGATAAAAAAGCATGAAAATAAAGCAAATGTAAACCAGGCCTTAGACAGCAGGAGCATTAGCTATAATGTGTAAAATTATTTTAAGCTTGTAATTAAATAAAAGCACGTAAAAAGCAAATATAGCCAGACATAACAAAAAAGTAATGTTGAAATAATGTGATATGTTTACAGACGGAACGAGTGGCTGAAGTTGATCCAGCGCGAAGACCTGCTGGCGCGCTCGGCGCAGCACAGCCGCGTGTGCGAGGCGCACTTCCCCGCGCAGAGCGTGCTCAGCTCGCCGCACCGCAAGGTGCTCAAGAAGGACTCGCTGCCGCGCCTGCACCTGCCCGACAAGTCGCAGCTTCACAAGAGCACACAGACCCCTCCGGACGACGCGCCGGTCGTGTACAGCGCCAGCACCGCCTCGCAGACCCACAAGTATCTCATGCACGGCCTGGTTTCGAAGAGAGCGCCTCTCCTTAAATTCGAGAAGTCTGGTGTCGGCTCACGCTTTCGGCCGGCGCCGGCCGACACCGAGCGACGTCGCTTCCTGGCGCTGTGCGACCGGTTCCTGACGCGCGAGCTGGCCGCCCGCGTGCGCGCGCACACGCAGATCGCGCTCGACGAGCAAGCATACTCCTCGTCCGACGACGAGCTGCTCAACAAGTATGCCAAACGCGCCAACGCTGAAACTGATACCTCCACCGATGAAGAGTTGATCAGGAAACACACTAAGCGTGGGAAAACGGGACAGTCGGGCTCCTCGTCCGAGGAGGAGATAGCGCCGATTGTCGCTGAGCCCGCCACCGACCCGCTGCAGCCCGACCCCGCGCCCTGCCCTGACTACTGCCCCATACTAGACGTCAAAATAGAAGAAAGAGACGAAAGTTTGCAAAGCCACATCAAGATAATTAAGATGGAGAAAGATCCTGAACAAGAAGACAACAATGATTCGGAATAATCTCAAGATATCACATAATATTTTAATACTTAGTTCTTAAATTGTTAATAAAAATATGCTAAAGTGAACCTGTTTTAATCAATTCTTTGGAACAGTAGATGTTAGGTGTCCTCATTATTTTATGAAATGCAAGATATACCTATGTATGTCTGGACCCGCCCGACTGAAAATCACCTTTGCAATTACTGATCTCTTGGTTGCAACTTTATCCTGAATCGGGCCCATTTTGGGGACTCAATACTTAAAACCTTCCGATACAATATCGGAAGGTTTTAAGTATTATCTATTGTTTGTCTTGGTGTTATGTTTTGAGTTTATTTTGTTTTTTCTCTTGACTTATATTTTGTTGCGTGATGTTTTTGAGTGTTGTGTGTCGTCAAATAAGTATGTAATATTGGTATCCTAGTGTGGGTCCAGAAGCAATTTATGTGCCTGTATATTTATATTATATCTTATGTTAAAATGTTTCTTTCTTCATTTTCAAAAGGGTATCATTAAAAATAAATTAAAATAATAAAAAATAACCATCGATGTAAAATGTTGTGTAGTACAGCTTGGGGATACAATGTATTGTACAATATCGGAACAAAGCATACAAAGGCATTTCATTGCTACATTGCTTCGGTGCCAAGCTAAGAACGTAATGGGTTATGTCAAAAGGCGAGCTGACCAGCGCGGTGTGGTCGGTTGCAGGCGCGCCGTGTGGCTGAAGCTGATCCAGCGCGAGGACCTGGACGGGCGCGCGGCGCGCCACTGCCGCGTCTGCGAGGTGCACTTCGACCGGCACTGCGTCCTCGCCTCTCCCAACCGCAAGGTGCTCACGAAGAACTCGGCGCCCAAGTTCCTGCTCCCCGCACCGCAGTACTGCGCCCGTGAGACGCAGACCTACTTCCCAGAGGACTACGAGCCCTTGTTCAAGGCTGACTCCGCCACGCAGACCTCGAGGCGGTTGATCAGTGGGGGCCGGCGGCGGCGGCGGAGGCGCGGCGAAGCCTCCGTGTTCCTGCAGATGTGCGACCGCTTCCTCAGCCCCGAGCTGGCCGCGCTGGTGAAGGAGCAGGCGCAGCGCGCGCTGGCGCGCCACGGCAAGCGCGCGCCCACTGTCGACGACCAGAGCCGCGACAGCGAGCTCGGGCCCCTGCTCACACCCTGCGTGGCGATGGCGGTGGACGGCGGCAATGCTGTAACCGAAGAAGGTGATACGATTAGCGTTAAAACGGAGCAGGTGGACTCCGATACAGAAGACTGAAGCTCCGCGGACATGCACCCGGAGGATGTAAAGCAAAAAGTATATCTTTTATAATAAATGCTATCTGCACTGTATGTTGTGCCTAAACGTTGATAAATTAAATAATTTGATGATTAAACCAGACAAAAACTTAAATCTGTCAATATTTACTTCCGCCATTCATACATTCGTACGCATGTAATATTGGGGGTAGTAAATGATTATTAATTAGGTAATACAACATGTCTGATTACGTGCGTTGCGTACGTAGGTACAATAGGCTAGTTGCCCTAAAAAATGTAATTAGTCCGTCTTTTAGATTATTCAAAAATAAGAGACACGTATTTTTTTAGTTGTAAATTAGACCAAAAATGACAAAGATAGGTATAGCCCATTAAAGTTACGTGTGACGTCACGCCGTGCTGAATTCAGCACGGCGTGACGTCACACGTAACTTTAATGGGCTATATCTTTGTTATTTTTTGTTTAATCGAAAAAAGAAAAAATACGTGTCCAATATTTTATAATCTAAAATACGGACTAAATAGAATTTAATTATTTTGACCCTGGAAACTACCCTATTCCAGTCAGTTATTGAAGAGTTCATTATTTTGTGTCCACGTCCCCAACGAACTGCAATCTTTTTATCGAAGAAGGTACATAATGAGAAAAGCATGAGGGTGCTTCATCTCTTGGTAAGTAGTCCGTCACCTTGTGATTGTCTGTGGCCGGAAAACGAAACGAGCAAACTTTTAACTTCATAACGCTTGCCTACAAAATGACTCCTCCTGACATTGAAACACTTCAGCCATCCAATTACCCAAGCTGGAGAGTAATACGTTCTGTAAGCTTGATGTATTTTTTGCTTCAAGTGCCGCCGGCTGCTACACACACTGTTGCTATGCACACCCACGTCACCCACCTAACGCTATCGCGACGTCCGTCATTGAGCCGGAGATAGGGAATCAAATCGGCTTTGAACCAGTTCACTGCACAGCGATTATGTCAGCAAGCTGCTATACTCCGTACTCCACTCGGAATAAGACTTCCTTTACCCGGCAAGAGCTGTCGCTGCTTTGTCTAAACTAAATTAAATATTGAGGATGAATTGTGAAATAATACTAATAATCAATAATCACGATGCGTTATTTTTGTTTAAATGACTTTTAGTTACGTACATTTGTTTGTTTGGTCAGCAACACCATTCGCTGACAAATGGTGCCCGGATAACGGCGACAGGCTTGCCACTTGTCACGTTTGGGACCTAATAAACTCGGCAAAACGTGGGCCCAGTTCTAGTGATTGATGCCTCTGCCTACCCCCTCGGGGATAACCGGCGTGAGTTTTTTTTGAACGTCTGCAAATCAACTAACTAATCATTCGCTATGTGCTAAGCCTAATACTTGTAGGTACTTAGCCTGACCCCGCGCGTAGGCCGGTCGATCTACTAAATAAATATATTTCTTTCTTTCTGAACTATCTTCCAAAATTAAAGAGTCCTATCGGTATAAAACCCGATTCCCGATATTTCGACTACGCGTCGTTTTAATTACCGTGGAATTAATGCTATTAACTTTACCTAATACGAAATCGCGACTTATAGATCTTTTAAATGAATTGAGAAACTATTCCAAAACGTAGCAGGGGACGGATATATAAAAAGTACTCTGTGGGACGGATTCTTCTGAGTAGGTAAATGTAGTCTTGTCTGCCGCGGGTCGCCGCGCGCCGCAGCGCTGCCGTCGCCGCCGGCGTGCCACACGCCAGACAACCCGCCATGATGCAATGTGTAACACAGTCACAATACGTGTGGTGTGCACCTTGCTGAAAGGCGTGCCTCTGCTGCTTCGCACTATCCGCCCGCCCTAGGCCCGCCCGGCGCATCAGTTAGCATGGTTGCTGACACTCATGATCATTGGTTTATTTATTTTGCACACTGTATGAGAGCGCCGATAGTACATCATCAATCTAGGTGTAAAGATATTGTGACTGTGATATACCTATGTATGTAAGTATGAAGTGATCACATTTAGATTCACATTTCGAGTGTGGGGCCAGAAGCAATGTAGTGCCTGTAAGTAAATGTTTATGTTTTATTTGAAGTTGATATTAGGCCTGCAGCCCACGTCAAATACCGTATTTGTTGCGAGCTATGTTTAGCTCGTGTTGCACGTAAAAGACTTAACAATCCTACTGACCTTATTTCAGCCGGTTTTCTATATTTGGCTAATTTATATTAATTTACATATCATAATGACGTCAACCGAGTATCCAATCCACGTGCATCGCGTAGTTTATACGATTTACTTATTAATTTACTCAATAGCATAATGTTATGCTACTGTTACCCTAACGATCGATGCAATAAAAGTACAGGGTACAACTTTCACAGATTTTAGTAGGTTCGATTACCGGGTGAGGCAAGCGAATTTTTAAAAATCTTTGAATGCAGTTTTCTTTCTTTTCAAAAATAAAGGAATGTTTTCTTCGAGTAAAATTTTCTATCTACAGTATTAAGAGTACTTCCCCTTCAGGTGGCATTACAGAATTCCACCCTGTATTGTATATACCTATTTAAGTTTTTTATTAATAGGTATCCTAGGCTCAGGTGGTGGAGTATGGCCTATACCTTCCTCAGGGAAGAGACCCGTGCCCCTCGGTGGGGGACATAATGGGTTGATGATGATTAATAGGTAGGTACATACTACCAACGCCTATCTATTGGCAGTTCTGCGGATCAATCTTTATTTCGTAATCAGGTTAAAGTTTGAAATATTGTGCGTTAACCCTCTCTTTTTCACATTTCAAGTTTAAATGCCTGTCAGGGTATAGGGGTGAGTCGGACCTCAGACAGAATAATTAATAAAAACGTGCGATATTCGTATGATGTAGGTACATGGTTTTACTTGCCTACTCTCCCTTATGCTATTTATAGATCCCAATATCCAGTGGACTACGAGACCCAAAAAGGGTGACGCCATTTAGTTTTTTATTATTCCCGATCGTCGCCTACATCAGTCTATTGTGTTAATTGTGCATGACGATAGACTGTATCTTGAGCGCTATAAGGCCGGTTATTGCAAAAACTGCCGTCAAAACAAGGATAAAAATAGTGATTGCCCACTCGATTGCGACTACACGCGGGGATTGATTCAGGGGTGGACGAGGGGGCAGCACAGCAGAAATACATAAATATAAATACAGTTACACAAGAGTCTAGCTGAATGGAGTACTCTCAAGTTTACAGGGTTAGAAGTACTTTATTGGTAAGAGGAAGATAGTTATTTTAGCTGCCTGACGACGAACTGTTTTTCAGTTTTACTGGACTAAAGTTGGACTAAAGCCCTATTACTCAGGACTAAATCTAAAAAAAAAATTAAATCACTCTTCTTATGCAGTTTAAGTACTGAATGGTAGATATATAGAATATTATTTATTTGTACACCTGGAATTACATAATATGCCGACGACGACGGTGAACTCTTAAACTCTGCTTAGCAGTTTGGTGGCTGACTACCTACTTGGCAACGCTGCTTCATAAAATTTAACAGTTATGTCGTTGGTTAAAATTGAGAGAACTGCCTCTCTCACGTACAAGATACTAAAAATTAACTAAAAATCTTGCAAAATAGTAAAAAACAAACATAGGTACTTATATAAATAGAAATTGTTTCCAATGCATAAAAAAAAAGAAAATCTTATTTCAGTAAATCTCAAATGACTTGAATCGACTATAGCATCTCCGTATCCGGGCCGATCCCGGGATAGCGATAACTTCGTGTATGTTGACTGCCTTGTTGGTGGAGCGGTAAAGGCGCTTAGCTACCAAGAGGAGGTCGTGGGTTCGGTGGGTACGCGCTCCAGTGGGAGGCCGCCGTACATTTGTACAAATGGCCTTGTAGCGCAGGGTATCCCAGTTTGGGACCAGGGCCTAGATTCTGCTAATGCATTGTGCTACAATTACAGTTGCATGAACACGTTGATTTCTTTTCATTGCCGCTTCAAGTCAGCGCGCGCACGTCTACCGAGTTTGACGCGTCAATGGAATTCAAAAACATGTCACGTCACTCGACCATGTAACTGTCATTGCACTACAATGCACTAACAGAATCTCAAAAGAGATGTCTTAGAGCAATGTGTAAATTAAAATCAACAGACACCTGTAAACCATATTTTAAGGAACTGATGTTACTAACGTTTCCCTCTATGTACATTTTTGAAGTTGCTTTATTTGTAAAAACGAACCCAATATTATTTACGAAAACTAATAGATTAAGAAATCCTCACAGGCTTCAAAATATAACCTCAAAAACGGCTCTACTTAGTAAAAGCGTAATTGGACTAGCTCCAAAAATTTACAATAAAATTCCTAATAATATTAAAAGCCTTAATGTTAATACTTTTAAATTAAAGCTTAAATCCATATTGATTGAGAAGTGTTATTACTCTATTGTTGAATATTTAAATGACAAGGAATTCTGCAAATAACTTTACAGAGCCACTGAGCCACTTTCTATAACATGTATGATAAACTTCAATTGAGACTTTTGAATTTGTTAAAGACATTAATTTGATCAACTATTAGAATTGCACGTTAGACTATAAGTAATGAAAATATTTGTATGCTTTTTTTAGCAGAATGTAGAGTACATAAATGTATTTACCAACTTATATATCCACCCACATTCCACAAATAAATGATTTTGTATTTGTAAAAAGAATCCAGGCCCAGTTCAAGTGATTGTGTGGTGTGGAATTTATTATTATTATTAGCAATACCACTGTAGTGTAGGAAAACTTCATGAGCCTGCTCCTATACTATGACGCGCACCAAAGCATAAACGATTCCAATCGTCTCACAGTAAAACCATTAGTGTTGCGTTGGTTTGCACATGTGAAGAGGGTGATGGAATAAAGATAGATAGATAGACGAAACAAATATATCGTGCGAATGTCAGTTGAAGGCCCGGTAAGGGACGGAAATAACTGATCATGTTAGTAAAGGACGAAATAAAACGTACGAAACCGGTGTGCGTCTATGCAAAGACTAATGAATGTCGATGAAGCGAGAGTGATTTGTCAGGATCGTGGCAAGTGGCAGTCCCTGGTCTCTGGCTACCCCTCTGGGTTACAGGCGTGAGTTTATGTTGTGAATAAATGTAGAATTATTGGTGCTTAGATGGCGTCGGACCTCAATACCATACAACTGCGTACCTAGCTAGCTAGTATATTATAGGGATATGAGCTCAATGTCGACAGTGTTGCTGCCTGAGCAGCTGATTCGGGATTATAAGCGAGGTGGGGTGCAGGCGGGGGGAACCTGTCGCCCACCCCCGCCCGCATTCGCCCTCATCGCCCTCAAACTAGTTCGCCTGGCCCTCTAGCTTTTCATCATTTAGGTGCTACTACGTAACGTATAAGAGACATAGGTACCTGCTGTTTCTTGTTAAGTAACAAGCTTGTAATTTAATTGTCAGTTGGCTAAAGTGCAGACAAAAAACGACTTATAGCTGATAACAGTAGATTTAACAGCTTGTACGTGAACTCTACTCAGTTAAGTAGAGTTCACGAATGTGAAGGATGATTTGCTGTCGACTCTACTTAGGGTCAGTTTCTGAATTGAGAATTTCGCTAAGTTAAGCTGTCTCGTCAGATTTCTCAGAAAAGAGCGTGATAGAACGTTACTTGTAACCTATTTACTTTGTGAAATTCTCAATTCGGAAATCGGGCCCTAGTCTTTGTCCTCACGTTGTAATGTCACCCGCGTCCGTATAGGTAATGCTACGTGGGCTACGACGTAGCAAATAAAGTAACAAACATTACACAATGAACAAACCTGAGAGTACTACACTAGATCAGAGCCTAGATTCTGCTAATGCATTGTACTACAATCACAACTGCATGAACATGGTGATTTAGTTTCAATGCCGCTCCAAGTCTACGCGGTCACGTGTATCAATAGTAAAGTTCTAGACTTTAATAGTATGAAAAAAACACGTCACGTGATCCGACCGTGTATCTGTCATCGTACTGTAATGCACTAAGAGAATTGAGGCTCAGGCGAACGGTGTCGTGCGATGACTTCGGTGCTTATACCCTTTTTAACGGTAAAGCTAAAATCGTGAAAATTCAATATCTATGTAGTAACTTATGAATATGAGAGTGAAAAACAAATACAAATCAGTTAAAGGTTGTCTGGAAGAGATCACTTTTAGTGATAAGGCCGCCGTCTGTACACTTAGATTAAGAAACACCTGTGTAATCTCCTTTCTTATGTACAATAAAGTGTTCTCTATCTATCTATCTAAACAATTTTCAAGTCTGTTTAATTAAGATATGAACGATTTTGCGGCAATAAGCTGTCTAGTATTATAATTCACATGACAACGTGGATAATAATAATACAGGCATCGCTTCGTAGTAACGTATAGGCGCGTTTCAGACGTTAGTAGGATAATAAACACAAACATAAACAATTACATACAGGCACATAGCTACCTACATTGCTTCTTCTGACCCCACACTAGGATAGCATGTGTTTGAGAACCAGAAATAGCGACATCACAAACATGTAAACATCCAAGACCAAGGAAGATTGTTAATCAATTTTTATTTTCTGAAGTCATTTAGTTGCTTATCCATTAATAAAACTACGAACATACAATTAAAAACCAGTACATGTTAGTTGAAGTTGTGTAGTTTGTAGGCGATAAATACAAAACTTTTTCGCGTAAGCTTCGATCAATAACTACTGACGAGTTAACCAAAATGAATCCTTCTTGAATACAAGATAAGGTTGTGAGTCGGATGGCGCGGAGGCTCGCTTTCATTCGGCTGTTACTAAGCGGCGTTTCTGCGGGAGGCACCCAGGGGTCGCCAACCAGCCCGGTGTTAGCGGTCGCCTGGCTCGGCACAGGTACGAAAGGGTACCTCACTTGACATTACGAAAACTTTTTCTAATGTTTATCACATTTTAAAGTTCCTCTAATAATACAATCTGTGTATTTCGGTTTTTAAACGGTTTATCGCTGGAGTGACTATGATGAGGTAATCAAAATATCCGTCCAATCAATTTCTGATTACAGTAATTTAACTATACATTATGTAATAACTATTTTCAAATTGAATAAGAACCGCCGGAAAATGGTTGGCAACCGGAGGGAGTCGTAAATGCACTCTCTCTAGCGCACCGAGCGGTGCGGGGCGGCGCGGGGGGCGCGGGGCGGCGCGAGGCGGCGCGGGGCGGCGCGGGGGGGCGCGGGGGGGCGGGTGGTCTATGGCGCGCTGCAGCGGCGGAAGGGCGTAAGCGGCGAGGCGCGCGGCGTGCCGGTGCGCGCTCGAGCCAGGGCGCACGTGCGCGTTTCCCGCGGCGCTCTTTGTGCGCCCGGCCGCCGCTTGCGCCCTTGCCGACCTGGCTCGCCCGGCCCACCGCCTCTGTGTGGGTACGCGGTCACGTACACACCGAGGGCTATTAACTTACGAGCTTTCCGACATAACGCTGATACCAGCCCCGGAAAACTTGCCAATTATTTTTCCTCTTCCACTCAACTTTTGGCAACAAATTCGTAGGTAGCTCTTCATTCAATATATTCGTCTTTGTTAAAGTCTCTAACGATGACGGCAATAGCGTCAGCTCTGCCAATAAAACATATTTCTTATAACCCAAAAAATACGTGAAAAGTACAGTAAACGGTATTGGTTAGTGCATTGTAAAATGTCGCTTTATCCTTAGTGCAAGTGCACATAGCAACAGATCGTCGTCAGCTGCGGCGGGCGCGGCCGAGCGGCGGCGGAGATGCCCGAGCGGGACCGATCGCAATTGATTGGCACAGGAACATTCGCGGCTCTCGTTGGCTGTCACCACACCACCGGCATAATGGCAGTGCGGTGCCAGGCCAGCTAAGCTGGGACCTGGGTTTCTCAGCCTCGCCACACAGACCTGCGACGCTTCATGTAACTGCAACTAAGCCGCTGCAACAGCTTACACATAGAATCGAACAAAATTTCTGACCTGAAACAGTTAATCTGCAACAAAGGAACTTAGACTTCCAAAGAGGATATAAAATATCCTGCTAGAAAGTTGTACTAGTATGTCGTATTGTCGCAGATAATGGGTACTTAACTTACCCAGTAGAGCACAGTTTTTTTTAATGAAAGTTCAGAGTTTGTTTGACTTTGTAACAAAGGAAACGAAACAAACTGAACTGTATTTTTTAGTCTCCACAACGTCATCACCCGATCAATTTGATTCAAACTCATATTTCGAGTGTCTGTCATTCATACATACCTATTTGATTTGTTATTTATGCAACTTAAAGAAGCTTGACAGAGTCACCAACGATCGATCACCAACAAACAATACAAGCAAGAGAGCTTTTTACAAGTTTTTTCTTTCAACCTTAAGTAATTTTTGGTTGTGGCTGTGTTCTCTTTTTGCTGTCGAGAAACAGTTGCTCTTTTGGGTCAAGAAACTTATGTTAGGCTGTGCTACAAGCGCTTGGCTTCTCTCATGCCGGGAGAAGGATTTGGTTCGGGACGGCTGGCCAGCGTCTTCGTGTGAAGTCCCTTCGGTCCTGCTCCGGTGACGGCGCATGGGGGCTAGGCTGCCTACTCGGCGTTCTGGCTAGCACCGTGCATCCCACCTGTGGCCGGATTGACTTCACATGGAGGTTTCTTCCTGGGAAGGTCTGTGAAACAATTTCACTTACATATTAGGAAATTAGGATTTAAAGAATTATGGAGTAGAATCAAATCGTTGATAATTATTGAAATTGATGGCAATCAGATTTTCAGTAGGGCCTAACCACTTATACAGTGTAATTTGTGAACCTATCAGAACCACTTACTGTAGCGACCCCGCTCTGTTCTGAGTTTTTCAGAAGTTAAGTTATTGTAAAAGCGGTGGTGGCGTAGTGGGGTTGACCCTTGCTTCTCGATCGTGAGGGTCTGAGTTCGAACCACGCATGTACCAATGACTTTTAGTTACGTACATTTGTTTGTACAGCAACACCATTCGCTGATAAATTGTGCCCGGATAACGGCGACAGGCTTGCCACTTGTCACGTTTGGGACCTAATAAACTCGGCAAAACGTGGGTCCAGTTCTAGAGACTGGTGCCTCTGCCTACCCCTTCGGGGATAACGGGCGTGAGTTTATTTATTTTTATTTTTATTTTATTTTTAAGTTATTGTCTGGGTTTAGACACTAAGGTGTCACAATTACATTATTGCTACCTGTGTAGCACCAAATAAAGATTGTGCTCAACACTAACTGTGTTTCTTTCATCTCCCTATAATAAGGCCTTGATAGCTCAAGGCACTGTGCCAGACAAGCTTTCAGATTTTTGGTGGCCCTGGCCACATTTCAGACGTTAAGATTTCAGATCTGTACGTGGCTGGTTTCCTCATTACCGGGCAGGAACCACCTTTACGTTACACCACTGACATAACAAAACAAAACATTTTGCATGCGAAAAGTTTCGGGCATCATAAGTTTCCTTTGTAACAGTTTTCCCTGAGCTAGATTAGAAATGAGCCATTGTCCAAATGAAATCTTAGTCTCGGTCTCGCCAATAGCAACAATTTGGCTGCCTTATTATTATTTATTATTGTCAATGTACGTATACATTATGAAGAAGTTATTGTTATGTAAGTACATAAATGTACTATGTTATGTGAAGAGAAGGGTTTTGTAGTTAAATATCTGAAGATAATGTAATTAGCTGCTATAACAAACTAGCATAATATTTATTATCTAAAGCGTTTGTCCTCTTTTTCAACTGTAAAGAAAATCCTTTATCTCGCTCGTGGCGAAGGGAAGAACAGGAGGAAACCTCAGCAGTTATGCGTAGAGTACTTCAAAACACTCAAAGCAAAAAATTAGCTTTTCTTTGTTTAGTTGTGTATCCTTTGTCCATACCCTTATTTCCATCGACGGTTATAAATGTAACCTAATGTACTTATTAAGAAACCGATGTTACTGAGTTTGGTATTGTAATTTCATTGTTTTTATGTGTTAGTTATACGTAGTGGATGTCGCTCCCGCTAACGGCCGGGCCGGGCCGGCCACTTCATGTTTATCTCCAAACCGGCCGAGCGGCCTCCGCGGTTACACACCACTTCCAAACACTACGCGGCGCGGTCCAAACGAAAACCAACCGTACTCCCTCACGATAAGGGATCAAAGGGGGACTCGGTCGGCTGAATGCATCCCACTGCAGGGGAGCAACGAGGGCTATCATTACGTCATAATTTTAGCCCTTTTTGTGGTGCAAGCGAGAGCGCCTGCCTCGCGTCCCGCTCGCACTGCATTTCCTTTGTTCTCGAGTGTCGCTCGCTGCGATGAAACAGTTTTCGTGAAATGTAATTCTGGCTTTATATATTTTATTATGTAGGTATAGATGTTATGTCATGTTATGTGGTTATGTGGCTGTTATGTCAATACAGGTGATTACTTTGCCTCGAGCTTTGTTCACGTAAAGATGGATCTGTCTACCTAGAACACCTAGAACGAGGCGTCTCCCTTGAACAATAATTGTTATGTAGTTTGATCAGAAAGAGTCAAAATTAAAGAGTGCGATTTTGCTAATAAGTACTCTTATTTTCCATACCCAAACTTTTAGTACTAAAAGACATAGTCTCAGCAAGGAAAATTAACCTTTGTCTTAGTTACAATAATTGTGCTTTTAATATAATAGCAGATGGCCTGAAAAGTTAGTACAATATTTAGTTCCGTTTTCTAGACTTTATGGTCAACCTATACCTTAGTGTGTTAGGAGTTTAGGACCGAGGCTGAATATTATTATCAAAATGATATTCCTAATTGTTCGCTAACAGCGAAAGAATACATCGTCAGGAAACCTGAGTGATGTAATAGCCAGGGGCAAAAAAAAAACTAAAAG
This sequence comes from Yponomeuta plumbellus, assembly GCA_947310845.1. Lineage (NCBI taxonomy): Eukaryota > Metazoa > Arthropoda > Insecta > Lepidoptera > Yponomeutidae > Yponomeuta > Yponomeuta plumbellus. The sequence continues at coordinate 20,771,884 of OX371208.1, read as the reverse complement.
CTACTGGATACCGACGTGACATACTTAACCATTTATTTCCAGAGTTAAAAACAAACATAAATCTTATAGTTTTTGCTTTGCGCCCGTAGGGCTCTACTCAAGTGCGTTCAAAGAAACATGTGTCTTAACTTTAGACGGTAGAGCCTAATTTTGACTGTAGCATACTAAACTAAACGCCGTGACATTGATTCTAATGCAACCAACTGTTCTAGAAAGTTCTGACTTCACGTTTCATGAATAAAGTCCAATTTTCTCTGCGGAAAATGAAGATACGTTCGTCACATTATTTGGATCTTTAAATATAGATACAAACGGCTTATAATCCCTCGTACTTGCAAGCAAGATTGTATTCAAACAAAGTTATCGACACGCACTGTGTTTAAATCCACACACACCGACAGACACATACATACACACGCGCTGCCTCGATGGCCAAACGGGTGCTCAACATAATGCTGTAATTATGTACTTAATTAAACCACTAGCAGAAGAAATACGAGAAAACACGAGAATTGAATTGTAGGAACTTAACTCCCAATTTGTTATAGAATTTAGTGAACCTAATTTTGTAGATGTGTTGAGCTCGGACCAAACCAATCCAAAAGTATACTCATTTGATCTGTGGGTACATAGTGTGGGTATTTGTCTAATCTCCACCACAGACGATTTTAATCGGCGTTTTTGAAGTGTTTCAAAGAATCAGTTTTAATAAATAAGACCAGTGAGTGTAGTTCCCTACGGAGACGTGGCATTTATGCCAATCATGGCAGACGTGACTACGACAATCAATAAGAGACAATCAAAGCGTTTTTTTCACGATTCAGCAGACATTTTTATGGATAGGTCCTGGGTATTCTACGAGTATAATGTGCTTTGTCACGAAAAAATTATCATACATAGTCTCCTCGCGACGGCAACCAGGGCTTCGATTCTGTTAGTGCATTACAGTTCAATTACAGTTACGTGGTCGGGTCACGTGACATGGTTTATAATGCCATTGACGCCCAGAATTATTGAACACGCGCTCGCGATTACTTGAAGCGGCAATAAAAAATAATTGTCATGTTCATGCAGTTGTCATCGTATACTTAGCAGAATTCTGATCACTTTACCTCAGTAGTATTTCATGTAAATAGTTGATGACACTCGTAAGCCCTTATCAAATATCCACTAAAGTTTCTTTCAGAAAAATATCGCACGTCCAGAACTAAAGTGACCTAAGTCAAATTTTGCAACTAAAACATATTATTATGTTAAAGTGGAGTCTTGCTGTTTTCTTCTCCACTACAGACGTGATCCGAAGGTAGTTCACATTACCTATACCTATACATTACCTATACCCATGTAACGTTATATTGAAGCGATTAAACTGTGCAAGCCGATTTGCGCAGATTTATCGATCGTTTGTGATAAATCGTTCCAGATTATCGTTCATCGTTGGAGCTCGATTATGTTAGAGCATTGTAGTACAATTGTAGACAAATTTTGTCGACCCATTGACGCCCACACGATTTTATACGTGCGAAAGCGTACCCATCAAGGAGCAATGAAATGAATAAAATCGCCATGTCCATGCTGTTGTCACTGTATTACAATGCATTTGCAGAATCTAGGTGCTGTACCTAAATCTGTAAATACGTGTTAGTATTAAGCTCGCTGAAACGTATGAAACGTAGAAAATTTGATGAAAAAGCGCACGTAACTTTGAGGAATCTTTTATTAGATCTTTTCTGAAGGATTCGCATTGACAAAGTCATTATATTCTCTTTTAAAAATTAGACGAAAAAATATTAAAAAAACATTAAAAAAGGTTTATTGGTCGGTCGGCAACACTCGCCTAGAGTGCGATAAGTGAGTCGTGGATCAAGCTTTTGGCGGGAAATTTAAAAATCTTTTATTTGATAACGCTGCATATTGTGTGAATAAACCATCTTGATACCTTTGCTTAACTTGATTATTTGTTTAATTAGTTTGGAGTCTCCAATGAATTTTGTCCAAACATAAATAAATGAATCATGTGTTGCTAAAACAACACAAGCAACCATTTTTTCGAATTTCACTTTTCAACGGTATTCGATTGTATGACCATAAAGCCACATTTGCTGCAAAAATCACACAAATCCTATGGGGTTTCCATAGTAGAAACGTGTTGCTCTTAGCACAGAATTATGCCAAAACAACACACCTCCAGCCATTGTGTTTTGCCATCACATGGCAAAACCAAAATTTCTGCCGCAAGTTTTGATGAGTGTGCCTATCCAGATGGTAAGAAACTATTAAATATTAAAAAAAAATTAAAATTTCAGAAAATTAAAGAATTACATGCCGGACGAGGACCATATTAAAACTTCTAAGAAGAAATTTTCAACTGGGCAACCACAGAGAAAGACGATGTAGAGGTGTCTTAGATTTTAATTACATTAAGTACATACGTATTTCATAAGTTATAGTTTCTAGTAATAAATTTGTGACCTTTTCTTTCAATTTTAGGTAGTGTTTTTGCAAAACAACACATATCCAGTTCATAAAACGCTCAAAAAAAAAAACATTCACACTAAAAAAATTTAACAAAATGTGACTCAAAATTATAAGTGGTAGTTACGTGAACGGTTTAGCGACAAAAAAAGTAAAAATACAGCAGTATTTTGAATCTTAAATCCTTTTTTCCTCTTCCCCAAAAGTTTGGTTCAATGGATTTGTGTTGTTTTAGCAACACATGATTCAAATATAAACAAAACGAAAACATTAACTACATCAAAACCAACATTTCCACTCCACCAAAAACAGGGATAATAAAGATGCACCACATAAACTTATAAAAATTTATTAATGCTGAACCATAATCAAAATCAGATTCATGTCTTTTTTCTCAACATCTTTGAGTTCTTTGTCTAAGTCTTCGATCTGACGTTTAACATTTTCGTCATCCGACAGACCTTACAACAAGAAATAATTCATGTTTGCTTTAAAACATTATTACTCGTATGTACATACTAAAACATATAGGTGAAATTATGTTGAATAGAAACAAAAGTTTTTTTCTTGTTTAAATCTGGGACGAGTATCAAAATTTTTGGGCTGTACTACTTGCAGCTGAAATACCTAAGTTTGACAGTCAGAGTGTGGCCATATGAAGAATTCGAAATAAATCGCGTCCCAGGACTCGCTTGTTAGACTCTATCCGCTAATCTTTTGTTGTGCAATAAAGCATTTTAAAATAAAATCAAATCGGCTTGAACAGTTTAATCCTACGTTTATACCGATTCATGAGTAGCAGGCTTTAGTCTACTGCTGGAAATCCCAGCCCTCCCTCAGGGCACGCTGCAAAGCCGTAGCCGTGCTGATTACAGAGACAGACTGTTTCCCGTTAGATGCTCGCCTATTATAATCTCTCGAGGCTTAGTTAAAGTTATCAAGGTGAAGCAAAGTTTATTTCATTGTGTAACTAGATCACCTAAGCAACTTCGGGACTTTTTGCCGCACCCAAAGGTTAAAACGAACCCTATTACTGAGACTCCGCTGTCCGTCCGTCCGCCTGTCACCAGGATGTATTTCATGAACCTTGATAGATAGAATAATATGGCTGTGGCGGCTATAATATGAATATTTAAGGGAGTTCCCATACAAACAACATGATTTTTTTACTTGAAATGTCCACAGAATGTCAACATTATATATTCACTTTAAAAATAAATAATTAAATTAAAGTAAAATAAATATTTAAGGATGGCTCCATACAAGGAACATGTTTGTTTTTGCCGTTTTTATAGATAATGGTATGAAACCCTTCGTGTGAGAGTCCGACTCATATTTGGTCGGTTTTTATTATTTTGTTTTTTAAGCATAGATATTATTTTTACTATTCTCATTTTTAAATTTACTTCCAATATAGTGTCTATATTCTAGTGTCACAAAAGTGTGAACAAACAGCAATGAATTACAGTCTAAAAGGTTTTATTTTATAAAAGTAACGGCATTCATAGGAATTATTACCAGGACGGATCCGTATTGGACGCAACCAAAGAACCTACAGCAGGTTTTTAAGAAGTGGTCAATATGTAGTACTGAGTTTTCCGAATCCTAGATGCAGACAAGAGGGATAAGTTTTGGCCATCACTGAGTTCGATTAAGACTAACTCAGAGACCGTACTAACCGTACTCAGAGACATTCATTAACTTTAATGGTTAGTTAAGAAAGAAAAATAACACTTATATCAATACGCATAAAGACGATCATTAAAATGTTTAATGAACATTACGTTAAATGACGACTCTGAGTGCGGTACTAAGTAGACTAAAGAATTTTCACTAAGCGGACGGCATGTGCCAGATTTCGGTCTTTATCATAAATCTTAAATATATGCATTGAGAGTTGTTATCTCTGAGGATTTGGTTACGAGATGCAGTCGAATAATGAGGAGATTATTTCTTTGTTTGTGATTGGCGACTTGGCAAACAGAAATAGAGTCCCATATGGAAGTAATTCCACTTCGCACGCAGCATGCTGCACGCATCGTCGATGTTTATTTTTTTCTAGCCTTCCACATGTTTGCGTCAAACTTCTTGCTCGTTTTTTTTCGACTTGGATGTTGCTCGACGGGAGGCGGTCGCGGGCGGGGGAGTGGGGGGAGGGGCTGTGGTCCCAAGACGTGTGGGTTGAGTTTTTTGTTATTAGATTTTGATGCTCAGGTCAACTTACCTTCGACGTGGAACGAGTTTCGACAAACTTTCGTGTTTTTGTGCCTAGAGACTCTCTAGAGTCACGTTCACATGGAGATGTGTGACGTCACGTGTGCTGCCTGCCGCCTCGGGCCCGGCGGCGGCGGCGGCGGCGGCGGCGCGGCGCGGCCCGGCTTACAGGATTAACGCAACAGGATTTGCGACAAAAATACATTTCAAAAATTATTTACGGGGTCGTTACAAGCATTAACGTTTGGCTCGGAACCGTAATATCTGAAATGAAAATTCAATTTGAAATGAAATGAAAAAACTTTATTGTAAAACGGGTAAAAATGGGTAGCAAGGGTATTTCCAAAACTCATAATAGTAGGTGTAACGTTTTACAATAAGAAGTAATGACTAAACGTGCCTATATCTAAGAAACAGTTATTTATTAACAAACATCACTCGAGGTCGAGCTTGAAGCCTACGTTTGGTTCAAATCTCCATTAATTTAGCCTGTTTTGGAACTAGAACTTTCGTAAGCGAGGCACTTCACACTATTACAACTTTTCAAGTAAGTGAATTCGGAATACAGTCAATTCAAATTTGTTCCTGCACACTGAGCTACGTTTACATCATTAATTCATTACAGAAAAGTCATTTCGTTATTAGTTTAAGGGGACTACAATTGGAACGAGGCAGGGTGGGAACGATGTAGTAAAATACAGCCAAGAGATCTCTCAGGGTGTTATTTGGCGGTATAACACTTTTGTCGATCCCCGAAATAACTTCTGATATAAAACTTAATACTTTTTCTGAACATCCACACAATACATGAGATTACACAAAATGTTTATAGCGGTCGTTCAGCCTTTGTGCGAGAGATGTAAATTATACGTTTAACGATTGCACAAAAAACGCCACAAATTACGCTCGGACAAAAGTTTATAGCTTCGGGAAGGGACTCGCTTTGTTCCCTTTCCCGAGGACTCGCGGGACGAGCGCGGGGAGCACGGATGGCGGGCGGCGGGCTGGCTCTCAAGCGGTGCCAATATTGTTCATAATTGAAAGTCAATGCGGTACCCTCCTGTAGTACGCTCGCAATCGCAACTGAGAAAGATGCGTTTGCCGACATACTTAAACTTCACAGTCGTACACTTCGCCTTCACCGTGTACCTCGCGTACTCGTACCAGCGACGAACTATCCTATCAGTATGCTTCGTTGCAGAGAAAGAGAACGCTATTCAGCATTTCTTAACGATCAATAGAGGGCAGGAAGTTTTCTTTACGCTTCCATCGCGCTGGGGCGTGATATAAGGTAGGAGTGAAATAATAATGTGATTATGATGATATAATATCCAATAATATGATGACGTCACAGCTCAATAAAAATGGCGTCTGCCATTCGTGTCGTTCTTACGTTCATTGGTTTTGTTCACTAGAAAACAAAAGTTTGCTTCTTTACCGGCCAGAATGGGCCAGTTTCTGAATTGAGAATTTTCACTAAGTAAATAGGTACTTAAGTACCTAACATCTGTCACGCCCTTTTCTGAGAAATTTTAAGAGACAGCACTCTGTAGAGCTGTCTCGTAAAATTTCTCTTTCAGTACTTAACAAGTAGTTACTTAGCGAAATTCTCAATTCAGAAATCGGCCCTTATAGGTACTCGTACAGTGTGTAAAAATAACTGTAACTTCAGCGTAGGTATCTACAATACAGGCTGCGTTCGCAAAGCAGCACTGAGCAATACTAAGCATCGTTTATTGATCTCATTAGGATATTTGATTGACAAAATGAAACCCCCCACTAACCGGTAGCAATTGAAGCAAACAACGGCATGTGCGGCATTCACCTATACCGCATACCGCAGCATTTCCTTCCTGACTCGCCGCCGTCTCTCGCCGCCGCGCCGCTCAGCTGACTTCCGACCGCACAACACGGCATGTGTTTGCACTCTACCGTTTTTCATGAGGCAGTCCGCTAAATATACCATACCTCTAATGCGTCGTTTTAGCTTTAATGGAACAGAATCGAGTCAAAGAAGTGAGCATTCCCACGGCTCGTTGAAGGGCCTGAGCCGCGGTGTAGGTGAACTTGCCTGCCGATGCCGGGGCTGCATCACCCCTATGGCCTCGTGCGGGTTTCTCACAAATCCCAAATTATGGCGATAGTGTAACTTGACCAGTTCTCATGCAGCGGCCCATTGTGTGGCTCATTGTAGCGTTAGAAAGGTTTATTGTACTCGCCGCCGTCAACATGGTAGCTACTGATGCCATGTTAGAAAACAATTAAAGCCCTGCAATAAAGAGTTGGGCCATTGAGAGCCAGTGAGGCTTGTAATGTGAGTGACGTGGCATTATTATTCAGAAAAGAAAGAACTTTTTGTGAGTATAATGAGACATTTTTGATACTTGTAGATCCGAATAATTACTTCACATACATTTGCTGGCTGCGACTGCTTTGTGTTATAAATACGTTTATGAACTTTTGGTTTGCTTTTTTCGAAAACATGGTCAGAGTGGAGTTTTTTCCCGCTGCCTTTTTCTTCACTACAAATAGGTAGAGCCCGAGGCAGCGGCTAAAATAGTTCGTTGACATTCAGCAAACAGAATGTAAATTCTTTACATTTAAATAAATTATTTTGAGTTGATTTAGTTTGTTTAACGACATACACTGCAACGAAATGATGGTTGATTATAGCACGTACAAATGCTCTTTTTGCTAATTTATTTATATGTACATATTTGTGAAATTACAGAAGCACAATACTTGCCATATCTACTCTAAAGAAATACCTTCTGAGAAAATACTTGTGTCCTGCTCTGGGATTTCAGCTGCTATGTATGTATTCGTATGACTTGGTCCTCTAATGGTGAATTGATATCAGAATTACGTTTTAAATTGTAAAATCAACTAAAGGATTCGAATGTCTCAACAAAAATCGACATCTACGTAGTAAATTATATCAGCTTAGATATAATAAAGTTAAAAACATTAATCCAGAGAATATAATAAGGCTATTAGCACAATTTAAAGTGCGATCGATCCCAGCGGAAATCAACCATGTTACTCCAAGAGCATAGAGGCAGTGAAATACACAAGATTGCATCACGGCTGACCTTGAAATTCCAGATTCGTCTCGGGTAAAGCGGAGAAACAACAGCGTTACAGAATTCTATGCGCAATAAATCGACGTCTGAAAATCGGCGAGGACGCGCGCGGGGACTCGAGCTGACATTACGATAAAAACACCCCCTTATTGCCAAAAGACCTCTACATACTAAAAGCCACCTCGAGAAATAGAGAAGAATGTAGATAAGTTATATTAGCATTTTTTATTGTTCAGGTCAAAGTTACCGGGAGCAATTTAGATAGACATATAAAAAGTACCTCTAGTATTTATACTATAGGTACCAAAACACACAATAAATATGAAACAAAGACTACACAAACATAATATGCTGAAAACCAGACAACATGCAACAATGGTGCCAACACGTTGTCTGGTTATTGCAGCTTAAAAGTAACAAAACAGTCGATCCATCGTTTCGATCGCTAAACAGATTATTGCTAAATTATTGCTAAACAGAAAGAGGTAATATAAAATAAGTATTTTTCTTGCTTTGTGGACCTTTAAGGACTGCTGAATTCCCACGTTCAAGGAACCGAGGGTGACTCTGGTTTCTTGAACGCTAACAGTCTGTTGTTTTTTTTTGTATCCACTTTTTCCAACTGACAGCTGGTAACAAATAGAATAACAGCCTGTTGGCCTTCGAGAAACCGGGGGTAAGTCTTTTTTTAAACTCACAAAGCAGTTATAGAAACATTACTGTTTCTTCTTTTTGATGCGTAACTTAATTAAAATTTAGTAATTTGCCATCGAAATATGTACAAAAGACTCGCGCCGGCCGCAAGACAATAGAAACCTCTGCTACGTTCGATCCATAGATTATTATAATCTCTAAGTGATTTAGGCCAAGTGAAAACGTTCCCGTAGCAGTCTATAGTGAAACATTTCAACGGTTTAAAAGTTAGCTGTCTTAGCGCTTTCTATTCTGAGTGCGCGCGTTGATGTCTTTTGTTCTATTAATCACTTGGGGGTCGATTGCATAACGCGCAACGCGTAATTGGAGCTGGGAGAACGTTCGGTTCGGGTGCTCCCAGTCCCGGCTTTGTGATCTGCACGACATTAATTATTTATTTACAGTTTGCTTTTCCAAGACTTAGTTCAAATGCAAAAATACACATTATGAGTAATAGGGTAACCGAATCAAAAAAATGTAACTTAACCAACTGTTGGGGGTAGTCCGTGCCGTCCCGCTACATTGTGCTGATTATGACCATCGAAAATTTAACTAGGAGTTAATTTAATTAATTTAAATAAATAACTAATTTAACTAACTGTTTTTAGCTGTTTATACAAAATATGGAGTTTGACTGTTGTCGCCGAATTCACACCATTATTGAATAGGTCACTTGAATATAATAATTAGTTAATATGTTTATTAGTACGCTGCCATTGTGGCACCTTGTGTCATTGTTAGGAAGTTAGGCATTTACTGCTAACTGGTTACATATTAAATTCTTCATTATTTTGGTATTTGTTTTCTTTTTATAAAGCCTGTATGGGGTCAAATTCAGAGGTCAAATAAAGATCTGGATGTATTCCTTGAATAATGATTGTGCAAAATAGGATATACATACATTGATGACTGACAAGCAGGATGCCGGCGTCAAATGTTGTTGAGTTCTTGAGAAAGTGATTGGCATTTTATGCTTACCCCTCAGTTTTTATCGGCGCAACCTTCGGATAAACATCGCTAAGCAAAATCAACATTCAGATCGTTGGTTTATCTGTTCAATTTCCCTGCAGCAGCTCCCTTATTACGGGAGCTCGTAAAGCCGCTCCACCTATTTTGCTCTCGTAAAAGTGCCTCGTAAATTCTCGGCGCAGAATGTCCTATTGTTGTCGGAGGGCGGGCGGCGGGGCGGGCGGGGGTCATCATCGCGCGCGATAACTCGCCGCCGCCGATGTGGGCTCGGGCGCGGGCTGCGGCCTGACCCTCGCCACTGGACGCGATCGTGTAAGACAAGGCTTCGCAATCAGCCTGTGATCAAGGGAACTGATGAAAGTAATCGCGTCCCATTGTGTGTCATCCATCATATTCACAATAGCTACTTTTTAAAAACTTTCGTGGTTGACAATATATTTTTACATTTATTGGAATGGTAGGAGTCCCGTTGATTTTATTATTATTAGGTACTTATACACATACACATATTTATTCATATCTTGTCAAAAATGAAGGAACAGCAACATAATCAGAGCGTCCGAAGTGATTTTCATGTTTCAGCATTTGAAATCTGCAATCCACGTTGAGCAGTTCTGTTATTGGGTACTAAGTCCATGAATGATGTCTAATATTTATTCATTCAAAGCCAAACATCGGTGAATGTGCGTTCCTTCAAAACTAGGGCTGTGTGTAACAACTTGTGCCCTTCGCGAGACGTTGCGTAGTTCACGTAATCGCACGATTCCCTTCCCCCAGCTCGGTTCGGCGCCCGCCATATTGTTTTTAAGTTATGGCTATTTTGGACAATGGCATGGAAATCCTTCCGCCAAGTAATGTCTGCGGCGCGGTGGGGGGTGGGGGTGGGGGCGGGGAAGGGGGCCCGCAGAACGTTCACGTCATTCGTCCTCGCACCTGAGACATTGCGTTGCGTATTAACAGTCAAGTAATTTTAGATATACGATACGGACTAAGCTCACTCGCACTGTTGATACCAGAATATAGATGAATGTAGGTTCATTCCAGAGGATCTTCTGTTCTTGTTCTTTACGTCGGATTGGGTTTTATGCAATCGGTGACACTTGCAGGGCGCTTTTGCGCAGTTGAGCAGGTAGGGCGGCAGGGAGGGGGACGGAACCCTATAATAATGAATGACAATTTTGTCCTCTATCGTGCGTTCTATGTCTGCCTCCTCCATCTTGTATGCAACTGAGTCCGCGTTACATTACATTGATTCAGAATATTTCACATCGATACTTTTATTGCTTTGGACATTTGAGGTTTTTGGACAGAGACTTTTAAGTGTTTATTTTATTCTGTCTGCTGGTGTTAAAATGTATGATATGTAATTATGTCATTGATTAGAAAACATTGTTTTTAATGCTTTACTTATGTTGGACTTTTATAATGTGGCCTATTTAATTTTTGACGATGCCCATGGTGAATAAATTTTATTTACTAATTTTATTTTACTTTTACGTTTATTAGTTTAGGTATATCCGTGATATACAAAAAAAATTGTGGACAAAAAAAGGATGTAGTGACTAGTGACTTTAGTTGAGAAAGGTTGCGTTGGTTAGGACTTATTCATGAAGGGTATGAACGTGGTTTGAAGGGTTGGTAAAAAAATTCACAAGCGAACGGAGAGATGGTAAGTTCCCGAAACCAGCTTGCCTACAGTGACGAATGAAAGTATAAAAAAATGTTTGTCAGGGTCGTGACTAGTGAAAAACTCGATCCTTCTCCTACCCCTTCACGATAGAGGCGTGAGTTTATGTATGTATGTGTGTAGTCAAACCTTGACTAATATTTAGCATCTTTGCCTACTGGTGACGCGTTGTGTCAGTAAATTCAGAGTAATGTATTACTAACAATCTATTGATGTTCTGCTGAGTGAGTAATATAAAACCTCTTATCTGGCCGTCACCGCTCGCTCCCCTCTCCCCCTCACCTCTTACGGTAGGCTCCCTTATCTTGTGGAACTTTGCAAATGCCAATTACCCTAGACCCTCGCCGGCTAACCAGAAGCACTAACCAGTGGATCGAGGGCCGCTAGACAACAGTAGGCAATTTAAGTTGAACTGTCAATATCGGACTCGACATTAATTTCAGGGTAGGGGTCATCTGGCGCTGGTTTCATTATTTATACATTTTACGGACTTCCTGATTTTTTGCTTCAGCAAATTGTTGAGGAATGATCTAAATAAATTACTACCTCTATTTACCTCTTTTACAAGAGTGTGAGCAATAGGCAAATAGTTTTCGAATTACTTTATTTAATTAACCGCGGCATACAATGTTTACACATTTTACATACATACACATTTTGTTGTAGTTACATTTTGCAAGGAACGACGCGTCGTAGACTCGTAGCTCACATACTATTTAGTGTTATCGAAAGTGCGCAGGGCCAAATTCTCCGCAAGCCCGCCCTGTGCATCGGCTAGATGCGTGAAAGCCATAGTTTACGGTAACTTTAATCACTCTGCACGTTACGGAGCTTAAATACTATCTTCTAGATAATAGAATGTAATCCGACAAAAGATAAAATATGTAAAAAAACCAGAAGAGATATGATTTTCAAAATGTTGTCCAGTCCTTTGACCACAAGGTATTAGAACTGTTTAATAAAGGTGGTAAAATATTTAGTTAGCTAGGTACTTACTTTTACAGGTCTCTTTATAGTGTTGATAGCAATAATATTAACAAAATTGTTTGCCCATATTACAAAAAACTGTCCTAATTACGAGTAGAGAAAAAAGGGATGACTTAAATACAGTACAAATGTTACAATGTAAAAACCGCGTGCCACCGTTTCTGGGACCCTCAGTCACCGCTAGCTGTGTACGTTGCTCGTTCGGTTCACGCACTTATGCCGCGCGCAATAAGAGCCACCTCGGAGTAATGGGTAGCCAGCCTCGGTCCGCCGCCGCCGCCGCGCCGCGCTCGGCACGCGGCATCTAGGTTAGCGGTCTGTTATCGAGCGAGCTCGGCCGCGGCCGAGAGCATTGCACGAACGCACACACGCTCGCCGCGGCTCGGCCGAGCCCGCCCGAGCGGCCCCGAGCGAGCGCCGCCCCCCGCGCCGCCCCGCCCCGCCCGCCGTCAGTGTCGTGCGCGCGCTCGGTACGCGAACACGTGCGCCGAATTCACGTTCGTTCGGCCGCAGCTACACAAAGCAAAGCTAACAGAGGAACCACGCGTGACAGTGTCTCGCGGCGCGCACACCGAACCTTCTGCAGAGAGGCGGGCGGGCGGACACTAGATGGCGCGCATGGACGAAGCGATGGGCGTGGAGTGGACGCCGACGCTGGTGGTGCGGCTGGTGCAGGAGTACGCGCGCCGCCGCGAGCTGTGGGACTCCAGCCACGACATGTACCGCGTGCACACGGCCAAGCACGAGCTCTGGGAGGAGCTGGCCGCCATCTTCGACTGCGAGGTCCCTGACCTCAAGAAGAAGCTCAACTCGATCCTGGCCTCGCACCGCCGCGAGAAGGCGAAGGTCCGCGGCGGCGCCACCACCAACTGGTTCCTCTACAACCACCTCAGCTTCCTGCCCACGCACGTGGAGGTCCCCGGCGGTGGCGCCAGCATCGTGAGTGCTCACTATCCTATACTCATCGATGTACCTAGCGACACACGCAATACACAAATGACAGCGGCGTCAAGCTTGATTTGCTGCTAGTCGTATAGGGTGTGGCACCGGAGATAGCTTTTGATCGACGCTCGTTTGCTAAGATAAGAGCTGGTTATGTGAGTAGGAACACAAAAAATACACGTGTAAAAAAGAACTTCTATTGTGAGGGAAAGACAAACTAGTTTCTCGCAGCGGCGACTCTTCTTCTGGTGACCCGCGCGCTCGCCCTGCGTTGGCTGCGGACAGGCAACAAAACTTCACCTTGTGCAAGTTTGATTTTGTACCTATCCACTAAACGTAGGCATTATAGTTAGGTTGTTTTGTTACTGTCAGCGCGCTCGCTAATTCCTATTAGATATTCTACGTAGGTAGCCTGTTTTGCCATGGTGGTGTGTGTGTGTTGGTATGAATCACGAATTCAAACACTATTTTTGTGAGCTACTTTATAAAAACCTACAAGTCGGAATCGTGCGCTGAGGTTTCCGTGCGGCCATGAGATACCTACCTACATGAATGATATTAAGTATGAAAATGTTTTTCTTTCTTTCCTTCAGTGCGGAACTCACACTTGGCCTTTATTGGCTTTTATTATATGATCATACAGTCGGCAGCAGTTCCTTAACATTTTTGTTGTAAAGCTGCCTTTAACGTAGGTGCCATAAGTAGGGGTCGCAATACCGAATCATTTAAGCAAAACCGGTATTTTCGATATTCGCTCCAGACCAAAACCGATAATCCGGTATTTTCGATATTTCCGGGATTAAGCTAAAGTTAGCAAATTTGGTTTAATAAAGTTAGTTTGCGAAGGAATAGTAGGTAGTAGTAGTAGGTACCTAACCTAAATGAATTTATCTTCTAAATAAAACAAAATTTTCAATGACACAAGGTTTATTGTTTGATATATTGGTAATCAATTAGTTCGTTTTATTAAAATAACTTAGGTAAATTACTTTAAATACTTTAATTAAATGTAGTGTTTGACTAGGAAGTAGGAGTCGCTAGAGGAGCTGAACCACATGCTGTCCAGCCTAGCATCAGCCTCGCGACGCATCGGCCTTGGTATGAATTTGGATAAAACCAAAGTCATGATCAATGGAAACATTGATCCAATACCGGTCGTCGTACATGGTCACCTTCTCGAAATCGTTTCCGAATACACTTACCTCGGGCAGATTCTGCAGTTAGGTAAAAACAATTTCGAGAGGGAGACCAAGAGGAGGATTCAGCTGTCAGCTGGGCTGGGCAGCGTTTGGGAAACTACGCCGAGTCTTCTCGTCATCCATACCGCAATGCTTGAAAACGAAAGTTTTCAATCAGTGTGTCCTACCTGTTATGACCTACGGAGCCGAGACATGGACACTCGCGAAAGGGTTGGTCCACCAGTTTAAAGTCGCTCAGCGAGCTATGGAGAGAGCTATGCTCAGTGCCGGATTTATATTTTTTATGAGTGTAGGCCACTTTATTTCCGCCGCCCCATGTACATACCTTTCTAAAATAATAATTTTCCATTTGTAGTAAAGGCAGGCCTGTTCCACTTAGCGTGTAGGCATCGAAAACGTTAGTACATGCGGCCGCCGAGCCAGAAGGAATAATAGGTAGGGACTCACGAGCGAGCAGTGACGCGCGCGCGAGTTTTCTTCGTTAGCCGATCCGACCGATCCTTAAAAATGGAGAAACATAAAAAAAGGCAAAAAATACTTTGCAGTGTTGAACTGCTTGAACACGGATGGCGAGTGGTTATGTATTATGAAATTTTCATTCGTGATACTTAGGTTACAAAAATACGAGTTTTTTAGAATTAAAGGAATTTCTCAGGTTTGAAATTGACGATCTGTTTCGTTATAAGTACCTATCCACGTAGGTACAATTTTTGTCTGTTCAATCAATAGCATAATAATATGGTTAGAGGAGAATTTAATTCTCCTTGGTAGGTGCTAAGTAAAACATATAGTTAGGTATAAATGTAATTATTTTATGAATTCGTTACCTACCCATTAAATTTAAAGACTGTTTTAGCAAACTAGTTGTTCGTGTTTCGTTTGTTTGTTTGTAAAGTTATGTTTGATATTGTTCATATCGACTGCTGGAAAGGAAAAATTATCCAAGCGACATTTTTGGCTAAATTGAGTTATATACATTATTAGAATCGCCTGATTTTTTGCGTCGTTTGGTCTTACTCACGTCCTTCTACGATGACTTTTGATGTCGCTTCGACATTTTGGTGTTAGCGGGATTTCACTTTTTTTCCTTACTAACCGACAAAATTTTCGACCAATTTTTTATGTTGGTGGTTGTCGTAATTGTGAAATGCTAAATTTGCCTTTGGTCAAGTTTGACATTTCTGTTCGTACGGTAATTACTCCACTTAGTTAATTTTTCCAGTATCTGGCAATATAGTGTTAGCGCATGTAATTTATGTCAAAATTACGGAAAAAAAAAATATTCAATTCATTCGTATTTAGTTTCCACATGTTCTTTATTTTGTTAAGGCAACTTTTACTCTGATATAAATTCTAAAAAAGGTATGTATTACATTTTTACCGTACCTTCCTTAATCATAGAGATTGTCGGTTAGTCAATTTTTCCCTTTCTCTGCTTTGAGGGAAAATTTTACTAAGCGACACTAACTTTAAAACTAAGCATTATTTTTAATAGTTACGTATACTATAAAGAAGATAAAAAGGAAATAAATAAATTTATAAGAATTAAGCTTTTCGGATCATTACAAGAATTTACACGACTTTTTTTCCGAAAATTCAATCTTTAAACAGCTCTACTGTAAAGTTAGTCTGATGTCGCTTGGATAATTTTTCCTTTCCAGCGTCGATATAATTTTGAGTGGGTACCTGCCTACAGAATGATTTGATACACATGTACCTACCTACCTACATAAGACCTAAATAAGATATTTAGGGCGGATTTCTAAATTCAGAATTTACACTAAGTAACATAACATAAAATTTAACATAACATTTACATACAGGCACATACATTGCTTCTGGCCCCACACTAGGAAACCCTGTGTCGTGGGAACCAGAAACAGCGACGTCACAAACATGAAAACAACCAAGACCCGGATTTCTTTTTTGTTCTGTCCCCAGCCGGGATTCGAACCCAGAACCTCTCGCATGGTAGGCACATGTGCTAACCGTTGCGCCACAGAGGTCGGGAGTAAATACTCAAATAACGTTCTGTGACGCTCTTTTCTGAGAAATTTGACGAGACAGTACCTACTACAGTTAAGTACCTAGTTACTTAGCGAAAATTCTCAACTCACGCCTGTCACGCCTACATACCTACATTGTAAAAGTAAAATAGTTTTCTGATCTACCTACATACTACTAATACCTACCTTAGGTTTATGTAGAACGTCATTGGTTCACAAAAGTTAACTGGTAATAAAAAATTAAGATTAAATAGTTATTCATTGAACGAAGAGAACCCTAAGGCGCCAGAAGAGGTAAGAGTTACGCGATAGAAAGAGAGGCAACGGTGTAGGGGAATATAACCGTAGGTTTTGTAGCGCTGTGCGATCTGAATTGCACCTAATTCTATCGCTGCTAGAGTCCCTTTTTCTTTAATTGATTTTGCGGAGTGAATCTTCTGTACTTGTACTATTATGTATTCTGTGGTAAAGGGGCCTCCTTTATTACAAATGGAAAATTATATAAATTATACGCGATAATATAGGTTTCGATAGGAATAAGTTTATGTATTTCTATAGGGAGTGTAAAAACCATGAGAAAACCAGTGGACGTGTTTGACTTTTATCCTCTGAAATCAAGTGACCGTCCTCTGAAATCTCCCGCCCCTAGGACGCTGCCGCCCCTAGGCCGCGGCCTATACGGCCTATTTATAAATCCAGGACTGGCTATGCTCGGAGTTTCTCTGAAGGATAGGATTTGTAACTAATACATCCGACAGAGAACCAAAGTTATCGACATAGCTCAGAGAATTAGCAAGCTGAAGTGGCAGTGGGCTGGCCATATTTCGCGAAGACCCAACATCCGCTGGGGTAAACGTGTTCTTGAGTGGAGACCGCGACTCGGCAAACGTAGTGTAGGACGCCCTCTAACCAGCTGGGATGACGATCTGCGAAAAACTGCAGGCAGATGCTGGATGCGGCAAGCTGAAGACAGGGCGCTATGGCGCTCATTAAGGGAGGGCGATGTCCAGCAGTGGACTAATATAGCCTGATGATGATGATGATGATTTACTCACCAATTTGTCTATTTTCTTTCTAAATTCCGAGTGAAAACAAACCACAATACCAACAAAACACGCAATGACGAATGTCAATGGCGAAATGTAAACAGTTGAAATAGAAAATTTGACGTTCGCGCCACGCCGTTGGTTCGTTCGTTAATCATTGCGCGTTCGCTAAGCATTGAAGTTCGGCTACTCGGCTCTCGCCGGATTCATCGGTCTTGCCGTAAGGCGAACGAACTCAACTCGCGCGCGCGTAATCTGAATTAAATGCCGCGTAACTTTTTCTATTTGTTTGTAATGTTCGTATTTGTTTTTTATTTATTTTACTAAAATCGAAAATACCGAATATCCCGGTTTTTGTGAAATGAATACCGGTATTAATTACACCAAAAATGGCCCGGTATTCCGGTATTTTCGAAATTCGGTATCCCGGATTGCGATCCCTAGCCATAAGTAAATTGCATGCGTGTATAAGTTGATGCATTTTTCAATGTATGTAGGTACTATAGGAATTTCACTTTTGCACTATGTATACCTAATCATTAATCATACCAAGTTTGACATTTTTGTGAACTAGGTACCTACCTACCTAGGTAGTATACGTACGTATTACAATAACGCAATAAGAAAAAAATACCTACATACCTAATAATATCACATTTCAGGCACAGTAAGGATTCTCATAATGGCACTCCAAAAAAATAATGCATGTTTCTCGTTTTCACTAAGTCTGTAATCAGAATAGGATATAATCTCCTTACAATAAACATCTCTAAAACTAAATACGTAATTTTTTCTGCTATAAACAAGCCCATTCCGGACCACAAATCATTAACCATTGCACAAGAAACAATAGAAAAAACAACAGAAGAAAAATATTTAGGACTTATTCTTGATAGTCAAATTACATGGAAGCCTCATATAGAAAAGATCAAATCTAAATTATTATCTCTAAAGCCGGGTCCGCTGCGCCATGTTACGCGTGTTACAAAAAATGTAACACGTTATTAAAACAAAAATGGGGAGTGGTATTAACACTTTACGTGCTACGTAACACGTAACGTAACGTTATGTAACACGTAACGTGTTATACCACGCCCCATTTTTATTATATTTACGTGTTACGTTTTTTGTAACACGCGTAACATGGCGCAGCGGACCCGGCTTAACGGGAGCACTGCGCGGTATCACTCGATGTCTTCCTAGACATGTCCGATATACGATTTATAATTCTCTTGTAAAACCGCACATAGAATACCTGATAGAGTTGTGGGGATCAGCAGCAAAAACAAATCTACTTCCAATACAAATTGCACAAAACAAACTTATTAAAATCCTATTTGGTTATGACTATCTGACGAGCACGACAAAAATAAATGCAGAAACAAATTTACTTAATATATCCCAAACATACAAATACAAGACTTGCATGGGTACTTCTAAGAAAAATTTTAACAAAAGATACTCATACCCAAATAACTTTTACAAAAAAGATAAACTTGCAAAAACGTCTTACAAGACAAGCTAATAATATTGTTATACAACTTTATAGAACTAAATATGGAACGAGGAGCTTAGTATCAGAGGGTGCCACTATGTACAACAAACTTCCGAAAGATATAAAAGAAACCAAATCTCTACACATTTTCAAAAAAAATTACTTAAAAACCACTTTAGAAAGGACTCTTCAATAGACAAATAAAAGTAAATCGGAACAACTTTGCATACCCAAAATACCTAATTAACGTAAACACAGCCTTACAAAAGAACGATGTAACTGGAGCGTAGGCTACATTAAGAACTATCCTCTATTTATTGTTTTAAATTCTAACTGTCTGTTGATATTTTGAATTGTTACCTACTTAACTAATTGTTTCTCAAGTGGATTTATGTAATCTTTTTTAAGAAATAAATATCTTAAACCTTAATAGGTATGTGTATCATCATAACTTTGGCCACACTTGGCCAAAGTTTCAATTTGTTTCGTTGATAACTACTTAAGTAATTCGAGCAGCTAAATAATATAATTGGCAGCCAATTAGTGTAATCCGAAGTAGTTGAGCAGCATTATGTAAAGCTGGCGTCGGCAACGGCAGGGCCCGAGCGGATCATCCGCCCGAGCGGGTTGGTTGTATGTAACACATCGATAGCGCGGCCGAATGAATAGAGCCACCTCCCACAGGCTTTTGGTTCAACTCTGGCCCTTACGACGACGCGATAAGAGCTGCCTGGATGTACTGTGTAGAGTTACATTGGCCAGTAGCCGTGTTGCCATGCCGCCGGAGCGGTTCGCCGGGAGGTCGAGGCTAAACCAAAACCTACACGAGATCGGTGTATCTATCCGCTTATGTGTTACTAGGAGTTATGCGAGCTATCGATCCTACTTGCTGAATTGAACTGAGTGTGTGTGTGTGTGT
This sequence comes from Yponomeuta plumbellus, assembly GCA_947310845.1. NCBI lineage: Eukaryota > Metazoa > Arthropoda > Insecta > Lepidoptera > Yponomeutidae > Yponomeuta > Yponomeuta plumbellus. Next base: position 20,752,169 of record OX371208.1, on the reverse strand, counting down.
GTGTATGTGTGTGGGGCTAGGTAACCAAGTTGCATCATATCGTATCACTTTCCTAATGCGGGGGACGTCTAATTGAGTTATTATATTATTATTATGTTGGTATTTATTATGAATACAATGAAAAAAAAAAGATAAATGTTGAAGGGCCATGCTTGTGACGCAGGAAGGTAAACAAGAGCGGACGAGAAAGTAAGACAAACAGAGTGTAGTAGATTCTGCCCAGACCTCTCTGTCTGAGTATAGCATTAAATAGGGGAGTCCACGTTTTGAGTCGAATACTATAGTAAATACTAAAGGGACGTCTCAGACGGACACACTGCGACCAAATAGTGAATGTGTTAGCAAAGGACAAGAAAAAAAGCACCTAGCTGAAACTGGCGTGCGTGCATCTATTACTAATGTTGGTGAAGCGAAAGAGATTGAAATTGAAATTATTTTTATTTCCAATAAAATTTCACGACATGGCACAATAAATAATAATTCATCCAGAGAAAATAATCAAAATAATATCTTAGACACCTACACTAGACAACAGACCTGTCTTGGTTTGTCAGGATCGTGGCAACTGAGAGACGCTGATCTCTGCCTACCCCTACAGGAAGCAAGCGTGAGTCTAAGTTATGTTACGTTTACGATACAATACCGCTGTGAATTTGATGGACTGGTTCGTATTTAACTATACCTTTATAAGTATCTATACATTTTCACGTCTAAGTACTATACTACTAGTACTTCACGTATTGAGCCGCCAAATTGGTGCCGTGTCGTCTCAGCATGTGCCCCCACAACGCTGATATTCTGCCGCGGCCATACTACTACGGTACAAACTGCGCGCTTCACTGACGCAGCGGAACTTTCCAGAAGGAGAAAAGCGAGGACGAGCTGCTGCCGGCGGAGTACCTGGAGCTGGGCAGCGACGACCTGGAGGAGGAGGTGGTGGTGAAGCAGGAGGTGACGGGGGCGGGCGGGGGCGGGGGCGGGGGCGCGCGGCGGGCGGTGGCGCGGCGCCCGCGGCTGCTGAAGCCGCTCCGCCGCCGCGCCCCGCCGCCGCCGCAGGGCTACGTCGACGTGCTCAAGACGCTGCGCAAGTCTGACCTCATGCGGAAGAAGGTATATTGCTGGGCTTGAAGAATTTTGGGTTAACTGTTTTTTTTTAATTTAACTTCGGTTATTGACAACTTAAGGCCCAATTTTCTTACGTGAATGTAAATAAACGCGGCAAGAATTTGCTGTGTCGGCCGTTGTTAAGACTGAAAACATTTTGTTTATGTAGTCTATTTTCTAAAAATAATAGAAACGTAATTGAATAAACGTAGATCAGCTTAGAGGCGTAGTGAACTATTAGACAGTTTTTTCAATCTTATTTATTTTATAAGCCTAACTTCAAATGATTAAGTAGGCTTAAAAATAGTAACAATCTTGTTGTTTGTTTACTAATTTAATCCGGTCGTTTTAGCAACGTTTAATGGCTGTACGATTGTAGCAGAAAAGTGAACTTGCGTACCGACTGCAGTGGACCGCATTCAATCTGCATGTGAATTGCTATTTTTCAGTCGGAATGCAGTTGAAATGCAGTCTGTCGGTCTAGAACTTGAGTTAAGAGGGGTTAAAAAAGATTATTTAACAAAGATTAGTTAAGCTATACCACATACCTACTTACGTACAAAACCATCGTTAGCTGAACCATTACAACACGGTAACAGTTTGTATTGAAAACTCTAATGAATCGCCCTCCGGTGTGCAGGACGAGTGCGACGCGTTCGGCGAGTACATCGCGAACTCGCTGCGCAAGCACAGCGAGCGCACGCGCAGCATGATCAAGCACGCCATCAACAACATCCTGTTCGAGCAGGAGATGAAGCGCTACAGCGCCGGCGCCGGCGTCGGCCACTACGAGGTCGCCGACGTCGACGAGGACCACGAGAACCCGCTCATCCTCGGCGACTTGTCGCACGACTAGCCGCCGCCGCCGCCGCCGCCGCCGCACCTCCTCCCCCCGCCGCACCTCCTCCCCCCGCGACGTGCAATGTGCACTGCGGTTCCTCGAACGCTAACAGTCTATAAAGGCGGAAACCCGATGTGCATCGTGCACATTACTAACACGCGATGCTTAATATGATTCTGATGATAGAAAATAGTAGATTTGACTTGACTCAACTCGCGTCACATTGCGTCGGGTCGCGTCGAGTTTTAATAATGTTTTTCCACCTTTAGTCTATTGTTAATAGCTGTGCTGAGCAAAAGAGCATACATAAAATCAACTGAAAAATGTTAACAGTAAATTAACAGACTAAATAGTAAATTAATTCGAGAGACCGGGGGTATGAGTATCATATACATACATCATGCACATACATCTGGAAAAATAACATTGGTTTTCCTGCATTGATTATGTCTAGAGCGGGCATTTGTCCAGATCAGGGCCTCGATTTTGCCTGTGCAGGGTAGTACAATGCATAGTACCTACAATGACAGTTGCATGGACTGCGTCGATTTAATATCATTGCCGAATCAAATCAACGCACGCACGCGTACTTGTAATTCTAGGCGTCAATAGATTTAAAAAAACATGTCACCTGACCCGACTGCGTTACCGTGCTTCGGGTGGCAAGTCTCGGCGATAAGCGTGAGTCCAGGAATGTGTGGCCGGAGCTGAGTTTCATCTCTATGGGTTTCTTGGACGCACATAACGTCGCAGTGTGTTGAGCGGTGAATTTTAGATAGGATTTCGACTTATTCTGCGAGAAACCTTCGATATTAATAGAGACTACACAAAGCGCCGGCTTTAAGGCTGGACTTGAGTTTGCCATCGTGGTGAAAGGATTTGCCAATCAGCGGAAGGGACTCGCTGATTGTTGCCCGGGTGCGCCAGACGTACGGCTACGGCTCAGACCAGAGAGTACGTCGATCGGGGAGGCTCCTTTCATGCACCCCAAAGCGTCGCAAAGGCCGCAACTATCTAGTAGACTTAAAAATTGTTTGCCATCGACACGCTAAGAAGAAGACCTGACCCGACCATGTAACTGTAACTGAACTATAATGCACTAACAAGACTCTAGTCCCAGACTGCACTATTCTTCTATTGGACTGTCAGATTGTTAAAACTGTGGAGAGTGAATAATATAATCATTAACTGTTAGTGCTCCCAAGTTATCTCCTCAGCCTACAGTATGGGTTATAGAATAGGTACAATGTCTCATTGAATCTGTCACTTTGGAATGAAGACGTGAGTGCCAGTAAGGTAGCATGCATAGATACAGGGTATAAATCTCTGAATGATGATTTAGAATCAATGAGACCCCGTGCCCTTAGCTTTACACGGACCGTGAGCTATGGAGCGACAAAAAAATGGTTAATGTTAGTCATACCTAGGTCCGGTGGTCATACTGAAACGCGAGCCGGATTGGTCGCGGCGGCGGCGGCGGCGGCGAGCGCGGAGCAATGTCGGGGTCGGCTCCGTGACCAATCGCTCCACAGACAATTCGGTTCGCATTTCAGAGTTGCGTCGCATGAGTCGCGCATTTTAATTAAGGTTTAGTATACTAAAAGAGAAAGATGTACATATTTTGTTTAAAATAAATGTTTGGTATTTTAAGATATTCTGGTTTATTATATTATCTGAACTGAATACGCGTGTGACTTATTTCTTTGTGACCTCCACTGGGTTTGGTTGGTATGCATTATTTGTACTCTGGTGCCCATATTGTATTTTATATAACTTTATTGCATTATTTTGCCATATTCGCGCGATAGACAGATCCCACCTAAATAGGCTATTTGACAGTATAAAAAAACAGTATTATTTATTGTATTCCCATTCATTTGAATCTTAAAACCGCATTAAGGCATTTTAGCAAAAAAACTATTATTATTTGTAAAAAAAAATAAGATAAAAACCATGGTATCGAAAACGGCCTACATCGGCTGATTCTATGATGACGTCACCATGTCAGTAAAAATGGCGTCCGTCATTCATTCGTTCTTACGTCCATTGGTTGGTTTACTGGGATGTGACGTCATAATTCCTGTGCGACGCCCTTTTGTCCAAGAAAGCGTTTTGGCGGCTTATTTCAAAAGTAAATTTACTTTTTTTACAAGAAACACACGAAAGAATTTAAAATGACCACTTTCTGAGGATTAACCAACCAAGAACATCAACAAAATATATGAAACCATCTCAGAAATCGGTCAAATAGCCTATTGTCTAACTCTCGCAATTTATGTAATGTTCTGTTCAATGTGTTAAACTTAATTTCGTTAAATGGTCAGATCGTATCAGATAAAGAAACGTGGAAGTACTGCGACACTGCAATGTATGTGCAAACACCGGCCAAGGGCGAGTTGATTTACACTTTAACCATACGTGATCATTTTGTGTGTTCACATATTGCTGAACCGTAAAAAAAAATTCATCGGAAAATACCAAATTTTCAAGCTTGCTATCAACGTGCAAGTGCTTTAACTCCTTAGCTCTTACTAGGCGAACTGCCTTTTGTGCAAGTCTCAAGTCTTGCACTTTTTGTATTTTGTAAGGCTTCAGTTGTAGTTTATTTTTAATATGCGTCCTATGCTCCGGGCAGATACATTAAGACTTTTGGGTAATTTAACTGCGCTTTGTCGTGAATTTCGTTCAATTCTAGCCTTTACCTTTCGAACCATTTCTGATGATGTTGCTGTTGTTGGATGTGCACTTTCATGGCGTTTCTTGATGCTACCCGTATCATTGTAACGCGTGATGGTCCGATACACAAACATTCTATTCAGAAATAAATATCGTAGCGCATTAACAATAGCTGGTTGCGATTTTTCAGCCAAGTACAAAGTAATGACACTGTGGCATTTGAATTCCATCTGGATAACTTTTTTTAGCAGAGACGAAAAACAATGAGCTTGTGTACGTTTAGGAACAATACAATAGACTAACGACTGTGAAAAAATGGGCGTCATATTGTAAACAGTTTGGTTGCTATATCAACTTAAAGTTGGTAACACTTCGAGTGCCTACCCCTGTATAGTAAAAACATAATTATTTGAATGTAAATACAAAGCTTAGCCGTGGAACATCCGTAAATGCATACCGTTAAACATTCATATTCAAACACACACATACACACACAATGATTGTTGAAATCCCTTATTTTAGGTTTATCGAAAAGACCATCAAAATTAAGAAGCTGGTGACAATAATGTATGACCGAATGTTAGGACCGAAGGTTACTCACTACGCAAGTGCTACGAAGTTGCTACGTCTGACGTAGCGGGAGTGTCGAGCAAACCCGGAGCAGTTTTGTGAAAATATATTTTCCGTTTTAGATACTACAAAAATTAATTTAATTTCTGTACAGAGGAAATAGTAAAATCAGAATCAAATCAGAATCAAGAATTTATTTCAACGTAAAGAATTTACATTCTGCTTGTTGAATGTCAATGTACATACAGTTATGTATAACGTTAGCCGCTGCCTTGGGGCCGTCTGTAGTGGAGAAAAAGGCAGCGAAAAAAAAACTCCACTCTGACCATCTTTTCTCAAATCACCTTAAAGCTAATACAAATAAAACATACAAAATAATATCTTGGATGTGTTGAACACTAGACACATTTATCCTCTGATTTAATTTAATATTAAACTACTATTTAATGCCATATGTCCTTGTCTTCTAAATAATCGTTGATTTTATAATAAGCTTTTTTGCAAAGAGTGTGCTTAACACAATTCTTAAATCGCGTTGGGGGTAACTCTAATATATCTTGGGGTATCTTGTTGTAGAACCTTATACAGTGCCCCATAAAGGAAGTATTAACTTTTGCAAGTCTAAATCGTGGAAATGACAATTTATGTTTATCCTAGTATTAACGTTATGATGGCTACCAAGAGTTTCGAAGTCCTTAATATTTTTCCAAACGTACATAATATTTTCATAAATGTATTGGCTTGCAACTGTTAAGATGTTAGTTTCTTTGAAAAAATCTCTTAGCGAGTCCCTACTACCTAGCTTGTAAATAAATCGGATCGCTCTCTTCTGCAAGATGAAGATAGTCTCAATGTCTGCTGCCCGGCCCCATAGTATTATACCATAGGACATAATACTATGGAAGTAACTAAAATAAACAAGCCTAGCAGTTGCAACGTCAGTAAGTTCTCGGATTCTTTTCACGGCATATGCTGCGGAGCTTAGTCTATGTGCCAATTTTATAATATGTGGACCCCATTGTAGTTTGGCATCGATTGTGATGCTAAAAAATACAGTATCTTCAACAAATTCTAGTTTATTATTTTCAATTACAATGTTCTTTTCAACTAATTTTACGTTAGGTAGGGTAAATTTCATACATTTTGTCTTTTTTGAATTTAACAATAGATTATTTACTGTAAACCAATCTAGAACGTGCGAGAGAGCATTATTTATTACATGAATAAATAGTAAGAGTAAGACGTAAATAGCCATCTAAGCAAAAAATATAATAATATTAAGTTTTTCCAATTTTCGGGCGCGGGGCGCGAGCGCTGTTTTGAACAAGGTACAGTTGCAAAACATTCTGTACCTATGTAAACAATGCATTTTTTCTATCTTCAAACCCAACATTCTTCAAAATCAACCGAGCATTCGGATATCTAGTTATTTATCATACTGAGTGTTTCAGAACGTTAGGAAGATTATCCTATTCATCAATACAAGACAACATCCTATTTCCCACGATTTATAACATAACATAACATTTACATACAGGCACATACATTGCTTCTGGCCCCACACTAGGATACCCTGTGTCGTGGGAACCAGAAACAGCGGAGTCACAAACATGTCAACATCCAAGAGCTGGGTCTCTTTTTTTTGTCCCCGGACTCGAACCCGGGGGGACCTCTCGCATGGTAGGCAGATGCACTAACCACTGCGCCACAAAGGTCGAATTGATTTTGTTGAAAATCTAGTCTAGTTTTTAGTAGTAAGTTCAGCGCGGGCGATCACCTTGACTGAGCACTGCAGCGCGCTACGTGCCGCCACGCACGGGCAGCGGGCTCGCACGGCACTGCCCGCCGCCAACTACACCGACACACCCACTGCTCAAACTACTAGATATCAACTGCTAATCATAGAAATCTCTGTCAGATTGTCGCTGCTCACTGAAGACAGCTCTCTCCGCATTCTGCCGAGACCACTCCTTTCAAATGCTTAATTTAGGCGTGCTATTACCTACCGACTGACTGCCCTTTCAGATGGGGTAGATTTAAGTGCTCCGGTACTTCATGAATACTTGTTACATCTAACATTTGAAGAGCACTGAAAAAGAGTTACTTTTTTGTCTACTTTATACTGTTGCAGTGGATTAGGTTTTCGAGAACGTTCTACGCTGTCATTAGCGGTGCACGGTTAGTTGTAATTACTTTGGTTGCCAGGTTGTCTGCTATTCTGCTAGTCTCTTCGAATATTGTATGATATTTAGAAGTAAAAGTTAAGTAAGTGTATTCGGAATAAAGTTAATAATATTTAGATGTACCTAGTTCGTTTATGGTTCTATCTAATTATAGTAACTGGAGAGAGTATGAAGGAAGAAAGATTGACGAGGCAAATATATCGAGCGAACGTGAGTGGAAGGGCCGACAAGGGACGCCCTAGGCGGACATACTTCGATCAAATAGCCGATGTATTAGCAAAGGGCAAGATAAACAGTACCTACCCGAAACCGACGTGCGTCATTGAAACGACCAATGAATGTCGATGAATCGAAAGTAATGTGTCAGGACCTTGGCAGGTGGCAATCTGTGGTCTTCGCCTACCCCTCTTGGATACAGGCGTGAGCTTATGTACGTATATATGGAAGATAGTATAATTTGAATTTCAAAAGGATTAAATTTAATCGGGAATTCAGCAAAACGATTACGACTACGAAACGAATGACAGCAATGCGTTTTTTTTTGTTTTTTTTCAAAACCTTTTTAATTTTATAGCGTAAATAAAAAATGCATCTGCCTTCATTAAAGGTAAATTTGAGTTACCTATGTAGTGATTGTATTAACGTAAACAAGGTCAAAATAAAAAAAATATTTTTGTCTGTAACTATCATAAAGCCATTAAATGTTGGTTACTAAACAGTAATCGTGACACCTAGTCAATTGTAGTAGTATTATGCTAATTTCTGCATAATACTAGCACTTAATCTGTCGATATCAGCCGACATTAGCCGTGACTCGAAACTGTCGGCTGCCATTGTTCTCTACGATTCCATTACTCTGCAATTTTCAATCAACGTCATATTTTCCAAAGCGGAATTACTCAGCGTTGTGTGTCTGTTTTCCTCAACGACTGCAGCGAGGCAAGACTGTCGCCGGGGGCGGGTGACATTGAAATGAAAACCACTCGCCTTAACACAGCTGACACAGCGAGGCAAGACTGTCGCCGGGGGCGGGTGACATTGAAATGAAAACCACTCGCCTTAACACAGCTGACACAGCGAGGCAAGACTGTCGCCGGGGGCGGGTGACATTGAAATGAAAACCACTCGCCTTAACACAGCTGACACAGCTTAACACACCAGAAGTAACGTTCAGTGCTAAGGCTCTAATTACATGCGTCCGCGCGACCGAGCGGTTTGGCCGCAGATTCCAGTGACCGCGGCCAAGTCGCTTTTTGATTTATATGAAGCGGCCCGAGCATCTTAGCTCTCCACACGTTCTCACAAACAACAAAAGAGCGTCGCGTCCGCTTCAAATGCACCGATGCAAGTGAACACGTTGAAACTCGTACGAGCGGCCGGACCGCGCGACCACGCCGCTCGAAGGCGCGACCGCGCCGCTATTTAAATAAATCGTTACACACAATTGCTTGTAATTTCGTGGTGTAGCGGCCGGGCCGCTCGGTCGCGCGGACGCATAATATAATTAGAGCCTGACAGCGTCAAACAAAAATATTCTAAGGAAACTGAACTCTACATATCGTTATCTCATGTGCTTGTAATGATGCATATTGAGGGCGTGCTATGTATGGACATATACATACATTAGCTCACGCCTGTATCCCAGGGGATAGGCAGAGACCAGGGACCTGCCACGATCCTGTCAAATCACCCTCGCTTCATCGACAATCATTAGTCGTTGCACGCTGGTTTCGGATATTTTTATATTATTTTCGGTTATTTATTAGTAATTCAAAGTAACATCATACATATTTCTCAAACCTTCATTTCTAATGCATTAATCCTACTTTCATTATTCTTCTGCATACTCAAGTCTCGCTACCATTCATCAGTATTGGAAGCACACCATACCAACATGGATAGCCAATGTTATTTTGTTCTTTTGGAGATGATGTTTTGGGTACTCACAAAGGTGTGTAAGGCGTGCTATGTATTAGATTAGATTACAACATTGTACACACCAGAGAAACTGAAAGAGAGCCAGCAAGAGTAACAGGCAGAGCCGTCCATCTGCGGTGTTCGTGTTCATCCATCGCTACTTTGTTCGCCTCCATGTAGGTCAACTCGCTCGCTAGTCGCGCTGTTGCTAAGCAGCTTTGTTGCAAAGGTTCAACCAAGCGAACTATCAATGCGTACCTCCTTAATGACTAACAATTTTTTTGCTTTCTGCCATCATAACTCCAGATCGAATTGCTAGTTTGTATCGCAAGGAATTGATGGTTGAACTACCTCGTCTAAAGAAAAAGGTCATTCAGAGCACCTGAAATTAAAAACAAAACTCCTAGCTGAGATTCTTGAAGTCCCAGTTGCTTTGGTCTTTTAATTTCTTTTGATAAATTGGCTCTATACTGAGGGGCATGCCGGGCATGCCTACGGGCAACATCGATCTTGTTGTCAGCCTCGTGTGCTGCCTATCAAGACCGTAGCTATACCTACATTCAAAACTTCAAAACCAGCAAAGGTAGTACGAGGACGCGAGTCGCGCGCGACAATGTCAAAAGTCGCGACTTTCCAGTACTTTAACTGTCAAATTCTGACGACTTTTGACGTTATCGCGCGCGACTCGCGTCCTCATACTACCTTTGCTGGTCTTTGGGGAATCGGATTGGAATTACCAAACTGTTCAGTTTTCTGTAAACTCATCCCACGACAAGGCGTTCGAGGTTGTCTGGTATCGCTATCGCCACATTTATCTCAATATGTACTTATAATATCAGAGTCTGAGACAATCGTTTCCGTTGAACTGCTCACTAGTTTCAGATCCAGCTTATTCCAGAGACTTCGGTGATGAGCTGCGCTACCTTTTTAAACTTAACAAAAAGCGTATCAAAAAGCCGTAAAAAATATGAGAGCCGTTGTTGTTATGCCAATCGGTGCGGCGAGTAAAAAACAAGCAGACTTTCGCACTTTTATTATTTTACATTACGTCTATCGTTGGAACTTCAGCTCTATTCTAATATACTAAAGAGGTGATCTGAAGTGTCTACTCAACTTTGAGAGGCCATAACTTTTGTCTATTTACTTATGTAGATAGATATGAGTATTGTCTAACAACAACTTTGTGGAGGCCTGGCGCGTCTTACAATTAGTTAGATCGCTAGGCGGCCAAAAGTGCCATCATTTGGTGTTATAATCAGACGTAAAATGGACGCCGTGGTGATCTCCATCTTCTGCAGCTATTGGTGCCGGGCTAGGCCACCACCGCGCCCGTTGGTTGTCGGTGCTGGGAGTGGGTGACGCGAGCGCTATATTTAGCTCGGCGTCGCTCCGTCTGCCGCGACACGGCTTATACACACATACGCACAGAAGGTTGATTATACACTCACACTCATACACAAATACAATAAAACTTACAGAAGACACTTAGTAGACCCTTATGTAGAATGTAATTAGATAGGTTGATAAGGCACCATGACGTCAGGCAGGTGGTCCATTGGATGTCTTATTCCCCGTTTTCTCGTGGTCCTACTGATTGATGATCGACTCTCGATCTACTGATGATCGACACTGACTGTTTTTAAATAAATATATTCAAAATTATGTACTTCTTGTTTTTTTTTTGTATCCCTCTTATGTTTAGTTTTAGTTTAAAAACCATTGCGAATCGGAACCATGGAATATACAGGTGGTTTAAATAATTGACAACAGCTACTAAGGCACATAGTAGGACAGACAGAAATAGGTCTCCCTCGTGGTCCTACTAGTAGGACAAATCAGTAGGACCACGAGAAAACGGGGGTCTTATTTTTGTTTCCGCTTGTCTGAAAGAGATACCTTCATCTACTCTATTAAGCTCTCTCTGTATATTATATAGATTGTTTGTTACCTGTTCTACACTCCAATAAAGAAATAAAGTCGCCGTCTATGTTCCTTGCTTAAGAATTATATACTTAGCAAATTTCCTTATATTTTTGTATTTTTATGTATCTTTTGTACCTATGTATCTTTTTCACACTAGCTGCTTCGGAAAATTCTTATCTCGTATAAAAAGGTACACTTCACAAGTGGTCCCATAGTCAACAAGTCAGGATCTGATGATGAGATCCTGAAGAAATCAAGGCAATTCAAATTTCTAAGGCAATTTAAGGTGCTATGGGTATGTTTTTTAATAGTAACTTGTACATACATTAAAATATGTTATGTTTGTGTTAGACTCGCGACAACGAGTCCAGCCAAGTTCGAAAAAAAAGGAACTGGCGACGCAGCAGCCGTGTGTAATATTACAGGAATCACTTCGAGCTACTTTTGACCCCTTCACAACTCTACAAATATTTAACCTACGTATATGAAATTTGGCACATTTCTTAAAGTCCATTAGCTTGCCTAGAATCCAAAGTGTCATCAATGTTGCTAAAACAGTTTTAGATATATTAACGTTTAAAAACCAGCATTTTTATGACTGACTGACTGACTCACTTATAGATCAAAAACCTAACCCACTTCTAGATGACCCAGAAACTTGATATTTGGCATCAAGGTAGACTATTAGGCATATACAAAGGAAAAAATTTAAAAACTGAAAATTATTGATATTAATATCCTCATAGTATTTAGTTCCAAATTCTGCTAATAGATGGCGCTTTTTAATTCTATATCGCGGTATGGTTTTGTCTCAACCGATTCTATATAATATCTGTAAACGACTTCCTACGTTTCGCACGTTTCTCTGAATTGTAAATGAGTTTCTGAAAAGTTATGTTCGTAGCCGATTTCTAACCCATCGGTTATCGGTTCCTTGGCAATAAATAACGATGTAATTATTAGTGATCAATACCAATAATCTCTGTACAAAAAGCAGTGATATCCCATCAAAAACATAAATGTGAATGATGTGAGAGCCAAGTTCAATAGGTATTAAGAACAGACGTCGTTATCGACTTCGCCGACAAAAGAATTGAGATCTATATGGGTGCTGCCAAGTTCTATGAAGAAAATCATGAAATTTTAGTTACAAGATCACTAGAGATGTAAATTGTTATTCAAGCTTAAGATTTGACTTGGCTAGTTTTCACGTACAGGCTAAATAATATTTATTTAATGAACTCTACTTCGTTTAGTCATACGGAGGATAGTGTAGTTTCTGTTTGTATTGTACTTATGGTGTTAGGTTGATATGATACCTATGTGACTTTTCTGAAATTTGGTTTGTTGGTAAAAACTAGCAGTCAAATCTTGAGCTTGAATTACAATTGACATCTCAGTGATCTTGTAACTAAAATTTCATGATTTTCTTCAGAGAACTTGGCAGCACCCATATAGATCTCAATTCTTTTGTCGGCGAAGTCGATAACGACGTCTGTTCTTAATACCTATTGAACTTGGCTCTTATATCATTCACATTTATGTTTTTGATTGGATAAAGAATATTCTTAACTTATCTTAGTTTTTGTTTAAAAAAATCGTGAAACGCGTCCCGTCGAGATGAAACCTCTGTGGCCCTCCGTAGCGCGGTGTGTGTCGATGTGCATGTGCATGTGCAGGCCGGCTCTAGAGCCAATTAGCCGACCTTTGGTTTGCTGCACCGTTTCTATGGAGTCGCGGAGTCGCGGCCAAGGTTGTGGAAACCGCCGGCCATTAGCCACCGCCACTGATTGCGTCAGCCGTCCGTTTTGTCTTTGTGAAAAACTTCCTCTGTCAACAGGTCGCCTGCGATTTGGCAAACAACAACTATTTGATAGCCGGCTGCCAATCTAAGGGCCATATCACACTAGCCCATACGGATCCTATTAGCCTAGTGGGTCGAGCCGTTAAGGTGCTTAGCTACCAAGAAAGAGGTCGTGGGTTCGATTCCCTCTGGGGTTCGCCGTAAATTTGTACAAATGGCTTCAGTATGGGTATTTTTAAATGCTCGTAATCTCCTTGCCTGGTTACTGATTCAGTAAAACTTGCATCGGATATGACCCACTTCTAAGTTCTTTGATAGTGTTATATGTATGTAACGTGTTATAATGTAACATTATTAGCCATTGGCTTCTATGTAAAATGTGTGTACACTTTATGTTGAAGACACTACGTCGGGCCTTTCTGAAACACACCTTTTTTATAGTTTATCGAATATACAGTGTGGCCCTGGATAAAGTGCAATCCCGAAAGGGGATGAAACTAGACCATGAATCATTGACTAGAAAAATATAAAAAAAAATTATAAAAAATTATTGTAGGATTTATTGGTATTTTAAGATTTTCATGTTTCATTAAGGACTCTATGTACAAAAGTATTGATTTCTTCCAAAATAATGGGTCTATTTCTTTGAAATAAAAAAAAACAGTATGCCTAATACCTGGCGATGACCATGAAATAATAAATAGTCCGCAAAAAAGTAACTATCTTGGGTAAAAAAATGTATTTTTATGAAAAAAATGATTTTTTTAGACGTTTATTTTAAAAAACTTCAAATTACTAAAAAAATGTGCCCTAGAACTATGTAATTTTTTAGCTTACTTTTATTCTTTACCATTTTAGCTTCCAAATAAAAAAAAAACAATGTTCTAACTAAAAAATTGGCTAGGTAGGAGTTATTTACATTTTAGTAGGTAATAAAAGTCAGACTTTAATCACAATAACTTTATTAATAAAATTATCCGTAATTTACAATTTTGCATTTTTATTTAATGCATTAAATGTTCAAAATGGCCTCCTCGATTTTGCAAGCACATTACTGCACGAATATTAATTTGGTTAGTGGCTCTGCGAATCATTCCTGGATCATTTTTAATGTCATTTGCGCACTGAATTATTCGGTCGTGCAACTGTGCCTCGGTATTTATTGGCGTGCTGTATACTCTTTGCTTCATGACACCCCATAAAAAATAATCTAGGGGTGTCAGATCAGGTGAACGCGCTGGCCAGCCTACTGGCCCTCCTCGGCCAATCCACCGGTTCGTGTAATTTTCGTTCAAAAATCGCCGCACCCCCCGCCCATAATGTGCAGGACATCCATCTATTTGGAGATACATACGCCCACGCCGTCTCGTAGCCAGGGGAACATCTTCCATCAACATGGGTAAATTTTGTAGTAATTCTAAAACGAGAATACAATGCGAGAACGAGAACAGTAGTAGCAGCGGCGAGAATATCGGAGCGACTGTGTAAGTCCTGTTTCGAACCCCCTGCCTCCCCTCCCCTCGCCTTCCCTCTACCTGAGTGTAGAACAAAAGGACTGCGACTGCCGAAGGGCACAGAGTAGGACGGAAACAATGGAAAAAACGGTCTCTACCTGCACGGTAACACGATTAGGCTCCACTTTAAAAGTTCGTAGATAGCGTGTTTTTTTAGTTAGAACATTGTTTTTTTTTTATTTGGAAGCTAAAATGGTAAAGAATAAAAGTAAGCTATAAAATTACATAGTTATAGGGCACATTTTTTTAGTAATTTGAACTTTTTTAAAATAAACGTCTTAAAAATAATTTTTTCATAAAAATACATTTTTTTACCCAAGATAGTTACTTTTTTGCGGACTATTTATTATTTCATGGTCATCGCCAGGTATTAGGCATACTGTTTTTTTTTTATTTCAAAGAAATAGACCCATTATTTTGGAAGAAATCAATACTTTTGTACATAGAGTCCTTAATGAAACATGAAAATCTTAAAATACCAATAAATCCTACAATAATTTTTTATAATTTTTTTTTATATTTTTCTAGTCAATGATTCATGGTCTAGTTTCATCCCCTTTCGGGATTGCACTTTATCCAGGGCCACACTGTATTCATTCATTCAAATTCCTGACTTCCTAAGCCTCAAGATCACCACACACTTTTTCTTCACACGTCTTCTACCTTCTGCGAATAACAACAACAACCAAAAAACATAATTATCTTTAAAAACCAGAATTTTCCGGCCCAATTCGCGTAAACATCTTTCTGTAGCTGTTATCAGTTATCAGGCGTGTCGGCGCGGCAAGCACATAATACCCGATACACAAGGACGTCTGCGCAAACAAGTAGTTTTTACAAGCAACTCGGGGCAAAGGTCTCACTGAAATTCAGTAAAACCTAAGATTTGTCAGGTACCTACTTCTTTTTTTTTTTTTTGTTTAACATAAACATTTACATACTCGTACATGCATTGCTTCTGGGCCCAGTCTAGGATACCCTGTGTCGTGGGAACCAGAAACAGCGACGTCACATACATGCAAACATCCAAGACCTGGGGTTCTTTTTTTATTTTTCTCTCCGGCCGGGGATCGAACCCGTGACTTTTCTCACCGTAAGCAGATGCACTAACCGCTACGCCACAAAGGTCGTCGAGCAGTACGAGTAACAGCCTATAGCGAGTCGTTCTGTAACTGATAGACAGATTGTCTTGTCCTTAATCGCTTAAGGCAATATTTCGGTGGCTTTACGATGGACACACACCAAAATGCAAGGAAAACGGTTTTAGAAACCGTGACCAGATTCTTTTACGACAAAACGATAATCTCAACTTATTATTCCACAGCTAGTTAAAACGTACTGTGTGTGATGGAGAGATAGAGAACTTAGGTACGTTATGATAAAAAATGTCTCTCTAAAAATCTCTCGACGAATCCTTTTGAAAGGATTCGTCGACCGAAAAATGCGTCTTTAAGCAACTTTAAAATTGTATGTACCTACTAAGTTCTCAGTTAATTGTTAATGAATTATTTTAAAACTCCAGAGGAAAACTGTACTTGCCTCTTTCAGCACTACAACATAATCACATTTAATTAAAATTCAACCATTTACCAGTTATTGCAATATTCACATATAGAGGCAAGCGCCGGTCACAAAACTAATGGTTTTTTCCTTTTTATTTTTCAGCTGTAAAACTATTGAATAGGTATAACCTCTCTAGACGATTGAGATCGAATCAGCTTTGTTCCAATGCCGCACTATGTAGAGCTGAGTTGAGTATGGTGATGTTCCGATTCGGAAATCCATAATATTTTTCACTATTTTCAAATCAAAAAAACCCACTAAGTAATATCTGACTGAATAACAGAGTGAAATTTATCTGCTCAGAAAAGCACTGACGTGTGACAGCGCTGAGTGGAGCCACTAACTTTTACGTGAGGTAGGTATCTATCTATCACTGATCGCTTGATTTTTTTTATTCTTTCACTCTATCGGCCAGCCAGGCTTCAAATCCAAAGAGCATAAAAGGGGCAATAATGACCGAACGCGTGACCGTGCAGACCGGCGCAATAAGCCAATATCGCCCGTATTGCCAAGCAGTAGAGTGCAGGGCGGGCGACCTACCCCACGGAGCGACCCCGCTCGTAAAGCTGCTATTTCCACCGCGGTACGTGCGCCGGCGCACGACGCCGAGACACGACCCAATTGCACGCGCGGTGACCGATAGATCGCTTCCGACGATTTAGTCGGTACTTATCTACCTAGACAGGCTTATGTCTCGAAAATGCTGAAAAATGACTGAATGATTGAAAGACAAAATGACAGGAGGAGAAAAGCCCATCGGGGCTTCCCAATCGCTACACGATCCTGACAAAGTCTTTTGTTTTGTCAATATTCAACATTCTAGTTCTGGGTACTTACAAAGCAAAGAAGTATACAAATGAAATATTATAATGATATCTTGCAAGGCTTTCTCAACATTGGTAGCACCTTATAGTTCTTCCGGCCTCAGTCCCGCTGCTCTACCCAGCCTCTCGAGCGAAGGTCTCGACGACACTTCCTTTTATTATTAGCTTTTTGTGCTAATATAAATGCCTTTTCAAATAATTCCACAACAACAGTCTAACTAATACCCCAAATACGTCCTTGTGTAAAAAATAAAGATGTAAATGCACCTGTCCTTTGTACCTCGGCCGTACGTGGCCGAACGGTACACACGTCGGGGAAAAAAATGCATTCAGCATCGAGCTTCGATAAATCCTTGGAATTTGAGATACACACAGACATACAAAAAATATTATTGTGTGTCCACAATCAGAAACTGACTAAAATAAAGATGCTTCATCGAACAAAGGTTAATTATGGCGATTATTGAAACAAGCCTTGTGCGTGTATCTTGTGTTTCTGTGACAATTTTAATAAATATCGCCTCTCTTTCTTTATTTTTCTTTTACACAGACTTACATTCTTACATGATTGCTTAATTGTAATATTAACTAGTTTTAGATTATCAGTCTTGTCCTTTTTTTATGTAGATAGAGACGGCCGGAAAAATCTTTGCTTCAAAAACCCCAGCAGTCGCATAGGATAAGTTTGCTGTTGCACTGAGGAATTCCCTAAACGGGGAGTCGGACACAAAGCGTTGTGTCACGGTCTCCAAGCGAGACCGATTGTGCTGATCCGTCACCCAGCCAGCGGGCCGCGCCGCGCCGCGCCGCGCCGCCGCCCGGCAACAGCTGACAGATAAGCTTTGTGGCAGCTTACACCCTCCTTGCCGTTCTTCTCTATTTTGTTACTCAGTAGAACACTACGACATTTTGTTTTCTAATTATCTATTATCTTTATTCCGGATAATACTTACTTGACTTTTTGTCAGAAGAGTCCAACCAAGGATATACCAAGCATCGACGTTTGCATTGTTTTTGACAGGATCCATATTAATTGTAAAATAATGTAAAAAGCTCCACCAATCCGGACTTGGCCCCCGTGGTGGAGTATGGCCTATACCTTCCTCAGGGAAGAGACCCGTGCCCCTCGGTGGGGACATAATGGGTTGATGATGATGAATGTAAAAAGGGAATATGTACCTAAGCCATGTATTCGAATAATGACAATTTAAATTTTTGTATCATGTTCAAAAAAAATATTGAAGCCAGCCAGACTTCAATATTTTATTCAAATTAGAAAATCGCTTTAGTTTAGTTTTTTAATATTATTGTTAGTTTTAGTTTTGTAAATACTATGTAATTAATTTTCTATATAAAAAGTAAAAATGCGTTTATTGCAATCAACGATACAGTAAATTTTCAGCAAAGTTATGAATTACTAGTAAATCATTTACATTCGGCAACAAAAGGTGTGTGCTCACAGCATGTGCCGCTTGTTAAGAATGACTGTCATGTTTATTCAGTGTATAATCAATAAATGAAACATTATGACTGGCTAAACCTTAAACCGACAACCACCGGTGCCCACCATACATTGTATACTGCCTTTTTCGAAATAATAATCTAGTTAATCTAGCCTTAAGACGCTTACCAAGACAGAGGTAGCGACTTCGATTCCCACAGGGGCCCGCCTCCATACATTTGTACAAATGGCTTAAGTCTGGGTGTTTTTCCATGTTTGTAACGTCCTTGCCTGGTTACCATAGTACAGGGTGTTGTGTGGAAGTTAATATTACATATTATTGAACTGGATAAATCTAACATAATCTATAAGTCTTGTGTCGCCGAGTGTTGGTAATGACAGCTCAGTGGAGAATATTTGGTAGTTCTGAAAATAGGTCGTAGGATAATTAATATAGCAAAAGAACGTTTGCGGGTGACCTAGTATTGTTGTATGTTGTAAGAGCTCGCAAGCTCGTCGTGTATGTAGCTACGTGCGCGCCGCCACGCCGCCCTGACTGTATCGCGCTCTTCAGAAAATAACAGGAACAAGATAAGTAGCGGGCGACCTATTACATTCGCGGGCGGCTAAAAATAACATGTTTACAACCACTGGCGGATGCTGTTTTCATGAGGGTTTAGTCAGAAAGTAAGTTTTTCATCACATTTATGGCAAACTAACCATGCTTATGAAATTAGTTACTTACTACCATATTTTTTTCTTCTTCATTAATTAATTAATTGTTAATTCGTAATTACTATTGATTTATAATGGTATTTATTTAACACGTGTTTTTGGGCTGCGATACCATAAAAAAAATATTATGAGAAAAATAGTAAAACGGAAATCTTCATGGCAATCATTAGTATAAAGAACAATCATTAGATCAGATGAGGATCATAAGTTACAATTAGTTTAGAAATAGTGACTGTTACGAAAGAAATTAGGAGACGTTTGTTGGAAGTGTTAATTAGAATGAAAAAGTTATGGCCATAGGGTGGCTTTAAAACTTCTGACAGTAAGACCAGCCACTAGTCTTACATGCCTCCACCAATCCGGACTTGGCCCCCGTGGTGGAGTATGGCCTATACCTTCCTCAGGGAAGAGACCCGTGCCCCTCGGTGGGGACATGATGGGTTGATGATGATGATGATGAGGAATGATCGTAAGATGTAATGATCATCAGCGAGACCTAGATTTAGAAATAGTGAATGTTATGAAGTATTTTACTGATAACACGCATAACCTTTACTACTTATTTATGGGAAAACTTAAAATAAAAATTTAGGTATGTATTTACTGACCTCAACTGTTTCCAGTCCTTTCAGTTGAGTTACGTAATATGACATTTATCGAAGTGTAACTATAAACGGCTCGTACAGTCGTACCTGCTGTGCAATCGACTGGCGAATCAGTCTTACGACCGTGAACCCTACTCCGTTACGATACGGGCGACTTTGCAACTACAATGTGACGTGTCGTCGACTGTATGTAGCGGTTGTTCGTTTGGTTTGAGCGATACGCTGATATCTAATCAGATAGCTCGGCGACGCGGCGTCTGCGTGACACACGCGTGCTCACTGCTTACCGGAGACTGTCACATACTACACACAACTACATACAAGCACATTTATTCAAATACAAATATTTTTATTCACATTACAAACAAAATGTTTACTTTGTGAACGTCAAAGTTGTTAGTTTCATTAATAATAGTATACGTGGAAAAGAAACTAAAGGAACTCCACATTTATTCCTTTCAAAACAGTATTAAGTTAGTATAAATTAAGTAACATTCAAACGTAAAAATTGGTACTCTTGGGTGTGTTAAACACTAGACACATTTCTCCTCTGAATTCAGGTTCCTGTTAACGCTGTTTCTGCTCTGCAACTGCTCTAAGATTTTTGTACAACCTACGCCAACCGTGAAGCTAGGTTAGGTAAAAAAGACTGACAATTGTATTACTAATTGTACCTTTATGAGACTGGCACCATAATCCTAGTGAAACTCCCTCCTAGCATGGTTTAAGAGAGAAGGAAAAGGTTATGTTATGCTGTTGCATCAAAGACACTATTTAAAATTTCGGATTTTCCGTAGACTATCCATAGAGAGAGGTTTATTTGTTACCAGAATGTAGATGAAGACATTGTATGACTGATGAGAATAAAATCTTCTCCACCCTAATCGAGGTCCTGAAGCTGCCACGATTGCTCTATAAATTCAAAATTCTATTACAAATATTTTTTCACAGTAAAAACCAAACCTTTAATTTATGAACGTCAAAGTTGTGAGTTTCACAATTAATAGATTGTGAGGAGAAGAAGCTAAAAAAAATTAACTGTTTTTAAAAGAATAAATGAGGAGAGCTAATGAATCTCCACATTTATTCTTGTCAAAACAGGTTTAGCTTAATTAACATACTTTAACACTTAAAAATTATTACTCATGGATGTGTTGAACACTAGACACAATTCTCCTCTGAATACATTTAATATCAATCTACTGTTTAACCCCAGATATCTTTGTTTATAGTGCTTACTTACCTTGATATTAGATATTAGTATCGCTGTGAGTATATTAACTTTAAATTTATTTTAAATAATCCATCCATCCATAACAACACTTTGACAAGCACGATTTGAAGGTTTTTATTTTAACTAGCTAAGAAGAAGAACCTATGAACTTGTCTATTTTAATAAATAATTTAAGGTAGAAATAAGTAGAGTCAAATAGAGACGAGCAACCGACGACGCGAGCTCCGTCTCTGCTCACCATGATTAAGCTCTGCGTATCAGAGCGAAACCTTTTCGAACTCTTCCGACAAAAAATCAAGTAAGAGTAATAGGAATAAAGTTAATAATTAAATAGATATCGATATTTCATGATATCTACTGGGACAAGGGGAAGCCGGCATCCGGTTGCAAAACCGTCATGATAGCGTCATTAGTCGCATCGGAGAGGATAAGCCCGCTGCAATGCAACACTTACAAATGATTCATTAGCGAATTTCACGACTCGCTTTTTTCCACATGAAATCTAATTTTTCTCCACACGCGCTTGAGTCACTCGGCATACGGCCGATAAGGCGGATCCACATCGCGCGATGGAATTTTCTGCATGTTTCAACACGATACACCGAGTTGAGTGTACCGAGTATGATACACAGTATTATATTATGTAGGTGCGTGCAAACCACAGGCAGATATTGCATCAGCCGAGGCCACGTGGTGCACCGGCGGCGGCGACACATCGCCTCAGCTCAATACCTTGCAGGGTGCGGGGAGCCGCCACTAACCCATTCTTTGTTCAATCTCGTAGCTGTAGACTCTACTCTATACAGAGCAGCCCCTCTATTCTATAACAGCCTATGCACTGGATGTTTTTTTCTATGTGCCGATACCTAATAACACCCACCCAACACCTCCAGATATATCCTAATATAATCCTGTAATCTCCTTTATAATGTACAATAAAGTGTTCCCTATCTATCTATCCTTTTTATCACATAGCGTTAATTCACATAATTTATTTTTGTATTTTTTTGTGATAATAAAACCGCTTTTTAATTTGAATTTGAATTTCATACATGATCACAATCATGTCCGGTTCTCAAGTACCCCGTAATATGGTATCCAGACAAAGACATCGCAAACGTGTAAAAGCACTCACAGTGAGGCTATTTGTATATCAAACTGTGATGTAGGTATCATCTCAGTGGGAATCGAACCTTCGGCCTATTATAATAATCAAAGAGGTTACCGCTAGACCGACAAAGAAGTCTCATAATATGTGATTTATTTAAAAGTTGACATTTGTAGAAAATGTAGTGAAATAATACACCCAGTAAGTAGTAGTAGAGTTATAGAATAATGGCGTAGATTAATAATTAGAATGCAATTCATCAGCCCACATTCATCCTTTGTCCTCTGCCAGACATCAGGCCTCGCCTCGCCCGAGGCAGCACGCCACTTTATGTACTCAGATATTATCATCATACAGTCAGTAAATGAGCCATAAAACTTATTTCATTAACCATACACCCTACTACCTCTCCTCAAATCTACTCGGGCAATTTTTTTTATGCCTCAACTCAGACATTACGTGAAAAGAGAATTCCGAAATACAATAAGCCTCCTTAGCCTTCTTTGTAAGAATCTACCTACATAGGTAAATACCTAAGTACATACTACACGTACATTCGTACATGCTTACATGTAAGTATGTACATGAATATTGCAATAGCGCTTACCAGTTCCTTATCGGAATGGAAATGCTTGAAAATGAGGAAATATTATCCGCTGCTGGTTCTTTACGAGCTGCGAAACGAGGAACGAACCTGAAACTCATTTTAATAAGCAATAAAGTTTTGAATTTCCATCTCGAATCTAAATAGGGAAGCTTCGATGTGTGTTGTACTGCGTTGCGATCACGCCACCCAGCCCGTATGGTATGACATTGCTCTAACCTACATTTAGGTACCCAACTACTCGATGACTTATGTTATAATTTGTAGATTACGAGTACAATAATTGTCACTGATGATGAGTCATCCATGACGTGTAAATTGTAAGCAGCCTATACGCCCCACTATAGGGCACAGGCCTTCTCTCAGAGAGAGTATGGGGTATATTAGGCGTAACCTGGCGGTTTAAAGCACTATTATGTCAGGTTTCCCCACGATGTTTTCCTTCACGGTTAGTTAGTGGCATTGCTACTATATCTTCACAAACGTCCATAACCTCCAAAACTAAGTCAATCAATGTATGTGCCTGTATGTAAACGGGCTTGAAAATGGGTTCCCTGCTTTCGAGGCCATTTTCTGCACACTGGGGTAGCACAGCGCTCAAAAAGTACATTGAAAAATAAATGGTAAGAACTATGAAGCATTCTTGTCCGCTACTAATAAAGCATAACCTCTTGATTACATTGTATGCCTCCTTAGTCCAAAATTACTGTTCATAATTTTGATAAAGGAGACCTGCTGAGTTAGCTGCAACCTAAACTGGATTCTATGTGGTGGGCACAAGAGCGGCCGCGGGCGCAGCTGTCCGCGTAGCAACAGCGGACGGTTTGCATCACCTTCGGCATAATCACTCACGGAGTCACGACCGTTAAACGAAGTCTCTGACTCACTCGGTGATAGGCAGATATTGTTTTAACTAAATTTAGATTCTTTTACATAATCTTTCAACCGGTTAAGGCTAGTTGGAGTTGCTCACCCTCGTTTGATTTGTGACATTTCACTATTAACGCCAGATTGAC
This sequence comes from Yponomeuta plumbellus, assembly GCA_947310845.1. Taxonomy (NCBI): domain Eukaryota; kingdom Metazoa; phylum Arthropoda; class Insecta; order Lepidoptera; family Yponomeutidae; genus Yponomeuta; species Yponomeuta plumbellus. Next base: position 20,728,507 of record OX371208.1, on the reverse strand, counting down.
ACTAGATTTTCTTTGTTTCGTAACTTTCACCAGACTTTCATCGTTTTTCGTAATATGATGAGCGTGAAGAATAGATTAAAAGCGTCAGCGCAACATGAATTAATTATAAAATAGTGCAATGGTCATTGGATAGATTTAATTTTGTGAATAGAGATCGCAGCTGTGACGTTGGTTGGTAGAACACACAAGGCGTTGTTGTATTCATATATTTTTTTTAAATGTGTAGGTTTTTTGGAGGCAATAAATGTATTTTTACTGTTACTTTGCTATTGAAATAACGCTAAACTTTACTACTAAGCAAAGTACCTATAAACTCAATTTTAGGTCAAGTTGCAATGTTTTATGAAACATTGCCTTATCATTTATCTTAAACATTTTATATTATGGACACTGAAGACGCCGTTTTGAAGTTTTGCGTTATTTCAACATTATTTCAATCACTTCAAATACAGAAATTTCCTTATTGTTTATCGTCTCCTCGTGGCGAAAAACGAGTTATCTCACTTTAGTTTATCGTTAATTAATTGTCTAGGCTATTACGGATTCCGTTATCTCTCAACTGTCGTGTAATTATGAAAGTTATTGGTGTAGCTACTTGGGGTTAGCCGAGACGTGAGCAGACAAGTCCGCAGACGACCTGACGCAAGGATGATGAAACTGAGGCGAGCGTTGCGAATGCCGGGCTCGAACACGGAAAAACATCATTTGAATTATTTATTTCTAAATTTAACTAATTATATGACGGTAGAGGCTGTATATTTCTCTCTAAACTAAGTATTTATTACATGTTTACTTTCCTTTCTATGTAGGTATATTATCACTCTGTTCTCCTCTTACAGATGTAGTATTATAAGTTATAACTTATTCATTTAAGTTTATTATTAATTATTATTCTAAATGTACTAACTTTTATATGGGCAAAGCCTGAAATAAACGTTTTATTATAATTATTATGTATAATAAGTATTATTCGTATTTGCACCAACTGCCCTTCTTACTTTTTCCATTGACAGTGTTAACAATAAGGGTTAGCAGGGTTAGCAATAAGGCCGTCCATTGTACTCTTTTAAATTATAAAATAATAAAAAATATTCTTGTCTTATCTTATCTCATAGTTTTGTGATCAATAACTCTACCTCACCAGCCCACCAACATTCAGTCCCATTTTCCCCAACACCTGAACTGCAGATATTTTATACTTAGGTACCTATTTTTAAGTGGCTACTTACAATGTACTATTCGTGGTGGGACCGGAGCGGTAGAACACCGGCTTCCCATTCGGGAGGTCTTTGGCTCGAATTCGGGCACGTACCTACAATGACTTTTTTTTCTAGGTTACGTACATTTGTGAAGTTATAGTAGCAATAGCACTCGCTAACCGTGAAGGAAAACCTCGTGAAGAAACCTGAATGAAATGTCTGTATACTTCAGAGCATGAAATGTGCAATCCGCGGTGGGCACGCATGACGATTAAGCCCATGCTCTCTCTCTGAGAGAAGGTCCGTGCCCTACAGTAGGATCTACGTAGGCTGCATCACCTCCAAGGGACAAGCTTAGAGCAATTAGCAACAGTGATGTCATTGTAACCACGCAATCCCATCGCAGGTAATGAGCCCCTCTCGGTGCCTCAATCGCTCAGGTAAATGAGCTATAATTTTTGCTTTCAAATTGAATCAATTTCAGGCTAAATCGTGTATTGTGTAGTTAGTTGGGCGCAACACAATGGTGGTTAGTACAGGTACATCCTCTGCTGGTTGTCGGGCGCGAGTGGCGGTGACGTCACGCTGTTGCCGGGCGGGGTGGCGGCGGCGGCGGCGGCGGCGGCGGCGGCGGCGGCGGCGGCGGCGGCGGCGGCACGTCTGCGGCCGCCGGGCGAGTCCCGACGTGCTCCGCCGACCGCCGGCCGGCCGCTGATGCTACGCAAGCTTGTGAAATCGAACAAAACAGATACGCCACGTACAAGTCTACCGCAAAAGATTCAAACAATAAAGGTCTGCTTTGTGTCTTTTAGCTACCTAGTCGCCAAAGAAAGGATTATTAACTTTATTTCGGATAATACACCAAATTTTTCATCGGAAGAGTCCGACTAGGCGCGAGCGTGCCGCGCTCTGAGACGAGCAACCGACTACGCGAGCTTCGTATATACTCAGTATGATTAAGCGAAACCTGTTCGGGCTCTTCCGACAAAAAATCAAGTAAGTGTATCCGGAATAAAGTCAATAATGTGTAGAGTTCAAAAATGAAACGATTGCAACGAAACGTCGTTGCAAAGCGCAAGGGGGGGAAAGATATAAGACACAATGAGCTTCAATCCTTTTAACGTTTGAAGGTAGTAAGGAACGGCTTCCCCGTTGAAGCTTCTAAAGGTTAAAGCACGTTCGATGGACGGCATCTTCCTTATTAGTCTGGTAAAGTGGCAAACCAGGTAACGTGTAGTTTCGTAGCAATTCGGCGGCGCTGACCTGCGACCCTGCGGGCGATAGCTTCTTTCTTCGGATAACCAGCTGTCCGGTCGCCGATAGGAGCCGTTACCTAACCGCCGCCGTTGGCAAGCGCACATTAATTCGCCACTTCGGTCACACGTGGCGTCAGTCACCACCCGCACTCGAGTTGCAACTTCCAGCTAATGCCAAACGCATCTGGCCGGGACATCTGCTTTCGATCAATCGACGACACCTCTGTGGCGCAGCGGTTAGTGCATCTGCCTACCACGCGAGAGGTCTCTGGTTCGAACCCCTGCTAAGGGTCGAAAAAAACCCCAGGTCTTGGATGTTTACATGTTTGTGATGACGCTGTTTCTCGTTCCTACGACACGGGGTATCCTAGTGTGGGGCCAGAAGCAATGTATGTGTCTATATGTAAATGTTACGCAAAGACGGTAAAGCGTTATGGGCAAGTGCGTGATTTGTATGCTCTAGTGCAATTAGCCGGTAGTAATTACCGCGGGCGGATCCGCGCGCGCCGCTAGGGCCGCGCGCCGCCGGTCACGTACGCCGCCGCCGTCGCCGCCGCGCCCGCCCGCTGTTACTTTCCTAAGCCCACTAACTGTTGAGCTGCTATTATCCACTAAGTTGTTGTCATGGGACACAACTGGCTCATTCTTTCTTTGATTTCTTTGAAAAGGCACCATTCGGTTCCTACAGTCAGTGACACCCGTGCTCCTACCTTCTCTTGTGATAGTACTCTTTCTTGTATTGCGTGTAATTGATGACCCTGTATAAAACATCCGTTACCCTTGGAGATACATAGATAATAACATTGTACTATCTATCACTTAGAGAGTATGAACGATTTTAACTTCAGCAAAGAGTATATGCCTTTAAGCCTTTACGGTTGTTGCAAATACCGAGTAATTTATACTTATTGAAGTTTAAAGCTTGCTGCGAGTTGGAATCAAACTTCGTAGTTCCGCGCGTCCATCTCAATGCTATAATTTCAGGGTATCCTACACATTTCCAATCTAGCTGGTGGTGGGAAGAATCTGTACTGTACCCATACATATCTATACATATTTTATGTACAATATCACGTTCCCAGTATCCGTAAAACGTGCTCGGTGTTTGTTTTCCGTGACGTTAATCACCTGTAGATACTTAGTAGATATTTTATGATTTCAATTTTGTGACATTTCAGATTTTAGAAAACTCAATGCTTCGTAAATTATGGGCATAATATGGTCTGAAATAAATAAATAATTAATAATAATAGAAAAATCACCTGTTCTGTGACTATTTTAGATCTTTCATTACATCGTAGGCACGCTGGCAACTGTGATGCCGACGTGTCTGCAGCTAGCTGGCCTCGTCGCTGCACTAGTATGCAACACACACACACTGGCGCCCGTGTGTGTTGGTGTGTGTGTGTGTGTGTGGCACTGCGCGCGCACGTCCGGTAATGGCTCTTATTAAATAATGCAACTCAATCATGTCCGCGGCTCGGTCGCTAACTGACTACTAGAGTAATACCACAGAGGGACCGACGAGTCAGAGGGTCTAAGCGAGAGCATTATCTTCAACCCACTATGTCCCCACCGAGGGGCACGGGTCTCTTCCCTGAGCAAGGTATAAGCCACACTCCACCTCGGGGGCCAAGTCCGGATTGGTGGAGCATACTTGTCTAAAATTCCAACAATGGCCTGCTCGCACAAATTCAGGCACGCACCACTATAGAGAATTTCACTACCTTTCTTAAGATATCTCAAAAAACAATGAGGCACGTGTTATGCTCCAGCAATCCGGACTTGCCTCCACTAATCCGGACTTGGCCCCCGTGGTGGAGTATGGCCTATACCTTCCTCAGGGAAGAGCCCCTCGGTGGGGACATAATGGGTTGATGATGACGTGTTATGCATATGAATGTCTGAGCTACATTCAAACTAAATCATTGTGAATCTTCTGTTGCGAAGTCGTTTTAGGGGTCTGCAGCCGTTTTCGGGATAGCGTCCAATAAAAGTGACAAATGCTAACTTAATCACTACAAACTTGCAGCATGTGAAACCTGACATAAACACTGCTGCGGAACCCGGCGGCCCGCGACTCGTGCTTGACCAGTGTGTTCTCTGTCCGGCCGAGATAATGGCACCACTTTTTATAACTACATTATCATCGCAACACACATAATCACCCCCGTTATTTGCTAGCTCTAGTTAACTCTAACTACCTGTCGTACAGCGACGGCAAAAAGTCTGGTTTCGAGAACTGTCCTCTAATAACCGTCGGAATGACAATCGAGTTTTATAAGGACAAAGCTGTTCTATCATTTCTATGCAGTTCAATGGTGGCAAGTGGTGTTTCCCAAGTGGCTTAGCTTACTTTTCCACTGCGCCTTAGTTATAAAACGGGTATTGAAGAAGAGCGGTTTTCCTACTTTTCTTCCCACATTAACTTAACCGGTAAAATTTTTGGTTGGCTGATTGGTTTGCCGTGACAATGCTTTTAAATTGTTATTTTTGAGGTCATAACGCAACTGATTAAGCTGAAAATACGCAGTACGTGTTCAAAATTATCTTGGTTTTTGAGAAAAATTTTATTTTTCACATACTTTATTACGCCAAAATTTTAAGCCTACCATGTGAGAGATTCCGGGTTTGAATCCCGGCTGGGGACAAAAAAAGAAACCCAGGTCTTTTATGTTTACATGTTTGTGACGTCTGTTTCTGGTTCCGGGTATCCTAGTGTGGGGCCAGAAGCAATGTATGTGCCTGTATGTAAATGTTATGTTATGTTTTGTTATGGTTTTACATACTATCCTTAAAAGTAAAATTGAGAGTTTGAAACTTATTACTCCTCTCCCTATTTAAGCAGTAGTTAGAAAAGAAAACGAAATGGTTTTGCAGTATTTAATTCTTCATTAGGTATGATAACACGTTGTATTATATATAAACATAAAGGAAATGAAACGTCATAAGTAGGTATTCTCTTTGTCGCGACGCAGCTCTCACGTCAACGCGGTACTATGCTCCATTCCACGATCCGAACTCTGGAGAAACCATTATCGCATATCATTGGTCAATGCGCGGCTAGAGGCAAGCGAAGCACTACGTGAATACGGTCCGCTTCTTCGGGTAGGCCAGTGGCTATTGAAAGTGAAAGTGAACTACATTTATTGACAAAACACAAATGGGCTAGTTGCCCTAAAAAACGTAATTAGTTCGTCTTTTAGATTATTCAAAAATAAGGGAGACGTATTTTTTTATTTGTAAATTAGACCAAAAATGACAAAGATATAGCCCATTAAAGTTACGTGTGACGTCACGCCATGCTGCATTTTTTAGCACGGAGTGACGTCACACGTAACTTTAATGGGCTATTATCTTTGTTATTTTTTGTTTAATAGAAAAAAGAAAAAATACGTGTCCAATATTTTTTTATAATCTAAAATACGGACTAAATAGAATTTAATTATTTTGACCCTGGAAACTACCCTATTATAATACATTGCATGAACATTTCATCATCAACCTATTATGTCCCCACCGAGGGGCACGGGTCTCAGAGTATGGCCTATACCTTCTTCAGGGTAGAGTTCCTGAGGAAGGTATAGGCCATACACCACGACGGGGGCCTAGCCATCTATCGACGGCAGCCGGCACCAACTGCTTAACGTGCTTTGTGTAGAACGGAACCGCTCGGAAAAATGATAATAGCGTTAGTCATAGACGGTCAATCCATGCACTGAACGCGCCCTATGTTACTTAACCTTCGTGATCGTTAAAGATCACTCAGGCAGCTGGGGCTACGAGCGATAAACGTTCTAAATCTATTATATATATAAAAGGAGAAGCTGACTGACTAATTTTTGGATTGAATTTTCAGGATTTTTGAAAATTCACCCCCTAAAGGGGTAAAATGGGGGTTCAAAGTTAGTATGAAACTTTGCCGTTTTTGAAGTTATTCACATGAAATTCAGTAAGAAGGTGCTTCATTCAAAAACATGAAACACGTGTAAAATAGTTTTTCAAAAATCATCCCTTAAGGGGGAAAAAGGGGGGTGCTAATTTTGTATGAAACTTTGCCGTTTTTGAAGCTATTCGAATGAAATTCAGAATAAAGGTCCTTTATTAAAAGTCATAAAACACATGTTAAATAGTTTTTCGAATATCATGCCTTAAGGGGGTAAAAGGGGGGTGCAAATTTAGTATGAAACTTTGCCGTTTACCAAGTTATTCTAATGAAATTCAGAATCAAGGTCCTTCATTGAATGTCTTGAAACACATGTAAAATAGTTTTTCAAAAATCATCCCTTAAGCGGGAAAAAGGGGGGTGCAAAGTTACTATGAAACTTTGCCGTTTATGAAGTTATTCGAATGAAATTCAGAATGAAGGTCCTTTATTGAATGTCTTGAAACATAAGTAAAATAGTTTTTAAAAATCATCACTTAAGGGGGAAAAAGGGGGGTTGCTAAATTAGTATGACACTTAGTCATATTTGAAGTTAATAAAAAATAAAAAATAAAATAATAAACTCACGCCCCATATCTCCGAAGGGGTAGGCAGAGGCACCAGTCACTGGAACTGGGCCCACGTTTTGCCGAGTTTATTAGGTCCCAAACGTGACAAGTGGCAAGCCTGTCGCCGTTATCCGGGCACAATTTATCAGCGAATGGTGAAGTTATTCGAATAAAATTCAGCATTCAGGTCCTTCATTGAATATCATGAAAGACGTGTAAAGTAGTTTTTCGAAAATCATCCATTAGGGGAGTAAGAGGAGGTTGCGAAGTTCGTATGAAAGCTCTTACGCATGCGCTAAAAGTATCCCTATCTTATTTGCAAACACTTTACTCAACTAAAGCCCACGCGGACGTAGTCGCGGGCAACAGCTGGTTACATAATAAAATCATAACATAAAGGTGTCGTTTTTTGGTTCGAACCATAAAGAATATTCTAATCTTATCTTTAAAGTTTCGGCAAATGGATCCATGCTCAGCAAAATGCCGCCCGAAGATACATGCAACACTGCGCTTATAGATATTCTCGCACATTCGCCAATAGGCGCCACATCGCATATGGACAATTTTCTTGATTTTCTTCGGGAGCTCGTTTCGTGGAATGGAGTATATACAATTTTTCTTAAGGACGGTTTCTTGGATGGTAACTGTGTGAGTTTCACAATATGAGGACATCATTGTCCCCAAAACAGACCGATTGACGTCATGTTAGGTATAAGATAAGTTTTTAAAAATTGTAGAGCGGGCCCTTAAATTTCATTTACTATGGGCCGTATTTCCAATTGAGAATTTCACTCTAAAATACTTGAGTAACGTCCTGTCACGCTTTTTTCTGAGAAATTTGACGAGACAGCACTACAGTTAAGCAGTTACTTAGCGAAATTCTCAATTCAGAAACTAGCCCTATAACTTGTCCCTTGCCACCGTCAGGTTTGCGCCCTATTACAGCCACAGTCCATTATATAAACTGGACAGGAGATCTCTTATGGTGAATGCACTATAGTGATTCCGATGCTGCGTCTTTCTAGTACCTAATTCCCGTGTCACGAATCGCGTGGTTCTGTTTCCCTGTGTGTGCAGTAACCAGCAGTAACAGACACCGGCGGTGACGTCATCGGCTCACCTTGGCTCTGCAACAACGCGAGACGGGAGGGCACCTTGCTTGCTGCTTAGGTCGGCCACACACTGGCGCGGTCAGGCTAGTGACCCGTGTGAAACATAGAGCACTGGCTGCGATTTATGTTGCGTGAGATTAGAGTGATACATGCTGTGGCTCTACACTGCGATATCAAGCTTGATATAAGGTTCATGCTGCTGGTCACACACTGGAGCGGTTACTTCATATAAGAAACACAAATCATCTGGATGCTATTTGTATTTTGTGTGTGGAGCTTGATAGTGCAATGTAGAGTCACGGTGCACCATTATACAAAGCGAAATAGCGCGATGCATATCGAGTTTGTTGAATGTGTTTGCACTTTCACAAGTAGATAAAGATAGAAAACTGGTCCTCGATTCTGTTAGTGCATTACAGTACGATGACAGATACACGGTCGGGTCACGTTACGTATTTTTTCATACAATTGACGCCTAGAAGTTTATATATGCGTGATGCGCGCGTAGACTGGAAGCGGTAATGAAACTATATCGGCATGTTCATGGTCGTTATACCGCAATGCATTACTAGAATCCAGCTCCAGTTATTAGTCAGTTGCTTTATGAAAGTTCACAGGATTAAAAACCATTGTTATGGTGAGCCGATTGCTCCACCAAAAATGCTACAGGTTGCCTTGTTGCCCGCTATGGGAATAGTGTTCAGTTTACCTGAATTGTGCAGAGTTTCTATTCGATTAATTAAAGATTATCCGATAATTTTTAATTAATAAATTAAAAGTGGTTCACTTTTACTTTTAAAGTTAACTGAAAGTAGGAAAGTCTTTTACAGATTCAGGATTCCTGTATTGAATACTAATAATAAATGACACATTAGTGAGTTATTATTAAATCTGTTTATTGTATCACAAAAAGATGCAGGTTTTTAACAACATTGTATTACAGCTTATGTATTAGATTCAAGATGATTTGAGAAAACATGGTCAGAGTGGAGTTTTTTTTTCGCTGCCGTTTTCTCCACTACATTCGGCCTCGAGGCATCGGCTAACATTAACAAAGTATATTGACATTCAACTAGCAGAATGAAAATTCTTTACGTTGAAATAAATTTCAACAACTAATTAATAATTTGGCAAAGTTGCATAGGTATACAGCTACAATCCCTTTGGATCTAATCGAAGTTATTTCTTAGTTATCTAATCAATCAGCCCGCATTGTCCACTATTGGATAAGATAATTGTAATTATTAAAAATAATTTAAAGATACAAGTGGCTTAGCTGTCTGATATCTAGTGAGCATAATACAATGCGGTAGAGCACCGCGGATCGAAACAAAACATGCCATGCTCGAGTTCTTCTTCGATGTACTTCTAACTCAATTGGCATTGTCCTTAAGAAAAAAAACCAGAACTACCCCATTTGATGAAAACCAAAATGTACCAATTCCATGGACTATAATTTCTGTTTTTATATTTAGAAAAAATGGAGATCCGAGAACTTGAGAGCCTTGGCCAAAATATTAAAACAAAAAAAAAATCGAGTTTAAGTTGTCGGAAGTACGAGCTGTCCGGTGTTTCTTTTCTAGTGTTGCCATGACTCGATTAAAAAACTCTTTAATTAAACAAAACGTCTTGTACACCTAATTTGGGCAAACGTAAAAGATAATGCCGTTTTTTACGACCACGCTCTTGATTTTCATGGATATTACGATCACAAGTCAAGGGAATGTAAGATAAATCAACCAAGAGCTAAAGTACACAGCCATGGTTGATTAAACAGCCGTAGGAGACAACGACGTATAGTTGCATTTGTCACTGAATCGTGCTGTAACGATGCTTGCTTCACTGACGTTTTACTACCTCCTGGCTTTTTTGTTGCTGTGTTATCATAAAATTCCTATTGACGCAGAGCGCACCGCGGCGCTGCATCAGATGCGCCCTCACGTTGCATGCTTCGAGACAAGATACGAAGCGTTAGGACACCAAACAATTCTTGAATGACGAAACCAATAGTTTCATTTAGTTTTCTGAATGTTACTTTGTAATCTTATGACTTACACACGTTTACTCGGACGTCATTTTATGGGAAACACTCTATTTTCCCCCTGCACAACATTTTATTGCTTTGCATTATTTTCATCGCCAGTTTTTCATGCATCCAAATTCAAGTTCACGATGCATCTTTTGTAAGTACTTGCTTACTTAGAAGTCAAGTACGGTACACGAGGCATAGTGAGCAGGCAAATTCATTCCAGTTTAGTATCAAAAGTTCTCTGATTAAATAATCAGTAAAAAGATAACAATTAACTTGGTATTCTAGGTTAAATTAGTTAGAAAACGCAAATTAACGTAGGTTACAGCCATAATTCATACAAACGTGGCTCTTATACCAAAGTACACGACTACATCGTTATCGTAAGATTGCAAATACTTGGGCACCTAACAACAATCCAGCGACCACTCAAAGCAAGCGTGACAACATTCAGGCTCGAATGTCGCTTCAATGTCACGGTGCGCGGTGTGCGCCGAGCGGCGATCGATGCGGCATCGGCAGTCAGCTGGCAGGGCGCGGGCGCCCGACCCCCGACCCCCGGCGCAGCACTAGGGCTCCGCCCGGCGACGCGCTAATAATAGCCACAGAGAATAGACTCCTACGCTCCGGTTCACACCGCCTTTGGAAGGACTGCTAAATAAAGAACCCTGAAACAGGATGTTGCGCTGTGCAAGAAGCTTTCAGAGAATCAGATCTTTTAGAGCATTAAGAGCAGCTTCTTTTGTATTTTTTTTAAACTATATACCTAGGTAGGGATCTAGATTTTAAAATTGACAAGTATGTTTTACTAAAACCGTCCATTATTGAAATAAAAACATTTGGATTTAGTTTTTGACGTTCAGGCGCGATTAGGGTAGAGTGTCAGAACACAAAAAGAAGGGTAGAGTAGTAGAGTCGTCACTGATCAATCCTTTTGTGCAAGCATAGGTAACTTAATTGCGTAATTTTATTGCACTTAGATTTAAAAAATTAAAATATAGTACAATGCGGCGGACTTAATTCAACGAAGTAGGTACCTTTCATTCAGTTGTATGTTTATAGTCCTCCTTTCTTAATCAAGAGCGAAATGAATCTGGAACTATTAAGTAGTTAAATAAAATATCGAGAATAATCTGAAATTTACACATAAATAGAAAATAGAGTAAAATAATAGAGTTAAATTATGCCGAATTTGAATTGAAGAAAAATACAGTGAAATTATTTAATTGCACTGCATTTTTCTTCATCTTCTTTTTCTACCGACCTTCTTCCCAATTTAGTTGGGGTCGGCTCTCTGTAGTTCTGTATGTATCTTTGTATTTTTCTTCATATAGGGGTGAATTATATAGGTACTGTTACTGTAAAGTTGAGTCCATATAGAATGGAGCCCTCTACAAAGGTTTCCTGCAGTGCGGCATTATATCCGCCGCAGTCCTTGCCCTTTATGTAATGCTACTGAAAAGTTGCACCTAAATATAATCATTAAGTCTCTGAATTCATACAAGCTGCATGGTTTGTATTCCACCAACACATGTCGTGGCTGTAGCAATCGTGCGTTATGTGCACGATCTGGTTCCCAAATGAAGATAATTGAAGCAAGTCAGCAGGACATTCAACTAAATTAATTAAGTTTAACAGAGAACACTTAGGCTCGAGAGTTAATATGAATAAACAATCTGCGGATGTCACCCCTGTAGGACGATGCAAAGCGGGGTGCGGCCCCTCGCATCTCGGTGACTTGTTTACGACCTACGCACTCGGCTACGACTCGGCTGGGGCTGTGCTCAATAGGGACGTATACTGTACGCAGAAGGTCCCTACTGGCTCCCGCAGTCATTATTGGAAATAGTCACATTTTTCGTAAGGGTTAGGCTCGCTTAGGGTGACTTTCAATTCATCGGCAGAGGTTATAAGCAAACACATGTCGCCGCTGTCGAAAGAACTGGGAGCCGATTCTCGCCCATGCGAATTGAAAGCGTAGACGCCAAACATTCGAAGGATTAGACATTTGTCGCATAAAAATCAGTTTCATGTATTCTCACAAAGTCGTATACGCAAATTTGCTAACAATTTTCGTTCGCTTTGAGGTGTCATCTTGTCGCATGGTAATTACCATGCGACTCGCAAAAGGCGTATGAAATTTGAACGCATTCATTGATAGTTGACGTTTCTTGATTGGAAATTCCAAGAATACTTTCCGTACGACGTTGCCTGGCGCGAATCCACTTAAGTGCAGTAGGCACAAAAACCCTACTCCGTGCGAGATACTTTGGGACTACTACATTTGGTCGGATATGCGCTGTAATTAATTTTATCGCATTACGGAACGTAGGGCAAGTCCATTAAAATGGACTCGCCCTACGTTCCCTACGTTGACGTTTCGTTATAAGTAAAATTTCAGTTAAAAATTTTAAGAGTTAAGTGTATTAAACTTTTAAATAACGTATATTTTGTACCTAAACAGTTTCTTAGTTTATAAAATAACACTCAAAGTAATAATTTGCCGCAAAATGTATCAATTTAAAAGTGAAATTATAAATGTTTTAAGATTCTACTAACTTTAAATTTACAATCGAGAAAATGGAACGTAGGATTCACAGATTACTGTTTTAATCGTTAGACATTTCTTTTTTCATTCGATTTCAATGTCGCATGGTGTTCAGAATACAGAATTTGGATGTCGTTCGACTTTTTTATGTAGAATTCAAGTCATACGCCTTAGAGTCGTATACGTCTCATTTGCTAATGAAGTGAGAATTGGCCCCCTGGAATATATTTGACGACCTTTGTGGTGCAGCGGTTAGCGCATCTGCTTGCCATGCTAGAGGTCCCGGGTTTGAATCCCGGCTGGGGACAAAAAAGCCCCCATGCCTTGGACACAGGGTATCCTCGTGTGGGGCCAGAGGCAGAGTAGCAATTTATTTCATCATCAACCCATTATGTCCCTACCGAGGAGCACGGGTCTAAAACTTAAGTATAAACACTTCTCTCTAACGACTGGTATTTCCAGGGAGTTCTTTGTTATGTGCTAAAAGTAATTAAACTACACAAATTGTCATGACTTCATAAGAAGAGGAATTTCCAAGTTAATAAACATCTGACAATGAGTACCTAATGGAACTCTTCTGCTAAGGACGTAAGTAGAGAAAGATAGTTGAACGGAGTCACGCTTCACCTCCCTATGGCAAACCGATCGGCGGGTTCAACAATGGAGTCACAGCCATTGTGCGCCGCCTAGCAACAGCGAGGCAATCATGGCGAGCGGCGAACAAAGCCTTACACGTTCCGCTGTTACCAAATTGCTACACGGAATATGGAATCGAGTTGGCAGCGCTATAGCGAGCTAGCGTGCGCGTGTGCCAATCTGTAATTAAACGTAGCACTGACTCACTGTCAGCTCTTTGTGATCAGCCACTCTTTGTTGCTAGTTGCTTTTTTTGCTCTCGATAGTTTCAAATACCAACCTTTATAATTACACCGGCAGATTCAGCCGGCTACTCCGCTTGCGTGAGGAACGACTGCTTTTCAACTGGTAGCAGGATCAACCGTGTGTTGGGGTAGTGTGAGAAGATTTTATTACAAATATAAAACGTAAAGAACGGATTTCATATCAAAAAATTAAAGGTATCTCTACCAGAGCCTTTTAAACCTTCTTCTATACTGGCTAACCAAAAAAATACGCAATTTTTAAAATAAATCCAAACCACTTTTTTTAAGATTGATATTAAAAAAAAAATTAAAATGCTTAGTAATTGACAATTATAATGGACAAGTTTCAGCAATGGCACATTTTAGAGGTCACAATGTACCTACAGGGTGTAACGAAATATTCCTATCTATCCAACCGGAAGCTCTACTCTAGTAGATATCCTCATAGTGTTTGTTCATTCAATTTACTTACTAACAAGCTTTTGTTACATTGTGCATAGCTTTCTATAAAGAGAGGAAAAGAAAGACGTCTCAACCACGCTGTGTATTCAAACACTACACCTACTGTGAGTTAGTTAAGGTGAAAATAGAAAAAACAAAATTGAATTAAAAATGAACTGTTAATCCATAAGCTAAAACGGTCTAATAGATTTTAACCATATTTCAAAACCGCATAGGTACTTAGATTCAACTCTTGAAAGTAGGCATGTACTTACAGTAAGTTATGTTCCTTAAATACCTACTACACAGCCTTTTACATACTTTTGCTTAGTAGAGAAGAAGAAAGTAGTTATTGGTTGCGATCAAAGTAATTTTCTATAGTGGTATAAATGTCAAGCAACCGCGGACACCCTGACAGTCGGCGTTCGGCAACATAGAGAGGACACAACTTATGTACAATCGATACCATTTATGCATTTCTGAACATCACCTCTGCTTTTGTGGAGAGTCTATCCAGTCACTCACGGGTGACTCCGCAAGCCATCATCAGCTGTCGACTGTACGCGGCCGTGTCACGCTCGGCGCTCACCTCTGATACAATAAATCATTTTAAATTGCTCGAAATAACGCACTTTTGTTGGTAGTGGGCGGCACGGGGCGCGGGCTGGGGGGCGGGCGGCCGATTGTTTCGCTGGGCAGCCTCATTTGAATAATGCGTGAATATATTTCGTGATATTAACATAGTAAGTAATGGAGAGCTCCGACAGTTTTTGTTGTAGCCCGAGCCCGGGCCACTAGCTAAAACATGACTGTTCTTTACAATGACAAAAGTTTTTTACTGATGTTTGTAGTTGGGTTCAGTTTTTGTTGGTTCACAAAACTGAGTTAATGGTATGGATATCAGTTTTAATTGAAATGATACCTTACATTCAAGGCAATGTTCGCTGCAGTACAGTACCTACATTGAGTTTTTGTATGCAGTGATTTCTTTAAAATGCTATTCGGAAAGACGTCAAAAAGAGGTTTTTTTCTAAGATTTATATTCTTCGAACCATGAAGGTTTACACGATTTCTTGAAAGACGAGCTCTACCGACCAATGTCACAGCCTCCGGATAAATGGCTCTAGTTACATGAATATCCGTTTTATTTTGTAAAATGTAGCGTTATCTATCGTAAAAACGGTAAAATAACATAAAAATAAAATTTTAAAGTGGAATAAACAAATTCTAAAACATATTTTGTAGTCCAAAATGACAAACCCCGATTCATGTGTTTGGGTTATGAAATATGTAACCCTGTATAGTATAAAAATAATTGCTCCCCATATTAGAACTTAATTGCGAAGGGTCCTGATGTGTCTACCGATAATATTCTGTCGACTTACTAGCGAGCCTTCTATTTGGGCCCTACAATGTAACTCCCTCACTGTATACGTAAGCGGCTTATATACGAGTACGTCCCCCTATAAAGCACAGGCCTTCTCTTAGAGAGAGAGAGAGAGAAAGAGAGCGCGCTAAAATTAATAATTGTGAGTGGTTGACCAAAAAGGGACCGGGAGGGATTGGAAACCGTTATTTTTTTTATTTGAATTTTTTAACCTGTGGTATTTTAGCTTTGTTTTGGTCTAACCAGAATATTTTTAGGTGCCGTAGTTATTTTTTATGATTTTTTTTGTGATCCGAGCACGAGTCGAAACCTATAGAAACACGAAACTTCAAACGCTATTTTCTCGAAATCAATTATTTTCCCTTGAGGTCCCTTTTTGGTCAACCACTCACAATTGTATACTAGCTATGAATTATATTATTAACATTTCATCTGCAAAGTCTATTAACCCACAGTATAACGCGTAGAAAGACTCTGATAGGCGATGTATCACTTACCACGTGTATTACTTTACCACAATTATTGTAATTTTAATAATCAATACCTGTTCTAGGTATGGATTATTAGAGTTATCTTCTTCTTCTTCTTCTAATATATAAAATTCTCGTGTCTCAATGTTAGTGCGCATACTCCTCCGAAACGGTTTGGCCGATTTCGATGAAATTTTATATATATACAGCTGGTACCAAGGTCCGAGAATTAGTTGTTATCTATTTTTTATAGCCCTATCTGGCAAAACTACGTTTACGGAGTCAGCTAGTACTTTTATGAAACTCGGCCCCGCCCGCCCTTTACTTACCAGACCTCTCTAATGGGTTTATCGTTTTGGCGATCCACATTCGAAAACATTATATCTCATTAAATTGAGAAAATTACTTTTAATTTTCTCAATTTAAAGCTATTATGGATTTCCGCAAAGTGACGCCTGATTCTATAGAATATTATATATTTTTATGAAAATGTTGTCAAGAGCGCACCATTATAATTTTATACCTCGCACTGTCAAAGAGTCATCAGCCCTTATACTCGTATCACGTAACTTTCCACTCCATCGGGTTAAGCTATTAGACAACTCGAAAGAGTCAAAATAAGAATGTGAAATGACAGTTCGGAGTAGGAGTATGAGATACCTACTGGGGAAAAAGTCCCAGAATGTAACAGCAATTTGAATTGCTCAGGATTTGGCGTGCGTAAAAATATACGAAAAATCTCATTGTATAGGCTACACACTTAAGGGCCGGTTTTTCAATAGTCAGATAAAACTTAACTGGAGAATAAAACTGATGTTGTCATTGTCTTGTCGTATGATTTAGACAGTGACAGCATTCAATTTATTCTCCAGTTAAGGTTAAGTTTTATCTGACTATTGAAAAATTGGCCCTTACTCTACAATAAAATAGGTTTCTTGGTTTGGGTCCGTTTGGCTACCCTCAACACCTTCAGATTATATTAGACAGTTCGTAGCAGGTTAAGCCGGACAACTCCATTTAGCAGAACACTTGCGTAGTAGCACGCGCGGGCCCAGTTTCATAAAACTACAATTCGTAGTTTATTATGACAAATCGAGGTACATTGCACTGCAGAGTTAGATTAATGAGTAGTCATTAATCTGTAGGTTAATCGACTTTGCAATGTACATCAAACTGCCAATAGTACTCTATGAATTTATTGTAGTAACATAAAACAGGTCCCCAGGTCAGCGGCCCCTCGTCCGTTATCTCCACCGCGCTGCAGTGGTGCGCGCGCGCCGCGAGGCTTGCTGCGACCTGCGACCTGCGACCTGCCGGCGCTGATACTGTGACACACATTTAAGTCGAAAGCATCAGCACACTTCTAGATAAACCTTCCATAGATTAAATTTTACATTTTAAATTATTGTAATAAAATCAGCGAACTTTTGATACCTACATGCGGTCGGATGGTTAATTAAATTGCAGATATTCAAGAGATATTCTTCTTAACCTGAACATATCTGTACTATTTTTTTTTTATTGAAATAATGTTAAATTAATATTGGGAACAAGTCTTCTTTGTTAAACGCTGTGTTGTAAAACAAAATGTAATTAGAATGTCCGTAATTTAATTATGCATCAAAGCCTCAGACCGCATGTATGAAAAGTTTACTAATTTTATTACAATAATTAAAAATGTAAAATGTGGGAGCGAGACGGCATGCTCCACGTAGGAGCAGCTTTAATTAGCCAATAGTTATAGTTAATAGTCTAGACATCATTAGAATGATGGCGTATTATTATAATTTTGATTTGCTTTGGAAATCAGTGATTTTGAAAATATGAGCATATCTTAAAGGGGTTTTTTTGGATATGACGAAAGATTACAAATTATTGGTTTAAAAGTAATACTGGGAAATATGTCTTGTTAGTAAATATTCGTAACTGCCGACGGTTGCTTAAAGTAAAACACAATTCAAATTAGTAGGTAGGTAGGATGTATGTAATGAAAAATATTTCTGAAAAAAATATATGTACCTACTTATTAAATTTTTAAGTATGTTGTCCGATACGCGTCAGTTGTTTTCTGTATCGGACGACCGACTCGACTCTTTGACGAATATTCACAAATATGTTGTAGTTACAATCACTGTTAAATCGATAGCACCGTTTATTATAATGAAAAGAACAATAATCCTCAAAATAATGCTCGCTATGTCAAAACTACACTGTATCTTGGCCCCATTGTTAGGTTTTTGATAACTAATGCGATGTCATGCCACCCTTTAGTACAATCTTAAAAAAATATCTAATTCCTTTGCTGCATAGTCGAAATTTGTCATTGATATTAGAAAGATTTCAGTGGTAAAATACCTATTATACAGGGTTTTCACAAAATTCATTCTTATTTATTCTGAAAAAACGAGCTATATACGTTAGTACAAATGTGTACTTAACTTTTTCTTTTTCGAATACCCAAAAACGTCTGTTCTGCAAACGTGTGGATGAGTAAATATTTTCGCGTTCGATTGACTTGTTTTCGAGAAAATGGAGAGATTTTGTTACCTGAAAATCTTTTTGAAGGCTTTCCATAAGTAACAGAGCCTACGGTAATAAAATATAAATGGATATCATAAATGAAACAATGACATTTACACGAAACATTCAATTTAATCTGTGAATCGTAGGTTATCGTTAACGATACAAAAGGTTTCTCGGCACGACAACAAGGCACACAAGTAAGACAATAATAATACAGGCAAATACAATTGGCGAAATAATATAATCAAATTGTGAATTAACAATTCAAACAATCTAGGTACACAAAACAATGCCACCGATGTTATCTGACCTTCAAATTAACAAAACTCGGACCATACTTGTTGCGTCCTTGTAGCATCTAACTGTGGCTTAATAAGTAATATATGTACATATTACAGAACATCAAGATATAAACGGCACACTAAAAGACAATCACAGTTGGCCTCGACTCTCAATATAAACAACCTTTATAATAAACCAAGAGGACTCATAATCGTTTGACGAGAATGCTAAAAGGGGTCAGAGATAATTGGCCGGCAGCCGGGAGCAGTTTACACGTGCGTCGCCTGAGTGCTCGACCAAACAAAGCCAAGCCAGTTTAAAATTGCTAATGAGCCGAGTCGATACCTAAAGGAGCTCCACTCGCGCGCCGCGAGCATACGCGATGAGATACACATTGTCCTAGAGCCGCCCACAGCCGACACTGCCTACCACCAGCGCGGTGGGCCTCGGCCACTCACGGATCGCACTAAGTCGCTGATCACCAGCTTTACAACCAATGCTCATCTGTGCAGAGGGACAGAAAAGACCAGAAAAGCAGAATTTATGGCAACTGTAACGCTTAAATACACATTCGTCCGCAGCAGCGGGAGGGCTTCGTAAACAATAACAACGTTGATGAAGTTTGGGAATGTTCCGAGCGAGATCGTGAATTAGTGTAATTTTCAGCTCGAGTGACTTCCTCATAAACTTGTATTGTCAAACAAATTGGGGAGGGCTTAATTAGATGATGAGATAATTGATGTACCTTGTTAAAGTATACTTAGCTTAGATTTTATGTCTGGTCTGGCGGAAAATAG
Organism: Yponomeuta plumbellus; assembly: GCA_947310845.1. Taxonomy (NCBI): domain Eukaryota; kingdom Metazoa; phylum Arthropoda; class Insecta; order Lepidoptera; family Yponomeutidae; genus Yponomeuta; species Yponomeuta plumbellus. The sequence goes on along the minus strand of OX371208.1, from coordinate 20,709,088 downwards.
ACTTATAGAACGGAATAAATTAATAATCTAATAGGCATTTGGAAAGAATGGCGAGTCAGGCCAGCCTGCGATACGTGACAGGTTGGAGCAGTCGCGACAAGTTGTGACAGACACCCGACCGCTTTGCAAAGACGTGGGCTTTGTTGATGGTTTTTATGAAGGGATTCTTGGTGCTCCTTTGTGTTCGTAAGGAGGGCAGCGGATCGGGGTTGCTCCATTGTCAGAGCGCGACGCACACGCATCATGATGGCAAGTGTTTTAATCGCATAGAGTGCTCGTTAATTCATTGAGTTGAGAAACAAAATAAACCTAAATTAAAACCTGTAGCGTTATGTCGGACGAAAAAGTAGTTATCATAATGTCCTCGCATTGATTGATACATTTATATCATTTAAGGCAACATCCCAATATGACACCGAGACGGCGGTGATATCATCGCGATAACAATTTTGTACAATAATACGTCTTACGTGAATATAAATCATGTAAACTCTAGACATATTATTATCACCTACTCGTAAACATGTTGATTCCTGAATGTACGTTCAAGTGCTTAATCAATTCTTTGACTTTCAGGCAGGGTCATGTCGAATTCATGCCTTAGTAACAAGGCCAGTTACCTACTTAGTTTCTACTTCAAAAGACAAAGAACTCTAGAACTCAAGAACTTTAGATTGGGCGCTACTCTAGAGTTCTTGATGTGGATTCATAAAATGTATACGACTTCGATGAACCGTGGTTATACTATTTTGATGATAAGTGATAAAAATAGGAAAAACCAAATAAAATAATTTACTAAGTAGAAAGTTGTCTGTTCATGATCTCGTCAGATGGCAAAGTAGGAATTGATGTTTAATGAAATCTAGAAATCAGTAACGTAATTTTATGATTTGAAAACGAAAGAAATATGAAAAAACATGTGTAAAAAGGTTTACAACGCTACAAATTCTTTTCAAGATTAGATTTATCATGTGAAAACCAAAGAATCGCTGAGTCGGTATTTTACTTGGCCTCGATTGATTGACTGACACGACTCCTCCAATTCGGACCACCTCACACCGCTCCGGCATGTATTGCTCAAGATCAAAATAGGTAAATAATATATAGGCTTATGTTAAGTAAATAGGTATTAGGTGTGTGTTGTGGTGTGCGCGGAGCCGCGCGGGCTGAGCGGGCGTGACTCAGCGCCAAGGCCGCGCCGGCCGGCCGGCTTCGCCCGGCAACCGCTTTTTGCTCCACCTTTTTTCTTTCTTTGCTATTCTCACATCTTTTTTGTTCGCGTTTTTTTCCTTCCTTTCCAACCAGTGCTTAGATCATATCAACGTAATTGTCCGAATCGTCCATATTGAGAGTTAGTTTTATTACATTTGAGGTTTGGTTTGTTCTGTAGCGTAACTTTAACTAGTTGCTTATAGGAGTTATATATCTTTTAATAATGGAAATGTATTCAATATTAGTGTTTCTGTGTTTTTAATCTCGGCTCAGATCTCTGTCCAATAAATAAATCTTGAATTTTTTTCGAGCGGTGTTGTTATTGTGGACTGTTCTCGAAGTCTGATGCAATTAGTGTGTACTGTTGAAGCATTATTTTAGTAAGCAATTAATAATTACTTTACCTGTGGATTTTATTGCCATTTTTCTATCACTCTAGTTACAAACACTGTTTCGGAAGTGTAGCATTAGGTACGGCAGTATTTACTTGAAATTTGGGTACCTATCTAATAAATTTTAAACTTTAATTGATTGAATCGATGTTAAGGACTTATTACATAACAGCAGAGTTTACGCACCTCCTTCAGACATCCTTTGTGACATACATTATTAAGTGCAATTTTTCCAAATTCTTAATCGTGAAATAACTATGCCTCTTTACTTTAACAGCCTAATAAAGATAAACGCTTTCCTACTTTAAAACTGAACTTACTAGATTTACAGTTTCTGGATACAAGTACTTATTTGTTACACACAAATAAAATGTATTATCTTAAGCCAACGATAATGTTATCTCGATTCTGCCTAGACTTGGCGGCACTATTGCTGGCCTCGATTCACAACACTGATATTAAAATTACAAAATTACTTGTCTTAGGGCTGATTTTTCAATAGTCAGACAACTTTTATCTGAGGAATAAAAATGGTGGTTTGACAGCTTATGTATGAAAATTATGTCAAACCGCTATTTTTATTCCTCGGATAAAAGTTATTTGACTATTGAAAAATCACCCCTTAGTCAATACATTATCAACAAAGACTGCAAAAAACCGATACGTTCTTTCTTGCCGTGAATCGCTTAGTGAAGATATACACTAAATTCACATAGAGAAGCAATTTACCAACACTTGAGCGAGTAAAATACTGATCGCAAGGTTTACCGATGAGAACAAAGAGCCGGTTATACGTCGCGGAGCGACGCAGCGACGGGACGTGCGTCTGCGGGCGCGGCCGGCCGCGACTGGCGTGAGGGGTGCGGGCGGCGCGGTACCTCGTCCCGCGCGCCGCTCCCGCCGCGGTCTATATAAGCGGGTGCGGTAGCCGGCAGCGGCAGTTCGTCACACACAGCGACGTCGGGTGGGTCGATAAGCCGAGGGCGAGAGACGAAGCCCTGTGGTTACGAGATCAGATCTGATGCGGTCGCGGTAGCGAGGACGTTAGCAGTTTCACCTCGATCTCTAAACGCAGAACTAGTCGCCGGTCTACCGGCACACAAACAGTGCGATTCGCAGTACAAAAGAGATTTGTGATATTTTTCTAGTATAACACCAAGTTCCGAAGCGGAACGCTTTAAATTTTCATATAAAAAGTGTACAATATAAGTAAAGATTTGGAAAACATGGAAGTCTTATCGGTCACCAATCAGTTTAACGTCGGCTTCAACAGCGAAAAAGGTGAGTCGAGACTTTCTACCGTGTTGCTATGCGGCGCGCGCACCCCCCTCTCTGCCGCGCCGCTCCCCGCCGGTCGCTCAGCTGACGCGCCGGCTGATGCCGGCATCTCTTTGTCATCCGCGACACTGCCGGCATTCTGTCATTACACCTCCCCAGCTGATCTCAATAAGGCTGCACTTCCATACCGTAATTACTTTGTCTTTATAAGCTACGTGAGTAAAGGGCTGTCGGGCGTCTGGAGTGACCTGTGTATTTTGTTTCGGCCAGGGCGAAGCGGCGGGTGCTGGCGCGGCGTGGGCGCGGGCAGTGCGGGCGCGGGCGCGGCGGCGGCGCTGGCGGCGCGGCTGGAGCGCGAGCTGCGCGCCGCGAAGGGCGCGAGCGCGCTGGCGGCGGCCGAGGTGCTGGTGCCGTCCGAGCTGCTGGCGCGCGCCGCCGAGCACGCGCTGGCGCTGGCCGAGGCCGAGCCGTGTGGCGCACGCGGCGCCGCGCTCATCGTCGACGTGGCGGGCTGCCGGCTCGCCGCCTTCCAGCTCGACCCCTCCACGCTCGCCACGCACGAGATACACCTGCACCTCGAGCACGACGCCACCAACTGGACTAGCATGCTGCCGCAATTCTTAAAGTAAGAAATCACCCCTACTCGATAATACCTACATCTTAACCCAATTGGAATAAAATTATTGTCAATGAATGAACCTAATGAAGTCAATTAAGTTACGAGTCTTCCGTTTTTCCGCCCAGTCAAGATAGGCCTTAATAATTGTTTGCAACTGCTAACGCTGGTGTTTTGTCAACAGAAACTTCACAAGAGGCGGCACGATAATCATCAGCCCGCAGTTCACGATAAGCAAGAAGAAGCTGTTCCGGAGTCAGGACGAGTGAGCGACTGATTGCCCCTTCGATATCTACGTATCGTTATTTAAAAAAAATATCAATATTACTATATGTATATTATTATTATATATTTTTAATAAGAGAAAAAAAAGCACAGCGTGATATGTATAGTTGTAGGGTAAGTGAGCACCGAGCCGCTAGTGCCGCGCCGCGTCGCGGTCGCCAGTGTCGCAGTCGCGGCGCCGCGGTCGCGGTGTCGCGTTCGGCGCTGTCGACGGCGACGCAGCGGCCGGTGCCATGATCTCAGCCGCCGTGTGATACTGACGATGCCCTGAACGATTAGTGTTAGGTATTATTTGTTTGTTTGTTTCGAGTTCGATTCTATTCCGGTTGTTGTCGGATCGGTCGGCAGTGTATGTATTTATTAGAACCGATCTCCGTAGAGGTCGCAGATATTGTCTACGTTTTTTCGTAATTGTACTAGTTCGTACATTTGTTTGTGATACTACTTTTGTAATGTAAAATTTTAATGAAGAGAAGATACTTTATTAATGAACAGGCACGAATGCAGATTATTATTGGAGATAGATACATGTATTATATGAAGCTGGGCGGGCGAGGGGCGCGGCGCGCGGGCGGGGGGACGCTCCCCGCCCGCCGCCCGCCCCCACCAGCCGTGTTGCAAAGATCTCAGGTTATTATAGTTATAGAAGTATTAAGTTATTAAGTTAAGAGTAAGGTGTATTGTTTGGAAACGTGCGAGCCGAGTGCAGCACTTGCTGTCGATGCATTTCCTCTTCCAGTGTACTGTACATTGTGTTAAATGTATAACCATCAATAGACTAACTTACCGTTTTTTAACGAATTCTTAATGTTTGTAGGGTCCAGTGTTTTTAAAAACGCACAATATCATAGTCTAGAGTCACTTTCATCAACAAAAGATTTTTAAAATGCAACAAAAACATTTAACTTGTAAACTTGAAATGTCGATATAAAACTAACAATAATGATTATATGTGTCAATCTTTAATGATTGATATTTATTTGATAGACAGTAAAGAGAAAAATTGTAGAAATAATTGAGAAAAAATAATACAAATCAATATTGAAAAGCTGTTGTTTGAGTACCTCAATGTCCGCCCCTGTCCCCACCCCATCCGGCTCGTCCAGTGCTGTTGAGACCTGTCGCCGACACACTCGACCGCCTAGTAGAGTACACATAGGTAGGTACATACGGGGTCTTCAAATACAGACGCCCAGCCTGAAAGCTTGTTACTTATCACTAAAAGAAACTACTACATTCATGTAAATGAATAAACAATTTGGAGTTAGTTATTAAATAAAATAAAATATGTCAGTGTAAAATATAAACCCATGATAGTGACAAGTACGACGTACCTACTTCGAAATATTTGTTATGGGGGTGAATATACGGTATTTGATTTTTTTGTGTCCCAGAAGGAAATGTAATCTGTTCCATTCAATATTGATAATTTCTCTATTTGACACAATTTTTAAATGTTTAATGATGAGATGACCAGAAGATTTTTCCATTTTTTTGTATTTCATAAGCACGAGAGGAAAATGTGTTACCAGAGGACTGACACTATTGGCAGAGTAGTCACAAACTAAAGCAGGGAAGTGACAGGCCATTGACTATAGCTAAGAAAGGGGACACGTCTTAAATAAAACATGAAATATGCCAGAGGAGTGACAAAATCGCACAAAACCTACAAAAACATATCACTCGCTTTTCTGATCATCGTTTAACGTAATACATGACATCTACATACAATAAACATTGCATTGTGCAAATATACAATTTCGTAACTATAAAATACAAAAACATAGGACTTGCCAGAGGAAATACTCCAACGACTGGCACAAACACGCTTTCCTACAGTGAATCGCAAATTGACGCTATAATATTATAGGCATTTCGCTCAACGTCATTAGCTTGTTTCTAACTTAACACTGTTGTTGCGCGTAGTTCATGGACAAAAACATACCTTTGCGGTTTTAAGTCAAACTTTACTTCTTTGAGTTTCGCCAGATGAAGTGACATTATTGTAACGTGACATGAAAGTAAGTTATTTTTCTTTATGTTAATAAAAAATTTAACTGTATATTTTGATGAAATATGTTTCGATGTTTATAAAAGCATATGATCATATTTAAAGAAACATAATGGCATACGTATTTAAAAATATCTCGCCATAAAATCATTATAATCTAGAAATGGGGAGGCCAGAGAAGTATACATTTACAACTATTTTTAACGATTAAAGTCTTAAATTAAACAATTATCGTGAATAGACTATGTGGGCCAAATAAAAGACCATATTCTTTAATGCTTAAGCATACGGACGAAATAATATAATAAGTTTAATATAATATTTGTCCAAGGACCATAGAAATTCAAATAGCGTATATCGACCCATGGTACAAGGTATACTAAAAAGAAATGTATTACCTACAACAAAAAAATAAAAAGGCATGGTCTTAAACCTTCATAGGTAATATCTTCTAAGAAATGGCTTCCATAAACTTGGTTTATTTGGAAAAAACGGCCTGGTAACGTAGCAGTAAATAGCTAGGTACGTGTGTTTCGGGAAGGGCGTTAGTAAATTAACACTTTAAATACACAACACATGCATACATCACTTTTACACAAATACATACCTACCTAACTATATTACCTACCTTGCGTACCGAAGCAATAGATAGGTACTCATACAACTTGTAGGTATAAACCAACTAGGTACCTAAAGCCCCTCGGCCCGAGTTTAACTGCACAGTAGCAGGCGACCATCAGCCCGTGAACACGGGACGTAAACAAACCATACATTTCCATAAAGCCAGTCTAACCCAGAATCTATATGAAGCGGGAACCGGCTAATAGATTTTATGGAACAGGTTTTGGATACAGCGAACCGGTTAAATCTGGATCCAGCGAGCGGCCCGAACCCCCCGCGCCCCGCCCGCCACCCGCGCCCGCCTGCCTCCGCCCAGCAACATCACTATCTCAAAACCCATCAAACAAAACATTGAAACAATCAACGAAATTCAAACGAGTTGAAAATAACGCGTTCATTATTCCAACGCAATGGTGTGGTGTGTACACAGTGAGTCACTGTGACACACACTCGCACAACAAAGAAACAAAACAAAGGGATTTTGCATTATTAATTAAGTAGGTCTAGCGCGAAGCGTTGCTTTATTGAACAAACCGAGCTGTTTAACGTAATTAATTATGTTTACAAGAGTGATGATTTGTCGGAAACTCTAGTGTATCACTTGGTACTTTGTGTAAACATCCATCTATACGTACATGTATCTAATGTAAATATCTACATCCTACGTAGACGTAGGTATCTCATAATATCGTTTATGAAATCATTTCTTTTATAGATATTACTGACTTAGGTACGCATCTACCGACAATAATTGCAAAAGATAGAATATTATAGATTTTTAAGGGTTACGCGACTAGGACAAAGCAGCAGCTTTGCACGGACAGCAATAAAAGTTTTTCGTTTACAATTCGTTTCAATGTTTAACTAAAAAACTGGAAGTATCATTTTACAACATTTAAAAAACATAGTATACTTAGATATCAATGACAAAAACACATCAAACAAAATAATTTGTAAAAAGAAAACAGTAACTAGTTCAGTACAATTGTACTTTAGTATTTTCTTAGGAGTGAAGCATTAAAAAAATAACCTTGTATGGATAGAACGCAAATCCAATAAGATATTGATTAATTACACAATAATTGTCAAAGTATGGACGTCTTGCTTCATAAAGTGATACAGTAGACAGCACATCAACCTGCAGGCACAGTCGACAGCACGTCAACATTCACATTTTAGTCAAAGTCGCCCGTAATGCAACGAGGTAGAATGCATAGAATGTGCTGTCGACTGTGCGTACATGCGCTTTAATCAGTCACTTTAACTTCACATATCGCACCTCTAGAACTAAAGTGACCGAACTCAAAATTTGAGTAAATTGAGATAAGTACTCAGAATGACTCAAAAAGGTGTACTCTTTCATGCCTATATTAAAAAAACCGACTTTATTTGGTCAGAGAGAGATGGAGGAATATTTCGGTTCGGTCTGTTTTTTCTTGAGCAACTCGCTCAGAGCGCCGAATACATTTTCTTCATTTCCGAAAAGTTTTGAGATTTTGAGTTAGGTCACTTTAGTTCTGGAGGTGCGATATTTTGGTAAGGTTGAAATGGTGTCGACTTCACTACAAGGTTTGATATTCCTGCTTTGTGAAATACACTGAAGCTGTGGGTACCTAGGTACATCAACTGGGGTGAATGACGTGCTGTCGACAACTCGACAGTACGAGCACTGCACAGAGCTATGAACGGTCGCCGGCATCCGATAGCAAATCATTCCAATTTATACCTACATGACGCAATTGGATAGGAAATTGAAGTAAAATGAGATTATTAAGATTTCGATATGTTGTCCGGCGTACCTACCGGTATACCCAGCATTGCAATACTAGCGAGTTACCTATCTCTGTGCAATAATAAAATTGCGATTAGCTACTCCATCGAGAAGGGTTAAAAATAGAAATTGACTTTCTAACCGCAGCCAATTTCTGCAGTACTTGCAGCTCAAACATAATTTAGAAAGTCCATTGCTTGATTTTTATTGTGATCGATTGATGATTCGATTTAGATATTATTATCACACATCACTGCTTATTTCTACTGCAAATGTAGATATTGGCAAGGCTATTGGCGACATATAGTCTGAAGACATACAAGTTTCCCTTCCTTCCAACATTGCGCATTTCCTTTGTCCGCGGAGCGCGCTGTGTAGCCCTATGCCCTACGAAACACCTTCCTCTATTCCCAGAAACATGTTTTGGGGAGCGTTTTATATTCATTTCCGAAATGAACACTTTACAAGTCGAAAACATCTGTTTTCAGTAGTTAGCGAGCTAAAAGGAGAAAAACAACTCGGTCTAATTTTACTGTTACGTATTTGGAGCTGCGAGCAGTGGCACTGTTGCCATGCCGGCGCGGCGGGACGGGGGGGCGGGGGGGGCGGGGGAGGGCGGCGCGGGGGGTGCGGAACTTTCTAGAGTCGGCGGCGCCACCTGGCGGCCCGCGCGGGAACCAGCGCCGGCTCTGCATCGCAACTACACAACACACTGCTGCAACCTGACTTACTAGAACCCAACCAACTTAGCCAACTTAGACCTTATAGAAACCTATGAGAAAGTTGTTTCTTCTTTCAGTCAAGCTGTCACTCACCTTTACTTTGGCGTTTTGGATGCAAGTTATTGGACCTCAAAGTTTAGTGAGATTTTCAGCTTGGTTCACGTGTATGGTTCATAAAGGCCGATTTCTGAATTGAGAATTTGCACTAAGTAAATTTATCATAAGTAACGTTCTGTCACGCTCTTTTCTGAGAAATTTGACGAGACAGCTAGTACAGTTAAGTAGTTACTTAGCGAAAATTCTCAATTCAGAAATTGGCCCTAAGTGTATTTGAGTACCTACTGAAAATGTCAAGTACTGATTTCACGCAACATGTTTTTTTCAGTTAATAAGTACCTAATGTATGGAGAAAGATTCGGACGGCAATCGCCGTTTGATTATTCCTGATAGGTATTTGTAAATCAATTTAAACTAAAAATGACGTGCCAGAATTTTACAAAATCGTAAAGCGAAAACTACGTAGGTACCTAATGAGATCTTTTTGCTTCTGGAACTGACGCCGCTCTCGTTTAGTTGAGGTGTCTAAGTTTTGCTAACCATGCAGTCGACCGATAATCAACCTTTACATCATCATGTAGGTACCTATGTATGTAAAAGTTGATGTGCTGTTAACCGTACAGGTGCAGAAGGTACAAAAGCGCAGGTGCAGTGTGTTTTTATGACGCTTTAATTTAACATAACATCGAATTAGCCCTCGGGGTACAATGAATGAGCCTCTAGCACGGTGCTTGCTTCGGGTTGTTATGCGGTTGCTATGCGCCGGCCGCGGCCGCACAGTGGGAGTGCCCCTAAAATATTAGAACGAGGGACACACGGAATTATTGCTTGCACGATGTTGTAGACATCAGAAGTACGTTTTCAATCATCCTGTTTATAAATGTTAGAAGTAGGCACAGTTCTAACAAGATTCAACTCGTGAACATAAGATATAGGGTGTAATTCTCATCGGTCTGCAGAAACTTCAGAACCAGGTACAATTCAATAAGATTATAATCATATTGCACGTATTTTTATCAACATCAAATTGGATACAATTGTTAACAAACATTTATTTATTTTCAACATTATTTTGTTCGATTTCTTATAACGTCCCATTGTTCCCATTTAAGTTTGGTGAAGATCTGACAGTCAGAGTCAGTCTGATCAGTAATATCCGTTTAAATAACATATCGCTGTTTCTGGTTCCCACGACATAGCGTATCCTAGTGTTGGACCAGAAGCAATGTATGTGCCTGTATGTAAATGTTATTTGTTATATCTCTGTTTTTAGTGTTCAAGTCAGTTTTAGTTAATTTTTTTGTTGATTTCACATTTATTTAAAATTAAAGTCGTCCGTAAAGTAAGGTTTTTGCTCTTAAAAAGATATCTAAATTTTCTATACTATATTATGTATGGTGCGTCTCGTTATTTTTGATAAATCAAAAGCGCACACACAGAACATAGATAAAGTCTCATTCAAAAACTGACGGCAAGCCGTTCTTCTGTCGCTCCAACTTCGGACCGCGCGTGGTGTAACGTCGAGCCAACAACAAGCTCATAAGACAAACGCAAATGGATCCTTGCCTAAGCTGATAATCTCCATAATTTAAAAGACCCTAAAAACGCGTGTGAAATGGCGGCTATAGAGTTGCGTGCACACTCGGTGCGTTGGCGCAGCTGCGTTATCGCCACTTATCGCTGTTTGCTCGCCGTGGGACACTGTGTACATAGACACAGCGCTAACCGCCCACGCCCGGCCCAAACATATGGTACCTAAGTACACCATCAGATAAGTACCTGGTGACACTAAGCCGTGAACAGTAGGAAATATCAACGCATATCAGGCATTAAAAAATGTTACACAAGATGTCAACAACGTGGTAAGGAAAAATTTCCTTTGCACGTTTTGATAATTTCAAATGTCTCATAATCGAATCGCTCGTAGCCTGGGCTGCCTGAGTGATCTTAAACGATCACTAAGGTTAAGCAACATACGACGCGTTCAGTCCATGGATGGGTCACCGTCTATGACTAACGCTAGTGGCATTTTTCCGAGCGGTTCCGTGCTTCGCATGGCACGTTAAGCAGTTGGTGCCGGCTGCCGTCGATAGATGGCAGTCGTTAAGCCAAGTCAGAGGCCTTAGGGCGGCTCGAAAACTTCTGACAGTAAGACTAGTCTTACAAACCTCCACCAATCGGATTAAAGGTGTTTTTATAATAATAATAACATCCACACAACACATCACTTGTCCTGTCCCAAACTAGGACTCCCTGTGCTACGGTAACCAGGCAAGGACTAGGCACGTTACAAAGATATCGAAACAACATGATAAAAATACAACGCGTTATTGTATATCGCCAAACATGGAAACCATCTGACTACCATGCGAGAGGTCCCGGGTTCGAATCCCGGCTGGGGACAAAAAAACCCAGGTCTTGGATTTTCACATGTTTGTGACGTCGCTGTTTCTGGTTCCCACGATACAGGGTATCCTAGTGTGAGGTCAGAAGCAATGTGGCGATGTACCTACACCTTTATTACCTAATAAAGGAGCCTGTAAGCCTCTATTTCTTTAGCTATTCTGAGTGATCAAGAAACGGTTTGACGAAACAATTTATTTATTTATTGATACTTTTATTGCACTTAAATTTTAAGTAAAAATATAGTACAATGCGGCGGACTTAATGCCATAAGCATAAGAAACGGTTTGACGAAACAATTTAACCACTGAACTCTTAGTGTATCTTTTCTGAGATAACAGGCATGGCGGTTCAGTTCACCTAACCTACAATATCTTTTCCAGACTGCTCTTACATACTTCTGGAATCTATAAATAGGCGTTGTAAATACATGACGTGAGATGTGATTCAAATGACACAGACCTTAGCATAAACATGACGGCTGAGGTTACCAAAGGGCAAGTTAAAAAGTACCCGAAAGTAAACCGGTGCCTGCATGATGACTAATGAATGTCGATGAAGCGAAAGTGATCTGTCGGGAAAGAAAGAATGAAAGAAAGAAAGATATTTATTATGGCAACAAAACACATCACAGAAACAAAATAAACAGACAAGTAGCACAATATAGTAACACAACAGACAAAGATAAAACAAATCAAATTAAGAAATAACTAAAAATATAGTCCGTGGTATGTCAGGGTTGCAACAAAAGGCAACTGACTCAGCGTGGAACGTGGCAAGTTTCAGTCATTGGTCTCTACCTAGTCCTCTTTTATACAAGCGTGAGTTTATACAACGTTTGTTGCTAGAATAGTTATGTGAACCAATGCCTCACCTTTTTTGCCTGGGAAGCCCAGCCCTTTTAGTTAACTTTCCTTAAGTTGAGTCTGGATGCAAGCCGCTTCCAATCGGTCTTTTTGGAAATCCATGGAGGAGGCCTTTGTCCAGCAGTGGACTTCTTGTGGCTGAATGATGATGATGATGAAGTTGAGTCTCCGAAAACTTACTAGGCAGTACCTAGGTAATTAGAACCGCATGCTCAAGGTAACCACGTGGCAAAAACTCAGTTGAAATCCGCATTTGTAAGCGTTTGAAATCTGCTATTTCAATCGACCAAATCTCTAAGTGCCGCCTTATACTCGTAGTAGCTACATACATACTCGTACTAATATGTCTGTCGGTAGATTACGTATTCACCCGTCCTTTCTCTGGTGTTAACTGTCGCTGTGCAGTGCAGTATAAGAAATTAATAAATAAACATTTTGTATGTACAAAGTCTTAGTCTAGTCATAAAAAAGGATATTATTAGTTAGGTAACTAAAAATATTCTCCAGCCGGAGAGTTATATGCACCCGAATGCACCATTCAAACCCGTGGAGAGGTGGCATGGCAGCCCTGCATTCGAACAAACCCCTGGTCGCTGGCAGCAGCGACCAGCTCGTTAGCAAGCGGGGTCCTCCAGACAGCCAGGCCAGTCAGAAGCGCAGCGGTAGAGATACACGGCAGGATATCGACTCGTTTCCAACCGGTTATGGAGCGCTCGGCTTTGGGCACGGCGGGCTCCTAGCCCGAGCAACTTTTTATTTACCAAACCCATCTGTTTTCATTTGGAGCTGGTAATTTATTGAGATTGCTCTCCCGAGCTGCGTCTATATGTACAGTTATACCTACCGTGGTTGACACAGTGATGACAGAAAAACAGATCGCAGTTTTGTGGAGTTAATTTCATTTCTTATTGGGTGTTAAGGACTGGTCTATTAAATACTACTAATGGGTAAAGTTTTGCGTAAATCAGTTATTCTACTTTGTTGAGCGAAACAGTCGACAGTCGGTCAACTGTGATACTTTTGATGCAATGTCGCCCTTAATGTAACTGATTAGAGAGCGAGTATGTTAAGGTTGATGGACTGTTGAGTGACGAGTGTATCTGGGCCGGTTTGTACATAGTGCGGGGTCCCGGGGCTTGGCCCGACTATGAATTGCAAATTTCAAATTTAATTTAGTCGGACTTATTCCACGGAGGCTTATCCTCGCAATTTAACTTTATGAACTGACTCTAACTGCGGCGTGACTATTATTAAACAGTATTTTAACTTTAAATTTATCGCCCTTTACGTAACTTTTGTAATTATAATGTTTAGTTTGTTGCGCCGCATTTCATATTCAGCCGGTTGATATAATACGGAGCTTCTGTGAGACGAAAAAGGCTACACTTTTAAAAGACAATAATTATTAAGAAAAATAATCCTAAATGAAAAGCTGCGTTGCCGTTGCAACGGATCACTTTGAGTCGGGCCCATTTTTGGGGACTCAATACTTAAAACTTTCCGATATTTTGTTAAGTATTTTTTGCAGGTTTGTATTTTTTGTTTCTTGTAATTCTACCGTTACTTTTCGTTACTTTTCGGCTGATTTTGTGTTTTTGAGTATTGTGTCGTTTTTCTTTCTTTCACATCGACATTTTATTATCGCAAAGTTTCCCGAACTGAACTGGAATAAAGTGCATGCATGTATGTAAATGTGCCGTCGACTGTAACGGTACCGCTATTTTGTCATTATTTTAGTATCCTGCGCGCGAGAGGTAGGGTAAGAATCGCCCTATCCTCCCTCACGTAGCGAAAGAGTAGAGCATAGCACGAGTATTTGTCTATTCTCGTGCACGGAACAAGAGGTCATGCTAAGCGGGCTGTTAATAATTGCTTTACCACATACACATCATACATAAGCTCACGCCTGTATCCCAGAGGGGTAGGCAGAGACCATGAACTGCCACCTGTCACAAATCGCAAACATAACATAAACATTTACATACAGGAACATACATTACTTCTGGCCCACACCAGGATACTATGTGTCATGGAAACCAGAAACAGCGATATCACAAACATCAAATCATTTTCGCTTTATCGACATTCATTAGTCGTTGCATACACGCACGCCGGTTGCGGGTACTTTATATCTTCAGCATCATCATCATCAACCCATTACATCCCCACCGAGGGGTTCGGGTATCTTCCCTGAGGAAGGTATAGGCCATACTCCACCACGGCGGCCAAGTCCGGATTGGTGGAGACTTGTAAGACTAGTGGCTGGCCTTACTGTCAGAAGTTTTCAAGCCGCCCTAAGGCCTCTGACTTGGCTTAACGACTGCCATATATCTTTATATCTTGCCCTTTGCTAATACATCTCCTATTTGGTCGAAGGTATTGCTATACCGAGTGAGTAAAAGCGAAACTCCTCGAGCTAATCAGCTGGCAGCTGGGAGTTGGCAGCGCCGCGCGCCGCTACGGGCCCGGCGCGGCCTGAGCTGCATTAGTGTTATCCGCGCGGCTGTGGCTGCCATCCAGCGACAATTCTCTGTTATTACATTTTAATGCGGTTTTAAGCGTCGAGATCGGCCTGACCTTAATGAGAGCGCCCATTTGCCCGCACCGCTGATACAACTGCACCACAAAGGAGCAACACATAGAAAGTCTGTGACTTACGTAGCATGAAATACATCATATTGTAACGAAGAAAAACGAATCTCATACAAGGCGATCGTACTGTTTCAGCGTTGATTTGAGTGATCTCAATACCAATCTAGTGAAACATTAAACATTTACATACAGGCACATACATTGCTTCTGGCCCCACACTAGGAAAAGTAAAAGTAATTTATTTAGGGCAGGTTAAGTGAAATAAATAAAATTAAATATGTTATGAGAATAACTTCAATAGTTGCGCAAAAAGAAGAATGGTTACGTGAATAATGAGAAAAATAAACATTAAAGAGATGAAGCCAGCAAAAACATAATTCAATTAGTCTACAATTATATTCGTCAGCCATCAATTTAATACTCATTTAATTTTTTTAAATTATTATTGCAGATTTTTGAGTTTTGATCTTGACAGCGTTTTATTATTTAGATTATTAGACAATTCAATTAAATTCAAATATTTTTATTCATAATCCAAATAGAATATTTACTTTATGAACGTCAATGTTGTTAGTTTCACATTTAATAGATTACATGGAGAAGAAACTAACAAAGAAACTACACATTTATTCTTTTCAAAACAGTTTTAGCCTAAATTACAAACTTAAAAAAAAACCTCTTGGATGTGTTGAACACTAGACACATTTAACGTCTGATTAAATGTAATATTAAACTACTATTTCATGCCAAACGTCCTTGTCTTCTAGATAATCGTTGATTTTATAATAAGCTTTTTTGCAAAGAGTGTGCTTAACACAATTCTTAAATCACGTTGGAGGTAGGTAACTCTAATATATCTTGGGGTATCTTGTTGTAGAACCTTATACAGTGCCACTTAAAGGAAGTATTAACTTTTGCAAGTCTAAATCGTGGAAATGACAATTTATGTTTATTCCTAGTATTAACGTTATGATGGCTACTAAGTGTTTCGAAGACTTTAATATTTTTCCTAACGTACATAATATTTTCATATATGTATTGGCTTGCAACTGTTAAGATGTTAGTTTCTTTAAAAAAAATCTTAGTGAGTCCCTACTACCTAGCTTGTAAATAAATCGGATCGCTCTCTTCTGCAAGATGAAGATAGTCTCAATTTCTGCTGCCCGGCCCCATAGTAGTATACCATAGGACATAATACTATGGAAGTAACTAAAATAAACAAGCCTAGCAGTTGCAACGTCAGTAAGTTCTCGAATTCTTTTCACGGCACACCTATGTTGCGCGGAGCTAAGTCTATGTGCTAATTTTACAATATGTGGACCCCATTGTAGTTTGGCATCGATTGTGATGCCCAGAAATACAGTACCTTCAACAAATTCTAGTTTTTCATTTCCAATCACAATGTTATTTTCAACTAATTTTACGTTAGGTAGGGTAAACTTCATACATTTTGTCTTTTTTGAATTTAACAATAGATTATTTGCAGTAAACCAATCTAGAAGGTGCGAGAGAGCATTATTGCTAATGACCAAAATGATTATCGATAAATTATTTTAAAAAAACATTACAAGTGGAAATCTAAAGTTGAGGCCCAAAACTTCCCCTTGGAGTTAAAGGAGCACAGAAGAAAATATTTTTTTAGTCAGAAGAGTAATGAAACGAGCACCAAAACACGTGGAAAGCAAATAAATCGAACGTGGTCAATGGTCATACAATTTACTTGTTTCTTTTTAATACTCAGTTTGGAAGCTGACATATTTTTTGCTGCTGATTGGTGTATTTTGTGGCGACCAATATACAAATAAACAAACAATAGGATATCCTGAATCGTGGGAACCAGAAACAGCGACATCACAAAAATGTAAACATCCAAGACCTGGGTTTTTTTTGTCCCCAGCGGGGATTCGAACCCGGGACCTCTCGCATAGTAGGCAGATGCCCTAGCCGCTGCGCCACAGATGTCGTCTAACTTTATTGATGCGTGCCTTCTACTTGGTTCCGTTACGAACGACTTTGTTATTGAAACGTAAAGATTAATCTGCTTCGAAGTAAGAAAGCGTTGGGCTCGGTCGCCGCGCCACCTAGCGCAGGCGCAGCCAACTGAGCGCTCGCCCGATTAGGACAAACTGTTCCGTATCTAAAAATACAGCGCCAATTAACCCGCAGTTAGCCTAAATAGCCACCGAGACACTTCGCCCCACAATTGCTAACAGGAAGATCTCGAAAATACATCAGAAAACAATTGCAAAAGTGTTTGAGCAGGGGATCAGTTATTTGCATAATGCATATTATCTCAGTGTAAACTAAGCAAATAATGGATACCTACTGCAATCTCCAACAATTTGACCAGCTTACAAAGATGTCATGAATAGATGTCATAACAAAGAAAGAATAGCAAGCATCGTGGTGATAGTCACGGTTTACAGTTCCACGGTCAACACTGGCATAACCAAACCATAAATAAGCGCATATGTACCTACATACATATTTTGGCACTGTAACGAGGAAACGTTTTTCGGGAAAATGAGATGAAAATACGTAGCTTTTTGCCATTTGCGGTTTTGATTTAAGAGTATGATAATATGTGGTTACATAGGGTTACCACAAAACGCACAAATACTGCAACACGTCAATTTGAGTTGGTCATTTTACAACTTTAGTTAGATCTAAAACAAAAACATGAATGAGTCGTATACGACTCATGAATATGTTTGTTTGATTCTCCATCCATTTATTCAAAAAACTCTCTTAATTCATTGCAGAAAACCGTCTACAGTCTATTTGTTAGATTAAGCCATAATGTGGTTTGGTAAAAAAAAATGGACGTTCTTTATGTAGCAACGATTACCGGTAGCCGCGGTAGGAAAAACTCATAGGAAAAAAGCTGTTGAAAACACAAACAGTGATATGTTTTTTGAAAAACTTTCATAGAAAATAATGAATATAAGTGTTCAAAATTATCAGACCGGAGAGGTTAATAGCTTATGTTGGCGACTGTACTGTCAATTGAGGGAGTTCATTTATATTATCAGGGAGCACCGCGCCTGCGCAGCTTGCGCGACAGATCACCGCAGAGCTATCTACTCACCAACAACATTCACCAGCTGAAGGATTTGGTGCTCCACGGATCCGTAATTGTCTATCATCTTTCTGCATTATATAAAAATAATCATCAAAATCGTTTCACCCAGTCAAAAGAGCAAAGGTAACAAACCTAAAAGAAATACAGTCGAATTGAGAATCTCCTCCTTTTCTTAAGTCGGTTAAAAGTACAGCATTTGGCATAAAATAAATAGAAAGTTCAACGACAAAACTAATCTAGTTGAAAACAATTCACAAAATTGTTTGAATCGGTTTTATGGCTACTTGAATGATGCAATTTGTTGTCCAACGCACTTAGTGCACCGAACGTGCGATCCAACACTTCGGACACCAGCCCCAAGTACTGTTGCACTCACACGGCCCTTGAAACGTCTAGCGTAAGGTCCGTTTTGCCATGGCCAATGGTAAAATGAACTGGTAGTTTGTAAATAGACTTGGCAGGCTTGGCACACACGCGGTGCTCCCGCGCACACAGCTTTACATAATGTGCGCTAATGCGGCTACTTACAATGGCTGCAGTGCAGATGTGTGCGTTGATGGGATGATTTAGTTGTTTTGCACTTAAAGTCCTGTGGGCCTGAGCCGCTTACAAAACAGCGCGACATGAGGTGATCTAATAAATAGAATAACAACTTGCCAGTAGGTACTGTCTACAGCACGTCAACATTTAATCCGCTATTTGACTCTTTTTTCAAGTAAGTCTTAAATGCTAAATATCTCTTCCATTAGACCAAAAAATATTTTAGTATATTTTTTGAGGACCTAAAAGCAACAAAAACATTATTTTAAAACGTTGCTTTACTAAACAGCCAAAAACGCGGTCCGCCATTATTGTCTATGGTTTGAAGTCCTAAAGGTTTGTAAACAAAGTTTGACATTCAACATAGGTAGAGTTCGTGCCACGAAAGAAGTATGAGTTAATGAATTTTGGCTTTTATTGTAATGGACTTGTTTGGTGAAACGATCTTTACCTAGTGATCTTGAGCATAGTAAAATAATAACAACGCAACCATGATTTCATCGAGTTTACATGTTGCATTATTCGAGACTGCAAAAACACGTCAATAAAGACCGCCGGGAAGTCGTGGATTCGTATACCCAGTGAAATAAAAAACGAAAAACTTGGCTCAAACTTGCCAAGAGAGACCCCGATTGTTTATAGACTGAAACTTGGGTGTATTTATGTGAAGATCACTTTAATGTAAGTCCTGTAATATCAATGTACACAGATACTGTTTTTAGCTGTAATAATGCTTGGTTTGATTTGGATTGGTTTTGGCAAATTGGTACTATCTGCTTCCACGAATCCAGCGTCCATGATTGCGCTTATCAATAAAATTATAAGACACTAACTGCACAAGAAGAGTTTTTGCAAAAACACTAAATCCAATCCAAATCACAATAGAACCTACGCACGCACGACTGACAGATGTTTGTTTACAAACCAAAGGTGCTTTCAAGATGGCGGATAGTGTTTTCACCGTTCCGAATTAGAAGCGAAAAATACTTTTTTAATTTGCAACTTTTGCAGCCATCCTGCATATTTACTTAGCTAAGTCAATATATTTCGGTTTCTTACGTTAGATACTACAGGAAATATTCATTTATCGCGTCAAATTTGATACGAGTCAAGTAGCGTATTTATGCACTCTATTCAGTTACGATAGGTGACTTTGTAACTGACACTTAAAGGTTGATTGTTGTTCACTGTACGTCTACACAAATGCTCATGAATTCTAAGCTGTAATCATTCATCTCAGTATTGGATGGTGTTTGGAATTTTTATTTTTTATCGCCTGGTTGATATATACGCAAATCTTTATTAAAGAAAAATAGTACGCGTTGCGTGCATGCAACGAGTAATGAATGTCGATGAAACGGAAGTGGTATCTGCCTACCCCGTCGAGTTGTGGGCGTAAAACTGTGTAATATAATGTAAAAATGGTAAAAACGTGTAAAAAAATGGTGTATAAATTATTTTGCACCTTTTATTCTAGAAATTACTTCAAAGTGTGGCAAAAGCCCCTTTCTCCTTTTTATTCGTTGGCACGCTAATGTGGCAATAATAACTCAGTTTGATGTCAATTGGTATTTTTAATAACTTTTAACTTAGGGATAACAGAAGATAAGATAAAATTAATATTCTTTGTTTCATACCTACAAACGAGAGACAAAAAAAAGTTACATATTATTATGTATGTATATGCTGAACCGCCCCCTGTGGAAAATTTAATGACCGAATCAATATCCTGTATGAGTTCATGTGAAGTGGTGGGGCGACTTAGGTAATGTATGTAATTTAGTAGTAGCCGTAAAAAGCACATTATGTTCTATGTTGTATTATAATAGCGTTTAATTCAAGTGATCCGTGAAAATGGCATAAATTATAGACTTCCCTAGTACTTGTACAGGGTTCTTTCCAAAATGGCTAATTCCTGAAACATGTCGTTTAGAGTTTGTCATTGAAAAACAAAAAATAGTTAAACTTTGATATAACTTGTGTTGTAATTCTTTACAATGGTACCAACTCTGCAATCACATTCACAATCTATTCCATACACTTGATAAAACAAGTGTAGGTATATCTTTTTGTAACAATGAATATAGCTATACTACACGCGATTGATGGATTAGTCCTAAAATAAAAGTTCTTTATATTTATAAGGAAAATAACATTATCATGTTCTATCGGAGCTCCCTAAAACACCCTGTAGCACTATTGAGAACAGAATCGTAGATATCATAAGTACAAAACCGTGAATGATAACTACTTTGCTCGCGCTTGTATAATTAAAGTAGGCAGACATTCTTAAAATATTAAATTAAAATCTACTTAATTTAAACGGTCTTAATTATACCGCAAACATTAACAGAAGTAGTAAAATGGAGGAATTATTAATGAAGGAAGAAAAACTGACTGAAGATAGAATTTTCATGTAAATATAAGTAGATTAGTGAACCCTGAAAGTGACAAGGAAAACCACTTACGTAAATGGAGGAAACGCGTGCCACGCTGAGTATGAGTCGGTTTTCGACTTTGACTTAACTAGAGTCCGAAGCTTTCGAAATCATAAAACGGCCAATGAAACATGCCATACTTCCATTCAAAGTCAAAGTGATTTACTTACAAGTTACAATTTGGTGTATCATCATCAACCCAGCCCGCCGAGGTGCACGGGTCTCTTCCCTGAGGAAGGTGTAGGCCATACTCCATCACGGGAGCCAAGTCCGGATTAGTGGAGGCTTGTAAGACTGGCCTCCACTAATCCGACTTGTGGCTGGTCTTACTGTCAGAAGTTTTCAAGCCGCCCTAACCTCTGACTCTGACCAACCACCAACTGCTTAACGTGCCCTGCAAAGCACGGAACGCTCGGAAAAATAACATAACATTTACATACAGGCACATACACGTCACAAACAAGTAAACATCCAAGACCTGGGCTTTTTCTGTCCCCAGCCGGGATTCGAACCCGAGACCTCTCGTATGGTAGTCAGATGCTCTAACCGCTGCGCCGGTCGTCTACCACTAATACCATTAGCGTTAGTCATAGAACGGTCACCCGTCCCTGCACTGATCGCGCCCTATGTTGCTTAGCCTTCATAATCGTTTAAGATCACTCAGTCGGCCGGAGCTAAGAGCGATTTGGTGTATATTGTTAAGCTTCAAGAACTTTGTCAATAAATAAATAAAATGTGGCACTATACCTAGCAAAATTGCTTTTCCTCCCAATTTTAACGGTCTCTCTTTTTCCCGCAATACACGATTACGATTACACAACAAAACACGATTTTCCAACTTGTAGCTATTGTCACATGTTACCCCATTATGACTTAGAAGCTGGTTTTCAAGTAAAGTTATTTTTACTCCGGAAAAGCGGCGGAAAACTGTTCGAATCCACAATTAAGAGTATTTGTTAAGTAATCCTGCTTCTGAATACCTCAGAAGTTAGATCCACATAACAACGTTTACTTAAACGCATTAAAAATGTAGGTATAATGACTGTTTATAGCTAGTAAGGCACATTATATAGAGCCGCTGATAGGCCGTTATCTGAAGGCCGTTTAGAAAAAATAACGTTACGTCAAAGGCAATCGCGTAAACATGTTTTTGCATGCACTTCACTTCTGTGAAGCTATAAATTCTCCTTCCTGGTGTGCAACTAGTGTGAAAGATTTTCAGGCATGGGCATTACTCGTAAGAGTGAATCTCGCTTGTATAAATTGGTGAATGTATTTTTATATCGGTGTAATTACGGCGCCCGTGCCAAGAGGCGCGCGTGTGCGTAAGGTCGTCGCTCGCTGAGGTGAAAACACCTCTCCACCACAGCTCTGACACGCAGATAGCTCGCTCCTCCTTATTTATCATTAACGCAAATAATAATGTACAGTAACTAATAAAAATAAAACCGACTTCCACTGAAAAAAATCAACTGTTCGCGTGCGCAACTGTTACGCGCGATCCTGAGAGATCCCAATCGTCTAACTGTAAGTTTCATACGAATCGCTAAAGGCAGGATTACGGCAGAATTTGGTACCTATATACAATGAAGTCTCTAAGCCCCTGTGTTAAGGAGCCACCTGACCACACGCCCAGCAGATATCTCGCGATAAAGTCCAAAAACAGTAGCCTAGATCGACAGGGGAGTGTTAACACGATAGGTAGGGTTAAATCTATACAAAGGCTGGACAGGATATGTAGATAGATCAATCAAATCAATTAAAATAATTTATTTAGAGGTAAACAATTTACATTCTGTTTGCTGAATGCCAATGTACTGTGTTAGCCGCTGCCTTCGGGCCATATTTCAACTAGAATAGTTATAAAACAACTAAACAAGGTTAATATAAAAAAGTGAGGGTTCTGATCTATATGATTATATTTATTTATTACAAGAAACTTTGAAATCACCAAAAAAATATAACCTGCTTCATAAATATTAATGCCGCAGGTGGTTACTTTAGTACGGAAAAGCTGATTAAAACATTTCAAAGTTTTGTCTTTTAATAAAGTTATTCGGAGTTTCGAATAGAACCCCTCTTTACTGGTAGATTATTGGGAGTTTGTTAATCCCTGTATATACGTATAATCAAGCTAAGATTTGTAGTAATATCTGTAAGTTGTTGTTCTGTGCCATCACGCCACGAGCCACGCTGTCGGCTCGATTTATGTGTTTTCTCAACAAGCGCCAGTTTTCAGCTAGAAATTAATGAGCGAACGCAGACATTCGAGTCAAATCGATTGCAGAAAGAGGCAGGAAGCAATTGTTTCGACAAGTATTGTGTCAAGCAGGTCAGTGCTACCGGCTCCAGACTCGAACCGGCGCTTTGAGGCCGCTGAGAAACTGAGTCATCCGCGACCTCTCG
The DNA here is from genome assembly GCA_947310845.1 of Yponomeuta plumbellus. Classification (NCBI taxonomy): domain Eukaryota; kingdom Metazoa; phylum Arthropoda; class Insecta; order Lepidoptera; family Yponomeutidae; genus Yponomeuta; species Yponomeuta plumbellus. Next base: position 20,685,796 of record OX371208.1, on the reverse strand, counting down.
CACGCTTTCGTCACCTCATTCGTCGATTATTATATATTCAATCAAATACAGGCCACTATTATACTATCAGACAAAACATAAGTACTTTTGTGATACACTTCGTGATTTGTCGTTAGCATACTTTAGGTACCAGCTGACAAACTTAGCTTGCGGTGTCGAATGTTACCAGATGTCTGGTGTTAAAGGGTAGAGTAGTGTTGTATGTATTCAAAGGAAAATTGTCTTTAGTGTTCAACAAATACACGAGTAATAATTTTTAAATTTCAAAGTTTGTTTATTATCCTAAAACTGTTTTGAAAAGAATAAATGTAGAGTTTCTTTGTTAGCCTCTTCTAAAGTAAATATTTTAAATAAAAAATATTTGAAATTATATTAATTTGAATAACTTATGAAAATTACCACTTTAGTTTGTCCAATTCAATGGCAAATCTCATATTTTGTTTTGTGATGTGAATTTAATCTTGTTTATTTTCTTCAAACACAGAATTTGAAGACATATCTCCACGCTAAGTAGATTCCTGGCTACCTTGATTTAGGTTATAGTGTGGCTCGGAGACCAAACACTGCGGTTATGCTAAGTCCTCATTATCTAAGCTAAGGGTCTCGGGATAACTTTCACACTATACGGCAGCGCATTGCACAAAATATAGGACAGAGACTGTAAAAGTTACAACGAAATAAGTAAATCATGTTTGTAAGTAAAACTATAAGCGACGTTTCCCGCGATCAAACTGGCTGGCATGGCAACCAAGGCGGTTCCTGATTTTTCATTCGAAATCCTCTAAGAGTCAATCAATGTAATGTAATGTAATGAAAGTAACTTTATGCATATCACTGATACCCGTCTAGTTACGAAATTAATGGTTTCTTTTTGTCGGAAGCGCACACTACGTTAGGTTCAAGGCCAGTCTCTCAACGCTAGACTTTCTGTCACTTCCTCTTTACGACGTTGTTAGTTATTATGTCACTAGTCGACATAGCGATGCTTCGGAGAAACTTTCTCGAAACAAACATTAGCGTGTGTGACAAGCAAGAGCGACGTTTGCCTCAGCTGGGGTGACTGCGCTTTACTCAATAAGGAAACTCAACTCAGTGCATTTTCTCTTCCATCAAAATGTTTATACGGATCTCGATCACTGTCCTACCTATCAGAGACAAGTGTAGTCGTTGTTGAAAAGGTCTCCGATTTGGCGTTGATTGATTAGCGAAACTTTCGGCGTCCTGCGGGCTCGTTTTGTTTGACACTTGCGCTTAGTTTTGACACTTTAAATCGCAAAGTGTCAAAAGCGACCGTCTTGAGAAGGGTCCCTGCTTGTGCGCGCGCGTGGTCGCCGCACGCGTATCTGTTTAATGTCACGTGTTCAAGATAATCAGCTCTGTCTTTATGGATTTGTTCCTTGCCTAACTTGCCTCGGTCCGCAAATAGAAACGAGTTGTCCATTCGTCCGTCCAATGTTCGTGTGTACCGTCACACAGGATGGTGACAGAAGATAGGCATAAAAGTCTCGCTTCGGATAAGTTAAATAGTGTGCGTGTATTGTATAGGTTTTGTAAAATATGAACGCTGCAAGCGATGTTTACATTTAAGAATGATTTGTTAATTTGACTTCATGGATATTTTATGGCAATGTGGTTTCCATCCGCTTAGCTCGTATATTACGCGCACCGAATCCTGAATAATTCCAATCGTCTAACTGTCGAATTCCGTACTAATTGCTGTCACAAGCATTAGGATTCCGACAAGATTTTGTGCGCATAATTAGACCTCTGCTCAGTATATTCTGATACGGTTAATTGTTCTAGGACAACTATTACAATTTATTCAATAGCTTATTTGACGGGTTTCTGAAAGCCATCACAGATTTTTTAGTTTGTGTTCATTGAATGCCCAGAAAGTGATAATTTGAAATTCTTTCGTGTATTTCTTCTAAATAAAGCAAATATAAATTCACTTTTAAAATAAGCTCTTGAGCAATTTGGCGTTGCACAAGAATCATGAATTCACTGGTCAGTAAATAAAACCAATGAACGTAAGAACGATATGAATGACATACGCCATATTTACTGACTTGTCACGTCATCGTAGAATCAGCCAATTCAGGCCGTCGGCGATGATATTGCGACAGATGTAAAATTATCAAATTTTATCCTGGTTTTCTGGACAAATGTTCCCTTTTTTTAAGTTAAAATGCCTTCAAGCATTTCTAACACTCATAATTTTTACGAATATATATATAATACTTACTTTTTTTCACACTGTCTAATAGTCTATTATAAATTTTCGACTACTTCACAAAGCCTCAAGCCGGCATCATGCGATACCCTCATCGATAGACTTTATGATTGTAGTGTCACGCACCTCGGAATAAGAGCCAATAAGGCGATGTGTGTTGCGAGTCTTCTGTTAACTACATAACATGTAGTTCTTCGCTTGTGCAACAAAGCGTAGTTTTTACATGTTTTGTTCTAGCGTTTCTTTCTAAATGGATTTGAAACGCGGCACTCGGCTGACGATGACGGCTCAGTGTTTTATTTTTTCCGTACTTCGGCTTACAAAGGCAATAGAAAAGTTTTGCTTTTAGAGAACTGATGGGTACTTATTATGTAACAGCGACTCTGAAGTGCACTGACATATTCCATGATAACCATTGTGTAGGCGACATAATATAAAAAAACTTTATCTCGCACGAAAGTGATATGTTTTTCGCACGATATGTTTTTTTTATTCAATATGTATGAAAAATAAAATTTTTTGAAAGAAAATTATTATTACAATAGTTATGTTTGCACAGTAACTACCGCACAAGGTCTGCCTGGATTCGTGGTTCGTCGTAGTCAGGGAGACAGTTGCTAAATAGATTTTCATTGTACTTTATATCTTAGGAGCAGGTACAAAAAGGAAGTTAAAATGTTGTTTTCTTTTTAATCCATGAATGTAGATATTAGTTAATAATACCCACATTCGCAGATTACATGATAGGAACATTTACATTACATACATAATAATATGTAAACTACGCAAATTAATGTAATCTTTATCATTATTCGTAAAGTAACTACTTGAGGGAGTCACTGCATTTGAATTTTAGAATTTCTAAGCTAATTTTCATTATTACTTAAAATAATTTAATCTTAAATTATCCCATAGAAATTGGTCTAATTATTTAATTTATTCTATGAGTTTAATATTGTAGTCACTTTACTCAAGGTCCTTCAATAAATGAAATTATGGGATACATTCCCATAATTTTATTTAAAATTTAATTTTAGTAAAATAGGAGACTATTTTACATTTTTAAATTACTTTTAATATTGGTAAAACTTATTTTTTTTAGAATGCATGAATATTTTATAATTAGAAATTTATATAGTGTGAGGTGAAATGGGTAAAAAACAGTAACTATAAGGCGAGTATTATTAAAAAAGAAAGTAGGATAACCCGGCAAGGCAATAAAAGTAGAAAAACACCCTAATTGAGGTCAATTACACAAATCGCTTTGTCTCAGGCATGGTAATCAAACATCTTTCTAGACCTACAACTAGGCTACAACGCATATATTTACAGTCAACAAATATTTCAACCCAAACTAATGTTTGTGTTCACAAAGCTAAGGCCTGGCCGTTATCGGTACCGATAGTAGGTAACGTGTGGCTGTGGCAGACTGCACATGATCAATTGTTTGCACGCAAACAACTTCGACAAGACATTAATTAAACGATTCATCTGTACCGGGCCGGTTTGAACCGGTATCCGCTGGCCGCGTGTCGCCGATTAACCTATTGTTTCTAGATCAATGCTTTATTTAATTTACTTTATTGAGTCACTACTGTTTAGCAAGGTGTTTTTGTGAAGGGTTAACTAGGAATTCCTCAGTGTTTACGCTGACAATGACGTGTCTAGGGTATATAAAACAAAAAGTTTTATTTGTTTACGCTCGACAATGTGACAATTTTGGTTGTTTAAATAGACACGTATGAATAACACAGAGAAATACAAGGTGTTACAATATTAATTAACTTACAATAATAATAAACGAAATATTAAATATCGTTCGTTAAATGTACCACCAATTCATTTCATGTTGAAATACAATTTAGAGAATTAAATAAATAAATAACTTCCACACATCACAATCACTTCTGGTCAAAAACTAGGATACCCTGTACTATGGTAAACAGGCAAAGACAATACAAACATGTAAATACATCCAAATTGAGGCCATTTGTACAAATGTACGGCAACTTCCAATGGGAATCGAACCCACGACCTCTATCTTGGTAATTAGCGTCTTGACGGCAAGACCAACGAGGCAGTCAATTAACTAGCAATAATAAAAAACCGGCCAAGTGCTTTCGTACCATATCTATTAATAAGGCAAAAAATTACGATTGATTGTGTACGGGCTAAGCACCGTGCATCGCTGCGTGTGCTGACTTGGCATTGTCCAGCACACCGCTACCGCCCGCCAGTCGGCTCGAGCCACTCGCCCAATACACACTTATATTTAACTAAACAATGTAATTCTGTGTCACGATTAAACTACTGCAATGAAGATATAAACTACGACTTCTTCTTCCACGACCGTCCAACAAACAACATCTGCTGTGCGACAGAGCGAGGGCTGCACACGCCCTCCTCTGCTCGTACAGATTGTTTTTTAGTATTTATTGTTATATTATAGCGGCAACAGAAATACATCATCTGTGAAAATTCCAACTGTCTAACTATCACGCTTCATGAGATACAGCCTGGTGACAGACGGACGAACTGACGGCCGGACAGCGGAGCCTCAGTAACAGGGTTCCTTTTACCCTTTGTGTACGGAACCCTAAAATCGGGTCTCTACAACTTCATATGAGAAACAACATAAGAAAACGTAGATACCTACTACTTACGGTACTGCCTCAGCGACCTGATGTGGGTCTTGGCCTCCGACACAAGAAGTCGCCACTTGCCTTGTCCTGCGCGGTCTGTTGCCGCCCGGATGGAGCTCAGGCAGCTCCTTCGTCTTCCAGCGATATCTGGGGCGCCCCGCCGTTCTTTGGCCATTCAGCAGTTCCAAGTATGCTCTACATCATTACGAAAATGACGACCTCTGTGGCGTAGCGGGTAGCGCATCTGCTTACCATGCGAGAGGTCCCGGGTTCTATCTCCGGCTGGGGAGAAAAAAAAACTCCAGGTCTTGGATGTTTACATGTTCGTGACGTCGCTGTTTCTAGTTCCCACGACACAGGGTAACCTAGTGTGGGGCCAGAAGCCATTTATGTATGTGTTAAAAATATCTAAGAACTTATGTCTAGGTAATCTAGTCTAGTCTAGTCTTCGTCGTGAGTATAGTTTACCAGTCAAGGACCGGAGGGAAGATAAGAGGAGGAGATAGGAGAGACGGTAAAGCCATAGCAACGCGGAAGATAGGTGCTTAACGCTGCAATCTTTGGGACACAAGACACGAGGCAGTGACGACAGTTATAAGATAAGCCGAAGGGTACAGAACAAGACATTACAGTTCCTTTTTGGTTTTCTGTATATATTTTGTCTTTTACAATATTAACACGTATTGTTCCATAAATTATTACATGCTAAGCCCAACCAGTGTTTTTTTAAAATTTAAATGTGTAAGTTATACTTGAGTTAACTTTTTAAATGTAGAACTGACAGATTTTGTTCTTCACATTGACATTTATTGTTGAAAAATGTATGGGTATATTTAGATGGTACATCAGACATCACTGCTTTTTTTTACACTACATTCGGCCCCGAGGTAACGGCTAACGTTATAAGTAGGTACATTGACATTCAACAAACATAATGTAAATTCTTTACGTTGAAATAAATTTCTGACTTCTGAGACGATCTCGATCGACATCTGCTGGAGTGGTCTGAGGAGGCCTAGGATCGAAAACTTGTCACTGAACTGGAGGAAGGCCTTTGCCCAGCAGTGGGACACAATAATAGAGGCTACGTAAAAAATATTTAGATGACCACATCTTCCGACTTTTTTCTTTTATATTAGGTAAGTTTCATAATGTGACCAGTTGCGATGTGACTAGCTACACTTAATAAACTTAACCTGAAATGTCGTAGGGCCAGTTCCTGAATTGAGAATTTCGCTAAGTAACTACTTAACTGTAGTGGTGTGTCATCAAACTTCTCAGAAAAGAGCGTGACAGTACGTTACTTTAGTATTTACGTATTTACCCATAAGCTCGTGAGGATTCTGCCTGATCTTCGTACTGCTAACGAGAGAAAGCAAGCTTACCCAGTACCGCTCATAATAGCTCACGACTGTTATTGAAAACGAAATTATCGCATGAATTTTATTTGCAGCATCGCGCTCTGATAACACAATCAATCGAGGAACGACCTCCATATTGCATTTGCTTTATTATTATTCCACTATTATTTGTATAAATTACCTATAGATTGGAGGATCAAAATGACTGAAAAGCATTAAGCCTGGCCAAGGAAATGACGACCTTGTTGTCAACACGGGGAATTAGTTTTTAGATTGGGGCTACGTGTCACAGTAGACTAAACGATTTGCAAAAAGGCAGATAAGAAAGTGGGTCGTTAAATCCAGTTGAAACTCGCTGCGTCCGCTGCCAGAGGCTCCCGGAGAAGCTACGATACGATAACAGACACACAGACACACATGTTATTCGGTGACAATAATTGTGCAAAATACCTAGTCTAAATCTGCTGCCTGCCACTCATCCTGAACATCCCTACTGATAGTCTCATGAAGAACTCACTGCACTCAGGACGAACTATGTCTTGTTCGTAACTTCGAAACCAAGTGTCGTATAAAAAAATATATTATTCCTACGTAACTGGTATCATTTATGACGACGAATTTTTCTTTCTTCGCAACTGGTTACGAGCCTACAGTTTCGTACGCCGACGAAAGGAGTAAATAGATACGCTTTGCAAGGCAAACTACTTACTAGACTAGACATAGCTGGGTAGTAACATACATCCGTGCGGTTTTTTGCTTATCCAGCTCCAATACCTATATGGAGTGCAAATACGAAGATCTGATTGCCAACCTTATTAAGCCACTGGATGTATGACATCGATAGCCAGTGGCACGTGACGCGTACTGCGACTGCCCTTTTGCTACCAGCTGAAGAAGAATTTTTTTCACTCAGTAACTCTCCCCAACCCTGCATATTTTTTCTTTGAAATTGGCAATTGAGAACTTGCAAGAAAAGTATCATTAGAGAGGTCATTTAATAAACGATAAATAATTGTGATAAAAATGTTTCTCTGTGACCAATTATTTTCGTGACCTGTTGGATATTATTCTAGTCATGTACCACACAAATACTGTACCTAAATTGGGCTCAAACAGTGGCGAAAATGTTCTTAGCGTCTTACGATGTATGAAACATTTCTTAATATTTGAGTAATCTCGCAAAATGGTGTTACATCTTCATTAGAAAACGTTTCGAATTCAATGAAAAACTAAATTTTAGAGGTTTGTTTATTACTAGAGTAAGTAACGCAATATTTTGCGTTATTTGAGTCTTACGTCTCCTAAATCCCAAAAAAGTATAAATGGTACACAGAATTTACAATGAAAACTTCGCGATTGTGAACTTTCCTCAAAATTGAATTAATTTTGAATCAATGTGCCAAGAGCAAGCTGAAACACGGCTAGAGCTTAGTTGTCTTATGTCGCATGTTGTTTGGGCGACTGGCGCGAATACTATTTTATATACTAGCAGTGCTGGCGACGACTTTCGCGTAGTAAATGACTAGCCGGGCCTATGACCACCCTGAAGGTCCATTCTAAATACTGGTGAAAGAATTTTTGAATAATTTGTTAACGAACGCGAGTAGAGTATCAGCGAACATAAACCGAGCGATATTAAATTAGTTCGCACAGTCTAAATAAATGTTTACTGCTCTAGGAGTAGTAGTAGTTGCACCCACGAATCCACATCATGCGTCTCGCACATCGTCCCTTCAAAAAAGTATTTGGTAAAAAACAGTCGTTTGAATTTCGTCACCAACACAAGTACTTTCAGAGCCAAGAGGTTACCCCCTACACACAAACTTACAAACGTATAAATCTTACTAACTGCTCCTCCTTATTAATATTAGTGTATACAGGGTGTCGGTGAGCTCACTGTGTGCCCAAGTGCACCGCCGGCTCCCGCCGCGCCCGCCACAACAGCGGGGTATTTTTCACCTCAATCTGTTTGCTTTCAGCTGTTTACTCAGTTTTTTCCTTGAGTTTTTGTGTACACGCGTGCGATGCGAGACATCCTCTCGCACGTTTTGCATGCCAACAGTACAGCCCGTAGAAAGGTAGTGGGCTGAAGGCTTTAGGAAGTTACTTGTGCGACGCATGCCTTTCGAAATCACTGTGTGTGAATAACACACATGCTTTTTTCTTAGTTACGCATTGCCATCTTCTGATACAGCTTCTCTTGATGTGGTCAGGGCCTAGATTCTACTAATGCATTTAAGTACAATGACAACTGTATGAGCACAGGGATTAAGTTTCATTGCCATCGTACATCGTACTGATGACAAATAGAGGACAGAATACGACCAGGCCAACAGAATAGAGGCCCAGTTAACAGCACCCTTAAAGTGCCTACTGGCAGTGTCCTATATTAGCTTCATTGGAAGCAGCGCCGAGGCCGCTGAGCAGCGGGGAGCAGGCGAGGTCACCAATTCGCTACACAAACGGGCCGCAAGTTATTTTCCTACATATTTATGAACACACACACTTGTTCAAATATGTGTTGCTTCAGTTTAGTATGTTGTTTGTCGAAGCCGAGCAGCTTAGAGCTATTTTTGACTCGTGATGTTACTAGAAATATATTTTTCAGTCCCATATTTACATACAACTGCACAGCAGAACCGATGATGGAATAAAAAAATAAATCTATTTGTGACTGTCTTTGGAATATTCTAGAAATTGTCTGGCTAACCTGACTTACGGGATGTGGTGACATTCTATCTACGAGTACGAGTATCTATCAATTTCTTGCTCTAGAATGGCTCGTAACCCCGGCTGCCTGAGTGGTATTAAACGATCACGAAGGTTAAGCAACATAGGGGGCGTACAGTGCATGGATGGGTGGCCATCTATAACTTAACGCTAGTGGCATTTTTCCGAGCGGTTCCATGCTTCGCAAGGGACGTTAAGGTTGGTGCCGCCTGCCGCCGATTGGTGGATTGGTGGTCGAACTCTTCCGACGAAAAAAAAAGTATTTGTATCCGAAATAAAGTAAATAAAGTAAAATAATGTAGTAGTGCTTATGAAACTTTTAGTTCAAAAATTGTAATCATACCTCATATATTACGTAATTCTAAGTACTTATGTTCTTTAAATCTCTCGCTACTTGTCAATATATTTTCAATTTTAATATATTGACAATTTTAATATTTAATAACCTACCGATTATGTTTTTCCTAAAATTATCTCCATCCATCTGGAAGAGATCGCTCTAAGCGATAATACCGCCATTTGTATACCATTATTTAGATTTAAGGACAGATATAATTACAATATTTCTGTAACCTGGTTGAGCAACAAAGTGTTATTTATCTTTCTATAAGTTATACTTAGAAATTTCAATCACCCAGTTCGTACTCGTCCACTGCTGGAACTAGGGCTTGCTCCTCAGCCGTCCTCAAGCAGCCACGCCCAGCCTCAGCCTTAGATCATCGGCCCAGCAAACTGGTAGCGCCCGCAGCTGCGTTTGCCACTCCGGGATTTATTCTCAAGAACTTTTGCATGTCAAACGTGCGAACGTTCTGTAAAACTGATCCAACGATGTCATAGAGTTACCGTTACGGTTATCGTGTAATGTGAATGCGACCACAAACGCCGCTCTGGTTCACCAGCTGAGCACACACTCAGTCACGTGGCGCGGCGCGCTGCTTCAAGTTTCCTGCGGGGAAATGGCCTCGCAATACATTTAGATTGAATTGAATTTGGATTATGTTTATTTGTCACGCTTATACGGGGTGTCCCAAAACTGACACGTCACAGTAACACCGGAGGTAAACCTGCCCAAAAGGCATCGAACCAACCTAACATGACCGCAGTAAAAGTTGCACGGTTTTTGAGATATGGCCAAATTAAACATTTTCACTTTTTTAACAAGTTTAGTGCTAGCATTAAGTCAGATAGCCCTCGTGTTTTGTTTTATTTTTTATTTTTACTCGGTCACGAACTTACTAACTACGCACTAAAGTGGTTAAAAAAAGTGAAAATTTAGAATAAGTTTAAATTGCCCATATCTCGAAAACCGTGCAACTTTTACGGAGGCATGCTAGGTTGGTTCGACGCCTCTTGAGCAGGTCTACCCCCGGTGTCACTGTGACGTGTCATTTTTGGGACACGCTGTAGATTCCAGAACATGTACATAATAGAAAAAAAAATTAGAGACTGATGTCATAAAAAGGATAAGGCATGCGTCATCACAGAGCTGATTTTCAGCCCATCCCTGTTCTGAATAAGCCATAAAATGCTTACGGATTTACGTTGGTCTAGCCGTTATGGCTTACCTACCAATACAGAGGTCATGTGTTCGATTCTCACTGAGGGTCTCCGTACATTTGCACAATTGGCCCCGGTCTTAGTGTTTTTCCGTGTTTGTATGGTCCTTGCCTGGCTACCATGACTGGTCATAGCACAGGGTATCCTAGTTTGGGGCCGGGTTAAGTGATTGTGTGGAAGTTATTATTGTTATTTCAAAAGAGAACACTATTATTAGTATAGCGAAGTGTTGAAACTAAAGAGCCTCAATGCCTGCCCTCCCTTTTTTAACCAACTTCAAAAAAGGAGAAGGTTATCAATTCGACTGTTTTGTCTGTTTTTCATTATGGTTAGGTTTATTGTAGTGTTGCCTTGGCTGACACCGACTTGAAAAGCAGCAATAATAGTAACGCAAATATTTAGTGCATATAATTTGTTTTGGAATAGGTTTGTGTTTGAAGTCGGTTTTTTATAAAAAAAACCGACTTCAAAAAAATTTAATATTCCAGTGAGCGGATTTCTACTCCTAACTCAAATACATTATTATGTTTGACTACGGGGAGTTTGATCAGCGGCATCAAATAAATTTGATCCAACTTTCGGAAAGCTTGATACAAGTTTGCATCTAACTTCTTAGTTACCGTTCGTCGAATTTTATGCCCTCAGATATCCGATATAACCCCATGCTATCTCAGAAGTGTCAAAATACTTATTTTACATAAGTTGACAAATTCATCTAGAGCAGAAGTTAGAGGATACAGTGAAGAGCCCCGGTTCATTTGAAAAATAATTTGTGTGCCAATGACTAGAACAGAAAACTTACAGGATTTTTTAAACTTAGCTGTTAAATGGAGCCGAGTATACAGAGCGTTTAGACAGTTCAGTTTTAATCAAATGGCCGCAGACTGGGTGATTTTGGATGTTTGTAATGTCCCTGCCTGGTTACCATAGCACAGGGTAACCTAATTTGGGACCAGGTCTCTGGGTTGTGTGCAGTTATTATAATTTGCCCTTGAAATCCTTCAAAACGCAAATTTGGTCAATACAATTTAAATTAATTTACTTTCTTCTTTGCTTGCAATGTCATTTGAAAGTCAAACGCTCTGGTGCGCGGTGTGCCAGAACGATATATTACTATGGGACGCCACTTGCCACGATCCAGCGGCAACGTGCCCTATAGATATTTGCAGGCTGTAAATTAAAGTGCCTAGGCGCGACTAATACAAATCGTCCCATTAAAGGCGGAGGGCGGCAAGTCGCTCCTTTGTTCGAGCAAACAAACGCGGGTATTATGTGAGTGTCGAAGAACTTGCCTCGGATATCAACACGACACGACAGAAGATTCAGGGACTTGTGCCCTTTGGATAGTCGGAGAGAGACTATACGATTAGTATTATCGGACAACCCCATTTCGCCATCTAAATAGATAGTGCTTAATCTCTAAACATAGGTATCGACATCTCTCGTTCGAAAACGGAATGATAAGCGAAAGAAGTAAATTTCGATATAAAAGTTATTGTGTGGAGCTAGCCCAACTGAATAAAGCTTGAGCTCCGTGTGTACCAGTATTGGTCTGGAAAACAAAAAATTATTTCAACGTAAAGAGGTTACAATTTGTTTGTTGAATGATTTGAAAGAAAATACTAAATATCTACACTTATTGTTATATTATAACACGGGAAATAATTAGTAACGCACAGGAAAATAATAAAATTGAATCTAAAATACAAGTAGGAATAAGAAATCACCAATGATTTATAACTCAAAGAAACAGAACTGGAGAATGTCGAGCTCATAGTGTGTCTCTATTGCTACAAAAGGTTGATTCAAGCTTCAGTCACTAAGGACGCGGAGCGAGAAAGAGAACGCGACCCGCACTCACGGGTCTGTGACCCGTCAAGTCACAGACCCTCCAAGGAATCGACCATTCACGCCGATGGTCGCAAGGAGGTAGAAAGGGTGCGTTCAACGCATCCTTCTGAGGAGGTCTGCGTCTTTACAATCCCAGGGGCGGACGTTGGCCGCCGGCGAGATTGTGGGCCGACACGATACCCAGGGACCACTCTTCGCTCTATCCAACAAAAGCGGCGGGCGTCGTCGGAAGTTTTTTAGTAGGTATTCCGAGCCTCCGGTCTTACAAGCCTCCACCAATCCGGACTTGGCCTCCTTGATGGAGTATGGCCTATACCTTCCTCAGGGAAGAGACCCGTGCCCCACGGTGGGGACATAATGGGTTCATGATGATGATGATGATGATTCCGCTACAGTGGCGAGTCCTACACACCCTCTTGGTCCCCCATTGGATAGGAGACAGTGCGTAAAAGCATTTTGCGTAAAACCGACGTTAAAAAAAAGCATTCAGCCACTACGGGAGGGAGCCACGGCAGTATGACAGAGGCAGTATGGCAGTATGACGTACATCGTGGTGCATTGGAAGGGGTATTTTTTACATGTAACGTTTCTGTGCCACCTCAGACCGAATTTGATCGAATTCGAAACGAAGTCATCCGACAGAGAACCAAAGTCACCGACATAGCCCACCGAATTAGCATGCTGAAGTGGCAGTGGGCCGGCCATATCACCCGAAGAACTGATAACCGATGGGGTAGAAGAGTTCTTGAGTGGAGACCGCGGATCGGTAAACGTAGTGTAGGACGTCCTCAGACTCGGTGGAGCGATGATCTTCGCAGGGCGGCTGGCAAGAGCTGGATGAGAGTAGCCGAGGACCGTGTTCAGTGGCGTGCAATTTGAGAGGCCTATGTCCAGCAGTGGACAACCATAGGCCGATGATGATGATGATGATGAACGTTTCTGTGCCACCTCAGACCACTCTGGCAAGCGGTCGGTCGAGATCGTCAGAAAATACAAGTAGGAATAAGAAATCACCAATGATTTATAACTTAAAGAAACAGAACTGGAGAAGACAGAAACATCTGGTCTGAGTTGGGGAGGCTTTTGCCCAGCAGTGGGACACAAACGAGGTTACATAAAAAAAACGTTTCTGTGTTATTTTTAATATATCTCGACGTCAGAAACATTTAGTCGGATTTCTCAATTTTATACTTTTACAGGAGAGCGAACTTACACGTTACATTTAAGACATTCAAGCCTACAACCGACATTATACTTTATATACGACTTTTCCCTTAGCAACTCTCCATCATCGGTTGTCTGGAAGATATTGCTTTAAGCAATAATGCCGCACATTCTACTGTATCTTTGTAAATGTTTTGTATTTGTTTTTCCTAATACAATAAAGAATAACTTATCTTATACACCTGAATTATCCCAGCAATATAATATGATAGAAATGTGTTTCTCAGATTCTTAGAAAGGGTGAGCTGAGATTGAACGTATAAAAAAGTCATTTTCGTCGGAATACGGCTATATGCTTCTGGTGTTGAAATATATTTTTTTGTAAGTAGATCCGGACTAAAAGTTTACAATGTGTTCTGCTTACGAAAGTTTTAGTTCAAAAATATTTTTTAATGTTGACTTTTTGTATTTCGTTGGCGTTCTTCTATCGTACCACTTCGGTGGTGCTGGAAGAAGTTGCCACGCGAAGGAAGAATCATAAAGGAATGATTAATACTCGCGGGAGCCGAAGTAATGGCGCTTGTTGCGGCGCTTCGCCCGGAGCTGGAGCCGGGGCGAGGCTGCCTTCGCGGCTCCGAGTAGGTACTTCACTGGTATCAATATTTAGGGCTCAATTACACAAGGAACGCTCGAGAGCTCGTGTGATATCACCGAGTTTATTTTCTAAGCTACGTAGGTAAATTCGTTAATTTGCCTCTCACTAACTGTAAGGGAAAACATTGTGTAAGACCCTGATTTTCTCGGGTGTTCGACGACTGCCTCATTGGTCTAGCCATAGTCAGTCAGTCTCTAGTCATAGGCTAGACTCTAGCCGTTAAGGCGCTCAGCTTACCACGACAGAAGTCGTAAGTTCGATTCCCACTGGGGCCGCCGTACATTTGTGCAAATGGCCTCAGTCTGGGTGTTTTCCCACATTTGTAAAAACCTTGCCTGGTTACCATAGCACAGGGTATCCTAGTGTGGGACCAGGTCAAGTGATTGTGTTATGTAGAAGTAATATGACGACCTCTGTGGCGTAGCGGTTAGCGCGTCTGCTTACCATGCGAGAGGTCCCGGGTTTGATCCCCGGCTGGTATGTATATTAATTTTATGTTACAGTGTTTTTACAATAAACAAATAAAAATTAAACTAACGTCCTTGCGTTCCTCAGTTAACTAAAAATCGTAGAAAGTAGATTCTTGTACCAAAACAATGGAGCTCTGAAGTGATACTTGCAAGGCGACGTCCGTATAAGCTCGCGCAACGCAATCATAAGGCTAGTTCGAAAGTAAAGCAAGCAGCACTGCAGCTAGCTCGGCAGCTGGCTACGAGTAGTGCTGTCGCACCAGTTGCTGATTGCAGAGACACATGCGAACATGTCGGTGCCGAGCCGTAACGAGCTGGCCGGTTAGCGACACGCACTGCGCCGTGTCAATTCTCCATAAATCAATATAATTTCAGTAATTCACTATGCTGTACAGTACGATCAACCGTAGATATTCAGTCAGACACAGACTGTCGGACGGATAGAATAAAAAAATATGATTTTAAAACAAATACCAAGGATTTTTTCCCATGCGAGAGGTCCCGGGTTCGATTCCCAGCTGGGGACAAAAAAATACCCAGGTCTTGGATGTTTACATGTTTGTGACATCGTGGTTCCCACGACACAGGGTATCCTAGTGTGGGGCCAGAAGCAATGTAGGTGGTAAATGGTTATGTTTATAAAATAAAAGGTTTTCTAAAAATTATCAATATGGCAATTATATATCTTGGCATCAGCCAAGCTCAGCCAAGTATTTGGGTAATCTATATTAATAATTTCGTTCGGGTCTACGGTAGACTCGAACGATATGCACACCAAATGAAAGAGCGTAATAAAATAGTTGATCTGAGTCGACAACATATGGGCGGAAAATTCGTATTATCGAGCAGCATCAATATAAAAATAATTAAATTCAACAATGGCGTTGCTAAGTAAACATGTCAATGTCATCATAGTTGTGTTAGTGTCACAAGTTTTCATTGTGAACTGTTATGGCCGGTTTACATTATTTTAGTGTTTAGGAGAGTGCTATAATACAATTAGAGAGGCAAGTGCATTAGTACATTACTAGACGTTCGAGTGAACGTTTATATTTCTTCCAGTAGAGTGTCACTTCGTCGACGTCGCGAAATATGCGCTATCCTAACACATAAGTAGGTAAGTTTGATAATTCGAGTTATTGAAAACAACACGCACCCGTCACGGGTCACTTACGCACTCTCCTAAAGTTCTCACTAAATTTTTAGTTTATACACAGATAAGTAACGAGGATAGTAACGCGCTCAGGTGTTACTGGATAGAACAATAGAAACCAATTCTATTTTGATTCTAATTGAAAGGCAACTAGAACCGTACTATACCGTAAAACGTACTAAAGCAAGTGGCGCTTACACGCTTCTACAAAAGCACTCTCCTTAAGAAAGAAAGAAAGAAAGAAAGAAAGAAAGAAAGAAAGAAAGAAAGAGAGAAAATTTATTTATTTGATACTCAAAACAAAACAAAAAAACACACACACACACAGAATGCGTACAATAATAAAAAAATAACACAGAAAGCATAAAAAGCGTAAAAAAAAAACTGTACAATATGAAAATAATAATTTACATTTACATACAAGCACATACATTTCTTCTGGCCCCACACTAGGATACCCTGTGTCGTGGGAACCAGAAACAGCGACGTCACAAACATGTAAACATCCAAGACCTGGGATTTTTTTTTTGTCCCCAGCCGGGATTCGAACCCGGGACCTCTCGCATGGTAGTCAGATGCGCTAACCACTACGCCACAGAGGTCGTTAAAGGTTGAGCCCCCAAAATGGGCCCGATTCAGCATAATGTTGCAACAGAGTTTAAAGTAAAGCACTCTCCTAAACACTAAGATAATCTAAACCGGCCCTTTGATCTAATTTGTTAACTTCATGGTGTGTGGAATACCGTGGCATCCAAAAAGGTTATTATAATCTGTGCCAACTGAGGTGTAGTAAGTAATCTGTGATGTTTTTCATTGGCGGGAGCTCAGAAGAAGGTCCTTCTTGAACTGAGGGCGGGAGGGAAGACAATAATTTGACATTGAGTTTTGGAATCGTCTGAAAAATAATTGAAAAAGGAAATCAAAGTCATAAATTGATCTTTATTGTTTTGCTTAGTTAGGTACCAATAAACTTATTGAAATGAAAAAGCCACTAGATAAGAAAAATACCAAAAATTAAAATGATGAAGAAAAACATGTGGTCAATACAAAACTAAAAGCTGTAAAGCCAAAGAGAGGGAGCTGTTTTTAGTTGATTAGCCAAGTGGATTCTACGTCTTATACGTCATTAGATTCACTAGCTGTTAACTAAATTCAATGCTGTTAAGTTTATGAAGGAAGCTCATTTAGTAATTTGTGATGAGGTACCCATGACAAAGTTATGATAAGTATCCGATTTTCGCCTTGCATTCCTTCGTGAGTAGCCAGAACATGTCCAAAAGAGCAAGATTGGCTATCCGTAATAGTGTGCTGGTTCCAATACTGATGTAAGCATGGTAGCGAGATTTGGGTATGGCAAAAGAATCATGAAAGTAGGATTAGTGCAGTACAAATGAGATCCTTAAGAAATATGTGTGGTGTTACTTTGAATGACAGAATACGTAATAGTGTGACCAGAGACCGAGGATGTAGAGAAAGAGGATGCAGTGAGTGACTAGAATTGAAAAAAGGAATGTTGCGTTGGTTTGGAGATGTGGAGAGGATGAACGAAGAAAGACTGACAAAGCAAATATATCGGGCGAATGTGAGTGGAAGGGCCGGTAAGGGACGCCCCAGTTGGACATACTTCGACCAAATAGGGGATGTATTAGCAAAGGGCAAGATGAAAAGTACCCGAAACCGATGTGGGTACATGCAACGACTAATGGATGTCGATGAAACGAAAGTGATTTGTCAGGAGAGTGGCAGGTGACGGTCCGTGGTCTCTGCCTACCCCTCTGGGATACAGGTGTGAGCTTATGTATCTGAATATATTAAGATATTTATATCTACTGGTGGTTGATAAATACAGAGGCGTCACCATATAAAAAAACATAGTGGAATATTATTTTTCGTCTACATTTTACCCGAGCGAAAACGGGTTTTCGTCTAGTTAGTTACCTATTTCAAATAAAGTTACCTTTATAATTACATAATTAAATAATAATATAATAATTTTACATTCCGTTTAAATTATGATGTGATTTATTAATTAATGATATTTAACAATTCATATTTTTGTATTTTACATAATTGTTCTAGTAACGTTCTATAAGCCATAGGTAAGTGTTTTAGTGAACCAAAAAAGACTTTGATTTTGCTTTGTTTTGAACGAGCTTTTTTAAAGTGCCTCCTCTGCATTGTACGATAGCAAGCTGAACTAACCGCTTAATCAGCTGCGTTCTGGCATTGAAAAAAACAATTAAAAATCATGTGAGCCTTTCGGTCAGCCAAAAAGAGGTTAAACAGTTCAAACGCTTTTAGTACACCCCTGTATAAGTGAAGTAAAAGTTTTTGAACTTTGAGAGAGAGAATGGTTGCAGAGACTGGTCCCTAGAAAAAAAATCACTTGCCACTTAAGTCAATTTGGGTAGTAAGCCTCCACCAATCCGGACTTGGCCTCCTTGATGGAGTATGGCCTATACCTTCCTCAGGGAAGAGGCCCGTGCCCCTCGGTGGGGACATGGGATGATTTGGGTATTATACCTTCTTTATTATTTCGAAATACAATTTTAATGTGATTAGTTCATTAGCGATACTGTTGTCCAATTCTCTTCAAATTGTGTACTGTTGGCGAAGGTACAGTCGAAAGCAATCATCAAGTGTTCGTAAGGATCCCTAAGATTTTTCTCACGGAAAACGCAAAATTACATTGCAGTATATTAGTAAAGCTGACAGCACATCAACCTTTATACTTCTGCGTCTTAAATATTTACATTACCGGAGAGTGTGCAACGAAAATGTAAAAGTTGAATGCGAGTCTACTTAAATGATTATCGACCTTTAGATTGTAGTGATTTGTCAGGATCGTGGCAGGTGGCAGTCCCTGGTCTTTGCCTACTCCTTTGGGATACAGGCGTGTCTTATGTATGTATGTCGACATTACTTGTATGAACTCCGCTAGTGTCGACATTACTTGTATGAACTCGCTGACTGACCATGCGAACGTTGTTTTGCCATATTATTTAGCCTTCGACCTTCGGAGGAGTTTTGTAAGACTGTGTCACGAGTATTCTGTACATTAGATATGTAAGGGCTGATCAGTAGTGGAGTGTACTTAATCTAATAAAGCAATTAGAGTGACGTAACCGCTGGGCCGCCGACCGCTATTGGGGTCTTGGCCGCGTGTCGCAACTCGCGAATAACAACTATACCTGCCACATAATATATTGTTTGTCCGTCGGTGACACCAACTAATAACTCTGTTTAGTATGGAACCCATCAAAAACAACCTGTGTAAAAATGTACCAAGTTTCGCCACTTCTTTTGTTAAGCCTCTCTCCTCTCTCTTGAGTATGCGTAGTATTGCAAGAATGGTGGGTGAGGCGTTACAGAAAATCCAGAAGTTGAAGCGAAGGTGCGAGGAATTTTGAAACCATCTATAATGGCAGTTCCAGGTGTACTAGCGCCCGAGAAGACCGTTAGGTATATTATTTCTACTGTGTTGAGAAATCGCCATTTAAATGCAGATGAAGTCCAGCAACAGCTTCTTCAGACCCTAAGAGACTACATACTAGAAAGGACGATTGTTTGTAAATGTTTTGTTAAGTACTCTTTTTTGTAATGTCCCAATGTATTAAACAGTCAGTAAGTCAGTATGACCCCAAACTCGATAGAGAGCATCGAGTACCGAGACTACGATACGCCCGTGTTGCTACCAGAACACAATGGGACGAAGAAGAATGGTCAAGAAATTTGTTCACAGATGTCGCGATTTTCACTCTATGTGATGGAGTTAAAGGAACCAGGAAATTGAAGACGTAATTTCCGAACCCAACATCATTGGAGAAATGAACCGAATCCGTTGGCTCGGTCATGAGGAAAGGATGGAAGCTGATTGAGCAGTGCTCTGTTCAGTTCATAGATCCATCAAGGCTTCCAAGTGGCCAAAGACCTGTAGGCCGCCGCAGCCATCGCTGGAAGGATGAAGTGGGCAAGGAACTGCGTGAGCTCCAGGCGGGTGACTCGCAGGAGACCGCGCAGGATAGAGAGAAGGGGCAACTTCTTGTGTCGGAGGCCAGGACCCACTTCGGGTCGCTGAGCCAGCGCAGTAAGTAAGTACTTGTGATGGAAGGCGAAGTGTCTACAGGCGACCTGGTGAGCGATACCTCAAGCGTGCTTCTTAGAAAGAGTCCAGTACGATGGAGGCAGTGCACATAATTATATGGATATCTTCAGAAGGTCGCACGAAGTGGCCGTAGAAGAAGTGTGTAAGTCCAGCGAGTTTAATGGAGCGCGCCTTCTTCGCCTCGTTGGCGTATCGTTCTTCCCGTTTGTCTGTTTACGCATAGTGTCCACTCTAGCTATGCGCATGTCTTGGCAGGGCATAAACAAACCCATCCATCACCAGCAAAACACCTTTGTTTCCCACTGTTGGTATCTATCGTTTATCATCTTATCTTGAAATATTGCACGTTGATACAACATTTGACGTGGCTAATCGTTCTGCTCTCTTTTTCCTTAAAAACGTAACTTGGGTTGCAAAAACAGATGTACCGTCGACAGCGCGTGATGAAATCCCCACCAAATCCAAACCCATCGGGGAATAGTAGATATTTTGTCCACAAATAGTAGACAGTGGAGGCGTCATGGTGATTCGTATGAAAAAATGTCGAAGTCCCACATTCATGCACATAAATACATGTATAAGCTCACGCCTGTATCTCAGAGGGGTAGGCACTACCAGGGACTGCCACCCGCCACGATCCTGAAAATCACTTTCGCTTCGTTGATATTCACAATTATATATTTTTTTAAATAACGGTTATTTTTACTGTTACTTTCAGGTATTTGTGGAAGCTTGGCCAAAATTGATACACTTTTTGACCTCTTATTTTGTAATGACATGTTTATGAGTGAAACCTAACGAGGTAAAAAAAAAATTGTTTCTTGTTTCTTGCGTGTAATTTTTCTTATTATTTTACCAGTATCTCATAAAATAATACATTACATTAGGTACGACTTTTTGAACAATAAAACAAGAATAAGAGCAATCAGTTCCAGTGTTGTTCCTCAAGCATTTTACAAATTTGATGGTTGTAGGTACTATTTAAGTACAACGATGGAAGTAGCGTTAGCGTTCTCTTGTTTCCACTTAATATTGCTTACTTAATTACTTAATTTGAAATGGTAGTTATTTCCAATATATTATTCAAAGTCAACATGTTTTTATCAATGTAGCGCAACACAACAATGGTTTTTAATGGTTTCAATTGTTATTTTCAAGGTCATTAGCCAACGGGTTAACTGCGATTTAATTACCTTTATAGATTCAACACGGGTCACCATTCGGTCTCGCTTTTAAAGAAACAAATAAGATAAGAATATTGTTCATCAGAGCACAGACATTGATATTTGTAGAGATGTGCAGTACATAGTGCAACCCGGACAACCGTTTGAAAGAAAATTCAGACTGGTAGTCAGTGGAAAATAACTTAGTCGTTTTAAATTTGATCCATAATTCTTCTTCTGGAAATGCCTCTCCATCACTGGAGGTTGGCAGTCAGCTCTTTACAACGGTCTCTGTCCAGTGCAATTCAAAACAGCCATTATTAACAGAGCCTAAATGTACATACATACATACTCACGCCTGTATTCCAGAGGGTTAGGCAGAGACCAGGGATTGCCACCTGCCACGGTCCTGTTATGTTTTATCAGGATCGTGGCAGATGACAATCCCTTTCGCTTCATCGACATATATTAGCCTACATTTTTGCGCTCTTATTGGTAAAAGGTTGATACCGCTAAAACACACTTAAGTCGCAGTTAAAACCGGATTGCCGGAGGAGTTCCTGTAATAAATCGGCTAAAGAGTCGTGTAGTAAAATGTAGTTTTTATAAATTATTTATTCCACAAGAAAAGATCTGCACATAATCACTATCATAATCGCATTGTAATGTTGTGTCTATAATGCTGTTCTGTACATCTTTACCAATAAATAAATAAATAAATAAATAAAAAACAAAGGCGAGCTTAATACTAACTAGTATTTTTCTTCCAGCTAACCACCAGTATTAACATTTATCCTCAGTTCTGAAAATAACAATGGTTGTCTATTATTACTTTCAAGGTCAGGACTGAAGAGGTTAAATCAGGCATCTTATGCACAACTTCAGTGGCACCTTTTATTTTTATTTAATAGGTGGGCCTATTATTTTATTTTTGATAGACCTTCAGCCCTCTCATAAAATACTTATAATGTATTAAAATCACACAGTTTCAGCCTTATAAGGTTGCCAATTTATTTTATTACGTTTTGTCTTATTTATTAGTTTGCAACAGGCCGCACTGCACTCTGGAGCATTTAGGACTATTGGCACTGACTGAAAATCAACGCTGAGGGTTCACGCCCTCAGCACTATGCTGAGTCAGCTGCCATTTGCAGCAGCAGAGGCACACCGTGACTAAGTTTGTTAAGTGGTTTTTATTGTTTTTTACTGTACATATTTTGTTTTATTTTAAGTTTTGAGTAATGTCTGTCTGTTGTTGCAATAAACGTTTATCTTTTTTTATTAAAGGCTCGTACATCATTTAGACAATCATTTACATCATTTAGACGAGTAAAGGCTGATGACGTGGTGACCACAGACCTATAGCAGTGTGTCTGGCGCGGGGCCAGATGCACGCAGGACCGTTGGCCCGCGCCTGCGCCCGCGCCCGCACCGCTTGCACATACACTGCGCAGATAGAGTCATTGAGAACACATTCGGCTCTCAACGCCTAGTAAAACTATAACTTCGCAATGGAGAACTGCATAGAAAGTCGGATTAGATGAATGATTGGTTGGATGTTGCATTTGAAAATGATAGAGATTGGGGTCGGAAAATGGATGATTGGGAACTTGTTGTTCCCACAAGTTCCCAAGCTACAAGAAAGCTCTTTGAAGCTACAGCGAAAATTGCTTGACCTGTAGAATTTTTGTGGGGCGATCGGCTCACCATGACTATTGGTTTTGATTGTTTTTTTCTAAGGTCATAGAGCAACTGATTGCAATGTTCCAATATCGTGACAGAGATTTTTTTCTATCATTCATACCAAATTTTGAAGCAATTTCTGTAATTAATTTAAAGGTATTTAAGTACTTACTTATGAATACAACACACAGAATAATCTTGTTAACAGTTTACCGAGCGTTATAGTCGGTTTCTGAAGTGGGAATTTCACTAAGTAAAACTTAAGTAATAGGTATTCTGTCACCATTACAATAATAATTAGGTAGTTACTAGGCGAAATTCTCAATTCAAAAACTAGCCCTCAGTCACTAAAGAGTAGTAGAGAAAAAACTGACAAGAAAAGTCGTGACCGTTTTGTTTATTTCTATCTTAATACTAGCTTTCGCCCGTGACTCCATCCGCGTGGACTTTAGTTAATTTTGCAACCCTGTTCACTCCTGTTCAATCAATTGTGTTGAAGAGTATTTATTTTAAGTTTCAAGAAAATTAGACAACATTCTTTATACCTCCCACACAAATTTTGGCAACCCTTTTCGCCCCCTTAGGGGTTCAATTTAAAAAAATCCGGTCTTATTCTTTGCCTACATTATATATAGACCATCTGTGCAACATTTCAGCATTCTAGGTCCAACGGCTTGGGCTGGGCGTTGATGAGTGAATGAATCAGTCAGTCAGGACTTTGAATTTTATTTATATAGATTACAGCCTTCACTTTCTGAAGATTATTCGATAATAATATATTTCCATTTAAGCCGTAAACTGAGTTTGCTGAAAGTCAAAAATAGGAAACCGTCGTCTTTTTCTAACTCTATAAACAAAATAAATATATTGTTTCTATACTTTAAAGTTAAAATCATAACCCCTGTGTACGTAACACTGCAGCGCACCGGCCTTTTCTTAGAGAGAGAGAGAGAGAGAGAGAGAGAGAATCTTGATCGTGAGTAAATAACTCAAACTCTCCTATTTCCTTCACAATTAGCCAGTGGTACCTACTGGTACTGTAACTTAACAAAATATATACCTACATAACTTGGAAAACCAAGTCATAGGTACAGTCGACAGCTCATCATCCTACACACCCATGCACTCTACTACGTTGCATTACGGGCGATTTTGCAACTAAAATATGAAGGTTGACGTGCTGTCGACTGTACACGCCCGCACTCCATTATTCTAACCACTAGACTTCAACAAAAAAGGGAAATCTCTTTTTCCGAATGTACTTGGTGTTATCGCTCGCAGATAAGAGTGCGGGCCAGCTCGCGATAGTGTCTGTCTGCTAGCTGGATATAACATTATCTAGTTTTATGCCTGTTGTGTTGATACGTCAAGCTGTTATTAATTGCGATAATTTGCTAGAGTTCATTAGACTAGTAAGTGCTTAGTTGGGCGGCTGGCAATCGACGTCGACGTTCCCATTTATGTATTTGAGTTTATAAGCAGTTTCTATTCGATTGCTGTACGATACAGACAAAAAGGCATTTTTGAACTACAACTTTCATAAGCACTAGCACTTGACATTATTATTTATATTCTGGGTACACTCACTTGACTTTTAGTCGGAAGAGTCCGACCAGGTTTCGCTCTGATTCGGCATGATAAGCTCTGCGAATCAGAGCGAAACCTGGTCGGACTCTTGCGACAAAACTTAAGCAAGTGTATCAGGAATAAAGTTAATAAAAAGGCATTTATTTACAAAACTAAGTTCATCGTGACCTTATTTAGTAATCTCACTGTATCATGATGAGAGAGACAGGCATTTTCATCTGCGCTGTGTCTCTCAGAAGAATTAAAAAAAGTCTAAGCAATCTAGGCAGCCCGATAGAACAAGCTGGTTTTCTTATAGTACGAGGCTAGTAAAGGTTGTCTGGTTGGTTAGATTTTGTTACCAAGATACGTATCGTGTAACTAAAGAAATACTTTTTAGTAGCTCTATATTTCTGGTAGCTCCACCAGCTGATCAAATCTGAGGCGTCATTCTGGCTTAAATTCTTTCTGAGTCTCGACTTTTGATTTGATTAACAAGATAGACTAAGAATTAAATTTAAACTTTATGCTAGAAGTTCAACTGCACCTAAAAACTATTTATTGAGTATCAATATTAGTACTATTAACAATAAGCCAATTTTTTTTCTTTAGTTTTATATAAATTGAATGCGTCAAGACACTGAAAAAATAAAATTGAGTAACTTGTTTTACTGAGCGCGTTTTCACTTTATTTACCGATACTGAACGGTATCCAGCTTTTGTATCATTTCATTGACACTATATGTTTTTAAAATGACCGATAAAAGATAAGATTTATTGATACAATTTAATAAGATGCATGTTACATTGTATCAGGTAGGTAAATTGTTATTATTATTTTATGTTTATAATATTATGTTCAATGTAATTTAGCGCTGGTAATGAAACGGACAATACTTTCGATATACGCTTACATATTAAGTGTTTAGTGATAAAGAGCTAGTCTAGAGCAATGCAGACTGTACTGTAAAGTACTCTACGTGTGAAAGACGAGTGTAACTGACTACGTATCATGTAACTAAAGCGTAGGTATATTCTATTCAACTTACGCATATCGCCTCAACATAATACAATTTGAACATCGTTATCGGATTACAAAGGCAAACGCACGCCATTAGACGTTGGGTTGGTAATGTTTATGAGACTTTTTCATAAAAAGCTCGTTATCACGGCAGGGCGTTCACATTAACGCAATTATGTTTTACATATATATATATATTTTACATACATCGCACCACATACTTTTCCCATACATGTAAACAAACAAAAAAGACGACCACAGATTCTTAGTATACCTGTTCGAGATACAGGCGTTTATGTATTCAATGAAAATATGTGAGATGAATAAATGATCAAGAATTGCTCCAAATACTGTTAAGACCAATGTAACTTATTTATTGTACTTAATTATTATTATGTTTTTCTTTATGTTTCACTCATTTCATAGAAATACCAGAAATCTGTCGATTGAGGTTTGTCATTTATAATATTTGAAAACCGTCAAACGACGTCGACTAATCAATGTCGATGAAGCGAAAGTGATCTGTAAGGATCGTGGCAAGTGGCAGTCCCTGGTCTTGCCTACCTCCGGGATACAGGCGTGAGCTTATGTATTCATCATCATCAACTCATTATGTCCCCACCGAGGGGCACGGGTCTCTTCCCTGAGGAAGGTATAGGCCATACTCCACCACGGCGGCCAAGATGTCCCTGTGAATTTTAGAAATAGAACTGTGATTTCCGTACTTTTGCTTATGAAAAGTCATGCAATTATCGATAGGTATTTTAACAACTCTTATCGTCATTGACGCTTGTTTACTTCCCCGAACACCCTTTACGGCACGGAGTACTCAACTGCCTGGAGCACCACAACGGGTAGTAATAGGCAGCATTGATAATGCGCGCCTCTACGAAACACGAGTGTTATGTAACATTAAATATGATATTATTGTGTACCGGCTACATTACCGGGGCTGTATTGTATAGGCGGGAGGAAGCCGCGTGTAGTGTAGGGCCACTACGGTACTAATTAGTGCGATACCGCAGCACCGGACACTCCGACTGACCGACCTACTCTTGTTATTATACTAATAACAGTGCCAACAGTCGGTTCGCATTAGTGAGGCAATGGTTTTCCGCGGGGTGAACGTACGCGTTTTCTACCCTTTAACCTTCACGTGACTCGGTCTTTGTTTGCAGTTTCAGAACGCTTCCGGGCCAGTTTTTGTATGGGTTTATTCGTTTTCTCTAGTATAGAATATAATCATTGAGTCTTCTAATATGTATAAAGGCGTAATTTAGAATATGGGGTGTTAATATGACCACTAGACAATCGCTATTAACTGCATTAAACGCTTCGTACGTCAAGGTACCAAATTAAAACGTGATGTGCTATTAAAAGTTAACTAATATCGCAGTTCTACAAAATCTTTTTATTACATAGGTGAGTTCCCATTCTAATTAACATATTCTAGGATTAAAAAAATGTAAGTCAAACAGCAGCACTAAAAAGCAGAAAAACAATAAAAGCAGAAAAAATGACAAAAAAATCTAATTTCTTACCAAGTTGTTGACTAACTCTAATTGACGTGTTAGCAATTCCGCAGTTAATAATCTATTTATTATACGATGACCACTTTGAATACCATCAAAATTGTATTACAACAAAAATATTACAAAAAAACTGAAGTGAAATTTCTGGTCAAACAATAAACTCCCTTTGTAACTCGACATACGTTTATGAAATCGAGCGTGTCTTCATGTCATAAGGACTTTACTTAATGGACTTAATCATGGAGCCAGTTAAGCAATATTGATGAAGGCTTGAGTGGACGTCGAACCTGCGCTCTGATTGAGGAATAGCGTGAGTCAGCCGTCTACCCGAGCGCCGCCAATGCATTATGGATGGGCCTCGGATTACCGAATTACATAATGACGTTTATGACGAATCCCCTGTTTGCTTACACCGAATGGAGTCGCCAAATCAATCAGTAAACAAACATATTGTTTTCTCTGACACAGCGGGTGTAACAGAGGCACAGAGGGTTCAGTCTCAGTGTCTCAAATTTTAATGACTAAATTACTTTTAGTTACGTACATTTGTTTGTTTGTACAGTAACACCATTCGCTGATAAATTGTGCCCGGATAACGGCGACAGGCTTGCCATTTGTCACGTTTGGGACCTAAATAAGCTCGGCAAAACGTAGGCCCAGTTCTAGTGATTGGTGCCTCTGCCTACCCCCTCGGGGATGACGGGCGTGAGTTAATTTATTTTTATTTTATTTTTAAATGACACTAATAAAGTCCCCAAGTATAGATACATACATACATAAGCTCACGCCTGTATCTCAGAGGGGTAGGCAGAGACCAGGGACTGCCACTTTCCACGTTCCTGACAACTCACTTTCGTTTCATCGATATTCAAAGGTCGTTTCATGGACGCACTCCGGCGTGCGAAACCCGATTACCCGAAACCCGAAACTAGATTCGGGTAGTTTTTGCTTGCCCTTTGCCAATACGTCCCTTATTTGGTCGAAGCAAGTCATGCTTTCCTCTTTATAATTAGTGTAAGCGTTAACTAAGCGGACCATCTGATACTTATTGTTAGTATGTCACATGGGGAATGCGCTGTCCCACTCACTCCAACAGGCGTAAAAGAGACGCCGAGGCGTTGGATTACCAGTGTTACGTGAAACAAAACAAAGTAATTAGGTCGAACGGATGTCGCATCTATTTTTACACATTAATTTCGCGTGTCCATGAATGTGTTTGTTTTTGTTATTCATTGCCCTTAATTGGTCCCTCAGGGAGGCGGTCGATTCCTCACGCAGAGACAGCAGAACATAGAAGGCACAAAAATCGAGAAAATAACGGCAAATATCGTAGTTGAGTCGTAAATGTTTACAGAATCTGGCAATTAACATAGCCATGGCAAAACACCCTCTATAGACCCACACTCTCCAGAAGTTGGTTTATGATTTGTCACAACCTGACAAGTTGCAATACGCGTCTAAAAAGTCATTCGTACTCTTTTACTGAACGCGAACATTTGATAGCCTCGTGGAATACGTTAACTGGCAATACAGAGGTCGTGGGTTCGATGCCCGCCGTACCTTTGTACAAATGGGCTCAGTCTGCGTGTTTCTCGATGTTTGTAATGTCCTTGTCTGTTACCATAGCGCAGGGTAACCTAGTTTGGGACCAGCCCTAATATTATGTAGCTTTCCACTCTATCGGGTTAAGCGTTTAGACAACTCGCAAGAGTCAAAATAAGAATGTATATGACAGTTCGGAAAAAAGTCCCAGAATGTAACAGTGCCACTTAAGGTGGTGTGACATACCGGGAACAAAAGGGCCAAATGAGACAAATCCATGCAGTGGAGTCTTAAGTGATTGCACCCCAATTGATTTTGTTTATTTATATCTTTGAAAAACAATTTTTAATTAAAACTTACGTAAGCACTACACAATGTTAACTTTATTGCGGATATACCTAACTACTTACTTAATTTAAAAAAATATATTATGAAAAACTTTCTAAAAACATACGACTTTGAAGTTATTAATATAAGTCGGCATTATTACAAGTAATCATCGTCGTTGTCTGTTCTTTCACATTATGGTAGTACGTCACGACATGAACCTTCTCTTTAATTTGGTTGAAATAGCTTCTTCGAGGTCTACTCTCTCAAAACGAGCCTTGCTCTCCCGAGTTGTCATGTAATTTCAACTGATGGTGTTTTGTGTACACTGAACCATGACAAAGACTGTGTACTTTGTCACGGTGAAAATAACAACAGGGAAGCATCCAGGAGTAATATTGTGCGACGTATTCTGCCAAACTGTTAGCCGCGGCCCAGGGGGGGAAGAGGGGGCTCAGCGTCTCCCGATATTGCAATACTTAGTCGAAACAGCCCAGTCACACAGTGGCAATAACACGCTGGTGGGCACCTCACACCTGCCGAGCGAGCAACCAACATGGCGCAATACTTACTTATGCCCGTTTTCACCAGAAATACTTAAGATTTAGGGGCCACCTAATCTTTTTTAAGGGCTACAAATCAACCGTTAAGTAGCCCCTAAAGATTAGGTGGCCCTTAAGTGTTGTTGGTGAAACCGGCATCATACTCGCAGTTCAGTTGGATTTCCTCCCTAGAGGATCTATTCTATAACTCGAAGAACACTTGTAGTAAAAAATAACGATAATTAAGCAAATACAAAGTAGTACTACCATTGTAAAAATAATATGGTGAAGATTCAGGTTGGCAAATCAGAACGTTGGTATTCTATCAGTATCTGTACTCAATGAATGTAAAACGTACATTGCCAAAAAATAGATGTGTTTAGAATAGAAACGACGAAGGTGGCATGGTCACTTGTGTATCAAACTCTCTTAAATAAATTAAGATACCTACAAATAAAATGAGATAAATTAATAGAAGTACTTACATAATAAAATTCATGTTCAAATATAAAGTAACAACGCACGAAATCTGTAGATATTTAAAATTAAGGGTCATTTGTAACTTTTTCTTTTTTGTTTTCTTAGTAGTTCTTAATAGTTAGATAGAAAGATAAATAAAATATTTTTATTATACATTGTATGTGTAAATTACAATTATCTAAAGCATTTTTTTAATTTTTTTATTTTTTTATTGTGTCCGCTGCCCACTGCTGGGTATAGGCATTTTCCCCCAAATGCCATTTCACACGGTCTCTCGCCACTCGCATCCAAATCAAATCAAATCAAATTTGATATAATGTAATATAAAATTGATATTCGTGGTTCTACAAGATTTATTCAGCCGGTGTGAACGCGGCCGGGCGGCGGCGGCGGCGGCGGCGGCGGCCACGGCCCGCGGTGCACGACCGGCATTTGCAAAGGTTACTGTGGTCTTTCAGTTTGCTGGTTGCCGTACGCCTTGTGCCGGCGTCGTAAGTGCCCCCCGTAGGCACACACGTTGCCACGCGCCGGGAAGTCGTGCGCTGCCAGGAAGCTCTACTAAGTTATATTACGACTTACGAGTAAGCCCATAAGCGCAGACATCAGACGGTTCTTTAGATGGTACTAAGGAGCTCCACGTTATAAATTATGTTGCTACGAAAATAGCGCGTACTGTCGAGCGGTGTATAAGTCTTGCGAGAAAGCTTGCTCAACAGAAATACTAAAAGGTCACTTTTCTCAGTTTTCGAAAACTCCACTGACAAAAAAAAACAAAATTTGAGTTTTTGAGCAAAGAGCCCGTTTCTGAATTTAGAATTTCGCTAAGTCGCCATTCGATGAACAGTTGATAGCACGTCAACCTTTAGATTTTAGTTGCAGGTGAGATCGGGGTCAATCGTTAGTCAGTTTTTAATAAAAAATATAAAAAAAGTCGCCCGTAATGCAGCGGAGTAGAGTGCATGGATGTATAGGATGATGCGCTTTCGACTATACATTGCATAGCCGATTCATCTACGTATTGACAAATAGAAATGCTTATTGTAGTAATCGCCTACGCAGTGGACATATTTGTAATTGTTGCTAAATATGTAATCGCTGATAAATTGTGCCCGGATAAACGGCGACAGGCTTGCCACTTGTAACATTGGGACCTAATAAAGTCGGCAAAACGTGGGCCCAGTTCTAGTCATTAGTGCCTCTGCCTGCCCCCTCGGGGATAACGCTGTACAAATTAGCGTGGTTTCGAATGAAGGTAAGAGGCAAGGTTCATAATTTAGTTTAACCAAGACAAAAGTATTTTTTTTTGTAGGTAGGAATATTTTTAAGGTATAGGATTTGTACGTATACCTTTTATAGTATTTAAGAACGTGTTGGACCTACCGAGGGTGACATGGTCACTAAGTATGCTTACCGAATCCTCCATAAATAAAAAAGTTAAATAAAACAAAAAAAACTATGCGTTTAAGTTTCGATTTAAATAAGACAAGTTAAGATAAGAATATTCTTTATTGCACACAGTAAACAAGAGTCAAACGTTCCAAATAAATATAAGTTTTAAAATTCATAGGCCCTTGGGGCAAGGCGGCTCGCTCCGCGGTAGCCTCGCCCGCTATACATCAGCGGCAAAGCGCTTCCACTGCCTTGCCGGCGCGCGGCGAGCTCCAGCGACGAATATTGCCAACTATTTCATATTACTGCACGCCCATAGAATGGGGATACACAGATTCCCAACACGAGACATTAAATAAGCACTATAACTTCACAAATGTACATAACTTAAAAAACAAAGTCATGGGTGTCCGTACTGGGCATCGTACTTGGTCAGTCGCAAGTCCATTATTTTACCCGCTGGGCTACCAGAGCTTGAGACAGTGCTGCTTAAAAATTATACTTTGATCATAGCATAAACATTTACTTATAACATAAACAATTACATACAGGCACATACAATGCTTCTGGCCCCCCAATAGGATACCCTATGTCGTGGGAACCAGAAACAGCGACATCACAAACATGTAAACATCCAAGAACTGGGTTTTTTTTGCCCCCAGCCGTGGTTCGAACCCGGGAGCTCTCGCATGGTACACACATGCGCTAACCGCTACGCCACAGAGGTCGTCAATTGTCTCTTCGTCTTTGAACACACATACGGTGCGTGTAAAACAATTGCTCTATTGAAATGAACAAAGACCTGGGTATTTTTGAAACTAGAGACATCCGGCAACAGACAAACACGTAAATGTCTCAGACCGCGTCTTTGTTTACCAACGGGCAAAACTGGGGTGAAGTGTCAACATGTAAAAAAGTCATTGAAATCACCGATCACGATAAATCCCATACTCTTTACCTCAGAGAAGGTATGTATCATACAGTGGGACGTATTATTTAACTACTTAATGCATCCTTGATTTTTAAATAGACACGGATACACATCCCCACAGAATCGCTCGTAGCCTGAGCTGCCTGAATCGCTCGTAGCCTGGGCTGCCTGAGTGATCTAGAACGATCACTAAGGTTAGGCAACATACGGCGCGTTCAGTCCATGGATGGGTCACCGTCTAAGACTAACGCTAGTGGCATTTATCCGAGCGGTTCCGTGCTTCGCAAGGAATTGGTGCCGGCTGACGTCGATAGATGGCAGTCGTTATGCCAAGGAAGAGGACTTAGGGCGGCTTAAAAACTTCTGACAGTAATACAAAGCCTCCACCAATCCGGACTTGGCCCCCGTGGTGGCCTAGTCTTACAAAGCCTCCACCAATCCGGACTTGGCCCCCGTGGTGGCCTACAGCTTCCTCAGGGAAGAGACCCGTGTCCCTCTGTGGGGACATAATGGGTTGATGATGACACATCCACACACAACCTCTGTTTTATTAAATTTGATTCAAATACTTCATAAAACAATATAATGTTTACTTAATGAACGGCGAAGTTGTTAGTTTAACAAAAAACAAAATATGTGAAGATGAAGCAAAGTTTTGATTTATGTTTATCTTTATATCTCTGTCGTGCGAAGAACAGTCAACTACCTATCTATACCATTGCACAAAGAAAAAAAACCATTGATGTACTTGTTTGAGCTGACTCGATATAATAATATAATATTGTGCCCTATATTGGGCCCCCAATTGTTTCCCTCTTCATAGTTATAAAAAGATCAAGGCAACGCAATCGTATTTATAAGGCTTCTGCGGACTTTCATCTGGAATTCTTGCAAAATAAATACGCAGTTTCTAGCTCTCTGTAGAATGGGTCACCTGTGCGACTCTGGCGCTCGCCGCTCGCTCTCATATTTATGAGCGCCCGAGATTGGATGGCGCCCTGCGAAAATCACAAAATATCACTAGAGCATTTTGTGTTGTTTAGCATTGTCTCCATAATGTCGGCACTTTGTGCTATCCCTTTATGTCGTTCATTTGAGGTACAAAATACTTCCAGTTATCTGAAAATCATGTTATGTTATTATAATACAATACAATGTTGTCAGAAAACAAAAATTACTCTGAAATACTTAGTGATTCTATCAGTCAGAGGCATTAGGGCAGCTTGAACATTTCTGACAGTAAGACCAGCCACTAGTCTTACAAGCCTCCACCAATCCGGACTCGGCCCCCGTGAGTATGGCCTAAACCTTCCTCAGGGAAGAGACCCGTGCCCCTCGGTGGGGACATAATGGGTTGATGATGACTTAGTGGTTCTATTGTAAAATATTTTTCGGATACATTTACTAGTCTTTTTGTCGGAAGAGTCCGACCAGGTTTCGCTCTACATCGCAGAGCTTAATCATGGTGAGCAGAGACGGAACCCGCATCGTCAGTTGCGCGTCTTCGCTAGTAGTTCTAGTTTTGTTATAGACAGTTCCTTAGTTCGACCTCGGCGTCGTCATAATTTCCCTTAAGTAAAACATATTAACCGAACGACAACTTGCAAATTGCCCAGTTAAGATAAAGGGCAAGCCATAACTTTCGCGAACAACATTAGCAAGTGTACGTCTGTAGTTGTGTACTCGTGTAGGCAGTGTAT
The DNA here is from genome assembly GCA_947310845.1 of Yponomeuta plumbellus. NCBI lineage: Eukaryota > Metazoa > Arthropoda > Insecta > Lepidoptera > Yponomeutidae > Yponomeuta > Yponomeuta plumbellus. Next base: position 20,651,999 of record OX371208.1, on the reverse strand, counting down.
GTAGGCAGTCGACAACAAATTAGTGAGCCGAGTGACATGAAGTTTAGCGGAGTTCACCCTCGCTGGTATCATGACGAGACAGTTTCGAGAACTGCTTCATGACCACACGAAATTGAGCTCACCGCTGAGGAGAAAACTTCGCTTTTCCACTGACGAGGACGAGCTAATGGGTGATATTCGACCGGCAAACATGCGTACGGGCTCGGTATTTACTTACCGCACATGCTAAGTGTATAATTTGATTCCATCGCAAGCCTCTTCATTTGCAGAAAGCAAAACATCACGAGGACGATTCGGTATCATAATTATATTCTGTTTCAATTCGTTATTTTCCACTTTTGCATAAAGTGAGTTTATGAACGTATTAGATTAGATTAGAACTCTTTATTGTACACACCAGAAAACAAACAAATACATTGTAAGACTTATAGATCTAAGTTTTGCCGTATACAATTGGCGGTCTTATCGCTAAAAGCGATCTCTTCCAGACAACCTTGAGATGGATAGAAAAGATGTAGAGGAAAGGTTAGTAAGTGTACAAAAAGTATAATGAGGGGATATGTACATAAATTAACTGACTTACAGATTTTATTCGGTCCATTGGAGAAGGTATTTAATAATTACATATATGTAAATACATATATACATAGGTACATACATATTCGATATAATACTTAAACTTACCATAAAATACACATATAATTATTTTATACCAATACATACATAATATATATATATATATATATATATATATATATATATAATATATAACTTAAAACAGAAAAGTTACGCAAAGACGTTACAGAGTAACTTGACAACAGCATTATAGGTCCTTAGCGAGATAGTGAGACTTTACCAGTTTACGTACCTCTATACCTATTTATTATAATCCTGTTCTTAAGGAGAAAATTCATAAGAATTGTTGCAATGGTGAACTTATGTATAATAGAGATTTCTTCGTTTTCGTCGGGTGATTGAATATAGCGGGAGGAAGAAAGAAATATCTTAATTTATAATAAAATATACAAATACAAATGCATTTTTTTTATTTGTGAAGTGTAGATGGATGCTTAAATTGGTACATTACATTTAGGTACTCTACATTCTGCTAAACATTGCATACAAATAACGTGTCTGTTATCTAACATGCAGTAAGTCCTCGACTTGAGCTAGTGGTCAGTCAAATCAGTTCTTTTTACGTTGATTACAACGTAAAAAGAGCACTATTTGACTGACTACTAATGTAATGATATATTTTTTTAACATTTTTTTTTATAACAAAATTTGATAGTATTGACTAGTAGAACTCCTCATTTTTAAAATGCATGTACCTCGACTCTATCTGGTTGAGTAACTTTATCTCTGAAATTCAGTTATAAGTAGATAATGGACCTCATTCTGTGTCTATTTGTAAAGAAGAAGGTTTGTTGTGTAAATTGATTAGAAAGTTCGACCCGTTATTCAAAGTCGAATTCTAACTTAAAGAGACTCGTTGAGATAAAAGGGTTAAACGAAGTAATGACCCTATTGTAGTGCAAGGGTCCGCGGGACCCCGCCGGGGCGCGGGGAGTGCGGCACGGGGGCCGAGTTCCGGAGGGGCCGCTCCCGTCAGACCATTGATTTCCGGAATGTTTTAGTTGACCATGGTATGGAATATGCTTTATTATTGGAACACATTACATCCACAAATTAAATCAACGACAGTTTTCTTTCTGCTTATTTACGGGACAACTTCCTTACTTGCACCAGCTAGGTATGTGTTTCTCTTTTCCTTTGCCGATCTTTCTACCGCTGCCGCGCTGTACAGTGCCACCATCTTATCTGTTCAGTTGATAGCGGCGCTAGTAGAGAATTTAGTAGTAACATTTGAGGAATTTACCTAGACAAATGAGAATATTTTAACCCATCTTTCAATTTTAATGAAAATATATCTATAAATCTTAGTAAGTGAATAAATAAAACAAAAAATGGGGAACAGGATTTACAATTTATAAGTTAGTTAGAATTTTGCCAACCTGAACGGGTTATTCACCAACTGGACACACATGACTGGACACACCTGTGTCGAGTTGTTTAAACTCAAATTAGTATCATTTATTCTTTCGTCATCAATCAATCAATCAATCAATCAATCAATTTATTTGTTTGTAAACATAGGTAAATTGTGTCATCTGGACACACAAAGATTTTTATGTGTGTCCAGATGGTGAAAGCTAAAATAATAATTTTTACGTTTTCACCAACTGGACACACTCTGTTTTTTTGCAGAAAAGGGTACAGTCAGGTTAACAATCGTCTCGCTCATGGAATTATTGACCACTAACAATGGTCGCGATCATAGAGTTCATGTTGATAGTTTCAATTTTTTTTTCTTGCTATAGGACTTTCATCATAAGTTTTATTCCCTGAATCTCGATTCTCATAATGTCGCTTTGCGAGTTACTTTAATTCCCAGTACTTCGCTCTTTGCTTCACAGTGGTTTCCAGTACGCCCCGTTGCACTTATGGTATAGTCCAGAGCGGCTGAAAGTACTAGGGGAACAAAAGTTTGTAAGTAGTAGTCAAATTCAAATTCAAATTCAAAAATTTTTATTTCAACGTAAAGAATTTACATTCTGCGTGTTGAATGTCAAAGTACATACAGTTATGTATAATGTTAGCCGCTGCCTTAGGGCCGTCTGTAGTGGTGAAAAAGGCAGCGAAAAAAAACTCCAATCTGACCATCTTTTCTCAAATCAACTTAAGGCTAATAGAAATTAGGTATGAGTGTTCGTATACCAAGAATCTCAAGATCCATGAGTGCAATCAATACTTGCAAAGTCAAACATCATTTAATATTCTTAAAAGGTAATAAAACACCAATGCTGCGGCCAGACACACGGACGGCACCCGTTCACGAGCGTAACGCAGAGGTCAGCCATCACCAGTCTCAACCATATTAGAGGGAGATAGGCGACCCGGCCACCGCGCCACCATTCGCATGGCCTTTGGCAAACTTGTGTGATAAAGTTCTTGTCAGTTATCTATAATAATAGCATAGTTTTGATATGCAATCACAGCGTCTGTACATATGTATGAAATTTATTAAACCCTATATTATTAGAATACCAATAACTAGCTCGTTGTGGAATTGGTTTACTGCCAAGGGTTTTTATCATCTATAAAGTCATCTATTCTGTAGTATGCCTCTTTACACAGCGCAGTTTTAAACAACCCTGTTTAATACTGCACCATGAACTAAGCCGCATGTTTTTCATGAGATTTTATTTTAGCCGCAATCTCTTACATACTTCTGCTACCCTAATGCTTTTGTACTATTTTTTTATGTAAAATTATTGTAAAATTACCCGTTTCCAGCGGTGGAACGTTTGATGGAGGATGATGATTGTAACAGAAAACATTCTGCGCATGACTGTACTTCGTCATAAATTCGGGTAAAATTCGAATGTGTGTCCAGTTGACGAGAACATTAAAACGATTTAAATACGTTTCACCATCTGGACACATATAAAAATATGTGTCAAATAGGTCATATGTGTGTCCAGATGACGAAAGAATAAATGATACTAATTTGAGTTTAACCAACTCGACACAGGTGTGTCCAGTCATGTGTGTCCAGTTGGTGAATAACCCACCTGAACAGATAACTTGGTTGCGCTGTACGTCGTTTTCTTCGACGTATATTGTCAAGTCGATTTAGCCACAGATTAAAATTTCAAGAAAGTTATTTATTGACGTAAACAATGTGTTGTGTTAGTAATAGTCTTACAACTATGTTAGTATGAAATGAATACAGAATAATATTATACAATTTAGAACATGTCAGTGTTAGCTAATAAAAATTATCAAATTATATTCTAAGTAATTACTAGCACACACACAACACAGATTAACACGTTCCGGTCCGCAATGTACCTTGACTTGTCACAATATACTACGAATTATACTTCAATGAACGGGGCCCAACATTCGCTTGAGTTGGGTACCTACTTTATATCATGCTCTTCATTGATACATCCTCCTCTTGTGGACCTACTAGGGGCGTCCAATAACCACTCAAGGCTAGAACATTTTTCTTTCACAGCTAAATTAGTTATTCACAGAGTATAATATTTGAAATGTATCACAGTTTTCAAAGAATAAAACATGCTCATATAACTGTGGTATGTATCATCTTCAAAATTCGATTCGAAGTGCCGTTGCAAGACCGACCCGCCGGCGTGTCTACGGGGTCTGACGGAATGCGCCGTAGTTTGCATTGGAGCCGCCGGCGGGTCCTCAGGACTTGAGGGGCTAACGGCCTTTAACTAGTTAATCAGCTACAAATTCCAGGTCGTCCAGGAACAACCCGGCCGGCTGCGAACCGTTTCAATTAATCGAACAAAGTATTCCGGCAACGGACTTGGAAACACTCCGCACCCCGAAGCCCCTTTGATGAACCTCCCCGAAGACAAGATCTCTTTGTCTCCCAGAATTATGAAACAAACTTTCGTCGACGCGTCTTCGCCCCTTCCTCGCCCGGCTTCTGCCCACCGGAACTGGAAGCTAATAATCATAATTCACTGGGGGCTATCTGTAATCACGAGTCGGCTATCGTCGGAAGCGTCTCGTTCGGCGGTCGGCGCGGCCGCGGAGTTAATAGCGCGGGTAACGGGTTCACTCCCGGCCGGCGGCCCAGGCTAACCGAACTGCGTGTAAGCGAATGCGCATCAGGCCGGGCCGCCCTCCGCGTGCCGCCTCGGTACACTCGCCACGAACTGCATCATTCAATCCCGGCGGGATCACCGAGTATCCTACTTCCCGTTACGGCCGGGCGTAATGTCTAATTATGTTCATGGTAATGAGCTTTCCCTCTTACTTATTGTATCGCCGCGCCGCCCCGTAGCTTATGTTATTATTGACGGTAAATATGCCTCCCTTTGTTTCCCTCGTTTGGGAACAAAGAGAGTCGGCGCGCAAACACCGGTCGGGAGCGAGTGTACCGTAACGCGTGTATCAAGTGGAGCCGGTTAAAAAGGGAGATTGTAATCAAGATGACAGTTTTATAGCTCGGCGCTGCGGGCCCGCGCTAGTGTAGCCGCGCTGTACAACAATAGAGTTATCTGCTCGTATTATATCTCGATCCGACCAAATACTGTGCAATGAATGAATTAATATAATTATCACATTTAAAGGTCAGCGTTTTTTTATCAGATGGCCATTATGTAGAGCGTAAATCAAAACATTACGCTGTTCAGAGCGCGACGCGTCGCGTCACGCAGGGTAGGCAGGGAGTTATCTTCTCATTTGCATGCTGATACATAACTAATCACAAATGGCGGTTCTAATGTGTTAACATTCACATTTCTTTTATTCACATGAAAACCGTAACGTTAACGATGTAGCTTGCTTCGGCTTTCTGAGCTGTAATCGAATTTATTTAATTGATAACAACGTGGTCCAATGGAGTTGTTTTTTTTTTTCTATATTTTATTTAGGGGCTTAGGCACCTTAAGGACGCATGCCAGCCCCATTGTAACTTATTCTAAAATTAACAAACTACTTATAAAATAAATCAACGCTTAACTAAACTATCTCTAACATACTTATAAATTAACAATGCCTCTCTAGAAAAAGGTTCAGAAAGAAAGGTTTGGAATATACCGACATCTAAAACATTAATTTTTAGTGAAGTCATTACTGCATGTCTTTCATTCTGGTTACCAATACAATCCAGCAATAGGTGCTGAATGTCTTCCACTGTCCCGCATTTCTGACAATTCGCAGATGGTACTTTTTTCATAAGGAAACCAAAATTATTTAGCGGAATGTGTCCAGAGCGGATTCTATGGGCCAGTACTATAAGATTTCTTCCCAAACTTATATTAACAAACCAAGGAATACGAGGAGGCTCACATTGCATTGTCTTGTACCAAATGCCTTTCTCCAGCGATCTTTTATTAAAGTACTCTTTCCATGATTCATAGCATTTAATTTTATATTTTGGTAGGACTACAAAACAGTCAGGTATAACTTTTATTTCCGTTGAATTTATATTTGCTGCCTTAGCTAACCTGTCAGCCTCCTCGTTTCCAACTAAACCTATGTGAGATGGAATCCATTGTAATTTTAAATCGGTGCAATGGAGTTGTTGTAATCGTCAAAAAATTGATTATAATATAATATCTTTCACATAACACGATCGCTTGACCCGGTCCCAAACTAGGATACCCTGTGCTACGACAACCAGCCAAAACAAACATGGAATTATACTCGGACTGAATTTGTACAAATTAAGTACAGCGGCCTCCAATAGATTCCTGAACCATTACAAATAATTTGAACGTAATTTCTACCAGTAATTGTCAAACCGAAGTCAGCTTTTGAATGTCAACTTCTGCTTTGGCGAATGTGATGTGAACAAATGGAAACAAAAAATCGACTATAAAATAAACTTCATTTTTTTTTATTCTACCTTACGTTTAAATATGTTTCACATTTCCACTGCCCGAAAATATTTTTCTTGTCAGAGACATAAAGGCCTGTCATAATCCAGTTAAGACTAGTACGGAGGGTATTAGTGAACCAATTCTCACAAGTAACCAAAACCAAACGGTAATCCTATTTACTGAGCCATGTAAATGTGGAACAAGATTTTATTTTGTTTCTTCTAAAAATATTTGTTGAACTTTGTAACCAATACACGAAAATGTAACTCAACGAGGCGTAACAGCATCACGCAGAGGCAGGTGGGCGACAGATAAGTAACAAGTTACTCAATTAGCGAGAGCGAGCGAGCTGGGGCGAGTCTACACATCACTGCGAGAGCCCCGCGTCAAGGGTTACCAGACGATAGGATTTAGATTTAAACATAAACATGCAAATACATTGCTTCCGGGCCTACACTAGGATACCCTGAATCGTGGGACCAGAAACAGCGACATCAAAAACATGTAAAACCTGCCTTTCCATACATCAAACATCCGAGACCTGTTTTTTTTTTGGGATCGAACCCGGGACCTCTCCTATCCTCCTAACGCCCAAAGACCTAAAAAAAATCCTTCTACAAGTTAGTGGTTGCCGCCCAGCGTTTAGTTCGATTTTATAAGCCTGACGCCCAAGGGATTTTTAAAAAGCCTTCATTTTCAATAGCAATTTTAGTTACTATGACAAATATTGGTTTTGGAACGTTTCTGTTAGTGTCTGTATTGTCTATCGACCATCAATGGTGCCAACTTAATTTTATTTTATCTGTCATTTTCGACGGATAGTGAGACAAGATGGAGGGACGTCGCCGGCATGGTAAATAAATCCGAGTTTTTCTTTGTTATCATTGCTTTATTGATCGTATTCATTTATTAAATCTGGTGTCGAAAAGCTATATTTTTGCGTGGTATGAATAGTTTTGGCCAAATCCCAAAAGTTTTTTTTTTATAACTTCTTAAATTCAGAAGACCTTTTAGAAGGTATGTGGGTTTCAACATTATCCTGGATTTTAAAAGCCTTACGGATCCCTACATTTGCTAAGATTTTAAAAAGCTTTTGGGTCTTTATGCTTATTTAATTTCCATTTTCTTTATCGACGATATTACATATTTTACTAGTTTTCGTGTGTTCTCTGAGCCAAAGCATTGAGATTGCGGTATTAACAAGTTTTATTATTATTTTTACTTACAGTAAACCCCTTAAGAGATGCGGAAATTGGAACATTTTTAAATGAATCGGACTGTGACATCGATCCGTTTGAAGATGACGACGACCATCGCGGATAATGATTTGTATTTGTCACAAGAAGAGTAGTTTTGTTTATTATTTGGAATGGTTATCATAAACCTATTATTATTTTTGTCTCGCGGATGAGAAGAAAAAGGTGTTTAGTTTTACAATAAATTTATGTTTGTATCGTTAGATAGTTATAATTCGAATGGCTAAGTTCCTTTTTATGTTTTCTTTTGTAAGAAAAATTATTGTTTTTTAATTTCGATTTCAAATAAAATGAGTTTTTATTAAAAGATTGTTATATTTTAATTACCTAAATCATACTGATATTATTGAAAAATTATGGAGAGGTTTTTAAAAGGCTTACGGGCTTCTATCACTATAACAGCTGCTTGAACACTTCTCTAAAAATATTTGGAAATATTCCAATGATAGCATTATTTATGTAAGTTTTAATCACTTTCACCTTGTAGGTTAACTAATCAGCTTTCCATTAAGTAGCATAGAATGCCACTTCTCTTTGAAAATTAGGCTAATTTATACCTTTCTGTGGTTGACGGTCAGATTTGAAAAAAAGATTAAGATGAAAAAAATACAAATTGAATTTTTTGCTATACTTCATAATTTTTACATCATACTTTCGTAAAAATGAACCATTCTGCGATAGACACAATCAAATATCTTCAAAATTGAAAAAGTTACACAACTGATGTTCACTAGTGATTGCGACCCAGATGCCTTTTAAAAGGTTCTTTAAATTTGGCTTTCTTCCTAGCTAAAAACAATATTTACAAATGGTTTATCCACCAAAAAAAATCCCACGTTTGTAAGATCAGTTTTAAGCTCATTTTCGAACGTCGAAATCTCTGGGCGTCTACCATGCAAACCTTTTAAAAGGACTTTAGGCGCCTAGCACTACTTGGGCAAAATAAAGCTGGGCGTTAGGAGGGTATGATAGGCCGATGCGCTACTGCGCCACAGAGGTCGACCAATTTGACTATAAAAATAAATATATTAAAATTACTTAACTTTGGTCAGAGGCAAGGATAATGGCCATTTTGACTTCAAAGATACGAAAAGCATTCAACAGTATTAATACTATCAACTAAAATCTGTCGAAAATCATAAAAATTGATTTATTGACCAATAAATCGATAAATCTTATTTACTTCTTTGATTGTAGAAATAGGTTTGAATTGCAATAAGCTACTGGGTCTTAGACTCGTAGATCGAGTACCCAATGTCATCATCCGTCGCCGGACAAGGGTAGATGACATTGGCGAAAGAGTCTCAAGACTGAAGTGGAAATGGGCAGGACACCTGGCAAGGCGGGAAGACGGCAGGTGGACCAAGGCAACGGCCGAGAACAGGACGACGGTCGGTAGGCAGACCTGCGGTGCGATGGTCGGACGATGTCGTTGAGTCGGCGGAAGGTCCGTGGATGCGAATGGCGAGAGACCGTGTAAAATGGCATTTGGGGGAAAAGGCCTATACCCAGCAGTGGGCAGCGGTGGGCTGATGATGATGATGAAACTACTTGTATAGGGAGGTTATATTCTTGACAAGCATTTCAGTTAAACAGTTCTTTTTGATTCGGTAAACTGCAAAACCGCGTACCCAACAGTGTTCTGGCTGTCATTTAATATTATTATTATAAAGTTATGACGAACTTAACTCGCCTCATACTCAAAGAGAAAATTCACTTACGCAGAAGCATTTTGGCTAAAACAAACAATTCTTGAGCTTTTGTTATGTTTACGCGGTATCGTAAATCGTCAAAGGCAAAGGCTCGACTTTTCAGCTTATAAACTTGGCAACCCTACGCGCGAGGCACTTTTAAACGATTCATTAGCGGGCAGACTCGAAAAGATCGGCTTTCCGTGGGCTAAGAGTGGTCTGGAAGACGCGGCTTCTTGTGATAAAACCTCCCATTGTACATTAAAATACAATCGAATCCCGAGGTGTAAATGTCTTTGCGGTGTGCAAGAAAGACTTTCGAAGAGATGTTTCAAATAAGAACACCTAATTGGGTATTTGACAAAATGTCAAATGAGTTACTTTTAAAACGGAATTTTGTATGAAAATACTTGCTTGTGACATCACATTTCAAAGCACTCTTTTCATGTTTCATCTACTTAAAAATTGCAATAACTAGTAAATGATTAAAAGAATACATTTTCCGAAACATTTTGTAATTTTTGTTTTAATCGAGCATCTCAAATAATTTATTGTTGATAGTGTCAAATACCGTATTAGGGCCCAAAAGAAGGCTGAAGGTCACCCAACGAGCAATGGAGAGAGCTATGTTCTTCTTCCGGAAGAACTTGAGTTGCTACGAATGCTCGAAGCTCGAAGATCCGCTCAGTTAAAGTGGCAGTGCACATGGGTAAGGCTCTCCAAAAATGTACCGTAACACACGTGAAATTGTAACACATAGTAACACACTGGAAAATCGCAACACCCGGCTGCTATACCCAATCATGTTTTTCTTATGTTTCTGGGATGTATCGGCCATTGTATCGAAAATGGCCTGGATTGGCTGATTCTGTGATGACGTCACATGTCAGTAAAAATGGCGTCCGTCATTCACTCTTTCTTACGTCCATTGGTTGGTTTACCGGGAAGTGACGTCAGAATTCCTGCGCGACGCCATATTGCCTAAGATAGCGTTTTGGGGGCTTATTTAAAAAGTGAATTTTCGTTTGCCTTTTTAGAAGAAATACAAGAAAGAATTTAATATGCCCACTTTCTGAGGCCTCCATGAACACCAAAAACAATATGAGATGGCTTTCAGAATAAATAAGAAAAATAGCTTATTCCAATTCGAACTTTAAGGACGAGCTTTTTAACTATGGTTAACATTACTTTATTCAGACAAACCCTAAACAAACAAAATAAGGGTGGAAAGTTAAGAAATATACTGTGGGTCGAGCTACTTATGGTCGGCGCCGGCCATAGAGGACAGACTTAGACATTTAGCATATCAAAAATATTTTTTCCGTTGAGGGCTAAAGTTCAAAACACACGCGTTACTAACCCGAGCAATTGATTAAACGTTCCCAAAAAAACATTCGAAGACGAAAATAAACATCTTGTTCAACAAAAAGTGGTATTGATTACAAAAATGGTGTATATTTCAACGTCTATGAATTAAAATTTTAAATCCACGTCGAAACGTTTTCAGCTATTTAAGAATAATTTATTCGCCGGCTGTAATTTATTCAGTGTTTTTCACGCTTATTTTTTTGACTGAAGACTAAAGTTCAAAACACACCCATTACTCACCCGAGCAATTGACTAAACAGTGTTTTCCCGAAAAACATTCGACGTCGAAAATAAACATCTTGTTACAACATCATTCTTAACAACTATCATAGTTACCTACTTAGTATTTGTTAACAGCGCTCGAAAAAACCAGCAGCGGCAAGTTACCTACATTTGCCTAGATTATGTTAAAAACTCGCGCAAAAAGTAAACACAATGAATAATAGTTATCTATCATTTAACGACGCGCTGACATGCGATATGCAAATGTACTAACAAAATTAGTATATTGTTGCAGCGGAGATTTCGCAACGGTGTGTGCGTCTGTGCGCGCGTGGCGAGGTCCGTGTGTGCGTGTGTTGCTAGGCGGACCCGCGACTAGGCGACGCGCCGCATATGGATGCGGCAAAATTGTGCAATATAAAGTCGGCTTCCCACGGTCCGCGATATCGCGGACGGACGCGGACCAGCTCGCACGACACACTGGGGAGCGTCTCGGTCCGCGGTAGCACAGACGTCTGTGACGTGCGTGGTGCATGGCTGTCGGTCGTCGGCCGGCGTTGACCGTCGGCAGAATCGCGCACCGTGGGAAGCCAGCTTTATAATAACTCCCACACAACACAATCACTTGACCTGGTCCCAAACTAGGATGCCCTGTATAGATATATAAAGAACACTTAGTCTTGTATATTTTGGTCCGGATTAACTTACGTTTATTTTTATCGGACGAGTCCGACCAGGTTTCGCTCCGATTCGCAACCGACGACGCGAGCTCCGTCTCCGCTCACCATGATTAAGCTCTGCGAATCGAAGCGAAACCTGGCCGGACTCGTCCGATAAAAATAAACGTAAGTTAAATTTACAATGTGTAGTGCTTACGAAAGGTTTAGTTCAAAAACACTTAGTCTTTATTGTCCATAAAAAGGAAATTACACAGGTATTTCTTAATGAAAAGTAGATAGATAGAATATTCTATTAAGCCTTCTCTCTGAGAGAGAGTTTGAGCTTTGATCACCACGCGAGCCTACCGCGGATTGACGATTACAAGCGCTCAGGTATTGAATAGCTTAAATAGCTTAGAGAAACAGGTTCCCTCACGATGTTTGGGTTCACATTTAGGGAGCGGTGTAGCTGCTACACGATTAAATAAATAATACTCTTGTTCTATTTCACAGTTTTATGCCTCCTCCATTTGACAAGATAATTACAGACAATGATAAAGATTCGCAGCTCCGCGGCGTAGTCGAAGATACAACAACAATTTTTCAATAAAATTACCGTCTAATCGCCGCATTTACGATAATTACTGCAATACTTATCACCCACCCCATTAGGTCTGTACAAATACATGCAATGCCATTGCTATATCTTAAGCCAGCGTATTATTTGCATAGTTAACTATCCGTGGTCGGTGGTGGCGTAGTCGGGTTGACCCTTGCTTCTCGATCATGAGGGTCTGGGTTCGAACCACGCATGTACCAATGACTTTTAGTTACGTTCATTTGTTTGTACAGCAACACCATTCGCTAATAAATTGTGCCCGGATAACGGCGACAGGCTTGCCACTTGTCACGTTTGGGACCTAATAAACTCGGCAAAAAATGGGCCCAGTTCTAGTGATTGGTGCCTCTTCCTATCCCCTCGGGATAGGCAGAGGGACTCGGGCGTGAGTTTATTTATTTGTTTTAACTATCCGTTGCCGAGCTTTCTAATTAATCCTTTGTACTAATTTTGTAAAACCTGTAATGTATCGTAAATATTTGACGAATACGTATTAAGTGTACCGCCAGCATTACGGAAAAACGAAGTGGTCTGAAATAAATAAATTATACAGTGTCGATAGGACATCAGCTTTAGGTACTCTACCCGACTGGGGAGAAAAAAAAAACTCCAGGTCTTGGATGTTTACATGTTTGTGACGTCGCTGTTTCTGGTTCCCACGACACAGGGTATCCCAGTATGGGGCCAGAAGCAATGTATGTGCCTGTATGTAAATGTTTGTTTGTTTATTATTTAACTGCCTCGTTGGTCAAGCCGTTAAGGCGCTTAGCTACCAAGAAAGAGTTCGTGGGTTCGATTCCCACTAGGGGCCGCCGACATTTGCAAAAATGGCCTTAGTCGGGGTGTTTTTCCATTTTTGTAATTCCCTTGCTTGGTTACCGTATTACAGGGCATCCTAGTTTGGGACCAGGTCGAGTAATTGTGTTGTGTGGATATTATGGTATTATTATTATTATGGGCAACTTTACTTTGCAACGAAAACGTACAAGAGTTGATAGACTATCACCTGTGCTGTTTTACGAACGAGGATAGCCACTGAGTGTTCTGGGGTGCGGACGTGTCCCTTGTTGCTACGTTTTAAATTAAATTTTAGTTATTGCTTCGACTTCTATCGAGTGTTTAAATTTTGGAGAAACATCGGCCCCTCTCGTTTCGTCCAAGGGGAGGCCCCATATACGCCAGCGGCCATGTTGCCTGGTGTCGGACCTTTCACTCGCCGAGCCCACTGGGTGAGAAAGCCACAGTACCTATGAGACAGGGTTCGAGGTGCGGCGCGAGATTCGAACCAGGAGCGCGCATAGTGCCGTCGGAGCGTACACCACTGGGCCAAGCGGATTAGACTGGAGGCTGCGAAAGTTTGCTTTGCGTTCGGCGGACTGACTCTGCCGGCTGGCTTGAAGGACCAACCGCATTGTTTTGTACGCGCGCCACACGACTGTGTGAGTGCTACGAGCGAGAACCACATCGACGGGCGACACCTACGCGCAGCTAATACTACAGGTTACGCATACACACACACACACACACACGTACACCTACAGTTACTACTGTTTAAACTGAAAAATAATTACAACGATGCCCTTCAAGCTCGAGCGTACCCCGCAGAAGGTAAATGTGCCGCCGTCATCCGGGTCTCCGCTGTCGGCATCTTCTTCGGTGCCAAATTTGACGCAACATGAAGGACGACCTTCGGTCGATCTTAACGTTACTACCCGATACAGACACCCCCGACTTATTGACGACGACGACGGGGGATCTTCTGACCCGCTACGTGTCCTGGGACTGGAATTGCGTTTGTTAAGGGAGGAGATGCAGGGTATGCGGAGGGATATTCAGGAGTGCCGGCAGGAGGTCCGAGATTTCAGGGACGGCCTAGGGGTTTGCAACCAGCGTATTGACGCTATAGAATTGCGGGTCGACGGCATGGAGAGGAAGGTCGCGGATGTCATAGTATCAGCGGGAACGAAAGTCTTGGAGGACGCGATTAATAATCTTCAAATGGAGCTTCACGATCGCGACCAGGACATGCTGGTCAACGACGTGCAGATCACTAACATCATGGAGGAGCGCGGTGAGAGCCCTATTCACGTTGTTACATTGATCGCAACCAAACTTGGTGTGGCTTTAGAGGAGCGCGACATAGTAAGCGCGGAGCGGGTCGGCCCGCGCGGCGAGGTGTCGGAGGAGCGCGGCCGCGGCCTCTGGTCGTGCGACTGGCGCGGCGGCCCACGCGGGACGCTTTGCTGCGCGGGGCACGCGTTCGGCGCACCGCTACGACGGCGGACCTGGAGCTGAGTGTCTCGACTCCATGCCTGGCGTTGGGTGTGGACGAGAGACGGGCGGGTTTACGTGCGTCGCGCCGAGGGGCAGCCGGCTCATAGGATCCGTAAAGAGAGCGACATAGCCGTTATTTTTAAAAATGAAGAAGTTCGGTCCACCAAATCTTCCTAACCATATTTTATTTTGTTGTATCCGTTTTATTTTGTATGTCATGACTGTTGTATTAATTGAATGTGCTGAGTTTTTGTCGCGGTGTGTCTGTGTTTCCGTTCATGATAATTACTTTTCTAAAATGAAGTTGTGGCCTGGTTATCAAATATCTATACAGGGTGTTAAAGAACTGCAGCCAGAGCCGAAACGTATGCATATCTGACAACAAATTAAGATACTTTAACCAAAAAATACCGCTGCCGGGTGTGGACGGGTGACGGCACGCGGCGACCGCGAACGATTCGGTCTCAAGTCACTCACTCGTCTATCGTTTGATTGACGCACTTATGCCTGTGCAATAAGAGCTACTATGGGGTACCCTATTTTTTGAAGCTCAGTTGAGTAGGTATGGACAAGATACGGCTCGAACTGGCGACCGTCCACTTGAAGACAAACGCGCGCCCGGTGCAACGTTTGGCGGTGAACCAGTTGTAACAGCCCTTCCCGTGCTGATACTCGCTTCAGGTCGTCGAAAACTGCGATGATCTTTTCTCGCATGTCCTCAGCGGTCTCACATGGGCGGTCAAACACTCGCTCTTTAACATAACCCCATAAAAAGAAGTCCAGTGGGGTTAAGTCGGGTGAACGTGCTGGCCAAGCGCGAGGACCATGGCGACCGATCCAGCGACGGTCAAACAGCTCATTTAGCCGCTGCCGCACCAGCAGCGTGCAGTGTGGTGGCGCGCCGTCGTGCTGGAACCACGTTTGCTGCAACCGAGCCAGGGGCATTTCGTCAAGGCAATCTGCTACGTAACCGTTGAGCAGCTCCAAGTAGGCAGCACCATTCATTCTGGACGGCAAAAAAACAGGGCCCAGAATTTTTTCGCCAACGATACCGGCCCACACATTCCACTTCCACCTTGTCTGGAACCCCGTCTCCTGTATCTGGAATGGGTTCTCGGAACTCCACCAATGGGCGTTTCTCCGGTTCCACATACCGTTGTTGGTGAAGGTGCTTTCATCAGTGAAAATAACATTTTGAACAAAATCCGGGTCATTTTCATTGTGCTGCAGTAACCACCTGCAATACGCCATACGGCGTCCTGCATCGCCTGGCACTTGTTTGTGGATTTTATAGGGCCGCTGTCTATCCTTCTTCAGAACCTTCCACACTGTGACGTAAGACACCTGATGCCGCGCACGATGACCGAACACCCAAGCGCGGGCTCTCTTCCATCACAGAGAGGATTGCCTGTTCAGTTGCAGGATGTATTTGAGGAGCACCGCCTTCTGGAACGGGCACGACCGGCTGATTTTCCAAGACCCGATAAACGGCTCGTAGAATCACCCTGGATTCCGTTGGCTGATGAGCGTTGGGGTATCTGATGCCGTACAAACGCTGGGCCTCAGCTGCATTTCCCTCTGCTATGCCGTAGCAGAATATCATATCCAGATACTCCCTAGCACTGTATTGATAAGGCATTGTAGTTTAGTAGCACAAAGAGCGCAGTACACAACTAAAAAAACCGCATAACTGGGACGTTAAGGGAAATAAATATCAAAAAATAAACATAAATTATATTTTAAATGAAACCTAATGACAACTTGTCATTTGGCACCGAATTTGGTGAAGTAAGAAATCAAATAATAAAAAATAAACGCGTGCGCTCCGATCACCAGTCACGCTGCACTTCAGGGCGATGCGAAATGCCCTATTACTGCGAAATGCCTTATTACTTGTATGTGTGGGTGGCCCCGTTGTGTCTCGCGTCCCCGTTATGCCATCCTCATCATAGGACTTATTTTTCGTATAACAACATGTAGTAAAAAAACGACCAATTCCAACAGACAGAAAGAGCACTTGGGTCCCGTAAAACCAGATTTTTAATAGCATACCACAGATTACGTATTGTGTGATAGTACGGAGCCCTCAGTGCGCGATTGCGACTCGCACTTGGGCGGTTTTTTAATATTTGCATTCATCATCAACGCATTATGTCCCCACCGAGGGGCACGGGTCTCTTCCCTGAGGAAGGTGTAGTGTAGGCCATACTCCACCACGGGGGCCAAGTTCGTATTGGCAGAAGCTTGTAAGACTGGTCTCACTGTCAGAAGTTCTGAAGTCGCCCTAAGGCCTCTGACTTGGCTTAACGACTGCCATTTATCGACGACAGCCGGCACCAACTGCTTAACGTGCCTTGCGAAGCACGGAACCGCCCGGAAAAATGCCACTAGCGTTAGTCATAGAATGGTCACCCATCCATGCGCTGAACGCGCCCTATGTTGCTTAACCTTCGTGATCGCTTAAGGCAGCCGGGACTACGAGCGATTCGAATATGAGCGTAGGACAGGTTAGATATTTTGTGGTAGGACGGAACCCTCTGTGCACGAGTCCAACTAGCACTAAGCCGTTTTCTTTTTTATAACAAAAATCTAGTTAGGTATACTATCAATGATATTAGGTAAAATGGATATTGCTGCTCGGCGGCAGCGGCTGTTTCTTGTTGCTACCGCCGCTACACCGCGGTGTGCAGCGCGCGCCGTCTGCAGCGCCGCGCTGCGGCGGTCAGCAGCAGCGCGTGTTGTAGGTCGGTACTTTGTGCGCCGCCGGCGCCGGCGCCGGCAAACCGCGACAGCGTGTGGATTGTTTATCAAACACAAGCTGCCATTCAACGGAACCATGTTCGGTTTGATACCTACTTCTGTCCGAATATTCTTGATTGACGTTATTTTTTGTGTTAGGTTTTCGTAATAGGTAAGTAGGTAGGTATGTCCTCCCGTTAAATTGACAAATCATCATCAACCCATTATGTCCCCACCGAAGGGCACGGGTCCCTTCCATGAGGAAGGTATAAGGGCCAAGGGGCCAAGTTCGGATTGGTGGAGCCTTGTAAGACTAGTGGCTGGTCTTACTGTTAGAAGTTTTCAAGCCGCCCTAAGGCCTCTGACTTGGCTTAACGACTGCTATCTATCGACGGCAGCCGGCACCAACTGCTTAACGTGTCTTGCGAAACATGGAACGGCTCAGAAAAATGCCACTAGCGTTAGTCATAGACGGTGACCCATCCATGGACTGAACGCGCCGTATGTTGCTTAACATTAGTGATCGTTTAAGATCACTCAGGCAGACCGGGCTACGAGCGATTCTGGACGAATACGATGGTGTAACTTCGGAAATTTTACTAGACTAATGTTTCATTAGAAACTCGATTCTCCTGACATCACAAACTTATTATTATTCCAGATTTGACGAGTTTGTGATGTCAGGAGAATCGGGTTCATACAGAAACATTAGGTTTGTAAAATTTCCGGACTTACACCACTGTCATTGTAAATAAATGGTAGCTCTTACTACGCACGGGATACGTGCGACAATCGAACGAAATAACCTACTTACGTGCGCGAGCGTCCGGTCGGCCCGGGTCAAGGAACCCACGCGAAACACCTGATAGCGGGTGAGGCGCGGGGCGCTCGGTCGAGTGCCGCGCCGCGTGCGATAGTTGCGTAGCTATGTTTATGTGATGGATGGATACGACGACCTTTGAAGGGTTGCGAATAGATTGCGCGGTGAATTTTCAAAATCGGTTTTTGTTTTGAAATATTGATAATTCACATGGACTTTCTATGGGAGAATTATTGTTTATACGATTCTAGTTCTATTTCTGCAAAAAAAATGTAAAAAATAGGCCCGACTTTACACCTCAATATCTCGTAAACCGTTGATTTCCCAGCTATGGTGTTTTAAGAAAAAATGTTCGGTATGATGTAGAGAATGCGTGGTTTCCCGATCCGGCTGCGGTTCTTTAACACCCGGTATATTATTTATCATTTAAAATTTATGTATTTAAATTTGGATTACTGAAAATACTTAATAATATATGTATAATATTTATCAATAAAAAGTATAGTTTACTTAGACTCCGCTATGTATGTAAGTATATTTATAATGCCTAACTCAAAGTCCTTTAGAGTTGGTCTATTCAACGCTGGTTCGCTAGGAACGGGACACGATGAGTTTATCGTAGCCATGGGTAATCTCTCAGGTGACTTAGTGGCAATAAATGAAACGTAGCTTCGTGAAGGAGAGGAGGGCCGTGCGCCTTCGGTGCCCGGCTACCGGCTGCGCCACATCCCGCGGCCGCGCGAGCTGCGTGCGCGCGGCGGTGGCGTCGGCTTCTATGTGAGGCGTGGCGTCGCCACCGGGCTTTGTACACACCCGCCCGCGCCTACTACGGTGGAACAGATGTGGCTACGTGTAAATGCTGGTGGGAAGAAACTTCTGGTCGGGACGGCCTACCGTCCCCCGTGGCTACACGCTGACACCTTCTTTGATGCGATCACAGACTCCGTGACTTCCATGACTGGTTACGATCGTGTCTTGTTAGTAGGTGACTTTAACATTAACTATACCGACTCCTCCGATAGGAATCATTCATGTTTGACTCAATTTTTAACATCTCTTAGTTTGACCATAATCAAGTTAGATTGCATATTTTGTTCTAGTTCTGCTGGAGAAGAAATCTTTATTTCATCCATTGTTATTATGTTTAATTGTTTATATTTCACACTATAGTTACATGTATATGTATGTATATATTATTGTGTCTTTTTATAATATGTATCTATGCATTTGTGTTATAATACATGGATATGAATTGAATATACGTACGCTGTTTATGTAAATTTATTATTTTTCTCTTTAAATTTTATATTTTCATTTATTACGTTTTTTTCTTATTTATTAGTTTGCAACAGGCCACACTGCACTCTGGAGCATTTAGGGCTATTGGCACTGACTGAAAATCAGCGCTGAGGGTTCCCGCCCTCAGCACTATGCTGAGTCAGCTGCCATTTGCAGCAGCAGAGACACACCGCGACAAAGTTTGTTAAGTGTTTTTATTGTTTTTTTTTTTATTGTTTTGTCTGTTGTTGCAATAAACGTTTATCTTTCTTTCTTTATTTCTATGTTAATATAATTAAATTATATTAATTAAGAACAAAATTAGTAAATTATAATCAGTATGAGTAAAACTGGCTTTGAAAACTACATTAATACTTAGGAAGTATTCTAAACTTATTTGACTTCTATACAGGGTATTAAAACTGCGATCCGAGCGATGAAGCAGGCATATTGTATGTTCCTAAACAAACTGCTTCATTCATAAAATGCCGAGAAATCTACATTTATTAGGTTATATCGATACCCATCGACCTATACTCGTACCTACCTACTCTACCAAAGAGATCGATCGTAGCGATAACACCACTAGTATTATGCTATAAAATTTGTATTGTTCTTCAATATAATGTGTATTTAAGATTTATAATCTAAAATTTCTAATCCGAAAATAGAATCGTCACCCGCGGCCCCTACCCTCGAGAATGTGTTTGCTGCAGTGATTGTTTCCTTAAACAAAAGCTGCGGCGAAAACACGGCGTTTTTATAGAGCTGCCCTAAATAAGTGAAGCCTGGAAGTCAGTGAGTGATGTATGGACAGCAATCACGCAACGCGAGCGGGCCAAAGCCTCCAGAGGGACCAACCCTAGCTGGCCAGAAGGACCGCTCTGGCGTGCACACAACACATACAAGCCAGAAAAAACACTCTAGCGCGCATATACCTAACACTAGCTGGCCCGAGGGACCACTCTGGCGAGCACACAGCACTTACGAGCCACAGGGAACACTCTAGCGAGCATACAACACTAGCTGGCCAGAGGGACCACTCTGTCGAACGCCCAACACTAACTGGCCAGAGGAACACTAGCAAGCTTTTTATACGAGCTGAACCGAGTGTTGCCATAGTGGTTGCATGTATTTATTTATTTTAGTATGTATTTATTTATTATTACGTCGTATTTGTATAATATTTCCCATCTGTATTATTATTATTTATTTATCTGTTTATATACCTAGGTTTAAGTAACTAAATAGTATTATTTAATATTTAAGTTGCACTACCTGTACATTTTCATCATTACTCAGGTTATTTGGAAGATAATGCTAAGTAGCATTAAGCTCTCATATGTGCAAAACTTGTTTTGATCCAATAAAGAATTTTAATAATAATAAAAGTTTTGGTTCGAAAATCTTTTTTGTTTTAGTAATTGACACATTTCTTCTTCAGGTCATTTACTTCATGCTACGTATGTTTCTGTTTGTGGAGGGAAAGCGAAATCTAAGCTACATACATAAACTCACGCCTGTATCCCAGAGGGATAAGCAGATACTAAGACTGCCATCTGCCACGATCCTGACAGATCCCTTCCGCTTCAATGAAATGCCAAATGTATGTATTCAAATTTTCGAAATCGTATAATGTATGGGAGGTAACTGATCTTAGGTTTCACATAAAAAGAAAGATACACTTTCAAATCGAAGGGAAAATACAAACTCGTTGAGCATCGTATCGAACTCGTATTTCTTGATCTACACATGTCGACTATTAAGGTTTGTCCTAGATTACCGAGATGACTTTTACAATGTACATAGCATCCAAGTGTGCGTGTGCCGTAGACCATATCCACTACGTATATTACAGTTTTTGTCGAGAGATATCCGTTCTGTGGCTTCTTTTTGCCAACAAACAATTTCTCACGCACCCATCCGAAAAAACTAACTTAGGGCTCCTACCTCCTACTCGTTTGAAGTTTAATGATTCTCCTCAGGAAGGGAGGGTCGAGGTCAAACGGTCAATGAAGCGTGTAAGTAAGGGTGTCCCGAGCCGCTTCTCCTAAATTACAGAAAATAATTTCAAACTGCACTAAAAAGTTTTTCAATAGGCACATTTATCAAGATAGGCAGGTAAACAAAAGTATAAATAACTGGCCCCTCCCATTACGGCATTGCTCCACTGAACCCCGGGAACAATGGGGCGCGAGCCTCGTAAATCTCTCCTCAGTATTGTTTCTCCCCTCTCGCTCCCTCGGGCCGGTCTCCGGTCTCCCCGTCCTTGTCACTCTTCAGGCCACAACATGGGCCCAGGTGATAATTCGGAAAGTTTTCGTATAAACAGTGTCTTCAGCGCGTAACCACATACAATCATTCAGAGCATAGCTGCGTTTCAAATTGATTAGATGTTGTTCTTTGGAACGTTTATGTCGGCATGATATTGGTCCCGGAAAATGAAGTAATTCTGGCTGCTTGTAAGTTTTTGATACACCTGTGATCAGTTATCTTATTCTAAAATTATTAAAATCGAGTAGATCTTACTTAAGATCCTATAATAACATTTATCTTCAACTGCTAATTAGGTACTATACTTCAGAGATGTATCTCTAACTAACGATCATCATCAACCCATTATGTCCCCACCGAGGGGCACGGGTCTCGTCCCTGAGGAAGGTATAGGCCATACTCCACCACGGCGGCCAAGTCCGGATTGGTGGAGGCTTGTAAGACTAGTGGCTGGTCTTACTGTCAGAAGTTTTCAAGCCGCCCTAAGGTCTCTAACTTGGCACCAACTGCTTAACGTGCCTTGCGAAGCACGGAACCGCTCGGAAAAATTAGTCATAGACGGTGACCCATCCATGTACTGAACGCGCCGTATGTTGCATAACCGTAGTGATCGTTTAAGATCACTCAGGCAGCCCAGGCTACGAGCGATTCAACTAACGATAATTGTTATAAAAAAAACTCTTCATTGTGGAATGAAGTTACAAAAAGCGCTGACACTTAAACTAGAAAACCTGTTTCATAAAAGCCAGTGAATACCCTTCTTCAATCTTTTTTTAGCGAAATTACTTATAAATTATAAAAAATAATAATGCCAAAATACGTCCACAACCATTTCGAAACAATAACGCTATGGCTGGCCGTCTAACCCACTTGCAGGCAGCCCAATTGTCGGTGGAACTACGCGATAAGAGAAGGCGATCGGGAGAGCTATCAGTGGCTTGCATCTCCTATTGCAGGAGCTATGAATACGTGAGTGCATATTAATTCTTCGATAGCGATCGCGCGTGCCTCCTAGCGCACGCCGGGCGCGTCTCCACTGCCCGCGCCCGAACGGGCTGACAGATTTCAGACGTACAGATCTAGACACAAGACGGGAATATTCTTTACTGTTAGGGTTCAGTACTTCAAAAGGAAAAAACGGACCCTTAGAATCACTTTGTTGTCCGTCCGTCTGTCTGTCTGTTCCTTTAGTACTCCCATACACGTTCCCACGCGTGGGAGTATCGTATTGAAATTAAAACCATGTACCCAAGTGTACAGTCCCTTCAAGCTATGAAAAAATGAAGCTTCGAAGTATATGCATCAAAAAGAGACGTTTATACCCCAAAAAAACATGTACTTTCCGTTGACTTAGAACTACTAAAGGACAACGGCAAATGGTGTACCGCCCTATTAAAATAATGTTTTGGGGTTATATTTTCCCAACTTTAGTATTTCGCAACGGGCTCTTTTTTCAGTTTTTCAAATAATGTTTTAAAGTTGGGGGAAGAAAATAAGAAAATAATTAAATAAAACGCAATTTAGAAACAGAACGTTCCGTTTCTTGCGATTCCATCGATTGTTTTATCTTGCAAGCTCAGAATAATCTATGCATTCAAGCCAAGAAAAAAACAACTGTCATGTCAAAGCGTTGTCAAAGTGAAAATAAGTAGAGTTCGGTTCACGAAAGAAGTCCCAGAGTTAATGAATTTTGGCTTTTATTTTTATACTAGCTGTGCCCCGCGGTGTTACCCGCGGTTCATCGATTTTCCCGTAGGAATAAGATATTTCCCCGCGGTAAAACGTAGCCTATGTTTTAATCCAGGGTATCGGCTAACTCCATACCAAATTTTATTAAAATCCGTCCAGCCGTTTCAGCGCTAAAGACTGACAAACATATAAACACACACACAAACTTTCACGTTTATAATATTAGTGTGATTATTACGGATCTTACCGTGGGACTTGTTTGGTGAAACAATCTTTAGGTTTCTGTGGAACTGCTTCGGGCAAAAATAAAAAAAAAGAAGATACTTGCCATCTCAACAACAAACTTGACATGGCAGAATCCTAGGGGTGCTATTATAAAATAATTTAATTGAATTTAAGTCTCGTCACTCTTCAGGAAAAAACATACTTCGTTTTTATTGTAACTGAAAGATTTAATCGTGGCAGAGAAGCAATAAGAAGTTATTGTTGCAACTGCATTGTAGGGCTGAGAACTGTGGGGTGTTGCTCCCATGTGATGAGTATCATCTGGTACCTGGGCTATGCTCTCCATGAGGGAATGACGCGACCAGCATATGTGCATAGGTATGTACGTGTGTGTATATTAGAATGATTTTGTTTTAATTATTTGTGTAGGTATTTATCTCTAACAGTCAAGCGAACGGGGTCGTAACATAACCTCCAAACTTCTTAAAAAAACAACCTTAACTTAGGACTCCCAACTTTATAAAAAAAAGAAAATTAATAGAACGAATTCTAAATACAATGATCTATTAAATGTAAATATTTCATGTTTCAACAAGACTTTTTGTAGGTGTACGAGACTTCCACTGAAGCCTGCCATTCTCCTTTGGCAGGTCATATTATCTCATACAAGTAGAGATCTGTAAATCTGGATATGAAACATTTGTAATTCAATAATAAAAAAATAGTTGGGGAAAAACTCTGAACAAGTTTCCTCGATCTAACCCGTCCGCGACATCTACCACGCGGCAACCACACACACCGCGGCGAATCGTGTTCATCTATGTGGGTGATGATGATGATTTCCTGTTATCCCTTACCAGGGACATAGGGCTCGTAGAAGGGATCTCCATTTCTCGCGGTCTTGTGCGGCAACTTCTAACTCCTTCCAGTTGAGTTCCATCTATATGGGCACTTTGTAACAACTCAAAGCATTATTGGAATAGGTAACACAAAATCTAAAAACCATTTCTTCAGTATCATGAGGTTCCAACCACAATGGGAGCTGAATGTTTGAGGAAGAGTCTTCAACGCGCAAGAATAAAAACTCCACTGAGTTCTAAATCCTTCTTCTTTGTTTAAAATAAAGTGTTCTTAGTTTAATGCAAAAGAACCGTTTCAATTGTATTTATTTCACAATGACATCGATATAAGGATTTTTTTAGTTTTTATCATGGTGTATTCCAATCATGGCCAAAATCATGGTGTTGCGGCAAGGAACGGAAGATTGGACTACACCAGCACGTCATTAAAGTCTTAGGCCGTTCTATCAAAAAGTTGTATCGTGCCCTAAGCATAGTTGTGGAGCCGCGGCGTAATTACCCGCGCGGTCTGGCGTGGAGCGCGGAGCTATCGACGGATCGGAGCGCGGAGACACAGCCCGCTGCTTGCCCGGGCTGCTCCCAAGCGGCGCAGAGCTGCCCACTTCTCCTAGAATTTATTATGATGACGTTGAGTTGCCTACTCCACCTAACGCGGACTGCTTCAATGAGGGGCGCAGCTGCTATATGTCGTCATCTCAGGGCCGGTTTCTGAGTTGAGTATTTTCACTAAGTAAATATTTAAATGTAGTGCTGTCTCGTCAAATTTCTCACAAAAGAGTGTGACAGAACGTTACTTAAGTATTTCGAGGGTATATTGCGAGAACCGGATAAGTGCAAAAATTAGAAAAAAATGAGTTAATTACACAGGCATACATAATTTTTTATGCTTTTTTATCTGGCAAAACCACATATCTGTAGGAGCAGTTTTAACGGTTATTTTCTTGTTGAGAAACGGCTATTTGACAATCTTTTGTATAAAATTACGGGCAAACTATGCTATCGTCCTTTAAATTGGAAACTAACGAAATATTCTACAAGGAGAACAAAGTAAGGAAATTTATTATTTTATCGTTGAAAAACAATCGTTAGGGAATGCCGTAATACGTAGCAGGTAGATCAGTGCATATGCTTTTATTTGGTTTTACCTGTCCACAGATGCCAAATTTTCCGTTATTATTGACAGGTAAAAAAGAATAACAGTGCTTTATTTTGTTTTGCGAGTCTGCAAAATTATGAAATTCGATGCTACCCGTCAATGTCAAAAGCGGCTAAGGTCCCATACTATGTTCTGTTTTAAAGTGATTTTATGTTTCTATTACCTGGGATTCATTCGAAAAAGAAGAAAAGTTATATTCTACGACGCATTGTCGTCGTAGTCGTCCAGAGGAAAGAAGATAGTGTCATTAATAATTAATAATAGTGACAAACCAGGTAGTTATGCACCATTTACTAATTTTTACGTTATCATTCTATAGCTTTTTAAGATAAGACTTTTTTGCTATTTCGAAGTGAGTGAATAGTGGATCTTAGAACTTAATTATAATTACAAATGAAAAGAAGTCTTGAGGAGCCACCTGGACACCAAATCACTGCCTTTGCTGAAGTGCATGATATCACAAAACGTGCACCTTCGAAGCGTTCACTGTTGGGTATGTAGTAATAAGTATAAAAATAACTATATTAGGTACTTGGACGCATTTTAGTACGATGATTATAGGATCCAATGCTATGGCGTGACATGAATAAGGCCTACGTTCAGCAGTGGGCATAGGCTGAAGATTGATTAAAATATTTTATTCACCTATTTGTGTCAGGTTAGTAACTACTTACCTATTGAATTTAACAATATAATTACAGATTCTTCTTCGCCTACTGATAGTGATGAGGAGCCACCAAGACACAACCTCACTGCTATTGCTAAAGTGCATGCACCTCATGAAACCAAGAAACTGGAAATTCCTCAGAAATTTTCTTAGTTATATAGATAAAAGTAATGCTTAGTAGGCCATTCAGATTTCCGACCATACTACTATAACAAGACTGCGGTTTCCTTACTGTTAGACAGCTTTTTGTGTTGCAAATGGTTCTCCGAAAGCTCGTCTCTCTCTATGCCCTACGATCCCCTAATGCTTAAGAGGCGCCGTTTGACCGCGTATTTCCAATAGAACCGACCTGTTTTTATGTGCTGGGCACTTGCATTTATAATAAAATAAATAAAGGCCTTAATATATACTGTCTTCTTCTTGGAAAATGCAAAGACCTAACAAAGAAATGGCTCCTTAGTCTTGACTACCCAAAAACGGAAGGATCCACTGAAAACTATACAGTAAAAGACTCACAAATGAAAATATCCTAGCCCATTCCTGTCATTCCCATTCTTTCTTTTCTTCCTTACACAGACAAGCGTAACACAAACACCGGGAGTGTTTGTGTTTCTATACCTACATCTCACAACACTTACCAAATTGTATAAGTAATTTAATTTGTATTTTTATTTATAGAATTTATGTTACATTAATTATTTAAATAATGCATACAAGTGTACAGTTTATTGAAAGCTAGCGGTAGTTGGCGTTGACATCTGAAATACAGTGCTTACCACTAGTTCAGATGTCGTCGTTTTTCCTTAAATATAGGTACGTAATTTGGACTGTAAATGAAGAATGAATGAAGACTGTAAATGATACAGAAGAAGTTGAGGAGAAAGCTTTGTCTTCTGATGAAAAATTATTTTTTATTGCTAATTTTGTTTTCTTGTTTGGTATTCTTTACCATTATAACGGTGCAGTTATTGCTTCGTTTAGTTTTTGTGCTGAATTAAATATAATTGACACACTAAAGCGGTTATATCGTTTTATTATGACAAACTTTAAAAAAACGTATACAGGTAAAAACGATTAATTGTGGGAAATTGAGCTAATTTTCCTCTTAATATTTGGATAATTTGAATTTTGTCATGACAAATATATTTAATAATTCGCTATGCACCAAAATTAGTATTCCAGTATACTAAATTAGGGTTTCTAGAGGAGTTATAGCGTATTGAGAATATACAGGCAAAACCAGATATCTTCACCACCCTGGTACCTCATTTCCCATTTTTTTATGACTTTAATACCATTTTATGTACTTCTAATAGGGCTAAAATATTGTCAAATGAAATAGTTACTTACAGAATTTATATCTTTTTCATTATAATGTTACATGATGTAACTAATATTTTTCAAATATTCAAATCCCTTTTTTCTCATTTTGACAAATCATGCACTTATCCGGTTCTCGCAATATACCCTCGATTTACTTTGATAGATAGATAGATAAAACTTTTATTTCCATAAGACACACACACGTACACATATCATCACATATTGTGTGATGATATGTGTCACATCACATCACATCACTTTGTGATAATTCTGAACTCAGAAACCGGCCCTCAGAGGCTCATACTCTTCATTCTTACTCCGCTGCCTTAGCGACCCGAAGTGGGTCTCTTGGCCTCTGATAGAAGTCACGAAGTCAGTTTTGTCTCTGCCACAAATGGTCTCCTGTCAGCTGTCTACTTAGTGCTTATGCAGGCGCCACTCCTCATGCCTTACGATATATCGTGGGTTAAGAACCAGAGTAGCGTAAGGGCAAAAATTGAAAAAAAGTCAAAATTATTGCAAGCAGACAAACTTCATTTTGGCAGTAAACAAAAATAATTTTTTGGATACGTTTTTTTTGTACTAAGCAAGCGACTCACAATATCGATCCAGTTTTTTGGCACATAAAAATACGAAGGATTTAAAAGCGAATGGCGAAAAAATTTTTTTTTACAATTTTTGCGCTTTCGCTACTCTGGTTCTTAACCCACGATATTTCTTGAATGTTATAAGCTATCTATATTTAGGCTTTAAGAGAACTACTAAGTTACGTACATTTGTGAAGTTATAGTAGCAATACAAATCCCTGACGATAAAGGGAAACATCGTAAGAAAACCCTAGTGTCTGAGGTATTTACATGCGCTTGCTACGTACATTGGCCATACTATGACGGTAAGTACGGAAATGTCAGGTCTAACTAGAACTAGAACTGGGTAACTTGCGTCTAGTTTAGATTTGTGTTATGTTTTCGGCGTTTCCTTCCTGGAAACACAAAAAAATTAAAAAATAAAGTTACTCTTTTTTTTTACACACCCTCTTTTGCCCCGAATTCATTTAAAAATCCTCTCAGCACTAAACGTCTTATTACCGGAATGTCCAGTCGGTCCGTTAAGTCTATTTCCCTGAACGTCCATTCCCTTATAGTCCACTTCGTTAATAGTCCACTTCCCCGTGAGTCCACTTCCCTAGTAATCCACAATCCTAAATGTCCACTTCCCTGAACGTCCACTTCCATGAACGCCTGTTTTCATGCTCAGTTCTGAATGTGCTGTATCTTTTCTAAATAGGTTACATGTGAGAAAAATAACGTACGACTCACTGTTTTTTGTTTAATATAAAATAATACATGAAAATACAGTGTTTTCCGTGGTCCCGGTGGGTCGACCCATCACCGGGTCTACGTATCATTTTAACTACCCGTGGACCCATGGCATTAGGGATTGTTCCCCGGACTTCTGACTTTATGAATAATAAATGAAAACGAGTTACTACAATTTGGAATTTATGAGATATTGAATTTTTGTTCCGACTGGTCCTCTCCAGACCGTCTAGCCAGTCACAGAAAATACTAGGAGTAGATACCTGTAAATATAGCTTCAATTTCAGCACGGACTTATAAATAATTATATAATTACACAGGAAAAAGGCTATTTACTCTCTTTGTAATAAGTGATATCTTTTGACTTATCTTATGGCAACACGACTAAACCTCTTAGCAGCTATGTCCCCTAGTACTTTTTGTGACTGGCTAGGTGGTCCGGAGAGGACTAGCCGGAACAAAAATTAATATCTTATCGCAATAAGAAACTCTCCCATTATGGAAGTTGACGTTCAGGGAAGTGGACATTTAGGATTATGGACTATCGGGGAATGGACTTTCAGGTATATGGACTATCAAGGAAGTGGACCTTCAATAGACTTAATGGACGGACTGTAATAAGACGTTGAGTGCTCTGCTGAGAGTTTAAAAATTTCGGAATTCTCCAATTACGAAAATCATACTAGATTTAATTTTTTACAGATTTTTTTGTATTCAAAATAAAGTTTTTATGCATATACACTCAGTATATGCATAAAAATATTATTTTACGAGATAGCGCTGTACGGTGCAAGTTGTGACGCTATAGTTTGAGCCAAATCTTTAAGGCGCGCTTTTAACATGGTCTCTCTGATTATAATAATAAAATATGTTTTAATACAAAATCTCCACTGTGAACATCATGTTCCTTTCAAGTGGGTCAGGAAAAGCACCATTAAGGAAGAGCCCTGCATTGTCGCCGGCACACCGCGTCCACTGAAATGGTAAAATCTATCTAATGCTGTTGCTACGCCGGCCAGACTGCGGAACATGCAGTCGACAGCACCTCAACCTTCACATTTTAGTTGGAAAGTCGGCCGTAATGCACCGCAGTAAAGTGCATGGGTATATAGGTAGGTGTATGGGCTGTCGACTGTACCAGCCCCATATCGTTTAGCTCCGGGAGATTCGATGTTCGATAATATTTTTATTTAATTACGCGCTACAGTTCCGTTCACGAACCCTTTACATTTCTCTCTGTTAATTAACGACAACATTTGGTCACCTGGCGCACCAAGCGCTCGTTTTTATAGGCTGTTTGTACATGTTTATGTGTAGTTAATGAGAGAAAAACATCCGAAAGTCACCCTTGATGTCCTCGTCATAATTCCTGGTGTTAAGTCTTACTGCTTTTCCGTAGAGATCATTATTCCAGAAGCGTCTTACCTCCTGCGTACTACGATGATAACAGGGGAGGAGTGATAGATAGGGGTTGGAGTAGGAGTAGTCAGTTGCTATATTTCGCGCATCAAATCCTGCACGATTCTAATCGTCTGTCAAATTCCCTACTAACTGCAATCGTATCGTATCACAATCGTCAGGATTCAGACGAGTGTGAAATAAAATGAAAATACTTTATTGTAAAACGGTTACAAAACATGTTTTTTGGGTCCCAAACTAGGATTCCCTGTGCTATGGGTAGCCAGGCTACTTCCAAAATATATAATAGTATATGGTTCACAATAAGAACAATTGCGTCTAGTGTTCAACACACCCAGGAGTAATAGTTGTTAAGTTTGAAAGTTTTGTCTGTTCTGCAGATTACGTTCCGGATAAGCTATCCGCAACCAGGGCTGCCGTTTGTTCTAAAGGAGAATGGCAGGCTTCAGTGGAAGTCTAGTACACCTACAAAAAGTCGTGTTGAAACATTAAATATTTACATATAATAGATCATTGCATAAGAATTTGTTGCATTCATTTTCTTTTTTTTATAAAGTTGGGAGTCATGTTACGACCCCGTTTGCTTGACTGTTAGATATAAATACCTACACAAATTATTGAAACAAAATCATTCTATTATACACACATACGTACATACCTATGTACATACATATATGTACAAATAAACAGTCAGATAAAAAATCAAGAAACATAATTTGAACCAAATACATTATTACTTACTGCTCAACTAGCAACAGCAGTTTTCTACGTGTAAAGCCACTTTCTCATGTTCTAGGATACTTTAGAACTCTCACCGTAGTCATAGTCTACTATTACTACATAATATACTACATATTTGTATAATTCGAATAACGAAAACAACTTTTTCATTAGATGGTGTTTATTGAGACAGATCTTATCTACATGTAGTACAGAAACGTATGGATAGCGGCGCCTTTTCATTCAACTACACTCTTAAAATAACGTCATCCAAGAAGTTAGCTGGTCGCGTCACTCCCTCATGGCGAGCATTGCCCAGGTACCAGATGATACTCATCACATGGGAGCAACACCCCACAGTTCTCAGCTCTACAATGCAGTTGCAACAATAACTTATTATTGCTTCTCTGCCACGATTACCTCTTTCAGTACAATAAAAACAACGACGACGAGACTTCAATCCAATTAAATTATTTTTTTAAAGCCACCCCTGCCAATGTCAAGTTTGTTGTGGAGATGGCAAGTATCTTCTTTTTCTTTATTTTTGCCCGAAGCAGTCCCACAGAACACCTAAAAGATCGTTTCACCTGTTTGGTGTGATGAAATTCCACGGTAAGATCCTTAATTATATAACAATAAAAGCCAAAATCAATTAAATCATGGGACTTCTTTCGTGAAACGAACTCTGCTCATTTTCACTTTTACATGACAGTTGTTTTTTTTGGCTTGCAAGAACAATCCATGGCGTTCCGTTTCTGTCTGTAAATTGCGTTTTATTTAATTATTTTCTTCCCCCTACTTTAAAAAAATATTTGAATAACTTAAAAAAGAGCCACTTCCGAAATACCAAAGTTAGGAAAATATAGCCCCGAAACATTCTTTTAATAGGGCGGTACACCATTTGCCGTTGTCCTTTAAATCCATAAACGAACACACGCAATATAGGAAAATTTATTTAAATTTAGATCAGACGGCAGCCTTGGTTGCGGATAGCTTATCTGGAACTTTATTTGAACATTGTGAAACAGGGGTTAAAACTGTTTTGAAAAGAATAAATGTAGGTTATTTTCTTAGTTTCTTTTGCGTAATCTTGTGAATAATAACATAAATAATAATAATGACTAATAACTACTAAATATCCGATTTTATCGTAAGACTACAGAAAACCACACAAATGCCCACTTATAACGCAGAAGTAGGGGTATTTTGTTTTTTTTTTTGTTTGAACAATCAACAGTTCTGATTTGCAGCGCTTAATTAGGCTTCTGTGCTGCACAGGTCGTGGTGGGTCAATCTAACTGAAGATAATCTGTCCTTCCGTGTAGCGACGTCGTGCGGGCGGTATTAAGTCAGCTGATAAGTTATCAGGGAGGGGGCCGCCTTTGAGTATAAATAAATACTCGGTTAAACCTCCGTTAACGGCGCGTCGTTTAATTTTACGACTCAGGCTCTCGTCGTTATCGTCATAGAGCAACCGCAGGCTGCCCGCACACTCACTCAATCGACGACAATAGTTTACTCGTTAAAAAGCTCTTCAAAGTCAATTAAACCCGGCAACTTGCGAGTTGGACACGCGTAGCGAGGGTTCCGTACCACTATAATTGTAATAGATAATAGGGTAGTTTCCAGGGTCAAAATAATTTAATTCTATTTAGTCCGTATTTTAGATTATAAAAAAATATTGGATACGTGTGACGTCACTCAGTGCTACAAAATGCAGCACTGAGTGACGTCACACGTAACTTCAATGGGCTATATCTTTGTTATTTTTTGTTTAATCGAAAAAAGAAAAAATACGTAGTTTCCAATATTTTTTTATAATCTAAAAGACGGACTAATTACATTTTTTTAGGAAACTAGCCTATTAAATAGATAGATAGATAGACAGAGAACACTTTATAATATTTTATATTATGTACTTATCTTGCAGATATGTGGTTTTATTTTATTGTTGTGGCGTGCCTGCATGCAAAGACTAATGAATGCCGACGAAGCGAAAATTATCTGTCAGGATCGTGGCAAGTGCTTGTCTTTAGTCTCTGCCTACCTTTCTGGGATACAGGCGTGATGTTTATAACCATAACCATAAATAAAAATATATTATTTCAAGTATATGTATAAATATTAATCCTTTTCAAAGATAGCTATTAAGTAGGTAATTATCGGCCACAGACCTTTCTTATTGTGTAGTTTTCCTTTTTAGAGATACTTATTGTTTTTTTTCTATTGTCATTTTTAAATTTAGCTTTTGTTCTTTCAGTTTAGTATTGATATCGAATGTCAATAATAAGTTTGCAATATTTACTGTTCAAAGCTTTTATTTATTTTTTGAAAAGTATCGCCACCTATACGGTGCTTAATAGTAATTATTGTTCACATAATTTTATCATATAATATAGGGCATCAAATAACTCAAAAGCAATTACACCACCTATGTACTTTAAAAAGGCATGGGCGTTAAAAAATAACTGAACTGATTTCCTATTGAGACTTTTATATATCAGACAGACAGACAAACAAAACAGACGTCATGGACATAGGTAGCATTACGCTGTTTCCTATTTTCTTGTACGGAACCCTAAAGTAGAGTTACAAGTTTACAACTACGGTACTTAAATGGTCGTACGGGTACTTGTCAGTTCAATTAGCCCGCACCCTCAACGAAAAAAGTTTTTTAATTTTACACGGTATTACTTTCCTTTCCAAAGTACGTAACAAGAAGCTTAAATCTTTTGCTCCGCTGAAGACAAAGAGGAAGCTCGGCCGGTGCTTGGGAAAGTTTCCCCTTTCAATCCTTTGTGTGAATTTTTGAGGGAATTCATTAGACATTAAACAGTCGAGTTTGCAACTCCCCTATGGAGAAAGCCGCTCGGGCCACCAACCGAGTTGGACAGAAGAACCGCTCCGCACAATCATGTGCTCTACATTTGTGTGTAAATTTTCTTGGTTGGACCCCCTTACTTAACACGGCGATTTCCATTTCCCATTCTTCTGATTTTCAGTAATTTCAATGTGAATCTACTTATAATGTTAATGTTAGCCGCTGCCTTAGGGCCGAGTGTATTGATTAAATTAGATTATAACTGTACTCTTTATTACAAACAACACATCTAAGTTACATGACAACCTCAGGATAGTCAAGTATAGGAATAAAACATGAAGAATATAGGTAGGTGTACCTAAATTACATAAGCAGAGATCACATTATTAAAAAAATACTTACATAATACATATTTGCATACATACTTGCCACATAAATATATTAAAAAAATACTTATAAATACATATCTATATATTCCTTAGATAGCAGACAGCAATAATAGTTTTAAATTATACATAGATATGACACCAGCTTATTTTTATTAAAGTAGTGACACTTTACAATTAATTTTTCGTTAGTGACTTGGCGTTTCGCACTTTCACTGGCAAGGCATTTGGAAGTGGAGTCGAATTAGTAACAAACGAATTTATCTTATTTGAGTTCATTTATGCTAAGCTGGACGTCGAAATACTAGGCATTTCATTTGATTAAAAAACGAACCGTCTGATGATAGTCTGTCCTTCTGTAAAGATGTTCCTTATTCTATGCCGAAAGCCACTCGAAGCTTGTATTGCGGAGGGCATTAAAATCTTTTGTTTTGTTATAAACAATTATAATAAATCGCCTTAATTTAAATTCATGGCGTGCCTTCGTTTAATACCTTTGATAGCGGACTCGGCGGGAGAGAGTGTTAATTTTCATAATTGTTAATATTTTATTCGCCACTGCTAGCTGAGCTCAACATTATGCGTATTAATTAAGTCAACTGTGTTTACGTTTTAATCCGAAACAGAATTTGTTTAGATTAACTCCAAATGACCAAGTTGTCCTGGATTGGGGGACTCTCGTCTAAATTCAGCTCTAATATAGTCTTATTTATAAAAACAGTAAACAACACTGACTAAATGCAGTTTTTATAGTCTGTATAAACATATACATAAACATTTACATACAGGCACATACATTGCTTCTGGCCCCACACTAGGATACCCTGTTTCGGGGAAACCAGAAACAGCGACGTCACAAACATGTAAACATCCAAGACCTGGAGTTTTTTTTTTCAGCCGGGGATCGAACCCGGGGCCTCTCGCTTGGTAAGCAGATGCGCTAACCGCTACGCCACAGAGGTCGTCATATTAAAGGGAAGTATTAAAGGGAATACCTTTGGAGGAATCATCTTTTCATATAAAATGTATAAAAACGTAATTAATACAGCAAAACAACGTTTGCCCATTCAGCTAGTATTGATGTAGGAACAGTTAGAACTAAACCTTTAGTAAGCACTAAACATTACAAAACAGTGGAAACTGGGGCTCTATGCTCACAAGACCGGATAACAAAATACTTGATGAATTTCTAAAATTAAGATGGGCGATGTTCAGGAGAGATATATATAATTGCCTGTGCCAAAACTGCTAAAAATATTGCTCTCTAAATGAAGTCTTGACAGATAAAGCTAAGTAACATATTATTCTTGACCTTTCAGCTATTTTAATTTTTAATTCAATTTTGATTATAATTTATTTTACTTATTTCAATGCAACTGACTTTTAAATTATTTAGTCGGGCATTGTATTATAATATGGGCATCCTAGTTTAGTGCCTAACAGTAGGCTTTACATTTTTATTATGGTATTTTGACATTTCGAATGAATGAATGAAGAATCGTGCCTGAGTGATCTTAAACGATCACTAAGGTTAAGCAACATACGGCGCGTTCGTCCATGGATGGGTCACCATCTATGACTACCAATCGTGAAGCCAAGTCAGAGGCCTTAGGGCAGCTTGAAAACTTCTGACAGTAAGACCAGCCACTAGTCTTACAAGCCTCCACCAATCCGGACTTGGCCCCCGTGGTGGAGTATGGCCTATACCTTCCTCAGGGAAGAGACCCGTGCGCCTCGGTGGGGACATAATGGGTTGATGATGATGATGATGATACCTATTATAAATAAATCCGAACTACCTACATATTTGCATGTTAGAACGCAGCTAACAGAATGTGAGATCATAATATTTACTTTATAACATAGGATCAAATGTACCACATTAGCAAATAAATGCATTTTTTATTTTTCATTTTCAACCGGATACACTTACTTACTTTTTGTCGGAAGACTCCGACCAGGGCCTACATTCTGTTAAGGCATTGTACTACAATGACGACTGCAAGAACATGGCGATTTAGTTTCATTGCCGCTTCAAGTCAAATCACTCAAATCAAGCAATCTAGGCGTCAATGCTATGAAAAAACACGTCACGTGACCCGACCGTGTACCTAACTGTCGTCGAACTATAATGCACTAACAGAATTGAGGCCTAGGCTTCGCTCCGATTCGCAGAGCTTAATCATGGTGAGCTGAGACGGAGCCAGCGACCATGTTGCCACACCCACAATTTTCTGTTGTTTTTGTTGTACGTTACTTTTTTTGTATGTATTATTATTTTTCTTTCTGTGCATTGTTTTACTGTATTAGTTTAATGTTCTCTTTGTTTGATTTTGTACACTGTGCCTATCTTTCCTGTACATGAGTGTGTGTAAATGTAAATATTTTTTTAATCAATCTATTTATCTATCATCTCTGGCTGCGGCAAGCGCAAGGACTCTTCCGACAAAAAGTTAAGTAAGTTTATCCGGTTGAAAATTAATAAGGAACGGTTGGAAGTCGAAATTATTACAAACTTCGTTGGATATGATTGTCTGAACTCGTAATAGCGCTAACTCACTTGAAATTGAAGCAGCTGGTCAGTTATCCCGTTCTATGATGTAATGTTTCATTGTTAAAGAAATATAATTATTTTGTTCCCAAGCATTAACATATCGATACTATTGCTGAAGGACTACGCTCTTCAGTTTGTGCAATCAAAAATAACTGTTATTGATTCAGATGCATAGGTCAATTTGCTCAATGACTCTATTTATAATTTAATTTTTGAGTTTAAAATATATTTTAAAGTATCAAGGTAACAAAAAATATGTGTCACAAATTGCTTTGTACTTTATTTTGAGAATTCATGTTATTGTTACCTACACATCCATCATCAACCCATTATGTCCCCACCGATGGGCACGGTCTCTTCCCTGAGGAAGGTATAGGCCATACTCCACCACGGGGGCCAAGTCCGGATTGGTGGAGGCTTGTAAGACTAGTGGCTGGTCTTACTGTCACAAGTTTTCAAGCTACCTTAAGGCCCCTGACTTGGCTTGACGACGGCCATCTATCGACGGCAGCCGGCACCAACTAACTGATCAACGTGCCTTGCGATACACGGAACCGCTCGGAAAAATGCCACTAGCGTTAGTCATAGGCATAAACCCATCCATGGACTGAACGCGCCGCATGTTGCTTAACCTTAGTGATCGTTTAAGATCACTCAGGCAGGCTACGAGCGATTCTACATCTAATATAATATAAAAATTTCGCGTCACATTGTCTGTTTTGAGTCGGACTTTGATAAGTCCTCCAAAACAGCTTCACTTATTTTTAGGATTGTTTTCGAGTATTAGGTAGAGTCAGTCAATAAGTCTTAAATCATTAATATGACAAAACAATGTTTGCCAGCTCAGCTAGTGTTAATATAGAACTGATATAGGTTCTTCTTGTCAGTTTTGGTTTAGTACCTAAGTAAAAATCTGTTCCCGTCGCCTGCTTTGAATCAGTCAATTCATTATAACCAGGTCCTCACTATGAGGACCTCACACCGTCTAGTGTGATGTCCAACGATAAACTTTTAATTGTCAATAGCAAGCAGCCATTTTTTACACCAACACCTAAGACAATCATATTTTTATGCGATAGATAAAACATTTATTTGTTCTTACACACACACACACACACAAACACACACAGACAGACAGACACACCCTCACACACACACACACACACGCACGTAAAGCCTTAAATACATATAAAAAATACTTACAATAGTTTAGGCATAAGTAAAGTTTTAACTTGCAAACTAACTTATGTGTATAAACATAAAGGTACTTATGCTGGTATTTATGGTATATACGCCGTATGCCATATCTCAGTATTATTATATCCACTTTAAATATCAGATATTTTACTGATTTTCAGCGACAGACATTGAATGTGTGAACGGCCATGATCTTGTAATCATTGTGATTGTAAAAACCTTTACTTACTAACAAGTGGTTTAAATTTATTAAAAAAAAGTGTATGTTTTAAAGGTAGTATAGATTTAGCTGCGTAGCTAACTCACTGAGTAAGATGGTGGCACTGCGGAGCCGGTAGGGTTGGGCTGGCCGCCTTTACTCCATTTGCCTGAGCGCCCCTTCCCGTCCTCGCTAACTTTAAATAAGTTTACCTCAACTAATGTCGCTAGTTCCCGGGGCCCCACTCCCGAAGCGATTTGTTACGCATCTATTTTGATAAACAGAAGTTAGTTTGAATTAGACGTGACTGTGTCCCACTGCTAGGAAACGGCCTCCCTTTTGGATATCCACTCCTCCCTGTCCCTGGCCAACTCTTCATCATCATCATCAACGCATTATGTCCCTACCGAAGGGCACAGGTCTCTTCCCTGATAAAGTTATAGGCCATACTCCACCACGGGGGCCAAGTCCGAAGTGTCGGATGCTTGTAAGCCTAGTGGCTGTTCTTACTGTCAAGTTTTCAAATCGCCATAAGGTGCCATCTATCGACGGCAGCCGACACCACCACGAGGGCCTAGTCCGGATTTGGTCCGGACTGGCCAACTCTTCCCAACAGGTAAATATTTGGCCAGGTCGTCACACCACCTTCGGCTCGGTATTCCTCGCCGCCGGTAGGCAATTTTTGGCCACCTTTCCGGGTCCATACGTCTCACTGATTTGTGTTCTACGCAGCTTTTTTATTTTACGCTGCTGGGCAAAAACTTCCAGCAGCTTGGACTAGGCATTTTTACCCCTGCCTTAAACCAGGCGACAGGTAAAAACTATCGTTCTTTGATCTAGTGATTAATTAACTTCTAATGCCGTGTACATACCAACCGAACTAATACTACCTAAGGATAGTAAACGATCGAGTGCAGACGGGCAAAAGGGGGCGTTCGGTTTCTTTGAAAAAAAAAAAAAACAAGATATCGTCATCGTCAGCCCACCGCTTGCCTATTGCTGAGTATGAGCACTTTCCCCAAATGACAAGTCTCAGTGTCCATCTTGGTTTATTGATGTTAATACAAAAAATCCAATGACATTTACCAAACTGCATAACAGTTTCTTGGGTTCTTTTTAACAACTCTTAAAATGTATTAATGTAACTTTTCGCTGTTAATAATAAAATAACTGCCTCGAAAATGGCATTATGGGAAAAAGGCTTGTACTATAAAAACGCAGCAGTGGCCAGCTGTGGGCTGATGATGATATTTGAAACAACTTACGTTACGTACTACCTTCACATTTGCACAACGCTTGCTTACGCTTGAAGTACCACAAACAAGAGCGCAGTATGCCGACCGAAGTCAAAACTAACTAGGAACAGCCCTTATATTTCCACTCTGTCGGGTTAAGAGTTAAGAGTTAAGGGTCGGGACGTAAGAACAGTTTAAATCGCGGTCGCCTTCAGCCGCGAACGGTGCCGACCGGCTAGTGCTTTTAGTCGGTATGTCTGTACCCGGCATTAATCAAATCCCAAAAACGCCCACACAAAATGAAGGCGAGATTTCGACTATGGCCCTTTTTTTCAGGGTAGAGGCACAGTTACCGGTCGGGGCCGACCCGCATTAATTTTTTATCACACTCCGCCCACTGATGCGATTTGGGGGATGTTTTCCTGAATCCCCTGAACTAGTTAAGTAAGTTGCCCGCTCCGTACTTTCTTTTACGTAGTTAGTGATATTGTGTTCGGTACTTTTTGTCCAATGTTCAGATTTCCGGGTATCCTAGTTTGGGACTAGGATAAGTGACTGTGTTGTGTGGGAGTTATTATTATTATTTCACGTTTTTTGATACGTTTGTAGTATCAAGGAGAATTGGTAGTATACATGATAATACGAGCCTATTTTAGATTGTTGTAATAATAATTAATTAATTAATTGAAAATTAGATTAATCAATTAATTCATGATTTATGTATATTCTGAACAATTTTTTACATTCCTAACTTACATTCTGTTTATTGAATAACATTTAAAATTTTTAACATTTACATACAGGCACATACATTGCTTTTGGCCCCACACTAGGATACCCTGTGTCGTGGGAACCAGAAACAGCGACGTCACAAACATGTAAACATCCAAGACCTGGAGTTTTTTTTCTCTCCAGCCGGGGATCGAACCCGGGACCTCTCGCATGGTAAGCAGATGCGCAAACCACTACGCCACAGAGGTCGTCAAATGTTGTATATCGTTGAATGTCATTAGACACACACTATAATGTTAGGCGCATGCATTTTCATCTAGGGCGTCACTCAGTAGTATAAATAATAACCTTATTTATAAAATGTCGATCCCAGTAAAACACTCTTTAAATGCAGCTATTTGACAGTATGAATAAAAAAATATATACATACAGTAGAACGTCGATTATCCGAACTAATTGGGGGACAAGGGTGTTCGGAAAACCGGTATTTTCGGATAATCGAACTACCTATACGGGGTGTCCCAAAACTCGACGTCAAGCCGGAATCTGGTAAAAAGGGAAGTCATTCTGGTTATCAGAAAAATACAAAAAAAAATCAAAATTGCATGCATACAAAATTATAGGCATTTAAAAAAAAAAAAATCCTGTTGCCACAAATCTCTTTAGTTTTCCAATTTTTTTTTGTTTTGTAATTCTGCATAGTAAATAATAAATTCAAAACCAGCTTATCTTGCTTGGAGGAATAGGAGACTTTAAATAAAATTGAACTTAAAAAATTGCCTAGTTTTAATTTCAATTTTGGTTTTTATTATTTTTGTGAAAATTCTTGAATAAATAGTTAAAAAAAAACTACTAAAAAATAGTTTTTTTATATTTTTCTGATGACTTGGCTTATCACCCGGTTTCGCTTTGACGTCGAGTTTTGGGACACCCTGTATGTAGGTATATTGATTCATCCATACATATTTACGTATACAGGTAAATGAACACCGTATTCACATTTGTATAATAATAAAATAAATAATAATAATAAACTCACGCCCGTTATCCCCGAAGGGGTAGGCAGAGGCACCAGTCTAGCGGTGG
Source organism: Yponomeuta plumbellus (assembly GCA_947310845.1). Lineage (NCBI taxonomy): Eukaryota > Metazoa > Arthropoda > Insecta > Lepidoptera > Yponomeutidae > Yponomeuta > Yponomeuta plumbellus. The sequence goes on along the minus strand of OX371208.1, from coordinate 20,610,783 downwards.
TGGCGTAGTGGGGTTGACCCTTGCTTCTCGATCATGAGGGTCTGGGTTCGAACCACGCATGTACCAATGACTTTTAGTTACGTACATTTGTTTGTACAGCAACACCATTCGCTGATAAATTGTGCCCGGATAACGGCGACAGGCTTGCCACTTGTCACGTTTGGGACCTAATAAACTCGGCAAAACGTGGGTCCAGTTCTAGAGACTGGTGCCTCTGCCTACCCCTTCACATTTGTATATTTAATGAAAAATAGGAATATAGTAGTTTATCGAGTAGAAGTGAAGGAAGTACAATTTATTCTTTCGTCATCTGGACACACTAAGATTTTTACGTGTGTCCAGTTGGTGAAAGCTGAAATAATATTTTTTATCTTTTCGTCAACTGGACATACTTTGTTTTTTTGCAGAAAAAGGGTACAGTCAGGTTAACAATCGCCTCGCTCGTTGAATTATTGACCTCTAACAGTGGTCGCGATCATGGTGTTCATGATGATAGTTTCAATTTTTTTCTTAGGACCTTCATCATAAGTTATATTCCCTGAATCTCGATTCCCATAATGATGCGTTGCGTTTTACTTCAATTCCCAGTACTTCGCTCCTTGCTTCAAAGTGGTTTCCAGTACGCCCCGTCGCACTTATGGTAATTATACCATTACCTGGATTACCAGAGCGGTTAAAATTACTGGGGTAACAAAAGTTAGTAGGTAGTAGTAGTAAACTGCTGTTTAATACTGCGCAGTATTAAGCAACACCATGAACTAAGCCGCATGTTTTTCATGAGATTTTATTTTAGCCGCAATCTCTTACATACTTTTGCTACCCTAGCACTTTTGTACTATTTACTGTAAAAGTATTGTTAAATTACCCGTTTCTAGCAGTGGAACATTTGGTGGCCGACGATGATTGTGATAGAAAACATTCTGCGCATGACTGTACTTCGTCATAAATTCGGGTAATATTCGAATGTGTGTCCAGTTGACGAGAACATTAAAATTATTTAAATACGTTTCACCATCAAATACGTCCAGATGACGAAAGAATAAATGATACTAATTTGAGTTTCACCAACTCGACACAGGTGTGTCCAGTCATGTGTGTCCAGTTGGTGAATAACCCGCTTAACGTAGCATTTTGGGGGCTTATTCTAAAAGCGAATTTTCATTTGCTTGTTTTAGGAGAAATACACAAAAGAATTTAAAATTACGACTTTCTGGACACTTAGTCAACACTTATAAAAAATCTGAGATGGTTTTCATAAACCTCTTAAACAGCGTATTGCAGCAAAATAATAATTGGGAAATTTTTGTAAGCACAATTCAGTAAAAAGTTATATAAAATTTTGTCCTGCGTCTAAACGCGAGTCTTTCGGAATGACGTCACAAGTTAGTTTTATTCGCTTGCGATATTAAATAGACAAATTTTGTCTACTGCAAGAAATAACATCCTCGCAGTGTTCGTAGGTAAGTATTTGTTATTTGGGGAGCGCACGCTCCGCTGACGAATGCAATAGACCGTAACGGGTGAGAGTTTGCCTAATAAAGATAAGGTCCCCTCACATCACGATTCCTCCCGCGTGGGTATAGCGCATACACGGCTTGTCATCAGGCTGTCGATCCTGTGGGATTTCGTGGGTTACAGAAGGTAGATTCTGTACTTGCAAGTGATTTACAAACTCCCGTCTATATCTCGAACGGGCAGGCAGATATTAGTCTATACTCTGATTTTTAATTTCGTGTACCAAACTGACAGCTGCAAGCGCTCTTTCTTTTTTAAAATGTTGCGAGCTCAACGAGTGTCGACCGAGTTTTCGGTCTCGATCTCGACATTGTCAGCTAAAATTCTACTTTTTATTTGCTTATTGATAACTAGGTATAGGGAAGAGCGGGTGATCATGCTCTTCCACTATAAAGGGAAATTTCCCGCCAGGCAGATCGTATGCCTGGGGACGGCCGGTCCAACTGTGGTTTGTTGGACGTTGTATTTATCGTATGTCAATGGGTAAACTTTGATTGCGCGATGCAGAAATGTTGGAGTTTATAGTGCGCGCGCAGAGTTGACATGTGCTCGCCACATCACTCCCCTTCAAGACCGTAGCTACGCATAGCTAGGTCTGATAGGACTCGAAGTCTGTGCTCTAAAGCTTGCAAGTGCCAGGAGACGCTGTGTCAGTGAGTCGACTAGCGGTTGAGGGGTGTTCGGCGGCTAACAGTCACTTCACCGGCGACAATACCTATGGATACCGCGCATGTGGTAGGAACCGGTGAAGGCTGCTGTACCACTGGCAGCGTGTGCTACTGTGTGGCTGCCGTGCCGAGGGATAGGGAGAGATCACAATCAGAACCAGCAGTCGGTGTGTTGACTGTAGTGGAACTGATGAAGTGAGAGGGAAGAGGAAGAATATGTACACGTATGTACATGCTGGCTTGCTTGAGACTGTGTGTGAAGTGTGCTGCGAGAGCGAAGGAAGGTTGACAGTGTTCTGTCAGGGGTCACCACTATAGGGAAGAGCGGGTGATCATGCTCTTCCACTATAAAGGGAAATTTCCCGCCAGGCAGATCGTATGCCTGGGGACGGCCGGTCCAACTGTGGTTTGTTGGACGTTGTATTTACCGTATGTCAATGGGTAAACTTTGATTGCGCGATGCAGAAATGTTGGAGTTTATAGTGCGCGCGCAGAGTTGACATGTGCTCGCGACACTAGGTACTGCGTTGCAAACTTATAGTAATGAAAAAATAGTATCGTATCAGCTGAGTGATCAAGTCGTTTCTTTTTTAAATTTACTAAAATTTGTAATTTTAGAATCTCAATTTACGTTGATCAGCAATAAAAGTAGCGTTGATTTCTATCTACAGTGACATTTTCGAAATGGTTAAATTAATTTAAGGAAGAAAATCATAAATGTAACATGCAACTTTTTTTTCAAATCAGCAAACTGAATACTAGTTTGGCTTTGAATCATATCTCGTTTCAATATCTCGATAGTCTTCGAGTACATTATTGTACAACAAAATCCAAAACTGGCTACCCACCGAATGTCAGTTTGGTACACGAAATTAAAAATCGGAGTATAGATTACTTTGCCACTTGCCACAATCCGCACAAGCTTCTTCCGCTTCCTCCACATTCATTAGTCGCTGAGTGTACGCACACCACGGGTGATCTGTGACGAACGTCTATTTCAGGAACTTTGTGTCTTGTCCTTATAAAAGGTACTGTTCATTAGGAACACTTTATCTGTCGGTTTCAGTTGACTATCACCAATTTATTTTCTATTGTTAACTGTCAATTTATTCATTAGTGGAGTTTTGTTCTGTTATGCCGTTAGATCACTATTAGGCTACATTTAAGTTCTTTATGCCATAATAATAGTCCCCAGTATTTCATTATTAGTAACTATGAGTGGTATGTCTTTTATTTTTTCTGATTGGTTACAATTTGTTGCAATTGATGTCTTTTTTTCTTACTCGCTTCCTTCTAATGGCGCTACAATCCGGTATGTATGGGTCTTGGGTTCTTAAATATTTCGCTTCAATTTTGCTCGGTCCCATACATTTTTCTTCCAAGCTGATACCTTCCCTGTCTTTTTAAGATCTTACTCTATACAGTCAAGCCATCTCTTTTTCGGTCTACCCTTGATATCTTTTGCTTTTATTTTATTTCCTTTATTAGGGACAACAAACAGAAGTTCAATGTATTTTGAACGGAGTTAAACGTTAAAAAAATAGAATAGTAATTGCACATCAAGATCCGTCACCCACATTTTACAATAATGTTTTAATTAAACTAAGAAATCGAACAAACGCCACACGCCTAGGGCCTAGGATTGTTCAATAAAAAAGAAATTGTGACTTCATTTCAACACATTTAGACATTACCTACCTTATCCGCTCTGTTGTCCGGCATCCGCTCTAGGTCCTTTTATGTCTTCTTTCTTTTATTCATTTTGTTTGATCTATATTTTAATGGATCGTTATTACGGCAAAAAGTGACACGTAGTGTAAATTTAATACAGAAACAAAGTGACTTTCTGTTTATTCTAGATATGCGTCAAAAACATAACCTGCACAGAAGCTGTCCCGAGATGCGTATCTCACGTTTCTCCTCCGGGCTTGTGTTCTATTTCCGTCTTTATATCAAGTGCAATAAGAGCTATCGGACACACGCTCGATGTAGGGAGCATACATCCCATATGCAGTCGCCGATTACATCTCCGAAGACAATTTGGAAGAAGCTGTCATGCTCCGCTCGTGGTTTGTATAATAAGTTGCATCCATACATGTCACGGAGAATGTGGGCACTTTGGGCACCTACCCGCAAACTCCCGCAAGTCTGAATGAATTCGGGCAAAAATCGTTACCGCGAGCTTCAGTACATTTTTGTACACTCGATGTGGGTATATTAACTCTTAGTTTTTAGGGACCTTTACATTGTAAATTGCTTTAAATTGCAATAGCTTAGTAAGAGAGTTAGTTAAATTATCATTATTTGCGTGCATATTCACTTAGACTTTGATAGTTTGTGAATGGTTGAAAATTATTAGGAGACAAATGTGCACACGTTTCATTAGCAATCTAAAAATGTCTATAATTTCTCAATTCTCTTACACGGTCGCATTCAACATTAGTTCAAACTTGCAAGCTTTTGAACCGTTTTTTGGAAAATTAGCCCGCAATTTTGCATCCATGTTCTGTTTTGGTGACAATATACTAAAATGAGTGAACTTGATGCTTCAGCTAGGGTCTTCCTGTCAATTCCTCAAAGAGTAACCTCAAAAGTTTTGGTCACTGCCCTCTAAGCAGGCAACGAGCCACTTGATGTGTCATAGCGGCGCTCTACCAGTCTTGTTGGTCACCAGCACACTTGCAACCTTGACGACCTCTGTGGCGCAGCAGTTAGCACATCTGCCTACCATGTGAGACGTCCTGGGATCGAATACCGGCTGGGGACATAAAAAACCCCTTAGATGTTTACGTGTTTGTGACGTCGCTATTACTGGTTCCCACGAGACTATCCTAGTGTGGGGCCGGAAGCAATGTATGCACCTGTGTGTAAATGCTTAACCTAGCTACACAGTAAGTTACCTTAGCCAGATTACCTTTCGATAGGACCCCAAATTATTAAAAAGATATAAAATTGTGTACAGGTCCGTACGTGAGCTTAGCTTATTTAAAACCTAACTGCACGGACAATCTATAGGGGTATTGATTCGACATCGCAGGGGATAGGTCCGGCGCGACGTAACTCCTTACATCAGCTGAAAGAAATACTGTCTATTTATGCTGTGCTGTGTGGCACCATCGTTAAATTACCATACAAACTTCCTTGCCCTCGTCCAGAGTCCTGGTCCTTGGCGTTCGTCCCTATTTTATCAGATCCGCCCCCGCAACCGCGCCCCCCGCGCCCTCGCCGCCGCCCGCGCTCGTGTTATATGATTTGGAGCGGGCGCCGACTCAGCACTACCTACTGCCTACTGGGCAGGACGTACAGAAGTCTGGCATTGGTCGATAGGTACAACTTAATCTGGCTTCCTAGTGAAATATCCTCGTTGGTCTAGAGGTTACACGTTTTCATCATCATCATCATCATTCAGCCATAAGAAGTCCACTGCTGGACATAGGCCTCCTCCATGGATTTCCAAAAAGACCGGTTGCAAGCGGCTTGCATCCAGCGCCTGCCTGCCACTTGGATGAGATCGTCTGTCCATCTTATTGCTGGTCGGCCTACGCTGCGCTTGCCGATGTGTGGTCTTCATTCCAGAACTTTTCGGCCCCATTGGCCGTCAGTTCTGCGTGCTATGTGCCAAGCACGTTGCCAACACGTTTTACCAAGTGCAAATCAAATCACCATGACTGTGATCGAGGGTTGCCGACGACCGCCTCGTAGGTCTACACAGGTGACGGAAGTCGTGGGTTCAATCCCCACTGGAGGCCGCCAATGAGGACATTGCAAATATGGAAAAAAAACACCCAGACTAAGGCCAGGAGTATTGGTTACTATAGTTCAGGGTATCCTAGTTTGGGACCAGGTCAAGTGATTGGGTTGTGTCGAAATTGTTATAAAAAGTAATATTGCGTCATCAAAATAAAATTTATAACAAATTAAGACTTAACTAGGCTTATAATAAAGCAAAAGGTAGCGCTGGTTATTTTATGAAAGTAATTTCAGTATTTTTGAGTTAGGTCTATTTTTAATATTTTTCTAAAATGTTGGTGTTTGTGACGTCATTAGAGATAGTATTTGCCTACAATAAAGAAAACAATTTTTTTTGTAAGGCAAAGGATTCATACTCCTGCTGTGTTTGCTGACGTCATAGAAAAGTAATTTAAGGTCAAGGTTTTTTATTGAGTATCTCAAAAAATTTACACTTATTTATAAATCTGGTACATAGAAATTGAATCAAAAGCATAATTCTCTAAATCGTTTTAGATTTGCGTTCATGTTCAAAAATGTAGCGCGGCCAATCTTTTAAAACTGAGACTATAATAGATTTTTTTTAACTAATATAAAAAAAACAAGAAAATGTCTTCAAAACGGCTTTGCCACAACCAGGCGGCATTAGTACATTCCTGCTGGGACGGTCGTTTCAGGGATCCTCAGTGACCCGCGCTGTTACACCATCGAATCGCTGATCTACCCGAACGCCCAATCCCTGGTAATAAGCGAAATAACTCGCTGCGAAAATGACGGGGTGAGAAAAAAATATTGTATTAGGCGCGGCCGCGCGTGGAAAACGGAAATTTCTATTTGAGCCCGACAGATGGATTTGAGACGAAAAGTCGCGGCGACATGGCGACTGCGCATTACTTTGTCGACACATCGCTGACATGTCGCAATCTTCTTTTAAATTGTTTGAGGTTGGCACGGCTAGGATTGGCATCCAATATGAGCTTGAACGACTTTTTCTTTCGCTCTGTCTCCTCCCGGCTTAACTCGTTCGTATTGAAACTGTGTCGACGTCTGAAGTTAAAAATAATAATACTTCATCGCACACGAAACATTCAACAGAACATTACAAGAACATATACATAGGCGAGCTTATATCTGTCATTTTTTTTAAAAAAAGGTAAAAATTAATAAAACACATAGTAAACAATATATAATTCAATATACAGGTCGAGGTAATAAAGATAATCCTCTTTCAGCTGTTTCTTAAATGTACCAACTGCGGGACTTGTGCATATTTTCCGATAAAGTTCTGAAGTTGATAAATAGGTGCAATGGAACTTGCGAGCAAACAGTGTAGAGCGATCAGTATCCTACTTGGGGTAGCGCTTTTCTACCTCCATTTGAGACTTCAATTATCGCTGAGGGGCGCTAAGCCCGATACAGGGCACCCAAAGTTGCTAGTGCGTGGTGTGTGTGACTATTGATTTTTATCGGCTAGGCGAGGTATCAAATAATCCTGTTTCTTACACAGGCTTTTCAGGAACTAAAGCCGATTTCCCGAAAATACTGAAAGGTAAGGCCTTAATTTGGATGTACTTTTAGTTCGATTTACATTCACTGAACATAGTAAAAAGGAACATATTAATATCTCTCGGTATTGCGGTTTGAAATTCAGTACGTCCTGAAGATCTCAATATTGTTAAGTTTCAAAAGGATTCGTTGACACTTCACTGAGAATTTACTAATTTACTACTGCAAAAAGAGGATAATACTTCTAAAACAATGACTTAGCTTTTCGTTAATAAGCAACTAATTATTTTGAATAAAATTCAAAATTTAGATGATAATGGTCTACTAACTACGAAAGTCGTGCTTGCATTCTAGTCGCATTGTCGCCGGTCGCAGTTTAAAAACATGATTTTTTGTCTTAAAAATCCGGCTAGGCTATTTAGAACAAGATAATCCGAACTTGACTCGTTGAGTAAAAGTTAACTCGAACCCACAGTTGTAAAGATAAAGGAAAGGAAGTCAGTCTCTTAAATGCATGTTGTTCAAAAGAGTGATATCAGTACCACAATAGTAAAGTTGTTTCATTGACACTATTGGTAGTCTACTAACCAATCGCATTGGAATGATTTAGGTAACCCTTGCAGCTGAAATCGCCGCCTTGCGCGATTCGATCTTCTTGCTGAGGGATGCCTTTTTAATTAGCGCTGGTGATACGATTGGAATGCCACTGTACTACTGCTAACCGACGTGCGTGCATGCAACGACTAATGAATGTCGATGAAGCGAAAGTGATTTGTCAGGATCGTGGCAGGTGGCAGTCCCTGGTCTCTGCCTACCCCTCTGGGATACAGGCGTGAGCGTATGTGTGTATATGCTAATTACTTAGTAGACTTCGATATAGAGGCCAATAACAACCAATATAATTATGTCGAATAACTTTGTGTTTATTAGACTGTAGGCCTAGTTGTTTACATATTATTATATATATTTATCCCCCTTCACAATAACAATCTGACGCAACCGGCGACACACTTCCATCAGCGGATTATGCAATAAGCTTCATTGCTATCGGACGGGCCGCGGATGCCGTGAGCGCGGCACGCGAAGGGACTGGGACGTCTTACTGATACACAACGGTGACAAGACGTTTCAAGGGTAAAACACACCATCGGCCCTTCCACTCACATTCGCTTGATATAATTTTGCTTCGTCAGTCTTTATTCCTTCATCCTCTCCGCGTGTACAAACAACGCAACATTCCTTTTTCAATTCTGGTCTCTACATCCTCTTTCAGTCCACAACATTCCCTAATCACGCTATTGCGTATTCTGTAATTCAAAGTGACACCAAACCTATTTCAGTCTATGTCCATACTTCTATATCTATACTTCTATACTAATATAATAAAGAAGAAATATTATAGCCTATTCCTATTCATTATATTTGCAACGAATAGGCTCACTACTGGGCCGATTTTAAAAATTCTTTCACCATTAGAAAACTACATTCTTCGTGAGTAACATAGGCTATATTGGATTTTAAAAAACTTTAGGGTTCCGTACGAAATCTCGAATAGTGTAACCCAAGGTGTAAAAAAACTACTACCCCGGGAATTTTCCACGGAACTAATATAGTCTTTCCACGGAAAAGTTTTTTCACCCATGTAAAACCGGGGCGGATCGCTAGGAAAATATAAAACTAAATTGTGTGTAAACTACCTACTGTAATGTCTGTAATATTAACGCCATGTACGTTGCGAAATAAATAAATTAGATTGAATTTAGTAGTCAAGCATGTTGACCGCTAGTCCAAAGTGGCTGTATTTTCACGTAAGAGTGCTCTCGGTTAATTGTTTATTTGCCCAAGTAAGTGCTAAAACGTTCCGTGTTGACTCGCTAAAAGCGCCAGTCCAATTCGGAAGCCGCGGCTAATCAAATTATTGCGTGTCAAATCTCGCCATTGTATAGTTCTCGCCTCCTTTGTTGCCCAAAATTCAGTGTGTAATTAAAAAAGGAATTAAGGTTTTCAAGCAGTGGGCGCTTCCTACTGCGCCGTTACGCTGATGTGCCTTGGCCTATAAAAAAACCCTTACATAAAACCGCTAATTGACATTCAGTTCTACATGGTGACTAAAACAAAAAGTGAAAATTTCAACTGTTTCAAGATACAGCCTGACTGATGGACTTTGCTCGGTAGGTATAACCAACAGGACCTGATTATGTTAATGCATTGTAGTGCAATTACAATTGCATGAAAAAAGCGATTTAGTTTCATTGCCGCTTGTCTACGCGTGCACACCTATTGTGGGCGAATGATATGAAAAAACACGTCATGAGACCCAACAATGTATCTGTTGTTGTTGTTGTTGTTGTTACACTTTATTGCACAAAAGAAAATACATAATATGACTTAAATAACAGGTTTGTGATAAAAACAATGTGCAAAGGCGGACTTATTTTTAAAGAAATTTCTTCCAGCCAGCCTAGAAATTTTGGAATGTTAAAAAAGAGAGTGGGGTAGGGCAGATGAAGTGGATAACAACTCTTAAGTAGGTATAAAAATAATAATAATAATAATAAACTACTTACAAATATACATACAACTTATGTACATAAATGCCTACATAGATATAAGAACGCCAGAAATATATATCTAACGTTAGCACAAAAGTATATAATACTAAACTATACAATAATAAACATACATACGAATATATTACACAGACTACTATTATAAAGTTAAATGAATACAATAAAATTATTTTAGGTTAGAGACATAGTGCTCTTTCAGTTTGTATCTGTCTTCATTCTATAAAGTTCTTACAGCATCGAGGCCCAGATAGACGCTTGAAATATCAACCAAATATTACATTTTATATTTACTATAAACATAAAGCAACGAAATTAAAACAAAGTAAACACTTAGGAGGACTCTTATACAACAAACGTGATTTTTTTTGCAGCGTTTTGCCCGATATGGATTGATGTAATGTCTGAAATAAACGTTATATTATTATTATGTGGAAAATAAAAAGGAAATGGTCTGGTCTGACCAAAGTGGCCAGACGGACGCCCTCCGGCTGAGGAGTCCAAGCGGCCGGAGGTCAGGGCGACAGCGAGAGAAAACGCCGGACTATCCGGGCTGTATCAAGCAGCACCGCCTTCTGCATGATAGCCGGAAGCATGCCCACATGGAGTTCCAACCGCCTCAGATGGTTCGCGAGACTGGTTGGAACTAACCCATTCGCGGACAGGACTATAGGAACGATTTCTGTCGACACCACCCCCCACATGTCGGTAACCTCGTGCGCCAGATCCAGATACCTACTTGGTTTTCTTATCTGTTTCGGCTTTCACGAGGTTCTCATCATGTGGGACAGTGATGTCGACCAAAAACGCCCTATTCTGCGCCCGGTCCACCACCACAATATCAGGCTTATTCGCGAGTATAGTCCTGTCTGTGATAATGGGCCGCCGGTCCCAATAGAGCTTGGCGCGGTCGTTTTCGAGCACGGTTTCCGGTGTGGTGTGGTGTGTACTTGTAATACGGTAGTCCCTGTGCGACGAGGCCATATTTCAGAGCGAGCACCTGATGAAGAATCCTGGCTACAAGGTTGTGTCTGTGCAGATACTCAGTGTTAGCAAGCGCCGAACAACCGGATATAACATGCCTGAGTGACTGAGTGAATGAGTGAGTGATTATTATTATTATTATTATAACCGTAAAAGGCAGACGCTTGCAATAGTCAAGTGTTGTACAGATAATGGTAAAGTCTGTTCGCCATCATAGTGTCATTTTGATATTTACCGCCTCGGCACGTGGCGGATTTAAAAAAAAGAAATTAAAGGAAGCCGACGCTGCGCAAACACGCCAGTGAATTTGGCTCGCAGCTCGTCTCATTCTACTATTATATAGATCATGCAATTAAATAAGTAAATCAATCAGTATTTTAGAATGGATTTATAACGAGACGATCCTGCATCACTTAGGTAGGTACCTATTCTAAATACCGGTGGAGATGAATATTCTGAGGACACTTCGAGTGATGAAGAGTAGTGTTTTATTTTGTGCTTCATCAGGTATATTACGTACCATGTTTTTTTTCTATTTAAAGTATTTTTGTCCTCTAAGTTGTATTATTGAAATAAATGTTTTTTTACTAAAACCAAGATTGCCTTCGTGTGTACCGACACTATCTAAGCGAACGGACTTTATAGGACCCTTTATGCGCGAGTGTGCTTTGCACTTGGCCGGCATATCGGCGAAAGCATATCGCATAGATAGATAGATAGATAGAATATTATCTCTTTTTTTCTTTTTCCTTTTTCACATACCTGGCTAAGAAAAGGTAGTTTCTTAATTTTCCCTCAGTCCCAAGGCTCCGGATAAGCCGAGTGTCTCCGACAACCTACTCGTACATTACTTTGCTACAACAGAGAGCGGCTTACGCGATCGGTGCAGCTCAAGACTTGTACAAAGACCTTTTGTCTCACTCGTTTTTTTGTACAGAGAGCGAGATGGCACGCAAGCCATAATCAAGTCGATCTCTCCTATCAAATGCTAGGGGCCAGTTTCTGAATTGAGAATTCCGCTTAGCACCTACTCAACTGTAGTGCTGTCTCGTCAAATTTCTCAGAAATGAGAGTTGGTACATATTTACTTAGTGAAAATCTCAATTCAAAAACCGACCCTAAGCCTCAATAAGGATAGAGGTCCGGCCGGAGTTAAGTACATTGCGGCTTGCAAGTAGGGCGGCTAATACTTGTGGCGCGCAGTGTATTTGAATGGGGAGGATCCCGCTGATTGAAAACCGTGTTTGGCCTTCACTTGGCTGGGGGAGCTGAAGAGTTGTAATGTAATCAGCTGAGTACCCAACCACTAAAACGAAAATCACTCTTTATAGTTTGTACTTGGATACCTAGAGTATTTAGAGTAGAAGGCAATTTGACACAGAGTCGGCGGTTTTTGCAGAGTGTGGTCTGGGTTAGTAATTATTCAAAAGATGTTATTTATTAGTCACACGTGAACATTGCATGGTATGTTTTAAAACTAGGGATGCAACCCGAAGCCAGCGTGCTTGCAATAACTGTTGAAAGTGGCTGAAATAAAGAAATCTGTCAGTATCAAGACAAGTGGCTGATCCTGGTATCTGCCTACACCTCCAGCCAGCAGGCGTGTCTTCATGTTATCTGTTTTCACTTAGGTTAACTCAAATCCGGCTAATATAACATTTAGTTCTTACAAATGTTTTAGTTTCAAAATTAAGACACTACAGTAAGACACTGGGATTTCCCGTCTCCATTCATCAGTCGTTCTCTGGCCAAATCACGAAACAAGAAACCAACGTACATTACAAATTCAGAGCGTAGACATTTACGCGCATATTGATTGAGGTGGCAAAGTGCGGGCGGGTCTGGAGCTGGAGTGAGGAAGCAGGCGGAAAGCCGCCCTATACCGGTACCCGGCTCAGCAGAGCGGCCCTCGCGGCGGGAAAACATCGCCACGATATATGGCCCGGCGATGGCTTTCGCGAAAACAATGGTGTTTCCTTACTTCCCTTTGCTTCAATTAATCAAAGAACCGAATGTTTTCCTACTCCTCCCTTTGGCACCTGGCAGCCGCAGCCAATCTGAACTCTATTCCCGGCTTCTAAGGCTCCAAAGGCCTCGGAGGATGTTGGTTATTGTGAGAGCGATGCCTGTCACCTGCGGGAGGTGAGCCGGCGACTAACGACCTGCGACTGCTCTGTTTTGTCGACAACACAGATACACACACAGCCTCGCCATACGTACCGCGGCAGGCAGATTGATGGAGCGAGTCCGTGGAAAAACGACAACACTGTGCCAGAATTACCCAATACTGAAATGGAGGCCCCATTTTAAGATTGATAGATGGCACCTGAATAAAATGTAGTCGATTTTTTTTTAATGATAGCAAACAAATGATTGAACAATATCGAACAAAAACAAGTCAGAAAATCTTACATTTTACGGATAGTGACTTGAAAAAAACTACTTACTTAATTATTTTCGATTTAGACAAATGCTGGAAATGTATTACATATGTGAACAATAAAAAATATTCTATCTATCTATCTATTTCAAATGAGGACTGAATTCGGATCGTCCCAGATCAGGATCTTGATACATTATTACGGAGCTCATATTACTTTACTGAAAATAAGCAACTCATTTCAAGTCCACTCTCTCTTGTCAATGCTTTATTTTGTAGTGAAAACCATATATTTTGTATTGTAATGTAAAGGGACGGGAATTGTTATCTATTGATTGTTTGGGTTTATTCATGTTTACCCTTAACAATTTTTTTACCGTGGGAATGAACAATTAATTTGTATTAAAGCTATTCGTCGGCGAAAGTCGCAAACCTCTTAACTCAATTTTTTTTAAGAAATTTGCTATAAGATGCGTCCAGAAATTTACTTACTAAGGATGCAAAAAAAAATTTGGAATAAAATGGAGTTAGAGACTGACAAGCGAGTCCTGGTACGCGATTTATTTCGAATTCTTCATATGGCCACACTCTGACTGTCAAACTTAGGTATTTCAGCTGCAAGTAGTACAGCCCAAACAGTTTGATACTCGTCCTAGATTTAAACAAGAAAAAACCTTTTGTTTCTATTCAACATAATTTTACCTATATTTTAGTATATACATACGAGTAATAATGTTTTAAAACAAACATGAATTATTTCTTGTTGTAAAGTCTGTCGGATGACGAAAATTTTAAACTTCTAATCGAAGACTTAGTCAATGAACTCAAAGATGTTGAGAAAAAAGATATGAATCAGATTTTGATTATGGTTCAGCATTAATAAATGTTTATAAGTTTATGTGGTGCATCTTTATTATCCCTGTTTTTGGTTGAGTGGAAATGTTGGTTTTGATGTAGTTAATGTTTTCGTTTTGCTTATATTTATTTATGTTTGGACAAAATTCATTGGAGACTCCAAACTAATTAAACAAATAATCAAGTTAAGCAAAAGTATCAAGATGGTTTATGGCATATAGATGCAGGGTTATCAACTAAAAGATTTTTAAATTTCCCGCCAAAGGCTTGTGCCAGGACTCACTTGTCGCACTCTAAGAGGTTTGCGACTTTAGCCGACGTAAAGTGTTTTCATTAATGTCCATTAATTTTAAACTCCATTTGTACGATATCAAAATACATGATAATTTTATAAATAGTCTGTTGCATGTTTTACACACCAATAAATGAAATAAAAGTAAACAAAAAACTATTGAATTCCTTTTTAACTTCAGTGCGTGTAATCAGCCCAACCACTAAAAATTCTACATTCTACAGGTTGAAATATATCGTTAGCCTATTAGACGCTGTAAAATGCGATGCAGTCGCAATGACTGAAACTATCGGAGGCGTCGAGGAAAAACAACAGAAGGCAATAATAACAATCAGCGAGAGCAAAAAGAAACTAGACTAATGAGCTTTTAGTGTAACTTCCGTGTCCGGCCATAAATAAAGCTTCAATTATGGCACCTCCCCTCCCCCACTCCGCCGCGACCAGGCGAGGCCACGGGGGTACACAGGCAGACACAGAAGGCAAACCTTGAAGCGTAACTAGATAGATAAATCAATTACTTATTTGCATCTACACACACGATTTAGAAACTATATTAAGCAGACTATCATATGCAGTAGTGAGAAAAGCAAACAGCTCACAACAACTCACTGAAATAAAAATACAAAAAAATACATTAACTACTAGTGGTGCAGTGGCTTCAACACAACGTGACAATACGATGATTGAATAGAAACTTTAAAGGCAAGATGAATTGTTGATCTCCAATAGGAGAAAGTAAGAAGTAGGAACGCCTCAAGTGTCATCAGAAAACCTCATGAAGAGAGGCCACCGCTAGCTTTTGAACGAAGGCAGTAGGTAGGCGAAGGTGGAGAGCGTGAGATAGTTTTTTGGTTGCGGACACCAAGAATTGAGCTGGCTTAATGGATGAATGAGAACACCTGGGTTGAACGTTTTTTGTACGTAAGTCACTTTTGTTTCCAATTTTATTTCAGACTCTTTATTATACACATATTATGTACGTTCGGAAAAATATTAAGGACTTCGAAACTCTTGGTAGCCATCATAACGTTAATACTAGGAATAAACATAAATTGTCATTTCCACGATTTAGACTTGCAAAAGTTAATACTTCCTTTATGGGGCACTGTATAAGGTTCTACAACAAGATACCCCAAGATATATTAGAGTTACCCCCAACGCGATTTAAGAATTGTGTTAAGCACACTCTTTGCAAAAAAGCTTATTATAAAATCAACGATTATTTAGAAGACAAGGACATATGGCATTAAATAGTAGTTTAATATTAAATTAAATCAGAGGATAAATGTGTCTAGTGTTCAACACATCCAAGATATTATTTTGTATGTTTTATTTGTATTAGCTTTAAGGTGATTTGAGAAAAGATGGTCAGAGTGGAGTTTTTTTTTTCGCTGCCTTTTTCTCCACTACAGACGGCCCCAAGGCAGCGGCTAACGTTATACATAACTGTATGTACATTGACATTCAACAAGCAGAATGTAAATTCTTTACGTTGAAATAAATTCTTGATTCTTCTTGATTCTTGATTCATAATAATAAACTATACTCGTAGATTCTGATTCTACATTTACAGATAAAACACCTGCCCCAGGTTACTGTCCCGCGGCAACGAGCCCAGAACGCTGGCGCCGTTGCCTCTTAGGATGGCCAGACTTATCCTTTAGCCGAGGCACGCACCAGCTCTCTGGTATCCCGATGCGTCGACTAGAAGCGCCGCTAGGTCCTTGATCAGCATTTTTACTTGTAACGTTCAATAAGTTACAGTTTTCTTTATGAGTTTCAATATACTTTTCTTTAATTCGAGTGTGCTGTGCATGTTGCCTGACTTGTGATGGCTGCCGGAATAAGAGTCCAGTGTCAGTCGATCGTCTAAATTGTGATTTATAGTCCTATCACTCGTTTGCGCTTCTATGATTTTCCGAAATATGTACTGTACCGTAAAAGGCAACAGTCTGTTAGGTCAGAGGACCCACACATACTCTTACATATTGTTACAGATAGATAGATAGATAGATAGATAAAACATTTATTATGTTATGTTCCAGCGGCTTCCTGAAGCCATCCTAGCTGCGGCTTAAGTGGAAGCCTGCTTTTGCCTTATGATCCGCTATTCTCAACTCACGTCGAAAGAATCACTTTCGTCGAAAGACAACCTTCTGGGCTTACCAGTCTATCGGGGGTGGGTGGAGATGGGAGGAAAATAACAGATTGTGCTGTGTGAAACGAATTATTGGTCTTTGTCTCCCCCTCCCGCTCCCCGCGTGTAATTTTGTTTGACATTTTGACATGAACGTCGCCTTTATCTGATGAAAGAAACTGATTCGATTCGCTCCAAAGGAGCAAACGTTTATTTTGTAGCTCCTACGGGAATCTCATAAACAACACCAAACGAGCGAGTTTTATCATTCTGTAACATGATTTCGTTTCATGTGACGTGTGTTGTAAGCACGGAACGGTAATGATTATTTGCTGCTGTAAACGTTGCAAGCTGCACGCCTGATAGTCTGGTAATCTAGCATTCTAGCTTTGGTAATACATTCACAATTGGTAAGTTAGAGGTTTAATAAACTATAATCAACTATGATTTACTTTTCTTTAACCAAATCTGACAGACACCTAACCCTCATCATCATCATCAACCCATTATCATGTCAAATCATTATACCTAGCACATTAGAATCACACCATAATAATCGCCCCAATTAGAACATTGCATCTGCTGTTGGTCAAAATCGTTTCACGAATTGTTAATATTGTAAGACTAAAATTCATCAAATCAGACTGTTGGTGACATCAAAGTAATTACTAATTGATTTTTTTGGGATATGAGGTGTGACGTAGTTAATATGACAGAGGTTTCACTCAGGGACGAACGGAACTCTACCCAACCACAAAATAAAATCGGTAGTACCATGGAGTGTGTTTTAGAGAATAATCATAATAGGATAGATAACAATTCATTGCTCAACCAGGATACAGAATAATGGTAGTGAATAATGGTGTAGATGTAACAAATTCACCTTTGAGTCCCGGATGATTCACGTGTCTGCATGACAAATTTTCCAAGAATAGGGTAGTTTCCAGGGTCAAAATAATTAAATTCTATTTAGTCCGTATTTTAGATTATAAAAAAATATTGGACACGTATTTTCACAGACACGTCCCTTATTTTTGAATAATCTAAAAGACAGACTAGTTAGTTAGTTTGGCTTAGGGTTTCCGCACTTGGCCTCATAGTTGGGCCATTGTACCTAGCAGGGCTGTGAGCTTACTCCAGCCAGCCTATCTCTTTTTCTGTTTTTGGGTTACGTTTGTTTGTAAAGAGTACTAATTCCGTCTTGGCTGGGTTAGCAGATAGTTGGTGAGTATTGCACCAACGCTCCACTATGCCAAAAGCCGTTCTCATTAGACTACATAGAGTGTCGTCGGATTTACCTATCGTAAGGATTGTTATGTCGTCGGCGTAGCCTATTATCCAGAAACCACGTTCATCTAGGCGTCTGATTAAGCCGTCCACTACTAGGTTCCATAGAAGTGGCGATAGAACTCCCCCTTGTGGGCAACCTTTGGCCACTATTGCTCTAGTAGTGCTGTTCACCTTTAGCGTTATGGCTTTTTGATGCAGGAGGTTATCTATCCATCCCGTGATGGTTCGTTGCACTCCTCGTTCCACCAGCGCCTGGTTGATGCTACTGAAAGTTGTTTTGTCGAAAGCACCTTCTATATCGATGAAGGCTCCTAGTACCATCTGTTTATCTGAGAGGCCCCTTTCTATGGTTCTAACGACGGTATGAAGAGCCGAGTCTGTTGATCTGCCGTTTCTGTACGCATGTTGTTGAGGATGTAGTGGTTTTGTCGTGATGGCTCATTGTCTTATGTGCCTGTCTGTAAGTCTCTCCAACGTTTTTAGAAGGAACGATGTGAGGCTAATAGGCCTATAGGATTCTGCCTGTGTGTAGTCTCCTTTTCCATCCTTCGGTAGAAAGACTACTTTGACTTCTCGCCATGGCAAGGGAATGAACTGGTGTGCCAGACAGGATTGGAAAATCCTTACTAGCTGTGGCAGTATTATGTGGATCCCCCATTGTATTAGAGCCGGGAAAATTCCGTCTATTCCAGGGGATTTCTAGGGTAAGAAGCTTTTCACCGCCCATTGTACTTTGTCTTCTGTGATAACCGTGATATCGCCCAGTCAGTATAAGTGGGGGGTCGTTTGCTGGTCTCCTCCCATTCCCGTTTGTCCATGATCTTGCAGTCTGGGAAATGGGTGTGTAGTAGCAGTTTGCTTATTTCTTCATCGGAGGTGGTGTATGTGCCGTCCGGTTTTTTTAGTGAGCCTAGACCTCTGTTATTGTTTGTTGACAGAAGCTTTTTAATTCTTGCTGTTTCCTTTGTTGACTCAATTTTTTCACAGAAACGCCGCCAAGAAATAGTCTTACAGTAGCGGATTTTCTTCTTGTAATCGTGTTGTAATTCTTTGTAGATGTCGCAGTAAAGTAGTTAAATCAGAGAGTCAATTGAATCTCTAGACAGTCAATCAAAGATCGATATTCAATCAAGTTGCTAGCATTTTGATTTAAATAAAGCAGCGTCGAAAACTTTTAACTATCTAACTGACCGAAAGCCAGCATGTTGATTAATAATGTAAAACAAGATGGCGGTCACGACAACAGCTGTTTACTTTTAGAGTATTTCTTTTGGCAAACGTTGTGCAACGTTGGTTTGTTGTGTGAGTGGTTTTTTGTTTCAAATTTGGAAAATTTGGTGAAATTGTAAATATGTTGTTGACTCCGCCACGATTAATTCATTAATTTGTTATTGTTATTTCGATGTCATCGTGAAGAACTGAGAGCTTGGAAATTCCGTGCTTTCTTATATTGTAAATGGTTACTAATTGAACTGCTCGTAGCCTGGGCTGCCTGAGTGATCTTAAACGATCACTAGGGTTAAGCAACATACGGCGCGTTTAGTCCATGGATGGGCCACCGTCTATGACTAACGCTAGTGGCATTTTTCCGAGCGGTTCCGTGCTTCGCAAGGCACGTTAAGCAGTTGTTGCCGGCTGCCGTCGATAGATGGCAGTCGTTAAGCCAAGTCAGAGGCCTTAGGGTGGCTTGAAAACTTCTGACAGTAAGACCAGCCACTAGTCTTACAAGCCTCCACCAATCCGGACTTGGCCCCCGTGGTGGAGTATGGCCTATACCTTCCTCAGGGAAGACACCCGTGCCCCTTGGTGGGGACATAATGGGTTGATGATGATGATGAAATGGTTACTTAGCAAAATTAATAAGAAGAGTCTTGTTTTCGTAGTGAGTTCTTGTTGCAAAGATGGCTTTAGAAGACTCGACACGTTCGTTCAGATGATTAGCAAGGTATGTTATTCAATTTCAGTTGGGTAGAAAATGCCGTGCAAAGGTGGCCCTTGTCAGATCGACAAACATCCACACCAACTAAGAGGGTATTACGCCTTATGAATAAATTTAAGACAAGCAATGTCTTTTTACTATCCATTTTATAGGAAATTCCTAGGAACGTTTAGGAAACTCGTTAAACGTTTCGTTCACTCACTTTTCTACGGAACTTTAGCGACTTGATTGAATATCGATCTTTGATTGACGGTCTAGAGATTCAATTGACTCTCTGATTAAACTACTTTACTGCGACATATACATCCCAGTCAGAATCCTTTCTGGTGTTTCTTGCATGATTGAAAGCTTGCCTTAGCTTGCGTCTTGTTCTTTCTAGGTCCTTGCCCCACCAGTGGCTACCAGCAGGTTCCTCGGGGTGCGTTAGTGGGCAGGCCTGTTCATATGTCTCCTGTAAGCAGGTTGTTAATTTTTCTACGTTGTGTTCTATATCGGAGGTGCTAGAGATCGCATCGTTTAGCTGAAGTGCCGACCACTTCGATTTTAAAGACTTCTGAAACCCTGAGACGTCCGTTTTGCGAGGGTTACGCCACGGTTGTGGCGGTTGTGTTTGTGCCTGTATGGTGTACCTAACTCGTCTGTGGTCTGAGAGGGAGGGTTCGTTGGAGACGTGCCAGTTGGCAACCATGTCCGCTGCTCCTAGTGACACAAGAGTGATATCTATGACAGTTTGGTACCGGCTGTTAATAAAAGTTATATGGTTACCTTTGTTGGCTATGAGGAGGTTCGTAGTCATCAGAAACTCTATGAGGGCCTCTCCCCTTGGGTTAGCTTTGGGGCTTCCCCACAGTGGATGGTGTGCGTTGCAGTCGGCCGATATGATCAGCTCCCAGCTGTGGTCTGCGCAGTACGCCGCCAGGTCAGCCACCTGCTTGGCTGGGATGCTCTCGTCTCCTGGAATGTACACGGACGCTAAGACCAGCGTGGTGTGGTCATCCCTTCCATTAAGGAGTCTCACAGCTGCGAGATCTCTGGAACAGAATTGTGTGAGTAGCGTAGCTTGTATGCAGTTGGGCATGTAAATACACGCCCTTGGGTTGGGTATCGTTGTGTCGATCATCAACTTACCTCCCAGGTTGTTAAGTCCACAGATTCTACCGCCCCTTACCCAGGGCTCCTGTATGAGAGCTATGGTGTTAGTTTTTACCTCCAGCAGGCTACGCAAGGTGGCTGAAGCGATTTGCTTATGCTGGAGGTTTGTTTGTACGACGTCGACGTTAGCCACTACGCATGTTGGTGCTAGCTCTGGTCAGACAGTATCTCCTCCACGCGCAGTAGCCAGTCTTCGTCGTCAGACTGGTTGTCGCTGTCACTGATAGACATACCAGTGACTGTATCCGGACAGGGCGAGGAGGCCGCTCTCGACGGCTCCTTGGCTGGAGTCGAGACTCCATCAACGTCATCGCCATCAGGGGCGGCCTCGTCATCCTTTATTACCGTGTGTTCAGGGGATGCCCGCCCGCACGGAGGCTCCGGTACGAACGGAGAGTCGCTCAGACCCGAGGGAGTGAAGAACTTGACGTACGCACTCCCCATGATATAAGCGACCCTCCGCTCCCGTTCCAGAAGGCAAGGCACCTCTCTCTCCGGGATGCCCAGAACGAGGAAGATGCCTTTACCCTCCTGAAGCTCTGTTCGGTAGGGCCTCCAGCGCTGAATGTCGTATTCCGGGTTTTGATGGATAAGAATCTTGCGAATCTTATCCATCTCCGTCACGACTGTTGTGGGTAGCAGCATACCGACCTTCACCATCCTAGTGATTTCTGACTGTGCGATGACAGTCAGGTCACGGTTTTGGATCGGGCTCGGTATACTGGCTACTGTGTCCCTAAGCCAAGAAAGCGTGGCGTCGTCGCCGCACCAGACTTTCAGCACCCCCTCACTCAGGTGTGGTTTACCGTGAAACCTGAGTGGTTGGGCGCCGTCGCCGGCCAGGCACGACGCCAGGATTGCATCAGAGGTGACTCTTTCTAGAGTCTCCTTGAGCTCATTTGCTTCTTCGCTTGTGAAGTCTGTGGGTGGGACGGCGGTCACTGCGACGCGCAGGTGAGATTTACTCGCCTCCGCGTAGCTGAGCGCCGTAACCCTACCATGTGCTACCTTCCGCCGTTTGTTTGTGACGGCCGGTGACAGAGTTACATCGGCCCTGCCACGATTTACCGGAGTTTCCGGGGCAGCGTGTCGGGGCCTCTGGGCTGCCATCGGTTGTTTGTGTGACTGTGATTTGGTCTGCTGCCGATCGCGCGGTGGAGACATCGCAGTGATGGCACACTCGGCTTCCGCTCGCTGCGACCCAGCCTTTGGGGTTTCCCCCGCAGTATGGGCGCATTGTACGGAGTCCACTGGCTGCCCATGCGCTGTCGCCACCGCGGCGGTCGTGGCGCATTTTGCGTGGGTGGCAGCAGCCTCCCGGAGCGTGTTATGCTTCCAAGGTGGCGACCGCCCCCCACGGCGACCTCTTCGTTTGTTTTTAGGGCGTCCAGTCACTAGCTGCCGACTGCTTTCGCGTTCCCTTAGAGCAGACAGGGCGCTTTGCAACTGGGCGCTTTCCCTATGTTCAGTCGTCAGCAGCCGACTGTGCTGAGTTTCCCCTGCAACAGACTGGGCGCTCGGAGGCTGAATGTCCCTACTGTCAGTTGCTAGCAGCCGACTGCGTCGAGTTTCCTCGGCAGCAGACAGGGCGCTTGGCAGCTGGCCATTGTCCCTGACATCGACGCGGGCAGACGGCGGCTTGGCTTTCCTGGCCCGCTTGGACCTGGCAACGAACTTACTGGTCACCGCCTGCCACACGTTATCGCGTAAAGGCTCACTTGAGCTGGCGCTCCCGGCCTGCGCTGGTATGCTGCCGCTCAAGGAGATATCTCCGGTGTTGCCTCCCCCAGAATACGAGAGGCTGCCCGGCGCCAAAGTGACACCGGGGAGGGATTCTCCTGCCCCTGTGGGGCCGGTACCCTCCTGGGGTAGATTCTTTTTACTACCAGACATCATTGAAAACGGGGATGATTACTCGCGTCGCTTCCCCAACACGCCGCGGGTGCACTTTTTGGGGTCATTTAACTCCCAAGGCCAGCACTGGCCAGGTAAGTGGTTATCCCGCCACTGGTTCGGGAGTGGTTCTTTGCCGTCACCAAACCCAGACCTCAGCAGAAGATGTGCAGCTAGTGATAAGCGCTCAATCATTCACCTTAGTCTGGAGTTGGGGCCGTTGCCCGGGATGTGCCAGGAGGGCGACTGCTCCCGCAGTAGGCTCATCGGAAGATGGACCCAATGAGAGAGCAGGCGCCCTCACACGAGGAGGCGACCACACTCACAGTCCCCAGACTATTTACATTTTTTGGGCAACTAGCCCATTGTCAATGCCTTAAATATTGACAATAATTACAAATAACATAACATTTACATACAGGCACATACATTGCTCCTGGCCCCACACTAGGATACAATAGGATAGGATAGGATACTAGGATGCTAAGTAAAATACTAGTTTTAAATGTGTAGATTACAATAATTGCAATTCAACATTGTATCTGATTTCTTATGTTTTTGTGTATGAATAAATAATTCGACCGTCTCTAGTTCGTTTCGCAGGTGGCAATCAAACTTGTACAAGATGTACTTTGTACAATTCTGATTGCCTCGTTGGTCTAGCCATTAAGGCAATTACCTATCAAGACAAAGGTCGTGGGTTCGATTTCCACTGGGGGCCGCCGTACATTTACACAAATGGCCTCAGTCCGAGTGTTTTTCCATGTTAGTAACGTCCTTGCCTGGTTACCATAGCATAGAGTATCCTAGTTTGGAACCAGGTCAAGAGTCGAAGTTATTATTATTATTATTGAAAAATTAAAAATATATATATTTAAAGTAATGGTTACAAAGACTTACATTTTTGTGCTTATATTATTCTTTCGGAAAAACATAACAAAAACGTAATTTTATGTGACTACTACCATAGACTATCGGGTAGCCTGTATTTATGGTTAGTCGGCCCGCGCCTCTTGCAAAAGGCGGAAGACTATTATTATGTATCTACCAAGGAGAATTGATTCTCCTTGGTATGTACTACATATTGCGTAACGAGTGTTATTAAATGAAATGAAAATTATGAAATTAATTTATTGTTGAATGGATATTGTCATCGCGGTATAATTACTTTTACGTTTGCAGAAACTAGGTGTCTTGTTTGTTATGTTTACTACAAGAGTTCTTGTATCGAGACATAATATCAAGTATAACAAAAAATGGTTTTCTGTCAATTACGTACTTCCTTTTCTTTCGGTTTCTTAGACGTCAGTTCTTTATTCGTCGCTTTAAATAATAATTAAAGGACATCTCAAAATCAGATACTTTCTGCAAAAAATATATGAAACCAAATTTTCTTTAGCACAATTCCCATTCAAGACTGCAATCGGAGCGCGCGCTGTTCGTCTGTAACCTCTCCCGTCACTCCACGGCGTAGTGTCATAAATACGTAATGTGACAGCTGCCAACCTATCAGCTGTCAACTGTCAAACAACAAACCGCCCGATGGCAGAAATAATAACGGAGTAGCCTTAAGCTCACAGCACACATATCAACTCGGAAAGGGATCGTCACCGTATCGCCTTTCGCCTCGCCGTCAACCAGGCGTCAACCTGACGTATGCATCGTAACCAACGCGTATCAGCAGCTCCTGTACGTCAACTCGGCTACGGCTAGGCGACACCGCGCTTACCGCTCGCCGACACTGGTACTTACCAGATTGCTCTAAAGTAATACTTGGGGTGGACGAAGAGACTTTAGCTCGGGCACGGAGAGACGTAAGCGCGGGAACTGCAAGTTGACCACGCACCGCATCGCGGTTCGGAGCCTGTTCCGAGGCGAGGCGATTACGTTACGATTCCGATTAGTGTGCGTTGCAGTAGGGAGTTCCATACAAACAATGCTGAACGGCTCGAGGCGATACGGTGATGATCCCTTTCAGAGTTGATATGTGTGACCTTTAAAGGGTAAACAGGGTACGACCTTCTCGTGACACCCACAGCGATTGTCCTACCATTCGCTACCCCTAGGTAGATACTAATTGATTGGTTGAAAAGATTAAAGAATAAAAAAAAATAAGAGAAAATAAATTTCTGTTGAAATCTTTTGATTAATGTTATTTCGAGTTTTAAAAACATAGAAAAATAAACCCGAGTCTTGGATGTTTACATGTTTGTGATGTCACTGTTTCTGGTTTCCACGTCACAGGGTAGCCTGTGCGGCCAGAAGCAATGTACCTGTATGTAAATGTTTATTGTTTACAGTTTTTAGGTATATTCAGTGCATGGAACGACAAATAAATGTCGACTAAGCGAAAGTATTCCGTCGGGTTCCGAAAGTAGAGGGGTAACAGGTGGCCTACCCCTCTGTGTATGTATGTATGTATTACGCTGAACGTAATGTCTCCAAGCGTTATGCGTAGCGCATATTGTTGAGTCTGCAATAAAAAAAAACGATTGCAAACAAATGTTTGCCATATTTTTTTTATGATCTCTCTATCTATTGGGTTTGTGACAAAGAAATTTTTCAACTGTCACCTTTCATCTTCAGCCAATTCGTTTGTATGTTTGTTTGGTACACACGCATCTGGCACACCGTAACCGTGATGTAATAGAAACACACGAATAATATCAATGCGACAGTTCCTCTTGCGTCAACATTATAATTTTCCAAACACAATCTGGCAAACGGCCCGATAGGAGATGCTCGGATGCTCTGAGAGATCACCGTTGGCTGCGCGGGCGCAGACCTCTTCCTTTGACGCAATAGCTATCTTAATGGAAACATGACAGATGCTTGTCTTGTCAAATGTTTGAATCCGATATGTTGCCAGAATTGTGCGAAAGATGTGACATGTTTATTCAACAGGAAAACATCTTTGTGATTCCCATGTATTAGCAACCGCATCGAAGTGTCTGTAATTTGTAAAGATTAGTAAAACTTTGGAAATATAACTTTCGTATGCACGACGCATTATTAACATAAAAACTTTTCATTAATCTTCGAATAAGAATAAGATTTAGGCCGGTTTTAGAGTCACGCTGACACTCGGCGCTGACAGGGCAATATGTACTGAGTCCTAAGGAGCGTTTAAGAAAAACGCCGACCGTTCAGCGCTGACAATCAGCGCTGACGGTCAGCGCGTGGTCAGCGTGACTCTAAAACCAGCCTGAAACTTGGCCCTCGATTCGGATCGGGTCACGCGACATGTTTTTTCATACCATGCCTAGCTAAATCGACACATTCATGCAGTTGGCGTTGTGCTACAATGCATTTACAGAATATAGCGTCTATCGGAGACAGTACTGGAACATATCCAAAATTTTGAAAATCCAGTTTTTTACACCAAAGAGGTTTTCAAAATACAGTCTATTTTATTTTTTACTATCTATTGCAGTATACGAATATCTCGAACACTCCTTTTATTTCCTTTTTAATTACTAAAAACCATTAGTCCTAAAAGATCAAAACTATGATTGCCAATTACTCGAGTATGGTAAATTTTGACCTGTTCCAGTACTGTCTCCGATAGACGATAGGTCCTGCATGGTCGGAGTGTTCCGAAAAAAAAATCAAGTAACTAAATGATTTCGAAATCATGTTAATAATTACTTAAATTAAAGCCGGTGAGAGACGTGATATTATCTCCAAATTAGAGCTAATACAACCGGTATGATAATTCTTGTTAGATTATTGTGATGCACGGCGTATAGAGTGATAAGCCCATTCGGTCTTACGTAGGGAACCTGTTTTTAGTCTTTTTGATGGATCACATCAGAAATGGGAAAAAAACAGGAGAGTGTTAGTCGTACTCACACATCTATACAATATTGAACATTTCCAGCGTCAACCTGTTGCCGTAATTAATATTGATAAAAAATGACACGTTTGTTGTATGGATGTTATAATATACAACTAAATGTTCTGTAAATATTTCAATCGGCCAACTGTTACCGATAACAATATTGAGCAAACTTTTGTTGTATAAGAATTGTTGTAGCGTCAACAGTAATACCTACTTTGAAACTTTTCAGCTGTAAAGCTATTACGGTTCATGAGAGCCAGCGTGGCAAAGACAGACAGACGAACAGTGAAGTCTTAGTAATAGGGTCCTTTTCCGCTATGGAACCCTGAAATGGCGTTTGGATGAGAATGACCGAGGGGAAAAAAGAGTAGGTATTTTGAAGAAGAAGTTATTTCACCGATTGTGTCAAATTTATAATTTCACAAAATACATTGTTGATCGCTCCCGATCGCGGAGCGTCGTTTTCGATCCAGCGACTTGCGGTAGACAATGCGTCGACTGCCGATTAATGACTAAAAACACCAGAAGCACTACAACAGAGTCGTTAGCAGATTTAAAACTATCGACGAAAAATAAAAGCATTTATTTTATTGTAATAAACTAACACATCACAAGACAGAAAAAAAGTATCATAAGAAAAGAAAAACAACTCACAAAGATAAAACATAGGACAGAGCGAACTAAGATCACAGAGTTCATCCTGTATGATGACGGCCTCGGTTCTGTTGGAGCAGGGATTCCCAAAGTGGTCGAGTCATCAGTTTCCTAGGGGTTGACATAAACGAAAACTGATTTTGGGGGTCGTGTTTATGTTGTGTTACGTGTATTACATGAAATAGCATTGTTGTAGTAATGTAAAGTCTCAAGTTCGTACAAGATAAAAAACTTTTAACTTTACTCACTTAACCAAGTGCAAAGTGTTCCAATTGGTTACCTGGTACCTAGGTATTTTGTATCAATAGGAAACAACTAAAGATAGGCCCCCTTATTAATAATAGTCTGCTAACTTAAAGCATTGCTAATTCTCACTCTGTCTTCTTCTATTGACCTAAGTCAGAATGAAAAATAACACTCTATAGCAGCTGTTTTAAGTTATGAATAAGGGGGTTGATCTTAAAAGTAGGTAATTTGGCCATGGGGGTCTAAGGTAATAGTTCGTTTTGGAAAAGGGGTCACTTGTCCAAAATAGTTTGGGGATCCCTGTGTTAGAGCATGACAGATCAATGACAGTAACATTTTTAGGTCACGTGACATGCTTTTATTACGAATTCGAACTCGGGACCTCTCGTATGTTAGGCAGATGCGGTAACCGCTGCACCACTAAGG
This sequence comes from Yponomeuta plumbellus, assembly GCA_947310845.1. Taxonomy (NCBI): domain Eukaryota; kingdom Metazoa; phylum Arthropoda; class Insecta; order Lepidoptera; family Yponomeutidae; genus Yponomeuta; species Yponomeuta plumbellus. The sequence continues at coordinate 20,582,709 of OX371208.1, read as the reverse complement.
TCGTCTAATCGATGTTCAGCGCGTCAGCTCTTCTAATAAGGAGATCTTCTGTGCGTCGCAGCTCGGTGCGGCGAGCAGCCGAGCAGAGGCTAATTAGTTGTCTGTCGCGGCGCGGACGCGCGCGCGCTTTGATCAGCGCTTCAGCTTATTAACGAAGACGTGGAACACAACTATGAGGCCAGGCTCGTCTGTTTTAGAGGAATCATGCTTGAGACGTTTGAAAATTGGGATCCTTGTTATGGTCGGTCTTAGGCGCGGGCCTTTGGATGTAATAAGGCCATTTGTGAACTGCTATAAATGTATCGGCTGACCCGACAAATGTACCTAGTTTCGCTATATAAATTACTAGATTTCGCCCGCGACTCCGTCCGCGTGGACTTTAGTTCAAAATTTTGCAACCCCGTTCACTCCCCTAAGGGTTAAATTTAGAAAAACGGCAAAACACGTGTTGAATCAATTATATTGAAGAGTATTTATTTTAAGTTTCAAGAAAATTAGACAACATTCTTTATACCTCCCATACAAATTTAGGCAACCCTTTTCGCCCCCTTAGGGGTTGAATTTCAAACAATCCGTTCTTATTCCTTGCCTACATTATACATAGACCCTCTGTGCAAAATTTCAGCTTCCTAGGTCCAACGGCTTGGGCTGGGCATTGATGAGTGAGTCAGTCAGTCAGTCAGTCAGGACTTTGAATTTTATTTAGATAGATTTGCGGGGATTACAATTAAAAAAATTTGGGCGGACCACCCTTATCACTTAGGGCTTTGAAAAAGCTTAAAATATAGAAAAACAAAATATGCTAAAACACTAAAAAGATATGGAAGAAAATATTTTTTTTTGAGAATTCAAACCTGGATCGGAGACTATGACTATTAGCACTACGACGACGACTTCACTGTTTAGGATACTTTTAAACTGTTAATAAACTATGTTCATTATGACGAAGGCCATAATTTATGTATGAGATATTCGGGAAGACATTACTAAATAACAATGGCAAAATTCAAACTCTCAATAAGTAAACAAAGTCCTAAAATCCGAGTAAAAAGAGAGAAATCTGAAGCATTTGTACCGATACGGATCGGTCCCAATCTAATTCCAGGCGCACGCGTGGCCGGAGTGGAGCCAAATCGCGACATTTATTGCGGGATTTATCGTCGCGGAACCAACGGCGATGTGCCCGGTGCCCGGTGCCCGGTGCCCGCGCTGACCCACATCGCGCGGGATCGCCGGTATATTAGGTAGGTATATTCAACAAATTGTGACATTGTGAAAATCGTAAGCTGGCGTTTGGGAATGTCACAATTTAAAAAAGTCATGCTGTTTTCGTCGGACACCGCGGCTTGAACCCACTCTAATATCTGAGAAGGAAGAATTCTTTACGTTGAAAGAAATTTCTAATTTCTGGATAAATGTCTACACCGCATTATTTGCCAATTTTCAACTTCGCGATGTGTTACAGGTCTAATCAACAAATATAATTCTACTATTTCTAAAAGTGTTTTCGCGATTATCCGATTGGAATTAATGACTACAAAATACGACTATGAGTATACACAGTATGCAAAGTTATCAGACAACATGGACATTTTCCAATTGATCGTAATAAAAGGTAAGCTCAGCATAGAGGGCTACAGGGCACAAAGCCAATATGAACAAATGATTAAACAACCTTCTTTACGTTATATTTACTAAATATCTAGTTATACCGTGAGTTTCCTTTGGGTTGACCAGCACATTTACAAAATAGGATCAAACCGATTAGTTTGGCCAGCAATAGCCCAAAAAAACCTACTTAATAATGGAGGAGCTTGAAAAAACATTTCGTCATCTCCGCGGACGCTTTTAGGGTGTTCGCAAGTGACAATGGCAGCTATCTGCAGGCGTGTGCTATCTGCCATCTTGCAGCCGACACTCCGCCCCTGAGTGCACACCGACACTCATCAGATCAGAAGTACCACCACAGTGCACCACTTCACGCACTCCGCAGTACCATTGTGAGTTGCCGTGGGCACTGACTGAAAATCAGCGCTTAGGGATCACACCCTCAAGTAAGGATGAGGATAATGAACTTTTGGAAATTACCCACTAAACACAAAGTATTTTTTTTTTCATTTTTATTATCTCAGTGTGGAGAATCAGGTTTGATTCCCAGCGCAGGCATGTATTATGACTTGGTTTTCTAAATTATTTGTGAGGGTACAATACCAATACCACTCGCAAACTGTGTAGCAAAACATCTTGAGGAAACCATAGTGTCTGAGCTATTCAGCGCTTGCAATCGAAATATAGTATGTAACTGTTTAAATACCTTTATAAATCATCATCATTAACCCATTATGTCCCCACTGTGTGAGGGGCACAGGTATTTTCCTTGAGGAAGGCTTGTAAGACTAGTGGCTGGTCTTATTATCAGAAAGTGACCTTGAATTGCTTGTCTAGATAGTCAAAACAGAAATAAGTAGTCTGGATTTGAGCATGGACTAGGAACACTCTGGGCCAGTTTTTGAGAATTTCACGTAAGTAAATGAAGGGTACAGGGAAAGAAGGATCACAGTCAAAAATAACGTATTTGGAGATAACAACAAAAAACGTTTTTTCTCTTAAAATCGATGTTTTTTACAACATTAAAGTACTAACTTCTAGAAAAGACAGTTATCCCAATGCTTTACTTAATAAAAAAAATATAATACATGTTTTTTGCCACCAAAGTTAAAAAAAAACGTAAATGTTCTATTAAAATACTAAGAAGAAAGTTTAGAGTCACTTGACTATGGACTTTTTCATGTGGTTCATTTATATATTTTTTTCTAAAAATATCTACAAATTAGACATTGTGATTTACATGTTTTTTTGCTATTCTGATTACATATCAGTAATTAATACCTGTTAGAACTTTATTGAGTAGGTAATCAAAAACTCTCTAAAGAGATCATAGTCACATTGACTATGATCTATTTTCATGCAACCATAGTATGTTCTTTTGAGTCTCATGTTGATTGTGATTTCTTTTAACGCTTTTTGTTTTACCATTCGATAGTTTTCTAAATTCACTACCAAGTGGCATTGTCAGCTAAGTTTTTGAAAAATACTGAATTTGATCCATTTTCCCCTGTACCCTTCAAATACTTAAGTAACGTTCTGTCACGCTCTTTTCTGAGAAATTTGTCGAGACAGCGGTAGAGTTAAGTAGTTACTTAGCGAAATCCTCAATTCAGAAATCGGCCGTCTGTCCCGCTAATAACCGTTAATTCATAAAAGTGTCACCTAGTTAAACACCTCCGCCCAAGCAAAATAAGTTCATACTTATACACTTGGTAACGGGCGGTACCTCTGTCTGCAGAAGCGACTAATTTGAGCAAAAATGAGAAGAGAGCTTGGACGAGGAAGCGCCGCTGACATTTAAGAAAACGATGACGTCGTAGAGCAGAGTGCGCCGAGAAATGCGCAGGGAGGGGCTCGCATTTCACTCGATGATAAATAAATAAATAACATTTAAATACATGCACACACATTGCTTCTGGCACCACACTAGGATACCCTGTGTCGTGGGAACCAGAAACAGCAACGTCACAAACATGTAAACATCAAAGACCTGGGTTTCTTTTTTTTTTTTGTGCCCAGCCGGGATTCGAACCCGGGACCTCTCGCATGGTACGCAGATGCGCTAACCACTACGCCACAGAGGTCAATAAAATAAAAATAAAATAAAATAAAAGAACAGACCAGGTGCACTGTTCTCTCTCGGAGAAGTATAGAAAACAAAACGTAAAACGAAAAATAAATGTATGTACATTCTGTTTGTTGAATGCCAAGCTGGTTCCCACGATACAGGGAATCCAATTGTAGGGCCAGAATCAGTGTATGTGCCTGTATGTAAGTGTTTATGTTTGTTTGATGTGCAATATTAACCTCGGTCTACGGGTCCCCTACGGTAGCCGTGTCTACATGTTAATCCACTTTGCAATGTTCTTAAATCGAGCTGTTGGGGTAAACCGTGTATTTTTTATTTTATTTATTATCAAAATTCTTCATTATTCATAATATTTATATGTAACAATACAAAACAATTCACAGAAGCTGTGTTGATTAACCTAAACAGTTAATTGTTTAGCCCTTAGGCCGTAAGACATAATGTAATGATAAGCTTGAGCAATCGACCTGAAATTATTGTACAATTATAACATAATATTATTACTCTGCAAGTAACTTTTAGTTACAAGTTACTAATATACAATTTAAAACCATGTATTGCAGTTCCTTGAAACAGAGTCAAAAGTTTATGAGTCTCTGATGGGTTGTAACCTGTATATTAATAAGCCAGGCACGGTTCGTGCATTGCCGTTATGAGGGTGTAATTAAATTGTAAGAGCTTTATTACAAATGTGCTTTAGTTTTACGGCCTTTTTGTGCCATATTTCAATATGAATATTAGTAGATTTAGAATCCCACCGATGTCCGGGGCGGCCAACGGGTCTTTGGCGGCTTGGAAGCTCTCAGTATGCTCGATCGCGTTGAAGACCGCCACCGCGTTTTTTAAAATTACATAATTACTTATAATCAGACGATATTCTCACAGTTTTATCGTGAGAATTACTGTTCTTGTTATTATATATTGTACCTACTATATTGTATTTTATTCTATTGTATTACAACACACCACACTATACTTCCATTCAACAATCTTGTTCCATGCTTCATTAATATCATTCGATTTTCTTAATAAGTCTGCCTTACCGTTACGAAATAACTAATCTGTAAATCTATTTTTGGTACCCACGATACAAGCTTGGTTGGTGCGGGGCCATAGAAAAACCTGGGCTATGTCAATCCTCTATGAGAAATATCTTTGCTGAAGTAAATCATTTTGTACTAGACGAAAACCCGGCTTCGCTCGGGTAAAATGTAGACGCAAAATAATATTCCACTGTGTTTTTTTATATGGTGACGCCTCTGTATTTATCAACCACCAGTAGATATAAATATCTTAATACATTCAGATACATAAGCTCACACCTGTATCCCAGAGGGGTAGGCAGAGACCACGGACTGTCACCTGCCACTATCCTGACAAATCACTTTCGCTTCATCGACATCCATTAGTCGTTGCATGTACCCACATCGGTTTCGGGTACTTTTCATCTTGCCCTTTGCTAATACATCCCCTATTTGGTCGAAGTATGTCCAACTGAGGCGTCCCTTACCGGCCCTTCCACTCACGCCCATTTTGGGGGCTCAACCTGTAATGTATTTTATTATTATTTTCATGTTGTACAGTTTATTTATTTTTACGCTTTTTATGCTTTCTGTGTTATTTTTTTTATTATTGTACGCACTCTGTATGTGTGTGTGTGTTTTTGTTTTGTTTTGAGTATCAAATAAATAAATTTTCATTTTTTCTTTCTTTCTTTATTTCTTTCTTTCTTTCTTTCTTAAGGAGAGTGCTTTTATAGAAACATGTAAGCGCCACGTTTTACGGTATAGTACGGTTCTAGTTGCCTTTCAATTAGAATCAAAATAGAATTGGTTTCTATTGTTCTATCCAGTAACACCTGAGCGCGTTACTATCCTCGTTACTTATCTGTGTATAAACTAAAAATTTAGTGAGAACTTTTATTTGTCTCTGGTTTCTTATGTGCAATAAAGAATATTCTTATCTTATCTTATCTTATCTTTAGGAGAGTGCGCAAGTGACCCGTGACGGGTGCGTGTTGTTTTCAATAACTCGAATTATCAAACTTACCTACTTATGTGTTCCATTAAAACTCATAGTATTTTGAGTAGGATAGCGCATATTTCGCGACTTCGACGAAGTGACACTCTACTGGAAGAAATATAAACGTTCACTCGAACGTCTAGTAATGTACTAATGCATTTGCCTCTCTAATTGTATTATAGCACTCTCCTAAACACTAAAATAATGTAAACCGGCCATAACAGTTCACAGTTGGTGTTCATATCGTTCGAGTCTACCGTAGACCCGAACGAAATTATTAATATAGATTTTGATCCTCTTCATCTTTTCTACGTGACCTGGAAGTGAGCTTGTCGCAATATTTGGAACAGGAGTGCGGACGGTAGAAGTAAAAGTAGGGTATCCAAAGCCAGAGAAGAATTATATTTTATTTATTAAGTAAAAGAAAGGCACCTGTGAATAACGAAATAAAAAGTCTTAACTAAGGTCTAAAAATAAATATAAAAATACATTAGGAGTATAAAAAAAAGCAGGAACACTAACGGGTCATTCCGGGTCGTAAAAAAATAATATTGTGATAAAATTGTGTCGTTCAGGTCCACCTTGGATGGAAGCTGAGGGTTATCTGGCTCAGCTACGTCCAACCACTGCAACAAATGTCAAAATATGATTAAATGTAGAATTGATAATGGCCAAAAATAATACAAAGCAACGAGGCGAATTGCACCTCGTTACAAGCTCCCTCAGGATGTGAGGTGAGCTCCAGGCAGACAGCAGACCGCGCAGGACAGACAAGTGCCGACTGTGTTGGATGCCAATACCCACTTTGGGTCGCTGAGCCAGCGCAGTAAATATTTAGAATAGACTTTCAGGGTGGACATAGGCGATGGGCTAATAGACACGAGACAGTAGTTATTACTAGTCTTCTATCTATCTTCTATATAAATAAAATTCAAAGTCCTGACTGACTGACTCACTCATCAACGCCCAGCCCAAGCCGTTGGACCTAGGAAGCTGAAATTTTGCACAGAGGGTCTAAATATAATGTAGGCAAGGAATAAGTCCGGATTTTTTTAAATTCAACCCCTAAGGGGGCGAAAAGGGTTGCCAAAATTCGTATGGGAGGTATAAAGAATGTTGTCTAATTTTCTTGAAACTTAAAACAAATACTCTTCAACACAATTGATTGAACACGTGTTTCGCCGTTTTTCTAAATTTAACCCTTAAGGGAGTGAACGGGGTTGCAAAATTTATGAACCAAAGTCCACGCGGACGGAGTTGCGGGCGAAAGCTAATTTACTGGAGGACTCATCAATTCGTTATCTATCGAGGATCAGATAGTAGGTAACTCGTAACAGCTAAGGCGTGGTCATTTGAGCCCTTCGCTGGCCTTTGCGCCGATCGATCTAGGCAAGATTCCTTTCGGAAGATTTCTCTTTATAACATTGTATTGTATCATTTGTAACCTGTCTACATGTTATCTCATCCGGAAACTTGTGATTTAGCACTACTTTCTAGCCGGTACCATCTGTACTCGATTTCAGTCTACTACGAGACCGACCGAGACCGCGTTACTACGTAAGTTAAACACAAACATAAACATTTACATACAGGCACCTACATTACATTCTTCGGGCTTCTGGCCCCACTCTAGGATACCCTGCGTCGTGGGACGCAACCAGCGACATCACAAACATGTAAACATCCACGACCTGGGTTGCTTTTTTCCTCAGCCGGGGTTCCAACCCGGGACCTCTCACATGGCAGACAGATGCGCTAACAACTGCGCCAGAGATCGTCAGCCAAGTTCTCCGTTCTTCATCCAATAGAGTGGAGAGTTGCGTAATAAGGACTATCTACGAGTATTGATAACATTATTGTAAGTTGGCCAAAGTGCAAACAAAACACAAAAAGCGCTGTGACTAGTAGACTGTACGAGAAACCGTTTGTAAGCGTGGCTCAGCTTTCTACGTCGCCTGCGGTCAGGGAATCACACTATAATATTATAAACGTGAAAGTTTGTGTGTGTGTTTATATGTTTGTCAGTCTTTAGCGCTGAAACGGCTGGACGGATTTTAATAAAATTTGCTATGGAGTTAGCCGATACCCTGGATTAAAACATAGGCTACGTTTTACCGCGGGGAAATATCTTATTCCTACGGGAAAATCGATGAACCGCGGGTAACACCGCGGGGCACAGCTAGTCCGAAATAAAGCTGTTATTACCGACGACACGTGTACATAGTTTCATGTATTTTTTCACGCCACGCCACGCGCCTTCTCCCGTCGCCATTTTGATTCCTTTCGACGGACGTCATAAGTCCGGAGCGGTTTTCTGACACGTGGCGCTTTGAGGGAATGAGATAATGTATTCGGATGATCTAACAGACTCCGTTAGAGACACGACGTGATCTGTGAGTGCTGTGATTATAAAGTCAACGCTTACATACATACTTACATAAGCTCATGCCTGTATCCCAGAGGGGTAGGCAGAGACCAGGGACTGCCACCTGCCACGATCCGTACAAATCACTATCACCTTATCGACATTCATTACTCATTGCGTGCGCGCACGTCGGTTTCGGGTACTTTTTATCTTGCCCTTTGCTAATAGATCTTCTATTTGGTCAAAGTATGTCCGCCTGGGGCGTCTCTTATCGGCCCTTCCACTCACATTCACTCGATATATTTGCTTCGTCAGTCTTTCTTCCTTCATCCTCTCCACAGGACCATGTAGTCCCTGGTCTCTGCCTACCCCTCTGGGATACAGGCGTGAGCTTATGTGTATGTTCTAAGCTCGTCTTAATTCACGTCTTTGGTCACCATAAGCATACCAAATCGACAAAAAGTAATTGTATTCACTGACGTAACTACAGGTGTACTATAATTTAAGTACTCTTTGGCCATAACGTTAATTTAAGACTTTGTTAAGCGCATCGTTCCAATCTTGAGCTTGATATAGTGCTGTGGTCGTTGGTAATTAATTTCTTCAAATCTGCCATTAATCGCAGCAGTCTGGCAAGATGCACCGATGTTGTTGCCTGGCCCAGCGTGTTGGCTACGCGATCGGAGAACCCATTGCAGTTGGTAAGTAAACAAACCGCTAACGCCACGTGAAGTTAAATTCAGCCAAAAGCGTCAATCGCCGGCACTCGCGAGCCAGCGTGGCTCGTGTTCCCGACAGATTCAAATTGTTGTCACTTAATCTTTTTTTTTTCAGTTTCAGCCGGTTGACGTAAATTACGTATATTTCTACTTCAATAGCTTTACCTTTTTTCTAAACTTAACAGTGCAGAAATGACCTAAAAAATTTTTTTACTTAGTTAACCTATTGCGTTCTATCGAATTTTCAATATCATAACGCTGTAGAAGCCAAATTGTCATCTTACAAGCAAACCTACAAAAGTTTTGTGTATTTTTTATGGATCTAAAAATAGTCTTCGTTTACCGCCAGTCGCTACTGGAGTCAACTGTCAACCTGTGTGTTTCAGTTTCCCGAAGAGATCACTAGTGGAATCCAACTTGGATGGGCAGATCCAAGTTGGATTCTACGAGTGATCTCCTTCTCGAGGATTGTTTATCCCAGGTAAAGTGGTGGACCACTTCGAGGTCAGAGCTTCAGAGCTGCCACCATTTTTTCACTTTTTTCACGTAGAATTAACGTGTGTGTCCCACTACTGGTCTCTCTTTAAAGGTAACCTCCACTTTAGCTCAGAGTTTTCTGTTTTGAGCCAGCTCAGACCACTCCGGCAGATGTTGGTCGATATTATGTCTTTACCATCATCTAGGCCAGCCTCGATTTTTTGTGAAACCCACTCAGTAGCGAGTCTCAGTTAAGTGCCTATCCGGGTCCACTCGACCAGGGCAACTCCACTTTCATCTCGCCGTCAGGGCGTCCATGTCGTCGATAATTCAAGTTTTTGCGTGTAGTATGTTGTTCCAGACCCACTTTATTAATAAATAGTTAATTAATTATTTATTACCACTGCTCTATATTCAATGAAATAATAGAATACAATAGAATATTCTTTATTGCACACTAGAAAAAAAATACAAAAAGAACACAAAATATTTACAAAGGTTCATAATACTTAATTGCACACAAAACATTAAACAAGCAATGGTCAACGAGTGTTGTTTCTAAGTGATAAGGAGACTGGTTGGACGGGAATGCGCCGGAGAAAGACCCGTGTGGGCGTGGTGCCAGCTGCGTGGCGATGCTGCTTAAATTATTTTCACTCGGCTCGGAGCAGCGCGGCGGCGGCGGCGTGCTGCGAGCGGCACGGGCGGCACGGGCGGCACGAGGCGCGGGCTTGCCAACGCCGCCCCGGCCCGCAGTCTGTCAAACTACATTGCATGCGCTACTTGCTAGGAATGGAGCCAAAATTACATTAACGTAGGTACTTAGTTGTAGAATAAATAGTCGACTCCTTAGACGTTTTTGCCATATTAATTAACCTAAGACCTATCAAATTTATACAAACGAAAAGAGAGGAGTTCGATAATAGACACTGTGATACTAGATTTTTATATGTTAGACTAGCTGTTGCCCGCGACTACGTCCGCGTGGGCTTCAGTTGAGTAAAGTGTTTGCAAATAAGATAGGGATACTTTTAGCGCATGCGAAAGAGCTTTCATACTAACTTCACAACCCCCTCTTACCTCCTTAAGGGATGATTTTCGAAAGACTACTTTACACGTCTTTCATGACTTTCAATGAAGGATCTTCAAACTGAATTTCATTCGAATAACTTCAAAAATGGCATAGTTTCATACTAAGTTTGCACCCCCCTTTTTTCCCCTTAAGGGATGATTTAAAAAAACTATTTTACACGTAATTCATAATTTTAAATGAAGAACCTCCGTACCATATTTCATTCGAATAACTTCAAAACGGCAAAGTTTCATACTAACTTTGAAACCCTATTTTACCCCCTTAGGGGATGAATTTTCAAAAATCCTTTCTTAGTGCTCCCGTACGTTATAAAAGGAACTCTTGTGCAAAACTTTAAGTTTCTAACCCTTATAGTTTAGGCCCTGCGTTGATATGTCAGTCAGACAATCAGTCAGTCAGCTTCTCCTTTTATATATATAGATAACAAAAAATGTAAACTAATAATTATAGTTAGGTAGATATTTATTTCAGGAAAAGGGACCCTTATTAAAATTTTATCATCACAAAAACTCGGAAATAGAAACTAAAATAAAAACCAAATAAAAAAATATGAGTCGGTTTGAGAGATCAAGTGTCTGTATGTATATTATATAATACACAGTTATCATGAGTCAAATCATGTCATTTAGATACTCGTAGTTTCACTTGATCGTCTATTTTGATCCTTCCTTCCTTCCTGTTCGATACAAAAACTAATATGGTAAAGTTGGTGTCGGCTGCCGTCGATAGACGGCAGTCGTTAAGCCAAGTCAGAGGCCTTAGGGTGGTTGAAAACTTCTGACAGTAAGACCAGCCATTAGTCTTACAAGTTTCCACCAATCCGGACTCGGCCCCCGTGATGAAGTATGGCCTATACCTTCCTCAGGAAAGAGACCCGTGCTCCTCGGCGGGGACATAATGGGTAGATGATAAATAAAGCCTGCAAAAGTCCAGATCTAGCAAAATAGTTTTCTTAACAGTGAAATCTTAGGATTTAGATAACTTCTCTTCGTCATGTCTTTTCTTGGTCAGGGTATCCTAGTGTGGAGCAAGCAATGTATATGTGCCTGTATGTAAAAGTTTTTATATAAGTATGTTTAGATAACTTGTAGATAGAAGGGTTGTAAAGATACGATTTATCAACACATTTAGTGGTCCTAACACATTTTAGGGTCTCTACATTTTGAATTTGCTTTCAAGAGATACCAAGAAACTAGGATATCCAGACCCATACAAGGAAAATGTTGCCTTGGATATGGAACTAGGATTTAAAATGCACCCAAGCTGTGATGGAGAGTTTGTTTACTTCCATCGGCAAGTCGAATCAGGTCATGCTAGTACTCATGCATTATTGAGACCAAGTAAAGTCGGCCGATTGATTATTAAAATCCTGCTTATCCATGTTTAATGGATAAGCAGGATTGCCTGGACGTTGCGAAATTACCATCGGCCAGGTGATTTGCAAATAAAATGGCGGGCCAAGAGCCTTTGCCACGTGATCTCATTTCCCTTGCATTTTTCTCCCCTTAAGGGCTTTTCTCCACTGCTCCGGTCCGGCAAACGTTAATTACCGATCCGATTTAGAAACACACAAGAATACTAATAAGCTTCTCCACTACTCCGGCATCCGGTTTTCAACGACCCGATAATTTACTAGATCGGAACGGTATTTTACCGGTCGGAAGTGATCGACGTACAAAAACAATGCACGTTTTTGCACCGCGTATGTAGCCAAAAAAGGTTCCCATACTATTTTATTTACATTAATAGAATGTGCAGAAAACGTCCCCTGCCTCGAAGAGAAAAAAACTGAGGAATTTTAATAAAACACTGCGTCACGTCCATTGTCGATTATAGTCGGATGAAGTGGAGAAGCATAATCCGGCCTTCCGATATTTTTCTTATGACTGAGTCCGGTTCCGACGCCGGACCGGAGTAGTGCCTAACTGGCTTTAGGCGGGTTTGTCCGGCGCAAACTGGATTTATCCGAATTCGGGTTGCTGCGGCCGCGGGCAATTTGTTTTGGCCACACGGGCCGGTCCTATCCCTCCGTTGTCGAAACCGCATGACCTCTGGCCTTATAGTACCTATATGACACATAAATACATACATAGGCTCACGGTTGTATCCTAGAGGCCAGGGACTAGGCAGATGCCAGGGACTGCCACTTGCTACGATCCTGTCAGGGGCCCGATTCTGTTAGTGTCTTATTGTCTTAGTTTAAAGTTATATTTATATTCCGATATGAAGCCGTTCTCAAACTTACACAATCTCGCTCACCCTCTCACACGCGTACACTCACATATACAATCCACATACCGAGAGGACAACACCAACACTCACATTCTAATTTTATTTTACTTTATTTACCGTACCTCGTTACAATTATTTTCTGCGGGGAAGGCGCTGCTTGCTGAAATACAGGTTTTAACCTAGTTCGGCAACGGAGACCAACTCGTTATTTTTGTAATTTTAGCCTTGTGTAACTGTAATTGTGACTGTGTGTAACTTCTTAAAATAAAATTTATTCTTATTCATACAATAGTTCAATTACAGTTACATGGTCGGGTCACGTGAGAGGATTTTCAATTCCATTGACGACTAGAATTATTGATTTTCGAGCTCGCGTTGACATGAAGCGGCAATGAAATCAAATCAACGCGGTCAAGCAACTGTCATTGTACTACAATCGAGGCCCACCATTAACTTTCGCTTCATCGACATTAATTAGTCGTTGCATGAACCCACGCCAGATTCGGGTTCTTTTATCTTGCCCTTTGCAAATTCATCCCCAATTTGGTCGAAGTATGTTCACCTGGGGCGTCGATTACCAGCCCTTCCACTTACATTCGCTCAATATATTTGTTAGCTGTATAACTTGCATATAAAAGGCTCTAGAGGAAACGTCCACACGTCGCCGAGCACGCACATCCATTATTTCTTCTATCTACATCGAGAGGGCGTACACTTGCGAGCAGTGATAATAACTCCAGCACTTGCTGCACGAGAAAAGCATACGTTTACATTTCCTATTATGTAAATGCGTCCTTATATTTGAAGTTATAGTCGGTGGCGCGATGGAAAGTATGAGGAAATCCACTTTCTCCGCATTTGTAACGCGTCGATCTGTCTGACGCAATCGCGCTAAGCACTACCACACTGGGGAATATCACAGAAGCACCTCTGGGCCTTCGGTGGATGCTTGTCATTAACGCTCCCCAAGACACTTAAGATTGGAAATTATCGACACGAAAAAGATATGAATAAGGTTTTAAGAGTAAATAAGAGATTGGTAACCGCACCGAGTCAAGCTTCTGTGTTTATCTTCTAGCATAGTAGTGCTGCAATTAAACCCTGATACTTATAATCGCACTCGCGGCGTGGAACTAGTTTCCATAATCGCGGCGTAAATCGACTGCAATAAAAATTACGCATTCAGCGTACCAATTGGATTACAGCTTGGATATTATATTTAGGTGGTTGTGGTAGGCCAACCTGTCTGCTTTATATTTATATTTTATTTTCTAGTGCCGCTCTGTATATCAACGGTAACGCCATGCCCGTCATAGATTACGTATATCAAAAGTGTATTATATTAATAATAGCATAATGTAACTTATTCATTTATTATTAAATCATGTTAACCCTGCTAAATGTAATCTGAGGCGTCACTGGATAATTCCAGCGATGCACCAAATTAATGTACGAAAGTTAAAACATATCTCGAAAGTAATATCATTACTAGATAAAATAAGAACTACATAGAAAATTAAATCAAGGATATAAAAAAAGTGAATATAATATCATGTTTCATATGATTGTTTGAGGCGTTTTTTTTTTGCGTATTATAATTTCTTAAATTTCGTCAACTGACGTCCCAAAAATCACTTAAGTTGTCACTTGAATCGACATTAAATGGTTTTGGCTTAACAGATTTTCATTACATGTTTTGGGCGTATTTAATACTTCTGAGGAAAGGTCTGGTTTAGAATAATTACAGATAGATAGATAGAGATAGAGAAAACTTAAATGTAAATAAAAAAGGAATTACACAGGTATATCTTAATTAATGGCACAACAACGTTTGGTGAGTCAGATAGTTAGATATAAAAATCTCGTATTACAATGTTTGTTATGGAACTCCTTCGAAACGGCTTTAGATAGCTCAACCTTGGCTTTACCGATTTGTATAATTTTTTTGTTTATATTTGGCAGGTCTGAGCGTAGATTGTTTGCTAATCAACATGGCAACACAACGTTTTTCCAGTCATCTAGTATTTATATAGGAACGGTTCAAAGTCGAAAATATTACAAAGTTTGTTGGACATCGTCTGAAATTGTAATAGCGCTAACTCACTTGAAATGAAATGAACATGGCAAAATAACGTTTGGCGGCTCAGCTAGTAATAAATAAAATTTGTAGTTCTGTAAAATGGGGCCCTTCTTCATAGCGTGTCAACAAAAACTATACACAGCGCCGGCTTCAAGGCTGGCATAGTGTTTGGCACCGTGATGAAGGAAAGTAGCCGTATATTCCCGAGGGTTCAAGAATGTTGTCTGGCAGTGTACAGGCGACCTCGAGACGACTCCATAGCACTGCAGTCGCGGGGCCAGCGGCCAGGAACGTGCGTTATTGATGTGCGCCCGTGATCGATGACCCACTAGTACCTTTACTGGCGGCTGTCACTTGGATCTTGTGCTGTTTTGCCATGACTAATGTTTGGAAAGAGGGTCGCTTTGGATGATAAAGATTTAAGCCCGCATTTGGTGATACCTACAATTTATTCCGTTGAGTATTTTGCTTCAGTCCGCCGATGAAGACATGATTCGACGACCTCTGTGGCGCAGCGGTTAGCGCATCTGGCTACCATGTGAGAGGTCCCGGGTTCCAATCCCGGCTGGGGGACAAAAAAAACGCCAGGTCTTGGATGTTTACGTGTTTGTGATGTCGTTGTTTCTGGTTCCCACGACACAGGGTATCCTAGTGTGGGGCCAGAAGCAATGCACGTGTCTGTATGTAAATGTTTATGCTACGTTATATTATGTGAAACGTCAAGACGATCCAAGGATCTTCCGAGGTTTTCCAACTGAGGCCAGCCAGGGCCCTATTTCTTTGGACTATAAGACAGGTTCTACAGTGACAATTCGATGTACTTACCTGCATTGCAAAGTCAGGAAAAGCGACTTCAGTGTTGACAATAAAAAGTCACTCTGAATGACTCATTTAGTCAATTACTATTGTCACTTAGTTCAACGGTCGCATTTCCAGCCCTATTTGGATTGTTCACGCGAATTTTTTATTTCGGATGGAAGATTTTTGTGAAAATTGGCTGAACTGAGTGACAATATTGACTCCGCCCTCCCCGGAGGCAGTCGGGCGACGAACCGCGAGATGAATTCAGCGCGTGACGTCACAGACTTTATGAAAAACGCTTTCCCTCCGCCTAAGTTTATTGGAGCATCGGAGGTACGCTCCAGCCCTTCACAGGAGAGTACATTAATCTCTGTCAGGGCTCCGGTTTGAGGATTTACTCGGTACAAGTGCAGTGAAGTCACTTAGGTAGTGGACTTAATTTTTCAGAAGCTCATTTCCAAGGATTATTGCTTAATTAACCCGAATAAGAACTAAGAAATTACTTTTTATTATTGTACTGTAACAACTGTATTGAACAGGACGACGGTCAATGGGCAGACCTGCGGCCCGATGATCGGACGATGTTGAGTCGGCGGAAGGTCCGTGGATGCGGATGGCGAGAGACCGTGTGAAATGGCATTTGGGGGAAAAGGCCTATACCCAGCAGCGCAGCGGTGGGCCGATGATGATGATGATGATTATATCTTTGTAAATGTTTTGTGTGTGTTTTTCCTGGTCCAATAATGAATATTCCTATCTTATCTTATTTTTAGTAACAAGGCCGCCGATGGTATGTATGTAAGCAGCCTAAATACGTCCCGCTACAGGGCGGAGCCCTACACTGGACGTGGCGTGACACGCACTTGACCGGTTTTTCTCCGTAACATTCTAGATCTTGAAAAGGACACTTATGTTTCGTTTAATGTTCATTAAGCAACATTTTCTGTGTTACAATGATTAAAAGTTTTGGAGTCTTATATTGTTTTCATTCAGATTTTATTTTAGTATTATATGTTGTCGATGGGTGAGGTGGGCGAGACATAAAACGGACATCAACGTCTAGCCTAGAAGACGGAGAGATCATCTCGACCAACTCCCGAAGTGGTCTGAGGTGGCAAATGACCAAAAACTCTGGACTGAAGTGGGGGATACTCTTGCCCCTTCTTATTTTATTTTTATATATTGCAAGAAAACACAAAATGGTACAATAGAGTTAAAAATTAGAAAAACTTACGTTTAACTTTATCTATGTAATTGCATAATCAGTAGCATTTTCTATGGACTAAAACAAATACAGATGACATTCCTTTGCTCATAGTAGAAAAAAACTCATAATTATGCTGATAACAACCGTCAAAGAGGAAATTTATTATACCTACAACAACTGTAATAAGTTATGTGTGGATACTTATATCATTTGTGAACAATCCGTAAGAGTTAACCCGAGACTTCATCTTCTTTTTAAAATGCCTCTCCATCACTGGAGGTTAGCAGTCAGCTCCTTACAACGGCCTATTTTCAGTGCAATTTGAACACCTCTAGCTTCACACTGGTCCACTCCCTAGTGAGCCACAAACCTAGAAGCAGAAAACTGTCCTCATTTCTACCCAGTGGTCCGGGCACCGCACTCGGTCACGTGTTTACGTGTGCCGCAAGCCCAACATGTGACCATCTGAGCAAGCTTGCACAATGATCTCGCCGGCATCTGATGTTTGACCTCCATCGGATACTGAGTGCAACAGTTTCTGCAACAAACGCTGAGGATGTATTTTGCACCGGTATGAATGGTTGAATAAGCAGCTTAGATATTCTTAAATCGAATCGCTCGTAGCCTGGGCTGCCTGAGTGATCTTAAACGATCACTAAGGTTAAGCAACATACGGCGCGTTCAGTCCATGGATGGGTCACCGTCTATGACTAACGCTAGTGGCATTTTTCCGAGCGATTCCGTGCTTCGCAAGGCACGTTAAGCAGTTGGTGCCGGCTGCCGTCGATAGATGGCAGTCGTTAAGCCAAGTCAGAGGCCTTAGGGCGGCTTGAAAACTTCTGATAGTAAGACCAGCCACTAGTCTTACAAGCCTCCACCAATCCGGACTTGGCCCCCGTGGTGGAGTATGGCCTATACCTTCCTCAGGGAAGAGACCCGTGCCCCTCGGTGGGGACAAGATGGGTTGATGATGATATTCTTAAATAAGCAGCTCAGCAAATCGAAACCCGGAGCCTGCATGTAACGACTAATAAACATAAACATTTACATACAGGCACATAAGTTGCTTCTGGCCCCTCACTAGAATACCCTGTGTGCACTGATGAATATCGATTTACAAGGCACAAGAGAGTTGAAATGTAGTATTACTCAAACTAGGATGCGATAATGTTAGAAAATATTAACAAGATAATATTTCATTCCGATGGTATGAGCATGTGGAGAGGGTGAAGGAAGGAAAATGCGGCGAAACAATATATCGAGGAAAGGCCGGTAAGTGACGCCCTAGGTGGACATACTTCGAACAAATGGGGGGTGATAAGCAAAAGGCAAGATAAAATGTTCCTGAAACCGGCCGGCGTGATTGAAACGACTAATGAATGTCGATTTAGAGTTGACATGTCGTATCAATCAAACTACGAGGCGATAATGTTGGAAAATATTTACAAGGTAATAGGTATTACGATGAATTCATAGTCATGTGGAGAGGATGAAGGAAGAAAGGCTGACGAAACAAAATATTGAGCGAATGTGCGTGGAAGGGCCGGTAAGGGACGCCCCAGATGGACATAGTTCGTAGCAAATAGGGGATGTATTAGCAAAGGGCAACAAAAAGTAACCTAAACCGGCGTGCGTGCATGCAACTAACGGGTGTCCCAAAAAGGACGCAAGATTTCAAATTGCCGCTATTTTTGTATTTTAGTGCTGGCAACCCTAAAAAAAAACTATTTGACAGCTGAATGTTTAGCGTTTGTAAAAATGGCGGGTTATACGAAAGATCAACGCGTTTTTATTATTGAACAATATTTCAAAAGTAATGAAAGTCTGGTGGGTACGGTTAGAAAATTCCGTGCAAAATATGGTCGGAATATTGACTTGACTTCATCAACTGTGAGCAGAGTGGTTGCAAAATTCAGGGAGAGTGGATCAATTCATGATGTTCATTCCACTGGTCGTCCAAAAACAAGCCGTTCAAATGGCAATATCGAATCAGTGCGTCAGAATGTCCGTGAACATCCAGGAACATCCATTAGGCATCGTGGACAAGAATTGCAAATTTCAAGAAGCTCTCTCCAGCGCATCCTCACTAAAGATCAGCATTTCCATGCTTACAAAGTTCAAATAACACAAGAACTGAAGCCTCATGATCATGAACAGCGAAGAGAGTTCGTTGAATGGACTATCGACCGCCAAAACAGGGATGCAGATTTTTCAAACAAAATCATATTTAGCGACGAAGCACATTTTCATCTCGATGGCTTTGTTAATCGTCAGAATTGCCGCATTTGGGGCTCAGAGAACCCACATGTGATTGTTCAAAAACAAATGCATCCACAACGGGTCACTGTTTGGTGCGGATTTTGGGCTGGAGGCATTATTGGACCATATTTTTTTCAAAATGAGGCCGGTCAAGCAGTTACTGTTAATGGAGCTCGATATCGCGACATGATAACAAGGTTTTTCCTAGCCGAATTAGAGGATATCGATGTGGAAGCAATGTGGTTTCAACAAGATGGGGCCACTTGCCACACAGCCCGAGAAACGATGCAATTACTGCATGAAACATTTCCTAGTCGTGTGATCTCTCGATTCGGTGATCAGAATTGGCCCCCTAGATCTTGCGATTTAACGCCTTTAGACTTCTTTTTATGGGGTTATTTAAAGTCTAAAGTCTATGCCAATAAGCCCACAACCACTCATGCTTTAAAAGAGGAAATTCGACGCTGCATCGGAGAAATTCAGCCGCAACTATGCAAAATGGTCATAGAAAATTTTGACAAAAGAGTGCGTATGTGCCAGCAAAGTCTAGGAGGATATTTGCCTGACGTCCCTAATACAAATAACCCTATTTTATGTTTTTAAAGATTTCATTTACAAATATATTATAAGGAAAAAAATGTGTGTTTTTCATCAATTTCAAATCTTGCGTCCTTTTTGGGACACCCTTTACATTATGAATGTCGATGAAGTGAAAGTGATCTGCCAGGAGCGTGGCAAGTGGCAGTCTCTGGTCTCTGCCTACCCCTCTGGGGTACAGGCGTGAGTTTATGTATATGTATGTATGTAAGCAGCTCATTTATTTTTTTACTGCCGTTCAGATACCTTCTCTGCAGAGAGTATGGGCTTAATAGCCACAAGGCCTAGATTGCCGATTTCTATCGCATGGTATCTGAAAACCTCAAGTACTTAGATTTCCTCACGATGGTTTCCTTCACAGTTAACGAGTGATATTGCTACTTCAAATTCAAAAATTTAAGTAACTACGTAGGAACGCGCTGATAGCATTTATCGCCTGCCGATAGTTTTGCCATACCTAATTAGTTAAGCCATGTAATTTTTTATGCCTTTTTGTTGCAAATGACGACTTCAAACAACATCACTTCAAAAATACGCAGGTTATGTGGCAAAATGTCGCTTCAATTATTCCTAAGCTGTAGGTTTTAAACTTGGACTTTGGATTAACTTTTCGGGGATAAAAGTAGGTTTCAAGGCATGAGATACTATAACAATGGGTATTGTTGACCCCTGATTTGACGAGCTCTGCGACGCAGCGGTTAGCGCATTAGCTTACCATACGACAGGTCCCAGGTTCGAACCCCGCCTGGGACAAAAAAACCCCAAGTCTCGGATGTTTACATGTTTGTGATGTCATTGGCTCCCACGACTCAGGGGAGCTAGTGTGGGGCCAGATGCAATGTATGTGCGTGTATGTAAATGTTTATATTTAAAAAGAATGTTCATGTACTAACAAAATTGCTCTTTTTTGGGGACAATAGGTAATTTTTACAAGAAATCAGCAAATATTATTTATTTATAACTGTACCATTATATTATCTGACCTTTGTATGAAGTATCGTTTGTAACAGTTACCAAAATTTAGACAAATTGCCTTTGCGCTCAGAAAGGCAGGTGTAGTAATATTGCAGAAAACAATATACAATAAATCTTCCCTGAACCCCGTACGACACACACGCTCACACACACAAACAAAGTAATTTTCATCAAAGTCACTTGAAAATGAGTAAAGCATTTTTTCCCTTCTACGTCCTATTGAATTGAAAAGAAAGCCGAACAATAGCGCCGCGGCGGAAGAGAAGTTATTTTCTACCCGCGCAAATCTGAAAATTGGATCGGAAACCATATTTATGAAGTCGCTTTTGTAATGGCGGCGCTTTTCCTTAGTAACGTTTATATCTTCGGCCACAAAGACGCACAATCTATATTTCACGACCCTCCCGTTGCGGTTGACGCTCGGCGTCCTCTCACATTGTCACTTTTCGGGTTTATTTACAAAATACGTTTGCTCCGAAACTGTCCAAAAATGAAGTTTAACAGTCTATCTCAAGGAGACAGATGAACTTATTCTGCATTTGAAGTAAAAACGTACATTGTCAGGAGACCACACACAACAGCTTTAATGTAAATTTTCACACCTTCGTATCTGAAGATAGAGAGCGATACGAAAATATACGTTCATACCTTATCAGCTGGAAGGGAGATGGAATGGAATGGAATTAAGGGAAAGATACATTCCCTTACCTGTTGTGCGTGTGATACATTACGTGCATACATATATCCTCGTGAGGCCCGACCTTGAAAAGAACAATTAATTTTGTGATCACTTGAAGACATTGGGCCTCACGAGGTTATAATCGGGGTATGTAATTTACATTAATATACATGCCGTGTGTGAAGCCCATAAGGAATTGTGTTTTTATGAATAAGACAATTGTTTAAATAATCTAATGTAAAAAAATCTCATATCACAGTGTTTGCTATGAACTCCTCTGAAACGGCTTCACCAATTTTTATGATTTTATCAGGGTTCCGTAGCTCAAAAGGAATAAACGAAACCTTTTATCACGAGAGCGCGTGGAGTCGAAATTACAACCATATACTCAAATCTACAGGGCTTTGAAGCTGTGAAAAAATCAAATTCTAAGTAACCGTAAAAAAGGAAACGGTCGTTTATACGCTAAATAAAACGTACTATTCGACACTCAAGGGAATCAAAACTCATAGGGTAATTCCCGCAGACCTAAAACTAAATTTGGCAATAAATATCGTGATTTACTACAAATACAGGAAAAAATCTGAAACTTCACATTCATAATGAAATCTTAAAAAACTTGTTTGTTTTTTTGTTAATCTGATTACGGAAAAGTTCGGAAAAACTGCGAGTACGGGTGGGTGAGCCCAACTCGCTCTTGATCGGTTTTTTGTGTATATTTGGTCGGTCTGAAATAGGTTCTAGGCTAATTAATGTAGCAAAAGATCACTTGTCGGATCAGGAATAATTTAGAGTATACGTTTGCGTTATTAGGATAAAATAACCGCCAGAAAACATAATCACTTGTCCTGGTTCCAAACGAGGATACCCTGTGGAGATTTTATACACGGTGTATGTGCGTCTTATAAGTGCTCCATGTTGAAGATAAATCAGAAATTTATTTCAACGTAAAAAAATTACATTATGTTTGTTGAATACTTATAATGTTAATGTTAGGCGCTGCCTTGGGGCAGAATTTAGTGGAGAAAAATGTACCTAAAATCTAATACATAAGTTGGTACGAATATCTCTCTGCAGAAGCTTGTAGTATTAGACCCATGTGTGCTTTAACACTTGCTATGTCAATTCAAAACATTAATAGCACAGTCACATTTTGGCGGGCCAATCGGCTCACAATGTTTCTAATTCTCCTTTTTCAAGATCATGGCGGAAGACCAGCGTTATGGTTTTTACCCGTAACACATGCTGAGTCCAGACTCCTTTTTCAAGGCCATGACACACATCGTCAAACCCACCCACTTTTCTAGTTATTATTATTAGTTAGTTAATAAAGTAAATCAACGAAATGTTTCGTCGAAATGTTGTAATGCATGCTTACAAGCATGCAATTTGTAAAATCGTGCTGTTGTTTTATTATTGTGTGTTGTGTTTTTGAAATAAAGCTTTTCTATTCTATTATATTCTATCATTTTACCTAACAGATCTAGGAATAAACCTAATTATGCTCCAGCCCGTGGAAATAAACAGTACTCTGACGTGACATCAAGTCATTACTGACGGAATAACCCCAGCTAGTTTGTTTTAATCACAAGAACTGCAGACAATGGATAGACTATGTAGTCGATGCACTAGTTCATGTAATCTCGCGTGATGTATCAAGCGACAGAGCCCGATTGTTTTAAGCGCCTAGCAACAACTTTATGAGTCAGCCGGTGCGTGCTGTACCCACGGCGACGTGCCAATAGGTATAAACAACATGCGAGTAGGTTATTACAATAAAACCTTCAGTGGCTGTTTCCAATTTCCTCTTATCGGCCGAGTCATTCGTTTTACAGCTTTGTTTACTAAAAACTATTGTCGGCGCACCGGCGGACGAAATAAAAGGACAGCCTCGGTTTTGTTCGATATGAAATAACCTTCACTGGGTAGGTATTACGAGTAGTACTGAATGCTTTTGAGGTGGGTTCGGTTCGCCGAGAAAATATAGACTACGTAGCATGACACGGGGCAGGGGACAGGGGAGTATTATTAAATTTATTCAGAGACACTGGATGTGTTAAACACTAGACATAATTCGAAAAATTATTCAAGAAATAATTTTTAAATTTGTTAATTAAGTTCAACACATCCATGAGTAATAATTTTGACATTTGAAAGTTAAAAACTTTGGAGTTTCTTTGTTAGTCCTCTCTCCACGTAATCTGTTAATTTTGAAACTAACAACTTTGACTTTGACGTTCATAAAGTAAACATTTTCTTTTTATTGGGAATAAAACATTTGGATTTGAATTTGAGACTGAGGAAGGAGTCGTAAGGGCATTGGTTATACTATAAGACAATCGGATCCCACCCCTTTTTTTATTTATTATTTTATTTTATGTTGTATAACAAAAAAGCCTAATTTACCAAGGAACCTCATATGACTATCTGGTTGATTAAGCGGTTACGGCGCTAACCTACCAAGACGTCCTAAGGCCTTCTTGGTAGGTAAGCGGTCTTTGAAGAGGTCATGGGTTCGATTCCCACTGGGGTCTGCCGAACCTACATGTGCACAACTGGCCTCAGTCTGGAGGTTTCTCCATGTTTGTAATGTCCTTGCCTGGTTACCATATAGCACAGGGTATTCTAGTTTGGGACCAGATCAAGTGATTGTATTGCGTGGAAATATTAGAAAAGTCTCGTCTGATGAAAGTGGCTAGACGGACGCCCTCCGGCTGAGGAGTCCAAGCGGCCGGGGGTCAGGGCGACAACGACAGAAAACGCCGGACTATCCGGGCTGTATCAAGCAGTACCGCCTTCTGCATGATACCTAGAAGCAGGCCCTCACGGAGTTCCAGCCACCTCAGGTGGTTAGCGAGACTGGTTGGAACTAACCCATTCGCGGACATGACTATAGCAACGATTTCGGTCGACACCACCCCCCACAAGTCGGTAACCTCGTGCGCCAGGTCTAGATACTTGATTTTCTTGTTTCATTATTATTGTATTATCAACAAACAACTTAACAACGAAGTCGTTCTTGCTTGACAAACGAAATTACCAAACCCAGACTGTACTTCTGGAGCGACCGAGATCATTGTGTGTTGGCAGTCGACACAGATCGCGCTTTTGGTCTGGAAACGATTCTGCCATCGGCGTAACGTCATGCCCCGCACGCCGCGACCTGCGCAACCGCGCGCATGTAACCGCGCCTTCGCTGCGAATGCGCTTATCCTGTGCGCAATACTGAAAATGAAAGAATTAATTTATTTATTGATCATATTTTTGAAATAAAACTTCCGTAAGCACTACAAGATTGTTTTACAGATACATTTACTTGAATTTTGTCGGAAGACTCGGCTTCGCTCTGATTCACAGAGTTTAATCATAGTGAATATTGATAGTAACATGTCATGTTACCATTAACCTGTATGTAACATAATATAACATTTACATACAGGCACATACATTGCTCCTGGCCCCACACTAGGATAACCTGTGTCGTGGGAACGAGAAACAGCGACGTCACAAACATGTAACATCCAAGACCTGGGTTTCCTTTTTTTTTGTCCCCAGGATTCGAACTCAGGACCATGTAACCTTAGTATTTCAATTATGGGCTACAATTTAACAGTAGATACAATTATTATATTACAATGTTTGTTTGACTATGAAACCTGATGAGAATCTGATAATACAGGTGTCAACGCCCTCTAAAGTAATTTACACAGTGGTATCATGACAAAATAATTTGATAAATGATTAAGGTAGAACTAAAGTAGATTTCAAGTAATCTGTCAAGATCGTGGCGAGTGGCAGTCCCTTGTCTCTGCCTACCCCTCTGGGATACAGGGGTGAGCCTAGGTATGAATATATAATTAATGAAGACATTATTTCATTACATTGGGGCCGTCGTCAAGGGTATTGTTTCTATTGCCTGGTTATAAATGCCGCTGCTACTACGGGGCTGACACCACTTGCTAGCAATCGAAATAATCCTAAAAATAGTTTTGTTTTTTTATTTCTTCTAGGGAAATTAGGTAGTTCTGAAAGCCTGGATTTGTCATTTGTATTTAGGCTGCTTTCATCAATCTTCAAAACGAAAAAAAAAACCTTATTCTACTAAACCGGAAGTGTGTCACGCACGGAAAAACGTCAACAACTGAGATCCAACGAGTTGCCAGTTTCTAGTGATACCGCTGCTCGATACGAAATCTAGATAGATATATAGAATATTATTTATTCCACACTAGAAAAAACAAAAAGAAACACAAAATATGTACAAAGGTTCATGGCCGGCCAACAACAACTATTACATTATTGCATTACAACTATTGAAATAAACGAAACTAAAAAGACCCTTAATATGTGCAAACGTAAAAGTTTTTTTATGGAATACCGAGTAGATGTTTATGTTATTAATTAAAAATATTAAAGGTAGGCTAAATATATTGATTGATTGATTGATTGAAGGCTTTAGAAGGTTGAATAATTTAGGAAAGTTGGGCTTAGCCACTACGCGTGCCCACAAGATCAGACAATTTTGTCCCTTATTCCATCTAGTCATACACTTATATCTACATGTATGACTACTAAGAAAAAAAATCCGCCTAGTTCTACATCCATGTATGACTACTTGGAACCTTGCAGATATGATCAGCGTACTGCTGTGCTGAGTCAGCTGCCATTTATAATAGCAGTGACACGCCGTGACCATTATTTTCCTTCCGTTTTCTTTTTCTTTTTTGAATAATTTTTATGTTTTTATTTTAGGTTTCGTTTTGTTATTCTGGAATGTACTGTTTTGATAATAAAAGTTTATTTTTCTTTCTTCTAGATGTGAGCCAAACGATCGAAACGCTGACACCGCATCCGCTATTAACACACTAGCACCTCAGTATCTCGCTGCGCACTGTAAACATGTCTCGAGCCGCCATAAAATTACCATAATTCGTCTTCAACTCGTCGTAAAAGGTAAAATATCGCCGTGCCTCCTTGACGCACTAGTGTACCCACGTACCCTCCGGGCCGTGCAGTGGGGCTGTAAGACTGGCAATCTTACAACACTCGTCGGTTCTATCAACTCACATACATAAGCTCACGCCTGTATCCCAGAGGGGTAGGCAGAGATCAGGTGTTGCCACTTGCCCCGATGCTGACAGTTCACTTTCGCTTTATCGGCATTCATAAGTCGTTGCATGCTCGCACGGTTTCGGCTACTTGTTATCTTGCCCTTTGCTATCATCATCATCAACCCATCATGTCCCCACCGAGGGGCACGGGTCTCTTCCCTGAGGAAGGTATAGGCCATACTCCACCACGGGGGCCAAATCCGGATTGGTGGAGGCTTGTAAGACTAGTGGCTGGTATTACTGTCAGAAGTTTTCAAGCCGCCCTAAGGCCTCTGACTTGGCTTAACGGCAGCCGGCACCAACTGCTTAACGTGCCTTGCGAAGCACGGAATCGCTCGGAAAAATGCCACTAGCGTTAGTCATAGACGGTGACCCATCCATGGACTGAACGCGCCGTATGTTGCTTAACCTTAGTGATCGTTTAAGATCACTCAGGCAGCCCAGGCTAAGAGCGATACTTTTTTTTTAAATGCCTATAAAAAAAAATTCACCCAATTTTTTTTATATTTTATTTTGCCCTTTGCTAATACATCCTCTATTTGGGAATTTATTAGCAAAGGGCAACTCACTTTTCAAAACAAAATACATACAGTCTGTTAGATTTAGAATATACCTCGGGCTCTAGAGTAGACTTTGGTTTTCGCCGAAAGCACACGAGTGTAATACTACTTCCTGCTCTGTGCTATAAGTGAAATTAAGTGTCATATTAGTTCCGATTTTGAAATTAAGTCATCCTTTATCTCGAGAGCGCGTAGAGGTATCGAGTTGAAATTGAAACCAAATAATCAAATCTACGGTCCCTTGAAGCTGTGAAAAAATCAAACTTCTAAATTAGCGGAAAGTTTATCCCTCAAAAAAAGTATATTTCGATATATTATGCTCATGGAATCAAAAACGTAGACCTAGAACGATGAAATTTGTACAAGACTTACCACGAGTACAGTGAAACATCTATTAACTATCATCATCATAGGCCTTCGCGTCCGTTACGGACGATTCAAGCAGTATCCTGTGGGACTTCGACACTTTTTTGAGTGACTGAAAAGTCCAATTCGAGAGCGGCAGCCCCTACCGCATGTGGGACATATAAAGAGAAGGTCCGGCGTCGGGTCTATACGGAGATGGTGCCTCCTGGCTCTTTTGTCCGCCAATGCCGAGCACCATACTTCGTCGCAGGTCTTACGGCCCTCCCGAACCTTCGCTCTCCAGGCTTCTCTGTCCACAACGAGTTCCGAGAACTATTAACTATATACATTTGTAATTTAATCATAAAAATATATATCTTCGAAGTTCGGACAAAACTGTGAAAAAACTCCGGTTGTTATTCAGCAGAAGTCATAGAGTTGAGGATTGCGCAAGTTGCTTACTTTATTAAATACAAATAAGGGTCAATATCTGCCTACACTAAGACTACAAATTTACTAGTTCACTTTAGAATTCACATGCGAATGGGCTTACAGAATAGCACGGTTGTTCTTTAGAAAACATCGGAGTGCGGTCCGTTCTTCTGAGGGTCCGTCCCAGCCCGCCAAGCACTTGACAGATTGCCACTTCGGAGATGACATCATGTCTATTCCACTCTATCGCTTTGCCTACATCCACTTTTTTGCACAAATGACTTTTTGCTACGGCAGTCGGCACTAGAAAAGGACTAGAAAAAAGGTGTAGGTATAAGAGGTTTCTTGACTAAGAATATCATATGACTAGGTACTTTTTTTTATGGGGTTACTAGGCGGTGGACCTTTTCGGTGATACAACTATGTAAATTGTAGTTTTTGTGATAGAGTGGGTAGGTAGGTTATTTCTTTATACAGGGTGACCTCGAAATATGCTGAATTAATGAAACACGTTAATAAGAGCTGTTTAAAAGATAAATTATTAAAACCATAACAAGAAAAAAAACTCCAGGTCTTGGATGTTTACATGTTTGTGAAGTCGCTGTTTCTGGTTCCCACGACACAGGGTATCCTAGTGTGGGGCCAGAAGCAATGTATGTGCCTGTATGTAAATGTGTTGATATGTTATTATAATGAAATAGGCCGCATCGTGGTACGACGTGTGAATCGACGTGGTATTCCACGCAACGAGCTTCCAAACAAAATCGTCGCAGTGCGCCCGTTGGTTAAAGCGCGTGACCTCCAACAGGCATTACCCTTCATAAAGCGGACTGGTCTTCGCTTATTACCAATTAGATCCGAGAATTGTTTCTCTAGGAGTTCGACTCGTGGATCTATGAAACAGGCCCCTGGCAGTCTATTGATTTGTTTTTGCCCCTCGAACGTTTGGAGCGCTCTCAACTGCGGCCCACGACCAATGCGATGCCTCATTAAATTTCTACCCTACAAAAACTTATGAATGAAAGAAAAACAATCCCAAAAAAACTCGTCTTTAGAGTAGCGGTTCCTACACTGTTAAGGTCATGTCACACTGAGAAAACCACTTTTATTGTCAAAATATGGAATATGGACGAAAATGTGTGGGGTCTGGCCCTGGAACGATGGCATAGATGTCACTAGAATGCTACTTCGATGTATGACTGCAACATACAATGTAATCTTTATATTTTTTCCATCATTAATGTTTATTGTTAATGCGGTAGGTACCAAACAAATTTTTTGTATTGTAGCTTACGCTGATTGGTTGTTAGTTGTTATGTAATAAACACCCATTTAACAAGAGAGGCGAGAGGTGCTGTATGCTGATATACAGGCTATAAGCCTAGTTCAGCAGCAGATGCTACAACAAGACACTGATGTAAGGGTAATAATATACGCTATTTGAATTTCTATGGTCCATGGACAAATATTATGTTAAACTTATTATATTATTGCGTCCGTATGTTTAAGCATTAAAGATTAAGGTCTTTTATTTGGCCCACATAGTCTATTCACGATAATTGTTTAATTTAAGACATAATCGTTAAAAATAGTTGTAAATGTATACTCCTCTGGCCTCCCCATTTCTAGATTATAATGATTTTATGGCGAGATATTTTTAAATACGTATGCCATTATGTTTTTTTAAATATGATCATACGCTTTTATAAATATCGAAACATATTTCATCAAAATATACAGTAAAAAGTTTTATTAATATAAAGACAAATAACTTACTTTCATGTCACGTTACAATAATGTCACTTCATCTGGCTCAAAGAAGTAAAATTTGACTTAAAACGAATTTGACGCAAAGGTATGTTTTTGTTCATGAACTACGCGCATACAATAGTGTTAAGTTAGAAACAAGCTAATGACGTTGAGCAAAATTCCTATAATATAGCGTCAATTTGCGATTCACTGTAGGAAAGCGTGTTTCTGCCAGTCGTTGGAGCATTTCCTCTGGCAAGTCTATATTTTTGTATTTTATAGTTACGAAATTGTATATTTGCACAATGCAATGTTTATTGTGTGTAGATGTCATGTATTACGTTAAACGGTGATCAGAAAAGCGAGTGATATGTTTTTGTAGGTTTTGTGCGATTTTGTCACTCCTGTGTCGTCACTCCTCTGGCATATTTCATGTTTTATTTAATACGTGTCCCCTTTCTTAGCCTTAATCAATGGCCTGTCACTTCCCTGCTTATAAAATTCAAAAAAATGGAAAATCTTCTGGCCCTCATCATTAAACATTTAAAAATTGTGTCAAATAGAGAAATTATCAATATTGAATGGAACAGATTACATTTCCTTCTGGGACACAAAAAATCAAATACCGTATATTCACCCGTAAGACTAACTTTTAGTAATTTATTCTGTATTTAATAGTCGAATTTTGTTTTGTTTTAACTGTCGAAGACTTTGCTGGTTCAATAAACGTTATCTTATCTTATTTTAATAGTTACTATTGTAGAGGAACCCCAGGATCAGCCTATGTAGAACCAGAGAAATGCAGAAAGGTGGTGACTGTGACTTTACTATCTTCAAATCATCATCATCAGGAATCACACTCTTTTCAAAAGATGTGAAGATGTCTTAACGTATACAATCATGCTTGTGGTGTGCATGTGCTCTTATGTACAGTCGACTATACACCCATGCACTCTACCCCGTTGCATTACGGGCGACTTTTCAACCAAAATGTGATGGTTGACGTGCCGTCAACTCTACAAAAAAGAAAATTCTTATTTTATCTTACTAAAATAATTCTCTTTCTGTAAAACAAAACCAGTTCAATATTTGACTCTACATCAAGCTTAAGCTTCTGAAGATACCGTCACTATTCTATTACTCTAGCTTAATTAAATGTCAATTTATCCTAGAGGGCATGTATCACCGTTTCTCATCTATTACAAGTGTCAGAGTCTCAACAATAATTCTAATTGTAATAAAGCTGTATCAACTTTGTGCTCCAAAAGTGAAATACTCAGGTTATATCTCACAATTGTAACATAGCATACCTATTATTAGCAATCAATAAAATTCTATTTTATTCTAGCTGACCCGACAAACGCTGCTTCGCCATGTTATAGGTACGACCTATGCTAAGACCGAACGTTTAATAAAAACTTTTTATAACAATCGATGAAACCGTTTCGGTAGAGTTCGATAACACTCACTGTGACACGAGATTTTTGTATAATATACATTAGATTATGCATTAGAGAAACAATATTAAACAATATCTGTGGCGAACTCCTCGCTTTTTCCTTAGGTTTTTTATATCGTTTTTAAAGACAGTTGAGGTTCTGTTAGAAATATTTTTGGTTGTCAAGTAGTTAGTGTTTCTGTTCATGTTTTAAGTTCATTAAAATTATTATGTTACGGTGACTTCTACGCTTTTATTATCATTCATACATACCACTAGGTTTCATCGTTTTCCATATCCAAAGATTCAGTGTCAATATTATAATTGATAATACTATCT
Source organism: Yponomeuta plumbellus (assembly GCA_947310845.1). Lineage (NCBI taxonomy): Eukaryota > Metazoa > Arthropoda > Insecta > Lepidoptera > Yponomeutidae > Yponomeuta > Yponomeuta plumbellus. Next base: position 20,551,532 of record OX371208.1, on the reverse strand, counting down.
TATGTACACTATGACTGAAATGTGATTCTCGGAACCTCAGTGGCTTCTCCAAGAAAAACTCTGCAGAACCCACTTAAGGAATCGTATATATATCTAAAGTAAGACTGCCTACACTAAGCGGTGGAGAGACACTTGAAGTAAATATAATACAGGCACATTACTTGACATAAATCAACACTTGAAGTCAGCAAGTCGATGATTTACTCTGAGTTATTACAATAGATAATATCATCACACGTCTTTACATTCACCGCAAAACTTACGTGTAGACAGACATAGCATGTCTCTACATAAAACTGACTACCTAATAGGATTAAATATGTTGTGGTTTCACTTCTGTGTTATGTTGTAGGTATCTTTCAGAATTATTTTCTAGATCACCGTAGAAAACCTAGGCCGGTCCCACAAGGCGATAGCATCCGCCATTTAAACTATGATTCCGTGTGCTGACAAGTTTTTACACAGCGAGACTCCAGTCTCCACTACAGCTAAATAACCTAGAAAATTGATGCGATTCTACAAATACTTGTACTGTGAAATTTGTGACCTCTCACTACTGCTTTTGTCACTCGTACGTTGGTGTGCTTTCTTTGGTGTTTTGTTCTCCATCTGTACGAGGCCAGCAATGGGTAGTCAGCAATCGGTAAAAAGCCGACGAAGCAGCCAGGTCGTCGGAGCAGCGTCGAGGCGCAGTAGATCGCTTGCCTTCACTTTGGTTGCTAGGCGCGCGCTGCGGCTGTGTGAGTGAGTAGGTACACTGCCCGAGCCACTAGTGTTGCCCTCGACAATCGAATCGATGCTTGCGATGATGCGAGTAGGTGCTTTAAGCTTTGTCTCTGGCTCATAGTATCGAACCACCGTGAGCGGACAATGCTGTGGCTAGGGTTGCCTGAAGATAGGATTTCCTCAGACATGTGCAGAATTAGAACCCTCTGCCAGGATATTATGACAAAAAATCCGCATTTTTTCCGGAAGAAGGACCTGTTATTCTTGCTTTAACTAACTTAACTACGGCTAACAGCTATCTCTGAAGGAACGTAAACGCTCGCAGCCCTACGCCTATCCTATCTGATATGACGAGTTCAACTGATACTATAATTTTTATAGTGGCTCCAAAAAACTCAGATCGAATTGGGATCTTGATGGAAATTGTATAAATATCTGCTTAGCAACAGCCATTTATCGTGGAAACTGATTGCGCAAGTGGCAGCGGCCAACCCTAGCTGTTGTTTTGAACTACACTCACACCAAGCTGCAGCGTCGTACCATGCAGCAACAAGGGCGCGTGCACACTACGCGAACCAGTCAACAATACAAACTGGATAATTATGTAAAATCTTCTCTTGGGTGTTCTAAGGGTTCTGTAGCTCTTCCTTACCTCGGAAGCCCCAGTGTAAATAAACCTGTAACTTTGTTACTACTATTAGGTTTGTACAATTATTGCTCGGACGATGTAAACGCACCCAAAAACTGCACACTCAGTGAATGTATTTCGCACACAGGCGCAAAAGTCGATGACCCTTCTCGAACCTACCTCAATGCGAAAATACTCCGCTATCCGCGCGCGCTATAAACTAGCAACTATGTACTCTAGTCACTATGTACTGTAGTCTCGTACTTAGGTACTCTTGCTGCGACGTACCCTACATACCTAGTTACAGCGGATCATTGGGTAAAACTATTGGAACTATAATAACTATTACGATTAGGTAAGGTTTGACGTGTGTTCGTTACGTTACCTATAACGTAGATATGATTCGGATTTCGTACGGGACGCCTCATGTATTCATCTACATTGTTACATTCAAAATTAGTACGTGTATTAACAAAATCGTCGGCGACCTATGTGGCGCAGCAGTTAGCGCATCTGCCTACCACGCGAGAGGTGCCGCGTTCGAACCCCGGCTGGGGACAAAAAAACCCAGGTCTTGGATGTTTACATGTCTGTGATGTGGCTGTTTCTGGTTCCCACGACACAGGGTATCCTCGTGTGGGGCCAAAAGGAATGTATGTGCCTGTATGTAAATGTTATGTTATGTTTAAATCATAACACAAGATTAACGTACGCCTGTATCCCAGAGGGGTAGTCAGTGACAAGGGACTGCTACTGGTCACGATCACGAACGTTTGTGCTAATCGTAGCAGAAACATTTGTAGAATACTGTATTTAACTTAGCTATTGTATGTAGAGCTAGACAGGAGACAAAGGAACTTCTTTAGTTTGTTTAGTTCTAGGCTATCTCGTTGGTTTAGCGGTGTTACGTCTGATTACCATGCCGAGGGTCATGGATTCGATTCCCACCTACAAATGGCCTAGGTACAATACACCCAGTATTTCCATGTTTGTAAAGTCTCTGCCAGTTTACCGTAATCACAGGGTATCCTGGATGTATGTCGATGTAAGCTCGTTGAGTGAAAATTGGTATTGATATCTCTAATATATAAAGTCTCGTGTTACAGTGTTTGTCATCGCACTCCTCTGAAAAGGCTTCACGAATTATTATTTGGTAGGTCTGAGAATAGATAGGCTATTTGATATGGCAAAACAACGTTTGTTGGCTCAGCTAGTATTACTATAATTCCATACGTATTGGTATCGCTAAGGTTAGGATTCCGGAAATTTCAATTTGGTCCAGTTCTGATCTAACAGCGGCATCCATGAGAAAACCATGTAAGTCGTAAATAATTGTCGTAGCGCGAGGAAACGACCGAGAGAGAGAGAGCTAGCGAGAGACACAACAGATTTGGTACATAATTAGGCCAGTGATCAATACCCTCTGCCAGCCCATGGCCATACCAACATAATTTTATGACGGCCGAAACGCGGGAGCTCGAGATCCAATTGAAGATTGGACGTCGTCGGCTAGAAGGCGTCCACTCGGGCTCCCCACTCTCTTTTTTTTTTGTGCTTTTAATTTAGGTCCCTGATCAGGAAAATTTGCCTATCCTGTAGAGGAGAGAGCCTTGCTATCTCGCGCGGCCATTCGTCACTCGGCCGGATGCTTATTTCCATCGGCGGCATATCGGCAGGTGCGCTCGGAACGGGACTCTCGAGTTTCCTCCCGGCGAGGCTGCTAGCCCAGCACAACCTGTTTCTCTGTGCTACCATGTTGTTTTGTTGCAGCTAGGGCTTGTGATAGTCGTCCGCTTTCAACCTACTTTAAAAGTGGTGGAGGCTTGATTCGACTATATTTTGTATGTTTGTTAGCTCGAAACTTTTGACTGGGTGAACCGATTTGGATGATTCTTTTTTTAATTCAAAGCTGGTGCTTCTCGTCTGGTCCCATTTCAATTTGGTCCAGTTCTGACAATGGCATCCACGAGAAAACCATGTAAGATTAAAATTTGCATCAATGATTTGCAAAAATAAAAAAAAATAAAAAAAAAAAAAAAACTCACGCCCGTTATCCCCGAGGGGAGTTTACAAAAAACAATGAATAAAAAAATTAAAGTTTATGTTTTTATTCATTTTTTACTTTTCGAATATGTTGAACTCAACTTTCTAAATTCTAGCAACGCCACGGGCTTGTTTATTTGCTTAAATTTTTGCTCTTCCAACAGGATAAATAAAAAAAAATAGTACCTAAATACATAAACATTTACATACAGCCACATACATTGCTTCTGGCCCCATATCGGGATACCCAGTGTCGTAAGAACCAGAAACAGCGACGTCACAAATATTACAAAATATAATAATACATTACACATTATACATTTACACTTTACACTAAAAATCTACTCACTATTACAAAACTAATAACATTAACTCTAGACTATTGACTACACGATTTGAAAACGTTACCATCGTAATATGGAAACATCTAGCTGTCACTAGCGAGGACTGGGTAATCAATTAAATGCTAAAATGTAAGCGACAAGGTCTCAAACAGCCAGCAAACGTGATTATTCTTCTAACCGCAAGACAAGTCTCGAGAGAAACTTTGTGACCCAACGAGTCAAGAGTTGCCTGGAAGTCATTTGTTATCGCGAGTAAGCCCGGGTGCTGTTGCTTAGTGCGACCGGTACTGGCGAGCAAACAAAGCTCTAAGTAACAGAAACCGTACAAGTCAGCGTTGGTTCCTTTGTTTCAAACGCCACTGTTTTCTCTGTCATTCATTGGATTGAGCTGAGAAAATACGAAGCCTGAAAGTCCATTGTTCTCGAGAGCGACGCTGTTGCTAGGCGAACGGTACTGTTGGCAACGACGAGAGTGCAACGATAATCTCTTAATCAAAATCAATTGAAGACATGAGTGGATGAAGGTGATAAGTATTTTTTTTTAGATTAGTTAGTTAAAGTTTTACTACAATTTTTTTCCGCACAAATAACACCATCATCATCGACCCATTATGTCCCCACCGAGGGGCACGGGTTCTTCCCTGAGGAAGGTATAGGCCATACTCCACCACAGGGCCCTAGTCCAAGTTTTATTAATGTTCTTTTTTGCTCTATCGTAAGAACGGTTACAACTGTTACGGTTAAAACACAATACCGCAATACATAGATAGATGCGTAACACTTTATTGCTCAACCAGGATACAGAATAATAATATAATAAAAATAATAATGCAATAATGTATTGATAGACGAATAGAGGATTATTAAAGAGTAGCTGTGCCCCGCGGTGTTACCCGAGGTTTATTAGGGAAAATAAATTGTGTATTAACAGTAAAAATAATAACTATTTACATTTTTAGGGATTTCCCCATATTTTCCCGTAATAAAATGTAGGTTATGTGTTAATCCAGGGTGTCAGCTAACTCCATACCAAATTTTATTAAAATTGCTCCTGCCGTTTAGACGTGAAGAAGTAACAAACATACACACTCACACACTCACAAACTTTCGCCTTTATAATATTAGTGTGATTAATAGAAGAAGGATGGTGCGAGGTGGCTTTAGACAGAGAAAGTTGAAAGAAGGAGGGGAGCCCTTTGCCCAGCAGTGGGACACAAATGTAGAGGCTATGTTAGAAAAATATAGAAGAAAAGTGAAAATTGCTTATTTGAAAATAAGAAAAATAAAGCTTTCTTACTTCTAACATCGCCTTTGAGTGCCATTTCAAGATGTTGTTCGTAACAAACAACTTGACAGCGATCTCAGAGCGTATTTTTCTGGACCTACGATCACATCTTACAAAAAAACTCACAGATTGTCAAGAGATAGAGATCGGCTCTGTAATTAGTATAAAAAAGTGATGACAAACACGAAAAGAGAGCAAAAATAGTTCCCGTTGACTACGTGCTAAGCAGCAAAGCTAACGACCTCGGGCTACCTCCAGAAGTTAGCCGAGGCGATTAGCTCAGTACCATTTTATCCGTCGTCTGTCGTCGCGGACGAGTTAACGAGATAAGCCCACTAATCGGCGCGAGCAGTGCCCTAGGTCCGGGCCGGGTCGATGCCCTGGCGACACGCGGGCACAAACACCGCCCACGCCCACGGCCGGCGGCCCAACTGGAGGAAGACGAAGGGACTATCTGCGTTACGACGACAGGCCAGCGGAAACCTTAAATACTAGCAAGACAACGACAATAACTTCCACAAAACACAGTCGCTGTCCGGTCCCAAATTAGGATACTCTGTGCTGTGGTAACTAGGCAAAGACATCGCAAACATGGAATTACACCCAGGGCATAATTATAGTCACGCGGCCGATGAGCACGACACAGGGTGCCGGCTTTTTCGCACTTTTACTGTAGTCTCGGATTATTCAAGATCGAAATCGTACCACCCGCAAGTCGCCGGCTCGTGGCAAATAGACCTCATTACTACTATTTCAGAACCCAGCTTACGTATCTATGATCCATTTGTCTATACTTGACATTTTTCTCAGACTTTAAAAGACAATAAATCAAAAACCTTTAGCGTCAGAAAACTCGATACCGTTTGCAAATTTAGTACTAGCTAGCACTAAATTTGCAAACTCTTTCGAGCGCTCTACCGCTAAAGGTTTTTGATTTATTGTCGTTTAAAGTCTGACAAAAATGTCAAGTATAGACAAATGGATCATACACAAGTTTATGTAACAAAAGACCAACTTTAGCAGATGAGACGTCCATACGTCACGTCCGTAATGTCATATAGAGAGAGGATCAGATAGGCTTTCATCTTCTTTTTGTTCTTCTTTCCTCAGCATTGGATGAAGATGCACAAAGTCCTGAAGGTGAACTAGAAGTTGGACTTCTATCTTGAGATAACTGTCAAATGTCATCAGTAGACAAGAATATCAGTGGCAGATGCAATCTTTAATTTTTGATTAAGTACTTTCTACACTGCTTCAAAGTTGATGTTGGTAAAAAATTCAGTTAAGCGGGCTCTTACACAGGGACAGGTTCTCGAAAATTCATGGATGCGAATGGCGAGAGACCGTGTGTGATGGTATTTGGGGGAAAAGGGATAATTGTGTCAAAAACATGTAGATTTAGCGGTTGTTGTTGCTTGCATCTAGATCTCCGTGTTCTACCTTTTCATGTGTAGACATATATTTAGTATTTTAACTACCTAGCTGACTATAAAACTCTAAATATCAACGTAAGAGCTGGGGAGTGCTGAAAATAAGCGGTTACTACTTGGTGGTAACCGACATGTTAGCTGAGCACTTTCCAATTACCAAAATGGTGAGACGCAGTCAAAAAAAAAGATTTTAGGTACTTAAGTCTAATATTATTGCGTTTTTAAATTGTGCTTTGGCAGTAAACTCTTTCAATATTTTTTTGACAAATAGCGCGCATAGCGACTGAGGTTCGGCCTATTAGTTAATAGAATTGTATTTTGAATATTAGCTCTCTGTTGACTCTTAATGTCAAATTCCATACAACGCGATCAAAAAGCTGTAAGAGTCTAGATTCTGCTAATGCATTGCAATATAATGGCACTTGCATGACTGGGTCAATTTAAAATCATTGCCACTTTAAATCAACGCGCGCAAGCGTATTCGTAATTCTAGGCGTCGATGTCATTAAAAACCATGTCACAGACCGACCACCGACCAACCGACCATTTAAATGTAATTGAAGTGTCCAACAGAATCGAAGCCCTGGACCTCGTTTCATAAAACTGCAACTCGTAGTATATTACGACAGTTCGATATAAATTGCGCAGCCGGTGTCTAATTGTTAAGCTGTGGTTTGAATAGTCACCGGAAAACATGATTTGAGGTTCTGTTAAACAGGCCCTCGGCGATGCGGAAGCTGTTTCTGCGTAAAACTGAAAAGCATTTGATCAAATAAGTTTGCCGAAGGCCATACTCAAAGAAACCATCATCTTAACAATTGTAAGCCAATCATCAACATCATCAACCCATTATGTCGCCACTGAGGGGCACGGGTCTTTTCCCTGAGGAAGACTGATATAGGCCAAGCAATGCAATGCAAGCCAATACATTTAGAAAATACTATGTACTTTGGAAAAAATATTAAACACTTCGAAAATGTTAGTGGCTATAAAAATGTCAATACTAGAAATTAAACAATATAAATGGTCATTTCCACGGTTTAGACTTGCAAGAGTTAAACGTCCTTTATGGGGCACTGTATAAGGTTCAACAACAAGATTCCACAAGATTTATTAAAGTTACCGTCGACGCGGCTTAAGAAATGTTTTAAGCAAACTCTACGCAAACAAGCTTATTATACATAGAATCAATGACTATTCAGAAGACAAATATGTCTGGTGTTAAACAGTAGATTAATATCAAATGTAATCAGATGAGAATTGTGACTAGTGTTCAACACATCTATTTTTTACAAATTTGTTAATTAAGCTAAATCAGTTTTGAAAAGAATAAATGTGGTGTTTCTTTGTTAGCTTCTTCTTTAAATAATCTATTAATTGTGAAACTAATGACTTTGACGTTCATAAAGTAAACATTTTGTTTGAATCAAGAAAAAATAATAGTTTTTTTTTTAATTTATTTTGATTATGCTCGGAACGGGTGCTGTCCCTATGTCTAGAAGCTTAGTTTACTCCTACTTTTGTAAGGGTAAACTGAAATTTATAAAAAAAAAAATATCCCAGGTCTTGGATGTTTACATATTTGTAACGGCACCATTTCCGGTTACCACCACACAGGCTACAGAAGCTATATATTATTATAGCTGTGCCCCGCGGTGTTACCCGCGGTTCATCGATTTTCCCGTAGGAATAAGATATTTCCCCGCGGTAAAACGTAGCCTATGTTTTAATCCAGGGTATCGGCTAACTCCATACCAAATTTTATTAAAATCCGTCCAGCCGTTTCAGCGCTAAAGACTGACAAACATATAAACACACACACTAACTTTCACGTTTATAATATTAGTGTGATGTGCCTGTATGTAAATAGCTATGTTTATTATGTTGTTGATTGCAATGATGGGATTTCTTCAATGTCTCCGCGGAGCGCCGGCCGCGGCTGCAGCCGCAGCAGCGCCCGCACCGGCCAGGCCATTAGAAAGCACCCGGCGCCGGCGCCGGCGCCGCCGCGTAATTATAGCGATCGGCCGAATCACAATATATTTGAAAGTTGTTTGTCCGTCCGTCCACCGCACTAACTTCACCAGAGGACCGGCTCCACGATACGGCCGCGTTTCATACTACAATTACAATAAAATTCATAGCTTAGCAACTCGGTGCCCAATGCGTACCTAGCCGAACAATTACGGGAATTATGCTTTCAGTGTAATTTTTATTTTTTTAAACATGAACTTAATGAGTTTTCTATGAAGTCACCAAACACAGTATGAGTTGAGTATTAATCCTTACAAAAAAAAAAAAACCAAACCAAATCAACCTGACGTTAATGACATTTGTTTTTTTATACAAAACTACATACGTAGTAGGCAAAGACTATTTCTTGAATCATACTTGATGACGTCACAAACACTAAAATTTTAGAAAAAATAAATAAAAATAGACATAAGGAATAAAACGCAATAGTTTCTTAAAATGGTCAATATTTTTAAAATAAATTATAAAAAATTAGTATTTAGCATGGCCAATTAAAAAACGGACTTTAAGCTAAGCGTCCACCGCATCGGAATCGGAGCGTCCGCACCGTACGGGCCGTCGGCATTTATAAAATGCCGAAAGGGTGCGTCTACTACATTCGGATTTGCCGTCGCACACGGCACGGCAGATTAGACCATCTAGCGCGACAAAATTAAGAAAATACTTTTGTTCTTGCAACCCAAAACTATATTAATTCTTATTCATGATAGACCGCTTCACCAAATACTGACTATGATTTATTTTTCTTGAGGGTAGGTAAAGCGTAAGCGAGCGCGAAAAGAGAAGATTTTATCGCACAAATATTTCTGTTCGCTTACGACCCAAAGTCCGGTGAAGTAATAGTGGTTTATTTCTTATCTAAACTGTATATTGAACAAAGTTTAGTGATGAATATTGGAGCGTCAGGTATGTACTATAAATTGATACTGTTTTACATACGTTTCTTCCATATTTCGAGACAAACGATACTCAGACTTTTTTCTTATATTTGGTTAAAGGCTTTGAAAGTAGAGGCCTCTAAAAAAACTTCCAAGGACTACCACTTTGTTAACTATTTTAGTTCAAACTTTGGTATCTAGGCAAACCGTAAAATAAATTCCAGCTATCCCAAAGAATCCTTTTTTGAGTTATGTCCATTTCATTGCAGGAAGTCGAGATAGTGAAAATTCAAGTACAAAATCTATTATTAGAATTGAATTATTTTTGGTGTTGAAAAGTGATAGTTTTTTTAAGTTATCATTGGCAAAGTGTACTAAGAGAGTAGTCAATTATGTATTGATAAATTTTGTATATCTGAACCATCTGCCGCGTACCAAAAACGGTTAGAAACTTTGGTTCAAATTTTCTTATCGAAATTAGTTAGAAAATGGAGGGATTCTAAACAAATACCTACTAGAAAGATTTATAACGAGTGCTGGTGAATGGCTTGATGGTTATTTTATTTATTTTGTACTTGAATTCTCACTATCTCGACTTCCTGCAATGAAATGGACATAACTCAAAAAAGGATTCTTTGGGATAGCTGGAATTTATTTTACGGTTTGCCTAGATACCAAAGTTTGAACTAAAATAGTTAACAAAGTGGTAGTCCTTGGAAGCTTTTTTATAGGCCTCTACTTTCAAAGCCTTTAACCAAAAGTAAGAAAAAAGTCCGAGTATCGTTTGTCACGTATTCTGGACTCGAAATATGGAATAAACGTATGTAAAACAGTATCAATTTATAGTACATACCTGACGCTCCAATATTCATCACTAAACTTTGTTCAATATACAGTTTAGATAAGAAATAAACCACTATTACTTCACCGGACTTTGGGTCGTAAGCGAACAGAAATATTTGTGCGATAAAATCTTCTCTTTTCGCGCTCGCTTACGTTTTACCTACCCTCAAGAAAAATAAATCATAGTCAGTTTCTAGTCTATCATGTATAAGAATTAATATAGTTTTGGGTTGCAAGAACAAAAGTATTTTCTTAATTTTGTCGCGCTAGATGGTCTAATTTGCCGTGTGTGCGTCGGCAGTATCAGTATTTTCAAAGCAATCGAGTTCGCTTGTGCACGTGTGTTCGCAATGGACGATAGTGACGAGGATATTGTTGTCATTAGTTATTTGTTATCAGCTGAGGAGGAGAAAAGCAAAAGAAAACGCAAGATGTGGGTTCATAAAATAATCTCAAAATGACTTATTTTTGAAGAATTTCATACATTATATTATGATTTATTAGAAGATGAAAATAGATATTTTGTGTACATTCATATGTCTCGAACCAAATTCTTTGAACTTCACTAGGCAAGACACGAATTATAGAAAGGCGATTGGAACAAAGGAAAGGCTCTTATTTTGTTTAAGGTAAGTTTTTGTAATATATAATAATAAGAGAAAAAGTAATTGTAAGACAAATGCTACATTTCATTTCCATACAGGCACACTATGTTTCCTGGTAACAGCTCATAATGAATAATGCCCTTCTAATCCAATAAACCTATCAATATTACTGTGTAAAATTCTGTAGTCAAATCGATAATACCAAAAGTATACTTTATTTTTTAGCTCGCGTTGTGCTGACTCTAAATTGCTTTGTTTACATTTATTGTTTATCGAATTTGGCCCCAGTTTAATCATTCATGCACAAGCGTCGCAAACTCGTCCGAACTCGAAGCGTTCGGAATCCGAATGGCGCGTCGGCTGCAGATGACGTCATCGGCAGTAATATCGCACTCCGAAGCAGAAAGCCGATCCAGTGCACGCAGTACCATAGAAATCAATAGAAAGCAACAAATCCGTCCGCTCCGTGCGGAGCGGTTCCGATGCGGTGGACGCTTAGCTTTAGTATTCATCGGCTTTTGACTTTCATGTTCTTCATCATGCAATTGACTGTGGTAATCATAATTTATCAGATGCAGCTTTGCACAAGAATCTACATTTACATTAATGACACTGAACCAATGAAAACAAAAAACAATTCGGATTAAGAACCTCTGTACGTTTTATTTATTACATTTGCATAGTCGCTGGCCACATTTACCAGATACAGTAAATATCTGGTCGCTACGCCGCCAAGATGATGTCTTGAAGTACGATGTCACCAGTCCAATCTCGTTGGAGTGCTACAGAAATGAAAGAAACACATCGGTATCGACTGGTTTAGTCATCCGTTTCGCTGTCGTAATCGTAATCTATGCAAATTATTGCCAGTTTAGCATAAATAAACAATGAATAAACATTATCGGGTTGTTTTTGACACAATGCCTTTTGGAAATAATATTTTTTGTCAAGTCATGATAAGCTGTTTGTAGCTTTGTCGACTCTGTGTCTCGCGTAGAGAAGGTCTGCCCTAGGGCGCATTATTATGAGATTAATTTATAAAACCTCTACCTACTTGATTATTTGGAAGTTTCTTTACGTAATTTATAATGCACGCTAAATATAGCTCTACAGTAGATAATCTTTATAGTAGGTATATTTAACAGTTGAGTGGCTGCGTAATTATTACAAGCTTATAAAACATAACATTTAATAAACATTTACATATAGGCAAATACATTGCTTCTAGCCCCAGTAGAAAAGAATAGGTACCTATTATTTTTGAATCATCAAATCAATCAAATGAATTTTTTTGATAAACTTAAGGGGACTTTGTAACCATGATTTAGAAATATGGGGCTAGTATTTACTTTTATTTTATTTTTCCTAAATTACATCAGATAAGCAAATAATGGACGTAAAGTTACAAACGTCTTCGCGCCACCCAACTCATTTGTCCTTTTAATTATTTACGCATAGCAGAGGATAGAATTTTCTTACATTTAACATATTTAATTTAGTTTCCATGAAAAAGGTCGGAAGTTATCATTAATAATACTGTTTTTTTACAATGCAAAGAGCATTTGCTCGGAATATAGCTAACGATTTTCAAATCACCCTGAATAATATCTAAGGGCGGGCTCAGAAGTAACAAGAGCCTAGATATGTAAATGCATTGCGGTCTTCGTGGTGTAAATTGCATTGCCGCTTCAAGTCAAATAATCCTGTAACAGACACAAAAATACGTTCACTTGATTCGAAAGCAACGTCAATGAAGTACAGTCGACAGCACGTCAACCTTCACATTTTTGACGATGACTCAAGGGAGCAGAGTGCATGGGTGTATAGGATGATGTGCTGTCGACTGTACAATGCCTATAACAGTATCAGTCAGTCACTTCAACGCAGCTGACGATGTCTTTATCACATTATAGGTAGGTACCAATTACTCACTCATCTTCAACATTGAGGTCGGTAATAGCCAAATGTGTTCTGTTCCTTCAAATATTGCTTACACGTTTGACCTCACGTCGCATCGATCAGAGTGAAAATGGACAAATAATCTCAAGGCGAACTAGCAACGAGTCTGTCTGTTCGTTTGTCTGTCTGTCCCGCCCGTTGCACACGCTGACACTGACACAACTCCAATGCATGGTCGGATCACGTGACACATTTTCCAATTCCAATGAAGCCTAGAATTACTGATATTCGTGCTCGCGTTGACGTGAAACTGCAATGAAATTAAATCGACGCGCTTATGCAACAGTCATTCATTATACCTACAGTTGAATCTAGATCATATTTATTACGAACGATGAGTTATCTCTCGTCCAAGTTTTTCACCGAGAAAAACAATTCGTTTTTTTTTGTTAAAACGCGAAAAGGTCAAGCGGGACTTTAAATATTATGATATGCACTGCTATGTTATCTTTCGAGCAAAATATTATTTTAGATACACTTCTGAAACCTCTACACTTTAATCCATCGCAACGGACACTCAAAGGTCGTAAGTGCTGGCCTATGATGTCACTATCTCCATCGAGTGCTGAACAACAACTCAGTCAACAACCTAGTTCATTGATCTTTCGCTTAGGTAACCAACCAAAGCTCTCTAGATATGTAATTTTACGTGACTATCATCTAAAGAAAAATCTCGGCCATCAAAAGCAATAACAGACAGAAAAACTCTGTAAAAAATGTAATTGCAAATAGCCGTATTAAGTACACGTACTGCCATATAGAAAACCATTAGTCTGCTTCCCTTGCACGCAATCAGCCGAATAAAACGAGTGTGTTGCGATATTGAGAGCGGCTCCGTACGAGATTAGTTTGGGCGCGATCGGCAACGCTCGGGCGTGCTCGGCAGCCTTCGGGCGGCCGTCGACCCGCCCTAGATCCGCGCGCGCGCTGTTGCCAACGGCCTGCCTAGATAGACCTCGACACTTGCGCTACAATAAGGCAGAAGACCGACTTAGCTGTTATACTTTAAAAAATCTACCTTTGGTGACGAACCGGCAAGTTTACATTGCTGGGAATCATCAAAAGAAGGAATATTTCTAGTCCTGCATAGGTAGTACGATGACGCGAGTCACGCGTTTTGTCGCGCTAAAATGTCAAATGTCAAAAGGTGTTTTTTTCGTTGCCCTATTCTCCACTATAGTGGATATACATATACCTATATAGATAGACTCGATCCGAAAGCTTACCAACAGAATGTACTTTACGTTAAAATAATTGAATAATTGTGGATTTTTTTTTATGACATAAGTAAAGCAGAACGTGATTGATCCATGTTCTACTTAATGGCTCTCGCGTTATTATAGTAGATCAAATTTCACCCAAACTCCCCGTTGAAGTTAGTCACGGCGATTGTACTATCACTGCACTGCTGTTATGTGAACGGTTAAAATTGTTCAAATGAAACCTTGAACCGAGCTGAAACAATACATACTTACAATGCGCAATATTTGTAGTGTATGGGGCAACAGTTTTTGGTTACCCACAGGGCCGGACCGTGAGTTTAGGGACCCTGGGCGAATATTACAAAGTATAGGAAAAAAAGGAAATTAGACAATAAAATATTTGATTCATAATATATTATGCCGTAGTGTTTATTAAATACAACTGTAAATAAGTTGCCAAATTATAAAGCAACCTTTCTGCACTTTCCTTTGGCAAAATCTTTATTTTGCTACTCACATTCTAGGTTCCTAGTTAAATCAACATCCAGACTTGAATTAAATGATTTGAATGGGTTTGATTAATCGCAGGGTTCGTGGGGCTGCAAACCCTACTAACTGTATAATTTAATAAAATTATGTTTTTTTTCGCATTATCGTCTATTTTTGACTTTGATTTGACTTAGTTGGGGGCGCCTTATAACGGGGCCCTGGGCTGAAGCCCAAAAAGCCATATGGTACATCCGGCCCTGGTTACACACAATTACTGTGAAATGTTTTCCATGTGCGTGAAATAATAAGATTAACAGTAAAAGCATCTTGAAGAAGCCCCGGGCTGGTGACTTCTAAAAAACACCGATTGCCAGTGGGTATAAAAGATTGGAGTACACTAATTGGCTAACGCAGCTTCAGACTAAATAGTTGAAAAAGTATAAATTTGTTGTTTTTTTTTTAAATTAGTAAACAAAAGAGATTTACAAGTGACTTTTAAAGTCAATCATTTTTAGCTAATGACAATATTTATATTATAATGTCAATTTTTTGAAAGACAAAGATACATCAATAGTTAACTTTATTCGGATACACTACTTGACCTTTCGTCGGAAGAGTCCGACCAGGTTTTGCTCTGATTCGTAGAGCTTAATCATGGAGAGCCGAGACGGAGCTCGCGTCGTCGGTTGCTCGTCCCTAACTGTAAGTAAGTAAGTAAGTGTATCCGGAATAAAGTTAATAATGTCTAGTAGGTACTTACGAAAGTTTCAGTTCAAAAATACCTCAATACTGGCAAAGGACAACGAACCCAAAAACGATCCTGATAAAGTTGAATGTTGAATTTGGTTCTTCCGCGGACAGTTCCTCAGGTGTCCCGCGGAGCGCGTGTTGACAACTTGACGCTCGCGGAGAAATTTAGCTCGATCCATCATGGGTCCTTCTAACACATTAATACGGCTACTTACTACTATCTAAGGCCTGCCTGACCTAGCTGGACTGAATTGGAAGCTGCTGCGAACGACCGTCAGAGGTGGAAATCAGTTGTGGTCGAGGCACTATGCTCCCTTAGGAGCTAAAGGACCGCAGATGGAGAAGGCCTGCTTGACATGAGATATTCTATGTAAAAATTGAGGTATTTTCACATAGAACATTCACATTATTTATTATTAGATTACATGGAGAAGAAAGTAACAAAGAAACTCCACATTCATTCTTTTCAAAACAGTTTTAGCCTAAATTACAAACTTTCAAACTTAAAAAATATTCTCTTGGATGTGTTGAACACTAGACACATTTATCCTCTGATTAGATTTAATATTTAACTACTATTTAAAGCCAGACATCCTTGTCTTCTAAATAATCGTTGATTTTATTAATTTTGTTTGCAAAGAGTGTGCTTAACATATTTCTTAAACCGCGATGGAGGTAACTCTAATTTTGAACGTTAATATGTAGGATGAACATAAACATTTACGTACATGCACTTCTGATACAAAGACTAGTTTTACAAGCCTCCACCAATCCTAAAAGTCTACATCAGATCTTCACCAAATTAAAACGGTGACGCTATGGCAAACTTAACAAAAAAATAATTGTTGAAATTGCTTAAGATTTGACAAATATAATCCGATAACATAGCCAAAATAAGGAGAACACGTTAGATTTTCGTCACCACGCCACAAATCATTGACTTTATTCCGGAAACATTTTTTGACGGAAAGTCAAGTAGGTAGGTCAAGGAATATACATGTAGAATTGAAAACCGCCTCCTTTCAAGAATTTGGTTAAACATAATGCATAAAACAACACAACAATAACAATTTCCACACAACACAATCACTTATCCTGGTCCCAAACTAGGATCATTATGAGAAAAGACATTAAAATAATAATTTATTCATTCATATTCTTTATTGCGAAATCATGTACATATCTATTATAAGTACAGGTGGTATGGTATAATAGTGTATGTACATCATACCCTGTAAGGGTACTGCAATACAGTTAGTCTTATGACTTAGACATCTTGGCGTTAGATTAATTAATATTATTTAGGTATTTATCTCATGCAAAAGAACAGATTTAATAACAATCATTCAAGATACTTAGTTTCTCAACGAGATTGAGGGTTAAGCAAATATTCATTTAAATTATAGTAACTGTACCCATACTGATGCTATTTGTAAAATGTAACACAACATTTACATAAAGGCGCCTACATTGCTTCTGATCCCACACTAGGATACCCTGTGTCGTTGGAACCAGAAACAGCGACGTCACAAACATGTAAACATCCAAGACCTGGGTTTTTTATGTCCCCAGCCGGGATTCGAACCCGGGACCTCTCGCATGGTAGTCAAAGGCGATAACCGCTGCGCCACAGAGGTCGTCGAATGAAATTTACGGCAGCCCCCAGTAAGAATCGAACCAGGATCTATATCTTGGTAGATAAGAGCCTTAACAGCTAGACCAACGAGGCAGTCCTAGGCCTGAGCTCTGTACAGTCGACAGCACGTCAATCTTCACATTTTAGTTGCAAAGTCGCCCGTAATGCAACGGAGTAGAGTGCATGGGTGTATACCATGATGTGCTGTCGTCTGTACAAGCTAACGAGCGTGCGACAGCATTTGCAAGTAAAGTGAAATGCACACTAGAAAATATAAAAATATCTGTACACAAAGAAAATTTTTACTTATGTGCAATAAACGTATTAATAATAATAATATTATAAAACTAGGTATCCTCAATAGATTACGGAAAGCAAACTGGGACAGGATTTGAACCCGCAATCTCCGGCTGACGTCCGCCCTACCGGCTGGATGATCGATTAGATTACATTAACGTATGAAACGTAACTTCTGCACAAACTAAAACAGAATACGGTCAGTGTACAAACCTAGAAGAGTTATATCTCCCTGTATGAGTACAATATTGGACCATTTGTCTTTTTGTGTTTCTTTTTTTCTTCCTCATGTTGGTACATAAGGAAAAGTAAAATTAAAAAAAAAATTCGAGCAGGAAATCAATCGAGGTAATTTTTATTTATGTAAATAACTACCTAAGAATATTACAAACATAAAAATAGCCTACATACATTGTATGTGTAACACCGGCTATCAGTGTCGCCTTTTCTGCAGAATTTTTCTATCATAGAGTTCACTGGAAGAAATTGATATTAGCAATGAGGCCGCCAATTGTACTGTAGCTATGTAAATATTTTATGTTTATGTTTTTTTTCCTCAAGTATGTTACAGTCTTATATTAAAGTCGAGACCCGAGTCGAGAGAGAGAGAGAGCTATAGGCCGATGATGATGATGATGATGATGATGACAGTCGAGAGCACGACAACTTCTACACTCCTTTACATTACGAGAAACCTTGCAACGCAGATAGAACTTGACTACTATCAGCATCACATCAAGTTTTAATCACAAGCACTGTATACGATTAGGCTACTTTGCATCTTTACAAACGAAAAGGTTTCTGAGCTTTCAACTACACCTCAGAATAAGATACGATAAGATATTGGTTTATTTTTTCTCTCCGCAAATTACTTTTGTGGACAAAACAAAAATTATTGTATAAGTGATACAGAACCGATTTCTGAATTTATAATTTTGCTAAGTAATTACTTATCTGTAGTGCTGTCACGTCAAATTTCTTTAGGAAAGAGCGTGACAGCACGTTACTTAAGTATTTACTTAGTGTAAATTCTCAATTCAGAAATCGGCCATCAATGCAACATGTGCACTATTTGAATGTACCATAGAATGTGTTTGTGATCGCAACTCATCAACTTTCCGATGAGCAGTCGGCTGTGACTGCAAAGAAGCAGGTCACTCCAACCCTGGCCTTCCCTTGGGGAAGCCAATGACTGCACAGGTGCAGTGCGCTGCGTTTGTGTGGGTGCACAGCAACACAGCAGCGGCGGAGTGTGCGTGAGTCGCCAGGCAGACTACGGTGAGCGAGCATGACTAAATGCAGCAAGGCTTGCATTACATATTTAGACTCTGTTTGAAATATTATAAGCATTACATCGTAATATATTATAATTACATTTATGCATGTATTTATTATGTTTATAGACTATAGCTGTTGCCCGCGACTACGTCCGCGTGGGCTTTAATACTAACTTTAAACCCCCATTTTACCCCCTTAGGGGATGAATTTTCAAAAATCCTTTCTTATTGCTCCCCTATGTGACAGAAAGAACCCCTGTGCAAAATTTCAAGTTTCTAACCCTTATAGTTTGGGCCCTGCGTTGATTCTAAGTCAGTCAGTCAGTTTCTCCTTTTATATATATAATATATATAGATTTATATGTATAAGTATTGCCCCTCTATTTCTAGTATTTCGGTTTTTTGCGCTACCCACCCAGCCACGATCCACAAACCAAAGGTTGAAGTAGAAAATGCTATTTAGCATTAAGTACGCCTTGTACCAGACATGTGTTTTGTGCAATAAAAAATCAGAAACTGCAGTATGTAAAAACTGGATAGAACCTGTCTCGATGGTTGAGCCGTTAGGCGCTTAGCTATCAAGAAAGAGGTCGTGGGTTGGATTCCCACTGGGGGCCGTCGTACATTCGTACAAATTATTTCAGTCTGGGTATTTTTCGATGTTTGTAATGCCCTTGCCTGTTTACCATAGGACAGGCTATCCTAGTTTGCGACCAGGTGCAATTACATAAGCACTTCACTGTATGGAGTTGTCTGATTTACCCCTTTGTTCCCGGTATGTCAAAACACCTTATGTTACAGTCTGTTAGCTTTTAGAATATACCTCGGGCTCTAGAGTAACATTTAACATTTGACATTTACATTGCTTTTGGCCCCACACTAGGATACCCTGTGTCGCGGGAACCAGAAACAGTAGAGTAGGCTTACTAGGTATTACACGAATATATCCGATTCTATCCGATAGTAGCCGAGGTATATTATAAAAGCTAACAGACTGTACATTGTTATATTCTAGGATTTTTTTCCCTATTGGGTAGGTAATCCGGACTTGGCCGCCGTGGTGGAGTATGGCCTATACCTTCCCCAGGGAAGAGACCCGCGCTCCTCGGTGAGGACATAATGGGTTGATGATGATGAATATTCTAAAATTAGTATGGATTGTTAATGGCAGACCTTTCTTCGACGGTTAGAGGCATGTCTTACGTCAAGCGCGTCATCGTCATATTGTTATTACTGTGTCACGATAAGAAAATTAAATGTAAAGTCACTAATTACAACCTAAGCGGTTACAAATTCGTCCAATAAAGAATGCTTTATCGAACGAATTTAATGAACAGCTTTACGTCAAGATATAAGAAGCGGCCAAGTGCGTGTCTGGCCACGCACAATGTGGGGTTCCGTAGAAGGAGTTCTGTTTTAATTGATATGAGGATTTTGTGTTACTCCAGTATTTAACCACCTGCTTTATAGAGCTAGTGCCTTAATTTTAAATAAAATTTGTTTTCTTTCTGTTATGTTTGGCGACTATTATTCGTTAACTTGTACTTTATTATATCTGTGCATGGATGGGTGACCAGCGGTTCCGTGCTTCGCAAGGCACGTTAAGCAGTTGGTGCCGGCTGCCATTGATAGATGGCAGTCGTTAACCCAAGTCAGAGGGCGGCTTGAAAACTTCTGACAGTAAGACCCACTAGTACAAGCCTCCACCAATCCGGACTTGGCCTCCGTGGTGGCATATGGCCTATACGTGGCGTGCATCACTATAGATAAAGTTAACATTGTAAAGTATTTGGGTATCATTGTTGACCAACGACTCTCTTGGCATGACCATACAGAACTTACAATGAACAGAATTCGTAAGCTAATATGGACATTCAAAACTTTGCGACACATAGCTACAAAAGACCTCCTTAAGAACATTTACGTATCGCTAGCGCAGTCGGTTATCTCATATTGCCTTCCTATATGGGGTGGAGCCACAAAAACAAAATTTATTGAATTAGAACGGGCTCAGAGATCTCTCCTAAAAGTTATGTTTTTTAAACCCTACAGATTTTCGACGGAGAGTCTTTACACGTCAAGTGATCTACTCACTATTAGAAAATTATACCTACTAAACTTAATATTAAAGAAACATACCTGTCTTCCCTACGATGCAAAAATAAAAACTAAAAGAAGGAACTATGAGGTAGCCACTAGAGCGCTAGCAAAGTCAACTTTTGCAAAGAGGCAGTTCCAAACACAATCAAGTCGCCTATATAATCTCTTAAATAAGCAACTTAATATTTACCCTTTAACATACTACCACTGCAAAAAAACCCTGACAAGTTGGCTTAAGACAAAAAGTTACGATGAAATTGAGTCAATGGTACAAACGATAAGATAAAGATACGGTACACACACACACACACACACACACACACACACACGCACATGCACACTCACACACACACACACACACGCACACACACTCACACACACACACACACACACACACACACACACACACACACACACACACACACACACACATACACACTCACTCACACTAAGACAAATAGACACACATGTCTAAATTTGTTTAATTTTATTTTTTGCTATATCTAAAATGTTATTGTAAGTGTAGCTTCTAGAAAATAGTTAATACTGGCTATGGAAGAGCGGAGCGTCCTAACACAGGCATCTTTTTGCTTAAATGGGGCTCCAAATACTGTAAAGACCAAATGCATCTTAAGTTGATGAAATAAACATTTTATTTATTATATTATTTATACCTTCCTCAGAGAAGAGACCGTGCCCCTATGTGGAGACATAATGGATTGATGATGATGATACTGTTACAACCCTACATTTTTCACCATTTAAAATTTTTGTAGGAAATCAAAGAGCCGTTGAGTTTGAATAGTTTTAGACAGTGCTTCACAACAATAAAACTCAATAAATAGATACACAGACAGACACTCGTGACGGACGGACGGATGGAAGGATATATTAGAGAACACGTAATTGTTAAAAAAATATTTTTTAAATTTACTTTTACGGTTTGTCGGTGTACATAATTGATAAATGTGTTCCCTGTGGACAATCAGAACCCTAACAAGCGATCATGATTGCTAGTTGTTTGGAGCTCACTAACACCGTAAGTGCGCCGCGACACGCCAACGCCGAATTACAGCACAGGGCATCACAGGGATACGGTTTTGCTCGCAAAACCCTTCTATCACAGAAAAACACATTAGGAGAAATCAAATCGTCCTTACTCCACCAATCCGGACTAGGCCCCCGTGGTGAATTATGGCCTATACCTTCCTCATGGAAGAGAACCGTGCCCCTCGGTGGGGACATAATCTGTTTGCTGAATGTCAATGTAAGTTATGCGCTGCCATGTTTTGGCATACATAGTTTGTAACCACTTTCTGTTCGCATCAGTGTTCGCAGCGCGATTATCCGGTCGAATAGAATGACTAGCTGCGGCTCGCGACTCCGCCCCACATTGTGTGGAAAAACGTGATTGCAGGGAGAAAGGGAAAGCAGCGGGAAATAGAGCTGTGCTATTATCTCCCGTATTGTTCAAAAGGGCCAGGGCCTTAATTCTGCTACTGAATTATAGTTCACTGATAGATACTCGTATCCAAAGTTAAAACGGGTCCTGTTACTGAGATTCCGCTGTTCGTCTGTCACCAGGCTGTATCTCATGAACCGTGATAGTTAGACAGTTGAAATTGTCACAGATGATGTATTTCTGTTGTCGCTGTAACAACAAATACAAAAAAGCGGAATTAAATACATATATATATATTTTTTAAGTGAGATAACAAACAGAAAACATAAGCTACGATACATCTACCACCTGGAAATTATAGGTATATACAGTTTACAACTGATGTTTTTTTTTTCTGGTAAGTAGGACTGAGATACTTTATTTTAAACAGTATAATTCCACCTGGGGCGTCCTTACCGGCCCTTGCACTCACGTTCGCTCGATATAATTTATTTGTTTTGTCAGTCTTTCTCCCTTCATCCTCTCCACATGTCGACACCAACACAATGAAATATTACCTTGTAAATATTTTGTAACGTTATCGCCTCGTAGTTTGACTGATACGACATGTCAACCCTCTTGTGACTGGCTGTCGTAAACAAGAACTAAATATAATATCGGTAGCTGTGCTGTCTTCTCTATACTTAGTATTACATTGATTCTTTAGCAGATAAACTTAATTACTTGCAATGTACGTAGCGGCTAGCACAGGTCGAATTTCTTTAATAGGTTCTTACTTTTAGATCAGCCCTTATATAACGTAACTTTCCACTCTATCGGGTTAAGCAATAAGCCAACTCCAAAGAGTCAAATAAGAATGTATGTGACAGTTCGGAGTAGGAGTAAGAGATACCTACTGGGAAAAAATCCCAGAATATAACAGTGTGACTTAGGGTGGTGTGACATTCCGGGAACAAAAGGGCTAAATCAGACTACTTCATACAGTGGAGTCTTACGGAATCTTACGGGCTCTATTATAAACATTTAAACATTTTCATACGGGCACATACATTGCTTCTGGCCCCACACTAGGATACCCTGTGTCGTGGGCACTAGAAACAGCAACATCACAAACATAAACATCCAAGACCAGGAGTTTTTTTTTGTCCCCGGCCGGGGTTCGAACGCGGGCCCTCTCGCGTGATAGGCAGATGCGCTAACCGCTGCGCCACAGAGGTCGCCAAATTATCCTTCTCCGTTATTATTATTCGTTTAAAAACGTGACTCAAACTGACCAGTTTAATTAATTAAAACGTTTAGTTTGTTAATGTAAAGTTTAATTAATTAAATAATTTAGGTAATTATTACCTGAAACATCCTGACAGTTCATTTATGAACATTTACCTCAGAAAAACGCAAACTCATATGTATATATGATAATATTTCGCAATAAATGAAAGAATAATAAACCTGGAGATAACGCAAAAACAAAACAATATTTAAAACGGTATTTAAATTCAAATTTCCCCACGAGGAAACATGTTTACCCTTAATCCGGCGACCTGCAACAACAAAAGCCTCTCAACAACAATGTGGTGCCTTCAAATGACGTGCTCCGAGGCGACTGCTCTATACAGGGTGTGCGTAATTACCGTCCACTCTCGCGTGCCGCTGCTTTCATAATTCCTTAGTAACATCAACCGCTCGGGGCACGTGTCCACCGCGCACAAACTGAGTGACGCAGTGGACCGGGCTTCAGGGGCTCGATTCTGTTAGAACATTATAGTACGATGACAGATTCACGGTCGGGTCATGTGACGTGTTTTTTCATACCCAATGGTATGAAAAAACATCAATATGCTTAGGTTGTTTGAAATGTGCGCGCGTACACTTGAAGCGGCAATTCATTGCCGGCTTTAGCTTCAGCCATTGAATTTTTTATCTAAATTCAATTCTTCAACTAAATCGCCATGTTCATGCAAAATCTAGCTCCAGAGTGCGTATACTGAGTTTTTTCATTCACTCTCGATAGCGAGAGCGTTTGCGATTTGCATAGGAGTGACAAAGAGACAACTATGTGGCGCGCTTTGTCACTCCTAGGCAATTCGCAAACGCTCTCGCTATCGAAAGTGAAGGAAAAAACTCAGTATAAGCACTCTGGTAGCGGCTTTCGTTCAGACACGTGGCGGGCTCTGGCGGCGAAACCAAAGACAAGAATACAAAAAGATTGTTTTTTTTTTATTTGCTTCTGGCCCCACACTAGGATTCCCTGTCTGGGGAACTAGAAACAGCGACATCACAAACATGTAATTGTAAACATCCAAGACCTAGGGGTTTTTTGTCCCCAGTTGGGATTCGAGCCCGGGACTTCTCTTCACGGGAAAAGCAGCGGTTCGATAAACAACGAAAAGGAGCTGAAGCTCTGAGAATCAAAGCGAAACCTGGTCGGATTCTTCCGACAAAGAATCAAGTACGTGTATCCGGAATAAATTTAATAATGTAGTGATTACGAAAGTTTTAGTTCAAGGATAGTTAAATTCACAAATCACCTACTGGACAATTTTTTATAGTCCTACTAGCTGACCCAGCATACGTTGTTTCGCCATATTTTATGAACTTGAGGTCGTTAAGAAATCTCTTTAAGAAATTTGAGGTCGACCGCCCTTATCACTTAGGGCTATGAAAAATAGTAACAACTTATTCTCAAACCTACCGAATATACATGTAAAATTTTATCGAAATCGATCAAGCCGTTTCGGAGGAGTATGGGCACTAACACGGTGATAAGGATTTTTATATTTAGTTTTACGAGTATTGAAAATCTTCTGAAATATTTGAGACGAGAACTTAGTCAGTTTTATTTTTATGGTTCCGTTTTGGTGGCATAAACCTCGCTAACATAGGTTTTTCTTTTTTTTATGTAATGAATGAAGCTACCTATTCAATGAAAAAATCATCTCAGTAATGTTCTCAAATTGAACGATTTTCTATGTTTCTCTCAGTCGTGTGCGTCGGGAAACATCTGTGCCCACTAGGCGGCGAGGTGCCCGCTGCCCGCTGCCCGAAGCCCCAGCGGTCCCCAAATGGAATATTAAATAGCGCAATTAAGCATGCAAATCGGACTGCGCTTGTGTTGTGCCAGAGAGCTTTTATATTTGCATTTTTGCCACCTCGACCGCAGACTGCCGAAATGTAGAAAGGCCGTTTCAGTAGGCTAGAAAGGGTAGTGAGAAATACTAAACTTTGCCAAGTATTCGTAGAAAATCTTGATTTTGAACTTTGCAGCCATCGAATACTTATTATCACCATCATCATCAATCCATTATGTCCCCACCGAGAGGCACGGGTCTCTTTCCCTGAGGAAGGTATACCTTCCCGGCCTATAGGCCATACTCCACCCCGGGGGCAAGTCCAGATTGGTGGAGGCTTCTAACACTAGTGGCTAGTCTTACAAACCTCGAATACTCATACAGTAGGTTAAACTAATATTGAGATAAATAAGGCAATTAGGCGGCCAACTGTTCTCTATATCTTAATACGTTTTTAAAAAGTACCCCAAACCGGCGTGCGTTCATGAAACGACTAATAAATGTCGATGAAGCGAAAGAAATTTGTCAGAATCGTGGTTAGTGGCAGTCCTTGGTCTCTGCCTACCCCTTTTGGGATACAGGCGTGAGCCTGATGTATGTTTGCCTTTATTATCTCGTGTAGTTTGGTGTACTTACAATAAAGAATATGTTATATAACACTAATAAACATCTAACTAACGCAAATTACTATAATTAGTCAGATGCAGGCATGAGTATTAATTAAAGTGAACCGATAGTAGTGTGGTGGGTTACGTTTTCGTACATCATCGTTATAAAATATGTTTGTGAGATTTTAGCCACAGACTTAGGAGGGGTAGGAAGGTAGGTTACGTTGAGGTGTATATATTTAATAGATAGATAGATAGATAATGATTTTATTTACACACCAAAACACACATTTTTACATTTAGGTGAAATAAGTACTAAAAAAGGACGAAAAAGACAAAATTTACAAAATAACCAGAAAAACACTTAAGAATTAATAATTGAATGTACTCAGTACGAATGTAATACCTACAAAGACTTTGGTAAGATTCAATGCAAAAGGCTTTGACGTGAATAAAGAGAGACTCACACTTGGGGTTGTTAATCTTTATCTCTAAAGAGAGACAGAAAGTTTTGTTTTGTCTATCGGAGCTATTAGCGACTGGACCAAGATACATACTCGTAACATAACATTTACATTCAGGCACATACATTGCCTCTGGCCCCGCACCAGGATACTCCGTGTCGTGGGAACCAGAAACAGCGACGTCACAAACATGTGAACATGCAAGACCTGGGTTTCATTTTTTTTTGTACCCATCCGGGATTCGAACCACGACTAATGAGTGCTGACTAAGCGAAGGTCTGTCTGGCAAATGGCACAGCCACGACTCTACCTACTCCTCGGGGATACAACCGTAGGTTTTTATTGCGGGTTTCGAATTTATACTTGAATGAACTTGTAGATTAGAATATTTTCTGCTAAGCGAGCGTTCTGTGCTTGCAGCTAGCATGGTGCCAATTTTGTGCCCAAATCGAGCGATAAATAAGGATCACCCCTTCTGTTGTGGATATTTGATTTATTCGGTTATGTTTCTGCCATTATGTCACCTCGTTTTTCAAGCCGCTGCGGGGCTCGGCCGACACCACGTAGATAACTCAAAGCGCAGACCCTCGGTGGCTAAGCCCCGTGATAATTTTGTTTTTGCAGCAGAATGCTTTGAATATTATTACTTATTTAAGGTGATGACTTTTGCTCGTTTTTGTGTGAGTAACTTGTTAGAAACAAAAGAAAGAAAAAAAAACGAAAGCATTTATTTACATTGCCACAAAAGTACGCATAAAAAATTCACATCTAAGAAAAATAGCATTTATAATGTGGCAAGAAAAGGGCTAACTAACTCAATATGCATTGTTGGTGTGTGCTGTTAAAAAAACACCAGCAAAACTGGTGTTCAGTTCGAACCTAGGTAGGTGACGTGCGTTTTTGACGATGATCGACGAAACCTCCGAAAACTGGTTTAAAAAAATAAAAATAAATAAACTTACGCCCCTTATTAGAGAGGGTAACGGTTACTTGTTTTTAATGTATTACTTAATAAGGTCAATTTGGGTTATTCATTCAAAGTATTCACGATCGAACCCTTTTCACATGAAAATGCTATTTTAATAAACGGTTCCGTCTCTAGGTCAGTAATTCGCGCGGTACTATTTTATACATCTGTATAACTACGTCAGAGTGGTGCTGCCGTGCAGAGATTTTGGACGCACATTCTTTGCCAAAATTAGTTACTTTCAATAGTCAGGGTCCAGTCGCTGTAGCTGAATACGGTCGGGATACTCTTTTATAAGTATAGATATCGGAAACAAGAAATGTATTTCGACGTAGACATTCGACATTTTGTTACTTGGATCTCGTCACATAATTCAACCTTGACCCCTGTGGCGCAGCGGTTACGGCATCTGCCTACCATGCGAGAGGTCCCGGCTTCGAAACCCAACTGGGGACAAAAAAAAACCCACAGGTCTTTCATGTCGCTGTTTCTGGTTCCCACGACACAGGGTATCCTAGTATGGGGCCAGAAGCAATATATGTGTTTGTATGTAACTTTTTAATATTTTTTCAAATCACCTTAAATTTAATACATAAGTTAATTCCTTAAGATATTAATATAACAGAAAAGTAATTACATACTATTTACAAAACTAAAACTAATAATAATATAAAATAAAATAAAAAAGAAATAACTAAACTAAAGCTACTTTTTAATTTAAATAGAATTTTGGAGCCAGATCGCTGTCGGCCGGTAGAGTTCCGAGAAGGCTGGCGGCATTGCCTCGCTGTATGGCGAGGCTCAGCTATATTTTTTTATTTGCAGTTAGCAAGCTGCCTTCGGGTAGAGTTTGTAGCGGGGAAAAGAGAACTAACACCGAATAATATGATAATAGTTGCAGCCGTTAAATCCTACCACTTTTCAAGTCTGTTAAAGAAGTGTGTCCGTATTATTAGACGCAGTCAATAACCGTAAATATGTCGCGCGCTCCGCAATAAAATTTTCCGTGGAGAGGAGTAGGAGAATTCAAAACACGCCATGAATCAAGTGCGCTATGAGATGGGAAGCCGAAATTAAAAGCTTCATCACAGAAGACGCTTTCTTCTTCTTCCGGTGCCATCTCCTATCAGAGGTAGGCTATTATTTTGCCTCCCTCTCACGCGATGTCATCATCAACCCATTATGTCCCCACCGAGGGGCACGGGTCTCTTCCCTGAGGAAGGTATAGGCCATACTCCAGCATAGGGGCCTAGTCCGGATTTGTGGAGGCTTGTAAGACTAGTGGCTGGTCTTGTCTTCCACTGCTGGACATACGCACACCACTTCCTTTTTTCCTCGACCATTCTCGTCCAGCCATCACCAGCAAGTACATACATACTTAAGTTCACGCCTGTATCCCAAAGGGGCAGGCAGAGACCAGGGACTGCCACTTTGCACTTGACAAGTTCCTACATAAGATGTTTCCCCGGCTTTGGAAAAAAAAACCCAGGTCTTGAATGTTTACATGTTTGTGACGTCGCTGTTTCTGGTTCCCACGACACAGTAGGGTATCCTAGTGTGGGGCCAGAAGCAATGTATGTGCCTGTATGTAAATGTTATGTTATGTTATATTTTGCTGTGATAAAGTATCCGTATTTTCTTCCAAAGTCGTCCATGATACAGGTCCCTGAAGCTTCTAAAGTTTTTTTTGCCGGAGTTTGTAAAATTTTGAGCATGCCCATTTAATTTCGCTATGGTTGTCTCCAACCAAAACATCTGTAGTAGGTACTCTGTATCACAGAACGTAGTAGAAGCTGAAATGTAATTCAAAGTTTGAACATACGCATTTGTTTGTCCGCGACCCGCCTGTGGGTACCTACTTCCCTCTACTCCCGCGCGCCGGTGAAGTAGTGCAAACATGTGTCTGGCTGAGTCTGGTGTAATTAGTCGGATGAGCGGTTCGGTGCGTAGTCGAGGGGTCGACGACCTCTTTATGTTCACGCCGAGAGCCGCGGGGGCTAAACATCCGCGCTATTATCGCCGCTGCTCAACTGGGGACGTGAGAGAGCGTGAATAGTAAAGCTGACAAGAAGATTAATAAAATTTGTTGCATAAATGAATCACACAAGTGAAGCCTCACACGTCTAATCCCAAGTAACAGCACGAAGTGAATATACGGCAAATCAGACGCATGCATAAATAACAGAAGGTCAGCAATTCGTAGCAATTGTAGCCATAGTTTACATCTATGGTTTTGTTTTAAAAAAAAATTTGTCTGTTGCGTTACATATTATTATCTTATCTCTGTTTTTTTGTTTCTGTGCTGTGTCTTGTTGGTATCATACATGTTTAATTCTTTACGATGTGGTAAGTAGGTACCAAAAAAATGTTAATATTCTCACAAGGCTTGATAAGATATGCAACGAGTATGTAAGAGGAAGCATTGAACCAAAGTGCAAGAGAATAGACTTAGATCGTTCGGGAATGTAAATAGAAAACCCCCAGATTTGGAAACATAGTCTTCAAGGTTTTTCGCCTAGTTTAGGAGACAGGATGCAACGTCAAGAATACTGCACAAGAGATAAAGCACAAAACGATTGTTGTCATATTTACATGTAATTTTTGGTGTTTCGAAATTCACAACTTTGATTTTTGAAACTGTCCGTTTCCGGACGGAGATCCAGAGAAGACGGAAAACCAGGTGGATGGGAATATTGAGGAAAGACCTCATAGAGTGCGGTGCTTCTGAAGAAGATACCGTGATTAAGGTGAAGTGGAGGGA
Organism: Yponomeuta plumbellus; assembly: GCA_947310845.1. NCBI lineage: Eukaryota > Metazoa > Arthropoda > Insecta > Lepidoptera > Yponomeutidae > Yponomeuta > Yponomeuta plumbellus. The sequence goes on along the minus strand of OX371208.1, from coordinate 20,521,736 downwards.
GAAGATAAGGACCCCACCATCATGTGGAATCAAAAGCCAGGAAGAGAGAAAGATTGGTGTGATAAATTTAAATGCAGAAGTGAACACATTCGCTAGCCGTGCATTGTCTGAAACAATTACGCCAATGTTAACTTCACAAATGTAAAGTTACAGTAGCAGTACCAGCAACTTAGCAAACAAAATTAAGGGAAGAAACAGAACCTGGGACTCTCGCTTTCGAGGCTGTTGTTCTACCTACTGGGCTACCACCGCACTCTTTACCTACGTTGAAATATATTTTTTTTATTTCTGAAATTAGTTCTCCGCAATGAATCTTCTTCATCAGTGTCTAATCGACTGCAGGAGGCCCGCGGCTCCGCCCTCCCACGTTCAACGTCCACGCTTGCTCCAGGATACCCAACCAATTTTCGAGGTGGGCCATTTTCATGTCCTTCCTGATAACAGCAGGCGGGCATTAGCAGATTTTTTTTCCAATAAATATACTGTGAAATTTCTTACAAATCATGGAACATTTTATTTTTTTATCTGTGGTCAACGAAATCCGCCATCTTTACCCACCTACTTTCACTGTTGAAAACAAACATTGGAACATCAATTAGTAACATGATCGCGTGGGTGGGGCGACGTATCGTCAGCAAACCGCTGTTAGCGGGTCAAATTATGGCTCGCGGGCCACGGGTTGGCCACCATAGCTCTAGTCTCTAGGAAATGTCTCATCATCTTTATTGCTCTATTTACTTCTCTCGGAGATTCTCGAGTTTTCCCTATTCTATAAAAATATCTGTTGGACGACACTCCATGTTTTCGGCTCGAACGCTGCAACAGAAACTGTTTATTATTTTATTGGCACTGTAAATAACAGACGCGCCCTGATTTCCTCTTAACTGTTTTATTTATTTGAACCAGTAACTTTAATGCTTAGTTAAATCTAACTGTGTTATTTATTATAAATAATACTAAGGGAGTATATATTATAATTATGTTGTATTTCATGTTGTTCGTGTTTTAATTTGTATAACGTGTTTATAGTGTGTACTTATAATGTGTTTTTAGTATCGTGCCGTTAAATAAAGAGGTGTATTACCTATCTATTTAGAAAAACCATTATATTCAAAAAACGGTACAATGTAATAATTACATTAAGACATAGTCATATATTCAACGAGTTCAAAACCGATTATTTAATAGGTATAATTATGACAAATTTTATATCAGAGACGGGAGTTTGCAGACGAATCAAAGCGAGTATTTTCGGTAACATAACTATAATACATAAACTTCCCAATCATGAGTAGGTACAAGTGAAATCACACACTTCTGTCCTGTTTGTCGCGGAGGCCCCGATCATAAAGATCCGTCGCACGCTCATAATGCGCTTGTACCAAATCAACAGGAAACCGAGGAGAAATGGCCGCGCTATAAAAACGTTAAGCTCTGTATTTGCTACCGGATATTATTTATAGAAGCGAGTTTTTTATGGGTCCGTTAATTATTGGTACAAAAACAGTTGAAGAACGACTTCTTGCGGTCCGATTAGAGATCCGCAGTGATACTCTCGAACCGTTTACCCGGCTGCGGAGCAATGAAGGATTACAGAAAGATACTGTTAGCCCGCATACTAGTAATACATCGTCTTTTAGCACGGGAAAAGGCTTTTATTAGAACACCCGTATTAGGTAAATTGCAGTATTTTTTTTATTATTTATTTAAAAGTAAGAACTGATCGGGGTCCGTGTCCAACATTGAAAATATGACAATTCGATACTTAGAGCAAAGTCGACTATCCCACAAATAGTAAGCAGGAAAACACTGCTACGCCATGTAGCAGGTAGCGCCAAAAATACAATTTGTAGTGTATTATGTATGACAATTAAATGTGTCACTACGAATTGTATTTTGATGAAATTCGGCCCAGGTTAATGTAGGCCAAGTGTAAACGCATAAAAATATGATGCTTGAGGCTTACTAACAAAAGCCATACAGAATTCCCATAGAAGAAAATAATTTTTATACTATTTTTTTCATGACAAAAAAGTACCAGTTTTATTTTGTCTCTTGTTTCTTGTGTGCAATAAAAATATTCTTATCTTATCTTATCCTCCTCAGTCCACACCTTGAAAATAACAATTGTACACCATTTGTTACGGTGCACATATGTGTACCCAGGGTCTTAAGAGGTTATCTTACCAAAATCTGGTGTAAATGTATGACTTTAATGAAAGCCGTTAAAGGGAGAGTGGTCTGTCTGAAACGTAGCAAGTGCAGACCCTGGCCTCTGCCTACACCTCTGGGATACAGGCGTGCGTTTATGACTTTCAAATTTTCATAGAAATAAGCTCGCCTATATACTCGCCCATACTATGCTTATGTTTCTTGTAAATATTATTTTCTTGTGTACAATAAAGAATGCATGTATGTTTTTGTTGTATGTTTGGAGGTATTGTATTTACATATATTTTAAATTATACATTGTATGTGTACTATAACAGACAGAAAGGTTTTTTAAGTGTAAATACAATGTCATGCCAACCTAATTTCGAGGCATTTCCCCCATTAACATTAATATTTTTTTCCCTTAGATACGTTCAATCAATTTGACAGTAATGACCGAATTATCATTAATGCGTAAATTGGACCACCACAATTATGCCAGCGGGGCCCATTAACATTTATGAAAATTTCCTAATAATTGCTGTGTTATGAAAAGCTACCTATGTAACTGACGAGATCAAAGAAATATTTTTTAGCCTATAGGACGTATAGTGAAAAATCATATAGTAAAACGATTAGTATAGTATTAAGGACGTATAGTGAAAAAAGTAAAAAATCTGCAGCGTCTATAGGTCTTCTCTCAGAGAGACAGAAAGAGAACGTGTGGTTAGCGCATCTGCATACCATGCCAGAGGTCCCGAGTTCGAATCTTGGATGGGGACAACAAACAAAGAAACCCAGATCTTGGATGGTTACATGTTTGTGACGTAGCTGTTGGGCCAGAAGAAATGTATGTGCCTGTATGTAAATGTTATGTTATGTTACACCTCGTAAACACCTCAGATAATCAGGTTTCCTCACGATGATTTTCTTAACGGCTAGCGAGTAGCACTACAGCTTCGCGAAAGTAACGTAGAAAATAACCTCATTGAGCACCTAAAAAACCCCACAGGCAGTTCTGAGCCCTATTTTGCCAGAAGAAAGTTGGGCAGCAATCTGGAAAATTGCGCATAAATTATCGGCCGGCCACAAATGATGTCATTTGAATATGAATCCGCTCAATTCCGCTCGTTAAACTTGATAATAGTGTTCAGCCTCTGCTCCCACACTCTGTCACATGAGCAAAATATAATAAAACAAAACATAGATGTTTACATACAGGAACATACATTGCTTCTGGCTCCACACTAGGATACCCTGTGTCGTGGGAACTAGAGACAGCGACATGACAATCATATGAACATGTTAATAATAAGTATATAAATAGTGTTTTTCATCAATTTGAGATACATTTAATTCTTAACAATATATGGAGCCTCTATTTGAGCAAAAAAAAGGTCTATGTTAAGACACTCCTCTCTTTCAGAGCCAACATTAACGTTTTTAGAAGTTACATTTAAAAATAACATTTTATTTATAGCAGAAATGAAAACTAAATTAAAATTTAACTTTAAAATATGTTTATGTATGTATATTTGTCTAAGTGGATGAGTGCGTGTGCAAGTGTGCTTGCGTATCTGTAAGTGTGCGCGTGATATATGGTATGTATTTGTGTTCGTGCACCTCCGAGTATTTTATATGTTATGAAATTATAGTTTTTATGGCACTCTAAATAAGTTCTAGAATAGATAAAAGAGTAGTTGCTTCACCACGCATCAGTACAAATGTGAACGAACATTAAGCGGATTAACTCAGTAGCTGTATTAGTCTCTATGAATAATTAATTGACTGTTGCTTACTTACCTACAACTGATAATTACTTAATGAGATCCCAGTTACTTTTCGAGTTATAAGCTCTTTGTAAGCAAGGGGATTCATACCCGACCTAAACTCACGCCTTCTTATCCAGGAGGAGTAGGGATAACTACATTAGTCTTTTAATGCTCGTACGTCGGTTTCGAAATCCATATTATAACTTTCACCTTCATCTATCTATCTATCTTCTATACTCTGATTTTTTATTCCGTAGAATTCTGACATTTCATAAGTGTTGCTACTGAAAAAGTTCTCCACCAAAAAAGGGACAAATTTGACCCATTTGAGGGCAATAAAAAATAAAATGCTACGTATTTTTAATGTTTTACCTACAAAAAGGTTAACCTAAATATTTACTTACTCAAGTGACCTAATAAAAAAATAACAAATATTTCAATATCACCAACAATATATCGAATTAACTTTAATTACTTTATTTTAAACATAAACATAAACATTTACATACTGGCACATACATTGCTTCTGGCCCCACACTAGGATACCCTGTGTCGAGGGAACCAGAAACAGCGACGTCACAAACATGTAAACATCCAAGACCTGGAGTTTTTTTTTTCTCCCCAGCCGGGGATCGAACCCGGGACCTCTCGCATGGTAAGCAGATGCGATAACCACTACGCCACAGAGGTCGTCTTTAGCTGGCATTACTGCCTACGAATTCAAGGTTTCGTAAACCTTTTTAGAAAAGTGAAGTATGCCGCTGTTAGCTATCTTAATAATTCATGTCAGCGATGAAGATACTACGATATTAGTATTAATGATGATTAGATATTTTAATAAAAATATGTTTTCTTTACTTGTACTTTTTTACTGTTTGTGTAATAAAAAGGGACACAATTGTCACTCGCCTTAAATTGTCTTTTAATTTGGAGCTCCACACTTTATAAAATGGATACATTCACTAACAAATTAAATGTGTAGACTCAGACGTTCACACTCGTATTGAAATTGGGACATGGTGGCGCGGTGGCCGGGTCGCCTATCTCCCTCTAATATGGGCGAGACTGGTGATGGCTGACCTCTGCGTTACGCTCGTGAACGGGTGCCGTCCGTGTGTCTGGCCGCAGCATTGGTGTTTTATTACCTTTTAAGAATATTAAATGATGTTTGACTTTGCAAGTATTGATTGCACTCATGGATCTTGAGATTCTTGGTATACGAACACTCATACCTAATTTGTATTAGCTTTAAGTTGATTTGAGAAAAGATGGTCAGAGTGGAGTTTTTTTTTCGCTGCCTTTTTCTCCACTACAGACGGCCCTAAGGCAGCGGCTAACATTATACATAACTGTATGTACATTGACATTCAACAAGCAGAATGTAAATTCTTTACGTTGAAATAAAAATTTTTGCATTTGAATTTCAATTGAAAAATGGGCCCGGCCAAAAAAGGTTTCCAATCTCTGACATGCCAAAAATTGATAACTGTCAGAATTCTTCGGAATTCAAAATCAGACTTTATATATATAAATAAAATTCAAAGTCCTGACTGACTGACTCGCTCATCAACGCCCAAACCAAGCCGTAGGACCTAGGAAGCTGAAATTTTGCATAGGGGCAATATAACCTCGTGAGGCCCAATGTCTTCAACTGATCACAAAATCAATTGTTCTTTTCAAGGTCGGGCCTTACGAGGATATAATGCAGGCAAGAAATAAGACCGGATTTTTTTAAATTCAACCCGTACCTAAGGTGGCGAAAAGGGTTGCCAAAATGTGTATGGGAGGTATAAAGAATGTTGTCTAATTTTCTTGAAACCTAAAATAAATACTCTTTAACACAATGAGCGTTTTTCCTTTCTTTTTTTTTCTTAGTTCCTTGAGATAATCTAGATGGCGTTATTCGTTTCTACGTACAAAATTGTGATTCGTAGCAATCAATGTCAAAGTTGGTCCACAGATTACTAAACAAGAGAAGGAACCAGGGTTGCTATTCGGACGAGGTTTCTCGTAATAAAAATAAAAATTCTAACCCACAATCCACAGCAAAGACTCCAAAATATCCAAAATCGCACTTATTTTTTTAACAACAGCATTTTTGTTTTTCCGTAATCAACCATCACAAATTCCACAGAACCATAGTAGGTATTATTTTTTGCTTTGACGTTTATTATTACGGTACGGCAGCGCCACCTAGGGATTCTTTTAGAACTAAATTTGATATAAGGAAAAACGCTCATTAATTGAACACGTGTTTCGCCGTTTTTCCAAATTTAACCCATAAGGGAGTGAACGGGGTTGCATAACTAAAGTCCACGCGAAAGCTAGTAATATCATAAATTCTAGGTACCTACAGACAGAATACTAACCTTTACGTACTACTAAGTTACGTCACTGTTAACTTTGTAAATAAAATTTAAGGTTGATAATGCTGTCGACTCTATTATTTATTAGATAACTTCTGTGACGGAGCGGTTAGCGCATCTACCTACCATACGACTGGTTCCGGGTTCGAGCCCCGGCAGGGAACAAAAAAGCCTAGGTCCTGGATGTTCATATGTTTGTGATGTCGGTGTTTCCAGTTCCCACTACATAGGGTATCCTAGTGTGGGCCCGAAAGCAATGTGCCTGTATGCAAATGTTTATGTTTAAGTTATGTTTATGTCGACGTTACAACGGATACTCAAGGTTGGTAAGAAATTTCCTTTGTGACGTAAGAATATTTTTGATTGATTGACTTGCAAGGAAAACTTAGTGTCTGAGCTATTCAATACCTCAGCGCTTGAAGTCACAACCCGCGATAGGCACGCCTGGCTAAAGACTCTCTCTCTGAGAGAGGGTCTGTTCCTACAGTGGGACGTATATAGGCTGCTTATATTACGACTAAACAATTTTATATTTTAGTCTAAGAGATTATGAAGCTGTGGGGAGGGCGTGGGCGACTGGGCGCCGGCTGACCCACTCCGGCATCGGCGCTGTTTATTGCACTGATCAATGAGAACAACTGCTCGCGCCCTCGCAATCTAATCGTTTTTTTAGCTCCGAGACTCGAGTACACATCGCCGGCTATTCATCGAATAAATTACACTCGTAACGACTATCGGAAAATGTCTCGATCCTGTGTGATGGCTAACGCAGAATGTTCTAGATTGAAGACAAATTAAAATGGGGTAAAAGTGTGAGTCATCTTTTGTAAACTCAATCACGGTGAACTCAGTTAATTTTTAGTAATACTGAGCAGAATTAATTATTAATTAGAGTCCCATATTATCTAGTTATACGAAGAGTAAATAATAATAAAATTTGGCATTTAGCGGTGTGTGTCAAATTATCCCTAAGATGCTTAGATAAAGAACACATTATTGCATAAGCGAAACAAAGAACTACAAACAATTTTTTAATATCTATGAAGTGGAAGATTAACGGCTTTATTTATAAAAACAAGATTCTTCTAAAAGCTAAAAGTAATCAACCAACGGAGCTTTAATTCTGTATATCTAATCCATTACTAGATCTTTTACTTGTAAGATCTCCGCCACGGACTATTTTAATGGGCGTTTTTGAAGTGTTTTAAGGAAGCGAGGTATTATAAGACTTAGATTGAAATGGTGAAATTAAAATGACTTAAAATAAATCGTCTGGGCAATTAACATAGATCAGTTTTATTAATTGCAATTTAATCTGTAGAAATTACTAAGGTTTAAAAGTGTTTTATATTTTATTTAATAGTGTTTTATCATTTTAAGGATCGTGGCAGGTGGCAGTTCCGGTCTCTACCTACCCTTCTTGGATACAGGCGTGAGCTTATGTAAGTGTATTTCTAAGTTATTTACGTTTTGTGAAATTTATTGGCAAACGGCAAAAAAAAACAGTGTGGTGACCTTGCGAGGTTCTGATGTAGATTGATAAATTGTTTACGGCTTCCAAGAACTCTAGTTTTATTTAGATGATAACTGATAAAAATAGAAAGAAAAAAAATATAATGAGCAAGTTGTTAGGTTAGGATTCTCGACAAAAGTTAAAGGAAAAAAAAAAGCGCTATAACGTGTCTCTTTTGCTCATTATTCCAGCGTTTTTGGAGTAAATAAAATCGCGTTAAAAAAAAATATATGAATAAAAAATGGTTTTCTTCGAAATATCACGTTGTTCTTGCAAGGGTACGATTGGTAAACGATACGGATTGGGGTCGAAAAATTAATAATTGGTAACTTTTGGAACACTTCTAAGCTACAGAGAAAATTGCTTGACAATAACTTCAACCTGTAGAATTTTTGGAGGGCCCATCGACTCACCATAACAATGGTTTTTAATAGTTCTTTTCAAGATCACGCAACTGATTAAAAGACTTTCGACGCCAAATTGGCCAATTACCGTAACAATTGAGTGACTTGCAATTACAATTTGCAAGTCATTCTAAATTCACTCTCTCTACTCTACTTCATGATACACCCTAATGTTTCAATAAGATTTTTTTTCGATAGAAAACTTTGGTAAGGACACACCACCCCCGGAGAACAAAATGACAATCGCTATTGTCTTAATATTAATGTTATACCATATTTGAGTTTAATGGAGCATAATACACCTTTACAATTTTTTTCATATTTTTTTGGTTGTTACTCATGAATTTATAAAATAATGCAATAGTATTCGAAGTTTTTTATTACTTAAAGACTTTCGCGAACAAAGTTGCCAGATAACAATAGTAAACACTTTCAACTAGGTACTTACTATCAAAATGGTTATATCGATAGCCACAAAATTCCCGTGCAAACGAAAGTCCAAAGTTCTATTACCATACAAAAATGAAAAATAATTCCTTGAATACAATGATAAGCGACATTAAATTTCAATAAATGAGCTGTTAATAATCACTGAATAAAATTACAATGCAATATTACAATATTTATTTCAGCTTAGATGAACCGAAAATAAAAAGACAACGGACTGATTCCTGATTCTTTATTAATATCTTATTTTGTTAATATCCTATTTAATTATACTACTGTTAATTATAATACTTTTACAAGAATAATACTTAAAAAAATAGCTTTCATTTGAGCTAATTCACTTACAATATTGTTTAGTAATTTAGCAACAATCAACGAAAATCGTTTTTTTTTATTTTTCTGAAAAGTTGTGATTTTGCAATTGTCATCAATTTACTTCAGTTATTAGATAATAGATATACCAACGGCCGGCCATTTTCAAGTAACTTTAAGTTAATCTAGTTTAATGGTATTTCTTATGACTACTGTGTTCGGTAGTTATTTCTGACATATTACATTGAAAATTGTGATGCAATTGGGAACACAATAGGGTAATTCTCTCTGAAATCCAAATTGCGACGAAGTTGGTTCACATATTGTCATGTTTGGCCAGTGCGGGACTAGGGCAGGTTCGTTTTAGGGACAAAGCACAAATGACTGCTCATAAATAAGAAAAGTGAAGGCAAACCAGCTTATTATAATTGCTCAGTGAGTATTCAGCGTAGCGGAGACGGACTAACCGACGTAGCAGCCTTCCGTCTCCTCGGAAAAGATACTGTTGTTTACTTACAAAACCCCATTGTTGAGCTGGCTGCATCGCTGGTCAAGCATTAACATCCAGAGGTTCGATTCTCGCAGGAGGCAGACTTACTTTAGTTCGTACAAATGGCCTCAATTTGGGTGTTTTTCCATGTTTGTAATGTCTACGAGTAATTATCATTCATGTCATAGGGACCTACCTATTTTGTGAGTAGTAGTGTCTGGATGCCATAACTAAGCCTGAACGTGTTATGAGGCTCTACCCCGGCGCCGATGTTGTGCCTCGAGTCGCGGCCGTGATTACCAGCAAGGGAGCAGCTAGCAGAGCTCTGAACAGACTGTGCCTCCTACCAACTACTGAAAGCTAATGATTCTTAAAAGCTTGACGCTTTCATGGGCCGGGAAGATGTCTACGCCATATACCCAACACTAGAGCTTACTGCCATTTTATTTTTTATTGTCTATGGTTTTTCTGTCACCAATCAACTTGCTCGCGCGCAGCGCCGAACTATATAGTAAAATCTATCTTTAAATTTAAATCATACAAAATCTTAGTTAAAAACATAAGTATTATTAACTATGATTTTATATGGCCGCTTCCGACCCGTCTTTTTGGAAATCCATGGAGGAGGCCTATGTTCAGCAGTGGACTTCTTGTGGCTGAATGATGATGATGATATATGGATGTATTAATTTATTCAGGTATTATATTTTCTTTAGTTGATGCAGTTATTTGTTTTTTTTTCTGAAACAGCTTATTAAGCATTTTATAGTATATTTTGTACACGTTTATATACCCGTTTTTTTAATGCTTATTCGACTCTCCAAGGTTTGCTGGATGAAATCTCTTACGTAGATAAGCTCGCCATTGTACACGCTATTTTTTATGTATAATTCTGTTACATGTTTCGTGTGCAATAAAGTATAATAATAATAATATAGATTAACATTATGTTAATCGACTTTTCGTGTACGACGGAGAAACCGATGTAAATAATGTAATATTTTTTTTCGTCTTACCTACCGCAATCTTCATTCATTTATCTTCACTTACATGAAAAATGTACACAAATAGCATTAATTTCTTCATGAAATAACCATCTTTATACGCTTGTTTATAAAACACAGTTTAGCTTCTTTCGACTATTCAATTCACGTCAGTAAATACTTCATGACGCCAGCTCGTTGTATTTTGTAGTAAAATTCGAGGACAGCTAAAAAAATGTTGGCAACTTTCTCTTAGGCCTAAAATCAAAAGAGGTTCGTTACACAATTTATTGGGCGAAGATGACAAATCGCGCCAACCGATCTGTAAATAGGGCAAAGTGGTATAATTTGTTTATCTCCGAGCCAGCGAGGCGGAGCGGCAAATCAAAACACACTCATAATAACAAAATGCAAATTCTTTAATGTCATAATGAATTTATCCCTTAGAAAACCCCTTTTACGCCCACGTGATCCGAAAAAATCCCGCCTAATTTATTCCCGGGCAAACAGCGAATGCTCGACCCAAAAAAAAGTGAAAAATTCAAATTAAAGGGAGGGCGGGCGCGCGGGGCGAGCGGAAGCGGAAATGTGCACTCTGCGGCGCACACCCTTGGGCAGTCCCTCCACCCCCCACCCCCCTCCCTCCCTCTCGGCCCTCTTGCCGCCGGCTGTCCAACTCCAGGCGCGGCCTTCCACGATGATTTGTGAAGACGCGTAGCGCGCCCGCATGGAAAATCTTCGCAGAAGCAACTTTTTAGGGTTCCGCGCTAGAAGGCTACAATTACAAATACAAAAATATTGTTTCTTTATCTTCATTTTTTTTTCGGTACATGGTAACTGAAGTCACCTTTTAAGCATGGAATGCCTGTACTAGAATGCCTGAAAAGAATGTGGAGTTTCTTTGTTAGTTTCTTCTCCATGTAATCTATTAATTGTGAAACTAACAAATTTGATGTTCGTAGTGGGTAGTAGTGGGCATAAAATAGCTGATGATGATGATTATGGCCAATAATAATAATAAAAATGAGCTTCCTCCCGTCTTTTTTATATCGTAAAAATATATGTACGACATGTGTACCTAACATATAAGAGTCAAACTTGGTGTGATTATAGTCCAAATTCAAATTAAAATATTTTATTCACAATAAAAACTATATGTTTACATCAAAGTTGTTAGTTTCACAATTAGTAAATTACGCGGAGAAGAAACTATCAAACAATTCTCCACATTTATTCCTTAGATAGTACAACAAATGCTAAAAATATTTTATGTTTGACCCGGTCTCATAAGAGCCTGAAATGATAACAATGGTACGGAACCTCCGCCCGCAAACGCGAATGAGATTCGCACTTGGCAGTTTTTTCTTTTGCATTATGCACACAGTAATATTTTCCTGAGTCAATATTTGAGTGAGAAGATACCGAATTAGATCGAGCTCGCCGACTTACCTCTTCGCTCCAATTTCTCCTTGAAAGAAAAAACAAACAAATTAAACAAACAAATCGTTTAATAAAAAAAGCCTCCCCCCCTGATAAGATTAGGGCCGTCAACACTTTCCCCCCGCGCAGCCCCCACCCCTCTTGTAGCTTCTACTTCCGTACTTTAATTAGTAAAATATGCAAAACACCGCCGAGCCGCTTGTCTACAATTCTTTAAGTCGGAAACAACGCGAATTTATGCGTTTTTTCGAAGGCTTTGTTTCTGATTCTTTTAATTTACGAGTCCGCTTGTTTTTAACACCAACGGCGGACAAAGGGAGCGATTACCGGGGATCGCGGCCGCTCCAATTAAACCGCCTAATTACTGCCATTCTTTCATTCAAATTGTTCTCCATGTCATTAACACAGGACCTTCTCGAGATGCGCCGTCATATCTACGTCGGATTATCCGTTTGCAAGGGGAAACTGTGGATAGCCTTAAAAACGTATGAGAAGTCGTCATATCGAAAACTGGAAAAACATCTGAGACCTATCCCGTACATCTGTGTTAGTTTCTTCTCCACATAATCTATTAATTGTGAAACTAACAACTTTGACGTTCTTAAGTAATAAAGTAGTACTAAAGTAAACGTTTTGTTTTTATTGCGAATATAAATTGTAATTTTAATTTGCCACACACAAACTACTGCAGACCTAATTAGTTGGCTATCAAATAATGATCATTATCATGATAATAAAGAAAATTATAATACGGAACCTAATAGCTATATTAAAAGGTAATATTTGTTTTTCATGTGTAGTTCTGAAAGGGTTAAAGTAAACGTTTTGTTTTTATTGCGAATATAAATTGTAATTTTAATTTGCCACACACAAACTACTGCAGACCTAATTAGTTGGCTATCAAATAATTATCATTATCATGATAATAAAGAAAATTATAATAATAATAATAATAAACTCACGCCCGTTATCCCCGAAGGGGTAGGCAGAGGCACCAGTCTCTAGAACTGGACCCACGTTTTGCCGAGTTTATTAGGTTCCAAACGTGACAAGTGGCAATCCTGTCGCCGTTAAAATTATAATACGGAACCTAATAGCTATATTAAAAGGTAATATTTGTTTTTCATGTGTGACCAAGGAACTAATTGACCAAATATTTATTGAATACCGAATGGAGGGCCAAGGTCCGAGTACGGAAGCTTTCTGCTCGTAGTACCTACAACGAGACGCCTGTACAAGGTCTTTGCACAAACTTTATAGAACAGAAAGATAGTTTCAGTGCTAAATGTGAGTGCTTATTGATGTATTGAGTACCTGAATCTGGATTTCTGGGATCCAGAAAGTAACACTAGCGTCACCGAGAATAAAAATCTTTGTTTACAGTATTTCTATTCTATAAAATGCAATGTAGTTTTAATAAATCTGTTTAATTCTGTTTTGGTAGTTGCCCTCCAACGGCTAGACCAACGAGGTAGTCCGACTGGCCATGCCATATCTTTTAACATGAATGGAAATCGTAAAACCATTTCGAGAATTATGCTTTCAGTACAAATTCTATAAATTTATCAGATCTGTGAAATAAGGCCATATTTTTTAACATATTCAATAAAAAGCCTTGACCTTAAATTACTTTTTTATGACGTCAGCAAACAAAGTATGAGTAAGAATCCTTTGCCTCACTTACAAAAAAAAAAACAATAGTCACTTTTTTGTATGTAGGCATAGTATCACTTTAATCATGCACTGATGACGTCACAAACACCAACATCTTACGGAAAAATTAAAAATAGACATAATGAATAAAACTAAAAAATGCCGAAATTAGTTTCTTAATTTTTGTTGTTTTTTTTCTACACCTTTTACGTTTAAAGAAAAAAAAAATAAAAAATAAAAATAAAGTGATTATGTAATCACATAGAAAGGGTAGTATTTACAAAACCAAAACAAATAATAAGTAATAAAAAACAAAATCTATTTTCTAATTTCAGTAATAAAAACATTATTAAAAAAATAAGTAGCATAGCCAATTGGACGTTAACTTTGGCGTCTACTTGAGTGGACCTTCTGACCCACGGGCGCCATGAGAGCTGTCCCGCGGCCTCGCGTGCAGTTATATTAGATTACGCATAACAATTATTCTGTTTGTTCAGATCGCCGGCGGAGGCCCTCTCGAGGGCTCCCACGTTATAATGCCACGAGATAAGGCTGAGTATTTCGCTGGCCACAACAAGGCAGCCTCGTACATAAAAAAAACACTAGTTTTGACGGCGGATTCATTCGCTTTATATAAAAAAGTGTTTTACTGTTCAGGACATACTACATTTACTATAATCATACGTTTGAATCGCTCGTAGCCTGGGCTGCCTGAGTGATCTTAAACGAATACTTAGGTTAAGCAACATACGGCGCGTTCAGTCCATGGATGGGTCACTGTCTATGACTAACGCTAGTGGCATTTTTCCGAGCGGTTCCGTGCTTCGCAAGGCACGTTAAGCAATTGGTGCCGGCTGCCGTCGGTAGATGGCAGTCGTTAAGCCAAGTCAGAGGCCTTAGGGCGGCTTGAAAAACTTCTGAAAGTAAGACCAGCCACTAGTCTTACAAGCCTCCACCAATCCGGACTTGGCCCCCGTGGTGGAGTATGGCCTATACCTTTCTCAGGGAAGAGATCCGTGCCCCTCGGTGGGGACATCATGGGTTGATGATGATACGTTTGCTCGTAGCCCCAGCGACCTGAGTGATCGTTCGAGGCAGCTTCCAAATCAGGCCAGCTAGTGCCGATTGACTTGACCTCTTGGGCTATAGATCTTTTATTTATTTGTCTCTTTTATTTTAATTTTATTTGTCTCTGGTTTCTTATGTGCAATAAAGAATATTCTTATCTTATCTTATCTTATCTTTTCCAGGTCGTCCTACACCGTCCCCGCTTTCGATTGCCTCAGGGCGTGTATGTGAGGGGCTGTCTGGACAAGCATGTTCTGTCCCGGCGTAGTGTGTGGCCTATCCAGCGCCATTTCCTATCCAGGATTTCTAGGTGGACAGGTATATAGTTAGGACTCCTCCAAAGATCTTCATTCCGAATAGTTTGAGGCCTTTACTCTAAACTCAATCTTGATCTTCGTTGAGTACGACAGCGATCTTTTGTAGTCTATATCAATGGAGATACGATGTCTAAATTAATAATGTGTAAATATTGTGACCCGTCGAGAGATTTGCGTCGTCTAAAACGGTTCAGCTGCTTGCTGTTGATGGACGGCGGCGTTTTCATGACGAAGCCCTTGCAGTATAATGGCGGCTATAATCACAAACCAAGAACTAGGTACAGTAGGCTAAGTCACAAGTTGCTTAACTTGAGCCTCATCATCGTCAACCCATAATGTCCTCATCGAGGGGCACGGGTCTCTTCCCTGAGGCGATACTCCACCACGGGGGCCAAGTCCGGATTGGTTAACGTGAGCCTAATAGTGTTTAATAATCAGTTCAACGAATGAATGATGGAAAAATCAGAGTCACCGAAACCGGAAGTAGGTACATCATTCATGGCAAAACGTCATAACTGAGATCTTACGAGCTGTCACTTTCAGTTGGTACCATGGCTCCATACAAGAACTCTTTCAAAAAATAAAACTAAAAATCCTCTAAAGTCCCTAGATCTGAAAACTACCTCGGCCAGCGCAGCAGCCTAGCCATTCAGAGGGGGATGCTCCCGGTATTTTAAAAACTCTCCACAACTACAGCGGTCTAGAAAAAAGATTTTTTTATACTAGCTGACCCCGCAAACGTTGTTTTGCCAGATATGAGTATGAAAAGTAGATAACAACCTGTTCCCAGATCTACCGAATATATGTACATATACAATTTCATCAAAATCAGTCAAGCCGTTTCGGAGGAGTGTGCGCACTAACACTGTGACACGAGAATTTTATATATTAGAAGAAAAGATAGGTACCTAAAATTTACTGTAATTTTATTGATAACGTTATTTTATACTCAATTTAATAATTAATTCGCTAAATAAAAGCCTCTTATTTTTTTATTACTGCATGCCGAGATTTCAATATCTTGACGTTATTCATTCAAAAATATTAAAGGCGCACGTGTGCAACGACCTTTACAAGTCTAATAATATAATAATATTTAGATACACACTTATTAACAAAAATAAGGTAAATAAAAAAAATGTTATTAACTTGTGCGAAACCGCATGCCAAATTTATTTGTCAGGATCGTGGCAGGTGGCAGTCCCTGGTCTCTGCCTACGCTCTGAGCTACAGATTGAGCTTATTTATGTATGTATTATTAATTTGTAATGATAGAATTATATTCAACGACTTCATGCCTTTAAACTGAAGTGTCATTTGAATCTATTGTCAATATTTCGGACAATGCCCATTAGGTATGCCCAAGCGTAGGAAGAATGTTCTAATTTATTATTATTAATAATGAAGAAATGGTCACGCGCATACATCTACCCAGAAGTGGTTCTTCGACTGCAATCGCCCCGCGGCACCAAAAGGTTTGTAGCGCCGCAGCGTATGCGCATAAATATTTATTATCTAATAAATATCAAACATTGCGCCACTTTGAGCTTCAGAAGATCTCGCAAGCGTTTTAAAAATGTATTTTTAATGTGATCTAGGTGTTTGTACCATAAATTACTTTCCGAGAATATCGAACTATAATAATAACCTACACTTCAACTCTATGAGAACAAACGAATAAATAAAAAAATAAGAAACCTTTATTTTTCCTAAAAGCCTACATCAAAATAAATAAAACAATATTACTAAAAGAAACCTTTAATCTAAGGTACTTAGGTCGAGACCTGCTCCCTGCTCCAGTCTCTTCCAGCCATCTCTATCTTGCGCAAGGTATTGCCAGTCGAAACTATTATTATCCGGATCCATTTACTTGATTTTTGTCAGAAGAGTCCGGCAAAAAAGACTGGTATTGTCTTTTGTTTTTGCCGTCTCTTCTATGTCATCTGCCCAGCGAGTACAAATCTTTCTTAAAAAAAATTAAAGTAAGAAAAGAAGTGCAGTTTTCACGTGAATTTACTTATTTGCTCCGATATATACACCGATTTGTATGGATAAAATTATATAAATATATATCCATGGTATTTTTGACTAAAACTATCGTACATAGTCTTGTACGACACAAATGGCCTCAGTCTGGTTGTTCTTCCATGTTTGTAATGTCCTTGCCTGGTTACCATAGCACAGGGTATCCTAGTTTGAGATCAGGTCAAGTGATGGTTTTATGTGGAAGGATGTTGTTTAATTATGCCGCAAGATTATGATATTAAAGATATGATCTGCGCAGAGCTGTGGCAATACTAACAGGCCACTGCTCACTGAACAGACACTTCCATAACATGGGACTAACCGAAAGCCCGCTTTGCCGGGGATGCCTGAAAGAAGAGGAAACACCCGCCCACGTGACCATCTACTGCGAAGGCGTGGAGAAACAACGGACCGCCACCATTGGGAAGCTGGGAACCCTTCAGGAGGCCTGCAGTGACATCAGAGCACTGCTGGCCTTCTGGAAAGAGATAGGCTGGCTGGAGTAAGCTCACAGCCCTGCTACGTACAATGGCCCAACTATGAGGCCAAGTGCGGAAACCCTAAGCCAAACTAACTTATGCCGCAATAAAATTTAAATTTCATTATTGTAGGCAGTTATGTCGGATAAGTTGACAAAGTTGTGTACAACTTTAGGGCAGAACGAACAAAAACAAAACCATGCAAATATCAATTTCCATTTTCCAGTCGACGGGAGAACATACCGCGGGACCGCGGCCTTCCGTCCTTTTTGGAGACAACCTTTTTGTTTCAACCACAGAACAAGAAAAAGTTTGACCCTCAGAATAATTCTGAGGTTTGACCCAGTAATCAGTCGGACCGGCATACCAATCTAACAATAGAACGACATCAAAGAGAAACACTAAATTCTGTTTATTTAATTCAATGCAAAAAAACTGTCACGTTGACACATCATATCAAGCCAAAGGCTGCCAATGTCTGACTGAGTGTTGCAAGTACGTAAAAGCCAAATAACATCTTTTTATTTCGAAGTAAAAAGGTGTGTGTGCTACATAGGTGTTTTTTTAGACTTTGCTCAGAGTATTTAGATGTGAATGTCTTTCATGTAATAAGGATTTTAGTCACATGATCTTCTATTCACGGAATAAAATCTACCGAGTAAAGCTATATATTTTGTAGCGGTAACACCTTGTCATTTTTTTTTGATCACGTCGCAAGCTCCGTCTCTATTCACCATGATTAAGCTCTGCAAATCAGAGCGAAACCTGGTCGGACTCTTCCGGCGAAAAATCAAGGAAATGTATCCGGAATAAAGTTAATAATGTCCAACTACTTTCTCTATGGTATGAAGGGACGTGTTTACAGACCCCTTGAAACGGACAATGAGCTTTGGGTACGCTTGGTGATTAATGCCACACTGTATCCTGTATTCTGTATCCTGCTTGAGCAAGTGTTATCACCCCGAGAGCAGGTTAAAAAAGGATGTTGCAATCTGCCTTATACAAATACATTCGGTAGGTATAAATGATTTGAAACTGATGTTACTAATGGTGCCTTTACTATCTGTTATACACATTCATAAACAAGAACCGGTTAGCGTAGGTGGATGCTTTAAACCGAGCTGACCTCGGTTATGTAGTAGCGCCCTTCCTTGTGATTATTATTTCTAAACAGCTATCTTTAGGACTGTTTATCTCACCTCAGCTAAACGATTTGTGAAATATGTTAACACGAATTCTTTCCACAAAGTTCTGCCATCAATATAATCCCGAACGAATTCCGTGCTTCACGGAACTTCGAGTGATTCACATTTCCTCGCGATTTAATGTTTTGATTTAATTTTTCTTCTGTGATAGCGACCTGAATACTATTTACGAGTACTTACCTACTGAAGAAAAAATACTGACGCTGGCTTGTCAAAATATAATTTTGACTAATGAATGTCGATGAAGGGAAAGTGATTTGTTCGAATGACAGGTAACAGGCCCTGGTCTCTGCCTACCCCTCTGAGATACAGGCGTGAGCTAATGTGTGTATGTGAACCATCAATGTTAACGATGGTCAGAGTGGAGCTTTTTTTCGCTGAATTTTTCTCCACTGAATTCAAGGCAGCGGCTAACATCAACACTATAATGTACATTGACATTCAACAGACAGAATTCACATTCTTTACGTTAAATTAGATGGATAGATAGAATATTCTTTATTGTACTCATAAATGACAATTAGACAATTACAATTCTGATTTCTGACCGTCATTGGTTGTGGGTTCATTTCCCGGCATAATGTACCAATGAGTTTGTTTTCTAAGTTTACATTTGTGAAGCTGTAGTGACACACAATAAGAACGTCATTGTACGGCATGACTTGCACGAGTCATTATTATACATCACTGTAGTATCTTGTGCTTGAAAGTAGCCCTAAAGGAACTGCTCCCTGGAACTACATCATCTTGATACAGTCACCTATCTCTACGGAGTGTAAAAAAATCGCCAAAGACTCTCCAAAAACATCCAAAAAATTAATCATCATCAACCCACCAAGGGGCACGGGTCTCTTCCCTGAGGAAGGTATAGGCCATACTCCACCACGGGGGCCAAGTCCGGATTGGTGGAGGTTTGTAAGACTAGTGGCTGGTCTTACTGTCCGAAATTTTCAAGCCGCCCTAAGGCCTCTGACTTGGCTTAACGACTGCCATCTATCGACGGCAGCCGGCACCAACTCCTTAACGTGCCTTGCGAAGCACGGAACCGCTCGGAAAAATGCCACAAGCGTTAGTCATAGACGGTGACCCATCCATGGCCTGAACGCGCCGTATGTTGCTTAACCTCAGTGATCGTTTAAGATCACTCAGGCAGCCCAGGCTACGAGCGATAAAAAAAAAAATGCAATGCAATAAATTACTATTCTTTCTTGTTTCTTTATTCTTCTTTAGCAATTTTGTAACAACTAATGATAGATAGATAGACATTTTATTGCAACAATAGACTAGACACATAATGAAAACTTAAAATAAAACGAAACTTTGTTGCGGTGTGTCTCTGCTGCTGGAAATGGAAGTTGACTCAGCATAGTGCTGAGGGCGTGAAACCTCAGCACTGATTTTCGGTCAGTGCTGATAGCCCTCAGTGCTCGAGAGTGGAGTGTGGCCTGCTGCTAACTAATAAGTAAAACAACAGGTAACATAATAAAAAAGTGCTACATTATAAACATCAATATTGGTACTAATCTGTGCATAATTATACATGGTACTCGCATATAACATAATATAAAGACATGCATAATCATGCAAAATTACCAGTTGAACCATACTGAGGTTATCACTTGCGCGATTAAAGTGTTTAGTAGAGTAGATTATTTCTTTTCACCATTTCCATGCTTTTCCCAAAGAAGAAGATGCCATTAGAATTCATTGGACTCAAAATAAACATCTAGCAAAGACAATACACGTAGTAATGGTTTCTTACGCCAGGAGTGGTCGTACATTTGTACACATAGCCTCAATCTAATTATTTCTATGTTTGTGGTGTCTTTGCCTGGTTAACATAGCACAGGGTTTACTGCTTGCGACCCGGACAAGTGACTGTGGCTTGCAAAAATTATTTTATTGTTATTTATGACGTTGCTATCATGTCGCTGTACTGTGTACCTACATGGACATCGATCCAAACCCCACTCAGAGGCCAAATCGCGGACAGAATTCTGCCAGAATGCTGACTTTTCGATAACAATTAGTATCTTTGACAGTCAAACGATTAGTCATTAATCAGAATTTTTATTTTATTTATTGCGTACTCGGCAAATCGAGACTAGCACTGGACCGGATGGGTTGGAATGAAAGAGAAGTGGCCTTTTTGGTTTTTTTTTTGCCGGGGGGGTAATCTTTTAAAGATACCCGACTCTTTGGGGACAGAGTCGGGTTATGTGGGATTCCCACCTACTAAAACCCTGGTGAAGAAGAAGAAGAAGAGGCCTATGCCCAACAGTGGGCTATATAATATTTCTTTAGAAAAGAGCGTGACAGCACGTTACTTAAGTATTTACTTAGTGTAAATTTCTCAATTCAGAAATCGGCCCTGGGTGAGTGTAGGTTGAGCTCAAATTACTAACTACATACTATACAAGGTGGAATTTTGTAATGCCACCTGAAGGGGAAGTACTCTTAATACTGTAGATAGAAAATTTTACTCAAAGAAAACATTCCTTTATTTTTGAAAAGAAAGAAAACTGCATTCAAAGATTTTTAAAAATTCGGTTGCCGCACCCGGTAATCGAACCGACTAAAATGTTTAAAAGTTGCACCCTGTACTTTTATTGCATCGATCGTTAGGGTCAATTATAAGGATGAAATCTCTCTAACAAACTTCATAAATTAAATGAAAGGAAAACATTGAAAAATGGTAAACTATTTAATTAATTGCTGGAAATGGGCTCCATTTTACACAAATGTAACATTACATATTTAAATTACGCCACACATGGATAAATGACGTCAATGATAATTATTAATTAATTACATAATTAAACATAAAGAAACGGATCTCTGAGTAAAAGTGCTTTAACTTAACCCATTGAATTAATTATTTAAGATTTCATTGTTTTCCTTTCATTTCATTTATAAAGTTTGTAAGAGAGATTTCATCCTTGTAATTGACCCTAACGATCGATGCAATAAAAGTACAGGGTGCAACTTTCACAGATTTTGGTCTGTTCGATTACCGGGTGAGGCAAGCGAATTTCTAAACATCTTTGAATGCAGTTTTATTTCTTTTCAAAAATAAAGGAATTTTTTCTTTGAGTAAAATTTTCTATCTACAGTATTAACAGTACTTGCCCTTCAGGTGGCATTACAAAATTCCACCCTGTATATGTACATAGATCCTCATCCTAACTAACAAGTGTGACCTAATTCAGTTGTCCGGTGATTTAAAATAACACTTTGCATTTTCCGCAGTCTCCCGAAAGATTCTCACAGTGTCATTTTTATTACATTTGTGTTTTTAGGTATGTGTGTGTAGGTGTGTGTTTATGTAAGTAGCTCGTTGTGCTTGCGATAGAATTGATGGATTGTACCCAAGAGATTGGTAACGTGCCACGAGAGGGAAAAAAATATAGACTACCAATTGCACAAATGAGTCGTATATTATTGAATTTGGCGCGGGTATATCAGCAGTCTTGAGTCTATGTGCACCAAATTCTGTCGGAATCCTGCCGTTCGCGACAATAATTAGTACGGAATTTGACAGTTAAACGATCAGGATCATTGAGGATTGTTGTGCACAATATAGCAGCAGTTCCAGACGGCGGGCGGCACGCGCCTGTCACGCTATCAGAAAGCGCTATCACGCGCTGCGCTGCAGGTTGGGTTGGCACGCTGACAGCGTTAGCAACCTCGCTCCTATTACAAGTGGCTTCCTTGCATACCGGCTGATGCGGAAGACAAATGCTCAATTAATAGAACCATCTCATTCAATCTTAGGTCTTAACTACCATATGATTTGGTGCTATTATCGCGTATCTAGATTGTTACTTTTCTCTAAAACACGTTTGTTAAAATTTTGTCAATACTTTCTTCAAGTGACTACTCAGATACTTCAGCGTCTCTAATATAATTTTTGGTAAAGTAAACCAGGTCAATGAAAAAAAATGTAATCTTTTTATACTTGCTTTGTCGCTATTAAATTTATGAGTTTTGTATACATAATAAAAATTGCGTGGGCAATAAACGTGGGCCCAGTTCTAGTGATTGGTGCCTCTGCCTGCCCCCTCGGGAATAACGGGCGTGAGTTTTTTATTTTTTATTTTAATAAAAATTGCGGGTAAGACTGGATGGAGAAAGCTCAAGACCGAGAACTACAGCAAAATGTACCCGAGAAATAAAACAAAAATATTTTCTTACTTTAATCAATCAAGTGCTTAATTTTTTTATATTTACTTATCAATTAATTTATTCTTAGTTTATAAGTTTTAGTTTTTCACACTTTGTTTTTTGTTTTCTTAAGATGCAGAATAGCTATTTTATTTTTAATTAGTAAGTTTAAGTAATCTTTCCTTGCCTCATAAGGTACGATTACAACGTCACTCCAATATCCGTGGAGTAGTCACGAAGAAAGAAACACCTCATTTTATTTGCCTCACTTTTTCGTGTCGATCTTGATTTTGCTTGCATCACGGAATCGGAAAGCGGTAGCCCGCGGCCGCGTGTGCCGGCACCCTTAAAGGCCTTCCACACGATCGGAAAGATTCTCCGACCAAGGTGACATTGGTCGGGTTGGTGTAGAAATTTCACGTGTGGAAGCCGGTTGTCCAACCAAATATTTGTCGGAATCCAACGGCCTTGATCAGAAGCGCAGCCATCACGACACGCTTGTGTTGGCGGTCGGAATGGATCGTGTGGAAGGCTGTCGTCCGACGCGAGCGCTTCAGTGAGCCGTTGGCCGTCGCTGCGAGCGGATGTATGTCTATGACAGTAAGTTAGAATTCGGTAGTTGACACGACTAACTATAAATTACTTCGTATGCTCGATTAAAACAAAATATTTCGGGAAATATATCTCTTTCAGTTAATTATTACTTATTACAATTGTAAAATAGATGAAACATAAAAAGAGTGCTCTGAGTAATGACTTCATAATGCGGTATTTTCATAGGTACAAAATTCCGTTTTAAAAGTAATTTAATTGACATTTTGTCAACTACCCAATTATGTTTCGAATTACGGTTGGAATGACTTGGCATTTTGAAAGCCGCGAACGGGAGGTGTTGACGGAATTCATATCAATTTACACATAAAATAACATTTACATACAGGCTTGCATTTACATACATCGCTTCTGGTCCAACACTAGAATACCCTGTGTCGTGGGAACCAGAAACAGCGACGTCATAAGCATGTAAACATGTAAGACCTGTGTTTCTTTGTTTTTTGTATCCAACCGGGATTCGAACCCGGGACCTCTCACATGGTAAGCAGATGCGCTAACCGCTGCGCCACCGATGTCGTTTCGTACAGTCGAGAGCACATCATGTTATACACCCATGCACTCTGTCCCGTAGCATTACGGGCGACTTTGCAACTCAAATGTGAACGATGACGTGCTTTGGACTGTACGTTGTCAAGTTGTCCGACCGTGTGGAACGCATTCCAACCCGACCAAGGCCACTTGGTCGGAGAGTCTTTCCGATCGTGTGGAAGGCCTTTTCGACTCACCTTTTTTATCGTTTCACTTTATCATCCGTTTTTATAGCAACTCTATCTGGACTAACCTCATTTCCCCCGGGAGCGCTCGCGGCCGCGCTCGAAGAGACTCGAGTGAGTCGCGCTCATATGCGCGGTTGGAAATAATAACGACGATGAATTGATCCACTTAGATGGCACGCACCTATAGCGTGTTCTTTATTAGAAGTATTGACTCCGTTTATACTCGTATCGATAGCACGAGCAAGTAGTCTACAACAGCAATTTTCGTGGTCTTTTTACTAACGCAAAGTAACGGATCCGAAATCTTGTGTGTACATAATTTGATGACAAGCTGTTACTTCAAGGGTACACTTGCTGAAAACGTGCGAAAATAATATGTTTTCCACGCGCAATATATTTTCAAAAATAAAACATTGATAACGAAATTTTTATAAAAGAAAAACAGTTTGAAAAATAGTTTCGTAAAAACTCAAGACACATTTAAGAAATTTACCTAGAAAAATGAGAATATTTTAATCCGTCTTTAATGAACATATCTATAAATCTTAGTAAGTGAATAAATAAAACAAGAAATGAGGAACAAAATTTACAATTAATTAGTTAGTTACAATTTTGCCCACCTGAAGATATAATTTGGTGGCGCTGTAAATTTTTTTGACACTTCTACCCGATAGAGTAGAAAATGTCAGGGGAAAGTTACAAATAAACTTCGTTAGTGTGGACGAAGCCCAACGGCTGGCCTACAACTCACCGACGACATTTGTAGCTTTTTTATGCAACTAATGAAATGCTGATTTACTTGCCGGCCGCCCCCCCTCCCCCTCGAACCCCCCGCCCCCGCCCGCTGCTCCCCGCCCGCCGCAAGCTTCGTGGATAAATCAACGCTAATTGATTGGATAGAAACTGCGCTATTTTCTCACAGAAATACAAATAGAGAGAATGCTTTGAGTGTTAACGCGTCAGTAGAACGCTTGGCTTGGCTTCACATTAGAAAAGTCGTAGCTTCGAATCCCTTATTTTTTATACAATCCTTAAACTCCGTGCGGTGGTGTGCTTTAATAGAAGTGGTTTGAAATAGATTTCAGGTTTTACGTTACTCTATAACACGTAATATATTATCTCGTTCGGATTTTGTCTTAATGTAAACAACTAAGCGACTTGATCGACGGTGTTGCGTCGGTATTTTCGCGATTTCTGTCATCGTTATTTTGCGTATGGACTGAAACCGCATGAATTTCAATATACGTTGTTTATGTTTACAAAATAATATTAGTATTATATAAGTTAGATAGAGGGCTTCGCCAGCAAACTGCTGTCCAGTTTGGCGAAATTAGGGTATCTATTTAAAAAAAATTATTGTATAATCGATATTCCTCAGGGAAGAGACCCGTGCCCCTCAGTGGGGACATAATGGGTTGATGATGATGATGATGATATTTACATTTCAGAAAAACATCAACTTTTCTTATATGAACATACACTCAAGCCTGAATCCCAGAGTGGTAGGCGCAGAACGAGTTTGCCACTTACCCCTTTGCAAACGCTCCGTAGGGCGGCCGGAGCCATCGCGAAGGTGACCCGACACTTTCTATTCACGTACAGTCGACAGCACGTCAACCTCCACATTTAAGTTGCAAAGTCGCCCGTAACGCAACGGGGTAGAGTCAGGCCTGTTTCACTACGCGTGTTGGTTGGTATCGACCGCGTACCGCGACCACTCCGGAGTGGCAAATAGTTAGGAATCCAGGCGCCAGAAGAGGTAAGAGTTACGCGGGAGAAAGAGAGGCAACATGTAGGTGAATATAACGTAGCTTTTTGAGCGCCCTGCGATCTGAATTGCACCTAATTGTATCGCTGCTAGAGTCCATTTTTCTTTAATTGATTTTGCGGAGTGTTCTTCTGTACCTATACTATTTATTATGTATTCTGTGGTAGAGTGAATTTGTGTATAGGATGATGTGCTGTCGACTGTACCAGTTGATTTAACCTCTGTCTTATGTCTATGTCGATGGTACCAGGCGCTGTTTTGTGGAGTGGCTCCGTCGAAAGGTCAGATGGAACTTTTGTTGGAAAACAAAGGCCTAGTAATCAAAAGCTCATGTCATGCTCGTTACGAGTTTTGGCATACGATATGTGACAGGTTGACAGGAGTAATTGTGATGATTCGAATTGAAAGTCGTTTCAACTGAGGCTGTTACTTTTGCACCTTATTTATATTTATTTAAGTGCCGTGATAGCGCAGCGGCAGAACGCAGGCCTAACGTTCCGGAGGTCCAGGGTTCGAGTGTCCCAATGACTTTATTTCGTAAGTACCTAAGTACATTTGTGAAGATGTAGTGGCGTAAGCAAAATAGCCTGTATAGTAGCGGCCTACAGATAATTAACATAGAATGTTTTACTAAGCCTCATCATTTTACCTTGGAGATCCATGAACCATTTTTTTTGTGGCCTTCCGTTCCTTTCATAAAACAATAATCGTAAAAACGTATGGTTCTTCGTTCATCTGTGAAAAATCTAAAAGTTATAAGTTATAACAACACATAGTTGTACTGGGAACTATCGTGTAATAGGACTGTGCCTCCTTTTCTAGATAGCACGATTCATTTTAATTATTTAAAAACAATATCTACTTCAACTTTCTTACATTATAATATAATGTTTTTTTTACTGTTACCAACCATTATTATTAGATAAAAGATAATAATAGCATAGGCAGTTAATCAAAGAAAGTAATCACACATAACCAGTAAAGTGAACTAGGAACAAAAAATTGTGTTCGTTGTTCACCTAGGTAGACAAAGGTAACCCACGAACACAATTGTTTGTCCTAGGTGAAGTGACGAGATGCACCACGACCAACAAGCGGGCTAAGCTACCACAGTTCACGAACCTTTATTCGTATACGAAACATTGATTATTATATTCAATCGGACCTGACCGAAACTCCAGCTAAACCCTCGAAACAGTTTTCAGCCCTTTATTACTGAAACAAATCGGACGTGCGCGGAAATAATCGAAACGGCAGTTAGAAGCTGAATAAAAACCTCGGCCCAGCCATTATTGCTTATGAAGGTATAGTTAATGGCTATTTAGGGATGTAGCCGCCATAAAAGGGTCTATTTTATTGTTATTACGAGCACTTATTATAACAAGATGCGTTATCCGATGATGCATGGCCGGCGAGGCCGCTCGAGACCGCTGTGTTGTCATAAAAGCTACGATCAGCCGTGCTTTAGCTAATCCATACTGCCCAACTTCAGAATCTACTTTGAAATTTTATGTCATTATTTTCATTCCCTTTCTGCTCAACGATAGGGCGTTTTACCACTTATATCTACCGATTATACATACAACATTTCATCAAATTCAGCCAAGCCATTTCGAAGGAGTATACCCACAAACACGGTGAAACGAGATTTTTATATGTTACGCCCCGACCACATTTGTAGCATCTTGACGTATCAATCTGAGAATAGGTCGTTACCTATTTTTCATACCCCTATCTGGCAAAACAACGTTTGCGGGGTCAGCTAGTATTTAATATATTTTACTTGCCCTGATATCGGATATGGGACCGGATTGTGGAAAAAAACTCTTAGGGAAAGGCCATAGGCCATCGTAAAAATCATCCACAATATAAGAGAATGCGTAATGTATCCGAAGCATAATCTTTGTTTACGAGGCACGCAGCCATTCGGTTCGAGCTACCTCCACAAATCCATAATAACTCAACTGTAGAAAAACAAAATCATTATTCAAACCCTATTTCCATGCGTAGACTACAACGATAATGTGTCGAAGTTTATCGTAAAATTATAATTTCACCAATTATAATAGATCGAGAGTGGTCGTATCGTAAACAACATCGGCGTACGCACTCGGCCAGGCCTTGGAGGATCGAACCCGCACTTGCGCAACCGCTCGACCAACTACCGAACTACACCTATTACTGTTACTAGGCGGCCTTAGAACAACGCCGGAACAGACTCGACGCTTCATTCACCCCGCCTCTGAGAGACTCTAGCTAACACAAAATCTGTTGCTCTTACCAGGGCCTCGATTGTGTTAGAGCATTATAGTTCAATTACAGTTACAAAGTCGGGTCACTTGATATGTTTTTTAAACCCATTGAGGCATATAATTTTTTTTTTTTAATATTATGTTTCATTGCACTGGCTAACTCTCAGAGAGAGACTATAAGGTACGCGAGTCTACAGCACACTGGCGATCAAGATATGAAGTTAGTGACACGGACACTCAGGTTATCTCACGATATCTTCGGGAGATTTGTCTGAGATTTTTGTGACTTAGAGAAAATATTTTCCACACCCATGATAAGTACAAGTATTTTCTGCGCCTGGAAGCCTTATCATCTATGCCCTTAAGATAATGCTACACGATACTACAATAATTACTAAGTAACCGATTAGTTGGCAGCCCTCCATCCGGGTGTCATCGGCTCACAAATCATTTGGGCCCGCGTCCAAAAGGCCGTTCGTCATTGATGTTCCCAACTGGGCCGAGTGCCACCGATGACAACGACCGATGGCATCACGTCATGTCTTTTTAAGTAATATGAACAGAAACATTACTCTTGCAGTCATCCACTTCTACTGCTTTAAACTATGTTGCTGATTGTATGTTCATTCGGCTGGTTGCATAATTAATAATGCTCTATGAGACACTTTGAGTTGCATTAAACGTGTGATTTGTCAGTCTAAAAAAGGTGGGTGATGCTGTGACGCATTACAGAAACTTGCATCGTTTCTGGCCCCACACTAGGATACAAAACTAGCAACCGACGAAAAGTTATATTAAGATATATTCTCTTTGGGGAATGTGTCATTCCGCTCGCTTATATAAAACCAAAGTATGGCATGTAAAAATATGCATTAGATATCACGAAGATATATTCGATATAGAATCTGATCTATGCTAGTGTAATGTAGCTAACATGGCAGGTGCTTTGTTTGTGAAAAAGGTTATTTTTCTGGGGCAAGTTGAGGCCTTTTTATGAAAGCTAAAGCTGGACTTAGGAGCTTAATGAATAATAGGTATGATGTTGTTTGTGTTGATCCACATCGATACGAAATTTTTTCATATTCAGAAATAATTAATTCCTATTGCTATTCCTGTTGTGTACATACAATAAAGAATATTCTATCTATTTCAGATCTGCATTTATGGTTTATTACCGGTTTTACACAACAAAAAATAACTTCCACACAATAAAATTACTTGACCTGGTCCCAAACTAGAATAACCTGTGCTATGGTCAACAAACACGGAAAAACATCCAGACTAAAGCCATTGTGCAAATGTACGACGACCTGCACACCTCCAGTGGGAATCAAATCCACGACCTCTGTCACTGTAGATAAGCGATTTAACGGCTAGATCGACGAGGCACTTAAAATAATGCTTTAAAGAAAAAACACTGGAATTGTCTCAGAGGGGTAGGCACAGACCAGGCTCTGCTACTTGCCTCGATCTTGGCAGATGTTAATTACACACATTCATACATAAGCCCACGCCTGTATCCCAGAGGGGTAGGCAGAGACCAGGGACTGCCACTAGCCACGATCCTGACACTTTTGCTTCATCGACATTCATTAGTCGTTGCATGTCGGTTTTGGGTACTTTTTATCTTCATCATCAACCCGTTATGTCCCCACCAAGGGGCCCGGGTCTCCTCCCTGAGGAAGGTATAGGCCATACTCCACCACGGGGGCCAAGTCCGGATTGGTGGAGGCTTGTAAGACTAGCGGCTGGTCTTACTGTCAGAAGTTCTCAAGCCGCCCTAAGGCCTCTGACTTGGCTTAACGACTGTCATCTATCGACAGCAGCCGGCACCAACTGCTTAACGTGCCTGATCGTTTAAGATTACTCAGGCAGCCCAGGCTACGAGCGACATCCCTATTTGGTCGACGTTAATTATTTAGTGAAAGTAGGCTTGAATAAGTGCCGCGTCTGTACGGTTCATCTGTGGCGGTCGCCGACCCCGCGGCCTCGCGATGTATAGCATACTGAACAACAAACAGCTGAGCTGCACAACAACACGCCGCCGGTACCTCGCGCTATCTCTACCTAGCTACACTATACCACCATAGGATAGAGAGGCGCAGAAGAAACACTAAACAATTCATTTTTGAACTGAAAGTTTCGTAAGCACTACACATTAAAAACTGTGTCCCGGATATACTCAGTTGACTTTTTGTCGGAAGGGTCCGACCCTGATTCGCAGAGCTTAATGAGGGCTTTTCAGAGAGTCATTAAAAAAAATAGTACCGCAAATTACCGATAGATGGTGCTGACGTCATGTCATCTGTGGTTTCTGTCGTAAGTTTTTTTCAAAAATGCACAATGCATGGGCTAGTCATGATAATCATGGCAAAGACACAATTCACGTACGTATTGCTATAAACAAAGTAAAAATACTTCAAGTGTCAACAGTTTCGAAACAAAGTCTAGATCACAGACTACAAAGAGATGTTTAGACTGATTAATAACGATAAAAAAAACAGACCTAAAAACATGATGACATTTTGGTCTTCTTGCAGCGCCATCTAGTTTTTTTTAATGAACTCATCTGACAGCTGTCATTGAAAAGCCCTCGTTATGGCGAGCAAAGACGGAACTCGCGTCGTCGATTGCTCGTGTCTGACGAGCAGTCAGCTCTTCGAATCAGAGCGAAACCAGGGCCTCGATTATCGCACCTCCAGAACTAAAGTGACCCAACTCAAAATTTGGGTAAAATGAGTTAAGTACACAAAATGACTCAAAAAGGTATACTCTTTCATGCCTATATGAAAAAACCGACTTTATTTGGTCAGAGAGAGATGGAGGAATATTGCGGTCTATTTTTTCTTGAGCAACTCGCTCAGAGCGCCGAATACATTTTCTTCATTTCCCAAAAGTTGCAAATTTTGAGTTAGGTCACTTTAGTTCTGGAGGTGCGTTATGTCCGTGGATTATAGTACGATGACAGATACTCGATCGGGTCACGTGACGAGTTTTTTCGTACCATTGACGCCTAGAATTATTGATATACGCGCTCGCGTAGACTTGAAGCGGCAATGAAACTAAAACGCCATGTTCATGCAGTTGCAATTGTACTACAATGCATTAGTAGAATCTAGGCCCT
This sequence comes from Yponomeuta plumbellus, assembly GCA_947310845.1. NCBI lineage: Eukaryota > Metazoa > Arthropoda > Insecta > Lepidoptera > Yponomeutidae > Yponomeuta > Yponomeuta plumbellus. The sequence continues at coordinate 20,490,472 of OX371208.1, read as the reverse complement.
GGTCGGACTCTTCCGAAAAAAAGTAAATTAAGTGTATCCGGAAAACAGTTCATAAACAACTTTATTACACGGTTTACCTTTGTCACTAATCTTTATTGCTCAAAAGATCAGCATCAGATCAATATCTAGCCGTAAAAGTTACTGTATAAGTACTTTATTTCACCAATGCCAATATGTCGGATATTGAAGTCGAGCCCGGCATTGAAGACGGCGGAGAGACGATCTACAAACACCTACCGATGTGGTCTGAGGTGGCCCAGCACCGAAAACTCTGGACTAAACCGGAGGCCTTTGCCCAGCAGTGGGACACAATAATAGAGGCTAAGTAAAATAACTGGCAATACAACGTTCTGTTTCTCCGTACTTCTACAAAACACGCTGCAGGCACGTACCCACCTACCTGTAGGTTGCTCTATGCACACAAAAGCTATTGACACTATTTCGTTCACGATGTGTAGTTAGATAGATAGGCTTTATCGTCGCCAGAGATGGCTGTTATATCGTAGCCTGCATAATAGGAGCTAGTTTATTTTTTGTATGCGAGTACAGGGGACGGTGGCGATGCCACGGTAGAACGCTTGCTTCACATTGTTTAAACATTGACATTTGACATTACCAACGAGTCTACTTTTACGCTAAATTTGAAGAAAAGCGTCGTGAGGAATCCTGAGTGCCTGAGGCGTTCGTACGCCTGAGTATTTGAAGTTCCCTATCCAATGTGGGCACGCGTGGGAATAAAGCCTGTCTAATTAGTACTTTATTTGTCTAAGAGAAAGCTTGTACCTTACAGTTGGACGTATATAGGCAAAGGGCAAGATAAAAGTACCCGAAACCGGCGTGCGTGCGTGCAACGACAAATTAATGTTGATGAAGCGAAAGTAATTTATCGGGATCGTGGCAGGTGGCAGTCCCTGGTCTCTGCCTACTCCTCTGGGTTACAGGTGTGAGTTTATGCTATCTAATCTATGTAACGAATGGACTCGAATGACTGGAGGGCAGTGGACGATATTGCCACTTTTTATTGGGTAGTTTTTATCTTATTAGATTAGCTTTTAAACTTTTTTTGCACACCATACATTATATGCGTATCCGTGCTTCGCAAGGCACGCTAAGCAGTTTGCAGTGCCGGCTGCCGTCGATAGATGGCAGTCGTTAAGCCAAGTCAGAGGCCTTAGGGGGGCTTGAAAACTTCTGACAGTAAGACCAGCCACTAGTCTTACAAGCCTCCACCAATCCGGACAAGGCTCCCATGGTGGAGTATGGCCTATATACCTTCCTCAGGGAAGAGAGCCGTGCCCCTCGGTGGGGACATAATGGGTTGATGATAATGACGATATATTATATAAGTACATTGCATATTTTTTTATAAATATCTAAGTTACGATATTCTTAATAGTTTCTGAATTGAGAACTAAGTAACCGTAAGTAACAGAAACTGAAGTGCGGTCTCGTCAGATTTCTCAGAAAAGAGCGTGACATAACATTACTTAAGTATTTATTTAGTGAAATTCCCAATACAAAACCGGCCCTTATTCGTACAAGGGGCATAACAACTCTACTTTTTATTTTTTTATTTTATTTTTCACTAGCTGTTGCCCGCGACTACGTCCGCGTGTACTTTAGTTGAGTAAAATGTTTGCAATTAAGATAGGGATACTTTTAGCGCATGCGAAAGAGCTTTCATACTAAGTTTGCACCTCATTTTTTCCCCCTTAAAGGATGATTTTTAAAAAACTATTTAACTTGTTTTTCATAATTTTAAATGAAGAATCTTCGTACCACATTTCATTCTAATAACTTCAAAAACGACAAAGTTTCATACTTACTTTGAACCCCCATTTTACCCCCTTAGGGGATGAATTTTCAAAAATCCTTTCTTAGTGCTCCCCTACGTTACAAAAGAAACCCCTGTGCAAAATTTCAAGTTTCTAACCCTTATAGTTTAGGCCCTGCGTTGATATGTCAGTCAGTCAGTCAGTCAGCTTCTCCTTTTATAATATATAGATAGATGTACTCAGAGAGAAAATGGCGCCCATGAGTTATGTTACCATCTGGTACTAGTTCACAACGTTTACGAGTTTTGAAAGAACACTATACGTGTAGTCGCGTTAAAAGATAAGATAAAGGTGTTAATTGTGATCCAGGCTTACGCAACGCAATAATGAACCGAATGATTAATGGACGCAAACCTCTTGAGCTAATTACCATAAGCCATTAGAGTGAGTTGTGTTGTGGTGGATTGGGCGTTGTACAGTTCCGAATACAAATAGAGTTCAAAATTGAGTAACCAAGTAATAAGCCGTCTTAGTGCACCTGTACTGACAAGTTAGTTCAATTCTTCTCGCCTTGAACTGTTGAAACGTTTCGATTGTATTTTATGAGTGAAATCCAATTAATACAGGTATCTGTTGGCTGCTGTTGTAACTGCAGTCTAGTCTTTATTGTCATTAATAATATTGTCATTCGCTTAATTGATATTTAATGATTATAGGCATCATACCAAGGCAAATAGAAAAAGAGGAAGTTGCTTTATAAACAGAGGCGCCATTAATATTTTAACATATCATAACATTTACATACAGGCACATACATTGCATCTGGACCCACACTAGGATACCCTGTGTCGTGAGAAACAGAAACAGCGACATAACAAACATGTAAACTTCCAAGACCTGGGGGATTATTTTTCCCAGCCGGGATTCGAACCCAGGACCTCTCGCATGGTAGGCACATGCGCAAACAGTTGCGCCACAGACCTCGTCAATTCTTAGATCAATTTAGTTGATCGTGGCAGGTGGCATAGTCCTTGGTCTCTGCCTACCACTCTGACATACTGTAAACTTACGTATGTTTATATTACGTACGTATGCACATACATAAGTGTATTAAAGTCATATACGTGGAACAGAGAAATAAAGAAGAATGGAAACACCCGGTCGGACTCTTCCGACAAAATATCAAGTACTAAGTGTATCCGGAATAAACTTAATAGTGGAATCATACTTTAAAATTTAATTAATTGTGCGCATTTAAGGAAATAGTATTAACTTGTTTTTTTACGCATAGATCCTTTATTATATAAACTAGAAATTCAGCAATATTTTAATTAGATTTAATGACTAAAATTAAATGATTTCATGACTTTTCAATAAATGACCGGCCCGCCACACCTCAAAAGTTGGCTCAGAAATTTATTTCGACGTAAATAATTTTCATTCTGTTTGTTGAATTTCAGTGTACTTATACTGCTAATGTTAGCGGCTGTCTTGGTGTCTAATGTAGAGGAGAAAAAGGTAGCAAAAAAACCATCTGACCATCTTTTCTCAAATCACCATCAATCTAATACAAGGTTAGCCTTAATGTTCATCTATCTAAGAAGCTCAAATGCATGCACTAATGTAAAGCTCGACTTGCTGTCGACTGTACATTGCGTGTCGCGGGATTATCGCGCGTGATTAATCGGCTGCGGGGCTCGCAATGTCGCGACACAACTCCATTTTACTTTAACGTCACTTTTAAACCGCTCTGCGAGTTCCGCGGAGCTGCTTGGTCTCAATTCTGTTAATGCAAAATGCTAATATCGGTTCGCGTGAAGTGCCCAACCTAGTGCCAAAGCTTAAATAAGAAGAGTAAAGTTACCAATCTTCCTACTAACGTCGGAAAAGCGCCTGTACAATATGCATAACTACAAAACGCGATATAGATAGATAGTTATTTAAAAAGTTTATTTGCCGTACCAATTACACACACATCAAAATATGAGACAAAGACTACAATATGCTAACAATAAGAAAGCAAGACAATATGCAACAATTAGAACATCCTATCATAATATGTATTCTACACCAAGACAAGAAAGGTAAAAAAGTTACAAAAGAAAATCGTTTACAAAAATAAAAAATCGTCATCGTCATCGTCAATCGTCGAAATCTCGGTGAACTTCGGGCCACACCGTGCGTCAGTGCAGGCAGACGGGCGATGCATCGGATTGGATAGCTAGACGGAAATGAGAATTTACCTATTACAAACTTCGTCTTTCTGATGTTACGTTAACCTCGTAAGTCCTGATCTTGAAACTAACAATAATACATACATAGATACACACACAACTCACGCCTGTATCCCAGAGGGGCAGGCAGAGACCAGGGACTGCCACTTTCCACGATCCTGACAGATCACTTTCGCTTCATCAACGTGTTGTAAATTAGCGCGGCTACGAATAGAAAAGGCAAATGCTGAAATAGCATCATTGTCACACTATGTAATATAATAATTATTTATATTATTCTGTAATAATGATGACAATGACAATTCTGATATTATATTCGGCTTGAAAACTTCTGACTGTAAAACCAACCACTAGTCTGACAGCCTCCACCAATCCGAACTTGGCCCCTATGGTGGAGTATGGCCTATACCTTCCTCAAGGAAAAAGCCCGTGCATCTCGATAAGGACATAATGGGTTGATGATGATGATTATTCTGTAAGCATATTTGTAACAATAAATAATTCATTCATTCAACATGCGTTGCATGCACTGTAATGCACACACGCCAGTTCTGAGTTTCAATCCAATTATAAGAACGGCTCAAACGTAAAACTGATTAATTTCGCCATAATTTAGTAGGAAAAGCTCTTCTAGAACATAAAATCGCATATTACGTTGGCAAAGGCCGGCTATTTTTTCCGTGTGTAATGTAATCAGCGCGCGTAATTGACGCTGTCACGGCGCGGTGCGCGCACGCCGCCGCCGCCGCCGCCCGCCCAGACAGACCGGTGCCAACACGGTCGCGCCCTAGAGGGCGATAGAAGGACTTACGGCCGATTTCTGAATTGATAATTTTGCTAAGTAACCACTTAAGTAACGTTCTTTCACGCTCATTCAGAAACTGCTCGTTACATCCGATTTCTGAATTGAGAATTTCGCTTAAGTAACTAGTTAAAAAGTTAGCGAAATTCTCAATTCAAAAACTGGCCTTTAGGCCCGTTACAGAATAGTACTCAAGCGCCGATCTCAGTTTAAAACTAGATTTGAGTATCGTTTCATTTTAGAACGTTACTTGAGTTGACAACTGGACTGAGTAATAATTCGATAAAGATGCTTGAGCAGCAATAGCAATCTCTATTGAAGTAGCGCTCAAGTCTGTAGTTACTCAAGTGTGATCGAAACCATGCTTGGGAATTATTTTTCTTTTGAATTGAATTCCGACTGTATGTGGCCTGCTTTAAGTAATTATTACATGCATAGATGTGTTAGATTCCCGAAAAGTTAGCGGAGTCTGGCCTTGCCTTTCTTTAAGTATTAATTACAAAATCAAGAATATAGTGATTCTTTGAACTAAAACTTTCGTAAGCATTAGACATTATTAACTTTATTCCGGATCGACTTACTTGACTTTCAACCGACGACGCGTCGCAGGCTCCGTCTCTGCTCACCATGTTTCAGTATCATGCTCTGCGAATCAGAGCGAAACTTGGTCGGACACCTCCGACAAAAAGTCAATTATACACTTCTATGTAATCAGCCCGTAAATAGAGCCAACTGTTGGGCATAGGCCTCTTCTCTTTCACGCCAACCCATCCGGTTCAGTGCTAGTCTCGTCCAATATTTCCCAGCCGCTTTCACAATGTCGTCGGCCCATCGGGCTGGTGGACTGCCCACCGACCGTCGACCCGTTCTTGGCCACCACTCAGTGGCTACCTTAGTTCGCCGGCCGTCTTCCCGCTTAACCAAATGTCACCAATGCCAAATTAAACACTTAATTGACTCGAGTCCGGAATAAAGTTCATAAAAAGTGATTCTTCAAGTTGATAATGCGGTTTCAGAGGTTTCAGCGGTTAAAGAGGTTTCGAAAGTAGCTAACTGCTTTACTTTTCTTCTTTTACGAGTGCTTTACGTGCTTTTTCTCTACCTTCCCTCCCGGAATATGATCATGAGTATATGTTATACCACTGGTAATATTATATGTAGGTATGTGAAATATCATAGAGCGCTGTGGAACTCACCTTCTGTCAGACTCTGTCGCAGTGATAGACAGACTGAAAGGTTCAGACTGATGTAATGTGTATAATTAACAACCGGTGATTGCCAACGGAGAGTGGGCCGCGCTTGCAGTCAAGCCCCTCGCCGCCGTGAAGGAAAACGTCACGAGAAAACCCACAATCCGGCTTGTGACATTGACCTGTCATTTCCTTTGATTGCTCGTTGCCAAGCCGCGTGGGGCGTTGGGACAATCTTGCACAGATCTCCTGGCTTGGTTGCTAGGTGGTCTAGGTGCATGGTATATTTAGGTGCTTACGACAGAAACGCTATTAAAGTTGGCTTATTTTCAAAGTTTTTTTCGAGACCGAGTCCGTACAATCAATGGTTTGTTTCTACATAGTCAATAATAACTAGCCTCTTACCCAAAACGCCTTAACGGCTCGACCGTTAACGCTTTTCGATTCTTATTAGTGCAGTCGTAGTCTTATTTGTTAGTTTCTTCTCCACGTAATCTATTAATTGTGACACTAACAACTTTGACGTTCATAAAGAAAACATTTTGTTTTAAATGTGAATAAAAACATTTGAATTTGAATTAAATTTGACCAACAAGGCCAAATAAATTTGAGTTTGTATTTTACCACAACTTGGTAAAATACAAACTCAAATTTATTTGGCCTGTGACTTCCGGCCAAATAAATTTGAGGTTGTATTTTACCAAGTAAAATGGTAAAATACAAACTCAAATGACGGTGACTTCCTTCGGAAATTGATATTTGTAAAAATATCAGGGCTTACGTAATTTTATGAAATTCACACTTAGCTATTTAACTGTAATCCTACTAAAGACTTTTTGTTGGGGGCAATCAACAAAAAGCTTCTTTCCGACCTAATGAACATAAACATAAACATTTACATCCAGGCACACACATTGCTTCTTGCCCCACACTGGGATATCCTGTGTCGAGGGAACCAGAAACAGCGACATCACAAACATGTAAACATCCAAGACCTGGGTTTTTATTTTATTTGTCCCTAGCCGGAGTTCGAACCCAGGACCTACGGTAGACAGATGCGCTAACCGCTGCTCCACTGAGGTCGTCATGAAAAAAGAAATGCGTTACGTAAGGTAAGCGTGGTCGCAATCACAGCATAAAGGCATTTTGAGTGATTGTTTAAGGCGAGCGCCCGGACAAAGGGTCGGCCAACAAACAACTGAGAGCTGAAGACAATTTGTCGCCCGACAATCGGTAATTAAACGCGGTAATGTATTCAAATTGTATTGTTTGTGCCACCTTGTTAGCCTCAGCGTGGACGTAAAGTATGAAAATACAGAAGGTTTATTATAACAGCTTTTCAAGAGCTTTCAACGTTAGCCTGACGCCCTGGGCCGCGTTTCATAAGATTACCATCTAACCGTGCTATTTATTAAAAAAAAAATATGCCTCTCTTATGTGACTGCTCGCGAAGTAGGTGTGGAGAGATACTTCGTCTTACTTCGTCCAACCTCGAGTGTGTAGCGTACCTACTTCGGTCAACTTTCCCGAGTACTTTATCGAGGAACTTCGCTAGTAGTCTGAAGGAGGCATTAGAGACTCTTTCATCATCAGCCCACCACTGCTCCTTGTTGGGTATAGGCCTTTTCCCCAAGACGCCATACCTCTTGGTATCTCCCCATCCGCATCCACGGGTCCCCCGACAACCTGGCCACATCGTCCGACCATCGGGCTGTTGGTCTACCGACCGCCGCCCGCTCCTCGGCCGCCACTCCGTTACTGCCCTGGTCCACCTGCCTTCCCGCCTCGGCAGGTGTCCCGCCCATCGCCATTTCAGACTCGTGATCCGGTCACCAATACGTCGACCCTCACCTGATACCGGAGTCTCTTTAAATAAACTCTATTTGTAAGTGGTTGACCAAAAAGGGACCTGGAGGGATTGGAAACCGTTATTTTTTTTATTTGATTTTTTGAATCTCTGGTATTTTAGCTTTGTTTTGGTTTAACCAGAATATTTTTAGGTGCCGTAGTTATTATTTTATGTTTTTTTTACTCGAAAGCCGTGTCGAAACCTGTCTACACAACGCGATTTTCTTGAAATCAATTATTTTCCCTTAAGGTCCCTTTTTGGTCAACCACTTACATTTAACCTTAGTGGACGTTTTAAGTTTTCTTGATTTATCTAATAGAAGTGAAACTGAAACGCTGTAGTTTTATTTTTTAATGTCATTAAATCATGCATTTCATTCATCTTATATTATGTTGTTGCAGAAACCAATTTTCATGATTTATATTTGGTAGATCTGAGAACAGGTCGCATGCTAAAACAACGTTTGCCGGCTCAGCTGCATCTACCTTCTGTGCAGTGCCATAGCCGAAACTGTTGTTGAATTATTTATGTATTTTAGGATGTGTTTTGTTTCTTCCTCTATTGTTCGCGAGTACAATGTGGTTTTGTTTTTGCAACAGTTACGGCAGATTTGTACGGAGCCAAATTATTTATCGCTGTAGCAGTAAATTAAGTGACTCAAGTGACTTAAGTTATTAAGGGTGCCGCGAGATTTCTATGTACATAAATACATAATTTTTAAACTAAAAGTTTCATGAGCACTACAAATCATTGTAAATTGTTCTCCGGATTCATGATTAAGCTCTTCGAGTCAGAGCGACACCTGGTCGGACTCTTAGGGCGAAAAATCAAGTAAGTGTATCCGGAGAGTAATTTACAACAACATACATACATAAGCTCAAGCCTGTATCCCAGAGGCGTAGGCAGAGCTGGTCTCCTGAGACTGCCACCTGCCACGGTCTTGAAAAATCACTTGATGTATTTATACACACACACACACACACACACACACACACACACAAACACACCCTCACACACACACACACACACACACACACACACGTACAGTTCATAATAATACTGCGTTAACGAACCTGTCGAAAATTATTTCTGTAGGTAAGTCTCACCAGGTCATACAGACTTAAAGTCAAGTGCAGATACCGCAAGCATTGTAACGACGCAATTTTTTTTATAGTAAATAGTAAATAAAAATTATTTTCTTTGTATATTAGATTAAGTAATTATTTTATGCTATGGAAAAAATATCTTGCCTTCTACTTTTCGTATTGGTTTACGTCTAGAACGAACTATTTATATACCCTTGACAGTTATTTATTTACGACGTTATTAGCAGCTCATTTAAATATGCCCTTAAAATACACTCCGAGTCTCCACAATGCTACACACTCGCTCATAAAGCAACACGGTTGTAAAGAAAGATGGGCAGAAGGTTCACTACTGAGGGCTTTCTGAATTGAAAATTCTTCACAAACATGTGTATCATTGGGTTCGAACCCGGGACCTCTCTCATGATAGGCAGATGCGCTAACCGCTGCGCCACAGAGGTCGTCAAATAATTTATAATACTTAAGTATTTACAATAGTATATACTTCAGAAGCATTCTGTCACGCTCTTTTCTGAGAAAATTGACGAGACAGCACTACAGTTAAGTAGTTACATAGCGAAATTCTCAATTCATGAACTGGCACTAAGAAACAAGACAAGTTCGTTATTAATTTTAAAATACGCAATTTCGGAAAGACGTCAAATTAAACTATTGTTTTCGAATTTTTTTTTTCAGGTTAATATTTTTCGGAATTATCAGAGCTTACACAGTCGATAGCAGATCAACATTTACATTTTTGTCGCAAAGTCACCCTTAACCCAACTGGTTAGAGCCTACGCATGTAAAGGTTGATGTATTGTCGACTGCACCTACAATTTTAGAGCAATACGTAACATTTGGTGAATAATTGTCCGATTCAAAAGTATATCATATCTTACAATATTATTACCTACTCTATTTAACACACGTAAAAACGGGAATCGCTCGTAGCGCCGGCTACCTGAGTGATCTTAAACGATCACGAAGGTTAAGCAACATATCGGGCGCGTTCAATGCATGGATGGGTGACCGTCTATGACTAACGCTAGGGGCATTATTCCGAGCGGTTCCGTGCTTCGGAAGGCACGTTAAGCAGTTGGTGCCGGCTGCCGTCAATAGATTGTAGTCGTTAAGCTTAGTCAGAGGCCTTAGGGGGGCTTGAAAACTTCTGACATTAAAACCAGCCACTAGTCTTATAAGCCTCCACCAATCTTGACTTGGCCACCGTGGTGGAGTATGGCCTATACCTTCCTCAGGGAAGAGACCTGTGCCCCTCGGGGACATGATGGGTTGATGATAAAAACGTGACCCTATTACTAAGATTCCACTGTCCGTCTGTCCGTCCGTCCATCCATCCATCCGCCCGTCTGTGTGTCTGTCTGTATCTCACTAGTAGGTATCTAGAAGGTATTATTACAGCTGCTCGCCAACTCCGAAAGAAAGTCGCCTTCTGTGAGCCCCTGCCCCATGCACCCGTCTCGAATTCTAATTATAAGCAGCTTTCCAAAAACGCTCGTTAGTTGCTAGTTTATTTCTTTTTTGGCGACAGTTATCTAGAGGACATCGCTTTATCGACGCGCTGACGTTCATTGCCGGTTTTACTCAACGCGTCGTGTTCGAGGGGTCGGGTAAAACATACAGCAGTAAATTAGGGTAAGAAATCCAGAAATGTACACTTTCGCCCGAATTTATACCAAAAGGCTCTTCGAACGAAACAAAGCAAGTACAGTCTTCTGATTCCGGCCGCGGAACCCGTTGTGCTTCTGATTAAATAACCGGTTGGACTATAATAGAAGTTTATACTAAGTACGTTTGATAAAATATATTAAAACGGCCGTGCCCTAGATGCGACGCGCTCGCTGCCATAAATTGTATCGACTAGAAGAATAAATAACTCCGCGGTAATGTGTACTGTTGACAGCGCATCATGCTTTATATTCGTGGACTCTAACCAGTCACGGTAAGGGCCAGTTTGCAACAGAAATTTCAAAGACCAGCTATCAACAGCTGTACTACTATTCGCTCGGTACGCACGGCCGCACAGAGCGCGTTTTTAACGTAAAAATAAAATGAAGCACTTATAAAAAAAACGTGAGGCTAGGTCGATTTTAGCACAGATCTTATCTAAATTACTAATTTATAAAGCTACACCGCGGTATTCTCACTAACTAACTGATTAATCTCGGAACGGCAGGTGCTACGTTAAAAAAAATGTATGAGAAAGTTGTATGGAACGTACAATAATCAGCCATCCTTTTTCAACGCCTTCTTCCATTCTTATTTGCTAACTTTGTTGTTTACCGCCCGCTTTATCAAAAATTATGAAAGAATATTTTTTGGGTGATCCAACTGAGAAAAAAAGGAACATGGCCATGTGTACGTAAGAAAATAAGACAACCGGAGATGCTAATAAAGATAAACTAATATTTAATAGTTACAAAAGGATTGGGCAAATGCGCGAGCTCGTTGGCTGAGAGTCAGACTAATACTCACTATCTATATATCTGGTACTATCTTGTACTCGCACGAAACCTGCGATGGTTTGTAAATAAACGATGAGGTAAGCGATATGCAGTATCCAGGCAATAAACGGCAAACTCGAGAGGGACCTTGACACGGGACGATTTTAAGCTATACGAATAAAATTTATTTTATTTGGCAACAAGGCAACATTTATATTACTTGATATGCACCCCAAATCACATGTATTTACTCCGCCTGACTCAGAGCCGGTTTCTGAATTGAGATTTTCGCTAATTCAATGCATATGTTTATCTTCTGTAAAAATACGAATAAGGTTGTCACTGGCTATAAAACACTGTAGCTCCTATGGGATAAGCAGCACCGACACAAAACTTGGGCTTATTTTGAATTTTACTGTATTTCTGAGTTTTCTTAACTGTACCTTGTGTACTTTGACTAAATTGCTTAAGGTATTGTTACCACCGGTCGTCAAATAGTAGTCTGATAAGCATGCAGGCTGCGGCGGAAAATATGGGATCATGTGAATAGCCCGCACCGAATCAGGCGAGGCACAGAAGAAACTAAATAAAAGGATAGCTTCGTTTTAGAAATACCTACCAAAGTACCTACTTCTCTAGAATTTAGTTTACGGAGTACCTACTCCTCTAAAATTTAGGTAATCTCCTCAATAGATTTCAGCCCTTCAGCCCATAAACAGAGCTCACTGTTGGGCATAAACATCTTCTCACGCCAACACATCCAGTCTTTGCAATAGTCGTCTAATGTTTCTCAACCGCTTTCGGTCGTGGATCATCATGGAATATGGAATATTTTCCACTATAGGATTACCTTTATTGACTTGAGATACATTCAAAATTAATAAAGAGCACACATTTTGGCCACGCCAGGAAGCCAGGAAGGTATAGGGTAAGAGTTTGGCCTATATCTTTCTCACAGAAAAGACCCGTGCGCCTCCGTGGTGATATAATGGGTTGATGATGAAAGAGCACAACGAGCCGTTCCCGATGACATAACTACAGTTAGGGCCCAGTAATTTACAAGCAGCATGCAGTATTTGTTAATAATACCTATTAGATTTAAATTTAATTTGATTTAACTACATTTAATTTGAACTACTTATAGAAGAATGGTATTAAAAAAATATTTTAAAGTTTGTTGAGCTTATGTAGGCTGTGTCGTAACAAACTCAGGCGAAGCCGTACCTCCGTTGCTGGGGCGAGCCAGCCAGCGAGACAAACAAAGCAGTTAGCATGCGTAATGAATGATGTTGTTATTTTTACTCCGGACTGGTTCTCCGGTTATGGTGCGCTCCGTGGCGTCACGTTGCTTCTAACACACGTTTATGTTCCTCAGTGATTGATGGAAGGCTGTAGAACTGTATAAGGGAATGACTATTACGAAATTCAGTAGTTTTTGTTTGACTTTTGGAGGTTGATAGAAGATCTCTGTCGTTTCGCTCTTCTCAAATGCCAAAAGGCGGACCTGCTTCGTAAGTGTCCCTAGAAAAAGTAGTATAAAACATTTCATTAAACCTTAAAAACTTCGTTTTGCAATGCTGGCCTACAAAAAATAATAATATTTGAAATTTGATTGTTTTATAACGTAAATTTTTCCACAGTATAGCATTGTATCATACCTTTTGGGACAGCACTGGTTCCTGAGATACAGGTCCCCACCTAGTTCAGTCAGGGCATAATTATATTGTAATTTATTTGTGTTCAAATAAACAATTATCTTATCTTTCAGGCAACGCAATCTCTTGGCCTAGTCCGATACAAGCTTGAGTCACTAGGCATAGACGTCACAAACTCGGAAATACACGCTATCTGACCCCACCTTTGTACAAATCAAGTACTCAGTGTTCATAGTCAAGCGTGTTATAAATAGATCAACAAATCAAAACTCGAAATTCGTGAGCGATGCAGACCGTGCTCAAGTTATTTTGGTCCAACATTTTGCAACGCTGACTGCCTTATCATTCGCATCATACACCGAATCTTATTCACGGTGGATACAGATCGGAACAATTGCACGAAGTTTTGTGGGATAGTCAAGGTGCACTTCAGATGAGATATATATCTATAGGGCACATTATACACGACGCTATACCAATCCTGATTGGCAACCTGAATCTTAGTAAGTATTCGTTCTTTGCTCACACACCGCATGTGTAGTTGCGTTGGATATTCAACATAACATCGATGGTATTTTACAGTGCAGTGCAAACATCATCATATTAGGCCTTCGCGTCCGTTACGGACAATTCAAGCAATGCCTAAGGCTTTGACACTTTTTCGAGAGACTAAAAAGTCCGATTCGAGAGCGGCAGGCCATACCACATGTAGGACATACAAAGGAAAGGTCCGGAGTCGGGTCAGTACGGATTTGGAGCCTCCTGGATCTTTTGTCCGCCAGTGCCAAGCACCTTGCTTCGTCGCGGGTCTTGCCGCCCCTTCCGAACCTTCACTTTCCAGGCTTCTCTGTCCACAGGGAGTTAGTTCATCTTAGCTATCGTGCGTGAACGATCCCAAAAGGCCCCATGTCACTCTTGACGCAGTCAAACATAAAATAACAAAATTTTAAAAAGGGCTACACAGTATTAGTATACCTAGATGTTTTTATTATTTACTCATAACGTGTATAACGCTTCAGTTCTGGTAATGACATATTAAGTTGTTATTTACTCGAGTTTAAGAAAACCATGTGTCTTTTACCTAATACAAAATTGGAAAAGTACCGGCGACATTAATGGGAACTGAGAAGAATAGCATTAAACGAGGAGCAGAGACGGCCTCCGCCGCCGTATTGAAAGTTTGACTTTTCAAATGACAATGGGCCTTGAAATTTGAAAGCTGTAGATTTAAACCTCTCGTGATAAACAAAGCGGCGTGCAGCGTGACCCGTGCCCTTACGCCGCGCGTGGGCGCGTCCGCAATAGTGATGGGAATCGATCACCATTTTTTACGGTATTATTTCTTAATTCTTAAGAAAATCTTGCGTTTAAGGATAAGTAATGAAAAGGCATAGCATTCAAATAGATATCAGAATGACAGAGAACATTCTATCATTCTGATATCTATCTATCGTTCTAAAAACTCTAAATTATGACCATTCTTGGCGCCTCTGTGATCTTAGACTCCCTTAAATGTAATACTTATCTTTGTATGAATGTCCATCTACCTAAGAAGCTCATGTGATTTTACATATTTTTAATGAGAATATGCCAACGGCATCATACAACCGCTTGCTCAGTCTAAAGGTATAAATTATCTTCGCCTCAGGTTGACAAAAAATGCATACCGATTATTGCATATCCGATTATCGTACATAGTACGAGTATCTTAGTTTGAAAATAAGGGCCTTACATAAAAAATGTGATATTATGACTTGACAAAAAATATTCAATTACTTTATTGAAACAAGCGGTTATCTATGACAGGTTTATTTCCGGTTTCCAAGATCTAGTTCCCATCACTATTCCTAAAACCACACAGCGAGCTTCAATTTATTGGACAAGACTAGCTTGCTTAAGTCTACTTAAGATTTCATTCTGCAGCGTCGGTTATAAGCCGAGGAAAGTGAGTTTGCTGGAGGCTTTCTGTAATAAGCCTTCGGAGGCAAGACCGCGGCGATATTTTGTTATTTTCTTTGTACAATAATAGTGTTGTAGCCATTAGAGAGCCTTCAAGGTTGAAATATGTAAATGAGGACGGCTCAATAGGTCCTATATAAAAAGGTGTTTACACCAACGCAAATACAAATTCTGTCGTGCTTAAAATTGGTTAGTTCAGGGAGCTAACTAGCTGTTCCTGTGATTTCATTCCAAAAATAAGTTAAAACTATTCTGATGTACAGAAATTATATCTCAAACATGATTTATCTGTAAAATTAAGAAATTAGTTCGATGTAAAAAAAGGCCGGTGACAGACGGACGGACGGACGGCGGCGTCTCAGTTATTGGGTCCTGTATACCCTTTGAGCACGGAACCCTAACAAAAAAAACACGGCTAGCACGTTAAACAAAGAAAGAAGAACCACGCAGAAAAGGAAAAGCCTCCAAGTCTAAACAAAGAACGTAATTTCCCCTAACAAATGTCCGGGATTATCTCTCCGGGCGAGGTCCATCCCGCAAGTTCCCCATCGCGGCGATAACTCGGTACTAATAAACATAATCCGCATCTCTCCGCACTCCGCCACTCTCCCGAGCCGAGCACGCGCCTGCGACTGTCGGCAACTCGGTCAAACTTCTGCGGGGACGCCGCAGCCTGGAGCACGCAGAAGTCCCACTTGAGAGGGTATTAATCAACATAATTCACAGGAGACTGGACTTTGATGACCTCCCAAGCAATTATTGAAAGCGCGTGTGTCAGCAATTTTATTAAACTAACGATAAGCATACAAGAACATTGTTCTAAATCCGCATCCATCCGCACTCCGCTATTCTCCCGAGCCGGGGCTGCCGAGCAAGCGTTTGCGACTGTCGGCAACTCGGTCAAACTTGCGAGGAGATAACATCATGGGGCACGCAGAAATCCCACTCAAGAAAAGTACTAATAAAATACTGTCATAAATTTTTACATAGCTTCTTTTGTGTCCCACTGCTGTGCAAAGGCCTCCCCTCCTGCTTTCCATCTCTCTCTGTCTCCAGCCACCTCGCATTATACAGGTAAGAACGGATAGGCTGGCTATCCAGCCTAGCCCCACTTTAACCTCTCGGTCGCAATCCTTTGGGATAAGTTTTGACTTACGCCTACCCCAATTTTATACGAAAATACGTCTATTATCCTTTGAAGTAGGTACCGTCATAATAATAGTTGCATCCGTCAACATGTAAGAAGAGAGTCATGGATTGCGAGGTATGAAAACATTCATCATCATCATCAACCCATTATGTCCCCACCGAGGGGCACGGGTCTCTTCCCTGAGGAAGGTATAGGCCATACTCCACCACGGGGGCCAAGTCCGGATTGGTGGAGGTGAAAACATTACATTGTAATATTTACATACGTCCGTACTCTTAGATTAAGAAATACCTGTGTAATCTCCTTTTTTATGTGCAATAAAGTGTTCTCTATCTCTTTTTTCACAAGAATTAAATAGTAAACATACTGAAGGGTAGTTGTAAAAGGAAACGGAAACTAAAGAGGGGTTTGGCAAATGGCTTCACGTTGCACGCTGGCGGCGGGAGCCCGTTGCGTTCCGGATTGTGGTGCCGATCAAATATCATATTAATATAATCCGCATCTCTCCGTACTCTCTAACTCAGACTAACTCAATGAGAGAATTAATACGGTCTTCTAAATAAACAGCCCTCCACACGCTGACGGTATCCTGTGTTAAAGTAGACGGTTTGTCTAATTGAAAATACGTCATGGTGGCTACTTATTGTATTATTTAATACCAATACATAATGGATATCCCAGCCTTCGAGTGCGCGTGTACGAGCGTCAGCAACGCAGTCAAACTTAGAGTACACAGAAAAAGTTCCTTTGAATCCGCAGCTCTTCACACTACGACGACGGTCTTCTAAGCAGTATGGGGCTGTCGACAACTTGATCAAACTTACAAGGAGGAGCACATTTATCTATCTAATCGGCCCGTGAATAGAGCCCACTGCTAGGGATAGGCCTCTTCTCTTTCACGCCAACCCATCCGGTCCAGTGCTAGTCTCGTCCAATGTCTCCCAGCCGCTTTATGTCGTCGTCCCATCGGGCTGGTGGTCTACCCAGCCACCCGTTCTTGGCCACCTTCTTGGCCACCTCTCAGTGGCTTATGAGGAGCACACAGAAATAATATTCTTAAATCCGCAGCTGAGCAAAGCTTACTAAGAAAAAAACAATAAACATAATCCGCATTATAATGGTGTCTTGAGCAGCCTCTTTGGATTCATGGACATTCATTAGCTGTATCCACGTTTGCCGGTTTTCGATACTTTTGTCTTGGCGTTCCCTAAATATCCACCTAGGGCGTCCGTTATCAGCCCTTCTACCGACATTGCTCGATTCATCGATATATAAATACTCTAGAACATATTATGTGAGATAAATACATTTGTGAAACACGAGTATGAATAGATTGTACAATTATATATGTTAGTTCTGGATGTTTTGTCGTCGTAGACGTACAAGTTGTAGGAGAGAGTACCGTTAATTTCATTAATGGCCAATAATCACAATAAAAATAGTTCGTTGTTATTTCAAAATAATAAAATAATAACAATTACAATTCTCAGAAAATATAAAATTGACAATCTTTATCCTTGGAACGAATGTTAAATTTAGTATCAGGTATCTCAAGTTAGTGTGCCAAAATTAGAAGAACTACAATCTTTCAGACAGATATTACATTACAGTGTAATAACATTTTTCAGATTACAAATTTTCTTCAATTTACTTCTGAACAAATTTGTATTGCGTTCTCTTAGAGCACTAGGTAATTTGCCGTATATTGTAGGTCCCATGATAAACAGACTCTTTTGAGTCAAAGCAGTATTTGCTGTACGGATGCAGAGTCTTAATCATCTGCAAATCATCTACAATTATGGATAACATAGACGGGCCTTTTGGGCCTACTTCGAGGCACTGTTGCCAACCGCCCCACACATACGCATATATTGGCAAAAGCGCACTGGATATCGCCACGCATACAAATTTGCACATACCATCGTACGTGTTCACTCAACTTGGCTCCTATTGTTTGACACCCAAGGGTGATTGTTGCACATCGAGAGCCGCTGTATAAATAAGTAAGGCTGTGTTTACACGGGGCGCGCGCTGCCGTGAATACACATGTGCGATAATCGCCGATCACTCCGCCCTATTGGAATTACGTGTGACCACAGTGGCTGATGCGCAGGCCTGGAGCCGCCAACCAACCAAAAAGGTCTCAATCACCGGGGGCCTGTTTCATAGAACTGCAATTCATAGTTTATTATGACAGTCCGTGGTACATTGTAAAGTCAATCAACCCGCAGATTCGCAAGAAGAAAGACAGCTACCTATGCAATGAAAACCTGATAGTAAAGTAACGCGGCCCAGCAGTCTCTTGGAACGCTGGGTAGGTTGCTAAAGTTGATGAGGAACACAGAATTGTAAAAAAAAAAAGATTATCGTACATAGTACGAGTATCTTAGTTTGAAAATAAGGGCCTTACATAAAAAATGTGATATTATGACTTGACAAAAAATATTCAATTACTTTATTGAAACAAGCGGTTATCTATGACAGGTTTATTTCCGGTTTCCAAGATCTAGTTCCCATCACTATTCCTAAAACCACACAGCGAGCTTCAATTTATTGGACAAGACTAGCTTGCTTAAGTCTACTTAAGATTTCATTCTGCAGCGTCGGTTATAAGCCGAGGAAAGTGAGTTTGCTGGAGGCTTTCTGTAATAAGCCTTCGGAGGCAAGACCGCGGCGATATTTTGTTATTTTCTTTGTACAATAATAGTGTTGTAGCCATTAGAGAGCCTTCAAGGTTGAAATATGTAAATGAGGACGGCTCAATAGGTCCTATATAAAAAGGTGTTTACACCAACGCAAATACAAATTCTGTCGTGCTTAAAATTGGTTAGTTCAGGGAGCTAACTAGCTGTTCCTGTGATTTCATTCCAAAAATAAGTTAAAACTATTCTGATGTACAGAAATTATATCTCAAACATGATTTATCTGTAAAATTAAGAAATTAGTTCGATGTAAAAAAAGGCCGGTGACAGACGGACGGACGGACGGCGGCGTCTCAGTTATTGGGTCCTGTATACCCTTTGAGCACGGAACCCTAACAAAAAAAACACGGCTAGCACGTTAAACAAAGAAAGAAGAACCACGCAGAAAAGGAAAAGCCTCCAAGTCTAAACAAAGAACGTAATTTCCCCTAACAAATGTCCGGGATTATCTCTCCGGGCGAGGTCCATCCCGCAAGTTCCCCATCGCGGCGATAACTCGGTACTAATAAACATAATCCGCATCTCTCCGCACTCCGCCACTCTCCCGAGCCGAGCACGCGCCTGCGACTGTCGGCAACTCGGTCAAACTTCTGCGGGGACGCCGCAGCCTGGAGCACGCAGAAGTCCCACTTGAGAGGGTATTAATCAACATAATTCACAGGAGACTGGACTTTGATGACCTCCCAAGCAATTATTGAAAGCGCGTGTGTCAGCAATTTTATTAAACTAACGATAAGCATACAAGAACATTGTTCTAAATCCGCATCCATCCGCACTCCGCTATTCTCCCGAGCCGGGGCTGCCGAGCAAGCGTTTGCGACTGTCGGCAACTCGGTCAAACTTGCGAGGAGATAACATCATGGGGCACGCAGAAATCCCACTCAAGAAAAGTACTAATAAAATACTGTCATAAATTTTTACATAGCTTCTTTTGTGTCCCACTGCTGTGCAAAGGCCTCCCCTCCTGCTTTCCATCTCTCTCTGTCTCCAGCCACCTCGCATTATACAGGTAAGAACGGATAGGCTGGCTATCCAGCCTAGCCCCACTTTAACCTCTCGGTCGCAATCCTTTGGGATAAGTTTTGACTTACGCCTACCCCAATTTTATACGAAAATACGTCTATTATCCTTTGAAGTAGGTACCGTCATAATAATAGTTGCATCCGTCAACATGTAAGAAGAGAGTCATGGATTGCGAGGTATGAAAACATTCATCATCATCATCAACCCATTATGTCCCCACCGAGGGGCACGGGTCTCTTCCCTGAGGAAGGTATAGGCCATACTCCACCACGGGGGCCAAGTCCGGATTGGTGGAGGTGAAAACATTACATTGTAATATTTACATACGTCCGTACTCTTAGATTAAGAAATACCTGTGTAATCTCCTTTTTTATGTGCAATAAAGTGTTCTCTATCTCTTTTTTCACAAGAATTAAATAGTAAACATACTGAAGGGTAGTTGTAAAAGGAAACGGAAACTAAAGAGGGGTTTGGCAAATGGCTTCACGTTGCACGCTGGCGGCGGGAGCCCGTTGCGTTCCGGATTGTGGTGCCGATCAAATATCATATTAATATAATCCGCATCTCTCCGTACTCTCTAACTCAGACTAACTCAATGAGAGAATTAATACGGTCTTCTAAATAAACAGCCCTCCACACGCTGACGGTATCCTGTGTTAAAGTAGACGGTTTGTCTAATTGAAAATACGTCATGGTGGCTACTTATTGTATTATTTAATACCAATACATAATGGATATCCCAGCCTTCGAGTGCGCGTGTACGAGCGTCAGCAACGCAGTCAAACTTAGAGTACACAGAAAAAGTTCCTTTGAATCCGCAGCTCTTCACACTACGACGACGGTCTTCTAAGCAGTATGGGGCTGTCGACAACTTGATCAAACTTACAAGGAGGAGCACATTTATCTATCTAATCGGCCCGTGAATAGAGCCCACTGCTAGGGATAGGCCTCTTCTCTTTCACGCCAACCCATCCGGTCCAGTGCTAGTCTCGTCCAATGTCTCCCAGCCGCTTTATGTCGTCGTCCCATCGGGCTGGTGGTCTACCCAGCCACCCGTTCTTGGCCACCTTCTTGGCCACCTCTCAGTGGCTTATGAGGAGCACACAGAAATAATATTCTTAAATCCGCAGCTGAGCAAAGCTTACTAAGAAAAAAACAATAAACATAATCCGCATTATAATGGTGTCTTGAGCAGCCTCTTTGGATTCATGGACATTCATTAGCTGTATCCACGTTTGCCGGTTTTCGATACTTTTGTCTTGGCGTTCCCTAAATATCCACCTAGGGCGTCCGTTATCAGCCCTTCTACCGACATTGCTCGATTCATCGATATATAAATACTCTAGAACATATTATGTGAGATAAATACATTTGTGAAACACGAGTATGAATAGATTGTACAATTATATATGTTAGTTCTGGATGTTTTGTCGTCGTAGACGTACAAGTTGTAGGAGAGAGTACCGTTAATTTCATTAATGGCCAATAATCACAATAAAAATAGTTCGTTGTTATTTCAAAATAATAAAATAATAACAATTACAATTCTCAGAAAATATAAAATTGACAATCTTTATCCTTGGAACGAATGTTAAATTTAGTATCAGGTATCTCAAGTTAGTGTGCCAAAATTAGAAGAACTACAATCTTTCAGACAGATATTACATTACAGTGTAATAACATTTTTCAGATTACAAATTTTCTTCAATTTACTTCTGAACAAATTTGTATTGCGTTCTCTTAGAGCACTAGGTAATTTGCCGTATATTGTAGGTCCCATGATAAACAGACTCTTTTGAGTCAAAGCAGTATTTGCTGTACGGATGCAGAGTCTTAATCATCTGCAAATCATCTACAATTATGGATAACATAGACGGGCCTTTTGGGCCTACTTCGAGGCACTGTTGCCAACCGCCCCACACATACGCATATATTGGCAAAAGCGCACTGGATATCGCCACGCATACAAATTTGCACATACCATCGTACGTGTTCACTCAACTTGGCTCCTATTGTTTGACACCCAAGGGTGATTGTTGCACATCGAGAGCCGCTGTATAAATAAGTAAGGCTGTGTTTACACGGGGCGCGCGCTGCCGTGAATACACATGTGCGATAATCGCCGATCACTCCGCCCTATTGGAATTACGTGTGACCACAGTGGCTGATGCGCAGGCCTGGAGCCGCCAACCAACCAAAAAGGTCTCAATCACCGGGGGCCTGTTTCATAGAACTGCAATTCATAGTTTATTATGACAGTCCGTGGTACATTGTAAAGTCAATCAACCCGCAGATTCGCAAGAAGAAAGACAGCTACCTATGCAATGAAAACCTGATAGTAAAGTAACGCGGCCCAGCAGTCTCTTGGAACGCTGGGTAGGTTGCTAAAGTTGATGAGGAACACAGAATTGTAAAAAAAAAAAATTGCACTGGGCACCCGTCTTTCAAATTTCTTTCAGCAATTTTCCATTTTAAAGTTGTCTGGAAGTAATAAGGCCGCAAATTGTACTATGAATCTTTGTAAATCTTTAGTGTTTTTATGTTTTTTTCCGGTTTGCACACAAAGAATCTTGTGAAGAATCTTTTTATCCTATGGTTTGTACCTAGTGACAATTCATTAACTGATAACGTAAAGCGTTAAGAAAAATTACAAAACACACAAACCCACAGACCTTCGTCGCTGAGGGGCAGGTAGCCACCACGGTTTGCCTCTTGCCACAATAATTTATGAGTAATATTTCCGCATCGGTCAATATTCATTAGTCGCTGTACAAACGATCACCGGTATACCTACCTATATAACTTACAACTTTACTAAAAAAAAATATTATATAAACAAAACACAACTGTATTAGGTGTTAGGTGTGATTATACCCACAGTATTAGGTGGGATTATACCCACCGCAAGGCACAAAAGTTGACCAAAAATATGTCACGTACGTTCATGGTCTGTCGTCAAGGGCAGAAAAACATGGCTACACCGCCTAATCCGAATGAACAAAGTCCATCCCTGAGACGACAACATATTTTTTCGAAGCGTCTCTAAAAGCGAGAAAAGAAAATAGTCACGAAAAGGCACTAATAAGTTTACAAACAAAAAGGCCCTAGAGGTATTCCATTCAATATCCGGCGCCAAATGAATGCGGCGCCCGCGGGAAATGGGAGGCGCGTACAAACGCAAATGAACGTCATTGGGGGCGAATAATGCTCGGGAATATGCTACGGAGGTTCCTGTGAAATAAAAGAATAAAGAAGGGAAAAAATTACTTGAACAGGAATAGGTAAGCGCCGAAAAGGAATCTCCCAGTATTATGATATTATCAACATTCAGGTAACATTCATTCTCAACCGCGTCATGATTTTATTCTTCAGTTGGCCAGTTTCTTAAGGCCGCTTTTTGAATTGAGCATTTGGCTTACTAGCTACTTAACTCATATTTCTCCAAAACAAGCGTGGCCGAACGTTACTTCAGTATTCACATAGTGAAATTCTCAATTCAGAAATTGATAGCAATACGGCCCATTTCTGAATTGAGAATTTCGCTTATTGTCCGGCCGCTGGGAGAATACGATCCTGACAGGTCATGTTAGAACGGACGACGTAACCTTGAAGTGACGTTAAATTTTCGATTAAAATATTTTTATATCCTATTTATCCTACTAGCAAATAATTGTCATTGAAACTATATCATTGTGTAAACTTACAATCAATGTTATATTTTGCACAGTGATTTAAATATTAAATAAGAAGAAATCAATATATATTGTTCGTGCGTATAATCCTTACTACGCTGTCACAAGGTTATGTCAACCGTATTTTTTTGTAGTGATGTACCAAAAATAACGAAAATAATAACGGTCCCTTTAACGATACGAAGTTGATGAACAGGCTTTAGAAAAAGATCATCGCGTTCTCAGAATCTCTCCGTACCACTGCCGTACAAAGCGATTGAGCTGATCTGGGCTCAAATAAAAGGTCGCACGGCTCGCCACAACACTTCACCGCCATTCGGCACAAAAAAGATGATGACCCTTCTAAAATGCCTGCGAAAATGGCACAAGAGATGACTGAGGGAAGGTCGTCTAAAAAACAAAACTACTTAATCGTGAGTCGGTAGCAAAAGCTAGTTAACGTAAGGAATGATAACGTTATGTCAACCGTATTTTTTCCGTTGATTTTCTCCCATCACTAGTCATACGAAACAGACAGGTGTCAGGATCGTATACTCCCAGCGGCCGAACAATAGTAACTACTTACATAACTGTAGTGCTGTCTCGTCAAAGGGGCTTGAAGATTTTGGCATACTGGTTCAGCCGCCACATTGATTTTTTTTAATGGCGGCGCATTTTTTTTATGTATGTTATATTGACCAATAAACAATGATTCGGAAAGTAATAATTGGGTTTGTTGTAAATAAAAAAGTTCAAAAAGATTTCCTTTTTCTGAAAATAGCGCGTGGCAACGTTTTCGGACATAGTGACCTCAGTATTTTTTTGTTTGTATAAGTGTCCCCAGTCGATGTACATTAGGTATTATTGTGCGCAGCCATTTAAAAAAAAATCCAAAATGGCGGCTGACCCAGTATGCCAGTCTTCCAACTAAAATCTTCAAACTCCTTTCTTTATAAAAGAGCGTGACAGCATGCTACTTAGGTATTTAATAAAGGTAAATTCTCAATTCAGAAATATATTCCATATTTGCTAGCTTTACCGTTACTAATCTGTTTATTGTTTGAGCTATCCCATAACATGTTTACCGCGTGATTCCAGTGTGTACATCAATAACAGAATCATTTTAATCTGTAAACATGAAATGCTTTGCTTACATACTAGATGCGTAAACTCAGTTGTGTGTTCCCGGAGCAATTCAATTTAAAATTAATCACGCTTACACAATTACAGGCGTGGAAACCGCAGCAGTTTGTATCAGATTGGTGTATTACGATCGAGCCTCCCGGCCTATAACTCAGTAGGTATTATGGCTTTGTGTGCCGAGAATAGCAATGCCTCTAATGCAAACACCACTGGATTAGAATGAATAAAATGATCGTCATAATTAATATAATTTTATTCCCAACGCGGCGCAGCGTTTCGTAAGGTCACGTTCACAATTCGTGTTTGAAATTTCCAAGTCTGTTTTCTGTTTACCTTTGGGACAATCGCTTTTCAATACAGATGAAAAAAAAAACGTACCTATGTGTAAGCAGACGCATTATGGCCTTGGAAAGAATAATTAAAAAGTATTATTATGTTGAGCCGATCGGCCTAAAAAAAACTACAGATTTCAGCTGCATCTATCTTTGGTGACCTCCTGCATAAGTCCATTATAGAAGAGATTAAATGTTAGTATTTATGATACACTAAAGCGTAAAAATTGATCGTAGCCCCGGCCGCCTCAGTGATCTTAAACGATCACGAAAGTTAAGCAACATAGGGCGCGTTCAGTGCATAGATGGGTGACCGTTCTGACTAACGCTAGTGGCATTTTTCCGAGCGGTTCTGTGGGTTCTTCGCAAGGCAGGTTAAGAAGTTGGTGCCGGCTGCCGTCGATAGATGGCAGTCGTTAAGCCAAGTCAGAGGCCCATAAGACACAAAAATAAATTGTTATTACCCACCTCTCGAATGCAATTATACTCTTCCAGTACATTGATAATGGCTATTAAAATTTATAACAAACTCCCAAATTACTTAAAAGAATTAAATAACGACAACAATTTCAATAAAGATCTAAAGAAAATACTAATATCAAAATGTTATTATACCATAGAAGAATATTTTAAAGATAGTATAGATGAAACAAGATAATTAATTGTTTAGATAGATAGATAGAATATTCATTATTGTACTCACAAATAACATTTAAATATAATCTTTTAAATAGAATAACTAAAATTGCATGATTATTAATTCAATATTATCCAATTGTAAGTTAATGTAATGCATATTTCAAATAGCACTTTAAATGTTGCGTGCCCTACAGGGTCCACAAAGATCTCATCAAATAACTGTTAAGTTAAATTGTAACAACCCTACAACTTGTGGAATGCAATAAAGTATTGAGTATTGAGTATTGAGGCCTTAGGGCGGCTTGAAAACTTCTGACAGTAAGACCAGCCACTAGTCTTACAAGCCTCCACCAATCCGGACTTGGCCCCCGTGGTGGAGTATGGTCTATACCTTCCTCAGGGAAGAGACCCGTGCCCGTCGATGGATACATAATGGGTTCATTATGAACGCGTTAAAATAACCGTAGATTCGAAAATTTATCTTTCAACAAGACTGAGCATTCGCAACCTGTGTGGAAAGTGGCGCCTTCTTCTTGGTACCAAATGTCCTGGATAATAAAATGTCAAGCTATACTAAAATGCCATAATGGGTTAAGGCGACTTATGCGTACGCTATCAAACAATTTAAAAACAAAATAGTACCTCCAAATGAATCACTCGTTAGAATATAGGTTATTAGTATCTCTATATTTTGTTTACTTAACTACTTCATATAGTACCTACCTGCTTGACAAAACCAAATAAGTAAGCCTACCTACGCCAACAGCTTGAAACAACAGGTTTTCGTGTTATTGTTAGGTCTTCGATGATTTCACGATTATTTTGCCTAACAACTATAAAAATAACCGTTCTGACTAGGCATAAAACCACCAAAACAATCCGACAGGTTTTCCAAAACGAGCTGCCTTTATTACCTGTGTGTTCCGTGTATTTATGACCAATCTAAAATATTTTAGTGGACTGGCTCTCAAACTAAGAGTATCGGACTACTGGTCACCGTACATTGTAAAACTCGAAAATAACACGAAATATAGTAGGTACATAGAGGAAACAGAAGTCTCCAATGGTGAAGGCGGTTGCTGACGTATGGACGTTATGTTTTAGAGACACTGGAGGAACTTAATAAATAAAAATAATAATAATAACTCAACCAATAAGAACGCCGTATCTATCTGTAATCGGGATGTACATAAAAATGATATAGCATGTAAGCAAAATTATATAATGTAAATGTAATATCTTGTTGGTGGATCTAATAAAATATAATAATAATAATAATAAACTTACAGAAGCCGTATGCATCGAAAATTGAATGTCGATGAAGTGATCAGTCAGGGTCGTGGCAAGCGGCAGTCCCTGGTCTCTGCCTACCCCTCTGGGATACAAGTGTGGGCTTATGCAAGTATGTATGACGCTTCCAGAAACCAGATCGAGTGCACTTACATCAACTTACGAGGTTTCCCTTCACAGTTAGCGAGTATTGCTACTATCTAGCTAACTTTACGAATTTATATAAAAGTTTTTAACTGAAATTTTCGTTAAAAATAAAGTGAAATAAGTAATTAATAATAAAATGAAAAAAACCGTTTTAGTTTTTTTTTCGTACATATAATTAATGCATTAATGTAGGAAGACCAGCCACAAGATGGACAGACGATCCATCCAGGTGCCAGGAAAACGCTGGATGCAAGCCGCTTCCTACCGGTCTCTTTGGAAATCCATGGAGGAGGCCTATGTCCAGCAGTGGAATTCTTGTGGCTGAATGATGATGATGAATTAATGAATTTGCCTGTAAAAGTAACTAAAAAGAGTCAAATAAAAACAAACTGTTAAAAATAAGAACCCCGACCGATGCATCGTCTTGAACAAGGCATGGGTTATTTGATGATCATGAGTTCGTCTTAAACAAGAAAGGAGTTCGTTGAATTTAAAATCACTCCAACCGGGACCAAAGTCAGCTACAAGAAATTCAACGACAAGCCGCCCTGCTGACACTTAAAATTCAATGGACTCATTTATGCCTTGCTTGAGACAGTTTAACAGACAAGTTTTTAGGGTTCCGTGTCCAAAGGGTAAAACGAACCCTATTACTGAGACTCCGCTGTCCGTCCGTCTGTCTGTCACCAGGCTGCATCATATTAACTACGATACTATTGATACTATCCAACTATCCAACTGTCACGATAGTTAGATAGTTGAAATTTTCACAGATGACGTATCTGTTGCCGCTATTACAAAAATACTAACATAAACATTTAAGTAAGGGGGCTCCCATACAACAAACTTGATTTTTTTCCCGATATTGATAACATAACGTTCTTCAATTCAAATAAAAAAATAAATAAAATAAAACGGCAACAGGTAGACGCTTGAAATATTCACAGGAAATTCACTTTAAAAATAAATGATTAAATTAAGATAAAACAAATATTTAAGGAGGGCTCCCATACAAGAAACGTATTTTTTTGCCGTTTTTATAGATAATGATACGGAACCCTTCGTGCGCGAGTCCGACTCGCACTTGGCCGGTTTTGTTACAACAATTTTATTATAAACACTATTTATTTCCTTTGAAAGTGCTCTTGTCTATTTTCCTTCGGTCCATTTCGGATAGTCTTTATTGATATTGCCTTCTATGTCCCCCTGTATTTCGCAAGTCACGTGTGTGTGTAGTTTATCGCTCGTTTGTATGGTAATGCGGTGATGGCTGCGCGGGCGCCGGCGGCGGCGGCGGCGGCGCCACTCGCTAGGCGAGGTTTGTGTTTTCCAATCAGAATTTACATGAGCCGTTAAGGGCACTTTCGCAATGACCCATTCTGTATCTAGGCTTCGCTAGGTTGATAAAGGATTACCCATTATAATCGGCGGGGGAACTGTTGTACATTAATGGGTGGGTCGAAGGGCTCACCAAAACAATGGTTTTTAATTAGCCATACAACTTATTTTTGACATCATAATCATGTCTCCACCGAGGGGCTCGGGTCTCTTCCGTAATTTTTGATCCTATATTTTTTTTTAATAATTTGAGAAGTGGATAGTGATGGTGCCTCTGCCTACCCCCTCGGGGATAACGGGTGTGAGTTTTTCTTTTTTTGAGAAGTGGAAATCTGGGGTGGAGGCCTTTGCTCCCCTAGGAATTAAAAGACCAAAGAAGAAGAATAAATGAACTGATTTCTAAAGAAATAATATTATGTATAAACACAATTTTCAAGAAATCAATGAAATCATGGACAGAAAGCCCCTTTTAAAATTTTGCTAACGACTTTGTTATCACTTTGTAGTAAATTGAATTTGTAAATAAGATTCTTAGATACGTTATAAATAATCGTAGAACGCGCACCGGAATCGAATTCACGGCGATTCGAAGGTGTGGCAAGCCTCGATTGCCTCTTCGGTCGAGCCGTTAGGGTGCTTACCTACCAAGAAAGAGGTCGTGGGTACGATTCCCACTGGAGGTCGCCGTACATTTGTAGAAATGGCCTTAGTCTGGGTGTTTTTCGATGTTTGTAACGTCCTTGCCTGGTTACCATAGCACAAGGTATCCTAGTTTGGGACCAGGTCAAGTGATTATGTTGTGTGGAAGTTATTCTTAAGCCTACCAAAGCGCTACTGCTGCGTTTTAACTTTAAACAAACAAAATAAATAAATATAAACATTAACATACAGGCACATAAATGCTTCTTTCAAAATATGTTTATTTTATATTTTTTCGTCGAGAAACGCCTAGCCTAGCTAGGGATCGACTGACATCTTAACAAAAACGTAGCCATTCCCTTTCAATCATTTAAAATCATCCTAGAGGGCTGTGCCGGTCAGTTACTATGAAGAGGAATCGCTACATTACCTTAAAATTACCCGCCTACTGGCCGTTCCTAAAACATAAACAAAACTTGAAACTGGGTCCTCGATCTCCGTAAGTAATTAAGATATTCTGTCAGAAATGAAGTTCCAAGCCGGAACAACTGAGAGCATTTGCGAAGTTGGGCCGGCGATTCGGTGCCTTCATCTTAAAACTTTGCGTCTTTAGCAGTCTTGTAACAAAATGGCGTACAAGAGAACTCCATCGCGTAAACATCGCTAATTTATGCACAAAAATTACAGCGGGAGTCTCGGCAGTATACAGAAAGTCAGAGCTGTGAACTTTGGGTTGGCGGATCCAGTCGAAATTTACATTTTTGCAAACTTATCCGTAACACACACAGTACTGTGTACTTTTGTAAAACTTGATGTGCTGTACATATTATGGCAACAAGACACATCGCAGACACAAAATAAACAGACAAGTAACAGAATCATCATTATCAACCCATTATGTCCCCACCGAGGGGCACGGGTCTCTTCCCCGAGGAAGGTATAGGCCATACTCCACCACGGGGGCCAAATCCGGATTGGTGGAGGCTTGTAAGACTAGTGGCTGGTCTTACTGTCAGAAGTTTTCAAGCCGCCCTAAGGCCTCTGACTTGGCTTAACGACTGCCATCTATCGACGGCAGCCGGCACCAACTGCTTAACGTGCCTTGCGCAGCACGGAACCACTCTGACATCTTTCTCCTGCCCGGCTTCCTCTTTCCTTCCACCTTGCCCAGCAAAATGGTCTGCAGTAGTCGATTATTCTTGCTTCGCAGTACATGGCCTAAGTAGGCTACTTTCCTCTGCTTGATGGTGCGAACAAGATCCACCTCCTTGTGCATCCGTCTAAGGACTTCGACGTTGGTCTCCTTTTCAGTCCAACTGATCCGGAGCATTCGCCGATAGCACCATATCTCTAAAACCGTGAGTCGTCTTTTGAAGTCTTCCTTTATGGTCCATGACTCGCACCCGTAAAGAACGACACGGCATATGTAACAGTGCAGAATCTTATTGCGGTTTTTGATGGAAAGTTGCCGATAGCACAGAACTATATATTTAACGTCATGAATGAAGCTCCGGTTATTTTGATACGCACTTGTAAGATTTAGAAAATAAGAGAGCAATATGGAAGCTTGCGTGGAGTATGGCCTATACCTTCCTCAGGGAAGAGACCCGTGCCCCTCGGTGGGGACATGATGGGTTGATGATGCATGATGCATGGAAGCTTAGCTCAATTTTACAAGATCATACTAATACGAAGCTAACTTTAATAATGTAATCTCATTGTAAAAAGCAAAAGTAATGAAAGTCAACTTGGAAAGCTATTAGCAATAAATGTGTGTTTTAAATAGGCAATTACCTAGTTAGCAAATAGAATTTTAATACTATTGTGTATTTCTTTTTAGTCTACCTTCGCTATCAACGATTCTGAGGGGACAGCTAATTAAACAGCAAATAAATGAACTGTAAAAGTGTATTGGGTTGAAGAAGAACAATTACACACATTAAATCAATTTAAAATAATTTATTGTACTTTGAAGAATTTACTGAATATCTATATTTTATATTAACCGCTGCCTTCGGGCCGTAATGTAGTGGAGAAAAAGGCAGCGGGACAAAAAACTCCACTCTGACCATCTTTTCAAAATCCGGAGCCTAAGATTAATATCAATAACTTTAAACTACACGTTAGGCTATAAATTAAAACACATTTAAAGAACAAACAGAACAGTTCAAACACAATAAGCAAGCAACTATTTTGGAACGCAGTACATAACTTACTTGATAGATCAGGCTCCAAGGGCGAAGACAGCAAAAAGTCCCACTACAAAACATTGTACTGCCTTTATACCCTGCCCGAGCCCCCTACTTACGAGTATCTCTAAACAATATGGCATCCTATCTAGCCAATGACACAATACATCCTGTCAAACGGAAGCCTTTCTAAAAATATTATCAATTAATCTTATTATTCATTTTGTCTAATGTAGGGTTAACATTATTATTTATTATTACCGATCACAATATGTCGGAATAAATTATTTCATAAGCAAAGCTAAGAATCACAAAGAGTAACAGTATTTGTTTATTATCGGAAATACATAGGTACAGGCACTGGTATCATTTGGTGTTTAGAACCAATTATACTACAATTATAAACTAAATTGTGGGTTTTCAAATGTAAACAATATAAACACAATTAAATAATGGATACATTTTAAGTTAAAATATCTTTTATAGCTGTAAATCATAAATTAATCAGTGACCAAAATTCTGTCACACTCGTATTTCCGTATCGCTTTCCTATGAGAATATCAGCCATGATCCCAAGTACCTGTACTTCTCGACTTTCCACGATATTCGCTCAGATTCGTAAGTCCGCATGTTGTTGGGGCCCGCCCCCAGAAACCACCATGTATTTCGTCTTAGAGACATTCACGTTCAACCCAGCTCTTCTGCTTAACTGAAAGAAAAATCTGTTTGAAAAAGCTTTAACCTGTAGAATTTTCGGTGGTTCGATCGTCTCACCATAACAATGTTTTTTAATTGTGCTTTTCAAGGTCAATGACCACCTCTGTGGCGTAGCGGTAGCGCATCAGTCTACCATAAGAGAGGTTCCGGGTGCGAATTCTGGCTGGGGACAAAATATAACCCCCATGTCGTGGATTTTTATATGTTTGTGATGTCGGTGTTTTTGGTTCCCACGACACAGGATACCCTGTGATTCGAAACTGATCACGGCAACTCTAGAATACCCTAGAGTGATGCCAGAAGCGATGTATGTACCTGTATGTAAATGTTTATATTTGTTTATGTTTACAACGCAACTAGTTATATTCACCCCTGTATTTTACCAGTGCAAAACATATTTTTATTAATGGATATTAACTGTGAGTGAAAGGGCCGGTAAGGGACGCCCCAGGCGGACATACTTCGACTAAATAGAGGATGTAGTAGCAAAAAGCAAGATAAAAATTTAAATTTTTAAATAAATAAATAAAATGTACCCGAAACCGACGTGCGTGCATGCAAGGGCTAATTAATGTCGATGAAGCGAAAGTTATCAGGATCGTGGCAGGTGGCAGCCCCTGGTCTTTGCCTATCCCTCTGGGATATAGGCGTGAGCTTATGTATTGTAGGTATGTATGAATAATTCCAACCTCTCTAAGCTCTCACAGCCGAGCTGACCTGCCGCGTGTCTCCGTCCGCTCTCAGGCGCTGAAATTTCAGCCCAGTAATGAATTCAGGCGATCATCCGCTGAGTGGGAAGTTGCGCGGTTCTCCGGCCGGGAGATAAGGAGGGTTAGGGCGAGCCGCTGTGACACCATGAATCTTTAACTTACACTCGAGTACACCATCAACATTATGCAACCGGAAAATGTTCCCGATTTAACCGTTGCGACATTATAAAGTTCCATGTCTCACAAAGCCAGTCATAGGCCTGGTTTACATTTGCTTTACTTCCATGCTATTTTAGCATGCTTTTCATAGAGCTATCATATAATAGAGACGCCAATTCCTTTTATAAATATATGTATAGGTAAGCCATTAATAAATCAGTAATGGTTGGTTGTATAATTAATATTTAGGATTCTTTGAAAGTACTTTTATAATATAATGGTGCGTAATGAATCGGCATACGTTTTGGCCGTGTCTATTTTATTCAAACTCTATAAAAAGCATGCTAAAAAAGCAAGAAAATAAAGCAAATGTAAGCCAGGCCTTAGGGAAGCTACCCTTTCCACCCTACCCGAAGTGGTTACCGTTTCTTGCACAATTCTCCAGCTATTTCCGTGAGCGGCACTGAAATCGAGAAACATTTTGAAGTACGCTTTTGGAATTGTTTTTCTGTGGTGAGTTGACTTTCTGGTTTTATATCGAAAAGTGTTTCGTTGGCGAGTGGCGAAACACGCAGGAGTTTGACACTTTTTTGCGTCAATTCTGTTTATTTTTTCTTTTCTTGCGATACTATGTTTGTGACGTCGCTGTTTCTGGCTCCCACGACACAGAGTATCCTAGTTAGGGGCCAGAAGCAATTTATGTGCCTGCATGTATGAATGTTTATGTTATGTTATGTTTACTATACAATACAACCTTGCACAACTTTTTGAAATTGGTCATTATAGGATCATCACTGATAGTTTTGGAATGACTATAATAAAATAGTGGACTGTATTTTTAGAAATATAATGAAATATAGGTACAATAAAATAGTTTCGAGAGTAACCGCATTCAGCTAGGCTGAAACTAACCAATTTTAGCTATATGAAACCAAATTAGGTTGGTTCATATCAGGCGCAATTTGGCGACCACATGGTCCTTCACGCCGAAAGAACAATCGATTTTGTTTACATTTCATTATATTTCACAAATACAGCACACTATTTAATTTAAGACTCATCTCAAAAACTGTCTGTGACGGTTCTGTAATAAATAACCAAAATAATTACAAATTATTTGTATAAAATAAGTAGACAATTATGGTGGACTGATTGATTGATTCATCATCATCATCAACCCATTACGTCCCCACCGAGGGGCACGGGTCTCTTTCCTGAGGAAGGCTTAAGCCATACTCTACCACGGGGGCCAAGTCCGGATAGGTGGAGGCTTGTAAGACTAGTGGCTGGTCTTACTGTCAGAAGTTTTCAAACCGCCCTAAGGCCTCTGACGTGGCTTAACGACTGCCATCTATCGACGACAGCCGGCACCAACTACTTAACGTGCCTTGCGAAGCACGGAACTGCTCGGAAAGGTGCCACTGGCATTAGTCATAGACGGTGACCCATCCATGCACTGAACGCGCCCTATGTTGCTTAACCTTCGTGATCGTTTAAGATCACTCAGGTCGTAGGGGCTACGAGCGATTCACTGATTTACCATAACCTATTAGAGTTAGGTAACCTAATAAGGGACCCCACTTTGATTAAGGGATCCCAGACCTCTTCGCTAACAGGTATCAGGCTGTAAAAAAGGAGAGCTTCGATCGCAGCGCAGAAGACGGCGAAGTGCGAATATAATATTAATCAGTGGAGTGCACCGCGAGTTACCGCCGCCAGATGGACACTTTGCTTTATGGACCAAGAACACACACAAGTGCTTTATAATGTAATTTGTAAGCATTTTGCCTGTATATGTAATTTAATAAATGCTCAGTATTATTTTTCAACGTCGCAGATATTGCGTGGCAGTCGGCGGCCTCAGTGCGGTTTGAAAACTTCTGACAGTAAGACCAGCCACTAGTCTTACAAGCCTTTACCAATCCGGACTTGGCCACCGAGGTGGAGTATGGCCTATACCCCCCCGGCCCTACGCCGTACTTCGTAAAACCTTTCTTAATTTCTTCTTATATATATTTTTATTTTCATAGTCCTCCTCAGAGAAACCAATATTACGTATTATTTTTGGTACACTAGGTAAACGAGAATAAAACATCAAAGATAAGGTACAAACATACTTAAAGAAATACAATTTATACAGTTTTGTCGCGCTGTGTAACCGCTGACTCAGCATAATGCTGAGTGTGTAGGCCCTCAGCGCTGGTTTTCAGTCAGTGCCAAAATGTCCCACGAGTGTGCTTAAAGCCTGCAGTACATGTTGGCCGAGCGTTGCCAAGTGAAGACCAATACCAACGCATAGACAGTATGTTTGCGTTGTCTTGCCGTCGCTGGGTGTCACTCGCCCAGTTGGCTGAGTAAAGGCAAACGCCAACGTGTATAGAGATCATAACAAGTCGCCCCCTCTAAGTGATTGCGTGGCCCACCTGCACCATCGCCAAACTGCACTTACATGCCTTTTACGTCGGCCTCGGCGAGACAATTCACTCATTCACTCACCACGCGGCCATTTTTCCCACTTTTACGTCAGTTTCGTGTGCGACGGTAAATAACAGACATAAGCGTCTCGGTAAGTACCCGCAAGATAATTGGATTGCCGAAAAAATGGTCCGCTTTGGCGTAATAAATGCGTAGTGTTTTTTGCGAAAACAAATAATTCATTGTTAGTGGTACAGTCGAAGCGTTACTTAGTTGTTGTTAAACCTTCGCTGAGCAGTATAAGCGGTTCGGCTAAGTCCAGTGGGTAGAACAAAAGCGAGAGACCAGGTTCGATTCCCGGTGCGGGCAGGTACCTATGACTTTGTTTACTTTTAAAGTCAAACTGCGAAATTATAGTAGGAATACCACACACTAACTGTGAAGGAAAAAATTGTGAGGGAATCCGCGGCATCCTGTGGGCTAGGCCGACTAAGCTGTCATGATAGTATAGGTAGGTACTGGGCAAGCGTACTCTCCCAGGCATTGCAGCATCTCTACACCCATCTGATCTAGTACGAGTGAAGGTGGCACTGGGCGCTGTATAAATTATTTCATCACGTAGATCATCATCATCAACCCATTATGTGCCCACCGAGAGGCACGGGTCTCTTCCCTGAGGAAGGTACTTATAGGTCATACTCCACCACGGAGGCCAAGTCCGGATTGGTGGAGGCTTGTAAGACTAGTGGCTGTTCTTACTGTCAGAAGTTTTCAAGCCGCCCTAAGGCCCCTGACTTGGCATAAAGACTGCCATCAATCGACGGTAGGTGCCACCAACTGCTTAACAGCGAAACACGGAAACGCTTGGAAAAATGCCACTAGCGTTAGTCTTAGAACGGTCACCCATCCATGCACTAAACCCGCCCTACGTTGCTTAACCATCGTGATCGTTAAAGATTACTCAGACAGCCGGGGCGATTCACATCACGTAGTTGCAATAGGCCAATGTACCTATAGATGTACTGCTTCTACTACTGCAATATATCACTGAAGGTAGTCGGCATCCTCCTGTACGAACAAGCGATAATATTTAATCTTGACTTGTTTTTTTGCAATTAAATCCCGTTAAAAAAATTACCACACACATTGCTGTTATCGAACAGACCCGGAAGAGTGGTCAGTGTTTACATCGAGCAAACAGAGGAGAAACGCCCTTAACACAGTATTAATAGAGCGCCAATACAAATTGGGCATACAAATATGACCCCACTTATCGAAGAACCACCTTAACTGGCCGTAAATTAGAGTCGAATTTAAATTTTCGTTCGTCGATGTTTTTCTCGTTTCAGGCCACGTGTTTTTTTGGTCTCGCAACATTCATAGAGCTCATGACCTAGCCAATGTTGACTCTATGGCTTTGCAATAAGGTGCTCCGGTAGTTAATGCAATAAGTTGGTATCGTTATAGTATTTTCGTCAAGGGCGTATTTTATCATATCAGCGCGGGCGCGTGTTGCCAGCGCAAGCAGATGTCAATGCCAGCGGGACGCTAAGGCTGACTATCCATTTACGGTTGTTTACAATATTTTGGGAGACTGGGCCAATTTCTGAATTGAGAATTTCGCTAAGTAACTACTTATATGTAGCGCTGTGTCGTCAAATTTCACAGAAAAGAACGTGACATTGTAAATTAAATCTCATTCTGCATCATTCTGAAAACAAAATTTTATTATTAACATTATTCCGGATACCCTTATTTTTGTCGGAAGAGTCCGACCACGTTTCGGTCTGACCAGGCGAGCAACCGACGACGACGCGAGCTCCGTCTCTGCTGACCATGATTAAGCTCTGCGAATCAGAGTGAAACTTGGTCGGACTCTCGACAATTAGTCAAGTCAGTGAATCCGGAATAAGTTAATATTGTCTAGTGCTTACAAAAGTTATAGTACAAAATCTTACGTTAATTAGTAACCATGACGTGCAGTTAAGTTATGCATTACATTTTTTTACTGTAAAGTCAAATACTAAAAATATCTTCGTAGATAAAAGAAGAGAAACGAAAGTCGCAAGTCTACAGTCGCTAGTAGGCAGTTGAAATAACCAAAAACTTTAAAAACATTTCAAAACACTGTCTTAAAAGTGTTAAACAACAGTGGATAATAGTTTAAGAGGTTTTTATAGGAAAGTAACGGCACGCATACGGTGCTTCATGTTGGCAACCGACTTTTTTTATAGTTTAGTTTTCTTTTTTATAGATATTGTTTTATTGTTGTCATTTTTAAATTTAGTTTTGTATTCTTAGCAGTATAGTCTATATCCTATACTTCATATGTTTAGGTACTTAACTAAAGGTAAACAATCTGCAAAAGTCTTTTAATTGAAATATACTTTTTAAATCAAAATTTTTACAAGTGAAATGTGTTTTTATTAAAAATACATTTAATTTCACATTGAATTGGTAATGTGTAAAGATTTTGATACATTTCAATAAAAAGGCGTATCAATATTGTTTACCTTTAGTTAAGTACCTAAACATATGAAGTATAGTACAAAATAAACAACAGTGGGTTACAATTTTGAAGGTATTATTTTTAGAAAAGTAACGGCGCACATGCGGTGCTTAATGAATGTTATAAATGATAACAACTCCTACAAAACAATCTTAATTCATAGTTACATTGTGCAAGATGAAAAATGTCCGAAACCGGCGTGGTACAGGCAACGACTAATGAATGTCGATGAAGGGAAAGTGATGTGTTAGGATCGTGGCAAGTGGCAGTCCCTGGTCTCTGTTCTGCCCCCACGGGATGCAACGTGAGCTTATGATATTAATTTGGTTTGTTTACATTTTCAAGATCGTATAAAATCGAGTTTCATGCTGATATGGAATGAAATGAAAAAAAACTGTATTCGTAAAACGGTTACAACTTACAAAACATGGTTACTGGCCCTCAAACTAGGATTCCCTATATGGGTAGCCAGGCTACTTCCAAAACACATAATAGTACGTATATAAAATAGATAAATTGAAAATTTTAAATCACTTTTACAAAGTTGATGTAGTTATAAAAACTTATGGCCGGTTTCTGAATTGAGAATTTTACTAAGTAAATAAAGTAACGTTCTGTCACACTCAGTAACTAAGTATAGTTACTTAGCGAAATTCTCAATTCAGAAACCGGCTCTTTGAAACGCTTTTCAGGTGCAGCATTAAATTGAACGCATACACGCACGTGTTTTTAAGCATCGAGAGGAACAGTGGTTTTTTATAATATAATTCGGGTCTATTTTTAATAATTATTTATTAGGTAAAAGGTAATTAATTTTTTCCAATACCAATCCTGACCAGCCCCCCGTGGTGAAATATGGGCTATACCTTCCTCAGAGAAAAGACCCGTGCCCCTCGGCGGGGACATAATGGGTTTACGATGAAGCATCACCAGTCATTAAAAATACTCTGTTAATTTTTAATGTGTAAACAAAGACTTCCGATAACCAAAATTAAATCAATCAATAACACTTTGTACTGGAACAAAACCATGATTATTCAAAAGCCAAGGCGGCCGTGATTTAATTCTTGACCTACAAAGGTACACAAAGGTCTGCCATTGCTTTTAACAGCCATGTAATATTGCGCGAGAGTGCGTGGGCGCCGCTCCGCGCGCTCACTGGGTCAAAGTGTTAATGCTCCTTTGTCTCCACAGCTACTTGTTTGTTTCACCTCCATCCTCAGTCAAAAGAACCTAGACAGCCATACCAATTGATGTTATTCTGCCAATGCAAATAAGGTTCACTGACAATGAAAAAAAAAAAACTTGCAAAGCGAACCAGACCTTACGGCAAAGGAATACGGTCCGTGTCGACTCGCAAATAAGGAAGCCGTTTTGAGATTCTAACCAATTGCGAGCTGGGAGCGGCATAAAATAGTCTGGAACGGCCTAGCAACTTCCTGTTTTTTGAAGATGGATTGGTGCTGACGAGGGCAGTTGTCAGCACAAAGATAGAATCGGCCTTAACAGAGTTACTAGCTCAAACAGTGTTACACGTGGAACGGCGCTCGCTCAGCGGCGCTACTCTCGACATGCTGGAATATTTTCGTTTTGTTCATAATTTTGTTTTTATTGTAATTAAAATTTGAATTCAAAATAATAATTTAAACTCTAAATGTACGAAGTGAGTTTTAGGTACTAATGGCAGGGATACACGAGGCTAGTTTTTCAAGCTAAGATAGCAAGCTAGTACTGTCCTGGCTTGCTGACCTGGCTTGGAACATGCTAGTTGGAATGGAACATGGAAATAAGCTAGTTTTGTCTACAGGAAGCCAGAAGTACTAGCTTGCTAGCTTACTGACACTAGCTTGCTATCCTAGCTTGAAAAACTAGCCTCGTGTATCCCGGCCATAAGGGCGTTGAGCGAACGTCGAATGTGAATGCGGCCAATAGCGCGCGCTACATTGGCCACCGGAGCAGGGCCAACATCCAGGGAAGAAGGAAGCCATCCCTCAATTAAATGGGCCTCTTTGTACTGACTGTGGAAAAGAAAGTCACACAAAGCCCGCGCAAACGGCGGCCTTGTAACAGCTCTAAACCGAGATCAAACAGGGAGAGTCGAGTTTTGTTTATGATCTGTAGAAAAAAATACAAGTACGAAAAAACGCTTCTCTTGATACTATTTTCAGTGTAGGCTGTGCGCTACTCTTGTTCCTCGATGATGTCCAACACGAAGAGTAAAATCGTCTTTTACTTAGTACAACACTGCGGCCAGGTTAGGTTTATTAACATGTTATTAATTTAAGTGTTAAGTATTTTGTTCTGATATCGCTGTTGATTTCCCTATCATTAAATAAATAAATAAATAATTAGAATAATTAAACATTTAAACTAAACGGTGTTTCATTTTGAATAAAATTTATTTAAATATAATTTAACACAGGTTTGGGTGACGGTTTTTTGTATCATTTTTCACAAACATACATATTATAAAGTATGTTTGTGAAATTTCTTGAATAAAAAAATATTTAAATATCATTTAAATAAATTTTACTTAATTATTCAATCACATGTTTTTGGTGTCGCTGTTTCTGGTCCCTACGACACAGGGTATCCTAGTGTAGGGCCAGAAGCAATGTATGTTTATATGTTTATATAAATGCTGTAAATTTAAAATTTTTGGTCCTTATCAACTTACGTGTGTTTTTATCGGACGAGTCAATGTGTAGCGCTTACGAAAGTTTTAGTTCAAAAATGTTTTAATGTTTATTATATTATTTAATCAATTTTAACCTGTTGACGTTGTGCAGAAACTACTCAGTGAACCTTACCCACGTATGCTTTCCTCAACAGGCATTTGCTACACGCTCAGTGCCTCAATATCAGATAACTCAGCCAGTAACCATATATCCCGTTCTGCTCCAGCGACTACGGCTTCGGGGAATATCACCGGCTGCGGGAAATCCTCGAATTATGCCCACCATGATGACTACACTAAAAGCCGGTTTCTGAATTGAGAATTCCACTAAGTGAATTCTTAAGTAGAGTTAGTGCATTACTTGTCACTTTCGCCAATTCGTCACTATCGTTAATTCGTCACTTTCCCGATTCGTCAATTTCTTAAAAATCTTTAACTCGTCAATATCCCTTACTCGTCACGTTACCTGAATGGCCTCAGTCTAGGTGTATTTCCATGTTTGTGATGTCCTTGCCTGGTCACCATAGCACAGGGTATCCTAGTTTGGAACCAGGTCAAGAAATTGTGGTGTGTGGAGATAATCACTATTAAACCAGTTGCAATTGTACCTGGAGGTTTGGTAAGACAAAACTCGTTAATGATTGAGAAAAACTGACAATGTATTCGATCAGAGGTCTATTGATTGTATAGTATGGCCCAACCAACGGATACAGATACAAACACAAATACAAATTATTTATTTACCAACAGGATACAAGTAACATTATTTTTACTTAATCTAATAACGGTGTCTGGTCTGCATGTATTGTATGCGCCTGTATGTAAATGTTATGTTTATGTTAAATACAAATTGTTTATTTACCAACCGGATACAAGTAACATTTTTTTACTTAATCTAATAACGATGTCTGGTCTCCACTCTGTGGGCAACCCAAGACGGGCTACATAAGTCAGCTGAGCCAAATAGCAGCCGCCATATCTGTCGCCACGTCGCTTTTCCTATAAAAATAACCACCCGGGGGTCGATGACAATTGCAGCCATCTATTTGGGTCGGAATAAATGGTGCGTAAGTTATACCCGCGTATAGAACCAATCGCTTCAATGTGCTGGAAACAAAAGTATCGAAGGGAAAAGTTTTCTTCACAAAACCGCTGAAACTATAAGTTAATGAACGTTATAAGTCAAACGAGGTAGCCATTCAAAATTTTGATCGTTTTGGAAAAGAAATTCACAACAAAAGTCTATAGAAAAAATGCATTAAATCAATCCAAATATGTATGTTTAAACTTAAATATGGTAACGCACAAAGGTCCGGTCAAACTAAAGATGATTATTATACGTACGTAAGTTCACGCCTGTATCCCAGAGGTGGAGGCAGAGACCAGGGACTACTACTCCTTTTTTTTTTGTTTTACGGGGTGAAATGCTTTGTGCACCATAACCGCCACACTTGGGGGAGGGCGACGGCCGTGTGTCGGACTCTCCTCTCCTAATAATAGGAGAGGCATACCTCCTAAAACACCCCGGGGGCCGTCCTGTCGCTCGTGCAATGGAGCGCCGCCAGATCTCGCAATTGGTAGACCACAGTGCGAATGCTACAGCGGCGCCCCGGCGACGTCGACCCGACTCGCAAAGGAGCCGGGCCCACCCTCACTGGAGAAGGGGCATGGGCCCCCCACCCCCTTCTCCCGTCACGATGTCGGACGGCAGGTCCCCCAACCTGCCGTCTGTGACCCTCCCTCAATCTCCCCTATGCCCTCTGCTGAACAGAGGGACATAGAGGAGGGCCCCCACCGTGTGTTTTTATAGAGGTTGTCTCCTCGCAGCCCGAAGGCCCCCGGCCCCACTCAGTGTGGGGTTACGGGTGCGGGGCCCATAGTGGACCCCGCGGGACATCCAGCAGCGCAAGCCACTGGACGTCCCCCTCCCTCTGGTTTTGGTCCGCGCCGGCCGAAGCCGGTACCCCCCATCTCTGGAGGGCGTTCCCCTATCCGCCACCCGGGGGACGCGTCCGATGGAAGACCGGAAACTCCACACGGAGGGACTGCTACTCCTGCTTGCCCTACGTCTAAGGCTTTGGTTCGGCCACAGTGCCACAAACAAGAGGGCAGTATGTATATGTAAGAAAAACAACAAAAAAATCACTAGAGTCGGGGAAACGCGAGTCCGACTCGCGGACGACGGGTCCCGTACTAAACAACATTTGAATATTTCAAGCGTCTACCTGTTGCCGTTATTAATACTAAGCAAAAATGGCAACAAACTGAATATTTATGCACTTTATTCTGTTTTTTGTATTTGTTGTTATAGCGGCCACAGAAATACATAGTCTGCGACAATTTCAACCGTCTAACTACCACGGTCCATGAGATACATTCTAATAACAGTCGCGCAATGGAGTCTTAGTAATGGGTCTCTTACCTGGTACGGAACCCTGAAAACCATATTTTATAAAACGAGTATCGCTATCATAGTTTCTACATAGTTTCTCTGACAATTTTAATAAATGTCTTCATTCTTCTTTCTTTCTAGTTCGGAGTTCATTTTGTAACGAGGTGCATTTGCCTCGTTGCCTTTTTATTATTTTCGGCCACCTACTATTCCAAATTTAATTAGTATTTGACTTTTGCTGCAGTGTTCGGACGTATTTGCTTCAGATATTCCTCAGCCTCCGAACTAAGTGGACGTAAACGTGATTCTATCTTTATTATCATTTTTATTACAACACGTCTGTCACCTTATTCTCCGTACCTATATTATTTATCAACAAAACCATACAATTCTAAAGGCACATAAAATTAATGTGCCTTTTCTTTACCTTATAAATAAATCAAACTCCTATCGTGCCCCTGGATACCCCTCTTTCATTACTACGGATCGCACCCCTACTTAACCCTCGTGCGACAATTTCTCCTACTTACCTGCAATACTCAGTAGGTTTATTAAATCTATTCGTGGAAGAGCTGACAATGTACGCGTGATTGACTGATATGTGATCTGCAAGCAATTACCCATGTTTTACTACAGCCGTTAAAGCTTCACCCTTCAGAGTAGAACACGCGTCTAGAGTGTTGTCTAAACGATTCGCCACAGATTTACGTGCCTCCTCCTCTTAATGTAGCGCTATAAACGCC
Source organism: Yponomeuta plumbellus (assembly GCA_947310845.1). Taxonomy (NCBI): domain Eukaryota; kingdom Metazoa; phylum Arthropoda; class Insecta; order Lepidoptera; family Yponomeutidae; genus Yponomeuta; species Yponomeuta plumbellus. Next base: position 20,446,876 of record OX371208.1, on the reverse strand, counting down.
ATCCAGTTGACACGTAATTGATTGAATAGCCTCATCGATTGCCGAAACACCAGCTGTGCATGTGTGCGTGCAGCGACCACACTATAGACGGACTTTACGAGCTATAAACCGTTTACTGCCGAGCCCGGCTGACTGCAGAACAGACTGCAAGGACAGCGCTTCCCAACTGTGGGGCACGCATAATATGCGTATATTATGCATGCCCCGCATAAATATATGATAAATACATTATAATCATATTATGATTATAATGTATTTATTGTTATTTCATTTACTAAGACACGGTACAAAACAAAACAGATCATGAAAAAGTTGCGATATAAGGCCCTATAATAGGTTAAAATTAAAATACTTATAGATAATCCATACACGACTTTACACAAGAAATTACATACATACATACATAAGCTCACGCCTGTATCCCAGAGGGGTAGGCAGAGACCAGGGACTGCCACCTGCCACGATCCTGACAAACCATTTTCGCTTCATCGACATTCATTAGTCGTTGCATGCACGCACGTCGGTTTCGGGTACTTTTTATCTTGCCCTTTGCTAATACATCCCCTATTTGGTCGAAGTATGTTCGCCTGGGGCGTCCCTTACCGGCCCTTCCACTCACATTCGCTCGATATATTTGCTTCGTCAGTCTTTCTTCCTTCATCCTCTCCACATATCCGAACCAACGTAACATTCCTTTCTCAATTCTAGTCACTACATCCTCTTTCAGTCCACAACGTTATCTGATCACACTATTGCGTATCCTGTCATTCAAAGTAACACCACACATATTTCTCAAGGCCCTCATTTCTACTGCATTAATGCTACTTTCATGATTCTTCTGCCACACCCAAGTCTCGCTACCATACATCAGTGTTGGGACCAGCACACCGTTATGGATAGCCAATCTTGCCCTTTTGGAGATATTCTGGCTACTCACGAAGGAGTGCAAGGCACCATTTACACAATTTCCCGCTTTTATCTCCTTTCTATATCACCTTCACACTTACCATCCCTTGTAAACAGGCTCCCCAAATAGACAAATTCTTTCACCACCCTTTACTTTTGAATAATAATAACAACTTCTACACAACCACTTGACCTGGCCCCAAACTAGAATATTCTGTGCTATAACAACCAGGCAAGGAGATTAGAAACATCGAAAAACACCCACACTTCAACTTCTATCACCGCACTATTTGACACCATAATACTTTGATAAGACGGGAAATTGAGTAAATTTCTAATACAATGTGTCTTTTTAGATCATGTCAAAGCTATAGAACGTCTTCGTTTTTTAGCACTGAGCAGGATACTATACTTATTTATTTATTTGTAAATCCGGTCTTGTCTAGTATTATCACTGTTTACCAGTCATCTTATTTTCTTATACAGCCTTTATATAGCCTATACCGCATACAGCCACGACAAAGGCCTCTGGGCTGAGAGAGAGAGTATGGGATTAATTACTAAGCGAGACCATGGCGGACTGTCATAAAATATTAAGAAAATACTACATTTTCGCATTTCACTTAACTTATTAAGTGAAATGCGAAAATATAGCAGAGTCACCACTATACACGTTCTTGCCTAGTGTGGAGACCACTGGAATTCGGTAAACACACCCATGACCCGAGATTTTTATATAGTAGATTATAGTCCCGGAAATGGAAAGGAGATACGAATGATTACAGTATTTTTATTTGTCTATTTCAATCACAGCAAACAGTTCAAGAAGCCATGCTTTACCGAATTAACATGGCCGCTACACCTTTCTCTTTATTTACGACTTGATACGACTGACATAAAATATCAACCATATCGTACCCTCTTCGTGGGTGGACAGCGGAAACCCTCAGAGCAATAAAACCATGGCGGGTTTTGATTAAATTAAGGTACATTACGTGGTGCGTACATAATACATGCATTACATGTTACGTAAATTACACGGTGTCTTAATTACATAGCGCGTACATCTTAAATAAAGCATTTGAGCCATATAATAGTTTGCTGTGTGCACGTTTAATTTTTATTTTATTAATGTACAAATATTGTAGTGATATGTTTAAATTCACCCTGAATGGATCACTGAGCCTCAACATACAATTAAATTTAGTTTGGGGTTCTGAGTTACTTTATATGTATATTGTCAAGTTTTGTTTCGCTCAATAAAACATTTTTGATATTTTTTATTAATAATGGTGCCCCAAAAGCACCCTGCCATGTGCCAGGCAAGGTCATCACAAACATGAAAAATATACCATGCACCGAAGAGATCTATTATATTACAAAACGTATTGAGTATGTTTTTTTTACCATGTTAAAATTTTTTAAGTTTTTCATTTTGTATATGGCATAAGATGAGCCGAACCTAAGGGCGGCTTGCACTACGATTGTTAAATGTGTTTAGCATGCTAAACTTATTTACGTAGATGCCAAACCACACATATACCTACGTCAAATTTAAGTAAAATTAGCCACTAAATACTTAATTAACGACTTTGGTGCAAACAATCCTAAGAACGATTATCTAAAGAATACAATTACTTGTCGTCACTGTTTTCTGGAAAAGTAAATAATTATACATAATTATCTACTTTTCTTGCTTTTGATTTTGTGGCCTTAGTGCAGTTTGGAAAAGAAACAAAACGAGTAGAACACTGAGTTTTCTTAACCGTATAGATTCGACAGCAAATCATTCTTACATACCTGTACTCTAATCAGTTACGTTAAGCACGAAATTGCCAAACGTGTAAAGGTCGGCCTGCAGTCAACTGTACGATACGAGTAGTATCAGAGTAGCGAAAATAGGTCATTCGGTTCGAGCGCAGTGTGATCGTAAAAGCACAGATTTATGCATACGCACAAATCGTATGACACATTTTATTTGCTCCGACATCTTAAAACTCCATTATTGCTTTTTTATCACATCTTAAGTGCGTTCTGCCGCATCATTTGCGCGGTTTATAAGCGCAGTGAGAATAATTCGTTCGTACCAACTTATGCAGATAGATAGATAGATAAAATATTCTTTATTGTATGTACACCCGGAATTACACATTTGTCAATAAAATTGTACAGTACAATTCTAGGTATGGTGATTTGAAAAGAGATGGTCAAAATGAAGTTTTTTTTTGCTGCATTTTCCTTCGCTATTTTTGGCCCCAAGGCATCGCCTAACATTATAAGTACATCGACATTGAATAAACGGAAAATGAAATAAATTTCTGGGAAAGAATATTATACGAGTATATTACTATTTGACCCGGCAAACGTCGTTTTGCCATATTAATTTGATTACAAGCTATTATCAGACCTTTTTAAAAAAATGTGTAAAATATTATCAGACCTACCAAATATATACAAAAACATAATGAAAATATTTTAATATCCTTGTAATGTATAAGTAGTTGTAGAGCTACATGCCGTTCACCTATTGTACGATACAATCGTATATAGAAATAATTGTTCACCGCTAAGTGGTACAACGAAAAAATTGTTAGGCGATGCCCCGCGATGCCATTATTTACTGACAGCACGGTTCGCCGAAAGAACTACCACAGAAGCATTGGTTATACTGCCAGCAGGCGAAAAAATGGTTTGGCGAAATAACTTTCAGTCGAAATAGATTTCTCTAAACTCAGCTGTTTTGAACAGCAAAAATTCGTTATATTTCTATAGGTTCTATTATACAAGAGTAAATCGGTGAACAGTACGGAGCTCGTATATGATGTAAGCAGCCAATATACATATGTACCACGATAGGACACAGGAGTTATTTCAAGAGAGAGAGTATGGGGACTGATTGATCACGATTAATCATCACTCGTGCCCACCGTGGATTGGCGATTTCAATCGCTGATGTAGGTATCTGACATCTCAGACACTCAGGTTTCCTCACGATTTTTTTCTTCACGGTTAGCGAGTGGCATTGCTACTACACCAATCCGGACTTGGCCCCCGTAGTGGAGTATGGCCTATACCTTCCTCTGGGAAAAGACCCGTGCCCTTCGGTGGGGACGTAATGGGTTGATGATGATGATGATGATTGCTACTGTAACTTGACAAATGTACCTAACTTAGAAAACAAAGTCATAGGTAGATGCCGGCACTGAGAATCGAACCTGGGTCTCCCGCCTCGGAGTCCATCGCACTACTCATTGGGCTACCACCGCTAATATCTATAAAAATATTATAAAGAGAAAAAGTCTGTATGTTCGTTTCTTGGCGGAAATCTTTGGAAGTACTTATCGTCAGTTAAGTTCTAACAGTGCGTAAGTAAAAAATGTCAACTTTACAAGAGAGCGAAAAAACTGTGTAAAATTTCAAAATTTCAATTAGCTACATTAGAGGTGTACATTATTTGGGAAAAGTATTTAGTCCAGTCATTATATACATTTGGAAAAGAAAATGAACCGAGAAAGCCAAAATTTTGATATTACGTGGGGGGTGGCTAGAAAAGCTTAAGTTCAAATTGTCGACCAAAATAACCTTGTGCAATTTCCGCCATCTTGAAAAAAGGGTTAATTTCAGTTTTTTCAAAATAACTTGGCTCCCCGTTGAGATACGAAAATTTTCGAAGAATACTTTTTTGTTGCTCTTTGCACGATCTACAATTAAGAATCTATACATTTTTTACGCATCGATCATCGTTATCGAGATATCGATAAAAAAAACTACTAAAAAAACGCCCTTTTCTTTTTTCTCGTCAAAGATACTCGTGACCGTGCGAGCGGCTAAATCGAAACCGGGCACCGTCTCACTGACTTTGCGGCGCGCTAGCGGTCGTAATTTCTCACGAAAATGAAAAATAAAAAAACGACTTTGTAGGTCTGGAAACGCTCTAGAAGTTTCGTTTCGGACATTTTTCGATATCTGACGAGAAAAAAGAAAAGGGCGTTTTTTTTAGTAGTTTTTTTTATCGATATCTCGATAACGATGATCGATACGTAAAAAATGTATAGAATCTTAATTGTAGATCGTGCAAAGAGCAACAAAAAAGTATTCTTCAAAAATTTTCGTATCTCAACGGGGAGCCAAGTTATTTTGAAAAAACTGAAATTAACCCTTTTTTCAAGACGGCGGAAATTGCACAAGGTTATTTTGGTCGACAATTTGAACTTAAGCTTTTCTAGCCACCCCCCACGTAATATCAAAAATTTGGCTTTCTCGGTTCATTTTCTTTTCTAACCCGATTTTTCCGACGTAATGACTGGACTAATTTAAAATCAACTTAGTGAAGATAAAAAATTAGTCGGTCGAAAGAAGCGCGCCACTTTTCTTCATCAAATAGCATCAAAAGGTCGAAACGGCCAAAAATGACTTTCCCACTGTTAGAACTTAACTGACGTTATCCAATTTCGAAAATCCTTCTCCAGTATTTAGAATAGACCTTCAAGAAGACCCAAAGCGGTTACACATTCACGGCGGACCCGACGCAACGTGATGCGTGTAGAGTCAAATTTTGATTATTTTCTAACTTTGTACTATTTTCTATGGTCAGAGTCGTTTTAGACATCGCGTGTTGGTTTAGTAATGTGCACGATACACATCGGGTGTCGATACGTGGCGTCAAGTCGCGTTACAACAGTCTGTTTTTACCTTTAGTCTAATCCGTTAAATGCAACGTAGTCGCGAGCACTGCTAGTCTATACTAATATTATAAATAAGAAAGATTTGTATTTTTGTGTGTTTGTATGTTTGTAATGAATTAGCTCAGAAACTACTAAACCGATTTTAAACATTCTTTCACCATTAGAAAGAGCAGCTACATTCTTCGTGAGTAACATAGGCTATATTGGATTTTCAAAAAGTTTAGGGTTCCGTACGTAATCTTAAATAATAAAACTCAAGGTGTAAAAAAATACTACTCCGGGAATTTTCCGCGGAACTAATGTAGCTATTTCCACTCAAACGTTTTTGCTACTCGTGAGAAGCCTGGGCGGGTCGCTAGTTTAAAATAAAGGACAAAGCATCAACATTCAGCTAACCAAGTCCGCTCTGTGGCCTTACAGAACTTGTGAAAGTGTGTTTGTGTATGTGTATTTGGGTAAAAGCTGCCACGGTTCCGAAACTCCCACTAATGGGATCATTAGAAACTAAACGCCGGCGGCAAATATTAATTGAAATTTCGCAGCGATAATGCACCGCCGTCCCTGAATACGCAATGGCTCATTATTCCGTATCAAATCACGAATAAGCTATTCACAGCGTATGGCGCGGCTCAGATATTAACGACGTCATTCCGTATTCTCGCCAAGCCGCCATCGCCAAGCCTCTCGTGAAGAGCGATTGTTGCGTCTGATTAATATTGGTGAAACAAGAAGCACTTGTAGACTCAATAACGCACTTAAAGTTTATATTAAGGCCTATATCGTCGTTGCGCTTGGCAAAACCGACCAACGTAAAATTCTAACTGTTCAGGAGAAATAAAAAGCTTCATAATTTCGTAATTACGACGCCTTTTTTATTCAGTAAATACATAGCTGATACTTACATTTTAAGTTTCAAGCTAGCTGGTACAAAATGTGTTTTACAGGCGCATCGGGCTAAGAAAATGCAAACAGTTTTTACAAAAATTTTGCTAAACCAAATGTTTGTCGGATTTTCCAGGCGGCAGTGATGCACACGACTTTTGAAGTCTGATACTGCTTTTGTCATACCACAGACTATAGCTAGGGTTTTGTTTTAATTAACTTTGTTTTTTCTCTGTTATGTTACGAATACAATGTTGAATATGAGTGAATCCGGATAGTAATGTGTAGTGTTTACGAAAGTTTTAGTTCATAAAAGCTGCTAAAATAAATATTTTTACAGATAGATAGATTTATTTACACACGACACACAAATAAATGCAAAGGATTACTAATAATTTATTAGTAATTTGTTTCAGGTTTCCACGACACAGGGTATCCTAATGTGGGGCCAGAAGCAATGTATGTGCCTCTATGTAAATGTTGTTATTTTGTTTGTTATTTTTACGTTGTTTGAATTTGTATTGATTTGAGAATGTTTTATAATAATAATAGTTGGTTTTCACAGTATTTTTGTAGATGCGACATATTATTATCAATGTTAATTGGTCATTGTGTCGCTGTTTTAATTTATTCTGTAATTTGACGTATTTATTATTTTACTTAATAATAATTTTAGGATTTGAAATGTTATTTTCAATTAATTATATAGCACGTGACATTGGGTAAGGAGTCTCTTATTATCTACAGTAATATAAAATATTTGTACGTTTCGAGATCTGACTGAACACCAGATGTAAGTGTACATCACCCACAAATTAATGTTTTACGAAGTCACAAAGTAGGTAACATCACTGAGTAAACATTTTAGGTGCAATATGGCAAGTTGTTCCAATGCCCAAGATAAATTTAAATCATGACCAAGCTGTGTTGTTCAATGGTTATTTCAAGGAGTATCTTTGGCATATTGTTATTGAGGTATTTGGGTTACAATGTACTAAAACGACATTTTTAGAAATATTCCCAAGAATGACATATTATATATTTTTTATTGCTACAGTATACTTACTACATTCCACTCAAAAAATTTCATGTCAGGTTTGAAAATTGGCAGTTGACTGTAATCAGGACCTATGCAAATACTCTCTCTCTCTGAGAGAAGGCCTGTACCCTACAATGCAATATGTTACCCCGCTGGGCATAGCCCGTTGTGTGCATAGGCTGCCTACTTCCTAAATTCTCGACAGATCTATCGAAGCGTACTTTCCGTTTCCTCCGTTTCGAGGCCACTCCTCACTCGGTAGTCGTGTTGATATTAAATGTGGCATTTACCGAAATACCCGCTGAAATTGCGTGACCTACATACTTCGGCCCAGCCGAGCTGCGAATCCGAATCAACGCCACTTTGATACGGCACTTTGCCATCGAATAAGCTACGCACATATGTGGCACATCTTTATCACATACCTTTTGGCACGTTGGCGCTTGAAATTGCCAACCCGCGGTGGGCACGCATGGTGATTAAGCCCATATTCTCTCTCCCTCTCTCTACGAGCGAATTCCCTGCCCGCTAATTATGTATTTCAAAGCAACCGCAGCGCGACAACCACCGAAAAGCAAATCAACAGCAGAGCGACAGCGACCGGTCCAGAGGTTGCAAAAAAAAATGTATTATCTAAGTTGCTAACTATCGTCTGCGAGCTGCTTACTAGCCGCTAATGCACTTTTAACTAGCGCCACCAGCAGTGAGGTAGCCATCTATGGAACTACAAAACGTCAAACACACTTTAAATCTGTCTGTCATTCGTCTGGGTTTTTTTCGTTGTAAATTTTAAACATCTGCTAAACAGTGAAGACTCGATTTATGTAATTATTGATTAATCATTATTATTAATTTATGAATTAGCCGGCTGACTCGACTTCCAACTGCGAATTCAGTTTTACTAACTAAATTTTCTAGCTTATAAACGTATTAATAATAAAAATAATATAAGTAGCATGCGTTAAGACAATAATATTCTAATATAGGACGTCGCCACCAGAGTCTGTTTACTGTCTCTGGAGAGCGCGAAAAGTAATCATAACACACTGGTGCGATCTCACACCAAAAATTTATTTAAGAAACGCGTGCTACATTTTTAAATGACTTGGTTTGAAACAGAACTTATTGCTAAGGCCGCCGTCTGTACTCTTAGATTAAGACATACCTGTGTAATTTCCTTTTTTATGTACAATATAAAGTGTTCTCTATCTATATATCTATTCAAAGATAAAGTTAAAGATAAAGGTTATTTATTTGTCAAACGTGAGATATAAGGTTGTTGCATTGAAATTTGTTCTGTACATGTTTCGCCCATCGGGACTTACAAAATATTTTAGAGAGAACACCTTTGTTTGTCATAAAAATATGTCTCAATGTAGAATAGAATAGAATAGAATAGAATAATCATTTATTGCCTTGCAAGGATTACAGTGGTTATATTACAGCTCGTAGACAGAAATTGACTATAAGCTTAAACTAATATGATTTATACAAGGTCAAATCAGTCGTATTGCATGACAATCGGACATACGCTCAGCATAATGCTGTTGGATAGAATCAGATCTATCCTAAAACAGCGCTGATTTTCAGCGCAGCTCGTGTAACTTAAAAAACAAAAAACAAATTATAAATAACAAACTAAACTAATACTAACTACGTGTGCGCAAGAAATATATTATGCATTATATAGGTACCTCTTTTTCTTACATTGCATGTTTAATTAGAAACATCATATAAAAATGCAACTTAGTAGGATAATTGTTACATTTCGTTAGACAATGGGACAAATGACTTAATTAATGATTAACTACCGTGGCTAAGACCATTAATACACTTGTCGATCAATGTCACAATGTCAATCATAAATCATTCAATTACAAATTTCATGAAATCATAAAAGCATTTTTTATAAACTTCGTAGATCGATGTAACGCTTTATGTAAGAGGCAAGCTGTAAACCCAACGATAGCAGATGTTGTGTTTAACAAGGATTGTATAGATTGTACTAAGTCGTGTGCGTCTACTATTGACTCCCGACACTAGGCGAACTCTCATTACTAATTGAAATGCGGTTTTGCTGTAGAACATCTACAACTAACTGGCTGTATGGAATCTAATCACAGCCGTTCAGGCGTCACATGGTAACAGTCACTTTAAATATTATAGAGTACTAGCTTTTGCCCGCGGCTCCGTCCGCGTGGACTTTACTTATGCAACCCCGTTCACTCCCTTAAGGGTTAAATTTAGAAAAACGGCGAAACACGTGTTCAATCAATTGTATTGAAGAGTGTTTATTTTAAGTTTCAAGAAAATTTGACAACATTCTTTATACCTCCCATACAAATTTTGGCAACCCTTTTCGCCCCCTTCGGAGTTGAATTTTAAAAAATCCTGTCTTATTCCTTCTTTACATTATATATAGACCCTCTGTGCAAAAATTCAGCTTCCTAGGGCGGCAGCTCCCAACGGCTTGGGCTGGGCGTTGATGAGTGAGTCAGTCAGTCAGGACTTTGAATTTATTTATATAGATAGATAGATAGATAGATAGATAAACTTTCTCCATATACCAATTCACAATTTTGAAACAAATATAAAGCGTAATAGATTCAATTGTGTTTTCTTTTGAGCGATTAAACCATGCAGTGATTTTACGGTCTAGAGTAAGAAGTAATAATAATAACTTCCACGCAACAATCTCTTGACCTGACCCCAAACTAGGATCCCCTGTGTTATGGTAACCGGCGAAGGACATTATAAACATCGAAAAATAACCAGGCTGACACCATTAATTTGATAATGATGATATGTATAATAATATCGTTGTGTGGCTTAGCGCTTTTTGTAGAGGGTACCTGGAAAGCGGCATAGCGTATTTTGTGGACATCGCGCTTTTCTTAGAGGGTACAGAATTGCGTTGCGCAATGCTTACAGGGCGCATAAAGTAGCGCACTACCTGTCTACCCGACTACCCGTCTCACATTTCCTTTAGAAACTCTCTATCGTCGGTTATCTGGAAGAAATTTCTTTAAGCAATAAGGCCGCTCCACATTGGTTTGGGCACGTGGAGAGGATGACGGAAAAACGACTGATGAATCAAATATATCGAGTGAAAGTGAGAAAGGGGCGGGTAAGAGAGGCGGACATACTTCGACCAAATAGGGGATGTATTAGTAAAAGGCAAGATAAAAAGTACTCGAAACCGGCATGCGTGCATGCAACGAATGAAGCGAAAGCTATTTGTCAGGATCGTGGCAGGTAGCAGTCCCTGGTCTCTGCCTACCCCTCTAAGATACAGGCGTGAGCTTATGTATGTATGGAAAAAGGCCGCTAATTGTAATGTACCTTTGTCTGTGTTTTTCATGGTACAATAGATAGATAAATCATTTATTTACACTTGCACACACATACACTAAATGTACACAAAAGGAAAACGAAATAGCATAAAAGGAGTAGAGTGGGTAGGTGAAACACAATAAAGAGACAAACATAACAAGGCACGGTATGTATGTACCTACATCAGTATCACCTAATATTGCTGTGGGTGCGGCAAATGCAAAATGGTACTGACTCAGCATGTGCTGAGGAAGCGAGTTACTCCAGCGCTGGTATTATGTCAGTACCAATAAAGAATATTCTTACCTTATTATATTGGCGTAGCGCTCTTTGAGGTGGCATAGATATTTTTTTGTAGATGTTGCGTCGAAAGGTGCGTAGCACTTGTCGTAGAGGGTGCATTAAGATAGGCGTAGCGCATTTCGTAGAGGGTGTGTAGCAAAAATCGTAGCCAGCGTAAGCCGGATTTCGTAGAGGGTGTGTAGCAAAAATCGTAGACAGCGTAAGCCGCATTTCGTAGAGGGTGTGTAGCAAAAATCGTAGCCAGCGTAAGCCGGATTTCGTAGAGGGTGTGTAGCAAAAATCGTAGACAGCGTAAGCCGCATTTCGTAGAGGGTGTGTAGCAAAAATCGTGGACAGCGTAAGCCGCATTTCGTAGAGGGTGTGTAGCAAAAATTGTAGCCAGCGTAAGCCTAGAAAACGTCGAAGTTAAAATTGTACATTGGTTAAAACAGCTACAGCTATTATTGTTTAACTTTTAGACCTTGTTATAATACATTATATCGTATCCTCGACGTGTAGGCAAAAACCAGGGACTGCCACTCGCCACGTGGCTTGTCTTATGTAGAACACGCAACGCTAAATAAATCAGAAATCCAGAAATCCGATATTTATTTCAACGTAAAGAATTTACATTCTATTTGTTGAATGTCATAAGTACATTGACATTTACATATGTTAGCCGCTGCTGTAGTGGAGAAAAGACAGCGAAAAATAATTCCAATCTGACCATTTTTTCTCAGATCACCTTAAACCTCATACAAAAGTTGGTGCTAATATCTAACTACCAAAGAAGCTCAAGACCCGGGCCTCGATTCTGTTAGTGCATAGCAGTTCAATGACAGATATATGGTCGGGTCACGTGATGTGTTTTTTAATAGCATTGACGCCTTGAAGGTTTGAAGCGGCAATGAAACTAAATCGCCATGTCCATGCAGTTGTCATTATAGTACAATGCATTAACAGAATCTAGGTCCCGTAAGTGCAATCAACACTTGCTATGCCAAAACAATAATACTAGCAAAGTTTTTGGTATGCAGTCACAGCGTCTATACATTTATAAAAAACTTATTAAGCCGTATATACAGGGTGGAATTTTGTAAGGCCACCTGAAGGGGAAGTACTCTTAATACTGTAGATAGAAAATTTTACTCAAAGGAAACATTCCTTTATTTTTGAAAAGAAAGAAAACTGCATTCAAAGATTGCCGCACCCGTTAATCGAACCTACTAAAATCTGTGAAAGTTTCACCCTGTACTTTTATTGCATCGATCGTTAGGGTCAATTATAAGGATGAAATCTCTCTAAGAAACTTCATAAATTAAATGAAAGGAAAACAATGAAATCTTAAATTATTAATTCAATGGGTCAAGTTAAAGCACTTTTACTCAAAGATCCGTTTCTTTATGTTTACTTAAGTTATTAATTAATAATTATCATTGACGTCATTGATCCATTAGAATGACGAATTACTATTTAGATAAGACGATTGCAATTTGCACGATCACCAGATCTCATCCCTTTAGATATTTTTTTTGTGGGGGTATGTAAAAAATCAAATTTACATTAAATCTTATGAGAATGTAAACGAGTTGAGAGTTGAGGTTTAGAATACGATTTATAACATTCACCACAACACGTTATTAAAGGTTACTAGAAAAAAAAGGTTAGAAGAATAAATTTGTGTACCCAAGAAAATAGAGCCCATTTCGAGCAATTAATTAGTTAGTTTACCATTGTTTGAAATTAATTAAAACAATTTAAGATTTCATTGTTTTCCTTTCATTTAATTTATAAAGTTTGTTAGAGAGATTTCATCCTTATAATTGACCCTAACGATCGATGCAATAAAAGTACAGGGTGCAACTTTCACAGATTTTAGTAGGTTCGATTAACGGGTGCGGCAAGCGAATTTTTGAAAATCTTTGAATGCAGTTTTCTTTCTTTTCAAAAATAAAGGAATGTTTCATTTGAGTAAAATTTTCTATCTACAGTATTAAGAGTACTTCCCCTTCAGGTGGCATTACAAAATTCCACCCTGTATAATCATCTATGAAGTACAAATGTCTAGCTCTTTGTGGAATCGGTTAACTGCCAAGGGCTTACATAAACATAACAAACATTTACATATAGGCACATACATTGCTTCTAGCTCTACACTCGGATACCCTATGTCGTGGGATCCAGTAACAGCGACGTCACAAACATGTAAATATCATCACATCTTATATCATTTACAAAGTCGTTAATTCTATAATAAACCTTATTAGATAGCGCAATTTTAATTAAAATTTGAAATTTATTTACTGGCAGAGATAGAATATTTTCTGGAATTTTGTTATAAAAACGTGCACTTTATCCTATAAAAGATTTATTTACCTTGGCTAATCTGAATTTAGATGAGGCAACCTTGTTTCAGTTTCTAGTGTTAGCGTTATGGGTGTTATCCCGGTTTAGTTTAAAGGTTGTTATGTTTTTACATATATACATTATATTATCGATTATTATTTTGACAATTGACGGCGACAGGCTTGCCACTTGTCACGTTTGGGACCTAATAAACTCGGCATAATGTGGGTCCAGTTCTAGTGATTGGTGCCTCTGCCTACCCCCTCGGCGATAACGGGCGTGAGTTTATTTATTTATTTATTTTATTTTATTTTGACAAGCTACCGTAATAATTCCTATTTCCTTGAAAACTTACGTGGCGAGTGTCTGGTAGGTGATTATGTTAATTATTACTGTAAGGACCACATCTAACTAACGGCTTTACCCGGGACGTAAGATTCACTGTCCGGATGCACATGAATTCAAAGAAGTTTCCAAAATTCCCTTTACTGTAAAACTTCTGATGTACAAGAATTCGTGGAGTTAAGTTTGTTTTCAGTGTATAATAATACTTTATTACATACGAACAATAAACAGAACAGAGATTTATCCCTGCCAACCTTAGAGAGTCGTAGCAGCGGTAAGATATAAACTATAAAATACAGGGTGTTGATTTGTACAGTTAAATCCGACTAATTAGAGGATAAAAAAAAAAAAAAAGCCATATAACTTTATGAATTTTAGGTGATTTTCACTAAAAACAAAATGTTTTTTTTGCTTCAATGTCATGCAAAGAACCACCCCTGGGTCGGATTAAACTGGACAAATCAACACCCTGTATAACAGACAACATAAACTAGAAAAGCCCTTAACAGTACCAGACCTACTTTATGCAAAAAATAACTACATAGACTAAATACCTGTAAAAAAAAGCATAGTAGACAATACATAAATAAATATATAGCTCAATATAGAGACAAATAATGCTCTTTCAGCTGCTTCTTAATGATAAGTACCTACCTACCAACTGTCATAGCCCAACGGTTGGGCTGGCGCATTTTTTTTTTGTGTCAGTGCTTTCCACAGGCTTACCGAATGTTCAGGTCAGTTATCTAAAGCTGGCACGTTCACAGTACTCACACTTATGCAATTTCACTATACAGTATGTTTAAAAATAAATGATTTTGATTCAAAATGCGACTCTAGTTTAAGTGTAGACTAGAGTTAGGTTTTAGTAAGATGGGTGCGTTGTAGATAAATAAATACAAATATACATATGTGTTACTTGTTATAGTATATTTTTAGCAAATTCGAGCGAAAAGTATTAAAAATAAACAGTAGCAAAAGTAAAACTATAACTGTCCCCTTCACACTCATAAGCTAGACCGCGCGCAAGAGAGACGGGCAGACTTTTCATGATGCGCATGCAGTACACGTCACGCCGCGCGCTTATTCACAGACACTACACAAGCGCAACATGTAAATGTGTTGAACGTGCCAGCTTTACTTACGTGTCAACTTGGGTTCCCCATTCCCCAATTATTCATTCGCTATAAGTTCGTCCATTGCAATTTTTCAAATGATAATTTTTATTTATCTCTTGTTTCTTATGTGCAATAATAATATATATTTTCATCTTATCACATCCCCATTGTACAACAATATCTACATATTATTATGTTTCTTCTCACATAAGCTGTATGAAATATTTTTATTCAAACGGCCACTGCATTAATTATTAACATATAAACTTTTGGATCCGCACGTTGTTTTCAAAGGAAGTCCCGGAATTCGGCTGATAAAATAATTCATAATTCCTCCCTTTTAGGTATATCAATTCTCTTTTCCTTGCATCGAATTTGCTGCTGAATTATGTATGGTGTTTATCCAAGTTTAAATATGTTAACTCAACCTTTGAGATGAGGCAGTGAATTTGATCCACCGGGCGAGAACAAAGTAACAGGGACGGTGTGCCAACCAAAAGGTTTCAAGGACCTTTATCTGAAGAGCTACACGTGTAATGAGTGTGTTTATGAAACCCAATTTTATCGCGCCGAAATAGAGCTGCAAAACACGTCTTGTTATTCAGCCAAAATTTACAGTCTTATTTATTAAACGTGTGAAGTAATGCCTCTCAAGTCTAATCTCAGAGGTAGTTTTTTTTCTTGCTGTATAAAAAGTTGGAGCTATATTACTGTGTTTTTTTTATATCAAATTACGCATTTCATTCACTCTCGTCTAGTATAAGGTTGTGTCAGAAACGATTTATTGTTGTCAATTTATTAGTAAAATAGTGATTGACGAAATTTTATGAGGTTTTATTAAGACACGAAGTTAAATTTTAAAAACTTAAAAACACGATTTGCAAACACTGACAGAAACACCTTTTGTGTTTGACATTCATTCACTCGCGTGTAAAGTGCACACTATAAATTAAATTAAATATACTGCTTAGAGAAGTAGGTTCATCAAGGCATAGACTTGATGAACGAGACGAGTTGTTAACGTAGAGATTTGAATTTCTTAATATGTTCTAGTTTAATTAAGATCTTTCGTAAGACCGACCTAAACCTCATTAGCCCCCGGTTTCTCGAACGCCAACAGTCTGTTAATCTCCTGTTAACAGCTCTGCTGTCAGTTGTTATTTTGTTTTATAGAAGTTTAATTTTTTTACAGCTTTGAGCGACCATAGACTCGAGTATTTAGTTTTAATTTCAACTCGATACCTCCCCGCGTTCCCGAGATAAAGTGACTTTACAGACAGACGGACGGACGGACGGACGGACAACAAAGGGATCCTAGATAGGGCTAGGGCTTCGTTTTTTCTAAACCTTAAAAATTGCCTTTTGTCTTTATCTATTACTAGCTTTCGCCCGCGACTCCGTCCGCGTGGACTTTAGTTCAAAATTTTGCAACCCCGTTCACTCCCTTAAGGGTTACATTTAGAAAAAACGGCGAAACACGTGTTCAATCAATTGTGTTGAAGAGTATTTAATTTAAGTTTCAAGAAAATTAGACTTCATTTTTTATACCTCCCATACAAATTTTAGCAACCCTTTTCGCCCCCTTCGGGGTTGAATTTAAAAAAAATCCCGTCTTATTCCTTGCCTACATTGTATATAGACGCTCTGTGCAAAATTGCAGCTTCCTAGGTCCAACGGCTTGGGCTGGGCGTTGATGAGTGAATGAATCAGTCAGTCAGGACTTTGAATTTTATTTATGTAGATAATATATAGATAGATTAAGCTATCAAAAATGGCTTTAGGCGAAATAGGACAAGATAATAAGATAAGATAAGAATATGTTTTACTGTACTCGAGGAAAAACACAAACATAAAATATTTACAAGGTAGTTATAATCCCATAACCAGCTGCGTCAGCATAAAGCACCCCTTCTTCCCAGAAATGGCTGATGCAATTATTGGTATTATGACGCATGGGATGTTTAGACTAAGTTAGCGAGTAAGAGTATTTGCTTCATGTGGTCACTTCCGAATCAAACTCTTTGGGGTCCACACGTGTATTCTGGTCTGATCAAATTCTCGGGCCATTGTATTATTGTGTCTCTAGTAATAAAGATAGTTTTAAAAAAAATATTTTGTGCGTTCCCAAAGTTAAATAGGTAATAGTACAATTATTGACGCTCTTAATAATAATCTACAAAACTATATTAAAATGACAGACTCTTGCAATGTGCATGCGTCAAGAGTTCCCTTTATTTCTTGCAAGTAGGTACCGGTTTCTCATATAGCTGCCGGATCTTATTTGAAGCAGGTTATCCGTATAATTTATTCTTGATCATCTTCCACTATTTAGTATTCTGTGCTGTTACATCTTTTTGTGTGTCAGAGCCATCCAATCGGGCTCGAGTCTCTTTATGAAGCCATTGCGGATATGTCGTAAAATTGTATGCCCAGTAATTTGTATAATCACGCCGTGTCGTTAGGGCACCGGCAGGGATGGGATTTGGGAGTGCATGCATTAAACATTTTCCTTCCTGATCAACATATCGTTTCGCATGGTAACGATGTAAACGACCCATTTCGCTCCTGATATATTTACCCAGTGTTTTTCTGCATTTTATTTGTATGCGAATATTCTTATCATGTTTATAGACAGATAGATTTACAGTTACACAACCTCCTCAATCCTCTACCAAGTTTACCAAGAAAGTTCGGGTTATCGAGTATTTTCAATAAAAAAATTAATATTATTTGCTATATAATGGCTTAGCTAAGAAAACATGTCAGTGTCCTCAAAGCCATGTTGGTGTCACGTCACCAGGTGGCACAGCCTTGTATTCTATTGTCCATTATGCTCCTTAGACTTTAGTCTAATTTCTTTGATTCTGAAACAGAGACGTGATAGTTATTTGGATGAATACGATTTGAGACAAATATCTACTGATGAAATATCGATACATCTTTTTGTGTGTCAGAGCCATCCAATCGGGCTCGAGTCTCTTTATGAAGCCATTGCGGATATGTCGTAAAATTGTATGCCCAGTAATTTGTATAATCACGCCGTGTCGTTAGGGCACCGGCAGGGATGGGATTTGGGAGTGCATGCATTAAACATTTTCCTTCCTGATCAACATATCGTTTCGCATGGTAACGATGTAAACGACCCATTTCGCTCCTGATATATTTACCCAGTGTTTTTCTGCATTTTATTTGTATGCGAATATTCTTATCATGTTTATAGACAGATAGATTTACAGTTACACAACCTCCTCAATCCTCTACCAAGTTTACCAAGAAAGTTCGGGTTATCGAGTATTTTCAATAAAAAAATTAATATTATTTGCTATATAATGGCTTAGCTAAGAAAACATGTCAGTGTCCTCAAAGCCATGTTGGTGTCACGTCACCAGGTGGCACAGCCTTGTATTCTATTGTCCATTATGCTCCTTAGACTTTAGTCTAATTTCTTTGATTCTGAAACAGAGACGTGATAGTTATTTGGATGAATACGATTTGAGACAAATATCTACTGATGAAATATCGATACATAGGAAATGATGAGCCGAGCGAAGCTGGGATTTCATCTAGCTTTTAATTAATACAGTAGCTCTCTCTAAATCGAGTGGACGTATTCACTAGTTTTATTTTAGAATTAATCTTTTTAAACAGCTTCTTGCCTCCCACGATAACGATAAAAACACGCTGCAATCAAACAATTAAGGTAAACAACAACAGACTAAAATTAATTTAGATTAACCATTTTGTGTTAACAATCGCCAGGAAGTCTACATGTTTGGAAAAATAAATCTCGTTTAATAAATTTTAGGTACTAATAATCCATATTGTACCTACTACTAACGTTTAGAGACCAAAGAAACAAAATGTTGGCTCATTATTTTAACAACAGATTCGACCTCCACACATCCCTGTAAACACTAGCTGCAAATAATTAGTTCAATTATTCCTCTGTGTACAAAGAATAATTTTATTTTTTGTTCCACCTAATGGCAGTTCAATGCCACATTAAATTGATACGAATAATAAAATAAATATGTACCAAATAACCATCATAACATTGTATCTCATTGTATGGCACTCTCGTCTTTCTATTTTTATACGGGATGTCCCAAAAATGACACGTCACAGTGACACCGGAGATAGACCTGCCCAAAAGGCATCGAACCAACCTAACATGACCTCAGTAAAAGTTGCACGGTTTTTGAGATATGGCCAATTTAAACTAGAGCAGGTCTACCTCCAGTGTCACTGTGACGTGTCATATTTGGGATACGCTGTATGTACTTCTATACACACACACACACACACAGTTATTGCAAACAGTTCTTGTCTTCTCTTAATTACATTATAATAACGTTTTAGTATGGATCAGAATAAATATCACTTTTCCATATTTCGACATACCTTTTCTAGCAAATGTAATCTTAATAAGACAGATATTTTTATCCATTTCAGTTGGTCCGGTAAGAAACGTTCTTCGTAATTTCTAAAAAGAATAACCCTTTTCAGTTCCACAGGACTTTTCAAAAAGATCCATTTTTTACACGCTCAATAGTTTTTCATTTTCATTTCTTCAATGCATCCATGAACAATTACGAACAATTACGAACAATTACAGGGAGTTACTTAACTAGTTGAACATGAGCTGTAAGAGTATGACATGGCTAAATCATCATAAAGCAAGCATATACTTAAATAACTTATAAAAAAGATATAGCTATCTTTATACATAGCAAGTTATAATTCTTTATCATCCATATATTCATCTATGGAGTCATAAGTTGATTGTTAAGTTTTGTGTATTTTTTATTTTATTTTTACGACTGTCCGGTAGTTTGTTGTAAATAAGAATGCAACTATATTGTAGGCTATTTTAGAAGATTTCTAATTTTGGTGCGGGAAGAACAAATTTGTTCTTTCGACGTTAATTTTCTTCTTACTCGAAAAAAAAATCTTATTTTTGTATACAAATAGACCAATTTTTCTCTCTCTGGTACATAATCAGACATCTATTGTATGCCTTGTACATAAACTGACACCTGTACCCCAGAGGTGTAGGCAAAGACCAGGACTAAGATTCTGTTAATGCATTGTAGGACAAAGACAACTGCATGAACATGGCGATTTAGTTTCATTGCCGCTTCAAGTCTACGCGCGCACACCTATCAAACAATCTACGCATCGATGGTATGAAAAAACACGTCACATGATCTGACCGTGTAACTGTCATCCTACTATAATGTACAAACAGAATTGAAGCCCAGAAACAGCCGTTCTCTCTTGTATTCTTTAAATTTGTTACGTTAAATTGGTGTTGGTGACCCCCGATATTATATTAAACAAAACGGAAACATTCTCACGCCGCCGCGGCGTGTTACAATAAACAAACACATTTCTAACAAACGTGTTTCAGTAAAATATCCTGCCTCGGCCGACGAACCCACTGTGCTCGTTTTTGTTTAAAATATCAAGTCAAAACAACCAATATTTGTGGTTGATTGATTTGTTTTAATCTGGATAAGGTATCGCGAGGAAATGTGTGTTCTCTTCGTTTCAAGCATAACGTGCACCATCTCTATAAACATTATTAACTTTATTCCAGATACACTTACTTGATTTTTTGTCGGAAGAGTCTGATTAAGTTTCGCTCTTATTTGCAGAAGTTAATAATTTGTAGTGCTTACGAAAGTTTTAGCTAGTAAATATTTTAGATGTATTATAAAACCTAGCTATTAAAGCCGCGTAATAAAAGCCTTAGCTATTTCATATTTTCTATATTTCCAACTATAAAAACTAGGGGAATTTATACAAACTGCAAAAAAATATTCTTTGTGCTAACATAGGTTAGGTACAGTCGACAGCACATCATCAAAATCAAACACCGACCAGGTATAAAATTAACACTTACATCTAAAAACTGTTACATGATGTGCATATATATATAATAAATTACCTGACATGTATAAAGAAAAACCACTGGGCACTTTTAAAATCCTTATTTTTAGGCATCTCATAGAAAACTGTTTTTATTCCGTAAAGGCATATTTAGACTATAAGTCATAAGGATGTTCCTACATAGGCTGTGATTACAGATTTAAGAATACCTAGTTGTTAAAAAAAAAAATGATACTAGTTTCAGCAATTATATGTGTATACACCTGAAAAGGTAGAACTGGTGACCTAAATATGAGCAACTAGAACTGCAAATTGTAACCCATGTTTCAACACAATAAATTCATTTCATTTCAACATAAGCATTTACATACAGGCACATAAATTGCTTCTGGCCCCACACTAGGATAATGCGAACACTGTCAGTCAGCCGTGGTACGGTTTATAAGAATATACTATACCTAATAAAATACATAATAGACTTACTTATATCATTAGCCATAACCGCGATTTGGCAGAGCATAAACAGAAGTACGAGTACAACTGCGATGTCGTAGCGGAAAACAAGAGCTAGCTCGAGTGGAGAATGCAAGTCTTGTGTAAGAAAATAATAATAAAAAACGGCGACCTCTGTGGCGCAGCGGTTAGCGCATCTGCCTATCATGCGTGAGGTCTCTTATTCGAATCCCGGCTGGGGACAAAAAACCCCAGGTCTTGGATGTTATATGTTTTTATGATGTCGCTGTGTCTGGTTCCCACGACGCAGGGTATCCTAGTGTGGGGCCAGAAGCAATGTATGAGCCTGTATGTCAATGATTGTGTTTTATGTTTAAAAAAATAATTACTGTAATGCAAGTGAGTTTACACGTAGGACACAGTTTTTTTTGCCATAAAGTCAGACGACTAAAAGCTTAGATTTCACGCTATAATGAAAACGAATCAAACACTCATATCAATTCAATTTTTTTCTAAAGCACCCCAAGGATTCTATGAATGACAGGTTTGTAAAGACGGCAAGCAAATATTTTATTATCTATCGCTCTGACAATGTCTGACTCTCTGACAATCTCGCTCTGACTCCTCATTAGGAAGAAACCTTTGGATTGCTGGAAAATATACCGAATTAACCTAATTAACCTGTGCATAAAAACTCTAAAACTAGAGTTGTAATAAAATAAATTCAGGTACATTAATTATCTCGGAATCGCTCGTAGCCTGGGCTGCCTGAGTGATCTTGAACGATCACTAAGGTTAAGCAACATACGGCGCGTTCAGTCTATGGATGGGTCACCGTCCGATGGGATTCCGTGCTTCGCAAGGTACGTTAAGCAGTTGGTGCCGGCTGCCGTCGATAGATGGCAGTCGTTAAGCCAAGTCAGAGGCCTTTAGGGGCGGCTTGAAAACTTCTGACAGTAAGACCAGCCACTAGTCTTACAAGCCTCCACCAATCCGGACTTGGCCCCCGTGGTGGAGTATGGCCTATACCTTCCTCAGGGAAGAGACCCGTGCCCCTCGGTGGGGACATAATGGATTGATGATGAAATTAATTATCTCAGCGCAAAAAATACGCTATGATCTAGATTTAGACTATGAAGAAAAAATTGCCAAAAAAATTAATCGAATTCATTTTGTCGCCAAGAATCATACTTAGCACAGGGTTGTGTTTTCCACGCCACACCTGCTCACCAAATATGGACTTGTAAGATGGCCTTTTGTGCCCTAGTGTGACGTGACTGCTGACAGGTAAACCTGATAGCGCTATCGGTGTATTGTTTCGAACTTGACCTCGGCGCGGTGAGTCACACGTGCGCGCGCGCCGCGCGCCGCGCAGTCTGCTTGCAGCGTTACATAACACCAGCACTGATGCTTGCATTTACTGTGCAAATTGCAAAAGTATCACATGAGTATATAGATTGCGAACACTTCGTTGCGCAACCGGGAGAAAGATTTATACAGGGTGATAACTAGGTAAAGGTATAAAATTGGAAGCGATTGTAAAAGAAACGAGCCTACAGTGATGATCTTATTGTTTTGGTTAATTTATTATTATCTATGTACGACCACAAAAGCTACCCTTAAATATTTATCTGATTCTATGTTTAGTGTTTGTTGTTATAGCGGCAACAGAAACATCATATGTGAAAATTGTGAAAAATTCAACTCTCTAACAATAACGATTCATGCGATACCTACAGCTTAGTGACTGACCGGCAGACATACAGTAGAGTCTTAGAGCCCTTACCCTTTGGGATACGAAACCCTGAAAATATGGACGGATTCAGTACCTCCTCCAACCCGTTTTGAAGACGGTTAATTTAGTTAACTAACGTATGTTATATTGTAAAATTAGCGTACGTAGATTTCCTGAGCTTTACAGTACTCAAGGTGTCACCATCACCTCTCCTTTTAAGTAGATAATCGAAGCGTAAGGGAAATGGTACGAGGGGTTTTATTTACGTGGAAGAAGAAAAAAAAACATTTATTTAACGTCACATAGACATACATAATTATGAGTATACAGAGGAAGTAAATATAGAAAAATAAGGCTCATATACGACGCACATAGTATACTCATAAAAATAGAAGAAATGTGAAGCTACAAACAGTGACAAAAATACAGCCTAAGAGTACAGTAGATGTATGATGTATGTCGATGCAGCGAAAAAAAAGCCTTTTGGCCAGTAAACATGGGCCCAGTAGCTGGCACCAGTGTAACTGGTAAGGCGCTGCTGGTCCGGCACTGCACAATATCACGCCATACTTTGGTGTCCTCAACTTTGTTGTGCATGCCGAACTCCTACTCTTATGCGTTTTTTCTTGTGTCGTTTTAAGTTTTCGTACTTGTATTGTTTGATTTTGTATTTCAGAATGTATGTGTGTGTAAGAAGTTCAAATAAATTGTTTATCTATCTATCTAATATTTGTTTAGTTTATTGTCTACCGGATCCGTGTACTTACTATATGTCGCCATCGGGCTGTGGGTGCACACTCGCCATTACTAATCCTATGGACCTCTCTAGATTTTACCCATTAATTATTATTTTATATGTATCTATAATGATAATATAGAATATAGATGACCGATGATGAATATAGGTGCCGGCTGCCGTTGATAGATGGCAGTCGTTAAGCCAAGTCAGAGGCCTTAGGCCGGCTTGAAACCGTCTGACAGTAAGACCAGCCACTAGTCTTACAAGCCTCCACCAATCCGGACTTGGCCCCTGTGGTGGAGTATTCGTCAGGGGAGAGACCCGTGCCGCTCGGTAGGGGCATAATGGGTTGATGATGATGATGATGGTACATAATATAGAATGCAATGTATGTAAATGTTTAAAAAATAAAAAACGATAACAAGGCACGAAACCGTCTTAAATAAATAATAATGTTGTTGGTTACAATTGGGAAGCGCTGATGTCGATAACACGGTTATTATTAGTCTATGTAAATGATTTACCGTTTTTGGTACAAAAAATGTGTGAGATAGTGCTATATGCTGATGACACGTCACTTGTTTTTAAAATAAAGAGACAGGAAAATAATCTTGACGAAGCAAATAATGCTCTCTCGCACGTTCTAGATTGGTTTACAATAAATAATCTATTGTTAAATTCAAAAAAGACAAAATGTATGAAATTTGCCCTGCCTAACGTAAAATTAGTTGAAAACAACATTGTAATTGAAAATGATAAACTAGAATTTGTTGAAGATACTGTATTTTTCGGCATCACAATCGATGCCAAACTACAATGGGGTTCACATATTATAAAATTGGCACATTATAGACTAAGCTCCGCAGCATATGCCGTGAAAAGAATTCGAGAACTTACTGACGTTGCAACTGCTAGGCTTGTTTATTTTAGTTACTTCCATAGTATTATGTCCTATGGTATAATACTATGGGGCCGGGCAGCAGACATTGAGACTATCTTCATCTTGCAGAAGAGAGCGATCCGATTTATTTACAAGCTAGGTAGTAGGGACTCGCTAAGAGATTTTTTCAAAGAAACTATCATCTTAACAGTTGCAAGCCAATACATTTATGAAAATATTATGTACGTTCGGAAAAATATTAAGGACTTCGAAACTCTTGGTAGCCATCATAACGTTAATACTAGGAATAAACATAAATTGTCATTTCCACGATTTAGACTTGCAAAAGTTAATACTTCCTTTATGGGGCACTGTATAAGGTTCTACAACAAGATACCCCAAGATATATTAGAGTTACCCCCAACGCGATTTAAAAATTGTGTTAAGCACACTCTTTGCAAAAAAGCTTATTATAAAATCAACGATTATTTAGAAGACAAGGACGTATGGCATTAAATAGTAGTTTAATATTAAATTAAATCAGAGGATAAATGTGTCTAGTGTTCAACACATCCAATATATTATTTTGTATGTTTTATTTGTATTAGCTTTAAGGTGATTTGAGAAAAGATGGTCAGAGTGGAGTTTTTTTTTCGCTGCCTTTTTCTCCACTACAGACGGCCCCAAGGCAGCGGCTAACGTTATACATAACTGTATGTACATTGACATTCAACAAGCAGAATGTAAATTTTTTACGTTGAAATAAATTCTTGATTCTATTACCTAGTACAGGCATCAGAGCATATCAAATAAAATTATAGCAAACTATAATGCCTTAAGTGCTATGTTGTTTATTTAATTTAATAAGCAGTTGCTTTTATATTGATATTGTTGTAAAATTACTTGGTGTTGGGTACAAATATTTTTCTATTTTAATTTTTTCGTCTTTTTTTTATTACGTTCCACTGAAGGGCTTGGAGAGAATGTGATGTGATTCAAACTCCCGTTTATATGCAAAAATTTATTTACCCCACTGTCAACACACACTCGACGTAAACCTTCGATGTTTTAAAAATATAATTAAATTTCCTAAAAGTATTTCAAAATTTGAAATTATGTCGCCCATTTCTAGGTTTCATTTGACATCCATTCCTACTTCACCATCTGACGAGAACTTGAACTGACAACTTTTTACTTGTACATTATATTTTATTTTGTTTCCTTATAGTTTTATCACTTATCATTGAAATAAAACTAGAGTTCTTGGAAGTCGTAAACAATTTATCAGAACCTCGCAAGGTCACTTCACTATATTTTCTTTTGCCGTTAGAGAGTGGTATTGCCAATAAATTTTACAAAATGTAAATAACTTACAAATACATATACACACATAACCTCATGTCTGTATCTCAGAGGGGTAGGCAGAGACCAGGGACTGCCACCTGCTACGATCCTGAATTCCTGACAAATCACTTTCGCTTCATCGACATTCAGAAATATTTTTCCATTTACATTTTATTTTAATACTTTTAAGCCTTAGTAATTTCTATATGTAACAGATGAAATTGCAATAAATGAAACTGATCTATGTTAACTGCGCCGACGACGATCAAGACAGTGGTCGTAAGTTTGACTCCTTCTGGAGTCCGCCGCACAAACAGCTTAAGTGTTTTCCATATTTTCGATATCCTTGCCTGGTTACCATCGCACAAGGAATGCTAATTTGGGACAGCACAAAGGTTGTGTTGTGTGGCAATTATAATTATGTTAATATCTTGCATTAGAGAAATTGATATTGTAATTCTGTATTCGAAATTGTGTTCCAAAAACATGAGAAATTACCTAATGAACTCATTCATCACCTTGTCACCAAACTAGGATTAAGCAACATTAAAATTTGCGTATTATGTAACTTTTAGCAAAGTTTAATCAGCGCGACTAAAACATCGTAGATTTAGTACCTGGCGGCAAATTTGGCATTTGTATTAATAATAATGAAATTTAATGTGACTTGTAATGAATATTACGAATAAAGTATGTCTATGTCTATGTCTATGTCTAATAATGGTATTATGACGTTTTAATTACACAAATAAAATTGAATTATAAATTTGCGTATGAAAACATTCCTAATAGAACGTGAGATTATTTTTATTTAACAACATGTCATCAAAATTTAAGTGCGAATAAATTTAATAAACATAAAAATTCTTCTCTACCTTTTTTATTTATTTTATACTTTAACTTTTGTCAACTCCGCTCAAGGTCTTTATTCAATCATGTTGATGTAAGCGGAGGCTTAACGTTATCTTTGCCAGACAAGTCAAGGACTTTCAAGGGCTGGCTCGTGGGCATGACATAACACCAGATAGCCGCGGCTTGAGTACCTATTGACTAGACAGACTACAAATAAAATAGCCTAGAACAATTGCTTCCTACAAAGTGTCGCTCAAACACGGCATCACATCTCTGCCTCGATTATGTTAGTGCATAGTTCACTTACAGTTTAGTACGGTTCAGACTTAGGTTGTGGGTTTGATTCCCACTGGGGGCTGCTGTACATCTGTACAAATGACCTCAGTCTGGGTGTTTCCACAGGGTATCCTAGTTTGGGACCAGGTCAAGTGATTGTGTTGTGTGGAAGTTATTATTATTATATGTATAATGTAATAATAATAACTTCCACACTCAAGTGCTCAAGTTAATCATTCTATGGTTGCTCGAGTCTGAGAATTTAAACTTTGATTGAGTTATATAATATTACAGAGAAATATTACGATGAAATTACTCTTGTGAGTATCATTAGATTAATTTCATAAATGAGTTTAAAATTATACCATAGGCTTTTATTTCCGTGGTGCTATTGTCTTTGCACCGTTTTACTGCGCAATATTGAAACATATGAAACAAACATACAAACACAACAAATATTCAGCATTTTGGGCAATTTCAAAAATATTTTATTACAATTCCATCACCTTGAGGTCATCCACTGAACTGTCACTCCGTGACGGTCTGACGGTGAAATCGCCTGGATATTTCACTATAGAGCGTGAGGTCAGCGGTTAGCTCCAGTTAAACATCTACAGTTCTTACTATCAGTGGCGACAGATAAGTTCCTGACAAGTCCAAAGATAAAGATTACACACATAAGCGGCGTAGGATCCGTCGCCACGTGTGGCCTTCGGGACAATGATAATTAAATACAATCGCACCTCTACCAGTGTTGCCCGATGAGGCGATTTATCGCCATTTGGGTTATCTTGAAAGGTGAATTAGAGGTAGTTTCCTCAAATTGTGTCTCTTCTTATCGATTTTTTGCGTTTTTTGTTTGATTGACGTGGCGTTTTAAGAGTTCAATGAATATTTAAAGCGAGGACTGACTGACTGACTATAATATTATACTTTAACGAGGTATTTTAATATGAATTGAGGAAACATTATTAACTTTATTCCGGATACACCTACTAGACTTTTTGTCGGAAATTTTCAACCGGATCATTCATGGTGAGCAGATACGAGATCGCGTCCTCGGTTGCTCATATAAGAAATATAGGAAAATAAAGGAAAACATATTTGACAAAACTGCAAGCTCCTTTTATTAACCAATTAAAAAAAGACGGTATTATGGTAAAAATGAAGTAAGCGATTTTCGGTCTCCTGTTTTTCGACATTTCGGCGATATTGGCCAGTCAACATCTGGCAACACTGGCCACTACACGTGTGCGCCTGCATTGTGCACATAGCGCTGTGAGCACACTACATTGCGCTGCTAAATGGCCCTGAAAGTTTCATTGCGCAGCTTGTGTTTACACACTTTATCTGCCTGTGTCACTGGGGAGCTACCATGGACATTTACTGATGTTCAAACAACATAATTCTAGCTACATATCTACACTACATTTCTGTGAAGGCAAACTTTCTCTTTCATTCCTGCAACTCCTAGGGGAGCATAATGCCACAATCACATATTTTCACTTCTAACGGTGGGTTCTGGGCAGATTCTAATTCAATACAGTTTTTGTTGGACGACTTGTTCTTTGTATTGGGTGTCGCCTACCCAATATTTATATACATATACACCTTGTATTACCTCGTAGGTTCATTGGCTCCACACTTATTGATTTCTCTTTGATGTGGGCTAGGCTGACTAAGCTGGCAGGATGGTTTGTGCTGGGTAAGACCACTCCATCTAAACAATGTCCCAGGCACAGCTTTCGGGGGGTCCCTTCACCCATCTAGTGCGAGTGAATCATCTCATTACGTAGATTCAAAGGCCCAAGCTTACCATAACGCACTATGTGAATAATACGAGCGTTACCGAGAAGTTACCTAAACCTTCATAATCCAGTCTGATCCATCCAAACGTCCACTTTCGTCACATTCTCATACTTTGACACATCAGAAACTGTCTGCAAGGCATGTCACTTTAATAATAATAATAATTTAATATCTAATTAATTCATCAATTTTGCTATGCTGTTGTATCTACAGTAAAATTACACAGTACAATATTTTTATATAATACCATCTACATATATGACTGTAATAATATTTTTTTTTTTAAATAACCTGCCAGTCACTAGAACTGAGCCCAATAATAATCCCACTACGACATAAAGGGTGTAAAATGTAAAGGGTTATGCTACTTAATAATATACCTAATCGTGTGCTGTACAAAGCTTTCAATCAGTGTGTCCTACCTGTTATGACCTACGGAGCCGAGACATGGACACTCACGAAAGGGTTGGTCCACCAGTTTAAAGTCGCTCAGCGAGCTATGGAGAGAGCTATATGCTCGGAGTTTCTCTGAAGGATAGGATTCGTAACGAATACATCCGACAGAGAACCAAAGTTATCGACATAGCTCAGAGAATTAGCAAGCTGAAGTGGCAGTGGGCTGGCCATATTTCGCGAAGAACCGACAACCGCTGGGGTAAACGTGTTCTTGAGTGGAGACCGCGACTCGGCAAACGTAGTGTAGGACGCCCTCTAACCAGCTGGGATGACGATCTGCGAAGGACTGCAGGCAGATGCTGGATGAGGCAAGCTGAAGACAGGGCGCTATGGCGCTCATTAGGGGAGGGCTATGTCCAGCAGTGGACTAATATAGCCTGATGATGATGATGATGTGCTGTACAACTCCATCTGAACTCCAATAAACAGACAAATTCACAAGAATAGAAGGAATCACGATACAATATGATTAGCATGTACAAAGTTGTCAGTTCATGATCTCGCCAAACGGTGAAGTGGGAACGGATGTGAAATTAGAGCTAGAAAATGATTTAAAATATATACATAATGAAAATAAATATTAAAAATGCTGTAAAAAGTTATTACCAGTACAAAATAATATCTATAGCAACCGGAAAGCCATCACCAACTCGCCAAATAGGTTTCACACAACACGCTTACCCCGGTCCCAAACTAGGATACCCTATGGTAACCAGGCAAAGACATCACAAACACCAAAAACTATTATACCCACACTGAGACCTTTTCTACAAAATAATCAAGTACGCGGACTCAAGCCGAGAATCGAGCCCACGACTTCTGTTTTTGCAGTCAAGTGTGGTAACCCTTAGACCAACGATGCAGCCTAAGTCAGTCTGGACTGGAGGCGCGGCGTGGGTGTACCGGTAACAATGTTTTGGCTGTAGGTATGTACCTAAAGTTTGCATGTGTGCTAATGGCTCCACGTGGGACCTTGAACTGTTACGTGATTCGAAAATAGAGGTGGAACACGTAGAATGTTCACTGGGGAGCATCTCCTCTCATTAATTCTCATCCCACCGTATTATAGGCCATTTGACAGTTTTGTGAAAGTCTACTCAGATTTTTGTTGGTCTTCATTGAGTGCTCGAAGAGTGGTAATTTTAAATTCTTTCGTGTATTTTTCTAAAGAAAAGCAAACAAAATTATTCAGCTGCCAAAACGCTATCTTGGGCAAAATGGCGTCGCACAGCAATCGTGACGTCACTGCTCAGTAAACAAAACGAATGAACATAAGAACGACATGAATGACAGATGTAATATTTACTGAACTGTGAAACATAATTTAATATTCGGCCAATCCAAGCCGTTTTCGATATAATGGCTGCAGATACAGAATTTCATCCTGGATTTTTGGGATATTAGAATATTCTATCTATCTTGAAAAGGACTATTGAAAACCGTTGTTTTAGTGAGACAATCAGCCCAAATAAAATTCCTCAGATAAAAAAACATTATCTTTTAAACATTGCTATACTACAAAGTAAAAAACGCCAACCAAGACTTGCAATTAATGAACAGAACAACTCTAACCCCCTTATTCATAATAGTCTGCTAACTTAAAGCATGGCTAATTCTCGCTCTGTCTTCTTCTATTGACCTAGGTTAGAATGAAAAATAACACTTTTTAGCAGCTGTTTTAAGTTAGCGGACCATTATGAATAATTGGGTTAGTATTTCATAAATTGCTCTTATTGATGTGTTTTTTTTTTTGTAGGAAGCACGTATTGTAATTTTGTAACGTTGTCTTGTACGACTTATTCACTGTCTAAATGCGGACTAATTGAGAAAGTGACAAGTTTAAATATAAGTGTAAAAAGTACGTCTTTAAATAATTTATTTAAAAAAGCGACCTCTGTTATTTCCATAGTCAAACAGGTAGGTAAATACGGGTGTCCCTCATACAAGTGAACCATCCGTCTTCTGTTTGTTAGACTTTCGTTGGTGTATTTAGCCACTGTCCTCGATGAGCTAAAGACACTAGTGCTGTAATCGACAGTAATGATGCGCATCACTCAACAAATACCACGAGCTTTCGTTGGCGAAGTAAACAGACTGCGCGGTAGTTTAGACTAATATAACTTTGTTGTGCAGTCAATAGAGAGCTTAGGGGTGTGCAAGCGAAACAAGATGTAAAGATTTATTTTTATATTGATAAATATTTGTGCCACAAATAAGCTACCGCTACAGCGCAGTGGTTAGCGCATCTGCCTACCATGCACACCATCAACACCTAAAGAATCTCCAGGTTTTCAATGTTTACACGTTTGGGTGTCGCTGTTTCTGGTTCAATGACACAGGTTATCCTAGTGTGGGCCCAGAAGCAATGTATGTGCCTGCTTGATTATGACAGGTTTTCATAAGCTAGCAGTGCCCACGACAACTTTCGCGTCACGGATTAGTCTATAAAGCCTATCGGGCTTATTCAATCTTTCTCGATTCGAACAACAGCACTTATTGAGGCTTAGGTCGGTCTTAAGATAAATTTTAACTAAATTATGATTCATGAAGTCAAATCTCCACGTTCGAGCCCTCGGGAACTAAAGTCTCGGTAAATGTACCTTAAAACTATTTCTTTAAGCAGTGCACTCTACACGCTAGTGAATGAATGTCAAACACAACAGCTGTGTCTGTCAGTGTTGCCAGATGAATAATTGCAATTGAACGTACTTTTCTTTATCTTAGGAGATTTATTTTCAATTTTGCATCGTGTTTTAAGTTATTTCAATTTAACTTTGAGTTTTATTAAACCTTCCAAATCTTCGTCAATCTGTTTCAGAGATTTACAAAATCTAATCGTTTCAGAGTTTCTGAGACAGGTGAGACTACATAAGAATGAACGAATGCGTAATAAGATGTTTAAAAAAACACAGCAGCGTTTTAGCTCGAACTTTTATAAATCGAGAAAATTTAAAACGCCCATTAAGGTTAAATAGAGTTTTACTCAAAGGGACTGTAATAGAGGTATTACTTCTCTTTTTAATAAATAAGATCGCATGTCTAGTAGCCTACCCTAATACATTGGTTGTAAACACCGGTGAAAGTTTTAGAATTTGAATCGGTTAAGTAGGTACCTTCGGAGATTACCCGCTACACACAAACTTACAAAGTTTTCCTCTTTATAATATTAGTATCGAAGTACAAATACATCTTATCTTAATAATAAAAGTCACGAGCTTTCCAGATTTTTTCTTTGGCTCTCTTCTTCTCTCTATTTTGATAAGTTTTAATTAGAATTAAAACTTATCATCATCAACCCAATATGTCCCCACTGAGAGGCACGAGTCCCTTCCCTGAGGAAGGCATAGGCCACACCCCACCACGGGGGCCAAGTCCGGATTAGTGGAGGCTTGTAAGACTAGTGGCTGGTCATACTGTCAGAAGGTTTCAAGCCGCCCTATAAATGCCTCTGACTTGGCTTAACGACTGCCATCCAGCCGGCACCAACTTATGTTAAATCACACTATAATAATAATAATAATATAATAATAATATTATAAACGTGAAAGTTTGTGTGTGTGTTTATATGTTTGTCAGTCTTTAGCGCTGAAACGGCTGTACGGATTTTAATAAAATTTGGTATGGAGTTAGCCGATACCCTGGATTAAAACATAGGCTACGTTTTACCGCGGGGAAATATCTTATTCCTACGGAAAAATCGATGAACCGCGGGTAACACCGCGGGGCACAGCTAGTATTATTATATTTATTTAGTGCCCGCGTTATGCTCGTGAACGGGTGTTGTCTGTATATTTTCGAATTTTTATGTTTTCGTAAGACTATTGCATAATGTTTTAGCCTGAAAAGTTGTTAATTGCACTCACTGTTAGATACTTACACATATCAACGAATATACTAACCGGGCGATATCTCTGAGACCAGCGTATACAATAGCCGATTCTTTTATAGCCTTGGTAAGTATGCAGGTTTCCACACAATGTTATCCCTCACAATTAACATAGATGTAGAGCCACTTCACTAATGGATGGTGATGCGGGTCTGTTGTAAAAAGCACATTTGAATTTGACTCTAAAAACTAGGTATATTTTGGTGTTTTATTGCTTGAGCAGTTCCTTGCCTGTTCTTGGGCATTAAGGCAGCGTGGGCAGGTGATATGTCGTCAGGTTAAGTTATGGACAAATGTTTCGTGCCCACGCGCCGTACGGCGGACGCTCGCTAACAAAACTCTTTGTCTCCTATTATTAATCTCCTATTATTAATTTATTCCGGATACACTCACTCACTTTTTTGTCGGAAGAGTCCGACCAGGTTTTGCTCTGCGGGCTCGATTTTGTTACTGCCTTATAGTACGATGACAGATACACGGTCGGGTCAAGTGACGTGGTTTTTCGCCTAAATTGTTCGATATGCTTGCGCGCATAGACTTGAAGCGGCAATGAAACTAAATCGCCATGTTCGTACAGTTGTCATTGTACTACAATGCATTAAAAGAATTTAGGTCCGAGTCATTACGAAAGTAATAAATAAAATAAATAAACTCACGCCCGTTATCCCCGAAGGGGTAGGCAGAGGCACCAGTCTCTAGAACTGGACCCACGTTTTGCCGAGTTTATTAGGTCCCAAACGTGACAAGTGGCAAGCCTGTCTGTCATTACGAAAGTTTTAGTTAAAAATAATATCCTACTTGTCTTATTATTATGTCTGTAAGAACATGGGGTCAGGAATATAGGTAAAGCAAAAAAAAAAATGTAAAAAAATTTTTAATGCCACCAACAACAAGGGGCTTGAAAAAAAATTTATTATACATTTTTTTTTTCTTGTAGGTATCTTATCGAGGTAGCAATTTATAGTCTCATTGGCACTTTCTATGCAACTAATGAAATGCGAATCAGTAACGAATCGATTCTGCTATAAATCAATCAATCATATATTGTTATGTCATGAGAATGTTACAGCTGGTAAATATAATTTGTTAAGGTTACCTACCTTGACACCCTGTAAGGGCACTACAATACTTAGCTTGTAGCAAAAGGTATAGTACCCAGCGCGTGCAATCAGACTGCCAACTCACGCCAAATACAATGGATCTCGATTCTGTTAGTGCATTATAGTTTAATTACAGTTACATGCTCGGCTCACGTGACATATTTTTCAATTCCATTGACGCACAGAATTACGAATACGCGTGCGTTGATTTGAAGCGTCAATGAAATGAAATCGACGCAGTCATGCAGCTGTTACAATGCATCAGCGGAATGTAGGCCCCGATAGGTAGTTTTCGTCCAAACTTGGAGGCATTTGTACAAACAGGTTTTATTTATTTTATAATTTCGCTGGTCGTTCACGAAAAAAGGCTATTAAGATGTTTGTAAAATTGAACATGACGTCATAACATATTTCCCTGTTCAACAGAGGGGAACGCCAATTCCAACTAAACACGCTATCAATATATGGCGGGATTTCATATCCCAAATTGGGGCGCTTGCCACCCTGCCTACCCCTTAACTGGCTGCGAGGCGAGGGTGCGATATTTACATGCTTTAATAGCAAACGGTGATATTCAAATGTTGACGACCTCTGTGGCGCAGCGGTTAGGGCATCAGCCTGTCATGCGATAGGTCCCGGGTTGGAATCCCGGCTGGGGACAAAAAAAACCCAGGTCTTGGATGTTTACAGAAATCAGAAATCAAAAATTTATTTCAACGTAAAGAATTTACATTCTGTTTGTTGAATGTCAATGTACATACAGTTATGTATAATGTTAGCCGCTGCCTTGGGGCCGTCTGTAGTGGAGAAACAGGCAGCGAAAAAAAACTCCACTCTGACCATCTTTTCTCCAATCACCTTAAAGCTAATACAAATTAGGTATGAGTGTTCATGTTTGTGACGTCGCTGTTGCTGGCTCCCCCGACACAGGGTATCCTAGTGTGGGGCCAGAAGCAATGTATGTGCCTTCATCTTAATGTTTGTTTATGTTTTTTTTTTTATTCCAATTCCAACATCGCTTTTGTACTCAAGCTCGCTTTACCGGGTCGTCGGAGATGCGGCTATGAGACAAGTTCCTTTATGACGTCTTTAAAATAAATATAACACTACCAATAAACTTCCGATATCCCAAAAATAACCGGCACAGTTGTTTATTTTTTCTGGCTATAAGTTTACTATAGACATCGACACGTACGCTTCAATCGAATCTATTCTCTGAAATGAAACATAAAAGTACAATAATACCAATTCTGTGGCGCAGCGGTCAACGCATCTGTCTACCATGCGAGAGGTTCCGGGTTCGAATCCCGGCAAAAAACCCCCATGTCTTGGATCTTTACATGTTTATGATGTCGCTGTTTCTGGTTCCCACGACGCAGGGTATCCTAGTGTGGGGCCTGAAGCAATGTATGTGCCTGTATGTTCTGTTATTTACCAAAAGCTTACAAGTTGACATAAGCATTACATAAACTC
This sequence comes from Yponomeuta plumbellus, assembly GCA_947310845.1. Classification (NCBI taxonomy): domain Eukaryota; kingdom Metazoa; phylum Arthropoda; class Insecta; order Lepidoptera; family Yponomeutidae; genus Yponomeuta; species Yponomeuta plumbellus. Next base: position 20,411,045 of record OX371208.1, on the reverse strand, counting down.
ACGCATTTATCCCTGAATGGGTAGACATAGGCTTTATTGGATCTTACAGTCTTGTGTCTCCTTCCGTAGCTAACAAATCCAAAACTTTCCAATCTCTTTTGGAAGTAGAGAAAAGCCGAGTTGAGTAGAGAAAACCCGTACTCAATGGGATCCATTAAAATACTCGTACCTACATAAATTCACGCCTTTACTGGAACGGTATAAAGAGCAGCATTTGTAGCCGGTCACCATCCTGACAAACCTATTTAGCTTTTCTTCGCAACAAATAACTAATACAATATTAACTAATATATTATTCTCTTTCTTCCGGATACACTTACTTTGATTCTTGTCGGAAGAGCCCGACCAGTTTTCTACATGTTTCCTTTATCAATGTAGATAGAGAAATAGATAGAGAATGGGAATCGAAACCACCACCTGTCTTGATGAGACCAACGAGGCAGAGGCTTGTACCTATCGAGCAAAAACGTCAAATTATGACGTTGTTGTATGGGGTTTAAATATTTATTTTAAATATCTATTTTATTCAGTTTTTAGTATTTATTGTTAAATAGGTCACAGAAATACACAATCTGTAAATTTCAACTGTCTAGCTATCACGGTTCATAAGATAGTGTCATACAGACAGACGGACAGTGAAGTCTTAGTAATAGGGCCCCTTACCCCTTTGAGCTACAGAATCATAAAAACGACGTATGTTTCTGTCTTTGAGGTCATTGATCCATTTTTATAGGGCAGTACAAATAACGTTTGCTCTCGGAACAAAAAATACGCTATCGCACCAAGCGTAAACGTATCGTACGGCGAGATCAATCGTTCCCTTTTAAAAATAGACCAATATAATGTATTCGACAGTTTGTTTGTTCGAATAGCGAGATCACTTTGATATGCCATGTTTACTGGAGCAAAGCCCGGTGTATTTCTGCTGGGTAGAAAACATTTGACTTTGTTTTTTTTACGCGAGCCACGTAAAGGCCTGGCCAAACCAAGGCGTCCAGGTCGCGTCCGCGGTGGCGTGCGCGGTGGCGATAACGCGCGTGCAAAAGTTGTTCACACTGTCGCGTTTGTTCTTGCGTTCACCAGGCTGTAGTCACGTCATTAACTACAATGCTCTCTGATACAGAAAGTGAAATTGAAGATGTTTTACTTTTGGCTGCTCTCATTGAACATAATATTAGTACTGACCACTTATTCCATGTCTCCTTCCTATTTCTTCCCATACCTGGTCCTCTTTTCTCGTATTCTTAGTATCAGACTGAGACGTATCATATAACAATGGGTATTTGTGAACCTCATTTATAATTACTTCCGGTTACATCACGAATACTTTAAAAACTAAAAAACACAGTTTTTTCCAACAAAAATAGCTGCGTGCAGCGTCCTAATGTAACAAGCGCGATCTGATCGCCACCGCTGCGTGCAGACGCAGCACCGGGACGCCGCGGCCAAACAGAGGACGCCTCGATGTGAACACGTCGCTACAAGTTCGTACGCAACAACTGATCGCTACCGCGCACGCCACCGCGGACGCGAGCTGGACGCGTTGGTTTGGCCAGGCCTTTAGGCATAATCGGTGAAAACACAGAACAACTCAGTTGCAACAACAACATTTGCAATGACTACAGACGGGCACAGCGAAACCGCGTGTCTCGTCATTTTAATTTATTTTATTAGGAAAACTTACACCTATAAAACATATACATTTCTACTGAAATAAAGACAAAAAGCCAATAAAAACTTTTCACTGGTAGTATTATTATTATTGTAGTAGGAAATGCCTGATACATAGGTAATAGAAAACCATATTAAACTCACTCAAAAAAAAATAGACAAATAGTCACGATACACATTTATGGTCACAAACATAATGCATGGTTTCTAGTGAACAATAAAAATTATATTAAGTGACGGTTAGTCAATCTAATGTGTCGCAGTAAAGTAGTTAAACAGAGAGTCAATTGAATCTCTAGACAGTCAATCAAAGATCGATATTCAATGAAGTCGCTAGCATTTTGATTTAAATAAAGCAGCGTCGAAAACGTTCAACTATCTAACTGACCGAAAGCCAGCATGTTGATTAATAATGTAAAACAAGATGGCGGTCACGACAACAGCTGATTACTTTTGGAGTCTTTCTTTTGGCAAACGTTGTGTAACGTTGGTTTGTTTTGTGAGTTCTGGTATGAACTAATTTGGCGTTGGACTGTATACGGTGATTGCAACAGAGTTAGGGCATGCTCGAACCCTCTTGGTGTGCCTCGTCACCGTACTGCCGCGTTTCGTGGTAGTTTTCGGTTTCAGGCCACCAAGTGTTGGAACGACATTCCTCCACCTATTAGGCAAATGAAATCAAGAAATAGCTTTAAAAACAGTTATAAAAAAGACCTTCTTGACTTACAAAAGCTGCTTCCTTAACTTCTGTTATTGCATAATACCAAATAAAGTCATAAATATACTTACATAAATTCATGTAAATTTAATGAGTTGACATCAATAAATAATTTTATAATTTTACATTTCATTAATATTTTCACAATCTATGTATCTACCTCAACTGACATTTCGTTAATAATATGCTATTTTATATAATCTTTTTACAATTTATGCAATTATTTTTCACTGACTTTAAATCAGCCGTCTACTTCGTTAACCTGAAGTTTGACTCGCGCTATACTATTACTTACCTTAACTTATCGTACTTGACTATTATCTTATATTTTATTTATTCAATATTATTTTCAACCCGTTCGACTTCGTACTATCTCTCCGAGCTCTGCACGCTGCCGTACGGGTACTGACGGAAGATCAGCGCTGTACGAGTACGAGTACCATATCTCCAGCTTATGCTGAGTCAGAGCCCTTTTGCATTTGCCACACCAACAGTGCTCACAGTGGATAAAGCATCGCTGTATGCCTTATTTCTTGATGTTTTTGTTTTGTTATACAGTTTCATTATGTTCTGTATGTGTTTTTTGCTTTTTCTACTACTGTATAACCTGTTTTGTATTGTTTTTATTGCATGTGTGTGTAAATGCAAATAAATCATTTATCTATCTATCTATCTATCCATCATATAAAAATATGATGTAAAGCAGTATTTTTGACAATTTTATTCAATTTTTTACAAGTGTTTTACATGTGTATAGCACATTTTTTTAACCACGCTAGAACCGCATCTCTATATCTATTTAATATATCTTCAGGATCTAATGAATAATAGAGTATGTTGGTGTGTACAGCACAGCGACTCCGCGAGCGACGCTGCCGATGCAACCAGTCGCCGCGCGCCGCCGCCGGCGCCGAAAGGTCACGCCCGCAGCGCGGAGCTGCGCACGCGTCGAGTGGCCCGCATTGCTCGTATTTGGTGTGCACTATCTATACGACCCCGGATTTAATGGTCCGAAACGGTCGGAAAACCCGATGTGGTCTCGGTTTCTCATACAATCAGGTATTCAATTCTTGAACTATAACTTTCGTAAGCAATTTTATCTGCGTACTAACTCACATAATTCGAGTCTTTGTTACTTGCAGAAAAAATTTGAAAAAAAGTTTAAACTCTCCTTTGTACTGTTTTTTTATGTAATGTTCTGTTCAGTGTCTCGTGTGCAATAAAGTATATGTTTAAGAAATGACCGCTGTTGCGAATGCAAGTTGAAAGTGTTGATTATATCTTTGTAAATGTTTTGTATTTGTTTTGCCTGGTACAATGAAGAATATTGTTACCTTATCTTATTGTACTCTGGAACTCTGTCTGGAGCTTCTTAGGTAGATAGATATTTGCTCCAATTTATGGTACGTCCAACCTAAAAATGGTCAGAGTAGAATTTTTTTTTACTATGCCATTTCCGTTATACATTAGGCAAGGCAGCGGCTAACATTATAAGTACCTACATTGGCATTCAACAAACAGAATTTAAGTTTTTACGATGAAATAAATTTCTGATTTCTTTCATTATCAACCCATTATGTCCCCATCGAGGGGCACGGGTCTCTTCCCTGAGGAAGGTATAGGCCATGCTCCACCCACGGGGGCCAAGTCCGGATTGGTGGTTCTGATTTCTTAAGAAACGTTTATCTTTTGTACAGTACCGATACCGGCCGGGCCGGAGCCGAGACGCGTGAGCGTACGCTCTAGGGCCGCGCTTTCTTCGGGCCGCGGCCGGGGTCATTAGAAAGGCCGGCACGAACCGGCAATTTATATCGCGCACAGAGCGACTGCACACGGCTGCGGACTGTTGCTACCCGAACAACAATGTAAGGCTACGCAGAGCTAACGAGCAATCTACGACTGCCTCGTTGGTTCAGTTAGATAGATAGAGGATATATGCCCATCTCTTTTTCCTTCGGCCACCTTTCCGTCCCAAGGTTGTCTGGAAGAAACTGGTGTTAGCAATAAGGCCGCCTATTGTATATATTTATTGAAGTGTAACTTTTATTGTCTCTTGTTTCTTATGTGCAATAAGGAATATTCTTATCTTATACTTTTTATTTATGTATGGTTTGAAAACTTCTGACAGACACTAGTCTTACAAGCCTCCACCAATCCGAACTTGGCCCCTGTGGTGGAGTATGGCCTATACCTTCCTCAGGGAAGAGACCCGTGCCACTCGATGGGGACATTATGGGTTAATGAAGAAGATAAAACAGGTTGGACGATGTCCTTGAGTCGGCGGGAGGTTCGCGGATGCGAATGGCGAGATACGGCATTTGCGGTAAAAGACCTTGACCCAGCAGTGGGCATCCAGTGGGCCGATGATGATGATGAAGATAACACAAAAACAAAAGTTACACATTCACATCAGTTTCATTTTCAACACAGGTTTAAAGTCTTGAGCTCCTAAATTGGTCTGAATTTAATTATAAAACCCAATACCAGAGTGGAATTGAGTTGGTGGAACTTAATTATAAAACGCAATAATACCACATTGAGGTTCAAACATGGTTAAAGACAACGGCTGAGGACAAAAAAAACCCAGGTTTTGCAGGTTTACCTGTTTGTGATATCGTTGTTTCTGGTTCCCACGACACAGGGTATCCTAGGGTGGGGCCAGAAGCAATGTGTGTGCCTGTATGTTTATGTTATTTTTATCGAGTATACCGGCGATCTTAGGACACAAATTGGCTGTTTCCATCAGAGTGTACTCAAACCGTTCGCCATTACAGCTCCTCGGTCCAAGTGCAATGAGAAAAAGGCCCGGAATGAGGGAAAGTAGATATTTTTAGGGCTCCGAAGAGCCGCCATCGCGGTAGGAAGTTAATCTAGGGACATTTTTCGCCCCTCACATCCGAACCATTTTTTCTAATGAAAGCTGGGAACAAACTCCGGGACACGTCCTAAAAAGTACAATAAAGTGAAAAAGTTAAAGTTTAATATCCCAGGGGCTCTGAGCTAAGACCCCACAGGGTAGGATAATACAGCAGGTTCAACTCGGCCGCACTGTACAGCCACATTAAGGTGCCCGAGAATGATAAGCTAAATTAGCGAGGACCAAAATTACAAATAATATGAATACTACACCATGTAATACACAAGGTGATAAACAAGACTGTCATGTTTCTATCTAAATATTTCTAAAAAGCACGACTACCCGTATCTAATTTCTTTCTGGTCTTTGTCTATGGTGGCCTGGAAGAAATTACTTATAGTATATATATTGGCCAATTGTATATATATATTTATAAAAAGTCTGTAAATGTAATGTGAACATTAAGTTCCAAATGTTTAAAAGAGCTTGTATACGCATCGTCAATAAGTTTCTCCAGACCCGAGACGCTGTTCAGTATAACATACCTACATACCTATTGTGTCGTTAAATAAATGTTTTATCTATCTATCTATCTATCTATACTTAAGCTCACGTCTGTACTCCAGAGGGGTAGGCAGAGACCAGGGACTGCCACTTGCCACGATCCTCGCGGAGCACTCTCGCTTCATCGACATTCATTAGTCGTTGCATGCACGCACGTCGGTTTCGAATACTTTTTCTGGTTTACTGGCTCTTCCTACAAAATTCAAGTATCTAAGTGTATATCTGTAAAACAATCAACTTTTTTGTTTATTGATGAAATTAAACACAGTTGGAGTGGAGCACTTCGAATATAGGTACTTTATAATTTTATCCCACTTTAATACCAAGTAGTATGTTGCGAGAGACCTCTTAATTAAAATTACGGCTGACGACTACACTTGATGGCCAGTTTAGATAAGCTTAGTATTTAGGAGAGTGGTTTAGTATCTACAATTTGAAAGGCAAGTGCACTAGTTTAGTACATATTGTGCGAATGAACGTATATATTTCTTCCAGCAGTAAAGTGCCATTTCGTCGCCAGGATGAACTATCATCGTTACGAAATACGCGCTATTCTACGCAAAATGATAACCCCCGGTTTCCCGTGTCAGGTGTCACTGGAAACAAAAATAGAAACCAATTGTATGTGCCTGTATGTAAATGTTAAATGTTAAAAATGTTAAAAATTCTATTTTGATTCTAATTGAAAGGCAACTAGAACCGTACTAAAGCGAGTAGCGTTTACACGTTTCTACTAAAGCACTCTTCTAATCTAAACAGGCCATTAGATGAATTGAGAATATTCACAAACGTATGACTTTTATGACGCAATTATTATTTCAGGACAAAAATAGTTCAGTTTTTTTTAGGGAATCGTCCGATAAAAATCAAGTAGGTATATCCGAATTCAAAATTCAAATATTTTTATTCATAATCCAAATAGAATATTTACTTTATGAACGTCAATGTTGTTAGTTTCACAATCAATAGATTACATGGAGAAGAAACTAACAAAGAAACTCCACATTTATTCTTTTCAAAACAGTTTTAGCCTAAATTACAAACTTAAAAAAAATACTCTTAGATGTGTTGAACACTAGACATATTTATCGTCTGATTAAATTTAATATTAAACTACTATCCGAAGAATACTTTAGAATAAGTTCAGTGTTAGACGAGTGAACCTTTCGTAATAACTTAGTTTCTCATTGTGTGCCTTCGCCCCCGCCGCCCGCCCCCTTGGGCCTTGAAAAGGGAGTTTTTAATATAGGCTCTTAGCGTGGGGGCAGTAATACGCCTAATAAAGAATTATATTTTTTAGGAAAAAACACAATAATTGACTTAATGTTTGCTTTGAATAGCCTCCTTGTTTGCCAAAGCGGATCGCTCTTTAAACGGATTATGTGATTTAATATAATAATACATATTCCTTTCTGGTATTACGTTCCGTCTAATATAAGCAAGCCGGTATTGTTATGCAATCTCCTCAAACCTACATAATTATTACAAATCGCTTGTTGGTCGTGGTACAGACCTCGCCAGTTCACCTAGGTGATCCACGAACACAATTTTTTGTTCGTAGTTCACTTTACTGTTTATGTGTGATCTCTTTCTTTAATTAACTGCATATTTCTATTGAATAATGATGGCTAGCAATAGTAATAAAAACATATGTAACTTTGTAAGCAAGTTGATTTTTTTAAATATGAATAAATTTTGCTATGGAATGTTATCTATGAATACGAGAACTGCTGTTACGAGTATTAGTAGCGACTCATGTTTACTGGCTAGTGTACTAAAATTAGTATTCGATAAATTGTATTTGTTTTTGCACGTAGATAAAGTTAGGAAGTTTTGTTTTAGGCACGGTCCTCTGAAATGTTTAATTTTAGCTACGAATCTCATATTAACCAATTACAGTCCGGTCAACGTAAGAATGCCGATGACGGACGTTTCATTTGATATTTGCGTCTAGTGGTGGGGGTGTTCGCTGGATTTGTGACGTCAGCGCCGTCTTGCGCCAGGCGGTTGGAAGGTTTTTTTTAGTTTTTGTGTCCCACTGCTGGGCAAAGGCCCGGTAAACGCTAATAAAAGAAAATTGTTATGTATGTACACAGACGTCAAATGAGCGGACTGCCACGGAAATCATTTCAACGTAAAGAATTTACATTCTGTTTGTTGTATGTCAATGTACTTATAATGTTAATGGTAGCCGCTGCCTTAACATAAACAATTATCGTCATCACAAACATTTATACATACAATACCTACAGTTTCTTTGTCCCCAGCTGGGATTCGAAGCCGAGACCTCTCGCGTGGTAGGCAGATGCGCTAATAGGTCGCCTTAGAGCTGAATAGAGTGGAGAAAAAACCAATGAAAAAAATCTCCACTCTTGGTCAGGGTGGAGTTTTTTTTACTAGGCAAAGTGTGCCAGAGAATCTAAAAACATGAATTGTATAGCCTTCTGTTTTTCATCAATTTGTAGCCAGACCATATTAACATCATCATTACATAAACTTACTGATAACGCTCTACAATAGTCCTAAAATAGACGCAGACACTACTCAAACACCGTATCTTTAATATGTTCTACTACTCAGACTGGCTGTGATAAGCCGGGCTCGTGTTTTATTTACACTGTTACCTTTCACGTGTATATTTTAATTTCCTGTGGACTAAAAGAGGATGTAGTGACTAGAATGGAGAAAGGAATGTTGCGTTGGTTTGGACATGTGGAGAGGATGAAGGAAGAAAGACTGACGAAACAAATATATCGAGCGAATGTGAGTGGAGAGGTCGGTAAGGGACGCCCCAGGTGGACATAATATATCGACTGAATAAGTGATGTAGGGGAAACCGTACCTGAAACTTAGTGACGGATATCTTTTGCCAGGATCCTGACAGATCTCTTTCAATCCAGAATATGAGTTCAAACAAATTCCAAACCAACAAAGCTAAGATGTAAAGAAGCTAAGGCCCTGTTTCACAATTGTTGCGGATAGCTTATCCGGAACTTTATCTGCAGATTGTGAAACAGACCCTAAATCTATAAAAATGTTCGCGCGTCCATTATCATTAATTCGTCTCGCAAATACGAGATATATCAACCTATTATAAAGGGGTTTGGGTAACTTTGTATGGACGGTTAGCGTCTTTTTTTTTTTTGAGCGGCCATCAGTTGTGTCGGTGCTTATTTGTAATACTAATTTAAAGTAACGTAAATATAAAATAAGTTTAGCTGTAAGTAATATCGGAAAAAAGTTATGGCTCTTCAAAAATCAGAAAAAAAAGTTTTATTCTGAGAAATTATGGGACGTGCAAGCAGATTGCCCTGCGCTCGTCATATTTTTGGAAAAGTTAATATCTAAAATAAATAAATAGATAAAAAACTCACGCCCGTTGTCCTCGAGGGAGTAGGCAGAGGCACCAAATCACTAGAAATGGGCCCACGTTTTGCCGAGTTTATTAGGTCGCGATGCAAACGCGATTCATTAATAACACAAATCCAACACGGTCACTCGCTTGCATCGATACAGTCGCGATTCTGTAGCACGTTAGTAGCACGTTAGTAGCACGTTGGCATCGCTTCTGTAGTGCTTTGCAAATGCGACAAACGCGTATTAGACCCTTTACACACTACGACTTTTAAAATCGATGCAGTCGCGCATTTTTGTAACGCGCGACAGCATCGCGACACCAGCAGTAACAGATTTTTGCATCGATCCTGTCGCGCGTGTGTATCGATGCTAAGGCGAGACTGTATCGATACTAACGCACGTTAGCATTGATACGATTACGATACGATACGTTACGATTCTTTTTTAAAAGTGATAATACAGAGAGCGTGATTAAAACAGTTTCAATCGAACTCATTGAGCTGTGGCAGTCAACGAATGGCTGAACAAAATATACGTTTTGTTGCTCACTTTAGCAACGATACACCATTGCGAGTGCATCGATGCTGCATCGCGATTGCATCGATACTGCATCGCTGCAGTTCACTTGGCCTGCTTCTGCCTCGCGACAGCATTACGACTGTATCAAGACTGTATCGATGCTGAAGTAGCGCAAGTGTGTAAAGGTGGACCATTTGCGACTGCATTGATTCTGCATCACGACAGCATCGCTACAAAAAGTCCCTCAATCACAACAGGGGGCAACCCTCCCTCCATTCTTTCCCCGATGCCATCCAACACGGTCGCACGTTTGTGTCGATATAGTCGCGATCGGGAAAAGAATGGAGGAAGGGCCCTAGCTTACCGAATCGCGTTTGCATCGCGACAGAAGCGCGACGGTATCGTATTTGCATCGCGATTGAATCGTGGTTACGTGGGCGAGGCCACGCAGCTAGCGACCGCATTGCAACTGTATAGCGAACGCGCGACCGCGTCATGCAAAAAGTCGCCGTGGGCGAGGGCCCTGGTTGAGGGTACCGTAACTTATATTATAACTTAAGGTGACCCATGGTGTCGATGAATAATGCCGCATGGAATTAATCGAGGACGATTATTTCGACTAAAAATAACTTAATAATTTAGTTTTTACTTACTACAACAAAAATTATTAGGTTTTACGATTGAACTTTGAACTGTAATATCTCGGCTCCGATATTATTAAGCTATATATACCCCATAATAAAAATTGTTTATTTTATTTTGCTCTTTCGTAAAACACAACTTTCATGAATGGCCGCCAAAATTTAAAACGACGCCAACTTTACCCAATCCCCTTTCCTTACAGAGGCATTATTTCCAGAAATTGTATTATGAGTTCCACACATCACAATCGTTTGACCTGGTCCCAAACTAGAATACCCAGACTAAGGCCATTTGTACAAAATTTACGGCAGCCCCAGTGGGAATCGAACCCAGGTCTTTTGTTTTGGTAGCTTAACGGCTGCTAGACTAACGAAGCAGCCAATGTGTTTACCCCCCTACTGACAGGAATAAAATATCAGCATTATTTATTTAGTGAGAGAAGTTCCATTAGCACGGGTAGATAAATTGTTTCCTGAAAGGTTATGTGACACAGCACCGTGTAGCTACGTACAGGGTGTCCCGTGTACACATGTCAGTTCAGGCTGGAAGCCGGGTTGGGGGGACGGGGGGGAGGCCGGAAACGGATATAAACACAATTACTGCGCGCAAATATCGAACGTGTGTGTAATGCGTACCCACTTTACGTATCAGTCACATATAGCACAGAATAAAAGGGAAAATGTTGGTTTTGATTTCGAGGGTATCGAATTCACAGGCTGGGTCGACGTAAATAATTTGTTAGGTAACTTGTAACGATTGTCGACCTTTTTTAGGTTTCTTTGTCCGAAGATTGCTAAACTAAACATTTATGCTTTATATGGCGTCTGTCTGCCTGTCTGACCGTCTGAAGGGTTATTATGGCAGATTGCTTTCATTTAAAATTACATCACCCACTTTTTAGATTTCGTTTGACATCCATTTCTACTTCACCTTTTGACAAGATCATGAACTGACAACTTTGGACAACCACCCATCTGTTGCATCTGCAGATCTTTTCTTGTGCAATAAAGAATTTACCTGTCATCGAAATAATACCACAGCTGCACGAACTGTAGACATGTCATCATTACTTAGGTTAGTTGGAAGATTATGCTAATTAACATTAAGCTCGGCTACGTGCAAAACTGCGTTTTAGTGCAATAAGGAATTTTAATAAAAATAACAGTTCCTCGAAATCGTTTACACTTTATTAATCCATATCAAGAACTCCAGAAGAAATTAAGTGAAAGGCGACTTTGCTACCAAAACGTCTGGTTATGCCTGCCGTCGACTGTACGCGTCTTCAATTCCATTGAGTTTTCAACACGTGGGGCGTATGATGTTACAACTGCGCAGCTATTTTTCGTACGTCTCCTGAACCTTTGTTGATGATTTAATTTTCATTACAATTTACATTTAATAAATTCGTGCTTGTACCATCTTCATCTTGGTCTTCTACCAGGCTTCTTCTCATTTTAGTTGGGGTCGGGTCTCCTAACCGCTTTTCTCCTGGCTTAGCTACTTTGGGTCGTCTTTGGGTCGTCTTGGATTGCACTATCTTCATCAACATAATTTATGGCATTGTAACATATTTTTTATAGTTTTTATATCAAGCTATTTGTCTGTGATGCTTACAGACGACATGCGTTATTTATGGTCTTAAAGCTAAATTTACTGTTATTATTAACATTATACATTATTGCACACGAAGTACGTAATAGCTTATTGTATAAAAATAAGATGAACAAAGGCAAGATGAGCTCTTCGAAGTCACGTAGACTAAAAGCCCTTCTGTAACCTTTCTTCGTGAGCACTTGTAAAGGCTGAAATTGCTTACGAAAGTCGAATCGCGATGCACGGGTGTATCAATACTAATGTAAGTAATCTCTCCCGTCGAAATATCTGAGGAGGAAGGCGGAGGAGTATTTGAATTAATGATGATTAATGAAGCAACTATTCATGTTAATGAAGAAAGTGGTTTGGGTTGAACCCTTCAGCTGCACAAAGCTGGGATACTTGCCCTTATTTGTATGATTTAGTGCGCTTCGAGCCCTTTAATAACCTTGCTTAAGGAGAAGGCTTAGGTAAAATAAAGCTCCATCTCGGCTCTGCTTACTCGATAGCATTGAATTTAGTTAATTTTAGAAAATACAAAATGCACGTATAATGATAGTTGAAGTGCTGTCGGTTGTACACCAGACTAGGCTTTTGTCTACTCGTACCTCGGTCTTGTTTCCCTTTCTACCCTACTGGAATTTAGTATTGCCATCTCGCTTAGAAATGCAAGGGACTATGGTCTACTTCTGTCATATTGTCAGGATATTTTTTTATGTTATGATAAAAGATCAGATGTTAATGTTTACGTTACGTTTATGAAAATACTTTGAAATTGTTGTTTTGTCTATCGTATTAGGTTTATGTCTGTAATTATGTACGTAAACTTGTAGAAATAAAATAAATAAATTATGTAGGAGATAAGATAATACTACGCGCAAAATGTTGATAGTTAACCAATTAGACCTTACAGTTCACAATGGGCACTTGTGACAAATAATTACGTGACACCAAGCTGTCATTGAGGACATTGACATGTTTACTTAGCAACACTATTATACATATAGAAATATATTAATTCATTTTTGTATTAAAAATAAGTACTCGATAATTCGAATTTTCCGCCTAAAAGCTGTCGACTCGAATCGACTATTTTTTTGCGCTCTTCAATTTCATGTGCATTTCGTTCGAGTCTACCCTAGTACCCTATTGTACCCGATCGCAGTTGCGCGCGTATCGATATGCGCTGTTATTTCACAGAAGCCAAAAATGCCACATACGTAAAGTCAACACAACCTTTTTTTCCGTATTTCTTGTTTGCTTTACACGGTGTAGTATAAGAATAAACAAAAATAACAGTACTTGGGCTCTCTCGAAAGATATCGAGTGGCAATCATACATGGTGAGCTTGTTCGGGCGACCCGCGAGAACAAACACGCCATTAAAAGAGACGAGAAAACATGAAACAAAAAGAATAATGGTATACGGGGGAGGGTCACAAATTAATATGATGAAAAGGAACCCGCGAAATTCTAAGACAACATAAGAGAAATAAAAATATTTTGCTACCACCCTACCGTGCTCCACGTCGCTCGCAGCTCCGAACGACCTTTACAGCGCTGAACATAAAAGCGACAATCGCACAAAAAGTAGTGTTTTTTCGGGACCGTCACTACGTCGTCCTACTCTTGGGTTTATTTTACCGATTTCCAATTCGCTTGCTCGGAAAAGTTGAAATTTCTCGAGGAAGTTTGTGTTGTTCCTTATTTTAATGGCTGGCTCGGCGCCCGCCCGCGGCTCGCCCGTACAAGGCTCCTTTCAGGCCATTAGTGGAGTTCGTAAGCTGTTACTTGCCCCTGTGCCATTCTTGCGAGCATATTATTACATGGTACAATGTAGAGTAAATGGCGCGTTACGTTCTGCTTTTGTTTGTCGGTCGATGAGCAAAGTTTAGGAGAAAAAAAACTGGCTTGTTATTTTATTTCCTTTCCTTTAGCGCGTTGCTGCTTTGGAAAAATAAAACAATCGTAAGCACTCAGTAAGTTGAAGTGGCAGTGGGCGGGGCACATAACAAGCAGAACTCATGGCCGATGGGGCCGAAAAGTTCTTGAATGGAGACCACAAATCGGCAAGCGCAGCGTAGGACGACCAGCCTAGCCACAAAATGGACAGACGATCTCATCCAAGTAGCAGGAAGACGCTGGATGTAAGCCGCTTCCAAACGGTCTTTTTGGAAATCCATGGATGAGGCCTATGTCTAGCAGTGGACTTCTTGTAGCTGAATGATGATGATGAGATCAGCGCCTAGATTCTACTAATGCATCGTAGTACTATGACAGTTGCATGAACGTGTCGATTTCATTTCATTGCCGCTTCAAGTCCACGCGAGCACGCGTATCAATTTTTCTAGGCGTCAATAGCATTAAAAGAACTTGTCACGTGACCTGACCATGTAGCTGTAATTTAACTATAATGCACTAACAGAATCGAGGCTCTGGTTGGGCTCTTCCGCCGACGATTCAACGGAATATAGTTAGAAGAAGTGCTCAGTTAAAGTGGCAGTAGACGGGGCATCATCATCATCATCAGGCTATATTAGTCCACTGCCAGACATAGCCCTCCCCTAATGAGCGCCACAGCGCCCTGTCTTCAGCTTGCCGCATCCAGCATCTGCCTGCAGTTTTTCGCAGATTGTCATCCCACCTGGTTGTCGCGGTCTCCACTCAAGAACACGTTTATCCCAGCGGTTGTCGGTTCTTCGCGAGATATGGCGAATGTAGACCATATAGACGGGGCATATATAGGTCGGACCACCATAGGCAGGCCGACCACCAGATGGTCTGACGTTCTGGTTACGGTGGCGCTACAACAAGAAGCTTGGAAAACCATGAGAGAGGCGTGGGTGTCAAATGACTGATGATGAATTCATGTTTATATTGTGATAAGTGGACTGTGAATGTTGTGGTGGCAAAGGGTAAACCCTGGCCTCTGCCAAACCTTTCGGGAACAGGTGTGAGTTTATGTAATGGTGTAGGGCGTTCGTTTATTAATCAATACAGCGTCACACACATCCCAGACAGTAAAAATGATGCACCTTTCCCATGCTTAATCCAACATTGACCCATTAGTAGATAGGTCATTTGAGTTACGTACGATATTTTTTCACTCAGATCTCATCAATAGTTATTCATACGTTAAAAATACAAGCATTCATCCTTAATTAATAAATCAGTTTTTATTTCATGCGTTAACAATTAGGATAAGTGTATATGTTTTCTTGGTACAATAAAGAATATTCGTATTAAATTCAAATTCAAAAATTTATTTCAACGTAAAGAATTTACATTCTGCTTGTTGAATGTCAATGTACATATAGTTGTGTATAATGTTAGCCGCTGCCTTGGGGCCGTCTGTAGTGGAGAAAAAGGCAGCAAAAAAAAACTCCACTCTGACCATCTTTTCTCAAATCACCTTAAAGCTACAAATCAAACCTACAAAATAATATCTTGGATGTTTTGAACACTAGACACATTTATCCTGTGATTTAATTTGATATTAAACTACTATTTAATTCCATACGTCCTTGTCTTCTAAATAATCGTTGATTTTATAATAAGCTTTTTTGCAAAGAGTGTGCTTAATACAATTCTTAAATCGCGTTGGAGGTAACTCTAATATATCTTGGGGTATCTTGTTGTAGAACCTTATACAGTGCCCCATAAAGGAAGTATTAACTTTTGCAAGTCTAAATCGTGGAAATGACAATTTATGTTTATTCCTAGTATTAACGTTATGATGGCTACCAAGTGTTTCGAAGTCTGTAATATTTTTCCTAACGTACATAATATTTTCATATATATATTGGCTTGCAACTGTTAGGATGTTAGTTTCTTTGAAAAAGTCTCTTAGCGAGTCCCTACTACCTAGCTTGTAAATAAATCGGATCGCTCTCTTCTGCAAGATGAAGATAGTCTCAATGTCTGCTGCCCGGCCCCACAGTAGTATACCATAGGACATAATACTATGGAAGTAACTAAAATAAACAAGCTTAGCAGTTGCAACGTCAGTAAGTTCTCGAATTCTTTTTACAGCATATGTTGCGGAGCTAAGTCTATGTGCTAATTTTACAATATGTGGACCCCATTGTAGTTTGGCATCGATTGTGATGCCCAAAAATACAGTATCTTCAACAAATTCTAGTTTTTCATTTCCAATCGCAATGTTATTTTCAACTAATTTTACGTTAGATAGGGTAAACTTAATACATTTTGTCTTTTTTGAATTTAACAATAGATTATTTGCAGTAAACCAATCTAGAACGTGCGAGAGAGCATTATTTGCTTCGTCAAGATTATTTTCTTGTCTCCTTATTTTAAAAATAAGTGACGTGTCATCAGCAAATAGCACTATCTCGCACATTTTTTGTACCGTAAACGGTAAATCATTTACTTAGACCAGGAAAAGGAACGGCCCTAGGATAGATCTCTGTAGGACTCCCATTTTTACAAGTGAACCCGACGATTTAATACGATTTATGTCTGCTTTTTGAACCCTTCCTTCTAAATACGATTTTAAAAGATCTAATCCTGCATTTTTTATTCCGTAATGTTTTAACTTTGAGAGTAGTGTTTTGTGGTCTACACAATCGAATGCCTTTGACAAATCACAAAATATTCCTACAGCATCCCTATGATCCTCCCACGCATAGGGATGTCATATCTTATCTTATAAGTCCATCATAGCAAGTGCGTAACTCAAATCAGAAATCAGAAATCAAAAATTTATATCAACGTAAAGAATTTAAATTCTGCTTGTTGAATGTCAATATACATACAGTTATGTATAATGTTAGCCGCTGCCCTGGGGAGGGCCCCAGAGTGGAGTTTTTTTTTTCGCTGCCTTTTTGTCACTACAGAGGGCTGTAGTGACAAAAAGGCAGCGAAAAAAAAAACTCCACTCTGACCATCTTTTCTCAAATCACCTTAAAGCTAATCACCTCAAATGACCTATCTACAAATGGGTCAATGTTTCACTAAGCATGCGAATGTCCAGGCCTAAATCCATACAGTATCTTCTATGTTAGACAAAAACAGGTGGAGCCCGAAATAGACCTCTCACAAAACAGAGTTAGCGAGAGCCTTGTACAAAAAGTGATTAATTCAAGAAATCACTTTGCTAACTTGAGCCATTTATTATAATTCGGGCGATTAAGTGTAAATGTAAATGCGGGGAGTTGAGCGCCGCGGCAGGTAGGGGAGCTGAAGGCGCAGAAGGCTCACGTCTCATACATAAACATAAACATTTACATACAAGCACATACATTGCTTCCGGCCCCACATTAGGATACCCTTTATTAAGAACTCGTCGAGCGACTCCGTCCGCGTAGACTTTAGTTCAAAATTTTCCTACCCCGTTCACTCTCTTAAGGGTTAAATTTAGAAAAACGGCGAAACACGTGTTCAGTCAATTGTGTTGAAGAGTATTTATTTTAAGTTTCAAGAATATTAGACAACATTCTTTATACCTCCCATACAAATAGTGGCAACCCTTTTCGCCCCCCTTAGGGATTGAATAAAAAAAAAACGGTCTTATTCCTTGCCTACATTATAATTCAACCCCTATTTGGCAAAACATCGTAAGCGCCAAAAATCAAATTTTACAGGAGACGATTTTTTTCAATTTACTTGAAACCTAGTAAAGCTACGGGTGTACATCTCAGGTAAGAAATCTTACTTTTCGTTGCGTTAATCCATTAAATATTAAGAAAACAATGAAACTACACGGTTTGAAGTAATAATGGCGCATACGATAGTTTTCGACATTAAAATATGAGGCAATTTTGTGTAATTTCGCATACGATGTCATTTATACTTTAATTATACTTAATAAATCTGCTGCCTAATTGTATCGTATAATTGTAGAAAAAACGAAATAGTGAAGTTAAATGAAATAATATTTAAAATAAGGTGTTCTATTCTTTAAAAACACAATTGCACAGGTAAAATAATAAACTTAAATTAAATCACTTATTTCAAATGACTTTTACCTACTGTACCTAAAGATAAATAAACAACCATAAATTTTATCACTTCTATAAAGGATACAAAATAATTAGTAAACTTTTAAACATTATTTAAAACCTAACCATAGTAACAATAGCCCTCAGTCAGAATTTTTTTTTCAACATAAAGGATTTACATTCTGTTTCTTGAATGATGAAGTCGATGGTCGAAGACGCCGTAGATATTTCAGAATCACTGCAGTTAACCGGTCTTTGAATTTTTTTAAATAATGTATTTGTTATCTTTACCATCTGTTTCGAATACGATTATCTCATTCTCATCTTTTTCATTTATTTCTATCATGTCATCGATTGCCTTCGATTCGATCGTGACACGGGAGGTGCTCGAGTATCTCCAGTGTTGCCGAATTGACTATCGGTATATCGAGGTGCTTGTACCACAACGCCACCATGTCGGTCGGAGTACAGGAGCAGAATTCCACAGAAAAGAGGCGTGAGACAGGGAGATGTCATATCTCCGAAACTGTTCACGAACGGACTGGAAGATGCCTTCAAGCTTCTGGAATGGCAGGAACGTGGCATCAATATCAATGCCGAGTGCATCAGTCACCTTCGATTTGCCAACGATATAGTAGTCATGGCAGAGACGCTGGAGGACCTCGGCATAATGCTCCCAGACCTCAGTTGAGTCTCTCAACGGGTGGGCTTTAAAATGAACATGGACAAAACGAAGGTCATGTCGAACGCCCGTGTTGTGCCCACCCCAATAATAGTAGGGAACTCGACTCTCGAAGTTGTAGACGAATACGTTTACTTAGAACATACAGTCCAACTAGGCCGGGCCAACTTCGTGAAAGAGGTCAGTCGTCAAATCCGACTCAGCTGGGCAGCATAAGGGAAGCTTAGAAAAGTATTTTCCTCCGATATACCTCAATCACTCAAAACAAAATTATACAACTAGAGTGTGTTACCAGTGATTACTTATGTACTGAAACGTGGTCTTTAACTATGGGCCTCATAAAATAGCTAAACTTAACGCAACGAGCTATGAAAAGGGCTATGCTCGGAATTTTTCTACGAGACCGAATAAGAAATGATGAGGTCCGTAGACAAACGAAAGTCATAGCCCACCGGATGAGCAAGTTGAAGTGGCAGTGAGCGGGGCACATAGCACGCAGAACTGATGGCCGATGGGGCCAAAAAGTGCTCGAATGGAGACCACACATCGGCAAGCGCAGCGTAGGACGATCAGCCAAAAGATGGACAGACTATCTTATCCAAGTGGCAGGAAGACACTGGATGCAAGCCGCTCCAATCTTTTTGGAAATCCATGGAGGAGGCCTATGTCCAGCAGTAGAGTTCTAGTGGCTGAATGATGACTGAACTAAAGAGGCAGTCGAAAAGAATATTAACCTGAAGAGGGTCTCTGACCACACAGAAAGAGCCCCAGGCATTTGCAATTATAGTAGGTACTAAACTTGTCCGGTAATCCGATAAGAGCGTCCAAATTCTTACGGATAGGTAAAAATTGTTATTTTGAAGCCTTGCCTGCTAATCACGCAATCGATAGTGAGCAAAATAAATTATAGCAGTGAGAGTTACCTGTAACTAATCAAAAACAACTTTTAACGCAGTTTTGCCTTCTAAATTTAAGTTTTATTTTGGGATCAAACAATAGTACGCACGCTAGCCACGTTATGTCGACTGATTGACACCGTTTTAAACCAGCTGATTGCTCAGAATTCGAACTCGAAACGTCTATTTCACTCTCGTGCGGTAACGTATGTGACGTTTTTTTCAGACATGGCGGATACGATAAAGAAAAATAACTTTTTTTTTGGCGTATGCACCTTTTTTGGCGGTTACGATAAAACACTAAATGGCTTGTAACTTTTTTTCTGATTGAAAAACCGTTACAATTTATACATATTTTGTAGACGGCATCAAACTGCGTAGGTTACGATAAAAAAAGTATGTTCTTAAAATTGGCGCTTACGATGTTTTGCCAAATAGGGGTCGATATATAGGCCCTCTGTGCAAAATTTCAGCTTCCTAGGTCCAACGGCTTGGGCTGGGCGTTGATGAGTGAGTGAATCTGTCAGTCAGGACTTTGAATTTTATTTATATAGATTGTTTTATGTTTCAGAATGTGTGTGTGTGTGTGTGTGTCAAAAAAGTTCAAATAAATTATTTATCTAAAAAAAAAACTCACACCCGTTATCCCCGAGGGGGTAGGCAGAGGCACCAATCACGAGAACTGGGCCCACGTTTTGCCTAGTTTATTATTTATCTATTTGTTATTATTTATTTATTCACTAAAAAAAATGCAAAATCACAGTTGCAAACATTAGTTTGCCAAACTGCTAATACAGTTTATCGGCAAGCTCACGATAACAATTCTTATTCACTTACACAATCTACACAACTAACATTATTGATAAATACTATAAGAGTCTAAAGCTTATGATGAGTTTACAAACAGCTTAAAACAAAGCGCTTAAGCATACTTTTGAATTGCGCTTTTCTGAGGTCCTTATTAAATAATTCCAAGGTAAAAAAGAATTACTTAGCCTACATAGATCCATAATAATAATTAGTGTAGGTATTTCAAAATTTCACTTGTTTTCGTTTCTGTGTCGTGAGAAAACAGCGACATCACAAACATGTAAAGATCCAAGACCTGGAGTTTTATTTTGTCCCCAGCCGGGATTCAAACCCGGGACAAATCTCACATCAAATCTCACGCGCTACCGCTGCGCCTCAGAGGTCGTCGCCAAAACCAGCAGCAGTGACGTCACTTTACATCCCTGTATCCTAGAGGGGCTGGGGGACCCCACGGATTGTCGCTTGCCACGATCCTGACAATTGGCAAAGTCTCTTTCATTCAGGTCATTATTTAATTTTTGGGTTTCCGTACCTCAAAAGGTAAAAGCGAAACCCTTAAAGGATAACGTTGCTGTCCGTCCGTCCGTCTGTCTGTCTAGACTCTTTGTCTCAGAAATTTTAGGCCATGAGAATGGTGGCGCGCTGGCCGGGTCGCCTATCTCCCTTTAATATGGTTGAGACTGGCGATGGCTGACCCCTGCGTTATGCTCGTGAACGGGTGCCGTCCGCGTGTCTGGCCGCAGCATTGGTGTTTTATCACCTTTTAAGAATATTTAATAATGTTTGACTTTGCAAGTATTGATTGCACTCATGGGTCTTGAGGTTCTTGGTAGAACCTCAGCCTAATTTGTATTAGCTTTAAGGTGATTTGAGAAAAGGTGGTCAGAGTGGAGTTTTTGTTTCGCTGCCTTTTTCTCCACTACACACGGCCCCAAGGCAGCAGCTAACATTATACGTAAGTGTATGTACATTGACATTCAACAAACAGAATGTAAATTCTTTACGTTGAAATAAATTTCTGATTTCTGATTTAGTTCAAAAATTACAAGACCCTTCTGTACGTCGCTATTGGTTGGAACTAGCTGCTCTGAGGGCGAACTTTGGCCATGAATAACACACTCGCTAGGTTAGCGGCGAGGGCAGGGGCGCGGGGCGGGCGGCGGAAATCCTATCTGTTCCGTTTAATTCGGAACTTCGATAGAAAGCCGTGCTCGGATTGTTAATTCAATTGTTGGTTTCAGTTGTGTTGTACAGCTTCAGTTGTAGGTATCTACTAAATGTATGCGCAGTACTTATTGTATATCAGTAGGTACGCGTGTTAGGCAAGGGAAACGAAACGATTTGTATTTGACAAGAACTCCATCAAAGTTTGGCCCTCTAATATGGTGAGCTTGGCGATGGCTGACCCCTGCGTTATGCTCGTCAACGGGTGCCGTCCCTGCGTCCGGCCGCAGCATTGGTGTTTTCTTACTCTTGTAAGGGCTGATTTTTCAATAGTCAGATAACTTTTATCTGAGGAATAAAAATGGCGCTTTGACAGCTTATGTATGAAAATGATATCAAACCGCTATTTTTATTCCTCAGATAAAAGTTATTTGACTATTGAAAAATCAGCTCTTAGATTATTAAATAATGTTTGACGTTGCAAGTGTTCATTACACTCATGGGTGTTAAGCTTCCTAAGTAGATGGGCATTCATTTGTATTAGGTTTAAGTTGATTTGAGAAAATATGGTCAGAGTGAAGGTTTTTTTGGCTGTCTTTTACTCATTCTCTTTTACGCATTCAACCAATCAGAATGTATTTTTTTAAGTTGAAGTAAATTTCTGATTTCCGACACGTTAAGTGCCAATACTGAGCTTTTAACTGATTGCGTCGACACATTATGACGGCCTCTGTGGCGTAAGGGTTAGCGCATCTGCTTACCATGCGAGAGGTCCCGGGTTCGATCCCCGGCTGGGGAGAAAAAAAAACTCCAGGTCCTAGATGTTTACATGTTTCTGACGTCGCTGTTTCTGGTTCCCACGACACAGGATATCCTAGTGTGGGGCCAGAAGCAATGTTTTGTTTTGTTTATTATTATACATAAGCGGTGGTAGCCTAGTGGGTGGAACAATAGACTCGGAAGCGGGAGACCCAGGTTAAGTACTTATGAAGTTACCATTATACCATTAGTTAATTGTCAAGAAAAACATCGTGAGGAAATCTGCGTGACTGACCTATTCATATACTTACATATACTTCAGCGTTTAAAAAAGGCCAAACCGCGTTGGCTCTCTCTCTCTCTCTGTCTCTCTCTATCTATCTCTTTCTCTAAGAGAAGGCCTGTGCCCTATTAGTTGGACGTATATTTTAGACTGCTTACATTATTATACACTGAACATTCTTCTTTCCTGTGGTCATTACATTTTCACGTTGGCGAAACCCGAAAAACGAGCTTTCATTTTGGACGGTTTGTAAACAGAAAATAATAACCAATACTCTGTCCACTTAAGTCTACATTTTTCCAGACGGTCTAACCAAATTGAATGTTCACAATCATTCTGGCTTTTCAAATTTCATAAAAAATTATCAGTTAGGAGGTTAAATAAATATTTGAAGAGCGCTGTTCCAAAACTTAGTAATTATGTGTTTTTTACTGTGTTGAAAATATGTTTCATTTTTGTGTATGGCACGAGACGGAAAAAGAACATTTATTAAAATAACAATAAAAGCCTAAGTGTGAGCCTAAGTATTTAAGGAATACATATTATATTTGCTGTCACTGTTTCTTGAAAAAGTAAATAATTATACATAGTAAACATAAAAAGAGTGCTCTGAAATGTGACGTCACAAGCAAGTATTTTAATACAAAATTCAGTTTTAAAAGTAACTAATTTGACATCCTGTCAAATACCCAATTATTATAGATATATACATTTTTGCTTTTGTTTTGCTAAGTCCACAACTTAGTACATTTTGGAAAAGAGCTCTTTATTTACTTTACAATATTCTCAATCGAGAAACCGGCACCACCCTTCACCGGTATCACATCCTCCGATGGAGTGGATGGGGCGCACCCTCCAACCGCCAGCGCCAGTGTATCATGTAATCCGGCGTCAAAATGAATTATTAATGAAACTCCGCGCCAGTTAGAAAGTTCCGTCCGCGGCGCTCACGTCGGCTGCTCGGGAAAATGGCCCGAAACATGAAGTTTAACGTAAAACAGATAAAATTAATAAAGGGAAAGTTTATGCACTGAATAAATAACTTATCAATCTTTCGCCACAAAATACCCGGACCGAAGATTCTACTCGGATTCGGAGTTATAAGAGTTAACTCCCTCACCGAGGGGCATGGATCTCTTCCCTGAGGAAAATATAGGCCATACTCCACCACGGAGGCCTAGTCTGGATTGGAGGAGGCTGGAGGCTTGAAAGTCTAGTGGCTGGTCTTACTGTCAGAAGTTTTCAAGGCCTCTGACTTGGCTTATCGACTATCATCTATGTATCGACGGCAGCCAGCACCAGCAGCTTCACGTGCCTTGTGAAGCATGGAACCGCCCGGGAAAATGCCACTAGCATAAGTCATGGAACACCGTTAATGATGTTTTAATCGGATGACAGACAATAATTTTATGACTTAGCCTAGAATTTAGCTAAATATATTTTTTCTTTCGCTAAACATCCCTTTTTTTTAATTCTCCTGAGTTTCCCTTCCAAATTCAAAATCAAATATTTTATTCATATTAAAAACAAAACGTTTACTTTATGAACGTCAAATTAGTGTCACAATTCATATGTACAGCGCCACCAAGTTATCTGTTCAGGTGGGCAAAATTGTAACTAACGAATTAATTGTAAATCCTGTTCCCCATTTTTTTATTATTTATTCCATTACTAAGATTTATAGATATATTTTCATTAAAATTGAAAGACGGGTTAAAATATTCTCATTTTTCTAGGTAAATGTCTTAAATATTACTACTAAATTCTCCACTAGCGCTGCTATCAACTGAACAGATAAGATGGTGGCACTGTAGACAAGAACCTAACGAAGAAACTCCATATTCATTCTTTTCAAAACAGTTTTCGCTTAATCAACAACCTTTCTTTAAAAATTAGCACCCACGGATGCGTTGAACACTAGACACAATGCTCATCTGAATACATTTAATAATAATGTACTTTTTAGCATCCGACTTTTTTTCATTTAAAACCTCTGGCGCATGCAGCGGAAGCGCGTCTGCCTACCATGCGAGAGGTCCTGGGTTCAAATCTTGGCTGGTGACAAAAAAACCCCAGGTCTTGGATAATTACATGTTGCTGTTTCTGGTTCCCATAACACAAGGTATCCTAGTGTAGGACCAGATACAATGTATGTGATGTATGTTCAAATAACCAGCCTAGATAAACATACTAACACACAATGACAAAAAACGTTTTTCTCAAATGAACCTTCTGTATCCTGATTTAAACTCGCGTCGACAAGTCCGAAGTATTTAATCAATCTGAAGAACTTTGCGAAGTTTGCTCAAATCTCTGTTTTAATAGAATATCTTTCCGCCCACAACGTTGTTACACGTTTATAGCGAAGTATCAAGAAGGTAATTTAGCTTACGGATGGGAAAGCATTTGAGGCTTTGTGTTGGAGAAGAATTGAGAGAATAACAAAATATAACATAAACATTTACACACAGGCACATACATTGCTACATTACAATATTATATTTATAATAATTTGTTTATTACCAAGCTTATTGCAATAATAAGCTTGGTAATAAAAGAATTTGGGACAAAAGGCAGTTTTAGGCCAAATTAATGTAGAGAAAAGCTGTGTACACTGTACAGTACGAGAGAATGTACGAGGGGAAAGACATTGGGGCCTCTTGTGTGGCCTCGAGTGACACGCACGAGTATGTGTCACATTATGTTTTAAAAAAAGTAGTAGATTGACCACTTTTTTAAAACATTATTGAAAATTCCAATGAATATCTTTAATGTTAAATTCATCCTCAGAGAGTCTAAATTAGAAATCAGAAATTTATTTCAAAGTAAATAATTTAAATTCTGATTGTTGAATGTCAATGTATACTTATAATATCAGCTGCTGCCTTGGGGCCGATGTAGTGGCGAAAAAGCCAGAGGGAAAAAACTCCACTCTAACTAGTTTTCTGACTTTATTTCCATGATTAACTAAACGCTCAGCAGCATAACATTGTGTCAAGCTATCACCTACAACATTAGTAAACAGAGTAAGTTTAACAACAGCTTTTACTTGCCCATATAAAGTTTACTACCTTTCCGCTCTGCAGTATCCGCGGGCCGCCGATTTATCGGCAGTTACACCCAGTGACCGGTTTTACACTGGACGATACTGTGACTACACGGCATCGTAGTCGGGCTGGCACTGTCATTTAAATTTCTCACCGTTAATAACTACAGAAGTTTTTTCTGGTCTCAGCACGTGAGTCTGATAGGTTATTTTCTGATTGAATTCCGGTTTTTAATTTTAAATATCCCTTCCTCAAGAGATTTTGTGTATTTAACCAAGCTTATTGTGTTCTGTTTTGTATGTGGTGTTGGTAAATACTAACAAAGTAGTTTTTTTTAGCTTTTAAGTCTCGTTTATAAAATGATTACGCCCGACCCTAAACCACCTGACCCCCCTCCTGATTTCGTTCTTGTTTCGGATGGTATTCCAACCTCCCCAGATTTATTTATGGAGGCTACTCCTACTACTCCTGCCCCAGGCAACAAAAGACGCCTTGATGATTCCTCAGAAGGGAACACTAAAAAACCAACAGGTCAGAACCGTGCCATACCTTCTATTAGCTCAACTTATATTCATCCAACCCTCTCACAAGGATTAAATTCTTATTTAGATAGTGACGCCGGTCCTTTTGTAGTGCATGTATTTAGAGAAGAAGACTCTCCGTCATCGGGAACTTCTCTAAAAGCCATTAAATTCGGTCACTTCTTGTTCTACAACAAGGTTCAAAACGTTGTTAGCGGAAGCGTGAAAAGTGTGGGTCGAAACAGAGTGGAGTTGGCCTTTAAAACGGCTCAAGATGCGAATAGTTTCATTACTCATCAAGCTTTACTATCTGCCAAACTTAAAGCTAACATCCCATCTTATAGCTGTTCGCGACAAGGTATTGCTAGGGGAATTCCACTGGAATGGTCGATGGAGGAACTGGTGGACTCAGTAGAGATCCCCAACTCTTCCAGTAAAATCCTCAAAGCAAGAAGGATCAATAGGAAGTCATCGGATGAGAGTGGCAACACAGTGTGGGTCCCTACTCAGACTGTGGTGCTAACCTTTTCTGGTCAGTGTCTTCCTGAAAGGATAGCCTGCTTTTATAATATGATTACAATAGAAACATATTACCTCCCCACGATCCAATGTAGGAAATGCTGCCGTTATGGACATATATCAACACAGTGCCGATCCTCTCCTCGCTGTTACCGCTGTGCCCAATCCCATCCTGGCGAAACTTGCGACAAACCAGTTCCCCTGTGCCTATTCTGTTCCGGCCCCCATGACGCCACAGACAAATTGTGTCCTGAATTTAACAGACAAAAATCAATTAAAATTGTAATGAGCCAGGAATCTATATCCTATCAGCAAGCCTCCACTAGATTTCCTCCAGTTCGCCGCTCATACGCAGACACTGCGCGTTCTGCTACACCCCTCGCCTCTATTATTGCATCTTCTCCCCCAACATTTTCCTCTCATATTAAAAAAACCAGTAAAGTTATTCCCAAGAGTCCACATCGCCCTGCATCATCACATGGATATGACGTCACATCCCACAACCTGATCACTCAAACCCCTGATTCCTCTCTTCCCAACGGTAGTGCTCTTATTTCCAACCCTCTCCCCTCCAACAATAGTGATAACCTCATTGAACTTCTTGTCTCACTTCTCTCCAACATTCTTCTTAAGTTTAACGACACCCAGTTACCGTCCAACGTTGCCCTTCAACTAAAATCTCTCTTTAATATTCTTAACAATGGCCTCAATCCTTCAATGGAACTGTAGAAGCGCAGTTTCCAAAAGACCTGATATATTATACTTACTAAACAAATACAATCCAGCGATTGTTGCCCTTTCTGAGACATGGCTTAAACCTGGTGCCCGATTTAGGGTTCCAGGGTATGCCTGTCTTCGAGAGGACAGAATCGATGGATATAATGGAGTGGCCCTTCTAATCAGAAGGGATACTCCATATTCTCAGGTGACATTACCCAGTCACCCAGACACATATAATGTTGTAGCTGTGAAATGTGACAACATTACTTATGTCTCTGTTTACTTTCCTCATCCTCATCCTGATCTTATTTCTCATTTTCGAAACTCACTTTCTCGTCTATCTGGCCAACTTGTAATTCTTGGTGACTTCAATTCTCATAATAGATTGTGGGGTTCTAGCCATAATGATAGTAACTCATCCATAATCCTAGAATTAGCTGATCAATATCAATTATGCATTTTGAATGATGGGTCTCCAACCCGCAGAGTGGATCCATCTCGAGATCCAAAAAGTTGCGTTGATCTTACTCTATGCTCCTCCTCCCTAGCTTCCACGTTATCTTGGCAAATTTCTCCTTCTTCTTTCGGCAGTGATCATTTCCCTATTATTGTTTCTTCTCCAGTAATATCTCATCAAGAACGGAGTTTCAACCCCCTCCTTAAATTTAAAATTCAGTCGGATAAATGGCCTAGATTCTCAAACGTTTTGGATGAAAAATGCAAGCAGCTCTCCTCTATCTCTTCCGACAATTGCTTATTAAATTACTCTTCTTTTACAGATGCTATGTTAGAAGCTGCTAACGCTTCTTTCCCTCTTAAATCCCCTCCACCTAAAAAAATTCCCTCTCCACCTTGGTGGGACTCAGATTGCACCAGTGCAGTCAAAAAACGAAAGGAAGCTGAGAGGACATATTCGCGAGCCATGACTCTTCCAAATTACCTTGAGTTTCAAAAAGTTTCTGCCGAATGCAAAAAAACTCTTTTGGAAAAGAAAAGGCTAGGTTGGTCCCGATACTGCGAATCAATTTCACCTCGTTGTCCATTATCCTCTGTATGGAAAAAAATAAAACTCTTTCGGAACTCCATGCTCAGTCAAGCTGATCCTCCTTCTGGAGGTGATGTTTCATGGTTGGAAGATTTTAGCTGTTCACTAGCACCTCCCTTCGTTCCCCCAGCTGATTCTCTAGATTTCCCTTACCCCTCTTTCAGTCATAACACTCTAGACAACCCGTTCTCTATGGAAGAGCTTTATCTTGCTTCAGACCATCTTAAAGACTCTTCTCCGGAAGATGATGGTATCCCTTATTTCTTTCTAAAAAACTCAGGCCCTGTAACAAAAACTTATTACCTTAGCCTTGTTAATACTTTCTTTATTACCGGGACTACACCGTGTTCCTGGAAACATCAAATAGTGATTCCTATTTTGAAACCAGGTAAAGATCCTTCTGACCCCTCTTCTTATCGACCTATTGCTTTATCGTCCACCTTATCTAAAGTTATGGAACACATGATAAAAAATAGGCTTGAATGGCTGATAGAACGCGCTGGGGTCCTTCACAATTCCCAATTTGGTTTTAGAAAAGGAAGAAGTACAATGGACAGTATCAGTATTTTGACCACCGATGTTCGTGCTTCCCTTTCTTCTAACGACTTTGTTATTGGTGCTTTCTTGGACATCTCCGGAGCTTATGACAACGTCCTGCTTCCGGTGCTCAGGCAGAAAATGCTCCATCTGAACATTCCTGCGAGGCTAACACACTTTGTCTGCAATCTCCTATCGTCCAGAACAATTCAAATTAGGCATAATGGCACTTCTCTACCACCTAGGAGTATATGGAAAGGTCTCCCCCAAGGGTCAGTTTTAAGCCCGCTATTATATAACATTTACACTTTAGATTTAGACCTTTCAGTTTCTTCATTTTGCAAAATCCTTCAGTACGCTGATGACATAGCACTTTACTCTCAATCTTCCTGTATCACTTCGGCTGAAAACTCTATTAATAAAGCTCTTGACTATCTCTCTGATTGGCTCTCAAACCATGGTCTATCCCTTTCTACAAGCAAGTGTAAAGTTGTGCTTTTTTCAGAAAAAGGGACCCCCCTGATATCGAGATAAAAATAAATGGCCAAGTCCTTACTACTGTTAAGGAAGTTAAATTTATCGGAGTTATTCTCGACTCTAAGTTATCTGGCACCCCTCACTTAGATCACATTATTAAGAAAAGCGAAAAGGGTTTAAATACCCTTAGATGTTTATCTGGAGTCTGGTGGGGAGCCCACCCATTCTTGCAAAAACTCTTATATAACGCTATCGTCAGGAGTCATTTTGACTACGGACTTTTCTTACTCGAGCCTTGCAGTAAGGTAGCTCTTACAGCTCTTGATAAAGTGCAATATAAGGGTTTAAGGATTGTTCTTGGTGCAATGAAATCTACCCCCACTAACGCCCTTCAAGTCGAGAGTTCTGATCCCCCCCTTTATCTGAGAAGACAGTACTTAGCCGATCGATTTTACTTTAAAATTTCTCAATATGTGAACCATCCTTAAAAAGTTTCTCTTCATACTGTTTCAAATCAAATAAGGTCAGACAGATATTGGGCTCATAAATCTCCCCCAAATATCCACATGTCTTCCAAATTCCTACAACAAGCTAACATTTCTCCTTTTCAATGCAGTCGCTTCCCGATTTTCACAGTGGATTATTCTGTTTTGTTATATAAACCAGAAGTTCTGACTGACTGTATTAATAAGGGTACATTGGAACCAAATTCGGTTTTCAATGAAATTCTTCAAAATTCGTGGAACGATTGGCTTCATGTTTTCACCGACGCTTCCAAGCTATCCAAAGAAAGTAATGTTGGTTCGGCTATCTGGATTCCTAAATATAAAATATTTCTACCTTTCAAATCTTCTAAGTTTATATCTGTTTATACTGGCGAAGCTTTCGCCATACTAGAGGCAGTTAAATATCTAATAGCTCACAACATAAATAAATCTATTATATTTTCCGACTCTCTTAGCACTCTCTCTTCTCTTATCTCTAATCCCTTCAAATCAAAAAACGTTTCCCCCATCATCCTTTCCATCAAGGAACACTTATATGAAGCTCATACCAAGAACATCCAAATCAAATTAGCCTATATTCCAGGTCATATAGGCATATCAGGCAATGTAAAAGTTGATATTTATGCTAAAGAAGCCTGCACGTCTGGACTCTCAGTTGCTGGTTCAGATATATATTCCCTTGACCTTCTTCCTTTGGCTCGTGACCGACTGCACAATCAATGGAACAAAGTTTGGAACATCTCCAAAACACTCAAGGGCAAGTTTTATGGGTCCATACAGGAATCTATTCCAAATAGACCTTGGTTCTTTCGCTTTAAACACATTGATAAGGCTACGACGTCCACTCTGTGTCGACTCAGGCTCGGTCACTGTTGTTCCCCAGTACACCTTGCAAAGATTCGAATCAAAGATAGTTCCCTCTGTGAGTGCGGTCTGGATGAAGGTTCTCTAGATCACATCTTCTTTTGCTGTCCTCTTCGTCCTTCATCTTTGTATGACTTCCTCCCTAAGAATTTCGCTCTTCCTACTAATTTTAACTGCCTCCTCCTACAATCCTCTTCCCCCTCTTTGATTCCAACTCTGTGTTCTTACATATCAACTAATAATATTAAACTGTGATAATTACTAATTATTTGTGCTTTTATATGTTGTGATGTCCATTGTGTTGTTTTGCTTTATTACAGATATCTTTCCGAAGATGGCGGTCATTGTTTGTTTAATATTAAAGTTCGTATAAGTTTTTTATTTTTCATTCTTATTGTGCTGTTTCCATACACTAGACATTGGCATTGTCTTGGTTGCCATTAAAAAAAAAGAAAAAAAAAACTACAGAACACAACTACTTAACTTGGTCCCAAACCGTGATACCCTTTTTTTTTTTGTTAACGGGGTGAAATGCTTTGTGCACCATAACCGCCACCCTTGGGGGAGGGCGACGGCCGTGTGTCGGACTCTCCTCTCCTAATAATAGGAGAGGCATACCTCCTAAAACACCCCGGGGGCCGTCCTGTCACTCGTGCAATGGGGCGCCGCCGGATCTCGCAAGTGGTAAACCCACAGAACAAAAGTGGGTAAACCACAACGCGAATGCGACAGCGGCGCCCCGGCGACGTCGACCCGCCTCGCAAGGAGTCGGGCCCACCCTCACTGGAGAAGGGGCATGGGCCCCCCACCCCCTTCTCCCGTCACGATGTCGGACGGCAGGTCCCCCAACCTACCGTCTGTGACCCTCACTCAACCGGCGGCGCAAGGTCCGCGCAGCGTCCCCCGCGCCACCGGCTCTCCTGGCGGAGAGGCGCGAGCTCCCCAAGCCTCCAGCTACCGAAGACCCGTTTTTTGGCCCTCTGCCAGGTCTTCGGCCCATCAAGTCAAACCCTCCCATGAAACATCCCTCGGCCAGGGCCATATGGGGTGACCAGTCCCTGGTCCCTGGCTTACCTCCTGCAGTTTCCCCTCCCAGGCCCGGCTTGTGGATCTCGCGCCCCTCCCCACCCGTCCAGCCCTCTTCCATGCCCTCTGCTGGACAGAGGGACATAGAGAGGGCCCCCACCGTGTGTTTTTTATAGAGGTTGTCTCCTCGCGGCCCGAAGGCCCCCAGCCCCGCTCAATGTGGGGTTACGGGTGCGGGCCCATGGTGGACCCCGCGGGACATCCAGCAGCGCAAGCCACTGGACGTCCCCCTCCCTCTGGTTTTGGTCCGCGCCGGCCGAAGCCGGTACCCCCCATATCTGAAGGGCGTTCCCCTATCCGCCACCCGGGGGACGCGTCCGATGGAAAACCAGAAACTCCGCACGGAAACCGTGATACCCTGCGCTACGGTGACCAGCCAAGGATATTGTAAATATTATGTAAATACTTCCAGACTGACTCTTTGGCTCGAGTAGTTCTCGGGGCAGTTTGCTTATCGTTTAATTATTATTTGTATTAATAATAGTCATAATAACTTCTACACAACACAATCACTTGACTTGATCCCAAACTAGGATGCGCTGTGGTACGATAACCAGGGAAGGACATTACAAATATGGAAATCACCCTGTCTGAGGTCGTTAGTTTTTTTTTGTTTGTATTATTTTGTGTAAGTATGTATATGTAATTGTTTTTTTTCTGGACATCTTGCTGTATGTATGTATATTAGTCGACATCAGAAGCATTTGGTCAGATTTTCCATTTTTACACCTACCTACTTTACAGAAAACCGTGCCTACAATTCACTATAAGCCTACATACGACATTATGTACCAAAATTACCCCAGCCATGGAATAAGATATAAATATGTTTCTCAGATGGTTAAAAAGTGAGACTGAAGATGAATGTGAATGTGTACTTTTCGTAAATGTAATTTTTGTGTTGTAGGTATGTAAGTTGTAAGCAAATGTCTTTAATGTTTCTATATTTATATTTCAAATATACCAGACACAAATTAGATGATTTGATATTGATGTAGATACAAAAAGTCATTTTTCAAATGTTAATTTTTCATCGGAGTCGTACAAAGTAAAACCGGCCAGTCTCCCTGACGTATGTGGTGCGGGGCGCCCTGCACTTGGTCTTATTGGCTTTACAATGTGAGGTCCCGGGTGCTATTAAGTCGACAATAACTTTGCTGTGCCAAAACCAATTTAGCCTACACCGTTGGCTACTAAAACGGAGGTGGTGAGTTCGATTCCCACTGGAGACCGGCTAGATTTGAACAAATGGCCTCGACAGGGCTGTATTTCTATGTCTATGATGACATTGCCCGTATCATAAGTTCATAACACAGTGTACCCGATTTTGAGACCAGAATAAGTGATTGTCTTGTGTGGAAGTGATTTTTGACAACCTCTGTGGCGTAGCGGTTAGCGCATCTGCTTACCATGCAAGAGGCCCCGTGTTCGATCCCCGGCTGGGGAAAAAAAACCAGGTCTTGGATGTTTACATGACGTGACGTCGCTGTTTCTGGTTCCCACGACACAGGGTATCCTCGTGTGGGGCCAGAAGCAATATATGTGCCTGTATGTAACT
The DNA here is from genome assembly GCA_947310845.1 of Yponomeuta plumbellus. Taxonomy (NCBI): domain Eukaryota; kingdom Metazoa; phylum Arthropoda; class Insecta; order Lepidoptera; family Yponomeutidae; genus Yponomeuta; species Yponomeuta plumbellus. The sequence goes on along the minus strand of OX371208.1, from coordinate 20,377,691 downwards.
GTTTATGTTTATTATTATTTTAGTCTGTTAACGTAACATGTTAGTTTTTTTTTTAGGAGGCCTTTGCCCAGCAGTGGGACACACGAGAGGCTACGTAAAAAAAAATACATGTTAGTTAATGTAATTAAAGGATGATGGGCAAAAATGTATGAAGCGTGGGCCCACTCCAATAAAAATGGCTTGTTTATTAAATGAAAGGTCTACATACATACGTTCATTATCAGGCAGGCGCATGCCAGAATTTGCTGTGTGTCTGGAGTTTTTTTTATTCAGAAAAAGTTGATGTTATTGGTTATAAATAGAAGTGTTTGGTTTATACAACCATTTTTTTTTTAAACCACCTAATGTTACATCCTGTATAAGATAATAAGTTGAGATTTTTGGGGCAGGAAAATAAAAGTTTTTGGTTTATGGAATGAAAATAATATAATGATAATATACCAATAATTATCGGTATCCGTGGCATGGGTGGCGGAGAGGTCTCCACAGTAGCATCGCCTCATGCGCACTCATCTAGCACGCTTCACGAGAATTAAAATTAATGATCGGTTTAGGGCCGATCTGCAAGTACCTGACGCAATTATCAGATTTTTCTTACCGTCATCATCCTAGCGTTATCCAATTTCCTAGTGCGCTAACTATACTAAGTTTTATGGCGCTATACTAATTTTTACATCATCATCAACCCATCAAGCCATCTATCGACGGCAGCCGGCATCAACTGCTTAACGTGCCTTGCAAAGCATGGAATCACTCGGAAAAATGCCACTAGCGTTAGTCATAGACCATCCATGGACTGAACGCGCCGTATGTTGCTTAACCTTAGTGATCGTTTAAGATCACTCAGGCAGCTCAGGCTACGAGCGATTCCAATTTTTACACGGTCTAATGGATATGCTGGAAGAGGAAGACCGAGGAAAAGGTGGTTGGATTGTGTGCGTGATGTTAATAAGAATGTGAATGCAGAGATGGCGAGTGATAGGGATGCATGGAAGAGAGTGACATACTGCGCCGACCATAAATAATGGAAACAGGGCTAAGAATATGATGTTTTTTTTTTTGTGTCTTAGGTCATGTATGCAATATAGTCTGCGCTAAGGTTAGACCTTGAGTCACCTCTTACGACATTGATAGGCTGAAATGGGTTGGTCATTTACTACTATAGTAAATGATGTAGCATTAAGTGGCTTACATATTAGAAAAAAAAATTGTTTTAAAAGCTAAAAACTTCTATTTATAACCAAAAATATCAACTTTTTCTAAATCAAGTAACTCCAGCCACACAGCGAATTCTGGTATGCACCTACCTGATAATGAACGTATGTATCTAGACCTTTAATCTAATAAACAAGCCATTTCTATTGGAGGTGGGCCCATTTTGCACATCATCCTTTCTGCGACCGTAATTTCGTATGTCTACCCTGTGAGTTTTATTTATAAATAAACTAGGTGACCCGGCAAACGTTGCTTCGCTGTATAAATTATTTATAGTGATTAAAAAGAAATTGGGGTGGACCGTCACTTAGGGCTATGAAATCAGAAATCAAAAATGTATTTCAACGTAAAGAATTTACATTCTTCTTCTTGTTGAATGTCAATGTACATACAGTTATGTATAATGTTAGCCGCTGCCTTAGGGCCGTCTGTAGTAGAGAAAAAGGCAGCGAAAAAAAACTCCGCTCTGACCATCTTTTCTCAAATCACCTTAAAGCTAATACAAATTAGGTATGAGTGTTCGTATACCAAGAATCTCAAGATCCATGAGTGCAATCAATACTTGCAAAGTCAAAGTTCATTTAATATTCTTAAAAGGTAATAAAACTAAAACACCAATGCTGCGGCCAGACACACGGACGGCACCCGTTCACAAAATAGATAGCAACCTATTCTCAAACCTACCGAATATAAATATAAAATTTCTTCAAAATCGGTCAAGCCGTTTCGGAAGAGTATGCCCACTAACACTGTGACACGAGAATTTTATACATTAGAACGAATATAATATAGAATAACGTTCCACATACTACAAATGGTGAATATTATAGAAGAATCGTTCGTAGCTCCAGCCCCCTGAGTGATCTTAAACGATCACGAAGGTTAAGCAACATAGGGCGCGTTCAGTGCATGTATGGGTGAACCTCTATGACTTATGCTAATGGCATTTTTTCGAGCGGTTCCGTGCTTCGCAAGCCACGTTAAGCAGTTGGTGCCGGCTGCTGTCGATAGATGGCAGTCGTTAAGCCAAGTCAGAGGCCTTAGGGCGGCTTGAAAACTTCTGACAGTAAGACCAGCCACTAGTCTTACAAGCCTCGACCAATCCGGCCCCCGTGGTAGAGTTTGGCCGATACCTTCCTCAGGGAAGAGACCCGTGCCCCTCGGTGGGACACAATGGGTAGATGACGAAGTTGAGCGAAAAGTTTCCGGAACACTGCACTAACTTATTCATCGTGGGCACATTTTCGGTCCCAGGTGGGCGTGCCTCAGTTCGGCCCGCTGCAGTGTTCAGGATGCACGCTATAATTAAAAAAGTTCCCGCGCACGCGCTAGAGCGGGGGCGGATGCGGAAGCGGTAAGCGTAATAGCCCATAAACTTTTACGAGCCACCGCGACCCATTAATGATGGAGACGATATGGCTACAGGCACGCCTTGCCAGGAGGCGTACACTACTGAGTCCTTGCATAGTTGCGTAGCCTGCACCAAACAGGGAGAGCGGTATAGAGCACCCGTTTGAAAAATATCGTTGGGGGTCGAGTGCTAGTGTCGAGTCGCGGCTAATCTGCCCAAATGTAGAGTCGAACGAATGTCACCATTTGCGACGGACTGGTATCCATGGTCCCAGATTATGTTAATGCATTATAGTACAATGACAGTTGCTTGGTAGCGTTGATCTCATTTCATCGCCGCTTAAAGACAACGTGTATTAATAATTGTAGGCGTCAATAGAATAAAAAAACATGTCGTGTGACCTGAACATTTAAGTGTAATTGAAGTAAAGAATCGAGCGCCTGGTCCCAGATTCTGTTGACGCATTGTAGTATAATGACAGCTGCATGATCGGGGTGATTTAATTTCAATGCCGCTTCAAGTCTACGCGGGCACGCATATCAAACAAATGCGTTAATGGTATAAAAAAAACAGGTCGCGTGACCCAACCGTGAATCTGCCACCGTATCGTAATACACTTATAGATCGAGGTCCTGGGTGTCTTCAAAGTTATTGAAGTTTAGGAACTTGGAATTGAAGTTACCACATAAGGAATTTAAAAAAGCCCGAGATTGGTCAAGCCAGAGTTTCTTTCTACATACGGACGATTCAAGCAGTGCCTAAGGACACAGGACTTGACATTTTTTTGAGTGACTGAGAAGTCCAATTCGAGAGCGGCAGCCCCTACCGCATGTAGGACATATAAAGATAAGGTCCGGAGTCAGGTCAGTACGGATTTCTTTCTTACTACCGCAGTATTACTTGACCTGGTCCCAAACTAGGATACCCTGCTATGGTAACCAGGCAAGGACATTACAAACATGGAAAAACACGCAGACTGAGGCAATTTGTACTAATGTGCGGCGGCCTCCAATGGTAATCGAGTCCACGACCTCTAACTTGGTTGTTAAGCGCCTTAACGGCTAGACTGCCGAAGCAGTCAACATACTAATCTGCCTACTGTTTAACACCAGACATCTTTGTCTTCTGAATAATCGTTGATTTTATATCGAGCTTTTTTGCAAAGGATGTACTTAATACATTTTAAAAAGTGGAAGAGAAGGCGGTGCATTAACTAATGGTGCTTGTGGAATTTTGACGGAATTTAGCAAAGTAATTTTTACGTTTTAATGCTATTATGGGAAGATCATGAACGCTTTCTATACAATATCTTAATACATTTGTTAACCCGCGTCGAAGGTGACTCTAATATGTCCCAGGAAATCTTTTTGTAGAACAGTAGAACTTCTGTGTGGTGCCGAGAACATTGTCGCGTGCTCGGGAGACGTTTGAAAAAGTGTTATTTTAAAGGACATGACAAAAAACGGTGGTTCGCACGCGAGCGACTCGGCACTGTGTAGACCAGCGGTTCCTAAACTTTGCAGGCTATGAAACATTTACCTGTTTAATCTTAGGGAACCCTGTATCAATATATAATGTGTTTATTTTTACAGTTTCGTCCGACTCAGGGGTGGTTATTTACATGATATTGAAGCAAAAAAAATATAAAAAAATCATCTAAAAGTCATGCCAATAAGTTTCACTTCAGGAAGGTGTTAGACGTAGACTTATGGTAAAGTAGCGTTGTGTGGTGGACAGTAAAGTTGGAAGATGCAGCAATAGGAATCAGGACCTAGATTCTGTTAATGAATTGTAGTTCAATGACAACTGAATGAACTTGGTGATTTAGTTTCATTGCCGCATCGAGTCTACGCGCGCACGCATATCGAACAATCTAGGCGTTAATGGTATGAAAAAACACGTCTCGTGAACCGGCTGTGTATCTGCCATCGTACTACAATGCACTAACAGAATCGATGTCCAGGTAAGTTATTCTTAACACAATAAACCCCTAGGATTTTCGGTCACACACACACAAAGAATGACAAAAGAAGTAAAAGAAGAAAAGAAGTGACAATTTCTTTGGGTTGCCATAGTCTGAAATAATGTTTGTAGCGTTGAAAAAATATTAAATATTTTCGAACTTTCGCAAGCACTACACCTTTTATTGAATAAGTCTGGATTTACTAACTTGATTTTTTGTCCGAAGAGTCTGACCAGGATCAGTAGATTAAGCTCTGCAATCAGAGCGAAACCTGGTCGCAATCGTCCGACAAAAACTAAGTACCTAAGTGTGTCCAAAATCATGTTAGTAAAATATTTAACAGTCAAAATCAGTTACAGACAGGCACATACATACAACTGTGACTTTTCAACCCACTACCCACCTCGTAGCCGCTATAAGAACGCTAGGGTAGCCCCTCTCTTGCGTAGAGATGTGTATTTTTCCGGGATTGAAAGGAACTCACGTGCTCTTCTTGTACTCCGCCCCATACTCCATCCATACTGTTAAGTTTTTTAACTAGCGCGGAGTGTAGTTGTTGCTGTTAGGCTGTTGCCGCTTATTGTTCACCTTTGCGAAATATGTATGCATTGCGTACATTGCATTGCATACATATTTCGCATAACTAGTTAAGTATTTGAATTGTTAAGTAGATTAAAGATATCTTAGCGCTTTAAGGATGTGTAACAGTATGACGTGATACTTATACCAAATAAAATATTTGTATTTTTAAACGTTGTAAGTAACACTTTAGTCCATACTCCTGAGTAACAACTGGGATGGGGTAACAAAATCAAATTAAATATGGTTATTCATAATAAAATCCAAATGTTTTTTTATGAACGTCATTAAATGTACCTATTCGGAGTGCAATCGTGTCTAGTGTCCAACACGTACCTACGTGAGTAATAATTTTGAACCTTAAAACTTTTTAATTTAGCTTAAAACTGTTTTGGAAACAATAAATGTGGATTTTCTTATATTTTTCTCGACATAATCTATTAATTGTGAAACAACTTTGACGTTCATAAAGTAAACATTTTGTTTGAACTTTGAATAAAAAATTTAATTTGAATTCTGTGGAGATTGACTGGTATTTTATACTCCTCAACTCTCTATGAGCTAGAGCTGTCCATCTAGGTTAACAACTCTATGAGTGGCTTCGCCGCAGAAGCGCTGGGGTTCATTACCGGCTCGCGTTGCGGCGGTCGTTCCAAAATTAAATAGCAAGCTTCAAGTGTTTTGTTAAAATTTGTCTCTGAACCAAGCGGGGGTTGGCTGGATTTTACGGCGTTGTATGCTTGGTTGTCCCGCTGGGCATCCGTGTTGATTAAGCCCCATAATCACTCTTTAGTTACTTTGATTGACAGAATACGCAGTAGAAATGAGGTCCTTGAGAAATATGTTTGGTGTTACTTTGAATGACAGAATACGCAATAGTGTGATCAGAGGACGTTGTGGACTGAAAGAGGATGTAGTGACTAGAATTGTGAAAGGAACAACCGCCCCTAACATAATATCCAGTCAGCCGACATCGCGTGCGATCTAGTATCAGCGACGCACAGGCCGCGCGTCGCTCCTTATTGCTTCCGGGATGTACGGGTAACAGAAGTTCAGGACTTTGTAAACAAATCACATGAAAAAACTCAAGCATGCCACACACCAACACCGCGATGGTGTGTGGCATACGCGATGGCGGCGGTCGAAACAAAATAGATAGACTGATAACACTATTCATCATCAACCCATTATGTCCCCACCGAGGGGCACGGGTCTCTTCCCTGAGGAAGGTATAGGCCATACTCCACCACGGGGGCCAAGTCCGGATTGGTGGAGGCTTATAAGACTAGTGGCTCGTCTTACTGTCAGAAGTTTTCAAGCCCCCCTAAGGTCTCTGACCTGGCTTAACGACAGCCATCTATCGACGGCAGCCGGCACCAACTGCTTAACGTGCCTTGCGAAGCACGGAATCGCTCGGAAAAATGCCACTATCGTTAGTCAGAGACGGGGACCCATCCATGGACTAAACGCGCCGTATGTTGCTGGGCTGCCTGAGTGATCTTAAACGATCACTAAGGTTAGTGATCGTTTAAGATCACTCAGGCAGCCGAGGCTACGAGCGATAACACTATTGCTCAACTATTCATTTCATCTTCCTTGTAACTTTCCTTATATCTTATAACTAAAATTAGCTCTTGTGGTCTGTAGTAAGTTTACCCCGTGCGAAAGTTACACAAAAACAGCCATTTTGTCGCACATTTTCGACATGCAATGCGTAAATATTAAATAATTTTCTTAACTTTGTAAGACGTTTGTAAACGTAATATTTTTTTTGTAATTTCAATTAATTTCTTTATGTGTGTGTGTGTGTGTGAGGGTGTGTGTGTGGGGGTGTGTGTGTGTGTGTGTGTGTGTGTGTGTGTGTGTGTGTGTGTGTGAGTGTGTGTGTGTTGCCAGTGTAGTTACCCAGTAGGGGCTCAGACTTTCTGTCCATCGTCGGTGTGAGGCCATATTTTCATTGCGCAAACAATATACAGTAACAGGCCACTCCTTATGCCTAGCGAGACGAAAGGCGCATAAAAACTAACCAAGTGTGAAATTGTCCTCAAGCTTAGGGGCCTGGCGCCTCTAGCATGAGGGTCATGTTTGACTCTAACCCCCAGTTTCCCAAAAGCTAACAGTCTGTTAATCTACTGTTAACAGAGATTCTTCAATCAAAAAATAAGGATAGACACCAAATTAACAATCCATTTGAAGAATATTGTATTCTTGCTCTTTTTCTATGTTTCAAGATTACATATGATAAATTAACTTAGGTTTTTATAATTGTTAACTGTATTCTCCTTCTTCATATTATCAAGACCACTGTAAATGCCGTATTCAAAGTATGTATATGGATTAGGATAAATGTGTCTAGTGTTCAACACATCCAAGAGTAAGTATATTTTTTTAAGTTTGTAATTTAGGCTAAAACTGTTTTGAAAAGAATAAATGTCGAGTTTCTTTGTTAGTTTCTTCTCCACGTACCTAATCTATTAATTTTGAAACTAACAACTTTGACGTTCATAAAGTAAATATTCTATTTGTACTATGAATAAAATATTTGAGTTCGTGTAACGACATACGTAGATTACATCTGAGCCCCAATCATTTCCCAACAAATCTCCCGAGCCCTCTCCTTTATAATATTCCACGTAGAGACTTCATCTGCGCAAGGCTACACAGCAATCTTTTGAGAAATGAACGAAGCCCTGATTTCGTTGAAAAACGAGCGCCTCTCAACCGAAAGGGTTCCTCCCAGCGGGGTACGGAACCCCAGAAAAGTCAATTCCGACCGCCCCATGACGCAATAGGTTCTCAACTAACAACTTAGCCCTTACTACGGTCGGCATAGAGGTCGGAATTGAAGGGGATGGCGAATCGTGGGAGAGTTTTCACGTTTGTATGAAGAATACGGAGCGCGCGTAGCATCTCATAACATTACTCCATGAACGTTTGGCGTCGAGGCCCGTAGTGAAAAACGGAGGGTCGACCTAGTCAAAGTCGAAGGTTCTGATACCGCAATACTATCAAAGTCGAAGTAAAACAGGAAGTAAAGTCGACAGCACGTCAACCTTCATATTTTAGTCGCAAAGTCGCCAGTAATGCAACGGAGTAGAGTGCATGGATGTATAGATTAATTGATTGAAAAATACAGAGGATGGTTTCTGCCAAACTGGATGATGATGTCCTGTCGACTGTACTCGTAAAGCTGGCTTCCCACGGTCCGCGAAATCGCGGTCGGACGCAGACCATCTCGGACGATACACCGTGGGAAGGGTCTCGGTCCGCCGTAGCACAGACAGACGACACAGGTCAGTTGGAAGAGCCTCTCGTGGTGCGTGGCTGTCCGTGGTCGGTCGGCGATATCGCGGACCGTGGGAAGCCAGCTTAACAGAGCAACTAAATCTCACGACCGGTTCTTCTGTAGTCAGTTGATGTGCATAGTGCGAGAGATGTGCTCTTTTTTTTTCTTTTATTATTCTCGCAATATTGTCGGGCCGTAAAGTGACGTATTCCCGACGCCGCGCGCCGTTATGAATATGTTTATTTTGCCGCGTAAAGCGAAATCGCACTATATTACTTACCCTATGAGATATAGGAAGAAGAATACAAGCGGGAAATTGCGTAAATAGTGCAGAACACTGATGTAGAATCATGATAGTAGGATTAATAGAACTATAAATAGCAATAGTTTAATGAATCGCTCGTAGCCTGGGCTGCTTGAGTGATCTTCAACGATCACTAAGGTTAAGCAACATACGACGCGTTCAGTCCATGTATGTGTCACCGTCTATTACTAACGGTAGTGGCATTTTTTCCGAGCGGTTCCGTGCTTCGCAAGGCACGTTAAGCAGTTGGTGCCGGCTGCCATCGATAGATGGCAGTCGTTAAGCCAAGTCAGAGGCCTCAAGGCGGCTTGAAAACTTCTGACAGTAAGACCAGCCACTAGTCTTACAAGCCTCCACCAAACCGGACTTGACCCCCGTAGTGGAGTATGGCTCAGGGAAAAGACCCGTGCCCCTCGGTGGGGACATGATGGGTTGATGATGATGAATGAGGTCCTTATGACATACTTGTGGTGCTACTTTGTAGGACAGAATACGCAATAGTTTGATTAGAGAACGTTGTGGAATGAAAGAGTATGCAGTGAGTAGAATTGAGAAAGAAATGTAGCGTTGATTGGGATATGTTGAGAGGATGAAGGAGGAAAGGCTGACGAAACAAATAATATATCAGAGAATGAAGGTAAGGGACACCCCAGGCGGACATACTTCATAAGTGACTAATGAATGTTGATGAAGCGAAAGTGATCTGTCAGTATCGTGGCAAGCGGCAGTGCCTGGTCGCTGCCTACCCCTCTGGGATACATAACATAACATAACATTTACATACATCCACATACATGAGAGCTTATGTATGTAGAGATAAATAGATAGAGATAGAGAACACTTTATTGTACATAAAAAAGGAAATTACACAGGTATTTCTTATTATAAGAGTACAAACGGTAGCCTTATCACTAAAAGTGATCTCTTCCAAACAACCTTTGGATGGACTGGAGCAAAATATTGGAGAAGGAAGCAGATGTACAAAATAAGTAAAATAATAATTGCTTTAATAATTTTATTATACCGGCCTAATTAACCAAACTGTTATGTATGTAGTATTACTTACACAAGGATAAAACTATACTATCTAGTTCACAATTACTAGTTCACACTTAAGTACCTCGCAGGAATCGTTAGAAAAGCTCACACTGGAAGCAAGACATACATTTAATTGACTGAATAAGTAACTGAATAACAAACTTCTTTGTAACACAGTATCGAGGCAAATTGCAAGTATTAAGTCGCTGATTTTATTATCTCTCGAGAAATACAGGTATGAATTAACTCACAATGTACGTTTTTTTATTTGTAAATTTGAAAACTTAATTGAATCGAACCGGCTCTTGGCAACTGGAAGGTGGAAGCCTGCAGAGTAATTAATTTCAACAATTTACCTACTTCCTTTGATCAGGCGAGCTTTGCCGTTAATTGCCAATAATCTGGTAGAGATAGTTAATCCCGTTAACCCGCCTTGGTTAGCGGAACTTCCTGTCGGCAACCCTCTAACAGCCTGCCACGCCGCTTTGAGGGTATTCGCAATTAAAATCATCGAACGTTCACGACCGGACATTAAAGTTTGGAAATATAGTCCACCGACTCCGCTGACCACTTCAAACATAATAGGACAAAGTTCCGCTCGTTACAGGCCAGATTATTTGATATTTGTTAAGATAATATAAGATAGCACAAATTATTTACCTACAAAGGTTCATAGTATAATGGCGGCCTCATTACTAAATGCAATATCTTTCAGACAACCTTACGATGGAAAATTGCTGAGAGAAATTTGAAAGACGGGTAGACGGTGCAAATTTTAATATTGATATATTATACTTATACTTAGTAATTACATACCTTTACTTATATATGTATACACTTATTATGAGCAATCGCTCATAGCCCCTCAAGCAACATAGGCCGCGATCATTGCACGGATGGGTGACCGTCTATGACTAACGTTAGTGGCATTTTTCCGAGCGGTTCCGTGCTTCGCAAGGTACGTTAAGCAGGTGGTGCCGGCTGCCGTCGATAGATGGCAGTCGTTAAGCCAAGTCGGAGGCCTTAGGGCGGCTTGAAAACGTCTTACAGTAAGACCAGCCACTAGTCTTACAAGCCTCCGCCAATCCCGACTATATAGGCCCCCGTGGTGGAGTATGGCCTATACCTTTCTCAGGGAAGGGACCCGTGCCCCTCGGTGGGGACGTAATGGGTTGATGATGACGAATTGTACCTATATACCCAGGAAGACAATTAAATACATATTTTAGATATTGGAGTGAACACGAACCCTCCTTTTTAAGGCACATATTTCTGTTTGTCTGAAATGAGCGAATTTATTATTATACCCTCTTTCGCAAAACATTTCCATCAATTAAGCTCCTGAAGTTTGAAACACGAGCGCCCCCGAGTGGGTATTCGTTACGAGAGCAGTTAGAGCGCTGGGGCTCATTTGCATGCACGCGCGACAGGGATCGGGCTTGTTAAAAGTTCGAGACAAGCCTTATGCCTTGTGCACTGCGCTGTGAACAAAACAGCGCGACCAACTGGCAATATTGACAATGTGTGTGTGTGTGTGTGTGTTTGTCAATATTGCACCTTCAACACAGGACATGCACAGAAGAGTAGCTCAAACACCAGCTCAAAGTCGTACTAACGACAGTTCCATTGTTAGCTTCTTCGCCAAAAAAATAGTTTGTATAGGGTGTTGATTTGTGCAGTTTAATCCGACTCAGGGGTGGTTATTTACATGATAGGTACTGAAGCAAAACAAAAAAAAAGAATATATTTTTTTTTAAATCGAAAATCACCGAAAATCGAAAATCACAAATTTGAAAAATTGAAAATCACCTAAAAATCATAAAGTTATATGGCGCAGCTTCTATCGTTTGCACTTGATGGGTCCGGCGGGGGTTTCGCGGGGCGGGGCGGGAGAGTGCGCCCGCGCGCTCACCGCCCGGCGCCGCAAACCCGGGGATTTTAGGTGATTTTCACTAAAAAAAATTTTTTTTTTTTTTTTTTTTTCAGTATCATGTAAATAACCACCCCTGAGTCGGATTATACTGGACAAATCAACACCCTGTATAGAGAGTATTTTATGTATAGAGTATAAAAAAAAAAACTAGGAAACAGCGCTCTACTTTACTACTTTGACAGTAAATAAATAATAAATTAAGTTAGGTACATAATATTTCATTCAGTTGTCATTACATAGGCATAATATACATTTTTAGTATTGGTTTGAAACTAACTAGGTACCTCTGCAAACTTATCTAATTTGTGGTGCCGTATTCCAGTGATGCTAGATGCAGTGATTATACTTTGTCTTTTTAAGTTACAGAACGATTTATAAAATGTAATGCGCGATGCCCTTTCTGACATTTCTATCGTATTGATAAAATCTTTACACGTATCGCCCCATTTGCTCACTTCCCTTGTCTCTCATTTACCGTCACGTGGCAAACAATTTGCTCGTCTAAAGTCAAAACGTATTACGTTTTATTTTCGTCAGCAATTCCCATCTGAACATGCTTCATAAACAGGATAACTTTCCTTTCATCTCGTGAAATAACTCGGCGTTTTCTTCGTTATTAAATCAAAAGCGTTAGAGATAAACTTAGGCGTACTCCCAACTCCACACTATTCAAATCAACGCAGTGAGTATTTTCTTCTCTTATCTTTTTCATCATTCGTGTCCAAAGCTTTAACTGTCAGGCATTACATCCTCATCATTATGACCGTTTTACAGTGATGCCTTGAAAAAAATGCCTATTTCGTCCTAATTTCTATAATTGAACCAATGCAACCAAATAAATCAATCAAGCCGACTTTTTTGACATTTTTGCTCGAAAACTGCTTTTTAGACTACTTTACTTTATGAATAGCATTAAAAATGACCCATTAAGCTCGAGTCGGTGATGCTGAATCAGTCGAGAGTTTTTAAACGTACAATACCTTTTATTGAAGTATTCAAAAACACATCAAATATTTTCAAAAATCAGTATTATGTTTATGCAAAGTCACTCGTAACGGTAATAATTAGAGGAAAATGTAAAATGTTGATGCGCTATCAATTGTCCACTGTTGTAGTAAGACCCTAATAAAAATATACATCAACGGAACTGGAAAGGAGAGTTAAAGCCACTCATTCTAGTCAGGACCCACGTGGTCCTGACTAAAATGAGTGTTCCGACAAACAGATAAAGTAATTCAGTAGAGATGAGTCTGAGGAGAAAACTGACTATATTTTTTTCATTTAGATTTTAGAGACGAGCAACTTCGCGAGCTCTGTCTCGACTCACCATGATTAAGCTCTGCGAATCGGAACCTAGTCGGACTCTTCCAACGAAAAATCAAGTAAGTAAATATTTTCATTGATAGATAGATGGGTAGCTAGGTAAATAGATAGGAAGGCAAACATGACAATTCAAACATAATATAACCTTCAAGGGTTCAAAGAATAATGTTGCTGTGAACGAGGTGATCCGACAGAAAACCAAGGTCACCGACATGGCCCACCGAATTAGCATGCTGAAGTGACAGTGGGTCAGCCATATCACCCGAAGAACTGATAACCGATGGGGTAGCCGAGTTCTTGAGTGGAGACCGTGGATCGGTAAACGTAGTGTAGGACGTCCTCACACTCGGTGGAGCTATATAATAATAAACTTTATTTGCTCAAGTAAGTAACACTCATTTTAGTTAGTAGGCTTAACAACTATATATGTTAGTACTTATAGCTAAAGACACAATATATTTTAAATTACACTCATCAGTACACATTAACGGGCACATGCATGCCGGCACAGTGCCGCATGTAGGGCGAATCTAGGCGGTCCGCTATCATGCTCAGGATGCTGTTGGAGCTGGCCCGCACCCTGCTAAGCATCGATGCGCACCGCTTACGCATAGTAGCGTAGAAGCAGCTATGATCTTCGCAGGGCGGCTGGCAAGAGGATGGGAGAGGCCTATGTCCAGCAGTGGACAACCATAGGCCGATGATGATGACGATGAATGCGGGCAAATGCAAAATGGTACTGAGTCCGCATGTGCTGAATCAGCGGGCTACTCCAGAGCTGGTGCTATGTCGGTATTTAGGATTCTGTCGAGTGAGGCTGGCGCCGGGCCGCTGTGTCGGGTGATTTACTGCAGGCGGCATCGGCACACTGATGGAGCGACGGTCGCGCCTTGGAGGGTAGACACAGTACGGGGAAGGGAGATGGAGCGATGTCACACTGCCAAGGGTAGGCAGAGACGCACAACCGCAGAAGTGTGCGAGCTGGCACGAGATAGCGCAGGTGGGGCGGGCGGTGATCATTTCATTTAGATTGGAGATGTAATTCGCGAGCAATAAGGACTGATGACTGTATGCATCAAATACTTATTAGATTTCATGGAAATTCTTTTGATTCCGAGACGTTTCGGATTGCGCGAAAGCATGTATTTGGTTCTTTGTTTATTTCTCCTCACAAATACCTGAAGAGCAACGATGCAGCTCTTACAATATTTAAATGCTGTCTATGGAACATCGGTGTGGCAATGAAGACTCCGAACAGAAGATCCTTGTACAATATAAAAATTAAAGCTAGTATCAGTAGCACACTTGAGAAACTGAATTCGATTTCGGCATGTATGTACGTGTACTGATTTTTTGTATTTCAGATGAGAATTCAGATTCATCTAACTTACGAGCGTTTGTAGTAGTAGCAATAGGTACCTCTCGCTAATCGTGAAGAAAAGCGTTGTAATGAAATCCGATCGTCTGAGGTGTTCAGCGTACCTTCGCTTACTTCGTACCCTCGACACCTGATCAACCTTTACATTTCCCTGTCAAGTCACCCATAACGTAACAGAATATAATATTGTATCGGTGATTTTCTGTACTGCGCAATGACCAAACAGTGAGGTTAATAGGTGAAATCTCAGGGCCTAGATTCTGCTTACCTGTAGTAGTACAATGAAAGTTGCATGACTGCTTTGATTCCATTTCATTTCCGCTTCAAATCAACGCGAGCACGCATATTCGTTAATCTACGCGGCAATCGAAATGACATTGACGACATGTCAATGACCCGACCATGTAACTGTAATTGAACTATAATGCACTAACTCGAGGCCTAGGTCTACTACTAGTGCTAAGGTTTAGTGAACCGTCATACTTGGCGGTATAATCGCTGCTCATTTGCTTCAGGCATGCACAGAAGCTCAATAAATCACGTGCTCAGAATGTAATTTGTTAGCGCGGAAGGGTCGGGGGAAAGTGTATCGATCCATCAAATTATTTGCCGGGAGCCCAGAGACTGTATGCAAATTATAGCCATTGATTGATTCCCGCCGGCCCTCAAGACACCCTTGCTGGACAATTATTGCTGAACAACTGCATGCAGAAAGACCGGGGTTGGATTTGCTTCACAGATTCTGTTGATTTATGCAGTTGTAACATTTGGTCTGGATTAACTCATCGGTTATTCGTCGCTGGCGACCTCTGACGCAGCGGTTAGTGCATCTGACTACCATGCGAGAGGTCCCGGGTTCGAATCCCGGCTGGGTACAAAGAAAAACCCCAGCTCTTGGATGTTTACATGTTTGTGATGTCGCTGTATCTGGTTCCCACGACACAGGGTACCCTAGTGTGGGGCCAGACGCAATACATGTGAAGGTATGTAAATGTTGATGTTTAATTTCAGTTGTTGTTATCAGTTGTTCAGTTGTTGACTGAGACGAGCAGCCGACGACGCGAGCTCCGTCTCTACTTACCATGATTAAGCTCTGCGAATTGGAGCGAAACCTGTTCGGACTTTATGAGGATTTTATGAGGCGAGCCTCGAACCCATGAACTCTACTTGTGAAGCAAGGATCCTATCACTACACGCTACCCTTTGCCCCTTCGTTTTCTTCCTAAAGTGCCTCTAAATCACTGGAGGTTGGCAGTGAGCTTATAACGGTCTCTGTTCAGTGCAATTCAGAGAAGCTTCTGCGGTCTTAACACCGGTCCGTTCTTTGACGTTGCACAACCATGACGTCCTTCTCCTGCCCGGCCCCTCTTTTCTACCACCTTGCCCATCGAAATGGTCTGCTCTAGTTGATATCTCTTGCTTCGTCTTTATCATCAATCCATTATGTCCCCACCGAGGCGCACGGGTCTCATCCCTGAGGAAGGTATAGGCCATACTCCACCACGGTGGCCAGTCCAAGTCCGAATATCCCGGACATGTAGACAGGGGTTGCCATTTGTCAATATCCTGACAAACCTCTTTTTGTGATAGTAGCTCAAATTCAAATTCAAACATTTTTGTTCATAATTATCAACCCATTATATTCCTACCGAGAGGCGCCTGTCTCATCCCAGAGGAATAGTCCGGATTGGTGGAGGCTTGTAAGATTAGTGGCTGGTGTTACTGTCAGATAAGTTTTCAAGCCGCCCCAAGGCCTCTGACTTGGCTTAACGATTACTATCTATCGACGGCAGCCGGCACCACCTGATTAACGTGCTTTGCGAAGCACAGAACCGCTCGGAAAAATGCCACTAGCGTTAGTCATAGGTCTCCCGTCCATGCGCTGAACGCGCCCTATGTTGCTTAACCTTCGTGATCGTTTATGGCAGCTATGGCTACGAGCGATTACTTTTGCTTTGCTTCGCTTTGCTTCGCCTTGCTTCTTCTATACGTAACCAAATTGAAGACGGCTCTGAACCTTCCGGAAGTACCACGTAGCGCAATTATCGGGCGACGACGGGCGCGCAAATTGAATTCCGCTATACAAATGGTTTTCGAGCGTTGTTGACAGATGTCTCAGCGAGACGGACATTGTGCTGACTGTGACTAGAGCTTGTGTTGCTGAAGGAAGGTCTCGCTGTTTGTTTGAACGTGACGAGGGACGCGGAGATTGGGCATTGTGTCTCAAGGAATTCAACCGACAGAAAAAGTAGGTGCGGATCTCGGAAACCAAATCGGGGGCCCTCTTTCTTTACTTTGTTTTTTTTTTAGTAATTATCGGTTTTTTAATTCAATGAAAGTTAAGGAATCGGACGAATGACTAAACAGTAGAAAGATCTTACATTTTGGCTCGTATTTTGGTGACTGTTATAATAATATTTACCTACCCTCAGCAGCTGTTACGTTTGGCAGATCTAATCCATGTTGTAACAATTTTTATCATTTTTTTTCTCTTCTTCCTATCGACTGACTCGTTAAAGAGTTGTGAGCAGTTAAAGCGCTTACTTACCAAGACAGAGGTCTGGGTTCGATTCCCACTGGGGGCCGCCGTACATTCGTACAAGTGGCCACGGCCAAGATTGCCTACTGGTGTTCATTATACTGTGCCAATGGGCCACATTGCTGGAGGTGTTATCCGAATGAGCATGCGATTGACAAATCGGCGGCGCCCGACGAGGACCAATTAATAAAACCGGACCCTCCGAGCCAAATTGAATTCCTGCGACGGACCTTCGCGCCGACCTACAAAATAAATGCAACGGAAGCTTGAGGATAAGATGCTACAAAAAAACAACACTTTACAATGTTTCCCTTGTTTCCCTTAGGGTATTTCCCCTAAACATAGATAAGTATCTCATTACACAGCGAATTTTAAATGTTTTTCTTTGTTCAATTTAGAACATTGTTTAGATAGAACCTCTTAAAACCGAGCTCCCAAAGAAAATCATCAATGCCCGCCCATCATCATCATCATTCAACCACAAGAAGTTCACTGCTGGACATAGGCGTCCTCCATGGATTTCCAAAAAGACCGGTTGGAAGCGGCTTGCATCCAGCGTCTTCCTGCCACTTGGATGAAATCGTCTGTCCATCTTGTGGCTGGTCGTCCGCAGGCATGTCCGCCCATTGGTTATTAATGTTGGCGATTGGCGGCAGTGCGACTTTTTTTTTTTAATTAATTTGTGGATATATATAAAATAATTTGGGACCTAATAAGCTCGGCAAAACGTGGGCCCAGTTCTAGTGATTGGTGCCTCTGCCTACCCCCTCGGGGATAACGGGCGTGAGTTTATATATTTATTTATTTTTTGTGATTTACTGTCTTGATGTGGTCTATTTTACGTTGTCATGTCAGTTGTGATTGTAGCTAAAATCTGCATGTTCTGATATTGAAATTGTGCTTTATTGTTTATTAAAATAGTATCTTTTAATACTTGTGAGCCTGAGGATGCATCGTGTTAGAGGCGAAACGCGTCGCATTTTTTCACACAAGTATTGGTGTGGTGGTGCGTTCGTGTCTTGCTTCTGCTTGAAAAAGTGGGAGGGAAGGCGCTGCATTGATTGATTTGATACTTTAAATGCAAAGATACAAAACACAAAGATCTTATTCTAAAGTGTATGCCAGGATATTTCAATCTGTCTATTAGGTTAGAGTGCCTTTTTGAACATATAATAGGTGCATTAACTAACCGCATGGTGCTTCTGGGGTTTGGCGGAACTTAGCAAAGAATATTTTACATTTTAATGCTATCTTTTAATTTGTCAATACTCCTATAGTTTTCCCATACAGTCCACCACTATACCATCTTCATTTGGGTCTGAGACAAAATGTAAACAACATTTCCGTACTCTTTAGACTATTTTCATTGTAAAAAAAAATTATTTCGGTTTTTAGACTAAAATAAAATAAAATAATAAACTCACGCCCGTTATCCCCAAAGGGGTAGGCAGAGGCACCAGTCTCTAGAACTGGACCCACGTTTTTAGACTAATAATAATAATAAGCCATTTATTTCCAAAAAAGCACTACATGCATAGTGGATTCGTTCTCAAGATAACTTGACATAAAATACAGTCTACCAGTCTCAGTCCTAACATACTTCTCTCTGCAGTCTGTTGAAAGACTTTTATTTTTTTGATGATTTCTGAGGAAAGCGGCCATGTTTGGCAACCATATAATAGAGTCGGTGTCACTACAGAGTCAAAAGCTTTCATTTTAAGTTTGATATTCATCTTCGATTTAAATATATGTTTGAGTGACCAATATGCGCTCCATGCCTTTTTTATTCTTCTTTGTACTTCAAGTACGGGTTTCTTTTCGAAGGAAATGTTTTGTCCTAAGTATATGTATTCTTTGACATACTCTATATTTTGGGAATTTATTACGATCGGTATCTGCTCTACATTGGTCATGACACATGTCTTTAGTGGGTTCATCTCTAAGCCGCACTTTTTGCTTTGTTGATCTAACGTGGTTAGCATATAGTTAAGGTCTTCGTGGTTCTCAGTAATCAGTGCTATGTCATCTGCAAAGCGCAAATGGTTCAAGAATTCTCCGTTAATGTTTACTCCTCGTTCAGACCAATCCAGCTGTCGAAATATACCTTCCAAAAGAGATGTAAAGAGATTCGGAGAGATGGGGTCTCCCTGTCTCACTCCTCGCTGTACCTCGAACTCTTTTCCCTTTCTTTCCAGTTTCACTTTGGCTTTGCTCTTGCTGTAAATTTCTTTTAGAATATTCACGTATTTGATATTGACACCTTGCTTTTTAAGTGCGGTCCAAAGAGCTTCATGCGATATTATTATTGTGTCAAAAGCCTTAGCGTAATCAATAAACCCTATGTAGAGAGGCTTATCGTGCTCTTTATATTTCTCTATCAGTTGAGTTAATGTAAAAATGTGATCTAGTGTAGAGTATTTTTGTCTAAAGCCAGCCTGTTCTCTTGGTTGTTCGGAATCTAGGGTTTTCTTTACTCTATTTAGGATAACATTTGTAAATAGTTTATACATAGACTGCAAAAGGGAAATTTGTCGATAATTAAAGTCTGTTTGCTTAGATAGTGTCGGTACACACGAAGGCAATCTTGGTTTTAGTAAAAAATATTTATTTAAAAAATACAACTTAGACGGCAAAAACATTTTAATTAAAAAAAAGACATAGTATACAATATACCTCATGAAGCACAAAATAAAACACTACTCTTCATCACTCGAAGTGTTCTCAAAATATTCATCTCCACCGGTATTTAGTATAGGTACCTACCTAAGTGATGCAGGATCGTCTCGTTATAAATCCATTCTAAAATAATCTTCTTCTTTAATTGCGTGATCTTCATAATAGTAGAATGAGACGAGCTGCGAGCCAAATTCACTGGCGTGTTTGCACCGCGACGGCTTCCTTTGTTTTCTTTTGTGAAAAGCAGCCACGTGCCGAGGCGGTAAATATCAAAGTGACACTATGATAACGAACAGACTTTACCGACGTTCAATGGGTCGCCTTTTTTATGAAGTAGCGTTATAACGGAAGTTTCCCATTCCTCGGGTATCGTTTCGTACATACGAACCGAGGTAACATAACATAACATTTACACACAGGCACATACATTGCTTCTGGGCGCACACTAGGATACCCTGTGTCGTGGGAACCAGAAACATCGACGTCACAAACATGTAAACATCCAAGACCTGGGTTTCTTTTTTTTTTGTCCTCAGCCGGGATTCGAACCCGGGACCTCTCGCATGGTAGGCAGATGCACTAACCGCTGCGCCACAGAGGTCGTCGACGTCGAGGTACCTAATACAAACATGAATCCTCTCAGTTCCTTGAGAGGAGAGGTAAGTACGTTGTAATCTCACATTCGACCCAATTTCCATTTTCTAAGTATATTTAGCTTTCGCTCTTCTATGCCGCGAATACACAGAGGTCGTAGGTTCAATTTCTACTGGGAACCGCCGTATATTTTGAACAAATCGCCGGTCTGGGTGTTTTTCGATGTTTGTAATGTCCTTGCCTGGTTACCACAGCACAGCTATGAAAGCACAGATGCTGAAACTAACAACAAAACCTCGACATGATTCAAAATGAGCTCCTAACTAAAGTAACCATTTGGGATTTGAAAAATACGATGATGTTTTCCCTATTGCAGGAGTGATTTTTATTGAGAATTGGAAGCCGCTATTTTCAAACGTATATTAGAATCACACCGTGTAGATATATGAAACCTCAGAACTGAGATTTCCTCACGATGTTTGCCTTCAATTTCTCCGCGATCAACGGAACAAACACAGACCCTCTGTTCCTTCCGGGCTCCCTTTGTTCAGACCTTTCATTAAGCCGGAGGCATTTCGGATTGGCCCCACGATTCAATTTATGACGATCCTTTGGAACTGCACTTTGTTCTATTCCCTCGTTATCGCGTCACGAGAGGCTAAGCTCTCGTCACAAAATAATTAAGTGCACGCCATCACCAGAAGACTGAGATGACGCATTTTTTATCTCGTAGTAAAAAAAATGCCGTCAATTTTGGGGGCAGGGCATAGGCTGTCTCTCACAGAGTACTGGCTATTACATTTCTGACTCTTCTCGTCCCTCCTTTAAACATCTTGTCCGAGAGCACAACCTAAGGCTGTTTGTCCACCGCCGCCGTCACCGGGACGTCACCGAGAACAAGATTATTCACTACTACTCCAAACATCGGCGGCCGGGATGACGGCGCTCGGGTGACGGGCGTGCGGTGGACACAATGGCCATAGTAAATGTATGTATCGCTAAATCGGCGCCGTCATCTCGTTCTCAGTGACGTCCCGGTGACGGCGGCGGTGGACAAACAGCCTTAGGTTTTCATCAACAGTAGGTTGTCCTTGCAAAACTATTTTATTGTTTTCATTGTAAGTGTATCCTTTTCTTTATATTTATAATTTTATTTCTTACTAGCTGACCAGGCAAACTTTGTTTTTTCACTTAGGGCTATGAATTGAAAGGCTATGTAACCATTATGGTGAGAGGACGAGAAAGTTCCTACTACCCAAAATCCTAAATAGCATTGATTTCTTAGAAGAAGAATGTAAAAGTACAGCCGTATTTAAGTATAAGTTAAAAAGGTTCTTGCTGGATAGGTTTGACTCGAAACTGTGAGATCAAATTCTAAAAATATTTTTTTCTACTCATAAAAAATAAAACAAAATGTTGATCTAGCGATTTAAGTAGCTGCTAAAGATAAAAGTTTATAAGTGAGGCACAGTGGACAGCTGATGGCCTTTGCATTGTGTAGCACATTCAATGTGGCCGAATACAGAGTGGACATGTAGTGGTGGGTCAGCTGTCGACTGTACCTACTTTCACATAATTTTGATGGAATAGTTACCATTTATGTTAAAAGAGTGCGATTAATTCGCCAACAAACATTTATAAAATTTAAAACTCTGCGATAGAAACGTAAGTCAATAAATAAAAAAAATAAAAAAAATATAGGTAACAACCTACTCTCAAACCTACCGAACTGGACTCGCTGACCAAAGTAAGGTGTGATCCTCCAGCATTATGGGGGTTGAGTGGAGGGTTAACGCCCTTCCCACTTTAAAGAAAATTGTTACGAAATAAGAGAAGATAAACGATATGATTCCAAGAACAACGACCAAACGCTTATTCCTTTATCTACCAGACTCAAATTGGATTGCCACAACGGCCTAGAGACAGGAATCACTTCTGTCAGTCACAATTTTGTGACATGTACCAATTCGCATTTCATGGGTTAACAGTGTTACGAGTAGCCTTTGTGATTAGGCAGGATAGCTTAAATAATGCGCCATTGAACTGGCTGGCTCCGGGGATTGGCTTCCGCGTTTATTAGACTTTGGCGTTGCACAGCGCAATGGGTATAATACAGTGCGAGTTTTCATAAAGTGCACCCTATTTCACCGACGGAAAAGGCATAAAAATTTTTTTTTAAAAATTACTGTTTTTTTTATGAATATCTTAATTTTTTTTGTTGCAGCTGCTATCATCTTCACATCATCAACATCATCATCACACATCTCTCGCGGGGTCGCTCGGCAATTGGCCATGCTACATTGTTGAATATGAACGGAAATCTCAAAACCATTTCGAGAATTATGCTTTCAGTACAATTTCTATTCATCAGATTAGTAAATAGTCTTTTTAAGATATTCAATAAAAAAATCTTGACTTTAAATGACTGTTCTATGACGTCAGCAAAGACAGTATGAGTATTGATCCTTTGTCTTACTTAAAAAAAAGAAACTGAGGTTAATGACGTTTGTTTTTTTTATATTTATAGGCAAAAGACTATCTCTTTAATCGTGCTATAGTACTTAACGTCACAAGCACCAATATAAAAAAAATTCTTAAAATTAATTCAAAAGTACCGAAAGTAGTTTCTTAAAGCGATCAATATTTTCAAAATAAATTAAAAAAAAAACATATATGAAAAATAATTTGCAGGGCCAATTATACAGAACGATGTCCCTCGGTCCCCATCGTTCATCGCAGCCTTGCGCACTCCAATGTCTGCTTAGAAAAACAGAAACTGAACAGAAGTCTAGGGTGAGTAGATCCGATTTTAACACTAGTCGCTATTTCATACTACACGCATTTCAGATCATTGAAGCCAAATTGTTGAAGGTATGGCCGTTTTAAGATTTTTTAAATGTTCTGGTGGGCGATTTGGAACCGTAAAAGTTGTCAGTAAAGCCTTGTGACCTCAGAACACAAAAAGAAGGAGAAGTGTTATAATTGCCCACTTACTCACACAGCTACATTTTGCTCATAATCTCTATTTGATTACAACATAAACCACCGGCCCATGATTTGTCGTGAACCCAAATAAAACAGCCAATGAGAAGGTTTCACAGACACAGCACAACATTAGGGATGTAACAAAATAGTCGATGAAGGAAAAAATCTATTTCTATTCTATCCATACCTGAAACGCTTCAAAACGTTTTCATAACTGTAAAATGTACCTACATAGGTGACGAAACTACGTCGGCAGTGCCGTGCCGCTTGAATATAATTCAAAACAAATCGCCTACGTAAATTTTGTTTGAAACATTTTGAAGCCGCAAGATGCCTGCGCCGTGCCTTCACCTTACGCCCATTTTTGTACAGCGCACGCCTTTAATTGTTTTAAATATAATATCAAAATCTAGAACTACTTATTTTAACACATGAATTTATTAATTAGCAGTGACTGTAGATGTTTGTGAGTTTGGATCAAAATTTGCATTGCCTTGGTGGTAGCTGATAACTGTGATGACATAAAAACATTCATAATACTCGTAATCATAAATAATAATAATTTTATTTACTTGTGAATAAGACAGTAACGTACGTATATTCTATTTACTGAAGCGAACGACTAAAGGTAAACAAAGACACAGCATCTCTCAAACTTACATCTCACTCAAAATAGCTCATGCACGCAGCTTTGCTTGCATCGTTGTACTATTATGTATTATGTGGCATCGTATACATCGGTTTGGCAGTATCAGCGTTGGGTCCGGCTCGCTCGCCCATATTTTCCGTTTCGTAATAACAAACACAAAAGTATAAAACAACTGGACGGTGGACCAAAAAACTTTACCAATACCTTATTTACAATGATGAACAGACTAAAGATAAATTACCTATTTTATTGTCTTTAGTCGTACTCCCATCAACAACAACGTCAATCTTACTTTGTTTTGTCTTTAATTAAAAAAGAGGTCCGTAGTCAGCTCTCCATACTTCTTCCTACACTTCGCGTAGCCCATTAGCATAAAATAGTCGATCATAATCGGCCTTTAAACAAAAGTCCGTCATCTTTCCTAGTTGCGAACATATTTGGCAGCAGTAGGATCGCTTTTATTTGAGGACCACTGAAATTTTAGGTATTTTTTGGGGCATAGATCTCTTAAGCAAATGGTATTTTCATGATAAAATAAAATATTAGTTAAATAAACTGCAAGTGGGGGATAAATCAGGTAATAACAGTGTTATTGTGTTAATTGCTTAATGGTATTTATTAGGCATATCGTTCTGTATAACTTTGCTAAATATTATGCAGTGTTATAAATGTGGCATATTGAAAAACCAAATTTTTGACATGTTGACACTTAGTCGTTCGCTTCAAAAAATAGACTGTAGTAAGTAGCAAGCAGTACGTAGTAAGAAACATGTGAAACAATAAAAAAATAAAATTACCATCCGACTGTGTTCCTGCAGAAAATATTTTACAGTTCCGTAATATGTAAATATTTATTTATATACAACTTGTCTCAGAATACTATTTATTTTATTTTCGATTAATCGAATTTCATTCATAAGATAGGCTCATCTACACTAATATTATAAAGAGGAAAGATTTGTATTTTTGTATTTTTGTGTGTATGTTTGTAATGAATAGGCTCAGAAACTGCTGGGCTGATTTTAAAAATTCTTTCACCATTAGAAAGCTACATTCTTTGTGAGTAAGATAGGCTATATTGGATTTTCGAAAAGCTTAGGGTTTTGTTTGAACTCTCGAATAATGTAACCCGCGGTGTAAAAAAACTACTACCCCGGGAAATTTCCACGTTTTTGCCACCCGTGCGAAGCCGGAGCGGGTTAGTAAAATATATATTTAAGAATATTATTTAGTACACATCACCAAATTTTTTCTCTAGAAACACTTTCTTTTGGAAACATTTCTCCGTAGAATAGATGGAGCAAACGGTACTTGATTTGAGAAGAAACTAGTTAGACCCTGTCCCCGTAGTTTCAAATACAAATCGATCACGTATTTAGAAAAATTCTTTGAACTATATGATCGAAGCTAGGCCTGTTTTTATTACAACAAAATCCTGCCACAAAAATAGAAGCTTCCTTAGCAATTTAAGTCCACGCGGACGAAGTCGCGGGCATTAGCTACATAGTCTTACAATATATTGTCCTAGTAATTTTGGAAGTCTAGACAAACGAGTGTAAATGCGACGATAATATCGATACTTTATCAGTCTAAAAAGAAAGCAACCACCCCATCACTATGACTGCCGCTGACACCTACTGGTGACTTTGACATTTCACGGCAAATACATGCGTCATTTTTGCGTGATGGTCCATTGCGGGCTTGCTTGTCCAATTTAGAAACCCTCTACGAAAGTTCTATATAAAAACACCATAGGAGTAAATCCGACGTATTAAATATGTCTCATTTACTTCCTTAGTACTAGGATGCATATTGCACAGGAAAAATATTATAATAATTATTTTTTATAATTTAAAGATGAATATAGTGAGTAAAATAGGCTTGCCGAAGAAAATACACTCCACTGTTATTTGAGTAGCATTTTCAGGTGATAATCACTGCGCAATCAGGGATTTTTCACATATTTTTCCGCGGCGGCGGGCGCTAGGCGATTGACGGCCATATTTAACAGTTTTTCCAAGGTTAGCACAACCGGGCAAACGTTGAGCGACAGTGCCACGCCCATAAGGCATTTCTCCTTCTTTTTGTGTTCTGAGCTTGTGACAAAGCTTTACTGACAACTATACTGACAGCCTTGTAACAAAGCTTTACTGACAAATTTTACGGTTCCACATCGCCCACCAGAACATTTAAAAAATCTTAAAACGGCCATACTGTAAAATGAGGATTTTTGTTTAAGCCATTTATGTTTTCAGTGTGCGATGTGTCATGCAATATGTCCCCAAGGACATTCAAAAGAAACTTATCGTAAGCAGTCTATCTACATAAGTCCCACTGTAAGGCACAGACTTTCTCTCAGAGAGATAGTATGGCTTATTCACCACGCGTGCCCACCGCAGGTTGGCGGTTTCAAGCTCTGAGGTATGTGTAATGATACTCGGGTTTCCTCACGGTATTCCCCATCACAGTTAGCGAGTTTTATTGCTACGATAACTCCGCAAATGTAGATAACTTAGAAAACCAAGTCATAGATAGGTTCAGGCGCGCACAAACTTATACATATTACCCCTGTAAGGAGGTTAACGAATTTCGCTAAGTACTACTTAACTGTAGTGCTGTCTCGCCAAATTTCTCAGAAAAGAGCGCGTCAGAACGTTACTTAAGTTAGTATTTACTTAGTGAAATTCGCAATTCAGAAACGGGCCCTAATTTTGCAAGCGTGGGAGGTAGTCTTCGAAAACATTTAACTGATTTAACAAATAGCATTATCAATTTCCAGGATTGACATACGCTCGCTGAGTTCTTAGCTAGATTATGACAATACTGGGTCCTTATTTTGGCAGGTACTTCTTTCCTTATTTAATATTCATTAATTCAGGATCGATCATAACCCGGCTGAGGCCCGTATTACATTATCATAGAACATTGATCATAGGTGATGTACATAGCTGGCTTATAACACAATAACATTAACATAACATAACATAACATTTACATACATGCACATACATTGCTTCTGGCCCCACACTAGGATACCCTGTGTCGTGGGAACCAGAAACAGCGACGTCACAAACATGTAAACACCCAAGACCTAGGTTTCTTTTTTTTTTGTCCCCAGCCGGGATTCGAACCCGGGACCTCTCGCATGGTAGGCAGATGCGCTAACCACTACGCCACAGAGGTCGTCTATAAGGATGAAGACACGTGTCGACACCAGCAATGGATGTCGCCTAGGATCCTACCTATGAACTAGTGTAATATGGACCTGAGTGATCTTAACGATCAGGGTAACATAGGGCATGGTGCATGGATGGGTTACCGTCTATGACTAACGCTAGTGCCATTTTTCAGAGCAGTTCCGTGCTTCGCAAGGCACGTTAAGCAGTTGGTGCCGGCTGCCGTCGATAAATGGCAGTCTTTAAGCCAAGTCAGAGGCCTTAGGTAATTAACATTTTTATTTTTATGAAGTATAATTTATCAAACATAAATCTACTTGGTTCATGTGGCAGAAATTTTGTCTGTATTTGAATGGACTGGTCCGATTCCAAACAGTTAATTAGGTACGCGTACATTTCGCACTAAGGAAACGGCTAAATGCATAACCCAATCCAGTCGACGGTTACGAGAGCTGGCTTATCCTTGTTTGACCCATTAAAGAAACAAACTAATGGGACCACGAGAAAAGAAAACACAGCTCCTAAGAAAGGTTTTTTGGTCGGTAGGTCGATTATTTCAGGAAAAAATTGTAAGCCCTCAAGGAATGTATCGAATACACAGTGAACACCTACTTCATTAACTTATTACACCATATATTTTCTTAGTCTTGTTAAAAATCCTGGCGCGGATCATTTAGGAACAATAATGCCAGCGATTAACTGCCTGTTTGTAGCTTTGAGAATTTTCCTAAATACTTTGTAGTTTGTTTGTGAAACTAACAACATTGACAACATTGACGTTCATAAAGTAAATGTTCCATTTGGATTATGAATAAAAATATTTAAATTGAATTGAATTGAATTACTTTACTAAGATATTAAATTATATATATAAGTATAGAAATATATATGAGTAAGGTATGTCCAGCCACAAGATGGACAGACGATCTCATCCAAGTGGCGGGAAGACGCTGGATGCAAGCCGCTTCCGACCGGTCTTTTTAGAAATCCATGGAGGAGGCCTATGTCCAGCAGTGAACTTCTTGTGGCTGAATGATGATGATGATGAAGGTATGACGTCTCAGGATCTCGTACCTTAAAAGGTAAGAACAGAATCCCTATAAGATCACTTTGTTGTCTGTCCGTCTGCCGACCGTCTTTCTATCTATCTATACATCTATCAAGACCTTTTATCTCGATAGGGTAGTAAGTAAAACCATATTTATAATCAGGCCTACTGTTCCTTGAAGCGGTGACAAAAATCACATTACTAATTTAAAGAAAAAAAGCATACAGCCGTATATGCCGGAAAAAAGATATGTATATTTCGTAACTCAAGGAAATTAAATTTTATAGGGTTCTTTCCGTTGGCCCAAACTATGAAATCAGGCAAGTCATATCGTCTTAATCATGGCCGGGATACACGAGGCTAGTTTTTCAAGCTAGGATAGCAAGCTAGTGTCAGTAAGCTAGCAAGCTAGTACTTCTGGCTTCGTGTAACCAAAACTAGCTTATTTCCATGTTCCATTCCAACTAGCATGTTCCCAGCCAGGTCAGCAAGCCAGGACAGTACTAGCTTGCTATCCTAGCTTGAAAAACTAGCCTCGTGTATCCCGGCCATTATACTATAAATACAGGGAAAATTTTGAAAATTTCACATTTTTCAGCTATAACTTTCGGAAGCAGGTTGGGCTCTTCCGGCGGAAAATCAAGTAGGTGTATCCGGATGGTAGTTTAGGTTTACACATTTGTAATGAAATCATTAAACAATGCCTTTGATGTTCGGAAAAAGTCCGGAAAAAACTGCTAGTACGGAACATATTTATTTTTTTGCCTGTCTAAGCTCTCTGAGAATTCAACTTACAATTGTAATTTTAAAATTTCATACAATATTATAGAGGTTTGCAAAGCACAATTTTGCTAAGTAACACAAATATGTTGCATATGGTACCTACGGAACTCACAATACGCTAATTATGCACTATGTTTTACTATAATATAACACTATTATGAAGGACAAAAACGTTTTACCATACTTTGAAACTTCAAAACGGTGCCCTAAGATAGTCGTGTGACAAAAGCAGCTACCTATACCCAAAGATATAGAGAGAAGCACTCTTTACTGACCAATAAAAGTATAATAGGTGAGCACACGCTCGACTGAATTATTCAGGAAATCGAGTTGAATGCAGGTTCCGATTTGACGGCACATCTCGCGTATGAATATTTGAAGCGAAAACGCGCAACTATGGCGACAGGAACTAGGAAGCTGACTGGACGACAGCGGGGGTCCCCCTAGCACCCCCACCCCCGGGTGACCCTTTAGGCGGCGCCTTATTAATCTTTGAGAAGTCCGTGCCCTATTTCCTTTATGTTAAAAACACGTGCCTATTCCCGTCCCTTTTCTATCTGCCATTCTCATACAATAAATCTATGAGTTTGGGATTTCATTCTATCATTCATTCAATTAAGATATGTACGGTTTCAGTTTAATTAAAATAGACCATAAATACTACACACGACATAACAAAGCTGGCATGTCCGTGCTACCAGATAAAATAAACAATTTTTACGGCAAGCGTACCAGAAATTGGGTAATACCGAAAATATTCAATGCCATACCAAGCGATCTAAGGAATTTACAATGAACGAAACAAAATTTAAAACGTAAACTAAAGCAATTCTTCCTAACAAGTAAACCTATTTTATAAACATTTTTTCTTCTCTTTGTACGTAAAGGTTTTAGAAATGTGTAAGTACCTAAATACGGCCCCGCTGGTTAGACGCACATGCGCGCCAGTTGCTCGGTAGGTTTTTTTGCACAGCGCCTTTGCATAGGCAACCGAGCCGGAGTGCCACCGCACTGTACAACTTATTATTAGACTACCTACATATTAATATTTTGTGAACTAAAATAAGCATGTTTAGGCTATGTATTTGAATAGATTATTATTTAATGAGAGTGTCTGCCGGTAAACTGTGGTACAGTTTGGCAGAAGGGAATATATCATATAACTTTGTCAATGTAATTAAAAAAAATATATAAAAAAAATCTGGTGTAAAATATATAGAATTCATTTCATTCAACACTAGACACCTAAGCTTCTCACGTGAAATGGTCATCGAATCAACGAATCCTTAGGTACCTACTCGTATATGCTCGTACTCGTATACTCGTATATTTGTCGATTCGACTACCAATTTATTATTTTTTAAATGAAACTTTTTTGTTTTTAGTACCTTTATTGCACTAAGATTTTAATAAAATTACTTGTTTCTTTTTGTTTTTTAATTTGAACAGAAATCTTAAAAAAGTAGTTGTTAATTACAGGGGCTAACTTAAACCGTTGACATTAGGAAGAAAACCGACACTAGAAAAAGTAAATTTTATTATTTTATAGGAATTTTCGTAAAAATTCCGGGATGAATACCAAGTTGATAATAGACATAAAATGGGTGTCCAATAATACCAGTTTAAGGTATAGTTACCTAATAAGTGTAGTGAGTACAAATAAATGAGAAAAACGTAAATAATACAAAATAAAAATGAAAATAATACTAAATATACTTAAATGAAGTGACTCATGATTCGCTCCCCTATCCTCGGCCTATATAGCCCTGTCCGCTTCGAACTTTAGGTACTTTAAATCCGATAACAAAGATAATTAAAACCAACTAAAATCTCGAGCTCCGCTTTGATTTTTCGAAGCAAATCAGATTGTATCCGCACACACGTGCCGCCTTCATGGCAACCCCGACGTGACGTCATCAGACGGAGTTGCCAGGCGACGGCATAATGGACCGCACGTAGCCTAGCCGCTATTTGAATAACGGGTGTAATTTTAGGCCTGGGCGGAGGTTTTCCTCGAGCCGTTTTGCTCCAGTGAAGTAATAGGAAAGTTTTGCGTAAGCACGGGGTTGCCTCTGAAAATTACCTGGAAGCTGAGCAATTCTTCAGACAACTCGGTTAAAGTTTTTGCTTTACAACCATCATTGTTAAGTTACTTAACTTAAGTAACATGGGCCTCGGCTTAGCACGCGGCTCCGACCTAAATGAGCCGTTTTCAGAAGAACTAAAAAAAAATATTACGGCTGTCAAAAGAATGCAATTTTGGACCTCAGCCCAATAGTATTGTTGTGAAAAAAAAACTAAAATTTTCAATAAAATATAACTCCGAACCGACAAACATTTGGCTGTTGGCGTCGTAGTAACTTTTGTTCAACTCGCTGAGACCTATTTTATGATGTATCACACATGGCTATTGGGCTGAGGTCCAAAATTACATTACTTTGACAGCCGTAATATATTTTTTTTAGCTCTTCTGAAAACGGCTCATTTTTACAATTTCCCTTTTTCGAAGTCTCCATTTCCCAATTCGCCGGGATTTTTTTCAGGGTTCCGTACCTAAAGGGATAAAAACGTACCCTATTACTGAGACTTCGCTGGCTGTCGTCCGTCTGTCCGTCCGTCCGTCCGTCTTTCACATTCTGTCGTCGCTGTTCTTGGTTGGCACATGCGCTTTCGGAATTCTTACTGTTTTTAGCTATTTTTTTTGTTCTTTTTGTTGGCTATACGTGTTTGTCCTGTTCTGTATTGTTTTGTGTATCTATTATCTAGGTAAACAAGGTTATTCGGTGAGTATTAACATTTATTCCTTCGAACATGGATGACAATAGGATTCCCCCTAAACCTCCCGATATAGAATCATTCGTATATAGCCCTGTATGCACAATTTCCCTTCCTCAAGATGCATCTCCGTCACAGCTGATGGATACCGCAGATACCGCAAATAGAAAACGCCCAGCATTGACCGACTCGCACACCCAAATGCCAGTCAAAGTCTCTAAAACCACGAGGCCCCTTGATGCTAGGAGTAAATACTCTGTTTTAGACAGAGCCCCCTTTGTCGTGCATGTTTCCCGCCAAGAGACCGATGAAAAATCAGGAACCACACCATCATGTCAAGTTCGGCTTATTCTTGATCCAACACAAAATCTCAAACGTTCTCAATGATGGCATCAAGCGAATTGGACGCAACAGAGTTTCTGTTGAGTTCAAGTCGCCAGAAGATGCTAATGCCTTCTTATCGAACCCTGTGTTGCGCAATAATAATTACCAAGCAGTCATCCCTCAATTTAACATAACACGCATGGGCTTAGTAAGGGGGGTTCCCGCTGACTTTAGTGACGAGGAGGTGATGGACCTGGTCAGGGTTCCATCTGGATGTGGCAATATATTAAAAGTAAGACGTATGAACCGGAAAACTACTAACGAGGAAGGGCAAACAGTGTGGAAGCCGAGCCAGACAGTAGTTCTGACTTTTGATGGGCAAGTACTACCAAAGAGAGTATACTGCTGTTACTCAGCCCTAGAGGTTGAGCTGTACAAGTACCCTACAGTGCAATGCTTTGACTGCTGCCGTTTTGGACACACAAGAATTGCATGTCGTTCCAAACCAAGATGCTACAAATGCAGTCTTGACCACCCTGGTGATGGTTGTACTATTAATAGTAGATTTTACTTGCACCAACTGTGACGGCAACCATACAGCCACTAGCAAGGATTGCCCTGAGTATGGCAGACAAACAGCTATCAAAAGTTTGATGGCTGAATATGCAATGTCCTATTTTGAGGCCAACAAAAAAATCCCTCCTATCTCCCGTAATTACGCCAAGGCATTCATCGTCATTCATCATAAAATCATCCCCTCCACGCCATTACAACAGCCCCCAGCCTCAGCCTGGCCCGTCCCAAAGAACATCTCAACGCTCCCCCCAACAGTATGATTATACAGAAAAACTGTTCTTAAGCCCAGGTCCCACTCCCCCCCTTCCCCTGGCTATGACAGACATGCCCACCAAGCCTTAATTCAGGATTACTCGTTCTCTCCATCCCAGAATGGGTGTGCTCTCAGCCAGCCCCAACAGCCGGGACTGCTCAATAATGATCCAATGGACCAATTGATTTCCCTTCTTTCTTCCCTTCTTTGCTCAAATTCTCTACCGGACCACGTTGCCAACAAACTCAATACTATTTTCAATATACTCCAAGGTGGATACTCCCCTTTCACTGCTTCAGTGGAACGCGCGGAGCATAAATAATAAAAAACACGAATTAATTTTCCTACTTAACAATTTCAATGCAGCAGTTTGCTGCATAAGTGAGACCTGGCTTAGGCCAGGTTACAATTTTAATGTAATTAACTTTAGTTGTGTACGTAGTGATAGATTTGACAATTATGGCGGCTGCGCCATTCTTGTTAACAACAGAATTCCCTTTTCCCTCGTAAATTTTCCCTTTATAAATGATATGCATGAGGATAATATCAACATAATAGCTGTCAAAGCCTTAGGCATTACTATTGTTTCTATTTATATTTCAGGCCCAGAAATTGCTTTAATTCCTCTGCTTACTTCTCTATTCTCATATTTACAAGGCCCATCTATCATTATGGGTGATTTCAATGGCCACCATTACCGTTGGGGATCTGATCATTGTGATTCTTTTGGGAAGGAACTAGTCGAAGCTATTGATAATGCTGGTCTATGCATTCTGAATGACGGAAGACCTACGCGCAGAGGACAAATTGGTGATAGAAAGAGCCGTGTGGACCTGACCATTTGTTCATTAGATCTAGGGTCACGGTGTAACTGGGACCGATTAAATTCAACCCATTCAAGTGATAATTTTCCAATTGTGGTAAATTTACCTCACAAATCCCTCCCAGAGGGCATAACTATTCACTTTTTCTCCACTACAGACGGCCCCAAGGCAGCGGCTAACATTATACATAACTGTATGTACATTGACATTCAACAAGCAGAATGTAAATTCTTTATGTTGAAATAAATTTTTGAATTTGAATTTGAAAAATTTGAATAACTAAACCCTTACTTAAATATCGTCTGACCAAGAAAGGTTGGGAAACCTACTCTGAGCTTGTAGAAAAAAAAGCACTAGATATAGATGTTACTGACCATGATCATATAGCTTACTCCTACAATGCCCTCACAGAAGCTATTAATAGTTCTGCAGAAAAGGCTTTCCCGATCAAAAAACCTCGCCCTAGTAAGATCCCGTCTCCCCCTGGTGGGATGAAGAATGTACCCAAATAATAAGGGAACGTGCAGAGGCCGAAAAAAAATGCCATGAATCCTTCACTATGACTAATCTTATCGAGTACCGCAGACTTCTGGCTAAATCGAAACGCGCGCTACGTAGGAAAAAGAGAGCAGGCTGGCTTTCCTTTTGCACCTCCCTCTCTCCGACCACGCCCCCCACTGTAGTTTGGAAACAGATAAGTAGATTTAGAAATAGTTTTACACCTAAGTCTTCAAATTCAATTGCCGAAGAAGTCGCAGAAGTTTTCTTTTCTAAATTAGCTCCCCTTTATGTACCTGCTCTTGATGAATTACATTTCCCAGACATCTCAATATGTAGTTTTCAAGATCCATTTGACGGCCCTTTCGCTCTGGAGGAACGGAGAACTGTAATGTCACAAGTAAAGGACTCAGCCCCCGGGGAGGATGGGCTACCATACTCATTTTTAGTAAAATCTGGTCCTCATACACTAAACTACTTTTTAAACTTTGCAAATAAATGCTTCGATTCTGGCTTCGTCCCAGACTCATGGAGGAGGCAGTTAATAGGCTATTTGACCGATTTCTGAAAGCCATCTCATATTGTGTGTTTGTGTTCATGGAGTTCTCAAAAAGTGGTAATTTTAAATTCTTTCGTGTATTTCTTATAAAAAAGGCATACGAAAATTGACTCTTTAATTAAACCGCCAAAATGCTATCTTGGGCAATATGGCGTCGCACTGGTATTATGACGTCACTTCCCAGTCAACCAACCAATGAACGTAAGAAATAATGAATGACCGAAGCCATTTTTATTGACTTGTGACGTCATCTTAGAATCGGCCAATTCAGACCCTTTTCGATGCAATGGCGGCAAATACAAATTATCAAATTTTATGTTGCGTTTTTTTTACAAATCAAAATTCTTTTTTTAGTTAAAATGCCTTTAAGCGGTTCTTAGACACATAATTTATTCGAATACGTGTAAATAATACTGTTTTTTTCACACTGTCAAATAGCCTATTATGCCCATTTTGAAGCCTGGGAAAAGTTCTAGCGATCCCAACGGATTTCGACCCATTGCCCTCTCATCAGCTCATGGCTCATAGAGAGTAGAAATCTGTTTCCAAAAACGCAATTTGGTTTTCGCAAGGGTCTAAGCACGTTGGATAGTGTGGCAGTGCTGGCTACAGATGTCAGAGTAGCGTTGAGCAAAAATGACTCGACAGTAGCAGTATTCCTAGATATCTCCTCCGCCTATGACAACGTCCTTCTTCCAGACCTCAGGCAAAAATTGCTTCATCTGAGGGTACCTGCTAAGTTGGTGCGATGCATATGCGTACTGCTCATGTCGCGAACCGTGTCTCTCCGGGTCCCTGACTACCAAGCTGATTGCAGAATACTGAGTAAAGGCCTGCCCCAAGGATCGGTACTGAGTCCTGCACTTTTTAACATATACACTCACGACATCGGCTCTAGTCTCAATTATAATTGTCAGATTCTACAATATGCTGATGATGTTGCTCTATATGTTTCAGACAACTCTATTGAACATGCAGCAGTATCTTTAAATCTATCCCTAGGCTCGCTTGGCCAGTGGCTTAGTCGCCATGGTCTCTCGCTCTCGGCCCATAAAAGTTCTATGATGATCTTCACTAGGAAGAGACCCAACAATGTGCCCCAAATTGAAATCAAAATTGACAATGACTTAATCCCTCGAAAAGATAAAGTAAAATTTCTGGGGGTCTTATTGGACCCTAAGCTTTCAGGTGCCCATCACATAGAACATCTGACCAAAAAGTGTGAGCGAGTGTTTACTATACTTAGAGTTCTCGCTGGTGTCTGGTGGGGTGCCCACCCATACTGTATGAAGCTAGTGTATAACGCCCTAATTCGTAGCGTAATGGACTATGGATGTTTCGCCTTGGAACCGATTAACAAAACTTCCTTGGTCAAACTAGATCTGATGCAATACAAGTGCCTACGACTAATCTTAGGATGTATGCGTTCAACCCCCACTAATGCCCTCCAAGTTGAAGCTGTTGACCCTCCTCTCCATCTGCGCCGTCAGTACTTAGCGGACCGCTTCATGGTTAGGGTCTTCTCCAGATCCTCACACATTCTTCTTCAGAAATTACAGGAACTCGATCTTTTGACCCGTACAAACTCCTTCTGGAAAAACAAAGAAATTCCAATTCTCCTCCATAGCTACAGACGACTAAAGCAGTTTGAAAAGTCGTTGATTACGGCGGTGACGATGCCTGTTTTCGAATACAGCTTTAACGTCCTACATTTCACACCCAGCATAATTATGAACATAGGTATTTTTAAAAATAACCCTGCGGCTAACACCGTTTTTAAGTCAGTGATAAATGGATTCCGTTTTCAGCCATCATGGCGTAAAGTTCAATTTTTTGTAACAAATGTTTTCCGAACATCCGTTAGGGCTAAAGTTTCGTACAGGCCCTGTAAAAATAAATATATAATAAAAATCAGTGATAAATGACCGCTGGAGTGAATGCCAAAGGTTTTTCACAGATGCATCCAAATTATCCCAGTCCTCCTCTGTAGGAGTTGCCGTGTACCTAGACAATTCCAAGTTAGTTTTGCAATTTAAATGCCCATCAGAATCCTCCGTTGTCACGGGTGAATGCATTGGAGTCTTAGAGGCCTGTCTATTCGTGGAATCACACAATATTGAGAACGCTGTTATTTTCACGGATTCACTTAGCTGTTTACAGGGTTAGACCAGAGTCCACTCAAGAGCAAACTGAACAGCAGAATTATCTTAGACATTAAAAAGACCCTCTATAACTGCTACAGTAGAAACCTTGAGGTGACTCTGGTGTGGATCCCCGGACACGCGGGTATAGTGGGTAATGAAAATGCTGACTCCATAGCCAAGCACGCAAGTAGGCAGGATGTGGATTTAAAACATTACTCACACCACCCTTACGATTTGCTGTCCTTACCAAATAAACAACTTTTTGATTGCTGGTCGACCTCGTGGCAGGAGAGTAGTCGCAGTAAAGGCTCCAAGTTTTACACAGTCCAACCGTTTATCAAGGCCAAACCGTGGTTTTATAGATTTAAGAAGGTAAGTAAGAGGGTGGTTTCCATAATCTGTCGGCTGCGCATTGGACATTGCTGCACACCCGTCTTCTTAAACAAAATCAGAATACTTGATTCGTAGATATGTGAATGCGGGCTTGAGGAGGGCGATCTTGATCGTATATTCTTCAACTGTCACAGAAATAACCGTTCCTTAAATATTTATACGCGTCTTCCTTCCATTGATATCCCTCTTCCTATAAACTTCCGATGTTTATTAACCTATCTATAGTCTTCCACTGATCTATTTATTATACTTATAAAATTTATTAGGGAAAATGAAATTAAATTGTGACGTCTTGTTTGTCCAGTGTTATTCGTTTCATGTTTTGTAAATTTATATGTAAATATTTGCGAGTGGGAAAGAAAAGAGGTTCTTTTTTTTTCTTTTACAGATTCGCCTGCATGATTTATGTTGCACGACTTTGCATGATAAGCCCGCAAAAAGGTGCACATCCGTTCAAAACCTACCTCGAGGCGCCTTAAATTTTATTGTTTTCTATATATTTAGTTCATGTCATATCAAGACGTGACTTTGGCAGTAATAGTCGACAACGGCTGATTGCCATTTCGCCCAAAAATGTATTGATTGAACTGTGATAGTTAGGCCCAGTTTCTCCAAGCTCTGTTAATGGTCTAACAGTCTGTTACATCTTCTGACGGACTGTTAAATGCTGTCGAGTGTCCCACCACGCTCTAATGGACCGTTAACTTCTTTAACAAAGCATCAAATCTAATCCTGGCATTGGAGGTCCGTTAAAACATTAACAGTCGATTTAGTTCCGTCAAAACTGTCAAAATGGACGCTGCCTACAATATTATTTTTGAAAATGAAGATGTTTTAGAAAATTTGGATAATTTGGAGCACGTTATACGCCGTCCTAAGATTTTCAAAACACAGCGTGACTACTTTGACGAATACGCTGACCTTGGCCTTAATTCTGTTGGTGCATTATAGTTCGATGACAGATCCACGGTCAGGTCACGCGACGTCTTTTTCCATACGATTGACGCCTACATTGCTTGATTTGAGTTTGCGCGTAGACTTGAAGCGGCAATGAAACTAAATCGCCACGTTCATCCAGTTGTCATTGTACTACAATGCATTAACAGAATCTAGGCCCTGGAATTCTGCAGCCATCCTTCGTGTTTCATAGAAGTCGTAACGGTGTCTGTTTTTTTTTATTTTCCACTACATCTTTGTTCTTTGACACTAAATGGGTGAGGATATCCTTTTCGTTAGCAGAAAAAATGGGTTATCGTGTTTTCTTAGACATCCCTTGTAATTTAATTTAGAAAACGCACGAATTTAACAAAATCACAACAAAACAAACCAGAAAAATCTTTTCACAACCTCAAAAGCGTTGAACCACAGACGCAAATGTTTCACGTTTGACAGGAATTTGAATGACTGGTTTCCGTTTCATTCACGTAATGCTTGATTTACTAATGGTGTGTTAAATTTAGCTCATAGGACATGGACATTTTAACATTGCTTTAACATCCTTGTTAGTTTTGACGGCTGATTTATAAATGCCGCGTTTACCACTAACAAACAGAGTTTGATGAAACCGGGTCTTAGACTGTCAAAATTTTCACAAATTTTAACCTCGTGAGGCCCAATGTCTTCAAGTGATCACAAAATCAATGTGTTTTTATAAATAAGATCGTTCGATGTTTCTTTTATAACACCTAAGTTGAGTTTATTTATATTTAAGTTTAAGTTTATTAAAGCTGATTTATGTTTCCAACAGTCTAACTTTGAATTCATTCACTTTGTTTAAGGGGCATTCTTACCACAGCCACAAAGAAAAACAAACGGTGCCTGTTTTGAATAATAATAGGCATCAATTTTTTTTTTTCTCTCCTCCGCTAAAAAACCGACAAAAAAAAATTATGCAAATAAAAAATAATTCTTCTAATTTAAAGGTATTCTTTTAAATTATTTCTAACTTTTTAGTGAGCTAGATTTTGGAAGTCGGTTTTTTTTTATATTAATTTCTTTTAGCTTTTAACATACCCGTATACGTACTTCTTGTTTTAAAAAAAATCTATCTTTTTTTAGCTGGCACCATTATTCGAAGGTGAACAAAGTACACAAAAAATTTAAATAAAATGAAGTCGACTTAATGCACCCAGGCTATTTGGCACGGCGTGAATTAAGTCCACCGATCGGTATACTTGATTCACCCAGGTGAACTACCTCAGGTGCACTAAGTAGAATAATCCGATTTCCAAAGACCGGTTGGAAGTGGCTTGCATCCAGCGTCTTCCTGCCACTTGGACGAGATCGTTTGTCCATCTTGTGGCTGGTCGTCCTACGCTGCGCTGGCCGATGTATGGTCTCCATTCAAGAACTTTTCGGTCCCATCGCCCATTAGTTCTGCTTGCTATGTGCTCCGCCCACTGCCACTTGAACTTACTCATCCGGTGGGCTTTGTCGACGACTATCATTTGTCTACGGATCTCATCATTTCTGATTCGGTCTTGTAGAAAAAATCCGAGCATAGCCCTTTCCATAGCTCGTTACGTGACCTTGAGCTTTCTTATGAGGCCCATAGTGAAAGACCACATTTCAGTGCCATAAGTCATCACTGGTAACACACTCTGAGTGCTTATACTGAGTTTTTTCCTTCACTTTCGATAGCGAGAGCGTTTGCAATTTGTATAGGAGTGACAAAGCGCGCCAGCTAGTTGTCTCTTTGTCACTCCTATGCAAATCGCAAACGCTCTCGCTATCGAAGGTGAATGAAAAAACTCAGTATACGCACTCTGGTTGTATAATTTTGTTTTGAAGGATTGAGGTATATTGGAGGAAAAGACTTTTGTAAGTTTCCCGAATACTGACCAGCCGAGCTTATGTGTGTATGTAAAAACGATAATTCCATTTTATTTTTATTTTAGTCACTAATTTTTTTTTGTTTTATTATATTTCCTAATTGAAACAATCTGTTTGTAACACACAGGACCGTCTTTAATTGTATTTTTGTTACAAATGAGAAAAATTGATGTCTGTATCACAGGTTATTTTACCTAGCATAGACATCAGAGTTGCACATAGTATAAGTAAGCTAACTCCTAATCTTAGGACTCTGATTAACAGATTATTTACTCTCTCTAGACTCATTTTATTGTTACAAATAAACATTTTCATTTCATTTCATTTCACTGTAAGCATTGCAGCTATGTGACTGTATAATTAATTTACAGCAACCAAGCATTGTTTTCTCCATTATCATGGTCCATCGATCGCCCATTTAACGATTACAATGGTTTCCTAAATGCCTATAACACAATTAATTCAGCCATGTAATTGCCACCGCCCAAGTGAATGTTGAACATCGCTCTTTGAAGCCTCTACAAATGCCCTGCTTTAGGGCGCCAGCCCCTTAGAGGCAGCATTTAAGCGCCTACCTGACCTCTATTAAGGGTGGCACGGCATAAATAGTCCCTTCAAAACAATATAGCGACCTGCATAAATTATCTTGCGAGGAAATGACAATAACCGGTTATTGAGGTGGCCGCCATACAGGCAGCTCAGGAACAGCCTCCAAGTAAATGTTATAGAAGTACCAGCTCAGCCCCAATATTACGTGCTCTCGGCGCAGCGCTTAGGACATCCTGTCGTGCGAGCGGTCCCGGGTTCCAACCCCGGCTGGGGACGAAAAAAACCCCAGATCTTGGATGTTTACATGATTGTGATGTCGCCGTTTCTGGTTCCCACGACACAGGGTATCCTAGTGTGGGGCCAGAAGCAATTTAACTGTTTAGTGAAGCTTTTTCTTGACTTGTAATGAATATTATGAATAAATGATGTCTATCTCTATGTCTATAATTTAATGGTGGCTGACAAGCAAGAAAACCAAGTCGTCCTTCTTCAGTATTTGCGTCGCGGTGACAATATGACCACACATCGCGAGGGGTGACAGCGTGACAAAGGAGACCGGTCGGCGCGCTATAGGAAAAGGTATAATAGTAGAAGTTCCGCTTCAGTTTAACTATAACAGCTTCCCGAGCTACGACACGAAGGACAAGGTTCTGAATTGAGAATTTCGCGAAGTAGCAACTGTAGCGCGGTCTCGTCTAGTTTCTCAAAAAATCAGCTTGACAGAATGTTAATTAAGTATTTACTTAAGAGAAATTCTCAATTCTCCTGCCCTAAGTAATCATTATCACCCGAGAAGGCGTTAGGCTGTTTGTACATAATAATACATAATAGATACACTTTGCATTGATTCTGTCTTTAAGAAGGATCTTCGTTCTCACGAGTTCTCACGAAGGCTACTTTGGATGACGTGTTTCTACTGTGCGTCCTTTGTCTGCTGGAAGAGAAATGTCCAAAATAGCGTCCATTTCTCTCCGGCCGCCGCAATTCGGGCTATTCCTCCGCCGATACATCGTCACAAAGCGAGCCATTCTGCGTCTCACGGACGTTGTAAACGGAACTGAGTAACTCATCGAGGCGCAAAGAGATAGATAGATAGTAACACATTGCACAGCCAGAACCAGAATGAATTACAAATGGTTCCTAAATGTAAGTGGTGTATACTGTGTACCAGTAGTGATCTTATCTAAGATTTATGGCGATTAGTATCTCTACTTGTGTAAAACTTCTACACTGCTGTTGCTACATCG
This sequence comes from Yponomeuta plumbellus, assembly GCA_947310845.1. NCBI lineage: Eukaryota > Metazoa > Arthropoda > Insecta > Lepidoptera > Yponomeutidae > Yponomeuta > Yponomeuta plumbellus. The sequence goes on along the minus strand of OX371208.1, from coordinate 20,335,897 downwards.
ACTAATTATTACTGCTTTAAAAGGAGCAGCTGACGCTTTTAAGAAGATGGTTCACAGTGAAAATAAACAAATAAGCAAGCTTATTTAATGACGCAAATAACTGACCACTGATCTGAATACTGACGGACGCGAGTGAAACGTATGACGCAATACACGAGACAAATGCACTACTTATTTGAACCCATGCACTCGCTGAGAGATTTGCGGAGTCTTTATGGAGAGGTTATTAACTTTATTCGGGATACACTTGGTCGGAAGAGTCCGACCAGGGTCTAGATTCCGCTGGTGCTTGAAGTACAGACAGTTCCAGAATAAAGTTAATAATGTCTAGCGCTATCAAACTAATTAAAGATAGCCGAAGATGTAATTTTCTAACCTCAAATTAGTGATCGGTGTGTAATAAAAAATATTCCAAAACTTTGACTTTCATAAAGTAAATTTTTTTTTTTATTATGAACAGTCGCTCGTAGCCCCGCCAACGGCCGCCTGAGTGATCTTAAACGATCACGCGGGTTAAGCAACATAGTGCGAGTTCAGTGCATAGATGGACCGTCTATGACTAACGCTAGTGGCATTTTTCCGAGCGGTTCCGTTCTTCGCAAGGCACGTTAAGCAGTTGGGGCCGGCTACTGATAGACAGCCGCAGCCGACGTTAAGCCAAATCAGAGGCTTTAGGGCAGCTTGAAAACTTCTGACATAATGGGTTGATGATTATGAACAAAAGCGTTTGAATTTGAATCTGAACTACTATCACAAACCTAGTGAAAGAGGTTTGTCAGGATATTGCGGCTAACATTATACATAAGTTTATGTACATTGAGATTCAACCAACAGAATGTAAATTCTTAATAAATTTCTGATTTCTGATTGACAAGTGGCAACCCCTGTCTGCACCTCCGGGATACAGGCTTGAGTTTATGTAATGTAGTTAAACTACTTGTTTGGTGTTACTAGGTCCTGGTCGAGGGTAAGCTATATTGATTTGTAGGCAAGAAACGTTCCTCCTCTATTTCTCATGCAACGTGTTTGGCAGCCGTGAGGAGAGGTGGAATTACATCCTCGAAGTATATTCCCTGTCATGTCATTTTAACAAGAGCTCTCTACTTGTATTAGAAACTAGCCCCAACTATGTAATTGGCTTTGTTACATTTTATTGCGCAAAATACATAAATCAGCACTTCTAAAACAGAAGTGTTGCATGGGATTATGATGAAGACAATTTATATCAAGATACCACAAGAACCACAAGAGGCTATTTGACAGTGTGAAAAAAACTATATTATTTATATGTATTTTTATAAATAATGAGCCTTAAAACCGCTTTGAAGCATTTTAACTAAATAAAAATGATTATTTATAAAAAACACAGGGTAAAATTTAGTAATTATGTATCTGCACTGCAGCCATTGTATCGAAAACGGCCTATATTGGCCGATTCTATGATGACGTCACAGCTCAGTCAAAATGGCGTCTGTCATTCATATCGTTATTGCGTTCATTTGGTTTGTTTACTGACCAGTGACGTCATAATTCCTGTGCGACGCCATATTTCCCAAGATAGCGTTTTGGGGGCTTATTTCGAAAGGAAATTTTCATTTGCCTTTTTTAGAAGAATTACACGAAAGAATTTAACATGATTCGGGGGACTCCATGAACACCAACAAAAAGAATGAGATGGTTTTCAGAAATCTGTCAAATAGCCTATTAACATAATCGAAACCAATATAATCTATGCTAATTGTGGCTACAAATTCTTAACCACAAACTGTTAGAATCATCGTCAAATAGTGAAATCTGGGTGTGGAGCGTGACCCAAATTAACGGCACCTAACTGCGGCTTCGTACCGTGAGGAGAGCCGTGCATAATCTGTAATTGCACAGCTGCGATGGTTATCTATCAATCACAGAGTTGAATTGTGTTTCATTGCTACCGATCACGAGTTTGGGCGCATTCCCGTTCACTTGTCCATTGGCAATGTGTTAATTATTATCATGCTACTGCTACAAAGGTAGCAAAGTAAAGTAACGTAAAATATGTTTAGCGGAGGGGGGAGACAAGGGACTGGCATTTGCCACGATTCTCGCATCTAGATCTCTAGATGACCTTGTGACACAGCGGTAGCGCATCTGCCTACCATGCGAGAGGTCCCGGGTTTGAATTCCGGCTCGAGACAAAAAAACAGATCTTGGATGTGTACATGTTTGTGATGTTAACACCTGACATCTTTGTTTTCTAAATAATCGTTAATTCTATACTTAACAACGGAGTGTGACCGTTTAATGCAAGCTATTTCCGCAGTAGGTAGTTTCCGGGTTCAAAATAATTAAATTCTATTTAGTCCGTATTTTAGATTATAAAAAAATATTGGACACGTATTTTTTCTTTTTTCGATTAAACAAAAAATTACAAAGATATAGCCCATTAAAGTTACGTGTGACGTCACTCCGTGCTAAAAAATGCAGCACGGCGTGACGTCACACGTAACTTTAATGGGCTATATCTTTGTAATTTTTGGTCTAATTTACAAATAAAAAAATACGTGTCCCTTATTTTTGAATAATCTATAAGACGGACTAATTAAATTTTTTAAGGCAACTAGCCTATTGCCTTGATTCGAAGTGACATCTAACTTTACGATCCGGTGCCTAACTTTTGAAAAACAACTTCATTAATAAGAACTACTTTACACAATAATGGTGAGGTAATGGTGGTGAGTGAGACAATGATAAAGCACTGTTTTGCTGAATTCAAAAATAATGCTTATCACCAACTGCAGACTGACCCCAAGCATTTCTGGCACTTTGTTAATAGCATGAAGAGTAATGCGAACTCAATACCGAATGAAATGTCATGCGGGCCCCTTACAGTCCCCGGCGGCAAGGAAATCTCGAACCTATTTTCAAAACATTTTAAGTCCATCTACGAAACTCCCAAGGATGACAATCTGACGTCGTCTCCAACTGCTACATCTTACAATCAGGCTACTCTTGCTAACTGCTGGGTTTCGGAAGATGAGGTACTGAGGGCGCTAAGTACCCTGGATTGCTCTAAGGGTCCAGGGCCAGATGGTCTTTCCCCTTTCTTCCTGAAGAACTGTGGTTGCCAACTTGCCGGTCCGCTAACTTCTATTTTCAATCGATCTCTGTGCTCAGGTGTATTTCCGTCTAAATGGAAGCTAGCTCACATCTCCCCAATTCACAAAAAGGACGATGTCAGTGATATAGCGAATTATAGGCCAATATCGATTTTATCGATATGTGGTCTAATGCGAGAATCTATTGTCCACAAAAGAATTTACTGGCATGTGAAGCAGTCTCTCTCAACCATCAACCCAGCAACATGGTTTCCTGCCGGCCAGATCTACAGTCTCCAATCTTATAGATTATACTAGCGAGGTCTCAGAAGCAATCGACAGGGGCTATGAGATGCATGCGCTGTAGACCGACTTCAGTAAAGCATTTGATCTTGTCAACCACGACCTTCTTCTCGACAAGTTACAATCTCTCGGTATTCATGGCTCACTGCTGCGTTGGTGTGATTCATACCTCCGCAACCTCTCTCAGCTTGTTGTGGTTGGTGGTCACAGGTCCTCCCCTGAACCTGTCCCATCCGGCGTTCCGCAGGATCTCGCTTGGGCCCCTTGTTTTTTGCACTATTTATTAACGACTTAACTAGTGTAATTAAATCTAGCTGTTCCCTGTTTGCAGACGATTTAAAAATATACCATGTGATTCACCGTCAGGCAGATGTTGACATTCTCCAACAAGATCTTGACAGCTGGTGCAGTCGTAATAACATGATACTTAATCCCAACAAATGTTACCATATTAAGTTAACGCGAACAAAACATCCTTTTCCCGCTACGTACAACATAAACACAACGCCTTTAAAAGAGGTTACCCAAAATACGTGACCTGGGAGTGACGATCGATAATGCTCTGAGCTTCCGTCCTCATATCGACGCTATCACGAAGAGGGCCTCTAAACTGTCCGGGTTCGTTATACGTCAGACTAAACTTTTTAAAGACCCAAAGGTCGCTATTGTCATCTACAATACAATAGTTCGTGGTATTCTTGAATATTGTAGTCCTGTATAGAACCCCACCTACCGTATCCACACTGAGCGAATAGAAAGGGTACAAAAGCGCTTTATGTACCACTTAGCTCTTACCGACCTCGGACGTAGTAGTCCTTCTTCGTATACTGAGCGCCTACACCACTATAAAATAACTTCTCTTGAGGCAAGGCGTAAGGCCGCCGACGTGTTGTTCCTGTTCAAAGTCCTACACGGATATATCGACTCACCCAAGTCTCTTGAGCGATTAAAACTGGCTGAGCCAAGACCGAGAAGTCGCCTTCATAATAGGAAAGTGTTCGACCTTCCCCGTGTCGCACTAATCTTGTGCAACACTCCCCTCTCTACAGAATTTGCTCTTTATGCAACAACCTACAGGACAAATTTGATATTTTTACAGGTTCTTTAGCCTCTGTTAAATGTAGTCTTGCAAAAATATTTTTTGGGCCTTAGGCCGTAACACAATGTTCTCTTAGTTAATTTTACTTTAAAACTATTTATTATGCTGACTCCCACCCACTTTTTAGGGGACACTCAAGTAGCCATTTTGGTTAAATCTTGTTTAAATATTTTCTGGTTGTATGCTACGCTCGCGTCACAGTTTGGAGTGGGGTGGGAGGCAGACTTAGCCCAGTAAAATTAGTATAGGTATATAATGTTTGCGCTTAAATTGCATGTTGTGTTCACATCTAGTAGAATGTACATCACTGTTAACTTTTCTATGCTATGAAATTTTTTGTATGTTTAAGGTGTAACATTCAGTTTTGTGAACCATAAATAAAAAAATAAAAAAATCTCAATAAAAATAAGGTCGATTATCGCAAACCCACTGAAACTTTGTTAAGTGTTCCCGAGCGTGAAAAATAACAGGAAGTTATTTGCACGGCATCGGTGAATAGAAGTCTGAAAGCAGGATCACATCGTGTGAGTATCAAAGCATTTTTTTTTATTAAATTAGATTGAAATAACATAATGATCATCATCACCAACCCATTATGTTCCCTGAGGAAGGTATAGGCCATACTCCACCACGGGGGCCAAGTCTGGATTGGTGAAGGCTTGTAAGACTAGTGGCTGGTCTTACTGTCAGAATTTTTCAAGTCGCTCTAAGGCCTCGCTCGACGGCAGCCGGCACCAACTGCTTAACGTGCTTTGCAAAGCACGGAACCGCTCATAAAAATGCCACTAGCGCTAGTCATAGAACGGTTACCCATCCATGCGCTGAACGCGCCCTATGTTGTTTAACCTTCGTGATCGTTTAAGATCACTCAGGCGGCCGGGGCTACGAGCGATTCGTAATACAAGTACCATAATAATATTTCAGACTAATCCAATATTTATACCATGATTAACATAGGCGGCGGCGGCACTCTGTGGCGCAGCGGTTAGCGTAGGCATGGTAGGCAGATGTTGTTGTTGTTACACTTTATTGCACAAAGAAAAAATACATGAAATGACTTAAATAACAGGTTTGTGATAAAATATATGTGCAAAGGCGGACTTATTTCTAAAGAAAGATGCCTACCATGCGAGAGGTCCCGGGTTCGAATCCCAGCTGCGGACAAAAAACATCAGGTCTTGGATGTTTACATGTTGTGATGTCGTTGTTTCTGGTTCCCACGACACAGGGTATCTGATATTCTAATAAATGTCACAGTAAGGCCAAATAATAACTTAATCAAAATAAATCCACAACAGTATCGTCTCTAATACTAGTAAATAAAAAGAAAGTCATAAATTAAATACAAATTACATACATACATACAAAAGCTCACGCCTGTATCCCAGAGGGGTAGGCAGAGACCAGGAACTGTCACCTGCCACGATCCTGAAAATCACTTTCGCTTCATCGAGCATGCACGCGTACATCGGTTTCGGGTACTTTTTATCTTGCTCTTTCCCAGTGCTATTTGGTTGAAATAAAAAATTACAATTAAATAGACCACCGCGAGACGTATGCGATTGCCGCGCTGCATAGCAAGGGAGATCCTCTGCTTCAGAAATGCCCGGGAGCGTTGGTTAAAACCACGGCTTCTCAAGCATCTCCCTAATTTTTTTAAAGGTTCTGGGAACCGCAAACTACTCATCATCAACCCATCATGTCCTCACCGAGGGGCACGGGTCTCTTCCCTGAGGAACGTATAGGCCACACTCCACCACGGGGGCCAAGTCCGGATTGGTGGAGGCTGGTCTTACTGTCAGAAGTTTTCAAGCCGCCCTAAGGCCTCCAAACGCAAACGCAAACTACTATTTTCTCCTTTTCTCTGTGATAGCACCTACGAATTTTCTACACCGCAGGGCTTAACAAGATCGCCGGCTGATAGAGCGCGCCAGATCCAATCGGCCGCCTCCCGAGCTCGTGTCACCGGGCGTGACGCGGCATTAGCATGATTATGCGCATACACCCGCCTCGCCAAAGTGGATTATAATAATTTCAACATAAAATCGCCATAAAACCGGAGGGAAACTGAAAGCATGCGGCGAGGAAGTTCGTGCCACCGCTCTCGGTGAAAAGTCACCAGAAGCACTCGAGGAAATCGTTTCATACAATACATTATGGAGAAGACAAACAGAGCACCACACGTATTATCCCAACAAGACACGTCACAGAAACAAAATAAACAGACAAGTATAGTAATATAAATATCGTTGATTGAGTTCCCTCCACGATAAATATACCTACATAACACAACAGAAAAAAAAAAAAAAATAACTAAAACATAACCACAGATATAGTCTGTGGTATGTTTAGTCTGCCCATAGTCTGCCACAAAAGGTAACTGACTCAACGTTGTGCTGAGGGTGTGAACCCTCAGCGCTGAATTTAGTCAGTGCCCACGATAACTAACAATTGTACTCCGGAGTGCGACATGACAATTCGTTGAACATTGCGTGGGCAATTCTTACAATTGGTCTTCCTAATTGTTATTAATCAATCAACAAATTGGGCTATCTCGATCAATGGTGCATGGCAGATAAACTAGTGCCTCCCCGAAAGCACGCCATTTCTTTCTGTTCCTAGCGATCTTCATCCATCAGCCGCCAGCGTACTGCCTAACGTAGCTGATGGCTTAGCACTGAGAACTGATAACCTAGCCGGACTTGACTATATTGTCCACTGCCACTACAACTTGCTAGGCTAAATCATTGTCTTAAATAATCTTAACATAACATAACATAACATTTACACACAGGCACATACATTGCTTCTGGCCCACACTAGGATACACTGTCTCGTGGGAACCAGAAACAGCGACGTCACAAACATGTAAACATCCAAGACCTGGAGTTTTTTTTTTCTCTCCAGTCGGGGATCGAACCCGGGATCTCTCGCATAGTAAGCAGATGCGCTATCCACTACACCACAACCTTAATCGTGTAAGGTTAAACCTAATTTGCCTTCTTGATTTGCCTTCTGACAGCTTACGGCGGGTTACACTTTTGACTTTAAATTGACTAGAAAATTAAAGTTTATAAAGGTTGTACTCGTAAACACCTACATCATCTTTCTTTCTTCTAACATAATATAAAATTCTCGTGCCACCGTGTTAGTCCGAAACGGCTTGGCCGATTTTGTTGAAATTTTATATCTATAGGTAATATGTAGATCTGAGAATATGTTGTTATCTATTTTTTATAGCCCTAAGTGATTTATTAATTATAATTCCTACAAATTATTTATACGACGAAACAGCGTTCGTCGGGTCAGCTAGTTATGTAAAGAATACCATTTTTGCATAGATTAGTTTTCGATACAAAACGATTTTGTGCCAATAGTAACGACAGTTTCTATAGCTGACTATACACGACTTGTCGACGTAGATGAGAATTACTTGAATCCAAATCCAAAGTGACGAGTAATCTATCCTTCTGAATCCTCTACAGTAGCGCGAAAATGCCAGTAGGATCGCCGACGCCATCGTCGCTTCTTTGTTCGAGATCAGCTTTCCGTGAAACCATAAAATCGTATAACACTATCGAGGGCATAACACTTCAAAGAAAATACCAAAATCGTATTTAGGTCAACTCTAACCAAACTCTTAAATAATCCCAAAATGTTTTCTCCCAATCGGAAAAATCTGCCCAAGAATCAGCCACGTGGCTGGCCTTGAAGTTGAAGCGTACAGAAACGATACAAATCATTTAACCCTGACCGAGCCCGAGCCAACAAACCAGTCCAAAATTAACTCCCACCAGCATCATTCCCTCAAATACATCAAAAGATAACAGAAAAAAAACCCGTCTGTCACGACGCCAGGAATCTGGACACGCGGCGCGATTTCGCGCGGTATTTGTGCCAAAATACAAACAATATCAGCGGCTTATTAGCCGGTAATTTTGCTCTTAAATCTCGTCGGCTGAGGCTGAAGATTAAGCTGCGAGGTTATTATGCACTCGCGATGAACAAAGGAAAGCACAGAAGGCCACGAGACACCGAAGTGCACTGACAAGAGTCCTACTCTTAAATATCTTCAGTAGTTATCGAACCCACGATCTCTTTCTTGGCGCCTTAACGACTATACAGAATCAGAATCAGAATCAGAAATTTATTTCAACGTAAAGAATTTACATTCTGCTTGTTGAATGTCAATGTACATGAAATTATAATGTTAGCCGCTGCCTTAGGGCCGAATGTAGTGGAGAAAAAGGCAGCAAAAAAAACTCCACTCTGACCATCTTTTCTCAAAACATCTTAAATCTAATACAAAGTTTGGTAGGTACGAATGTCCATCTACCTAAGAATGTCAAAATTCAAGACCCATGAGTGCAATCAATACTTGCAATGTCAAACATTATTTGATATTCATAAACAAGTATGAAAACGCCAATGCTGCGGCCAGACACACGGACGGCACCCGTTCACGAGCATAACGCAGGGGTCAGCCATCGCCAGTCTCAACCATATTTGAGGGAAATAGGCGACCCGGCCACCGCGCCACCATTCGCATGGCCTTTGGCAAACTTGTGTGATAAAGTTCTTGTCAATTATCTATAATAATAGCATAGTTTTGGTATGCAATCACAGCGTCTGTACATTTCTGTAAAATTTAACAAACAAATATTCATGATTATCTACGGAACACCAGCGACCATCTCGTTGTGGAATTGGTTTACTGCCAAAGATTCACATGATTCATAAAGTCGTCTAATCTATAGTAGGCCTTTTTACATAGCGCATTTTTAATAAAAAAATTAAATTTATTTGCTGGTAGGGATAGTATATTTTCTGGAATTTTGTTATAAAAACGTACACTATATCCTACAAATGATGTATTTACCTTGGCTAATCTGAATTTAGATGAGGCAAGTTTGTTTCGGTTTCTGGTGATACCAACGAGGCAGTCGAGGCCGTCTTTCTAATATAAGGTGGGTTGGAAGAAATTGCTATCGACAATAAGGCCGCCAATCGCACCTCTTGTTTTATTTATAACAGTTGTCTCTGTAATTGTTTCCTGGTGTGTAGAATAACGAATATTTATCTACGAGTACTTATCTTATCTTATTGGTCATAGGGCAATATTAGTAAGTTAACCACTATTGTTGGAGCATTCCAATTATAGAACCCGTGCAACTATCGATATTTTACGCAACAGATCAATAGTTGCACGGTTTATTTATTAGAGTAAAAAATTAAGGCAAATAACAGCGATTGTCGCACTGATACGAGTATATCATATATCATTATTATAATAATCTACTATCTCTCTCTCTCTCTCTCTCTCTCTCTTACTGGTTTTTAAAATACCACATGGTGGCGGGGTCAGTCTTCCTTATCTTCTCCCTCCACTTCTTCCTGTTCCCGGTATCTTCTTCAGCAGCATCGCACTCTGTGAGGTCTTTCTTCACTACGTCCATCCACCTGGTTTTCGTCGATTAATAGGGGAAGACTCCCCTATTAATCGACTGTGTGTGTTAAGACCCAAATCCTTGTCTTGCTGAGCTGTCTTTCCGCGTCCGCTGTGACTCGGGAGCTGTAGCCCAGTAGGGTGCCCACGAGGCGCGTATGGATCGGGACTTCCGGCGCACTCCGTAATGACGCCAGATAAGGGAACAAGTCTTTGAAATTGACAATTTTCATGCATGTCACGGAGATAAGCGTTTTCCCCATATTTTCCATCCCACGTGTGCCTAATTACGTGCTCGAGGCGGTTGTCGTCTCGGTTTTGTTAAGTGAACGCGAAGTCCACGTTTTATACATACCTACTGATTGTTGCTTAGTTACTTTCCCTTGGTTTAAACAGGTAAGACAAATTATGGCTGTGTGTGGCCCCTAAATTGCCTACTCACTTTTCATAAGTTTGTAACTCTTTTTATTTTGTTTTAATTTGGGTATAGCCTCAGTTGACAAAAGACACTAGTTAATTTTTCATCAAATTATTGTTTTATATTGCTACATAAGTCGTGTAGTTTTAAAATATTTTTTATGTAAAGCATATAAACATACACATTTATTTCATTAATGAAATATGACTTAATTAATTTGGACTGACCTTTGGAATATGCGTTATTCCACTGACCCTAAAGGAGAATGGCAGGCTTCAGTGGAAGTCTCGTACACCTACAAAAAGTCTTGTTGAAACATGAAATATTTACATTTAATAGATCATTGTATTAGAATTCGTTCTATTAATTTTCTTTTTTTTATAAAGTTGGGAGTCCTAAGTTAAGGTTGTTTTTTTAAGAAGTTTGGAGGTTATGTTACGACCCCGTTCGCTTGACCCTTAGAGATAAATATATAAATACCTACACAAATAATTAAAACGAAATCATTCTAATATACACACACGTACATACCTATGCACATATGCTGGTCGCGTCACTCCCCCCAGGTACCAGATGATACTCATCACATGGGAGCAACACCCCACAGTTCTCAGTCCTACAATGCAGTTGTAACAATAACTTATTATTGCTTCTCTGCCACTATTAAATCTTTCAGTAACAATAAAAACGAAGTATGTTTTTTCCTGAAGAGTGACGAGACTTAAATTCGGGATGCATAAAAAAAGTGAACTGTCTTAATCGAAAACCATTTCGAGCTTAGCATCCAAACTACAGTATTTTTAATGTAAGAGATTTTTATCTTAAAAGATGAGCCTTATTTTGAGTAAATAATAATATTTAAATGCCCATCATTTGACCTTCATGATGACGTCACATGTTAATCGTCTGTGGTAGTTGTTATTCTGTGGAAAAACTACCAATGGCCTGTCAACTTCATCTGTCAAACATTGTACTTGCTCCTTGTATTTATTTGCCTGCACACCGGTCCACCTGGCTAAGATCCGAGTGAGAGACTGCTCCCTTTGTGAGTGTGGTTTGGACGACGGCTCTGCAGAACATCTGCTTTTCAGTTGCCCCAATCTCCGGTTTTCTCTTATGGATGTCCTGCCTGATAACATTATCCGACCTACTAATCTTAAACTTATCCTCTCCCAGGCAAATTCACCTCTTGTTTACATTTTAGCTAAATTCCTTTCAGACAACAATATCAAACTATAGATTAAATTAAAAAAAAAAGAACAGTTCTGATTTACTCAAAATTCTGACCGAGCCTTGTTCGCTTGTGATTGGCTATTATAGTCTTGTCTAACACAGGATATTGGCGAAGTTGTACTGGACAATCAGTGCATTGAGTCCATAAAACAGAATTGAATTGAATTGTATTTGTTTGTTTCTGAACTTGAAGGCTTCAGTTTTAGGCACTTAATACTCAGTTATTTTCTCTATCAACGATTTTGCATACACCCTGGACACCGACAAATACGATTCATACCTGTTGACCCGGGCTACCTGACTATATAAGGATTTGACTCGCCTCTGTGAAGATGGATTTTGTTCGAGCGAATACCTACTAGTAATTTACCAAAAATGGACAATATTATGATTTTGCAATACATGGCTACAAATATTAATCATAATGTAGCGGAAATACGTGGCGCAAAAGTGCTGATGTGAGTATCTTGTATTGAGGTTATGTTTATTGAAAAAATGTTTTCCACTCCGCACTATTTCTAGTACTCTTTTCTATTACTAATAGAATATTGTTTTCAGGTCTTCTAGAGATGCCTATGTAGAGTCTGCAGTGGGTTTTGTGGAGCTGAGATGAACACAGTCTGAGTGCATTCTCAGATGCAAAGTAGAGCCTGAATATAAAGTGACAAATAAATTTTTTATTGCTTCCAAAACTTTGTTTCTGTATGTAAAGTCTTTATTTGTTGACACTGTTACAGTTTCTGATATGGTTGTAGTGGCACCATAATATATATGGATGGAGTTTCACTGCATGTCAAACAATCCTCAGAAGACACTGGTGAAGGTCTTGATAATGCTTCTTGGTTTTTGCACAGTTTGCTTGTGTTGGTAGTCTTGTCCACTTTCTCAACTGTGCATTGAGTTACAGCATCGACCTAAAAACAATACAAATATTTTTCTAAAGACCAGAAATAAATACTTACTTAGTGTTGCTGTCATGGGCCTTTTGATCAATCTTGTCTTTCTTAGTGAGACTTTGCTTTGCCCGATAGGAACTCTATCGGGCAAATAATGGAACCAAACCGAAATGTTATTTAAGTTCTATATTACTTATGGATGCAATAAATATTGAGTATTATTAAGTTTTTAAATTGTGTTGAAAAATAAATTAAACGTTTGTAGGAAATGGATAAAATCAATATAATATTTTGACAACGTCACTCAAGTTAAACATAAACAATGAGATGACCATACTAGTAAACCTATACAGTCTTCACACCCTCCCAACTTTTTGAAGTCCAATTCGCTTGCTCAGGTCTTGAATCCTGGGCCCGTAGAGCGGCTTCGTCAGCATATCTGCGAGTTGGAGTTCTGAAGACACTTGGTTGACTTCCAAATATCCGTTTGCCACACATTCTCTTATGAAGAAATGCTTTAGTTTAATATGTTTCGTGCGCTTGTGGTATTCGTATTTCGGGTTCTGAGATAGCTTTATAGCTGACTCATTGTCCAGGTGTAGTGTGGACTTTTTAAGGTTCATCAGATCTTTGAATAGACTGTTCAGCCATATAAGCTCCTGCGAAGCCTCACTCGCTGCAATTAGTTCTGCTTCTGTAGAAGAGATTGACACGACGCTTTGACGTTGAGATCTCCATGAGATGGCAGCACCAGCAAGTAAGCACACCATGCCTGATGTAGACCGACCAGTTGTTTCATCACCAGCAAAGTCTGAGTCCGAGTAGCACACTATTTTGTCAGAAATAGTTTTCCGATAGGTAAGACATTTGTCGCTAGTTCCTTTTAGGTATCGAAAGATTCGTTTAACAAGTGCCACATCATTGGTCTTTGGCGTTTCGAGGTTTCTCGATGCTATTCCTACAGCATAGGAAATATCGGGTCTCGTACCGACGGCCAAGTATGTTAGAGCACCTACGGCTTGCCTGTAAGGGAATCTTGCATCAGCTAGTGTACCCTTGTCTCCTCCCATGTTCTCTTTAACGATAGGTGTCGGTACAGGCTTGCTGTCGTTCATCTTGAATTTTTCTAAAAGTTTCTTTATGTATGCTGTTTGGCAGAGTGTTATCTTGTCGTCTTCTCTATTTATTTCTATTCCTAGAAAATACGTAGCAGGCGACGTTCTTATCTGTAGTCGTTTTTGTAATTCATCAATGAATTCAGTTTCTGCTTCTTTTGAATTACTTGCGACGAGTCCGTCGTCAACATAAAGAGCTATAAGAACTCTTTTAGTTCCTCTTGTTCTTGTATATAAACAAGGATCAGCTTCAGATTGTTTAAAAACTGATTGTAATAAAAACTCGTTGATACAGATATTCCAACATCGTGGAGCTTGCTTTAGTCCATATAAGCTTCTTTTCAGGCGACATACACGGTTTGTCCCATCGTTGAAACCATAGGGCTGTTTCATGAATATTTCTTCTTCTACTGTTCCATTTAGGAAAGCTGTAGTTACATCAAATTGAAGAAGTCTCAAATTTTGTTTTGCTGCAGTTGCGAGAAGGGCTCTAATAGTACTCAGTCGAGCTACAGGACTAAATGTTTTATCATAGTCAATGCCGGGCTGTTGTGAAAAACCTTTGATAACAAGTCGTGCCTTGAAGCGTTCAATGCTTCCGTCAGGGTTTGTCTTGACTTTGTATACCCATTTACATGGTACGGGTTTTCTACCTTTTGGTAATTGTACTAATTCCCATGTTTCGTTATGGTAGAGTGATGAAATCTCGCTTAACATTGCTTCTAACCATTTGTCTTTGTTAGGTGAGTTGAGTGCTTCTTCATAAGAGGTTGGTTCTTTTAGTTTGATTACATCATCTGCGGCTGCCATTACGAAATCGTCAAATCTCTGTGGCGGGCGTAATAACGATCTGTCTCGAAGTATCCGTATTGCGTATTGGGTCCCTTGTTGTTCATACTTTACATCAACCATTTACCTGAACTCATTAAAAATAAAATAACAATGTTTGCAGACGATGTCTCAGTGTTTTTTAAATTTGAAAGAAAAGATACCACGCCATTATCTGTTGAAATATCGCAAACCATAAATACTGTTGTTAAGTGGTTACAGGATGTAGGCTTAAAAACAAATGCTAGTAAAACTAAACTTGTACACTTTCGTAACTATAATACTCCTCAATTAGAATTAGATATTACTGTAGATAACACTCAAATTGCTTTTGTGGACCACGCTGGGTTCTTAGGTATTTTTGCAGATGAATTCATGAATTGGAAGAAACATATTGAAACACTAGAGGGCAAACTAAGTAGTTTTTGCTATGCATTGAGATGCTTGTCAAAAGTAACAACAAGTCATGCATCGATACAGGCATATTACGCTTTTTTTCATTCAAGAGTTCTGTACGGCTTGGCGCTCTGGGGTGCTAGTGTCGATGTAAATAAAATATTTATTTTACAAAAGAGATGCATTCGTATTTTGTGTGGAATTAAATCAAATCGAGTCTCTTGTCGCGAGTTATTTTCTAAATTAAAGATCCACACGGTCACTGCTTTATATATTATGGAATTGTGCAAATTGGTCAGACGATATCCTGATAAATTCCCTCTTAGTGCCGAACGAAAAAGTGTTAGGTTAAGAGAATTTTATAAGCTTAACCTTGCATTAAAGCCTTGTAGGACTACGTCCTACAGTAAAAGCACTAGCTATATGGCTGTTACTGTTTACAACAAACTCCCAATTAAAATCAAGGCTCTCGCAGGTGATCAGTTCCTGAAGGCTTTAAAGCAATTTCTAATAAAAATATCCCCATATAATTTAAATGAATTTTATGAAAATTGTGATAATAAACATTTTTGTGAGTGAGATAAAATTTATATAGAAATGGAAATATTTTTGTCAAATGCTATTGACTCTTAATGATTCTGAATTGACATAAGTATTTTATTTTTAATAAAAATATTATTATGATATTGCCATGCCGTGCCCGGTAAAATTACACTTGTACTTGTATGAATAATACCTACTTAAGACCAATTTACTGTAATTTATCGCAATAAATTGAATTGAATTGAATCCGTGACACAGGTTCGTCAGGTTGACGTTCATCAAGTTGAAGTTCATGATCGTCAAATTGAAGTTCATCATCATCAATTTCAGGTTGATCATGTTCTCCGTTTTGTTCAAAATAATCTTGAAAAGTGTCATTTTCCTGCTCATTCTGTTGTACAGTGTCTTCATAGATGCTATCGTCTTGATTCGCAGTTGTGTTATTTTCCATAACAATTTCGATTGAATTTAAATTGTTATTGGATGTAACTCCTTTGTTATTTCTCTCAGATTCGTTTTTAATCATCTCTGTTTGAGTAAGAGGTGACTGTGTAATGAGAGTGTCTTCGTAGAATTTTTTATTTATGATTTTTACATCTTTTGTGACAATAGTCTTGTGTTCAGTCGGAATGTAGATTTTATATGCTTTACTAGTCTCTGAATATCCCACAAATACACCAGCTTTAGCTTTTGGAGAAAATTTATGTCCTCTGGGACCTTTATTGAGTACAAAAGCTTTTGATCCGAATGCGTGTAGGTGTTTGACACAGGGCTTTCTTAATACCCATCTTTCAAATGGTGTTTCGTTGTCAATAGCACTGTTGATACTTCTGTTTGATAAGTAGTTTGCTGTGTTTACAGCTTCACCCCATAGATGTATCGGTGCATTGGCGTCAATAAGCATAGCTCTGGCTTTTTCAACTAGTGTTCTATTTTTCCGTTCTGCTAGACCATTTTGTTCAGGCGTATAGGGCGCGGATAGACGTTGTCCGATTCCGTTTGCCTTGAGGTAGGATTGGAATTCCTTATTTATATATTCCGTTCCGTTGTCACTTTGAAGATATTTAATTTTGTTGCCAGTAGTATTCTCCATTCGTTCTTTATACTCTTTGAACTTCTCAAGTGTTTCAGATTTTTGTTTCATGAAATAGACGCGCCCATATCTGCTGTAGTCGTCTATAAACGTTACAAAATATTTGTTGTTTGCAGTGCTTGGAGATTTAATTGGGCCACACACATCACTGTGTACAATTTCTAATGTTTGAGTAGTTCGTGGCGTAGCTCTAGGTTTGGGACTTGGCACTCGTGTCATTTTTGCTTGAATACATGCTTCACAATCAGATAATTTGTCATCTTTGTTGAACTTTAACCCAATAAGTTTCTCGTTTTTCAGAGATAGATGTAGGTCGTTGTAGTTCATGTGTCCCAGTTTCCTATGCCAATCTTCAATGGAGTTATCTTGAGTTGTTACCATACTAGTTTCTGGTTTTACTGTGCAATCATTTTCAATGGTAGTTTTCACGTAGTATAAATTATTTTTCTTTTCAGCTGTTATCAAAGTTTTGTTATTTTTGACAATCGTAGCTTCATTTTTCGTGAAAGTGACAGTAGCACCTTATTAAGTTTTTAAATTGTGTTGAAAAATAAATTAAACGTTTGTAGGAAATGGATAAAATCAATATAATATTTTGACAACGTCACTCAAGTTAAACATAAACAATGAGATGACCATAAAGTAAACCTATACAGTCTTCACAAGTATTGTGCAGAACTTCTTACCTTGGTAGGATGTGTTGCTGTAAATGTATAGTTTGGCTTAATCTTGTCATCACGGTAAACTCTTGTAGTTTGCACCCTTTCAATGTTCTTATGCATTAATAAGTCTTTTAGAACTGATGATTCCATTGGTACAGTCAAAAAAAAAAAACTTAAGTGAATAACAATACTTCTAAGCTCTACCCAGTAATATTTTCTAATAACTTGTATGATCAAAAAAATCAATAAACTGTTACCGAGGCAACTTATAATACATTCCACCACTCCAGACTTGGACCCATGGTGGCCTATCCCTTCTCCAGGGGAGAGACTCATGCCATTGATGTGAATATAACGGGATTAGTTTCATTAAATTCCATTCAGTAGTTTTACAAACCTATACAAACTTGCACGTTTATAATATTAGTATGTCAGTTTATATCAAATTAATACCTGTACATAGTGTACATCTTCACTTCCCGAAGCAATATTTTCGTTGTTGGATGACTTCAGACGAAGTTTTGCAGTTGACTTGAGTTTTGGAAAACCATTTGTCAATTTCCAATAGTAGTAATTTTCTAAGTCTTCCTCTTTAAAAAAACTCCTCCTCTGTAACTGTAATAGGTCAAGTATCACAACGTTAAATTTTTGGTTATGCTGGGTTTATGGTTTAGGATTTTAATATTTTATGTGAAGTTATTTAGTCACACAAATAGTATGCATTAGTTAGGTGGAAATTTACAAGTAAAGATCAAACTTACATTCAAGTGGTCTTCACAGCAATATAGGCGTCTTGATGCAACATAGTTAATGCCGACTTTCCGACAGCATCTCAGTTTGACGGTATCTGGGACACGTACAAATACTTTGTCTCGACTGTTACTTGTAGTGTTGGCACAAGATGGTACAAGGCAGAGAAGAAGCTGCGATTCATTGTTTAACTTGCGGTGAATTCACGAAACGAAAAGTTCAGTACGAAGTTGAGTGCAGAGGTCGTCGAGTTAAGCAGTAGCAGAGCTGAAGTCAGTGAAGGAATGCCGGTTCAAATCTCTATCGTGTCCAGGGTAAAGGGTTAGCAATATCGTCAAAACAATAACAAAGCAACCAACTGTCATTTTACACTAAACCACAGACAAATCCAATCGCGAACTCTGCCTACACACAGAGTGTGTAACATATGACGTCACGCCGAATAATATTCATTTTAATTAAATAACAATGATAAACTCGATTAATCACGAAAAAAATTAAATTAGTTTCTTAAAATTACGTCTACTATCAGAATATAAAATAAAATCCAATCATAAAAAAAACTTGCATCCCTGCATCCCCAATTCAATTAAATTATTTTTTAATAGAGCACCCCTAGGATTCTGCCATGTCAAGTTTGTTGTTAAGATGGCAAGTATCTTCTTTTTTTTATTTTTGCC
Source organism: Yponomeuta plumbellus (assembly GCA_947310845.1). Classification (NCBI taxonomy): domain Eukaryota; kingdom Metazoa; phylum Arthropoda; class Insecta; order Lepidoptera; family Yponomeutidae; genus Yponomeuta; species Yponomeuta plumbellus. The sequence continues at coordinate 20,317,361 of OX371208.1, read as the reverse complement.
CGAAGCAGTTCCACAGAACACCTAAAGATCGTTTCACCAAACAAATCCCACGGTAAGATCCTTAATAATATTAAAATAAAATCCAAAATTCGTTAACTCATGGGACTTCTTTCGGGAACCGAACTCTACTGATTTTCACTTTGACAACGCTTTGACATGACAGTTGTTTTTTTCTTGGCTTGAATGCATAGATTATTCTGAGCTTGCAAGATAAAACAATCGATGGGGCGTTCCGTTTCTGTTTCTAAATTGCGTTTTATTATATTATTTTCTTAATTTCTTCCCCCAACTTTAAAAAAATTATTGAAAAACTGAAAAAAGAGCCCGTTGCGAAATACTAAAGTTGGGAAAATATAACCCCAAAACATTATTTTAATAGGGCGGTACACCATTTGCCGTTGTCCTTTATAATACTGTCCGTACATTATAATGTACTTCACTTTTTTTTATGTAACCCCCATAACATGGGTATTCCACTGCAGGACAAATGTGAAATCCCTTTTAGATCAAGATTTTTGGCCATGTGCCAACTCTTACCACTCCGATAAAAAAAAATTGTGATCCTCCCGCCATTGCTCTGCTACAAAACTTTTCACGTTTTCACACAGAAAGAAAATATCTGTGCATCGTTACTATTATGACATAATAGTTACTATTAGACATAAGACATTGTCTTTGTGATGCAACCACGATACCGTCACACGGAAATTCCTTTCGTAACATCAAGGCCCATTGTCATCCTACGGCACGCCGAGAGGGTACCTACACACAAAAGCAGATTCTGTTGCGTTGGCCCCGAAGACTAATTAACCGTCAGATATTCATTACGACGGGCCCATAACCCGAATGTTTAATTGCGCCATACATATTACAAAGGATCCCTGATGAAAATTGAAATAGTAATAAAGCTAACCCTACCGTCGACAAGTCATTTATAAATAAAACCAGTGCCAACGTTGCCTTTGGCCGCCATGCGCGAGACGAATTCACTGTTTTTTTCATTTTCGCTTTTGTAAAGCAAAAATAGTGAAAAATAAATTTCTAAATAAAGCTTGATTTCGCCATGACGAGGTAAGAAGTCCTAGTCTTTGCGTAGTATCCGGGGAGGCAGACGCGATCAGTTTTTTATAAAAATATGGATGAGTGAGTGTGAGTGGAAGTACCGGTAAGAGACGCTCCAATCGGACATACTTCGACCAAATAGGGGATGTATTAGCAAAGGGCGAGATAATAGTACCCGAAACCGGCTTGCGTGCATGCAACGACTAATGATTGTCGATGAACCGAAAGTGATTTGTCAGGATCCTGGCAGGTGGCAGTCCCTGGTCTCTGCCTACCCCTCTGGGATACAGGCGTGAGCTTATGTATGTGCATTTATGGATTTATTTTTCAGTTTGTGATATGAATACGATCTACTGGCACGTACGTGAGTTCATCAGCTTCTAGTATGATCAGCAGGGCAGCAGGAGAACAGCAGGCAGAGGAGGTGTAGAAAATAACAGCACGGAGATGGCGGTTATCTTTTATTTAGTTAAGCCAAGAACATAAGCGAGCTGTAACGGTCGCTCCCTCCCTTTTATATTACGCGCGACAGTGCTGACAACTCAAAAACTATCAATCAACGAAACAATCAAACTCATCCTAATAAAAGTAATTATTGTGAAAACATTTGTAAATTAATATGCAAAAGAATAATTAATAAACTCATCAATTAATATTGATTAAATAACTAACTGACTATTCATAGGCTAGATATTATATATAAAAGTATTATGGTGACAGGAACCGGAACTCGTTACACTCGGCCATCCTGCATTGGCCGTGTCCCACGGCGATCTCGGATGGCTTCAGCACTTTGAACCTGAAACAATTTTGACGCAGTAAATTTTCTTTGATAAAATAAAGTACACAAACAGACGTATGAAATTGCAGTTTTATGTAAGATAAATACATTTCATCCTTATAATACCACCTACTACTTAGTAGGCAAGTATACAGTTACGTTTTTTTTAATTGACTGCCCAACTGTCACCCTATTGCTGGGCAACTACTAAAATATTATTACACACAATGAAATTGAAAAAATATAATGTTATATAGCTTTACTACGCAGAAAAATTGCAAGTCATAATAGGTATGTAGGTCTAACTCAGATGCCTGGATATTAGCTATGCCACAGAGACATAGCGCAGTTGACTAGATATTGAAACTTCATTAATCGTCGGCACACAGATCTAGCCCAGGTGACTAGATATTGAAACAATATTACTCGCTACCACACAGATCTAGCTTTGTTGACTAGATAATTATTAAAAGTTTAGTTAAATATTTTCACACAGATCTAGCTCAGTTAACTAGATATTAAAATTTAATTACTCGCTGCCACACAGATCTAGCTTTGTTGACTAGATATTTAAAGTTTAGTTAAATGTTGTTACATAAATCTTGCTCAGTTAACTAGATATTGAAACGTAATTACTCCCTGCCACACAGATCTAGCTTTGTTGACTAGATATTACAAGTTTAGTTAAATATTGTCACACAGATCTAGCTCAGTTGACTAGATATTGAAACAAATTTACTCGCTGCCACACAGATCTAGCTTTGTTGACTAGATGTTAAAAGTTTAGTTTCAACTGGAATCACGTTGTTATCAATTCAAACATTTTTAAATTTTAATACGGATATTTACATTTATTTTCAACTATTTCTTTATACATGGTCAAAATTAGTTGATATTGTGATCAGATAAATTAGATATATTATTTATTTTATCTCTTATATCATTTATATTATATTATATCATTTATTTACAATTTATTTTTGACATAAATATTTATACTTCAAGGAAACCATTACTTACATATTAATAATCGTTAATCATCATATCTGTACACCAGAAGTATATACATTCACACAGGCAAGTTTGCATCTAACTCTCAAGTAAGTCTATGAGGTCGTCTCGGTCAACTTCTCTATCAGATTCTGTGGAGCTGTCAGAGACTGAAGGTTTATAGGGACGCAATGATTCGCCAGGCACGACAGCACAAAATTTTCTATACCCCTTGATGCCTTTTATACTGTTAATTGTATAGCGGTCAATGGAAATGTCAGCCTTTGTTATTTTGTATGGACCTGTGTAACAACTACCTAACTTTTTAGTTACGGCTGTGGCAGAATCACGAGACAATCCTCCCTTCCACAAGACTAAATCACCCACTTTATACTTTTTACAACTCTTGTGTTTTTTATCATAGCGGTTTTTCATAACGGTCATATATTTATCGATGCGCATTTTAGCTTTCTGTTTACGTTCCTCTAACTGTTTTGTTGAATCTGAGTGATTAGTATTGCTGGCTGTAGGGTAGGCGGGCAAAAGACTATTTGTATGAGCAAACATCAAACTAAAGGGCGTATAACCAGTTACTGCATGTGCTGTATTGTTTATACCCCATATGACGACTTTTCGTCCCAAGTGCACTCGCTTGAAGTCGTAGTATTTAGCCCGTTAATTATCGTCCTGTTTACCCTCTCTACCTGCCCGTTTGAACGAGGGGAAGCCACAGCATTGAGCACATGTTTAAATTATTTCTCATTAGCAAACTCTTTAAAATATCGGCTTGTGAATGCCACTCCGCGGTCTGTAATTATTCTACAAGGATTACCGAAAATGGAAATTATTTCTTTTAAGTTTTTAATAGTTTCTACGGAGCTAACACTCCTGACTGGCCAGGCAAATACGAATTTTGTAAATGAATCAATAACGACTAGTATGTAGGTATTACCACTCCGTGTTTTTAGGAATGGCCCTAAATGGTCGGCATGAATTGTGTGCATGGGAATTTTCGGTTTTTCAATGGGGTGAAGCTCGCCCTCCGGCTTGCCGTAGTTACCCTTTGCGTAAGCGCATTGCAAGCAAGCGTTAACATATTTTCGAATAAACCTAGTCATACCCTTGAACCAAAATTGTGCTTTTATTGATTTTTCACATTTATCAAAGCCCACATGCCCAACCTGGTCATGGTACTTTTGTAGCAGACTCCATTTAGACAGTTTAGGTATTAAAAATCTATTTCCATGAACAGTTTTACGAAACAAACATTCGTCTACTATTTCGTAGTTATTTACGATGTCAGGATTATTAGTACCTTCTTTCAACTGTTTGATTATACCTTTTGTATGTTCGTTCTCAAGTTGTAAAGTGAGGCGCCAATCAGTGTCGTCAATGCTAAATACAGGGTCTGTTTCTACAGGGTCACGGCTCAAGGCATCAACGTGCCGCATTCGCTCGCCAGGTCGATATTCAACCTCGATATCGAAGTCTTGTATAGTGAGCCACCAACGAGCTATTCGAGGAACCAGGTCCTTTTTTGTGAGGGTACTTCGCAAAGCGGCGCAATCGGTAACTACCTTAACCGGGATACCAGTTAGATATATGCGAAAACGTTTGAGCGATTCTACTACAGCCAATGTTTCCAGTTCGTAACTGTGATAGTATTGCTCTTCCTTGGTAGTTACACGGCTAAAGTAAGCGACTGGTTTTAATTTGCCATCCTTTTGATACTGTAGTAGTATGCCGCCTAGGCCCTGCTTACTGGCATCAGTATGGAGTTCAGTTTTCGCATGGGGGTCATAAATGGCCAAAACGGGTCTTTCAGTCAAAATAGATTTAAGGCGTTCAAACGCCGTTTCTTGCTCTAAGCCCGATGCCCATTCTACCCCCTTTTTGGTCAAATAAGTAAGAGGACGTGCAATTTCAGCAAAACCGTTTACGAACTTACGGAAATAGGAGGCGAGGCCGATGAATTGCCTTACTTCGTGCACATTAGAGGGGCGACGAAATTGAGAAACGCTATCAATCTTTGATTGTCCTGGACGCACGGACCCAGCAGTTATTTCGTGTCCAAAATAACTGACACTTATTTTCAAAAAGGAGCATTTTTGAAAACAAGTTACCTGCTGTAATAGCTTGAGTACTTCTTCTAGGAGGTCTATACCTTCCTCGATCGTTACTGAAGGTATGGTCACATCATCCAGATAAATAGCCAATTTATTGTTAAAAGGTCCAAGGGCTTTCCGTATAAGACGAGAAAATACTGCAGGGGTATTGGCCAGACCAAACGGCATTTTCAGGAACTCGTATTGTCCAGTTGGCGTTACGAAGGCAGTCTTAGGTATCGATTCGTCAGACATTTTTACTTGATAATAACTTTGCGCCATGTCAAGTGCTGTAAAATACAGTTTTCCTGAAAGCCGATTGATCTGATCGTCGATGTGTGGCAGTGGGAAACGATATTTAATTGTTCGAGCGTTAAGCGCACGGTAGTCTATGCATAGACGATAATCACCACCCTTTTTCCTGACCAATATCACGGGACTAGCATACTCGGAGTTGGACTCTCTCACTATTCCGGCTGACATAAGCTCACCTACCTTTTGCTCAACGACTTCGGTTTCCTTATAAGATAGCCTATAAGGTTTACAGTGCACAGGCATGTCTGTTGTGGTTGCAATTTTCATTTCAATCAGGCTAGTACAACCAAGTTCATTACTGCATTCGGCAAAAGAATTACTGTATTTATTCAACAAACTCAATAGAAGTTCGCAATAATAGTCGCCAATGTCTCCTATTTCTACGTCGGTCTTATCGATTATTTTATTACGTCCCTGGTCTAAAAAGTTTTCGTTTGAGACTGTCAACACATCGGATTGTTCGTAAACATCCGCACGAGTAAGCAATTTACCCTCAGCCCAGCGTATACATGATTCACCCAGATTTGTTATTTGTAAGCGATAATTTCCGTTCATCAAAATTGACTGTGGAATAAAATAAGACTCGTTTCTGAAGCTGAAAATTATTGGCCGGGTTATTAGAACACTACCAACGTCTAGGTTTTTTTCAACATGCACATGAACATGTATCGCCTGATTGCAATTCTAAGTCGTTGGAAAGCAATAATGGAACTTTTTCTACGAAATCATTGCTAGATAATTGTACATCCGACAAACTGTGGGTAGGGCATGAACTTTTATCATTGTTCGCAATTAGCTTAACCGATTTGGAGGTAGCAATAAGGGTCACATTTGAATGAGTTACAACTGGCTGACCAATTATGATATCTATGTCTTTTAGGTCCGAATCTGTGACTTCGGCAAAGCTTTGGAGGTGTAGGTCATCAATATGCAGCTGAAAATGCACTTTGCCTAGCGAAACAATTGGCGTACCACCGAAACCTTTCATCATCACATTTGAACGTAATATTTTTAGCTGCAACGCTCCAGCAGATTTCAACGTAATGATATTGACTTTACTGCCTGTATCGATGTAAGCAAGTACAACTACACCATTAATAGTAACGAGTTTCTTATAGACGTCCGTCAAAATTTCAAATAAAGCGAATGAAACATGACGTACCTGTTGAACATTCCGTTGCGCTAGCGGTGCGTTGCCGGCCCGCGGCCCCGCGGCGCTGCTCCCAGCGGCAAACCAGCAGGCAGCAGCAGCGTGACCCACACGTTGGCAGACCTGACAGCGTGTAAGGCGGCAGTCTCGAGCTTCGTGGCCAGTCTTGCGGCAGTTGAAGCAGGTCTTCGGCATACTTGATCCCCGTTGCCAAGTTGATCTTGATTCCATAGTGCTTGATTCGACTTTCTTGTAATTTTCAAGAGATGATAAGAATCCATAGTACAGTTCTTCTGGTGTCTCACAGTTAAAGGCCTTGGCATTAGCCCTCAGTTCAACTGGGAGGCCTCTTATAAGACAGGAAATCGCCGGGTCTCCTTCCAAACTACATTTCTTCAAAAGTGACATCTTGTCGTGGAAGTACCTGGTCATCGTTTCTCCATTGTCCTTGGTACGCTTGAGCATTTCTTCTAATCGATCAAAGTAGTCCGTAGAACGCGGGAACGCACGTGTCAGTTTATCTTTCCACAGCGTCCACGTAGCTCCATAATCTTCCAGGTCGTCGTACCAATCTCGAGCAGCTCCTCGCAGACGAATTTGCATTACGAAGACACGATCCCTCTCGTCCCAGTTGTACATGTCACCAAGCGGTATGGGCCGAGCATCTTTTCCATCCCACTTCTGAAGTATGATCAGCAGGGCAGCAGGAGAACAGCAGGCAGAGCAGGTGTAGAAAATAACAGCACGGAGATGGCGGTTATCTTTTATTTAGTTAAGCGAAGAACATAAGCGAGCTGTAACGGTCGCTCCCTCCCTTTTAAATTACGCGCGACAGTGCTGACAACTCAAAAACTATCAATCAACGAAACAATCAAACTCATCCTAATAAAAGTAATTATTGTGAAAACATTTGTAAATTAATATGCAAAAGAATAATTAATAAACTCATAAATTAATATTGATTAATTTTTATTTTATTTATTTATTTTTATTTTATTTTATTAGGGACATCAACAGCGAAAACAAATAATTTTAACACAATAATAAAGATACAATTCACAAGGCCAATAACAGACATCCACAAATAGACATTTCATAATTACAGAAAATAAACCGCAATAACGCTCAGCAATATAAAATACATGCATTTTCATTGAAATAAAATATTATTTACAATAATATTAAAAATTCAAACAAGCAAGAATTGCCACATTATGTGTGTGTGTGTGTGTGTGTGTGTGTGTGTGTGTGTGTGTGTGTGTGTGTGTGTGCGTGTGTGTATGTGGGTGTGTATGTGAAAAGGGAAGGGGGGGTTTCTTCAAGAAATTACGAATAATCATTGAGTATAGTTAAAATACTGTGCTTAAAAGAAGCCTTGGAACCCAGAAATGGGTCGGCCGAACAAAAACTTTTGTTGTAAAGGCGAGCTAGACGTATCAGGGTCGAGTTTTGGGCATAGTTTGTATTCACAGACGAAGCATGAAACAACTTGTTACAAGTATGGCGAGTTCGACGAGAAGGTACGGATAGGGACAATTCCGAAACTAACTCGGAACAGTCAAGTTTACCTGACAAGAGGTCATGCAGTAGCGACATGTCTAGTAGCTTGCGGCGATTTTCGAGGCTCATTAAACGATGATATCTGCAAGACGATTCGTAATCGTAATTATAGCATTTACTTCTAAAATTTAAATGTTTTACAAACTTGGACTGTATGCGTTCTATTCGATGAACGTGTGTGATGTATTGTGGTGACCAAACACAACTGGCATATTCCAGTAGACTTCTTACATAGGCAAAGTATACCATTTTGACGCAAGTAATATCTTTGAAGGGCTGGCATACGCGAAGAACAAATCCAAGATTGCGATAAGCACGCTGAACGACATTGTCTACGTGCTTTTCAAATGTTAATTTAGTATCCAGAATCACTCCTAGATCGCGTACAGTGTCAACGCGCTGTAATGAGGACCCACCGATATTATAGGTATAAAGGATGGGCTTAGGACTTCTGGTAAAAGAGATTTGTTGGCATTTATCAATATTCACATTAATTCTGTTATTTTCATAGTATAAATTCAGGCGATCTAGATCATTTTGTACTTTTAAGCAGTCATCTACATTAGAAATATCAAGAAATATCTTCTTGTCATCAGCATAAAGTAAGAACTTGCAATTTTTAAAAACAGCGTAGATATCATATAAATATGCATTATACAGCAATGGACCAAGATGCGAACGAATCTGACTACGTAAACATACAATCTGGTGTTCCGCAGACACCAGATTGTATGTTTACGTAGTCAGATTTGTGTCCACCTATTACCACCGCTTGCTGTCTATTCGAGACGTAAGATGTGATCCATCGATAAAGATCGCCTCGAATCCCAAGATGGTAAAGCTTACGAAGAAGAATGACATGATCAACCCTGTCAAAAGCCTTTTCAAAATGAAAATAAATAACTAACTGACTATTCATAGGCTAGATATTATATATAAAAGTATTATGGTAGTAGTATTATTATGGTGACAGGAACCGGAACTCGTTACACTAGTTTTTACATTTGATGCAGAATGAAACTTTGCAGAGTTTTTCAAAATTGAATGGATGAAAATAGTATTTGTTGACTTTTTACTCTTTATTGCATATTTGCTTTTACATAATAATTATTTTGAACACAGAACCATTCCTGAGAAGTATTAAGAACTGAAGAGCTTATATGCATGCGCTCTAAGCGCACGATAATTTTGATTTGCTGCTAAATTATTTGGTATGGGAAGTCATTTTGTCAATTACCTTATTTCGGGTCAAATTGCCAGAACGATTTCTGAAAAGTATCAGGATCTGTAGAACTCTGTTGTATGCGACAAGAACTCTCATTTATTTGTGATCTGCTGGACAATGCTCTGCTAAGTTCACTAACATGTTTATGATTGCCTGGATTTGGACGATCCGCCTGAGTGGTTCATATTGTGTGCGACCAATCGATTGACGTCACCGGTTGCCAGCGCGGCTTTCGATGTAAACACAATACTTTCAGCGCTTCTAGCGGAGACGGATAGTGATGGATGTGTGTGCCAAAGTGTGAGCGATGAAGGGTTTAGCCAACAAACAATACATAATATCTCGCTTGCTTGGTAGTATGGTATGGTATGTGCAAACCTCCATAAGTGATGTCAGCGAACCATAAGACATTACTCATATTGTCTTAGGCTTCAAAGAAACCACCATCTTAACAATTGCAAAGACTTCGAAACTATTGGTAGACATCATAATGTTAATTCTAGAAATTAACATAAATTTAGGTAGTTAGTAGGGACTCGCTAAGAGATTTTTCCAAAGAAATCAACATCATAACAATAAATACTAATTTTGCAAATTTTGCAAGCCATATTTATGAAAATAATAATATTATGTACGTTCGAAAAAATATTAAAGACTTCGGAGCTCTTGGTAGCCATATAACGTTATACTAGGACTAAACATAAATCGTCATTTGCCCAAATAAGACTTGCAAAAGTTAATACTTCCTTTATGGGGCACTGTGTAATGTTCTACATCAAGATTCCCCACAAGATATAAGAGTTACCTCCGACGCGCTTTAAGAAATGTGTTAACATACTCTACGCTAAAAAGATTATTATAAAATCGATGATTATTTAGAAGACAAATATGTCTGGTGTTAAACGGTACATCTATATATAAAATTCAAAGTCCTGACTGACTGACTCACTCATCAACGCCCAGCCCAAGCCGTTTGACCTAGGAAGATGAAATTTTGCACAGATAATGTAGGCAAGGAATAAGAACGGATTTTTTGAAATTCAGCCCCTAAGGGGGCGAAAAGGGTTTCCAAAAATTTGTATCCAAGAATGTTGTCTGATTTTCTTGAAACTTGAAATAAATACTCTTCAACACAATTGATTGAACACGTGTTTCGCCGTTTTTTCTAAATTTAGCCCTTAAGGGAGTGAACGGGGTTGCAAAATTTTGAACTAAAGTCCACGCGGATGGAGTCGCGGGCGAAAGCTAGTCAGTAGATAAACATTAAATTCATGAGTAATATTTTTTAGATTTGGAAGTTGTAAGCTAAAACTGTTTTGAAAAATAATACATTGAAGTTTCTTTATTATGTGGTCAAAGCAACGTTTACCGGGTCAGCTAGTATTGTATAATATCAAATAGTCTACAGTTTTCTAGTCAGATTAATCCAATCCGGTAAAAGGGTGGATTTACCCAACAAAAATTTCTCTGAACAAAAAATTCAAAAAAATTAAAACACATTGGAATGCTAGTAAAACCAGATAAAATCATTGTAGGATAACTATAATGTTCTTACATTGTGTTTAGACCAAGATTTTTAACGTTGATCCGAAGATATCAGCATTCAAATAAAAAGAGGTGAGATGGTGATGACGACTGTGGTATGGCGGTGATTTATCTATGGATGGTGATGATTTCGTGTGTATGGTGATGATGCTTTAACTAAGTAGGTATGTCAAATTAAAAACAAAATATATGAAAGTCAAATGTTTTTAATGATATAATCAACACAATTCTGATAACAATCGTATACAGTAATTTTCTTCTACCTCTAATGATATAACTCAACACAATTTTACTAACAATCCTAAACAGTCTTTTACTTTTCACTTTATTATTATTATTATATTTTTATGTTAATTGAGATTTGGTCAGTTTGTTTGGTAATAAGTCATGTAAAAGAACATAAATTATTGTACAAGTAACACGTTATCATCATTTTTATTACTAAGTTAATTGAAATTTGGTTAGTTTTTTGGTAATCAACTACTTTTATGTAGTTGATTACTGTTCTGTGTTATTCTACGATTGATTATATTACCAAGAAACTGACCAAATTTTCTTTTTTCATAATTTAACAAGATTCTCTTACATAATCATCACATTGGTTTGTTGTGGTCATCGGTGGTTTTTGGTCCATTTTTTGTAATCAAAGAGGTAATTATCTACTTATGAATTTTTTTGTCCTCATCATCATCATCAGGCTATATTAGTCCACTGCTGGACATAACCCTCCCCTAATGAGCGCCGTAGCGCCCTCTCGTCAGCTTGCCGCATCCAGCATCTGCCTGCAGTCTTTCGCAGATCGTCATCCCATCTGGTTGGAGGGCGTCATACACTACGTTTTCCAAGTAACGGTCTCCACTCAAGAACACGTTTACCCCAACGGTTGTCGGTTCTGCCACTTCAGCTTGCTAAATTCTCTGAGCTATATCGATAACTTTGCTTCTCTGTCGGAGGTATTCGTTACGAATTCTATTCTTCAGAGAAACTCCGAGCATAGCTCTCTTCATAGCTCGCTGAGCGACTTTGAACTGGTGAACCAGCCGTATCATGAGTGTCCACGTCTCGGCTCCGTATGTTATTACAGGTATGGCACACTGATTGCAAACTTTCGTTCTCAAGCATTGCGGTATGGATGACGAGAAGACTCGGCGTAGTTTCCCATACGGTGCCCAAACCAGTTGGATCCTCCTCTTGGCTTCCTTCTCGAAATTGTTTTCACCTAACTGCAGAATCCGCCCGAGGTAATATTCGGAAACGATTTCTTGATCTACGACGATCGGTGTAGGATCTATGTGGCCATTGATCATGACTTTAGTTCTATCCAAATTCATGCCAAGACCGATACGTCACGAGGCTGAAGCTAGGCTGGCCGGCCTAGCATCTGGTTCAGCTCCTCTAGCGACTCCGCCATGCGAATCGTCTTCCAACGCGCTCGTGAACAGTTTCGGGGATATAAAATCCCCCTGTCTTACTCCTTTGGGCAGTTGAATAGGTTTAGACTGCTGGCCCTGTACCTGGACACTCATGGTGCCGGCTTCGTATAGACATCTCAACACCTCGATATAACGATAGTCTACTTGGCATCGCTGTAAGGATTCCAGAGCTGCCCAGGTTTCGACAGTCCACAAAGTCAGTGATTGGATCCGGCATTGAACCTGTTGATCACTGAGACATCTCTGAACATGTGCTTGCTATCCGTCATGATGAAGTCGATCTCATTTTAAGACAAATCGGGGCTTTGCCATGTCCACCTTCCTTGAGGAGGCTAGTTTCTTGAAGAAACAGTTCATTAAGAATCACTCCTCTTTCTCAAGGAAGTTGACAAGCATTTGCCCCCTGTGATTCCTGACTCCATAACCATGCGGGCCTATTCCGGACTTGTTGCCACTCTGGGTTCCCACCTTGCAGTTAAAGTCCCCTATAACAACGTTGCAGTGAGCCTTCGTGGTGTTATGTAAGGCTTTGGATATGTCTTCGTACATATCCTCCACTTCATCATCCTAGTGTGTTGAGGTTGGTGCGTGAACCTGAATGACCTTCATGCTGTAACACTTGGACAGCCGAAGGATAAGGTACGCTACTCTGGTCGACACTAGAGCATTATAAAACAGGTATATTTAAAGCATGTAAATGTAAAAAAGTTACGATTCTTGAGCAATTTTTTTTTTATCCCCTCAACGTGAATTTTTGACAGGATTGTAAATCCACCCCAAAACAGAGATAAAATCGTCTCCGAAGAAACCTTTGGCTTCGCCTTCATAGCCCCAAACGTTTAATTACGCTCTAGCAGAGCTATGCAGCCCAAAAGCGCACACAAAGGGCTCGCCCTTATTTCCTGCGCGGAAGGGATAGCCCTCGCGCCTCGCATTCAGAAACGACCAAATAATAATTGTACGTACCGCCGACATTTTTAGGGTTCCGCACCCAAAGGGTAAAATGGATCCGATTACTGAGACTCTGCTGTCCATCCGTCCGTCCGTCTGTCACCAGGCTGTATATCATGAACCGTGATAGTTAGACAGTAACAACAAATAGTAAAAAACAGAATAAAATAAAACTTTAAGGGGACTTCGACCCAACAAACGCGATTTTTCCATCGTGTTTGCCCGATATTGATAACGGCAATAGGTAGACGCTTGAAGTATTCACATAATATTGAGTTATATTATTCACTTTAAAAGGAACTCCCATACAAAAAACTTAATTTTTTTGCAGTTTTACAAGGATAATAATACGGAACCCTTCGTGCGGAACTCCGACTCACACTTGGCCGGATATTACTTTTTGATGTCGCTCCGTCTTTGGCATGTGAAAATTGCTGAATTTCCGGGCAGTGAGGGGCGGAGGGGGCGTCATAAATACGTATTTAGATCCCATTTCCACCCCCGCTGCAGCAGATTTTAAAAACAAAACAGAATCTCATCAGGCACGCGAAGCGATAGCGATCGCAAAACGAGTGAGCCGAGTAAATTAAACGCATAAATACGCGACACAGGGAGGCGTAAAAACAAACTTTTTATTAAACAATGTAAAATATCATTACAAAGGCCCCCGCATTAATGTTGCGCACCGCAACGTGTAAGGCTGAAAGCAAACAAAGAAATGCTGATTACTGTTTTTGCCGACCGAAGCAATGCAATTTTTTATAGAAATATTAAGGCGGAAGGACCTGTTTCGTGAGCAAATCTGAGTGTCTGAGCTAGCGCTTGAGATCATCAACCCGCGGTGGGCACGCGTAGTACCCATACTCTCTCTCTAAGTGAAGGCCTGTACCCTATAGAGGTAGGTATATAGGCTGCTTCATCATCATGTCCCCACCGAGGGGCACGGGTCTCTTCCCTGAGGAAGATAATACTCCACCACGGGGGTCAACTCCGGATTGGTGGAGGCTTGTAAGACTAGTGGCTGGTCTTACTGTCAGAAGTTTTCAAGCCGCCCTAAGGCCTCTGACTTGGCTTACCAACCGCCATCTATCTACGGCAGCTGGCACTGCTTAACGTGCCTTGCGAAGCGCGGAACCGCTCCGAAAAACGCCACTAGCGTTAGTCATAGTCATAGGACCCATCCATGCACTGGTGGCCTATGTTGCTTAACCTTCGTGATCGTTTAAGATCACTCAGACGGCCGGGGCTACGAGCGAATATAGCGAACGCTATAGGCTGCTTACAAGCCTGGAAATAATTAATTAGGTACCATACCAATAGCATAGTTGCTTACAAAGCTCAGGTCTTCCGTCGCACGCTGTCAGAGCGCGCGGTGGGCGAGTCCATTTGCTCGGCTGAAATCTCGTACTGCGTGTCCAGTCTGTCAAATACGAAACTTTTAATACAGCGTCCATATTCGTCCACTGCCGGGAATAATTTTCCTCCAAGGCATGCCAACATTTCTGTCCTCGGTCATTCATTCTGCCGCTACCGAAAGTATGTTTCCAATTGTTGGTATATTTATTTGAGGTGTACCAACAGGTAGGTAACATTTGGTAACATGCAAGTATTTCACAGCTTTATATTTATGTGTAACGGCCAACTACCTACATGCGGACACAACGACTTTTTTTAATACTGTTCAATATACATATGTAACATTTACATACGGGCACATATGTACATTGCTTCTGGCCCCACATTAGGATACCGTGTCGTGGGAACCGGAAACAGCAAACATGTAAACATCCAGGACATGGGTTTCTTTTTTTTTGTCCCCAGCTGGGTTTCGGACCCGGGACCTCTCGCATGGTAGGCACATGCGCTAACCGCTGCGCCAAAGTGGTGTACGGGTTCGGGTACCCCTAGGGGTGCTCTATCTCTGCTCTTTCACTTGACACTATTTTTTGGGACACTCTGTATAGTTTAAAGCTATTAAAATATGCAGTTTGTGGAGAATGACTTGTAAATTACAATTCGCCCTATCTCAGCTTCCATAAACAGGATAAAATATACAATGTAAAGCGGCTCGTACGTTATTATCGACTCTACAATGCAAGCAGTCCGCCTACTCTCGAATCAATTGGCGCATGTAAATATGCAGGCATTTGGGGCGACCATTTGTATTACAGATGACGAGATTCCCGCGGGCAAGTAGATGCCTTTTTAACACCGCTGCTGCATAAACATCTCGGACCACGGCCTGCGGCTCTAGTACACCGTTTTAAACAACATTTTTATTTTTGAACCCAAACTTTCGTAAGCACCATACATTGTAACATAAACTCAAACTGAAATATTTTATTCATAGTACAAACAGAATATTTACTTTATGAACGTCAAAGTTCTTAGTTTCACAATTATGAATTAATAGATTACATGAAGAAGAAACTAACAAAGAAACTCCACATTTATTCTTTTCAAAACAGTTTTAGCCTAAATTACAAACTTAAAAGAAAACTCTTAGATGTATTGAACACTAGACACATTTATCCTTTGATTATATTTAATACTAGCTTTCGCCCGCGACTCCGTCCGCGTGGACTTTAGTTCAAAATTTTGCAACCCCGTTCACTCCCTTAAAGTTAAATTTAGAAAAACGGCGAAACACGTGCTCAATCAATTGTGTTGAAGAGTATTTATTTTAAGTTTCAAGAAAATTATACAATATTCTTTATACCTCCCATACAAATTTTGGCAACCCTATCGGCCCCTTAGGGGTTGAATTTCAAAAAATCCGGTCTTATTCCTTGCCTACATTATACATAGACCGTTTGAGCAAAATTTCAGCTTCCTAGTTCCAACGCTCCTAGCTTGGGCTGGGCGTTGATGAGTGAATGAATCAGTGAGTCAGGACTTTGAATTTTATTTATATAGATTAAACTACTATTAAGCTTTTCTGCAAAGAGTGTGCTTAACACAATAATTTCTTAAACCGCGCTGCAGGTATCTTGGGGTATCTTGTTGTAGAAGTGCCCCATAAAGTAAGTATTAACTTTTACAAGTCTAAATCGTGGAAATGACAATTTATGTTTATTCCTAGTATTAACGGTAAGAGGCTACCAAGCGTTTCGAAGTCTTTAATATTTTTCCGAACGTACGTAATATTTTCATAAATGTATTGTCTTGCAACTTTTGAGATGTTAGTTTCTTTGAAAAAATCTCTTAGCGAGTCCCTACTACCTAGCTTGTAAATAAATCGGATCGCTCTCTTCTGCAAGATAAAGATAGTCTCAATGTCTGCTGCCCGGCCCCATAGTAGTATACCATAGGACATAATAATCTACAGCAGGGGCGATAGTAGACGTCCTAAGATGTATTGAACGAAAACTTTCGGAAGCACTAGACATTAACCTTAATCCGGATACACCTATTTGACTTTTTGCCGAGCAACCGATGACGCGAGCTCCGTCTCTACTCACCGTGATTAACCTCTGCAAATCCGAGCTAAACCTGGTAGGACTCTTCCGGCAAAAATTTAAGTAAGTGTATCCAGAATAAAGTTAATTGGGGCGATAGTAGATATCTTAAGATATTTTTGAACTA
Organism: Yponomeuta plumbellus; assembly: GCA_947310845.1. Classification (NCBI taxonomy): domain Eukaryota; kingdom Metazoa; phylum Arthropoda; class Insecta; order Lepidoptera; family Yponomeutidae; genus Yponomeuta; species Yponomeuta plumbellus. The sequence goes on along the minus strand of OX371208.1, from coordinate 20,300,659 downwards.
AAACTTTCGTAAGCTCTTAAGCCGGGCCATATTTTACAATATCTTAAGATCATTGAAACCGCCCGCTCTGGAATAGGGGCGATAATAGATGTTTTAAGATCTGTCAAACCGATCGCCCTAGAGGGCGAGAGAAGTCTTAAGATCGTCGAAAGCGTCCGCTCTAGAGGAGACTAGACTAGGGGCGAGAGTAGTCGTTCCAAGATCCTTAAAACCACCCGCTCTGGAGTAGAGGCGATCAATGAAGTTTTAAGACCGTCGAAAGCGCCCTCTCTGCAGCAATGGCAAGAGTAGACGTCCTAAAACCATTGAAAGCGTCCGGTCTAGAAGGCGAGAGAAGTCCTAATATCGTTGAAAGCGTCAGCTCTAGAGTAGAGAGAAGTCTTAAGATCGTTGAAAGGGCACGCCTATGGAGTAGGGGCGTTAGCTGATGTCCTAAGATCGTTGAAAGCGCCAGCTCGAGAGTAGGGGCGAAACAAGTCTTAAGATCGTCGAATGTACAATGTAAGTGTTACATTAAAGTTGGAGGGAGAGTAGACATCCTAAGATCGTTGAAGCCCCCCGCTCCAGAGTAGGGGCGAGCGCTGTCACTCGGAAAATGCGACAATTTACCGCCGGCGGAAATGCCTCCCGCGCCGCCGCCAATATTCCATAAAGAATGACAAAGGCATTTTTTACCTAAAGCAAAGCCATTATGGAAATTGATTTCTGCTAGAACGTTTCGAGGAGGAAATTAAAAAAACGAGTCGCGAGGGCGGAACTGTTCCGAGTGGCAGCCTGGGCGGAGGGAGACTGCCGACAAATGTTGTACAGTCGACGGCGAATCTACGAGTACCTATGCACGCACTCTACGACCATTGTTTGTACAACATCAATTTTTATGGTTTACATGTGACTTTCCAGCAAAACTGCTAAGATTCTACCCTCAACTGTAGGTAATCAAGATTGTTTCAAATAAGTCGATCTCAAAGAAATCAAGCCAAGCTACCTTGATGCCATATGAGATTAAATGCAAATTTTTCACAGAGGACGAATAGCGCAAAATACATTTGCGTTTTTATTGCAAAGCAATGTATTGTGTTAACAAAAATAGATACCTACGCCTTTTTGGACCACTTCTCAGAGCAACAGTATAAGCGCATTATTTACAAAGAACTTGTTTTATTAGCAGTTTTTGTGTAAAAAACACGAAATAACTATGATTTTGGTGTGGCACATCACTTTTAGCGGAAGAAAGTACCTAGGTATTTTTTTGATAAAAATGTAATACCTACTAGAAATAAACATAAATTGTCATTTCCACGATTTAGACTTGCATATGTAAGGTTTACAACAAGATTCCCCAGAGTTACACTCTGTACAAAAAAAGCTTATTAGAAAATCAACTATCATTATTTAGAAGACAAAGATGTCTGGTGTTAAACAGTAAATTAATATTAAACGTATTCAGAGGAGAATTGTGTCTAGTGTTCAACGTAGCAACGAAAGCAGTGAAAACATACGAATTCAAGGAGAACTTGATCATTAATGTACTGGACTGTCGAACTGTCAAACAGTTCAAATTGCAACGACAAAACCGGGGAAGTATTGTTTTTATATTTTATATTACATTCAAAACCGCACTCCATACTGCATATAGTAACCATACACAACCTCACATACGTGAGATACGTCCAATACATACACTCAGGCACTGTTTTGGCTCTCTTTACTTGACGAAAAGTGGAAGCAAAGTTGACGACAAAACCAAGCCTCAGCCATCAAAAACGCACTCTGTACATCTACAAACGATCACTTCACTATCGGTCAATACTACTCTCAAGGATCAAATACTGACACCGATTCCCGGTTTTTTCCAGGCGAACAACATGTTGACTCGGGGCAAGATGACTGCACGCGACATGGAGCTGAGGCTGAAGGCGACCCTCCTAGAGCTTAAGAAAAGCAAAGAGCTTTGCGATACACTGCTTCTGGAACGAGCAGACAGTGAAGAAGAGATCGAAAAACAAATAAAAAAAAACAAGGCACTCAAAGAAGACCTAAGCGAGTTGGACATCCAATGCCTTATCCAAATATTTTTTTGGAGCGTTCTAGGATAACTGAAACTACTGCCACCTGCCTAGATAATGTTTACTGCGATTGCGATTTTACAGATTATTCCACAGTAAATTGTCTAAAGTCGGACCACAGCGGTCAAGTTGTGCATTTTGAAATAAATACAAGAAACGCCGAACCGGTTATCCTCTGCCGGCCCGAAACAAGTAAGTTAGTTTCGTTTAAATCAGACCTCGAAATTAGTATAACGACTCAAGCAAATTATGAAAATGCTAATACTCATTACAAAGAGTTATTCGAAGCCGTGTCAGATAGTTTTAAAAAGATTTTTAAATTGCGCCATCTAAAAAGCAACGACAATAGAGTAGGATTTGGTGAATGGGAAACGTTAGGTATTCGAAAGAGCAGAGACACACTTTATGAATTATATGACAAAAAGACTTATACACATGATGCCAACTTCATACAGTACGTAAAAAAATATTCAAAATTATTTAAGGCCGTCTGCCATGAAGCTAAATGCACTCACCACAATCATCACAATCACCGAATAAAATAAAAACAATTTGGACCATAATAAATAGAGAAACGGGTAAAGCAAAATTAGGAGACTGAGATATTTCACTTAAGATCGATGACAAAATAATAACAACAAATGAAGGTATATGAGTAAAAATAGTTAATTCAGTGATAAATATCCTAGCTTTGCCGTTAGCACAGATTTTCAATAAATGCGTAGATGAAGGAGTATTTCCAGACCTCATGAAATATAGTAGGTTAGTGCCCTTATTTAAAAGCGGTGATAAACAAGACCCAACAAATTTTAGACCCGTTTCAGTCCTACCAGTATTAAGTAAAATATTTGAAAGAATTATCTTGGATCCATTGCTTATTCATTTCAATAATTACCAACTCCTCCATAGTCAGCAGTTCGGTTTCACTAAAGGGCGGAATACAACAGACGCTGGAGTCATGTTAGTTAAACATATTTTCAGTGCGTGGGAGGATCATAATGATGCTACAGGAGTATTTTGTGATTTGTCAAAGGCATTTGATTGTGTAGACCACAAAACACTGCTCTCAAAATTAAAACACTATGGAATAAAAAAATTAAGTTTAGATCTTCTAAAATCATATTTAGAAGGAAGGGTTCAAAAAGCAGACATAAACCGTATTAAAACGTCAGGTTCACTTGTAAAAATGGGAGTCCCCCAGAGATCTATCTTAGGGCCATTCCTTTTCCTGGTCTATGTAAATGATTTACCGTTTTTGGTACAAAGAATGTGTGAGATAGTGCTATTTGCTGATGACACGTCACTTATTTTTAAAATAAGGAGACAGGAAAATAATCTTGACGAAGCAAATAATGCTCTCTCGCACGTTCTAGATTGGTTTACAGCAAATAATCTATTGTCAAATTCAAAAAAGACAAAATGTATGAAGTTTACCCTACCTAATGTAAAATTAGTTGAAAATAACATTGTGATTGGAAATGAAAAACTAGAATTTGTTGAAGATACTGTATTTCTGGGCATCACAATCGATGCCAAACTACAATGGGGCCCATATATTGTAAAATTAGCACATAGACTTAGCTCCGCAGCATATACCGTGAAAAGAATTCGAGAACTTACTGACGTTGCAACTGCTAGGCTTGTTTATTTTAGTTACTTCCATAGTACTATGTCCTATGGTATACTACTATGGGGCCGGGCAGCAGACATTGAGACTATCTTCATATTGCAGAAGAGAGCGATCCGATTTATTTACAAGCTAGGTAGTAGGGACACACTAAGAATTTTTTTCAAAGAAATCAACATCCTAACAGTTGCAAGCCAATACATTTATGAAAATATTATGTATGTTAGGAAAAATATTAAAGACTTCGAAACACTTGGTAGCCATCATAAAGTTAATACTCGGAATAAACATAAATTGTCATTTCCACGATTTAGACTTGCAAAAGTTAATACTTCCTTTATGGGGCACTGTATAAGGTTCTACAACAAGATACCCCAAGATATATTAGAGTTACCTCCAACGCGATTTAAGAATTGTGTTAAGCACACTCTTTGAAAAAAAGCTTATTATAAAATCAACGATTATTTAGAAGACAAGGACGTATGGTTTTAAATAGTAGTCTAATATTAAATTTAATCAGAGGATAAATGTGTCTAGTGTTCAACACATCCAAGATATTGTTTTGTAAGTTTTATTTGTATTAGCTTTAAGTTGATTTGAGAAAAGATGGTCAGAGTGGAGTTTTTTTTTTTCGCTGCCTTTTTCTCCACTACAGACGGCCCCAAGGCAGCGGCTAACATTATACATAACTGTATGTACATTGACATTCAACAAGCAGAATGTAAATTCTTTACGTTGAAATAAATTTCTGATTCTGATTCTGATTCTGAACCACTTTTAAGTTCATAAAGTAAGCATTTTTTTTTATATTGAGAATAAAATCTACATCTATATTAATAATTTCGTTCGGGTCTACGGTAGACTCGAACGATATGCACACCAAATCAAAGAGCGTAAAAAAATAGTTGATCTGAGTCGACAACATATGGGCGGAAAATTCGTATTATCGAGCAGCATCAAAATAAAAATTATTAAATTCAACTATGGCGTTGCTAAGTAAACATGTCAATGTCATCATTGTTGTGTTAGTGTCACAAGTTTTCATTGTGAACTGTTATGGCCGGTTTACATTATTTTAGTGTTTAGGAGAGTGCTATAATACAATTAGAGAGGCAAGTGAATTAGTACATTACTAGACGTTCGAGTGAACGTTTATATTTCTTCCAGTAGAGTGTCACTTCGTCGACGTCGCGAAATATGCGCTATCCTACTCAAAATACTATGAGTTTTAATGGAACACGTAAATTTGATAATTCGAGTTAATGAAAACAACACGCACCCGTCACGAGTCACTTGCGCACTCTCCTAAAGTTCTCACTAAATTTTTAGTTTATACACAGATAAGTAACGAGGATAGTAACGCGCTCAGGTGTTACTGGATAGAACAATAGAAACCAATTCTATTTTGATTCTAATTGAAAGGCAACTAGAACCGTACTATACCGTAAAACGTACTAAAGCAAGTGGCGCTTACACGTTTCTACAAAAGCACTCTCCTTAAGAAAGAAAGAAAGAAAGAAAGAAAGAAAGAAAGAAAGAAAGAAAGAAAGAAAGAAAGAAAGAAAGAAAGAAAGATAGATAGAAAGAAAGAAAGAAAGAAAGAAAGAAAATAAGAAAGAAAGAAAGAAAGTTTATTTATTTGATACTCAAAACAAAACAAAAAAACACACACACTGCGTACAATAATAAAAAAATAACACAGAAAGCATAAAAAGCGTAAAAATAAATAAACTGTACAACATGAAAATAATAATTTACATTTACATATTTACATTTACACACAGGCACATACATTGCTTCTGGCCCCACACTAGGATACCCTGTGTCGTGGGAACCAGAAACAGCGACGTCACAAACATGTAAACATCCAAGACCTGGGATTTTTTTTGTCCCCAGCCGGGATTCGAACCCGGGACCTCTCGCATGGTAAGCAGATGCGCCAACCGCTGCGCCACAGAGGTCGTTTGGTTTGGTTTGGTCGCAGTTTGGTCTTTATTTTCAATGGATAATATCCATTGAAATGGATATGCCGGATTGCAATGAAACTTTAACAATACGAACCTAACCTCTCGCATGGTAGTCAGATGCGCTAACCACTACGCCACAGAGGTCGTTAAAGGTAGAGCCCCCAAAATGGGCCCGATTCAGCATAATGTTGCAACAGAGTGTAAAGTAAAGCACTCTCCTAAACACTAAGATCATCTAAACCGGCCCTTTGATCTAATTTGTTAACTCCATGGTGTGTGGAATACCGTGGCATCCAAAAAGGTTATTATAATCTGTGCCAACTGAGAAGGTGTAGTAAGTAATCTGTGGTGTTTTTCATTGGCGGGAGCTCAGAAGAGGGTCCTTCTTCTGAGGGCGGGAGGGAAGACAATAATTTGACATTGAGTTTTGGAAGGGTCTGAAAAATAATTGAAAAAGGAAATCTAAGTCATAAATTGATCTTTATTGTTTTGCTTAGTTAGGTACCAATAAACTTATTGAAATGAAAAAGCCACTAGATAAGAAAAATACCAAAAATTAAAATGATGAAGAAAAACATGTGGTCAATACAAAACTAAAAGCTGTAAATAAAGCCAAAGAGAGGGAGCTGTTTTTAGTTGATTAGCCAAGTGGATTCTACGTCTCATACGTCATTAGTACTAGCTGTTAACTAAATTCAATGCTTTTAAGTTTATGAAGGAAGCTCATTTAGTAATTTGTGATGAGGTAAGCATGACAAAGTTATGATAAGTATCCGATTTTCGCCTTGCATTCCTTCGTGAGTAGCCAGAACATGTCCAAAAGAGCAAGATTGGCTATCCGTAATAGTGTGCTGGTTCCAATACTGATGTAAGCATGGTAGCGAGATTTGGGTATGGCAGAAGTCAGAAGAATCATGAAAGTAGGATTAGTGCAGTACAAATGAGATCCTTAAGAAATATGTGTGGTGTTACTTTAAATGACAGAATACGCAATAGTGTGATCAGAGACCGAGGATGTAGAGAAAGAGGATGTAGTGAGTGACTAGAATTGAAAAAAGGAATGTTGCGTTGGTTTGGAGATGTGGAGAGGATGAACGAAGAAAGACTGACAAAGCAAATATATCGGGCGAATGTGAGTGGAAGGGCCGGTAAGGGACGCCCCAGTTGGACATACTTCGACCAAATAGGGGATGTATTAGCAAAGGGCAAGATGAAAAGTACCCGAAACCGATGTGGGTACATGCAACGACTAATGGATGTCGATGAAGCGAAAGTGATTTGTCAGGATAGTGGCAGGTGACAGTCCGTGGTTTCTGCCTACCCCTCTGGGATACAGGTGTGAGCTTATGTATCTGAATCATCATCAACCCATCATGTCCCCACCAAGGGGCACGGGTCTCTTCCCTGAGGAAGGTATAGGCCATACTCCACCACGGGGGCCAAGTCCGGATTGGTGGAGGCTTGTAAGACTAGTGGACGACCTCTGTGGTGTAACGGTTAGCGCATCTGCTTACCATGCGAGAGGTCCCGGGTTCGATCCCCGGCTGGGGAGAAAAAAAAAACTCCAGGTCTTGGATGTTTACATGTTTGTGACGTCGTTGTTTCTGGTTCTCACGACACAGGGTATCCTAGTGTGGGGCCAGAAGCAATGTATGTGCCTGTATGTAAATTTTATGTGTGTTATGTTACTGTCAGAAGTTTTCAAGCTGCCCTAAGGCCTCTGACTTGGCTTAACGACTGCCATCTATCGACGGCACCCGGCACCAACTGCTTAACGTGCCTTGCGAAGCACGTAACCGCTCGGAAAAATGCCACTAGCGTTAGTCATAGACGGTCACCCATCCATGGACTGAACGCGCCGTATGTTGCTTAACATTAGTGATCGTTTAAGAACACTCAGGCAGCCCAGGCTACGAGCGATATGTATCTGAATGTATTAAGATATTTATATATACTGGTGGTTGATAAATACAGAGGCGTCACCATATAAAAAAACATAGTGGTATATTATTTACCCGAGCGAAGCCGGGTTTTTGTCTAGTATTTAAATATATTAATTTCGGAAAAAGTCCATAGAGTTACCCCCGGTTCCTCGTACACTAACAAGCTGTTAATTTACTAGAGTTTTCCGAAGAGAAACGAAAAATCCATTTGACAAAACTCATGTTAACGGTAGATAGAGTTAATAGATTTATTAGCGTACAAGAATCCGGGACTTATTTAACCCACATTATATAAAGATTCACAAACCCACCATATCAAAATGTATCGAATGTAATGTTATTGTCAAATCCCCTCTGGACTCGTGGTCCCCCTAAGATGTTCCCTGGGGGGACAACGAGGAATTTGCATTTACTCGTCTCATGTGTAATTCCTGATGTACGTACAATGAAGAATATTCTATCTATTTGTCTGTTCATATCGTTGAAATACACAGGAAGGGAACCCGCGGCGAAAAGCTAGCAACAAGAATATCGTCCCCACATATATCATCAGCACCATGACACGACAGGGAATCTATTCATGTATGCCGCGGGGCTGCGGATGTATAAACGATCCCACATTATGCTGGTCACTACGGGAATCGAACCCGCGGCTGCAAGGTGAGGGGGCACTCACCTCGGATCGTTCCAGAACGAATTATCATAATCCTGTTACTGACCGGCAACGCTCTTGGAATTTTTTCCACCTTCCATTCTTCTCAGTCTATAAACATAAATAAAGCTTGACGGGAAGAGATACGTCGGAAACCCAAAAACCAAGTTCTGATACATAAACATTTACATACAGGCACATACATTGCTTCTGGCCCCATACTAGGATACCCTGTGTCGTGGGAACCAGAAATAGCGACATCAAACACATGTAAACGTCCAAGACCTGGGGTTTTTTTATTGTCTCCGGTTTCAAACCCGGGACCTCTCGCATGGTAGGCAGATGCGCTAACCGCTGCGCCACAGAGGTCGCCAAATTATTTACTTTATTACGACCAAAGAATCCTCCAGCTTAGCTTTACCACTTACACGGAAGGGATTGGATTGCCGAACAGGAAGCTTCTCGGCATTAATCCTTCTTGCGAAAGTGCGTGCTAAAGGAATCTAATACTGCACAGGACACTCTGCTCTGAATGGCGTCAAACACACAAACTGGCGAGATTTCCGGGACGATTAACATTTCTCTAACTGGTGCAGAGCAGAAACAGCTAACACAAAGGATTCACTCCGTTACGTGCCACCAACTTGGCAAATTACTTCATGTGCGCTGGTAAATAGTAAAGTGCTCTGAGGATAGACGTGGGAATTATAATGCAGCCTATTACTCGACCCAATGCAGTGCACAGGTCTTTTATCAGAGAAAAAGTGTAGGTATTATCACCGCCATCGCCAGTGGGAATATTAGAGAATAAAAACAAAAATTTTACCAAAAAAAACCGACTTCAAACAAAAAACTATTCCAAAACAAATAATTAACCATTTGTAACGCGAGTAAGTAAGAATACGAAATTATTTTCAACTTATTAGTGCATATAATTTGTTTTGGAATAGTTTTTTGTATGACGTCGGTTTTTACTTTGTTACAATTTTTGTTTATTTTTAGTGAACCTGAAGCACACTAGGAACTAGGCTTCAGAACAACTTAAAACAGCATGTAGAAAATGTATGTATGCCAAATGCATCTTATATTCAAATAGTGAATGTTTTACTTAACAAAAAATATGATAGAAACACAACTATTGTACTATTAATGGGGAACAGCACAGGAATAAAAGAAAGGGACTTAATAAATTATTATGAGTCCATAGTAGCTCTGCACATAAAGAAAATTATCATCTGTGCTTTTCCCTATTCAAAAACTCTTTCAGAAGTGCAACATTACCGGATATACAAATTAAACCGGCTATTACATAATTTGACCTTTGGTCATAGAGACCAAGTCCATTTCTTTGATACGAATAAATTTATTCAAGACTTTATTTTAAGCCGGGACACAATGAGTGTGCCCCTCTCTTCTAAGCGACTAATTGCCAAAATGTTGGCATTCAATGTTTATGACCCTATTATTGTTAATACAATAGCACAGGGACCTCCAGGTCATACAAATTGTAAGACAAGTGACACTTGCCAACCTCTGTACTCAGAGGTTGTGAAAAGAACTAGTAGTAAGTTAAATTTGACCGCTGATTTAAACTGCCAGCGCAGACAAAGGAAAAGCCCTTCTTAAAAAAACTTATTTTAGCTAATCAGAATATACAGGGTGGCTGTTCTGGAAAATTATTAGAACTAGAGTTGTTTTTAGAACAACACAGAGTGGATATACTTTGTGTCACAGAGCACTGGCTACTAGAGACTCAAATGAATTTTTCTGTGAATAATTATCAAATAGCCAGTTGCTTCAATAGAAAGTCTGCAAGGCATGGGGGGTCCTTGATACTAGCAAAAAATAATTTGAAATTTAAAGAACGGAATGATATTTGTAGACTTTCTGTTGAAAAATTAATTGAAATATCGTGTGTTGAACTGTCTAGACACATTGTAGTAGCCTTGTACAAGCCCCCTACCAGTGATTATAGTTTATTTGAAACCATATTAGAGGATGTTTTAAAGGTAGCTTCTAGCAGCAAAAAGAAAGTCATAGTCTGTGGTGACTTCAACATTGACTTGATGGCAGACACCGCTTTAAATACAAAATTGACAATTATTTTCAAGTCGTTAATCTAGCAAATATTTTTTTGGAGCCTTCCAGGATAACTGAAACTACTGCCACCTGCCTAGATAATGTTTACTGCAATTGCGATTTTTCCGATTATTCTACAGTAAATTGTCTAAAGTCAGACCACAGCGGTCAAGTTGTGCATTTTGAAATAGATACAAAAAAGGCCGAACCTGTTATCCTCTGCCGGCCCGTAACAAGTAAAAAATTAGTTTCATTTAAATCAGACCTAGAAAGTAGTATAAGGACTCAAGAAAATTATGAAAATGCTAATGATCATTACAAAGAGTTATTCGAAGTGGTGTCGGGAAGTTTTAAAAAGATTTTCAAATTGCGCCATCTAAAAAGCAAGGACAATAGAGTAGGATTCAGTGAATGGGCTACGTCAGGTATTCGAAAGAGCAGAGACACACTTTATGAATTATATGACAAAAAGACTTATACATATGACGCCAACTTCATACAGTACGTAAAAAAATATTCAAAATTATTTAAGGCCGTCTGCCATAAAGCTAAATGCGATCATATAAAAGGTAAAATCCTACAATCACCGAATAAAGTAAAAACAATTTGGACCATAATAAATAGAGAAACGGGTAAAGCAAAGTTAGGAGACCGAGATATTTCACTTAAGATTGATGACAAAATAATAACATCAAATGAAGGTATCGCTGCAGCTTTCGAACAGTTCTTCACTAATGTCCCAATCATAACTACAGCTCCGTTAGACTCGTCACCTGATCGTGCGGCGACATTATTAAGGGACAATGTCCCCGCATGCGAACACGATTTTACGTTTAATTACATTGAGCCCCATGACATTGTTAAGAATTTTAAATTATTAAATCTTAAAAAAACCGAGGACTTATGGTGTATGTCAGTAACAATAGTTAGTTCAGTGATAAATATCCTAGCTTTGCCGTTAGCACAGATTTTCAATAAATGCGTAGATGAAGGAGTATTTCCAGACCTCATGAAATATAGTAGGTTAGTACCCTTATTTAAAAGCGGTGATAAACAAGATCCAACAAATTTTAGACCCGTTTCAGTCCTACCAGTATTAAGTAAAATATTTGAAAGAATTATCTTCGATCAATTACTTATTCATTTCAATAATTACGAACTCCTCCATAGTCAGCAGTTCGGTTTCATTAAAGGGCGGAATACAACAGACGCTGGAGTCATGTTAGTTAAACATATTTTCAGTGCGTGGGAGGATCATAATGATGCGAAAGGAGTATTTTGTGATCTGTCAAAGGCATTCGATTGTGTAGACCACAAAACATTACTCTCAAAGTTAAAACACTATGGAATAAAAAAATAAAGTCTAGATCTTTTAAAATCATATTTAGAAGGAAGGGTTCAAAAAGCAGAAATAAATCGTATTAAATCGTCAGGCTCACTTGTAAAAATGGGAGTCCCGCCGTTCCTTTTCCTAGTCTATGTAAATGATTTACCGTTTTTGGTACAAAAAATGTGTGAGATAGTGCTATATGCTGATGACACGTCACTTGTTTTTAAAATAAAGAGACAGGAAAATAATCTTGACGAAGCAAATAATGCTCTCTCGCACGTTCTAGATTGGTTTACAGTAAATAATTTATTGTTAAATTCAAAAAAGACAAAATGTATGAAATTTACCCTACCTAAGATGAAGATATCTTGCAGAAGAGAGCGATCCGATTTATTTACAAGCCAGGTAGTAGGGGCTCGCTAAGAGATTTTTTCAAAGAAACTAACATCTTAACAGTTGTAAGCCAATACATTTATGAAAATATTATGTACGTTCGGAAAAATAATAAGGACTTCGAAACTCTTGGGGAATACTAGGAATAAACATAAATTGTCATTTCCACGATTTAGACTTGCAAAAGTTAATACTTCCTTTATGGGGCACTGTATAAGGTTCTACAACAAGATACCCCAAGATATATTAGAGTTACCCCCAACGCGATTTAAGAATTGTGTTAAGCACACTCTTTGCAAAAAAACTTATTATAAAATCAACGATTATTTAGAAGACAAGGACGTATGGCATTAAATAGTAGTTTAATATTAAATTAAATCAGAGGATAAATGTGTCTAGTGTTCAACACATCCAAGATATTATTTTGTATGTTTTATTTGTATTAGCTTTAAGGTGATTTGAGAAAAGATGGTCAGAGTGGAATTTTTTTTTCGCTGCCTTTTTCTCCACTACAGACGGCCCCAAGGCAGCGGCTAACATTATACATAACTGATGTACATTGACATTCAACAAGCAGAATGTAAATTCTTTACGTTGAAATAAATTCTTGATTCTGATTCTGATTCTAACTAATTGGAGGCCAAAATTTTTCCGTAGACCACACCTATGTAATTGGTGGATTGAGCCGAATATCGTTACTTTGGTCTTAAGAATTGAAGAGTTATTGACCCATAATCAGAACGTACCAAAACTCTCATAAAAATACCCTTGAAGTACTGCTTTCCAATAAAAAAGAATCGTCGAAATCCGTAGTCGTGATATTGAGCTATTCGTTCATTTGTCGCGCACACCTATTTAAAGCCATGTCTTCGCGGACTATAATGGAGATTCAGTTATAATAATAATAATAATTTAAATAATAATATTATTATTATTATAATGGAAATTCAGTTTGTAGTAATGCAAGCCCAAATTTCTTGACAGAGCATAATTAAATAATTTAGCAATAAATTTGTTGCCGAAATAATCTTTGGATGATGATTCGAAAATCACAAATTAGCCTTAAAATCGCCTGGCATTTCATTCTGCAAATCATGGGTCTCAGCATCTCTGGTGGCTTGTTGTCGTGATATTGAGTTATTCGTTCATTTGTCGCGCACACCTATTTAAAGCAATGTCGTCGCGGACTATAATGGAGATTCAGTTTGTAGTAATGCAAGCCCAAATTTCTTGACAGAGTATGATTAAATAATTTAGCAATAAATTTGTTGCCGAAATAATCTTTGGATGATGATTCAAAAATCACAAATTAGCCTTAAAATCGCCTGGCATTTCATTCTGCAAATCATGGGTCTCAGCATCTCAGGTGACTTGTTGCTATGAAGAAAGTGGAACGCGCCTGATCAGGCAAATTTAAGATTTAAATGGTTTTCTCACGGATACCATGTCGGCATTGGACCAAATTGAAATGGTAGCACACGGAAAGCACCAGCTTTCAAATAAAAAAAGAATTGTAAACTTTTAGTCCGGATCTACTTACGGGTGTTGTTATATCGGAAGAGTCCAACCAGGTTTCGCTCCGATTCGCTGAGCTTAATCATGGGTCTCAGGAGTATTGAGACGAGCAACCGACGACGCGACCTCCGTCTCTGCTCACCATGAACCTGGTCGGACTCTTCCGATATAACAACACCCGTAAGTAGATCCGGACAAAAAGTTTACAATGTGTTGTGCGGTTCACCCAGTCCCAAGTTCTGAAGTAACAAGCAAGCATAAAAAAATACAGTCGAATTGAAAACCTCCTCCTTTTTTGAAGTCGGATAAAAAGAAGAAATCGATGATTGTCTCGAGAATCTCAGATCTTGACCAAATAATTTATAGGAGTACGCTTGAAGTACCTCCTTTATTTTTAAGAAACGAAATCGGACAAAGTCGTAAAAAACCGGCCAAGTGCGAGTCAAACCGGCGCACGAAGGGCTACCTATACGAGTACTACATTTAAATACTTCAAGCGTCTACCTTTTGTCGTTATTAATATCGAGCAAAAAACGGAAAAAAAATCACTTTTGTTGTATGGGAGTCCCACTTAAATATTTATTTTAAGTGGTTTTTCCTATTTGTTGTATACAAGCACATTTTATCTACGAAAATTACAACTGTCTAGATATCACAGTTCATGAGGTACAGCCAGGTGACAGACAAACTGACAGACGGAGGAGGGAGGAGCAAGACGACGGACGACGGAGTTTCAGAAACTATTTAGGTTACTTTGCAAATCTGCTACGTAGACAATAGGACAGCAGCAAATTCTATCTAAGCTGAATTACTGTTCTGGGTTTACCTGTTACCTTCATCATTCAATCAACATTTCGTGACGTCTCTAGAAGTGATAAGTATATATTTTTTGTTTCCTTGTTTAGCATTTTGGCCAGTAAGTAACCGATAGTTACTGTTCTGAACAGCGTCGTCTTGCTACTAACAGCCCGTCGCGTAAGCACTCTTGAGCGTTCTGCTCATAATCTCCCCAGAAGAGTTTACCCTGCGAACTATTTCCGGGGACAATGGAGGCTCTCGCACTAGATTAAACAGCCGACCCTATTACCTCGCCTCCGGCGCACAACAGCCCATACAGAAGTCCCGGGTTCGTACCCCGGGTGGGGTACTCCGGGTGGACAACCCCAGGTCTTTGATGTTAACATGTTTGTGATGTCGCTGTTTCTAGTTCCTACGACACATAGTATCCTAGTGTGGGATCAGAAGCAATGTACAGTCTGTTAGCTTTTAGAATATACCTCAACTGAGCAATCAAAAACCGATTATATTGCAATAAGGTAAGGTTTATTTGGTATTGTTATTTATAACTTTACATAACTTTTCAAAATAGTGAAGAAAAGTTTTATACAGAGCCGGAAGTAGTATTACACTCGTGTGCTTTCGGCGAAAACCAAAGCCTACTCTAGAGCCCGAGGTATATTCTAAAAGTTAACAGACTGTATGTTGTTGTTACACTTTATAGCACAATATGTGTACATTACACGATTATGTGGAAAAGAGGCTAACAAAGGAAACTCCACATTTATTCTTTTGTCGTAACAGTTCGCGGCGGTCCTCAAATGCAGCTGGTGTGTGCGTGGCGTGCCCTCTTAATGAGAAAAGGATTACCTGCCGGCTTCTATTTAACTTCACGTGTTAATCTCTGCGGGATAGGCAGGCCGTACTAATTCATTGCGATTGGGAGCTGTCCTTGAGACTGTTGGACTAATGAATTGGTTTCTAAAAAAGGGAGTCTAGTAGAAGCGATATACAGGGTGTTTGGCGCTTGGAACGTCAAACATTTTCAGGATACTGGTGGGGTCAATTACTACGTCACAAAAAAAAACAAATATAACTAAAAAGGTTATGAAGCTTTATATACTGAATTATAGGTAACGTTTGACGTTTTTTCTCGCTCTTTTCTGAGAAATTTGACGAGACAGCACTACAGTAGTCTACCTATCTACAATAGATCTACAGCCACCATTATTTTTTTACTTATAGATTATACCACCGAGTAGCTTATTTTTGCAGCCAAAGTAAGACCGCAGTAATGGCTATTACTGTTTCTCGTTACGCGGGCAGCGTTACTCAGCGAAATTCTTAATTCAGAAACTGGCCCTTACTCGGAGACACTTCTACCCAGTGGGATCTGTTGTGTCTACTCCTTATTGATATATATTTGGAAGACTCGTTCTTATCAGTGAATAAATTACAGTCACCAGTACGTAAACCATCTCCATATCTAAAGCGCAAGCTCTGCAAGTGACATCTTTACAAAAACCACTACCCCATTCTGCGGAGTCCAGCAAGCGGGATTCCAGAGCAAAAGCGTCGATATCAATCCACTTGCTGACAATTACACCGACATTTCGGCTGCCCATCTTGTGTCAGATTTCATGAATCTCCTCAGTTAGAGCAGATATCTACAACGTACTTGATGTGAGTGATGCCAGCATCGATATCGACGGTTGTGAAGGAGATGGCTTGGCTCAAGCAGACTAACTAATACTGCAAGAACCGAATAAACTTTCTTGATTCAAATAGACAGAATCAAGAATGTTTATTGTGAGCTTAGACATGGGTTACATAATATTTAGCAGTATTTTTGCTATCAAAAGAATAGATGATTGTGAGTTTACAGGTAGATATACATACTATAGAATATTAGTTATTGTATGCACATTAGGAATTAAACGTGAAATTTGACAATAAAATAGTACCGTACTATTGGCGGCCTTATAAAAGTAATTTCTTCCAGACATCCACTTGGGTACTCATCATCCGTCCTTCACATAATATTATTTAAATGTACGATAGAGACAGAACAAGTTAAAATTAATAAGAAATCAAGAAGAGCTTTAAAGATAAATGGAGATTACAGAATCTGAACCATCTGATGGTAGCGCTTTAATTCAACTTGATTTCTGTTTCTGTTTATTTCTATGTACCTATTTAAATAATACAAAAGTGAAACAATATAGTTAATCTACTTCTAGATTTCTTGGGGTAGTCTCATTTTTTTTATGTAGAAAAGGGTTCAAGCACACCAACAATACACCGCCATGAATGGCTCATTCAATAGAATCATAATTATCCGAGTGATGGGAAAATTTCATCACGACAAGCGCGCACGTGCAAATTGAATAGAGGTAAACAAATAATACGCCTGTAAAGCAACCAGTTCGTGTTCTATTCGAGTTGATCGACGCAGTATAAAGGGCCCTTAAATAGGCCATCGACTACCGCAGTACAGAAGGTCAAAATATGTCTCAGCTTCTGCTATAAGCTATGTAGCTAACGGATCATCTATGCCGGGTCAATCGTTATTCAGCGAGCCTTTAACTATTGAGTGCAGACTGTCAAAGATGAATGATGGCCAATTGGCACAATGTTGTCCAGCCCTCAGATGTGACTCCGTCTATATCTTACTATGTAATTCCACAAAAGATCAAGAGCATACAGCACCCCTCCAAACAGCTCTTGAGCAGAAATGTCATCAAGAGCGTCGCAAACCCCATGTCTTGATCCAGTGACACCATTTCGCTGACAGTTGATCGTTCATCGCTCTACGATGAATGCACTTCGTTCTCGAGCTAATGAAAAATATGTGTGGTATTACTTTGAATGCGCAATAGTGTGATTAGAGAACGTTGTTGACTGAAAGAGGATGGGAAGATGGGACGGACTGGAAATGGAAAAGAAATGTGGCGTTGGTTAGGACACGTGGATCCTCTCCGAATGTGGAGGAAGAAAGACTGAAGAAGCAAATATAGCGAGCGTAAGGGACGCTCCAAGCGGATATACTTCGACCAAATAGGGAATGTACCGACGCTTGTGCATGCAACGACTAATGAATGTCGATGAAGCGAAATTGATTTGTCAGGATCGTGGCAAGTGGCAGTCCGTTGCCTCTGCCTAGTTGCCTACCCCTCTGGGATCCAGGCATGAGCTTATTTGTGTATAATAATAATAATAATGGTCCCGACCGATTTCGGTCACGGCGACTACTTCAGCTCCTGTTTTGGTATCGTTGGTGCGCTCGCATATGGCTCGCATACCCACCCTTTTTGTGTATGTATGTATGTAGAGTCAATCGACTTCCCTGCATTAAGCTCGATAATTAATCGTATTATGCCAAGCCCAAGAGGCACCCGTATCCAGCCCCTGACACCGTCCAGCCTATTCCATCATCTCACATACGAACACAGCTTTTACCAAGACATGTTTTTTCTTTCTGTCTTCGGCCATCTCTATCCAATCTGCCTCAGATCACCGGCTCGACGGTATTATGATCAGCCTAGCAAACTGTGAGGCGTGCTACGCTGAAATACTTGAATAAATGAATGTTTATTGTCACAGCATGCTTACAGAATAATTAATATTAATCATAATTATTATATTACATACAGCGTGTAACAAAGGTGCTATTTCAGCGTTTGCTGTTTCTATTTGAAACAGCGCTGGTTTTCAAATATCTTATTTCACAGACTCGACTCGAATACTTCACAAACTGGATTTTGTTTCTCCCATAAAAGTACTAGTCAGTCAAGTGAAGCTTTTGTACTGGATAATTTAATAGTAGAGTCGTTGAACTCACACGGTTCTTTGTCTCGAATGCTCTTGATTCTTGACGCGAGGGGATGGCTTGTTGTAAAAAAACTCATAGTTTATCAATGCGATGCAAAGCTACTATTATGCACGTGGTCCGACGATGTTGGCCGACCCGATGAATGTAAGGGTTGCCGCCAGGTTTAAATGGAACAAAATTTATTTTTTAGAGTACCATACTCAGCAAGAATAGAACAATGCTTCTGACGGTGATTCTCAGCAGCTTCCACTTCAGTTCAGGTATGCTCTCGACTGCCTCGTTGGTTAGCCGTTAAGGCGCTTACCTACCAAGACAGAGGTCGTGGGCACATTTCCCGTTAGAGGCCGCCGTATAGTCTGGGTGTTTTTCCGTGTTTACAATATCCTTGACGCCTGGTTACCATAGTACAGGGTATCCTAGTTTGGGACCAAATCAAGTGATTGTGTTTTGTGAAATTATTAATGCTTGCAGGTGTGACCTTTTCTCCTAGTAATAACCGGTTGCCCAATTAATATTGAGTAGTGAATCAAAATCATCTCTGTAAGCTGAAGTATCAGAGCTATCAACGCGTAGAGAAACTTACATTTAAAAACTAAAACTTGTACCTGGCCGGTACATGCGCAATTTTACAAGACTTAGTA
Source organism: Yponomeuta plumbellus (assembly GCA_947310845.1). Lineage (NCBI taxonomy): Eukaryota > Metazoa > Arthropoda > Insecta > Lepidoptera > Yponomeutidae > Yponomeuta > Yponomeuta plumbellus. Next base: position 20,281,837 of record OX371208.1, on the reverse strand, counting down.
ACAAACGTCGCGGTTCTGTAGAGTGAACAAAATGTAGAGCTCTTAAAGACCGTAAAGCAAAGAAAGCTGCAAAACCTTGGTCATATCATGCGAGCGGACAAATATATTCTGCTGCGAGTTATTCTGGAAGGGAAAATTTAAGGAAGGCGAAGACCTGGCCGAAGAAAAATATCATGGCTCCAAAACCTTTTTTTTTTTTGTTAACGGGGTGAAATGCTTTACGCACCATAACCGCCACCCTTGGGGGAGGGCGACGGCCGTGTGTCGGACTCTCCTCTCCTAATAATAGGAGAGGCATACCTCCTAAAACACCCCGGGGGCCGTCCTGTGGCGCCGCCGGATCTCGCAAGTGGTGTGAAACCACAACGCGAATGCGACAGCGGCGCCCCGGCGACGTCGACCCGACTCGCAAGGAGTCGGGCCCACCCTCACTGGAGAAGGGGCATGGGCCCCCCACCCCCTTCTCCCGTCATGATGTCGGACGGCAGGTCCCCCAACCTGCCGTCTGTGACCCTCCCTCAACCTCCTCTATGCCCTCTGCTGAACAGAGGGACATAGAGGAGGGCCCCCACCGTGTGTTTTTTATAGAGGTTGTCTCCTCGCGGCCCGAAGGCCCCCGGCCCCACTCAGTGTGGGGTTACGGGTGCGGCGCCCATAGTGGACCCCGCGGGACATCCAGCAGCGCAAGCCACTGGACGTCCCCCTCCCTCTGGTTTTGGTCCGCGCCGGCCAAAGCCGGTACCCCCACCCGGCCACCCGGGGACGCGTCCGATGGAAGACCAGAAACTCCACACGGATGGCTCCAAAACCTATCAGAGTGGTTCTACACCAGAAATGTAGCCAAAATGATAGCTGACCTCCGATAGGAGTTGGCACCGGAAGGAGAAGAAGACTGGACATCACATTTTTTCAGCGACTGAGAAAAAGTAAAAAAAAAATTTTTTGTCTACGCAAAGAATAACAATTTTGTTAAATATTACTGTGTAATGAGAAAAATTCAGAGAAAAAACTTCACTGACCAAATTTCTGTAGACATCCATATTTCTTGGAATCTCTGTTTTGTACCGCTATTTATCTGCCTATACGTACCTACGTGATGGTAACATGATAAAAAAAAAAAACAAAAAAAGTAGAGTGCCAACCCTGGGCAGGTCAGCAAGTGCGTCGCCCTGCGCCGGCGCAGCGTCCGCATCACTATGGAAACGTAGTACGAATAAAACATGACATCGTGGAGATCCGAAACCCTGCATTCGCTTATTGCCGGGGCTTGACGTGGCCAAAGTCTGATGCCCTTAGAATCAAAGCAGTCGATGTTCGGTTCTCATACATATTTCGAATCACAGAAATGGAATGCATCTTCTGTCATCGAAAAGGACCCGTTTTCTGAAACGCCGCCCTTTAGTTTAAGTAACTTTCTTTCCAAATCCAATACAGTATTCTTGGTGGTGGCCTTACACGGAGACACAGAGGCCTTTGTCATCTGTGGTTTTTTTATGAGCATAAAAATAATGCTCCTCTTAGCTTTCAGAAAACGTATTTGTCAACGCGCAGTATAATTCTTGCAAGTCATCAAAGGGCCAGTGCGAATGGCCAGATAGGATCATCACCATCAGGCATTTGACGTCCACTACAGGACGCAGGGCTCCCTCACGGTTTTCCAAGCTAAGCGGTCTTATGCCACCCGGATCCAGGGAGACTCCCACCCACCATAAAGGCTGTTGTCCACGGGTAGAGTAAACGGTAGAGTAGAGCGGTAGAGTACTAACTAGCATACTAACTATACCAATGTAGACAGCATTGGTAGAGTAGAGTAACTAGCAACGTGGGCGAGCTACTCTATCTATTTCCTTCCCCCACTCCAGCGTCCACTCTTCTCTACCGAAACTTGACCCATGTAAGCGGTTGGTAGAGTAACTAGTTCAAACATTGTTTCTTACAATTTCTCGATTAGTGACGTTGATTGCTCTAGTGCTTCTTACCTAGTGACAACTCTACCGAAAAAATGAAAATTTACGTGTAAACAGTTACTCTACTTAAATTGGTAGAGTACTTGGAACTGGCAAAATAGATGCTAGTTGACTCTACCGTTTACTCTATTCAATGCTCTACCCGTGGACAGCAGCCTTTAGGCCCTCCGCCCTTTACACACTGCGACTTTTAGCATCGATGCAGTCGCGAATGCAGTCGCAAATGGTCCACCTTTACACACTTGCGCTACTTTAGCATCGATACAGTCGCGACGCAGAAGCAGGCCAATTGAACTGTAGCGATGCAGTATCGATGCAATCGCGATGCAGCATCGATTCACTAGCGATTCACTGGTTACGTAATTATAATGGCTGGAGTCGCTCTCGCGAGTCTAGATGTAAGTAATTGTACATATTATATTGCATTATATTGCATGTACCTATATTGCAAGGTTTCCATAGTAGCAATGGTTTTCTTAGTTGTTTTGACAATCAAACGATTTTGAGGATAAAGAAATATTCCATACTTAGTGAATAATACTTATGATATCACATAAAATAAGAAAACGTTTATGTATTACCCACAGACTATATCCTATGGTATTGTTTTAATTTATTTCTTTTCTTTTGTCTGTTCCGGTTTATTTTGTTTCTGTCATATTTATTGTTTGTATAATAAAAAATAAAATAAATTCTTCTTCGTCTGTTTCTTCATTATTTGATTGATTGAACTGACTCTGACGTATTAATCTACCATCATACTCTCGCTCTAGCTTTAGAATGTCATTCGTAGCGATTTCGCTCGCATTTCGACAGCCGGTTCACCTTTACAATAATAACCCCTAACGTAAGTAAGTACATTGCAGGGGGTGTAAAGGTTGATATGCTGTCGACTGGTCTTAGGTAGATACATCTTGTTAAGGCTGGCGACTTTCCAGCAAGTTATTTTTTTTTAACATTTACATACAGGCACATACATTGCTTCTGGCCCCCATACTGGGATACCGCGAGTCAAGGGAAACATCACAAACATGTAAACATCCAAGACCTGCCCTTATACGTATTTCGTAACTTTCCACTCCTTCGGGTTAAGCGTTTAGACAACTCGAAAGAGTAAAAATAAAAATGTATATGACAGTTCGGAGTAGGACTATGAGATACCTACTGGGAAAAAAGTCCCAGAATGTACCTAACAATATGACATAAGGTGGTGAGACATACCGGGAACAAAAGGGCAAAATCAGACAAATCCATACAGTGGAGTCTTACTTAATTGCACCCCTGGGGTTAATTAAAGAGTAAATTCTGTTAGGGCGACAAAACCCGCGACTCCCGCCGCTATGTAGCTATAGACACGCTTCTTTATTGTACCAGGAAAAAGGGTTGCATACCTGAGACTGCGCAGCCGGCAGTCCGACAGCACGCCCTGCTGCGAGTCCGACACGCCGCTGCCGGCAGCGGGCCGCGACTGCCGGATACTGCAAAGCAGGCACAGCTTAATCTAGGAGCGTTTTCACTCGGTTACTCGTAGGTACGTTAAAAGTTGTAGCCGTGACCAAATAATTCATCATCATCAACCCATTATATCCCCACCGAGGTGCACGGGTCTCTTCCCTGAGGAAGGTATAGGCCATACTTCACCACGGAGGCCAAATCCGGATTGGTGGAGGCTTGTACAGGTCAGTTAAGTAAAGCTGGCACGTTCAACACATTTACACGTTGCGCTTGTGTAGTGTCTGTGAATAAGCGGGCGGCGTGACGTGTACTGCATGCGCATCATGAAAAGTCTGCCCGTCTCTCTTGCGCGCGGTCTAGCTTATGAGTGTGAAGGAGACAGTTATAGTTTTACTTTTGCTACTATTTATATATACAGCGTGATCTTTTTGGTATTCAACCGTATGTGCGTTTCAATGAGGGATTTTTCTGACAGCTAAGAAAAGTGTTCCAAATGAGCCGTTTTCAGAAGAACTAAAAAAAAACGAATGGCTGTCAAAGGAATGCAATTTTTGACCTCAGCCCAATAGCCATGTGTGATAGATGCATCATCGAATGGATCTCAGCGAGCTGAATAAAAGTTACTATGAAGTCAACAGCCAAATGTTTGTCCTTTCGGAGTTAGGTATATTATATTGAAAAAAAAATAACATTTTCAGTACAATATAACTCCGAAAGGACAAACATTTGGCTGTTGGCGTCATAGTAACTTTTATTCAGCTCGCTGAGACCTATTTGATGACGTATCATACATGGCTATTGGGCTGAGGTCCAAAACTGCATTCCTTTGACAGCCATTCGTTTTTTTTTCTTCTTCTGAAAACGTCTCATTATTCATTCGTCACTCGTACTCATTAGTCATTAAATGGCATTTTTAAGAGAGCGTTTTTGTTTTTCTAATGGGAATTGCCAGTTTATTCTGTGGTCTTTCCTCTTTTTTTTTGGCTCTTGCATTTGATTGTGATTTTGTGATTGGACTTCAGACAACTGCTATTGGTAGGTTCAGAAAAAAGGTAGGGTAATGAGCAGTTTACAGAAGAACAAAAAAAAATCTAACGGCTGTCAAAGGAATGCAATTTTGGACCTCAGCCCAATAGCCATGTGTGATACATCATAAAATAGGTCTCAGCGACCTGAACAAAAGTTACTATGCCACCAACAGCCAAATGTTGACAGCCATTAGATATATTTTTTTAGTTCATCTGAAAACGGCGCATTCATCCAGTAACTGACCACTGAGCGTCCGTGACCCTTTGTTACATAATTAAATTATAATTAAATTGTTGATGATTTCTGGGATAATTATTAACTGATTGCGATTCCGAACCAAATAATTACGGAAAATCCGTATTTTAATAGCTCTCAGCTTATTAGAGTGCCTACAAAAATAACAACTGACCACGAACTTACGAGAAATGTTTAACCATCCTTTGCGTTTAGCCCTTATATCTCATAACTTTCTACTCTATAGGGTTAAGCATAGACGACCACAAAATGTCAAAATATGTATGTATTTTAGAGATCGGAGTAGGCTTAATCAAACTACTTCATACAGTAGAAAACCATAGAGTAGAGTTCGAGTTTGGAAATAGGAGAGACATCTGGCGAGGGGAAAAGAGCAATCATAGAGTGGTGCCCGAGGACAGGACGACGGTCTGTGGGCAGACCAGTATCCCGTGACGGTATCGTGGTGATGCGGTTGGCAGGGACCGTTTCAGTCAGCTTTTTGGGATATGCCCAGCAGTGGCCAGCGTTGGACGATAACTAGTCTGTTTTTTTAAAGGTTGTCAAAGTCTAAATGCTGCTAGTACTTAAAAACCAAATAACCCCGTTTTAAAGTAAAAACTATTTTTTTTTTAATGCCAAATGAATTATGTTACATGCATGTGGATTAATAATTTATTGATCTTAGGTTAAATTTACAACAGTATTCAAACAGTAGAAGTAGTAGTTGTAGGACTCGTAGTTGTAGTTTTAAATCATACATAGTTCAAATTGTGTGTTTTTTTAGACTTTGCTCTTATGAGTATAATTTTAATGTCTTTGATGTGATAAGGATTTTTGTCACGTAAGTCTTTTATTCACGGTAAAAAAAACTACCGAGTAAACCTATATAATGTATTTTAAAGTGGTAACACCTCGTCGTTTTTTTTGCATCGAATTTACAGACTTTAACTATAGACAAGTGCAACTCACGCGTTGCGACTGTAGACGTGGCTGCGGAACTTGCTTCCGCGGCGGCGACCGAAGGCGGCCCCGGTGTGCAGCGAGTCGCCGGCGCCGGCGCCCTGCAGCGACAAGCCCAACTTGGCGTCTTGCATATCGTCCACACTCGACTCCTCCGGCTGGGGTGCGGCAACAGGGGCGTTTGTGAGAAAATTTGCTCGTCCGTTTTTCGCAGGCGTTATTATAGGGCAACTAGCTTTTGCCAGACTTTTTTTATAATCTTTATTTGAAAGGATTTTGCCAGAGACTTCGCCCGCGTGTCCTACAGAATTTATTTTTCCCGTGAACTTTTCAGATATTATTTTAATAGTTATTCTGCTATTTGGGAGGGTGACAAATACATCAAATAAAAAAAAACCACGAAAATCGGTCCAGCCGTTCTCGAGTTAACGAACCCGACTTTGTTTTATATCTTAAACTCAAAAACTCATTAAAAATTATATTGCAAAAGTAATTTCCCATTCCATTTTCAGTAGCAGGAAAGAGTGATGTGCCATGAGTTCCGCACGATTTTGTAAATGTTATGCAGCTAAGCTTATGAAAGCAGTAGGAACCTACGAGCCATGATTTTCTGCGGTGCTCAGACATCCTAGGGCTAGAACTACAATCATGGTTTACTAACTATGACAATTTGATGTACCTTGCGAAGTCGATTAATCCACAGTGAACAACTAGGAAGACCCGGCATCGCAATTTACATCGAATTAACATTTAGTTATGTACTGTGATTGTAGTTTTGTTAAACGCGGTCAAGGATGGAAAGGAAATGTGCCGGAGGTCAGGTTTAGTGATTTACCCGGTAGGAGTGCGTGAGATCCTCGTTGGAGTAGTCGGTAACGCGCTGCAGGACTTCGCTCTCGGCCATCGGCGGCGACGTGTCGCTATAGTCCTGTAAGTACATAAGTCTTGACCAGCTGGTGAATACGAGCACATACATAATAATAATAATTGGGGATATGAGCGACAGACCTAACATGGCATTTGACTCGAAAATTACCGCAGCTTCTGAAAATCTAGCTTCCAGATGCCACGCTTTTCCCGGTCAGATACCCAGGGGTCTTTGCCCACCCCATCACATTGCTCTACCACAACTAGCAGCTCTACCAAGTCCGCGTCCGCAATGTCCGGACTTGAATATCATGTTATTAACAGCCACAGTCAAACCACTTACATAGCTCTCGGTTGGCTCTTCCTCATCTGCGACCACTTCTGATGGCAGTTGTACCTTCCCGGGGAACCTAAACATATAGGCATAGTCATAGTAATATTTAGGTATGTTTTATTGAAAACAATGTTTACGTTGAGACAACAAGATAGCAAGATAAGACAAGAATATTCTTTATTGCACACATAAAACGAGAGACAGAAATAAAAGTTACAATTTAAAAAAGTACAGGGTCTGCCTTATTGCTAACAGCAATTATTGAGTAATTAGGTACCTAATCTCACGTTGTTTCAAAAATACGTCAAAACATACATAATGTCTATGTTTCCATAAAACAGCTGCATCTCGGCCCACAGATCCCTGTTCCACACTAAAAATTCATACCTGCAACATCCCACTCACAAATTGTTCCTGTGAATCTATTCAGAGAGCCGACACAATCAAGTACTTAGGATTAACATTAGACGAAAAATTAACATTTAAACAACATCTCACATCTCTATCAAGCAGAGCTAGAAAGTTTATTCATATAATGAAACTACTTCGAGATAGCGCGAGCAAGGAAACCCTGAAATTAGTTTACACCGCATTATGTCAATCGGTCCTAAGCTATTGCATAGGCTGCTGGGGCGGCGGGGCCAGCAAAACTTTTTTGCTAAGCGTGGAAAGAGCACAGCGTTCCATTTTGAAGGTAATGCTAAGAAAGCCAAAACGCTTTCCAACTACTGTATTGTATGAAGAAAGTGGGATTCTCACGATACGCAAACTATTTATCCTGAAAATGGTTCTCACACAACATCAAAAAACGATAAGCTCCCCGGCCTATGCAGACTTGCTCAAACGTCGAGTCTTTAAGGGTGTAACAAGGGTAAATGTTGCAAAATTGGCTAGCTTTAACTGAAATGTTAGGCAAAACTACGCACTAAAAAATTCTGAATAAATCTTTGGTAATAAAGAATATATCAGTGGCTAATTCGTACGGAAAAAAAATTGCATTTAACCTGTCTAGATGGCAAAAAAAAATTTTTTTCCAAAAGCTTTATTTTTCACAGAATCTAATTTCGCTGAAAAACGATAGTAGCTTTTCATTTAAATCTTTCATGCAAATATCGGCCACATCAATATCTGCAATCCTATCTGATCATATATTTTTTAATGTTAATATTAAGCGTGATTAGTACAAAATTGTACGATTTCTTAATTAGCGCAGGGAACAATCGCCATCGAAAATCCGCCACATCTCTTATCTGTGTAATCTTTGGATTATGGATTAGCCTCTAAAGTATTCGCCGAAGAAGTACAACAAACATTCAAGATATTGCGCTAGTTTATTATTTTATAACTCAGAGGTCAAATGCTCAAAGTCATTCGCCCTTGTTACAGCCTTAAAGCACCCCTACGCCCCACAAAAACCGCCTTCGCACAAAAATTATCGGCTTTCCTACAACCATTCATCTACAATAAAGCCACCAAAGAATGTAATATAGAACTGTCCACCACAAACAAAGCAAAGAAAAAAGTTCTAGAGTGGTTGAGCGCCTTAGACTAGAATAGAAGATCTACTCAAAATATGTGCATAAAAAGTATACATATACACAAATACACACATACATCCATTTACACACAAACATACACATACATCCATCTACACACAAACACACACCCATGCATATACACATACGTGCACACACACGTACACACACACACACACGCACACCCACACTCACACATACACAAACTCTCAATACATAAACCCGCAAATTAATAAACTTCAATTTTATATGCCGCGCTACAAGGCAAACTAAGTTAGTTTAATAAGTTTAGTTATATTGGATCAATTCAATCAAATTAATTGGATTCAATGAAATGTATTAAATCGAGCTAATTTTTTAATATTTAATTTATTTTATTCATTTAACTAAATGAATTATAAATACATTTACGCATGCAAACTGAATTATTGATTAAATTATGTAAATTATTATTATCTATAACTGTATGTAAATTGAAATTATTTCTATTCGAATTTCCGTTGATTTTACTAGTTTTAATCAAGCTGGTTCCTTTTTAATGACTATTTAATTCATTTTATAATAAGTTCAATCATTCAATTTATTTCAAAAGATTTGTAATGTAAAATAAATTTTAATATACAATCTGAAAACAGGCGTGGGCATGCAAAAGCAGTTGCTAAGATATATCTACTTCAAAAACAATCAATGGCTGTCCACGACACAGGCTCGGCCTAGTGTGGCAGCTCGAGAGTCCATAGTAGCACTATTTGTTTTTGCTCACGCTTGTGACTCGCTTGTCTCGTCAGCCGGTGCTAACTAAAGTGCGAATTCTACCCGTCACCCACGACACAGGCTGCGCCTAGTGTGGGAGTCGCAATAGACCATAACTTCTTGTAATACATTTTTTATGAATAAACATATTTTTTTATTTTATTTATATAAGCATGATTCACAGCGTCCTTTAGTGTCCCGAGGCCCTGTACAAAATCCTTGCAAGTCAAACCGTATGTTTCAGACCTTCACGGCCTATCATTACGACGACATTATCCAAAGTTGAAAATACGGTCACCAGCACGAGCGCGGAATCTCCGGCAGCTTGGGCATCACCAGCGAGGAGGTGCTGGGCCAGCGCTCGAGCGAGACGCGGTGATACAGCACCTCCCCCGTGGGCAGCGCGGCGCGGCACCACGGATCCTTGGGCGATGGCTCAGGCATTGGGTCTGGAGTCCACGACTCTAGCCGCTTCGGTATGTAGCACGGTGGATACGCCGACGGCTCCTCACCAGGGTCGTGCCGGTAGAAATACCTACAGGGTGATGGAAATGCGTAAGCTGATGAAACGAAGACGTTGGCCCCAGAAATTACCTATTGAGAAAAATCAGAAAATGAGTATTCGACGGCTGGTGGACTAGGGTAGTAACGGAGTGGTGGCCGAGCGGCGGTCGTTGGTTGGGGGCCGTGGATGCGAATGGCGAGAGACCGCGCGAGATATGGCGTAATAGGGAAAAGACCCATATATACCCAACAGGTGGGCTGATGATGATGAGTATTCGGTTAAGGCGATACGGTTCAGGAAATATCACATTGCAGCAATGCCACAAAAGCATTGATCATTGGACATTGAACGACTTAACCTATTCACACGGTTCAACGGAAATTGCAAGCAATATTGCACCGAAATTGTACAGTGTGGACTTTCGGTCGTGTTTGTTATGATTTAGGGCCCTCGCCCACGGCGGCTTTTTGTAGCGCTGCCGTCGCGCGTTTCGTAAACGCGCGACGGCATCGCTACTAACGCGCGTAGGTCGCTTTTGCAACGCGCGACCGTAGTGCGGCGCGGTCGCGCGGCCATAGCGCTACAAAAAGCCGCCGTGTGCGAGGGTCCTTAGAATTACTCAGGCAGCCGGGGCTACGTGACGTCGCTGTCGTTGTCGGCGCTTCGGCTGCTTACGTAAAAGCTCAGAAGAAGGAATACCACAGAACAAAGAAAAAAAGAGTAGAAATCGTAAGTGGGCGGTGCCCGCGTGCCTCAAATTAGCAATGTATTGCCTAAGCGTAGTCTATGACAGTTTTTCTTACCTCAGTTGCCGTGCGCTTCTAGTAAAGAAAACAATTGTGAAAACTCTACTAAAATGCCTTATTGTGCTGTGTTAGAGTGCAAAAATAAAAGTTGGGGACCAAAATGTACCGATCATGCCGTAACATTCCATCGGTAAGGAGTATTTCCATTGTATTTAATTTAATAGAAATTAAATTTGCAATGACATGAACAAGGAAAGCAATCCGAAAGTGAGAAAGTAAAACCACCTTTATTTACTGGAACATAATGTTCAATTTTCGTCGAAGTCTGTGTACCTTTTCTACAAATTTCTGTCAAAATTTGAATGCTACTCAATTCAGCTGGGACACAACATTATAAAAATCTATCGATAATATTTTGTCTATGACTTAGCAGTAATAAATAATTATCGGTACTTTAGGTAGAGTACCTGCGTCTTATTAGGTACTTTGGGAAAATAATTGTCGTTATTTTATTTTAATTGAAGACCTCTGGGGCGCAGTGGTTAGTGCATCTGACTACCATGCGAGAGATCCCGAGTTCGAATCCCGGCTGGGGACAAAAAACAATCCCAGGTCTTGTATGTTTACATGTTTGTGACGTCGTTGTTTCTGGTGCCCACGACACAGGGTATCCCAGGGTGGGGCCAGGGGCAATGTATGTGCCTGTATGTAAGTGTTTATTATCATCTTTTATTATTATTATTATTTAACACATTTTTAGTTGCAATTATTTTTGATACTGCGCAAAATTTATTGATCATGTTCCTTGACGCTGTTTAGTTCCTTTGTGAGAATGTGGTCCTGACTGCAGTATCATGTCATTTTTTGTAAACTTTTAATCCGGATCAACTTACCCATCCCATTTTCAGACGAGCAACCGAACGTCGCAAGCTCCGTCTCTGCTCACCACCCACTCACTGCTCTGCGTATCGGGGCGAAACCTAGTCGGACTCGTCCGATAAAACAACACCCGTAAGTAGATCCGGACTAAATGTTTACAATGTGTAGTGCCGAAAGATTTAGTTCAATAAACATGTCACTTTTATTAGTATAGATTGGCGTATTGTCATCAAAACAAAACCAGCATGCATAATTTCAAAGTTAGATGATTTTATGTGCTCGTGTAGTAAAATCATCTGGGGGGGGTCTAGATAATTTAATCAACGCTTACTCCATAAATCTATGGAGAAGTCTCGTGACTTTCGTTGGCAAATGTCATCTCCATAATATAAGTGAAGCACAAGCGTTGATGGATAACGACATTTTAAATAAAAAAAAAAAACAAACAAACTATACATACGATAAGTTTGCTGGGCCTCGTTTCAAAAGCGACTATGGTTAGTTTCATATGAGAATTCCATATACGTTGCGTAGCCGATCATCCAGAAGGTAGGTTAATATACTAACAGGCTGCGTAATTTACATCGAATTGTAATTAAATTAAATATCAACTGTCGCTTTACGAAACAATTCTATAATTTGTCGATAGGCCTTCCATAGCTGAGAAGCACCATTGCACATACTTGTTTTTTTATTTTCGACTTTATGGTCTATCACATAAAACTTCTCGACGGTCAGGCGCGGCGGGATCTCCAGCTAGTGTAGAGTAGCGGTACTACGAACAAAGATCTACTGTCAAACTTAATTTCATCATTATCATTTGGTTTTGATCGTTGTTTATATCACCAAAAGGTTCATATGTTACGTGGAACTTTTATGATGTAGACCTTTTCGGCATTGCCTTTATTTACCAATAGCAGCTTGGCATTCATAGTGTGGGTTTTGGCTTATGTGTGAGTTTGGTCACACTGGTTTACCTGCTAATAGGTCATGTCACTCCTTCTACTCTTTTTTTCTGTTTTGTGGCAATCGAGGCTACGTAAAAAAAAAGAATATTCCTTATTGCACACAAGAAGCAAGAGACAAATAAAAGTTACAGTTAAAAAAAAATATACAATAGGCTTTCTTATTCTCTATAAATTGTACACGATAAGTTTGCTTGGCTTCATTTCATAAAGCGACTATGGTTAGATTATGAGAATTCCACTATAGGTACATTGCGTAGCCAATCATCCAGAAGGACAGTTAATATGGTAGCCGGCTGCGTAATTTACATCGAACTGTGGTACAGTTTGGCAGAAGGGAATACATTATGTTACTTTGTCAATGTAGATACTAAAAAAAATAAATGATTAAGAAACATTGTCATAACAAATTCATTTTTAACTGTCGCTTTATGAAACAGTTCTATAATTTGTCGATATGGCAATATGTCCCATCCTTAGCCTGAGTAGCAACATAGCAGATAGTTATTTTTCAATATTCGACTTTATGGCATAAAACTTAAAGCTTCTCGACGATCACACGCGGCGGTAGTTCCATCTAATGTAGAGTAGCGGTACTACAAAGCAAAGATCGTATGTCAAACTTAATTTCATAATTATCATTTGATTTTGATCATTGTTTATATGACTGAAAAGGTTCATATTTTACTTGGAACTTTTGTGATGTAGACCTTTTCAGAATTGCCTTTATTTGCCAATGGCAGCTTGGCATTCACAGTGTGCTTTTGATTTGTGTGTGTGAGTTTGGTCACACTGGTTTTCTTACTGATAGGTCATGTCACTATTTCTACTCTTTTTTTTTGTTCTGTGAGGAATACCATAGAAGGAGGCTTAAATAAAAAGTAACATCTGTATAGCTGTCCTTGTTACTCCTACAATAAATCTCTGTGCCAGAAATAGACAGCTGTAATGTACTCATGCACTCAAAATCTTACAATCGTACACGGTTGCCACAGATTACAGAACAAAGCCAAAATCGATAGGGCTGGGACAAACACCATAAAGATGTCGATATTATTTATTCCACAGAACAAAAAATAAAGAGTAGAAATCGTAAGTGGGCGGTGCCCGCGTGCCTCAAATTAGCAATGTATTGCCTAAGCGTAGTCTATGACAGTTTTTCTTACCTCAGTTGCCGTGCGCTTCTAGTAAAGAAAACAATTGTGAAAACTCTACTAAAATGCCTTATTGTGCTGTGTTAGAGTGCAAAAATAAAAGTTGGGGACCAAAATGTACCGATCATGCCGTAACATTCCATCGGTAAGTAGTATTTCCATTGTATTTAATTTAATAGAAATTAAATTTGCAATGACATGAACAAAGAAAAGCAATCCGAAAGTGAGAAAGTAAAACCACCTTTATTTACTGGAATATAATGTTCAATTTTCCTCGAAGTCTGTGTACTTTTTCTACAAATTTCTGTCAACATTTGAATGCTACTCAAATGCTACTCAATTCAGCTGGGACACAACATTATAAAAATCTATCGATAATATTTTGTCTATGACTTAGCAGTAATAAATAATTATCGGTACTTTAGGTAGAGTACCTGCGTCTTATTAGGTACTTTGGGAAAATAATTGTCGTTATTTTATTTTAATTGAAGACCTCTGTGGCGCAGTGGTTAGTGCATCTGACTATCATGCGAGAGATCCCGGGTTCGAATCCCGGCTGGGGACAAAAAACAATCCCAGGTCTTGTATGTTTACATGTTTGTGACGTCGTTGTTTCTGGTGTCCACGACACAGGGTATCCCAGGGTGGGGCCAGGGGCAATGTATGTGCCTGTATGTAAGTGTTTATTATCATCTTTTATTATTATTATTATTATTTAATACATTTTTAGTTGCAATTATTTTTGACACTGCGCAAAATTTATTGATCATGTTCCTTGACGCTGTTTAGTTCCTTTGCGAGAATGTGGTCCTGACTGTAGTATCATGTCATTTTTGTAAACTTTTAATGCGGATCAACTTACCCATCCCATTTTGAGACGAGCAACCGAACGACGCAAGCTCCGTCTCTGCTCACCACCCACTCACTGCTCTGCGTATCGGAGTGAAACCTAGTCGGACTCGTCCGATAAAACAACACCCGTAAGTAGATCCGGACTAAATGTTTACAATGTGTTGTGCCGAAAGTTTTAGTTCAAAAAACATGTCATTTTTATTAGTATAGATTGGCGTATTGTCATCAAAACTAAACCAGCATGCATAATTTCAAAGTTAGATGATTTTATGTGCTCGTGTAGTAAAATCATCTGGTGGGGGTCTAGATAATTTAATCAACGCTTACTCCATAAATCTATGGGGAAGTCTCGTGACTTTCGTTGGCAAATGTCATCTCCATAATATAAGTGAAGCACAAGCGTTGATGGATAACGACATTTTAAATAAATCAATAAATAAACAAACTATACATACGATAAGTTTGCTGGGCTTCGTTTCATAAAGCGACTATGGTTAGATTATGAGAATTCCATTATAGGTACATTGCGTGTTGGGATTATTGCTATATTTCAATGAAACTGAATAAGATTTCTTACGAAAAACACGATGCTTTTTATTTGCAAAAATATACAACACTTTCAGGCTCATTGACACAAGAAGAAGACACACTAGCGCCACCGCCACCACACGGTGAAAGGTGAAACTAATATTACGTTTATGAAGACACCTACGTTACCAACATTTTGGAGCATTTACAGGGACATCTTTAAATTAAATATTCAACATTGCGTAGCCAATCATCCAGAAGGACAGTTAATATGGTAGCCGGCTGCGTAATTTACATCGAACTGTGGTACAGTTTGGCAGAAGGGAATACATTATGTTACTTTGTCAATGTAGATACTAAAAAAAAAATGATTAAGAAACATTGTCATAACAAATTCATTTTCAACTGTCGCTTTATGAAACAGTTCTATAATTTGTCGATATGGCAATATGTCCCATCCTTAGCCTGAGTAGCAACATAGCAGATAGTTATTTATCAATATTCGACTTTATGGCATGGAACTTAAAGCTTCTCGACGATCACACGCGGCGGTAGTTCCATCTAATGTAGAGTAGCGGTACTACAAAGCAAAGATCGTATGTCAAACTTAATTTCATAATGAGCCGTTTTCAGAAGAACTAAAAAATAATAATAATATGGCTGTCAAAGGAATGCAATTTTGGACCTCAGCCCAATAGCCATGTGTGATACGTCATAAAATAGGTCTCAGCGAGCTGAACAAAAGTTACTATGACGCCAACAGCCAAATATTTGTCCTTTCGGAGTTATATAGTATTGAAAAAAAACTAACATTTTCAACAAAATATAACTCCGAAACGACAAACATTTGGCTGTTGGCGTAGTAGTAACTTTTGTTCAGCTCGCTGAGACCTATTTTATGACGTATCACACATGGCTATTGGGCTGAGGTCCAAAATTGCATTCCTTTGACAGCCATATTATTTTTTTTTTTAGTTCTTCTGAAAACGGCTCATTATCATTTGATTTTGATCATTGTTTATATGATTGAAAAGGTTCATATTTTACTTGGAACTTTTGTGACGTAGACCTTTTCAGAATAGGGAATGGATGAAAATATCAGAAGTGCTTGATATTTTTTTTGGTGATAGGAATAACCTTCCTTAGCGCGAGAAAAAAGTTTCAATTTTTTGGCTTCGTAGTTAATTTTTAAATAATCTTAATATTTTTCCATTCGTAGTTCTGGGCTCAGTACGGCATATCAGACATATTCCTTGGTCCGCTACGTATGAAAAAAAAAATCTGGTGACAATGACAGCTTTTCAAGGTGGATTTTTTTTTATACGTAGCGGACTAAGGAATATGTCTGATATGCCGTACTAAGCCCAGAACTACGAATGGAAAAATATTAAGTATATTTAAAAATTAACTAAGAGGCCAAAAAAATTGAAACTTTTTTCCCGCGTTAAGGAAGATTATTCCTATCACCAAAAAAAATATCAAGCACTTCTGATATTTTCATCCATTCCCTATTGACTTTATTTGCCAATGGCAGCTTGGCATTCACAGTGTGCTTTTGATTTGTGTGTGAGTTTGGTCACACTGGTTTTCCTACTGATAGGTCATGTCACTATTTCTACTCTTTTTTTTTGTTCTGTGATTTATTCCGATCTACATAATCTGTGTATTTTTTTTATTAATGTTGGTAATTAAGTATTAATATTAAATGATAAAAAAATCATACCTCTTTTTTACAATTTGAAAAAAAGTATCTTTTCAATCCCATCACCATGTTTAATAGTGATTTTTCGGACCCATGGCTGTGTACCAAAAAACCGACGACTAAATTCCATTATTCCAATTCCAGTTAATTCAAATTACAGTCATGGGCCCTTAAAATCACTATTATCACCATTATCTATCTATCTAATTATCAATGTATTTATCTCTAAAAAATATCATTTTTCCCTTGGTGGTGCTAGTGAACCAGCTGGAACCCCTTACGGCTATGTTATTATGTGCTATGTGTGGTACATACCGTATAAGTTACGTGGTACATAAAAAGTGGCAGGTTGCAGCTCAATGCAGAAGAAACCAACACGTATTACTATAATGTATGTTTTTTATCCCTGACTTCTGTTTTACAAGTACCTATTAACGTTTTTTTTCACAAAAATGTGTCATCCATAATGTAAAAGATAATATTTTATGAAATTAAAATGAAATCAGCTTGGGTTCAGCTCACAAACGTTGTCCATTTCCGCGAAGGTCGCAACCTGAAAATTTTAAGTACTTCACGTTGATAGCTTCCACATAAAAAATAATAAAAATCACTTGCACCAGAATCAGACTATGATAGTATTAAACTAGTTATGACCTTTAACTGCTAAACGTTGTCCAGGATAGAAAAAAACACCCAGTCAGGCAATAATCACGGAAAAATTCTACAAGTGATATACGGCGCCTTGCAGGTTGGAACTGACAACCTGTTTTATTATCCAAGTGGAGTAACCACTAGACCAACGAGACAGTCGGGTCTCATGTGAAATTCCTGATGTACATACATACTCGTACAGCAAAACGTGCATCTCAGTCGACATAATTGTGCAGTATGTAGACTTTATTTTGTTTTTAGTATCTTTATAATGTATAATTATAACCTTACCAATGATCTGCGGTGCTAAGAAAAAGCGTAAAGTAGGTACGGCACTTGTTTCCAACCTACGTTTATGAAACAGTCGCTTGCTGCAAATGCGGTGTAATTTTATCCAAGACTACTTTGTACGTGATACTGCGTCATCGACATTTGTTATTTTGTGCTGTCTTCGGGTAACCTGCAATAGATAATTAACAATTAAAACAACTATACGAACGCAAGAAATAACTAAATATGCTCTACGAACTATCGATACTTTTTTTCACTGAGAAAGTGGGAAACTCCCATCCCTATTCCCCTACAACAAACAACAAACTTGTATTATGATTTATATCGAAAATATTACAATAATCATGATGAAAACACCATTCTCTAATAGCTAATTTGCAATTCTAGTAGCCCATAGTTGAAATCTTAGAGAAAATACCCTTTTAGGTACACAAAATTGAGACTTACCGGTGGAAGCTGATGAATGTTGTTTCATTATCTTCTCGGGAAGAATGAGATATACATTCTAACACAACACACGCCATGCCGATGGTTACTTATACTATATACCATGAGAATCCACTAAAATTCACTTCAAATGGTGCTCTAATAAATATAAAATACACAAGCTTCTTGAAAACGGCGCACTCCCAAACCTCTTGTCAAACACACTGCCAAACACAGAACACCCTCTGCCAAATCAATGTCATTGGGCGGCACATTGCATGCCGTCACATTCTGAGCCGTTCTAATTTGGTAGCGTAATGGTAACCAAAGGTAACCAACTGACGTTTAAGGGTTGTACGCTCGAAAAAAGCAACAAAGACACGACTATATTTTTCTCTTTCTAACACGTAGCTTGCGGCTATTTAAATTGACGAAACAGACTATGTGGCACGTGTTCATTTTTTAACGCTCCTTCTATGGTATTCCTTCTTCTGAGCTTAAAAGCAGCACCAAAGACAACGTGACTAATGTTGCCTCAACTGAGTCCATCTTGCAACTGTGGCGATTGGAAGCGCGACGGTAGCGCGTTTGCATCGCGACAGAAGCGCTACGGCCGCTCGACGGTGGCGCATTCGCAATGCCACAGAAGCGTGGTTACGTGGGCGAGGGCACACAGCTAGCGACCGCATCGCGGCTGTAGCGCGGCGAACGCGCCACCGTCGCGCGGCCGGCCGTAGCGCTACAAAAAGCCGCCGTGGGCGAGGGCCCTTAGGTCTGGTACATTTAGATTTGGGAAGTACCTAGGTATTTCAAGACTTTTAACGTGAGGTGTGTGTGTCAAGGTTTTGAGTATTATTATAGGTATGTAACGTTAGGATTAATCCCCTTAAAGTGTACAACGTGGCTCTAATTTCAGGAGGCTGAAACAGTGGCTCCTGAAAAGTGGGCTCCCCACAAACAACGTCAGTAGGCCTAGTCATTAACAAAGCCAGTACCAGTCAATGAGTCGCAGCCAGGCCTTGGCAGCGCACTGCGCGGCGAAGGATACCGTCTGGCGATCCATGTAGCGCGCGTAGCATTCTTCCATCGCTGCGTCGAACAGTTCCTCGCGCAGCTCGAACACGAAGAGGTCAGTCTCCTCACGCTGCTGGATGTCTGCCCTGCGACAGCCCGCTATTTTTATAACCACAAAAGGGCACCATGTTTTTGCATACCTACTTGACTGAGCGGCGGTAGGTAATCCTTATTATTTATAATATGCATTTTTGCACACTGTCAAACTTGCATGATGGCTATCATTTCTATGTTCATCAGTCTCCCATACCTACTGATTCAAACCAGATGCAGCCTTTCAGAAACCATGAGGCACTTCCGCTTCCTGTATGTTCCCTATAAAGGGAAATGGGTGACCGCATACTACCTACATGATAGAATTTAACAGTCGAAGCCAGGCCGATCGAGGCTCACCAAGTCCTCTCTGGCACGTCTTTGGGCAGGACGACTAGCACGCCCAGAGGGTCAAAGCTCTGCAGCTTGCGTCCGCGTCGCATCAGCTTGAACTTGTTCAGCACTCCGTTGCTAGCAACCGCCATCGTAAGACGTTCCACAGAGTAAATAATCAGTTCTTTAAAAGTAACCGATACTGGTTGTAGCCACTTATCGTTTAGGTATTAAAAATTATTGTATTTCATGTATTTATAGGATTTTCAGCTTTTGACACAGTTTGAAAAGTTTATTCGAATGGGTAACCTAACTAGATAAAACTCCTTTTCAAGACTTCTAAATTAACTTTTCTTTATACTGTCAATAGTCTGTGGGGTTGACTTTGTAGCAAGGACCATAACCATGCTTTGTAGACGCATGGTGTAGGTCACGCTCTTCGGACTTATCAAGAGGAATGACGTCAATCGTATGGGAAAGCTCGTTAAATGTGAATTCCATTCTATCTAGATAAGCGCTTAGTCCACTGATAATATCTGTTTCAGGGATTAGCACTTATTGCAATCAGTTGGGAGAGCTTTGCTGTTATCAAAACAAGCTGAATCTTTGGATACTTTTCACGTGGTTCTATTAATTTATTGGTAACATTGATAAATGAAAACCATGGATGTTTATAACATCCTTGATGAAAACCATGAAAACAAATAACGGCCAGAAGGAAGTTGACCATAGACACGGTGACAGGTAGACTTTAAAAAAAAGAGTGACACAAACAAACCGAACGTACTTTTCAAAAATCGAGGAATATTTTTTTATAATATAGCAGAGTGATAAAGATGAACATTTATTGCCATTAAAAAGTGTAACGATTCAGTTTCTTACTAAATAATGAGTGTGTATTTTCTGTGGTTTTCGTTTGTTATAGTCTGAATAATGTATACTTTGAAGGGCATATTTCCCGAACCAAGTAAGTACCCTATGCCCTTTGTTTTGGAATTTATCGTTACTATTGCCTTTGTTTGTTGTGGCTACGTCACTATCGTTACATTGCAAATCAATGAGACTACTAAATTGACTGACTAATACTATATAACACAACCGATAGGTATTTATTTAACCTCTGTGTACTCGACCCGTACCTACCTCTCCTCAACATTCTGCTAAATTATGTAAATATTTTCAGAAAAAGATCATAAAAAGAACTTCATACGGGAAAATATGAAGCAGCTCAAGTTTGTACAGTCAAGAGTACACACTGAACCTAAATTCACATTGAAGAATGTGCACCCGCCGCGGCTTACCAACCCCATCGCTATGGGGTCACTGAACACGCCGGGCCAGGTGAAGTCCTCACCGTCCAGCCGCAGCGGCAAGGTCTCGCTCAATGTCAACAAGCTTGGCACCGGCCCACGCAAGAAGCTGCCTGAAGTGCAAATCAAGAAAGGAGACATGGCAGAGTTCCTTAAGAGGAAAGAAATGAGGAATGTCAAACCGGTTGACGAATCAGCGGAGGAAGACACAAAGTCCACAGAGTCATCAGGCCGCCTGCGAGACATAGGCTGCCAAACTATTGAGTCAAATCTATCCCAGAAACAAACAGAGAATGCCAAATTAACCATTTTGTATCCAAAGAAAGATGAAGATGTCGAATCTAAACTGAAGGCAAGTGGAGACAACTTCCGGCACAAAAGTCCCTCTGTACCACCAGTACTTCCCCAGCGATCCGGAGACACGGACCTGTTCGAGGCTGATAAGAGAAACCGGTTAAATGCTATTTTGGAACGAAAAGACAACAAGGATCCTTATCTTCCCTCAGGTAATGTTTACTTTCAAGATTACATTGTTAGTTTATATTCTTTCTCCTGGCTGTGCCTATATCTATGAACCAAGAATGAGGGCACCAAATCCTCATTTAATAAGCTTTATGGTTAGGTTATGGAGTATTGAGTCCCAGTGTGATGTGTGAGTGGTAATCTAGTTATCATTACTAAAAATAAAAACAAACAAATAAATGTTGCACCTTATACTTATCTAGGATATCAGAAAGGAGTGGTGCCCAAGTACATCCGTGAGCGCAAGGACTCTGGCGCGAAGGAAGCTGAGGGAGCAAAGGCAGAAGAACCTGGCGCCATGTGCCCACCTGGACATGTCACATTGCCTGACACTGAGAGGAAGGAAACTCTTCGCATGCTTAGGAATAGTAAGTTTTTCTCTTTTGCTTGTTTGTTTATCAAAGAGAAATACACTTTTTACATTAAAAGTAATTTTTTTAAGTCTGGGTTTATTCAATGCAGCCTTTACTAATGGTTTTCTCATGATTCCATTATTTTGCCCGCATAGTGGATCCATTAGGGACATTCTCACATAGCAAGAGTAAGAATGGGTGGGTCTATATTGGTCTATACTCACTAGACGTGTGGGTGGTGGTATAGACATTAACACTTTGCCCGACAGTCATAAATTGTGATCTATTGTAATTTTTATTGTTATAGACTGCTATAGCCGTCCCTGTCCGCGATTGTGTTAAGGTACAAATAACTGGTTAGTTTTTTCCGCTTTTGAGATTTAACATTATGGTGATGGTAGATAGTAATTATCATCATCAACTTTACACTTACTTGACGTCATGTCGGAAGAGTCTGACCAGTTTTAGTTCTAATTCGCAGGGTGTAATCATGATGAGCACAGATGGAGCTTGCATTGTCGGTTGCTCATCTCTGACCGTTAATAATGTCTAGTGCTACGAAAGTTTTAGTAGATGTCATCATAAGTTCACATTTATTAAACCTTCAGTAACATCTAAATAATAATAATAGTGAATAGGCTCTTACTGAACCAACGAGGAACATCGTCGGCTCCATCTTCACTTACCATCAGGTGAGATCGGGGTCAATCGTTGGTCAGTTCTTAATAAAAAATAAAAAAAAATCTATAGGTTTCTTTTTTTTTAATTGAGTTTAATTGAAAATTATGAGGCATTTTCATAAGCCATAATTTTCCATCTTTACAGGTTTTGCAGAATTAGTAAGTGAACTAAACAAAATGCCAGTAAAAACAGACACATTGCGGATGCGTAACAGAAAAATGGAGCTCGAGAAGCAATTGGCAAAGTTGGAGGAGGGTATCAAAGTGTTTTCTCGGCCCAAAGTGTTTGTGAAGATTGGAGAATAGCAAGAACCCTTCTGTATGACGCTAGGGAGAGTATAGCAGTGTGACTGTGCCCCACTTTCTACGTTGAACGGGGCCATCCATATTACTTGTCAAAATTCAATGTTCACATAATATTCAATGTTTACATAGAGTTGAGATGAAATTAAAATTCTTGTGACTTCGTAACAAGTAAGTTAATGTTCATTTATTATGTTAGTATTAATTAGTGTTTCATGGTTGTTGTAATTAATATAAATGAGATGTTTGTATGATTTACAGTGTTTCTATAACAATTTTGATCTAAATACATTATACTGGGACTTAATTTACTTGACTCTTAACTCTTACTTTCTCTTGCTATTTTAATCAGAGACATAAACAAACATTCAAACTTTAATACACTCTTTTGCAAAAAAAACGGGCACCTAAGGAAATTTTCGTTCTAAGGTCGATTTTAGTTAATTAAATGAAATTTATTTCTTTGACGTAGTCTGTATACTTATAATCGTGTAAATTAATGCGCGTGAAGTGAATTCGAGCAATTAAAAGAAAAAAAACGATGGATTCTTTAAAATCGATGTACACGCCCAAACAATAACAAGTGGTCGGCAACAAAGACAAGTTTTTTTTTACTTTTTTTAATTAAATAAACTTACAAATGTAAAAACCTAATAACGAGTGTGACCTCCTCTTGCCAAAATCACAGCTTGAATTCTTCTGGGCATGCTTTCCACGATGGTTTTAATAACGTTTTGAGGAATACGTTCCCACTCTTCTGCAATGACTCTTTTTAGCTCCCTGATGTTTTGTGGAGCAGGTTGCACTGATCTTACCCGTCTCTTTAGAACATCCCATACATGCTCAATTGGATTGAGGTCAGGACTTCGAGCTGGCCAATCTAAACGACGGATCCCAACTTCTTGCATGTACGCTTCCACGTCGCCAGAACGGTGCGGGCCAACATTATCGTCCATAAAAATGGAATCATCCCCCAGTGCAGACAATGTGGGTTGTGCATGACAATGTGGAATTAGGACTTCCATTATGTACCGGTGTGCATTTAATGTTCCATTTTCTATGAAAAGTAACTCCGTACGCTCCGTCTAATTAATTGCTGCCCAAAACATAACGGAGCCCCCGCCTTAAGGAGTGATTTCTTCGAAACACACTTCCGCATAGCGTTCCCGTGGTCTTCGCAGCACTCGCCGGCGTCCGTCCTCTCCACACAAAGAGATTCTAGCTTCATCAGAAAACAATACTTTATTCCAGTCCTCCAGATACCATGAAGCACAGTTCCGAGCAAACTGAAGTCGAGCAACACGGTGCTCACGGAGTAATTTAGGGCCCCGAGCTGGGCGGTAACTCTTGATATTGACAGCCAAAAGCCTCCTCCTGACCGTCCATAAGCTAACTTCTACTCCTCTTACTTCTTCAAGGCTCTTCTTCAGGTCCACACTTGACGACTTACGATTACGCAACGCCTGACTCACCAAAAAGCGGTCATCTCTTGGTTCTGTGCATCGTTTTCTTCCCGAACCGGGTCTTCTTTTGACCGAACCAGTCTCTTGATACCGTTGCCAAGTCCTCTGGACAGTTGAACGACTCACATTTAGCCGCTGAGACACGTAAGTTTGCGAACAACCTTCTTCAAGTAGGGCAATAATTTTACCGGCCCTTATCGCTTTATCACTCATATCAAAAAGTGGTATTTAATGTAAAAAGAAAGATTAAATTGTTTAATTTGCAGAAAATATCCAAAAAGATTTAAAATATCGTAATCGGTTAAAAATCGTTTCAGCAATTCGCGCCATTAGTAAAGCAATTTTAGAATAATCTACAATAATCATTATTTTTCTTTTAATAATTTTAAATTTGGAACGTAAAGAATCATGCCAGGATGCTTCAAAAAACATGCCAATACATCGTCAAATTAACAAAACCTATTTCTTGTTCTTCTTCATTGAAGTAGAGAAAAAAATCTAAAGTGCCCGTTTTTTTTGCAAAAGAGTTTATCTAGTCTCAAGAAATCATTAACATCTGATATAAAGAAATTTCTCAATTGACTAGTACTTATGAATTTAAAAATAAATTAATTTCTACTACATATAACTTGTACAATGGATTAGGTAGCCAGTCAACTTGTTTGCTCACTGACACTATCTAAAGAGATCACTTTCTGTCACTTTTTCCTAAGTATGGCTTTGCAGGAGGAATATTAGATTTTAAAAATCTATACACATTATGTTTTGAACTAACTTCATGCTCTAGTTTCTACCATTTTGTCTGTTAACAATCTACTTATGTCATAGTCTTCGAACATGCTGGAACAAGAAGTCATTGAATATAATTGGCCCTTTCCTAAATGTAGCTTCATCCGCTTCATGCCATTGGTAGAAGGAAAAGTCTGGGAAGAAGAACTTGATTTCCCTCTCAGCAGAGTCTGGAGAGTCTGAAATTTTATAAAAAACACACCATACTTTGAATAGAGTAGTCTTAAAAAGAGCAAGTTATTTTTGCAAGATATTGCTTACTTTGAAATGCAATTCTATTTTCTGACGGACTGCCTGTCTAAAATTCTGTTGTTAATCTGGATATAGTCAAGATTCGAGATATAAATGGACAAACCTGAACCATGAGCAACATTCCTGGTGTCAGAAATTCCAAATAGACTTCTCAATGAGTAGGGCTCCTGGAACTGCCCTTTATAGACACTGGTGGGGCCGAGCATCCGCCGCCACATCGCAATAGCGTCGGCGTGGCCTAGTATGTGCAAGTCAACACAACCACTGCAAAAAAAAGGATTTCATTACACAGAGGTTATGTTATGTAAACTAGTACAAGGACTCCGCTGAAAGACCAACCTTGTCATAAATGTAACCAGGCGATTGTAGAAGAACTTTCCAACGTGTTCATTGTAAAAATTACAAGCACACTGCTTGTCTAGCTGGACCCTTTTTGTTTTTACAACAACAAACTTGCTTTTGATGCAGTTTCTGATATATGAAAGGGCCACAGGATTCTTCACAGCGTGAGGTTTTATGATAGCTAGTGTTAATTGTAATTTTTGCATTATTGCGGCTAAATTTTAAATTATTTAACTTTTTCGTAACTTCATCGGTTGTTTTGTTTACAATTTTTTACTTTTTTTTTGTAATTTTTTTTTTTGTTATGTTTTTTCCTTTAAAGAAAAGGCTAAGAGTTTAAGCCCATACTGCCTGGTCTTATTTTAGTTTCTTCTTCTCTTCATATTGATTGAGGCTAAAAGCCTTGTCTTTCCGTAGGTATTTTCTTCAGTCTTTATTATAATATTCGAGTCACATAGCCTTGTCTAACGTATTTATTCTTTTACTTCATAATCCAGTATGTTTAGGTCAATCCGTGTTGTCAAATCAGGTATCTATGTATTTTCAGGTCACATCCGAGTTAAGTATCAAATCAGGTAAAATAGGTCTATTCCGGTGTATTATTATTTTTCAAATATCTCCAATGGTATTCTTGATAAAATTATAAATAGGGTAAAATGCTTCTATATTCTTAAGGAGATCCTGAATAGAGCGCGGGATATCCAGGGCTTTTTTGTAAATGTTCAATAAGCTATCAATAAATACTAGTCTTTGTATATTGAATTGAGGACAATCAAAAAATATATGATTTAAAGATTGGTTTTCAGAATTACAAAATGTACAATTTGGGGAAGGAATCATTTTCAATCTATGCAAATGTTCATTAAATCTGCCATGTCCGATTCTCAAACGACAAATTGTGGTGTAAAAGTTTCTATGAAGATATTTTCGACGATAAACCATGGTTTCTTAATGTCCGAATATAGCTGTACCATTTTCCTTTTATTTGTGTCGTTTCTTTCCAATGAAGCATCCATTAATGTTTAATATTCGTTCTAATGTCGGTTTTGCAATCGGAAGCTGGCAACTTAATATTCTTGACAGTTATTTGGTGAATATTGGGGGTTTTTACTATAGAGCTGGCAAGTTTATCAGCGAGTTCGTTACCCGAGACGTCAATGTGCGATGGTGTCCAAAACAAACGTATTTCTCTATCTTGATTGAGCCAAAGCCTACTAATTTTCTGTTTTATTTTGTAGACAATATAATTTGTGCTACCATTGTACGTGGGATTTGACAATGCCATTAAAACGCTCATGCTGTCCGAAATTATCAACCATTTTTTGAAACTGAGGTTAGTTGATTCTATATATTCTAAAGATGCATAAATAGCTTGAGCTTCTGCTGTGTATATACTTGCATTTTGTGGCAATCTGAACCCTTGTCCCAATTTAGTGACAGGATCATAGTAAGCCATGGAGACGTTTTCGTTACATTTCGAGCCATCTGTATAAATTTGTCTAAACTCTGTGTGTTCATCCAATTTATTGTAAACTGCATATTTATCACTCAGTGTCCTATCTATGTGAATCTTCAACCCACAGAATTTGCTCTCATATGATCCTTCATAACAAGGCAAAGTACTACTATTGTAGATATTATATTTACTCTTATAAGTTAAAGTTTCTTGAATGTTACGAGTTAAAAGGTTATTAGAGGTAAGCCTCAGCAGTTTAGAAAGAAGGAGATGGCCATCTTCAGACAACAACTTGATAATGAAATTAAGTTTTAAATTATTGAATCTGATCATTAATGGACACAAGTTACACTCAACCTGCATTGAATTAATTGGAGATGATTTAAATGCTCCTAAGATTAATCTTAAATTTATATTTTGAATCTTTTCAAGTTTGTCTACCAATTTTGGATGTATACAATAACAGAAAAAACCATAGTCAAAGTGACTTCTTACAAAGGCTTTGTATAGAGTTAAAAGAATCTTAGGATCGGCACCCCATTGGCTGCCAACCAAAGATCTTAAAGTGTTGGTAGCTCTTAAAGCTCGTTCTGTTATGCAATCAACATATCTACACCATGAGAGATTCCATGTAAAAACTACACCCAAAAATCTTGTTTGAGATTGAATTGGTAATAAGTTATTATCATATTGTAGCTTAACTGTGGTGACTTTTTTCTTTGAGAATATGACTACTTTACTTTTAGCTGGACTAATTTCTAGATTTAAATATTGAAAGTAACTATGTAATTTTTCCAGTGCTAGATTTAATTTTTGAGTTGTGTGTGTGATGTTATTACCACTGCAATAAATAGCCAAATCATCGGCAAACTGTATGTTGCTGACTTCTGTTCCTAACATTTCATTGAGCCTGTGGATGTAGAGAATATACAATAATGGGCTCAAAATGCCGCCTTGACAGACGCCTTTAGTTGACAATCTAGGTCCGACAATATTATTGCAACTCATCTTAACATAAACTTCTCTTCCACTGATAAACTCATAAATCTACCTTACACATTTTTCAGGTATTCCCAAAGAAGAAAGAATGGTACATAAAACAGAATGATTAATGTTATTGAAGGCTCCTACAATATCGAAAAAAATACAGACAAGACAACCGCAGCGTCAGTATCATGGAAGAGATGCCCTATACTTTCTCTTGCTGACCGACCGCGGCGAAACCCGAACTGATTTCTTGGAAGAATATGATTGGATTCAATATAAAACTCAAGACGTTGTTTCATAAGTTGCTCAAAAAGTTTTCCTGCACAGGATGTTAACGCAATGGGACGGTAAGAGTCTGCATCATTTGGATCTTTTCCTGCTTTTAGAATTGGAACCAAGCAATCTTGTTTCCACTCTTTTGGAA
Organism: Yponomeuta plumbellus; assembly: GCA_947310845.1. NCBI lineage: Eukaryota > Metazoa > Arthropoda > Insecta > Lepidoptera > Yponomeutidae > Yponomeuta > Yponomeuta plumbellus. The sequence continues at coordinate 20,253,680 of OX371208.1, read as the reverse complement.
TTATTGATTGTTCCCAAAGTAAATTTAAAATATTTAAAAATTTCACAAGGCAATCTGCTCCGAGTTTTTGAAATATTTTTTAAGAAATGCAATCTAGACCAAAGGTTGTGTCTTTACGTGACTTGATAGCTGCTTTTAACTCATCTATGGTGAATGGATTGATAATGTAACTATTGGTGGGGTTTACGGAAGAATTAGTATTTATTTGTATTGGTTGTGAAACAAAGTCAGGTGTATATTTCCTTAAAAAGTTATTTATCCAAGATATTTCATTATTATTATTTAGTTTCGTACTTTTGCGGTAGGATTTATTAAATTTACTCATAGTTTGCCAAATTTTAGAAATTGCAATGGATCTATTTATTTCAGTGCAGTATTCCTTCCAACTATTTAATCTTTCTAATTTAATAATAAGTTTTTTCTCAGCCTGCATTTTTTTAAAATTAATATAGTTTAAATCACTAGGATCTTGTTTAAATATAATAAAAGCTTCCTTACTTTTTTGAACTGCATTAGCACACTTTTCATTCCACCATGGCAGAGGAGGATGCCTGTATTTAAAATTGCTACCTGTCTGTTTCAAACTATTATTATTTATGTTTGAATTTTGGGCCTGACTTCTACACATCGATTGATTAATAGCTTTATGAATGATATCACAATAGTCATAGTAAGATTGTAGAGGATCGTTATGGTTAATAATAAATTCTTTAAGCATAGTGTTGGCTAGTGTTGTAAACTTATTCCAATTTACTAGCCTTAGATTAGGTCTTTTGAGTTCAGCTGTGTTATTTTGAGAAATAAAGTTGTTTGTAGAAGAATCAATGATAGAGTTGAACAAAATCTCAGTTATTGTGGGTAGATGATATTTTCCCAGGGGATCATCATGTCCTGTCCAATTGCAATTAAGGGCTATAGAGGGACTGACTATTGTTAAATCTAAACCATTTGGTCTCCAGTTATTTGTACCTACAGTTGTTGGTTGTGTGTCATTTAATAACACTAAATTGCATTCATTTACAGCTTCGAGGACATCTCTTCCACGAGGACTGACAGATTGGCAACCCCACATGGCGTCTGAGGCGTTGAAATCACCTGCTATTATGCATGGTTGTGGTAAGGTATTAATAAAATTAACAAATTTTGTATTTCTAAAAGTAGGACTACAATTTGTCGGGATATAAAGACTGGCCATTGATAATGAACTGTTATTATATTTTATTTTGATAGCGATATTCTGAAGGGAATCATCAAAAAATGTTTTTAATCTACTATATTGTATGTTGTTACGAATGACTATGGCAACACCATTGTGTTTATTGCCACAATCATTGCGTTCTATCGAGTATCCTTTATTATTTAAACGTTGTGTAGGCTTGAGCCAAGTTTCGCGAACTAAAGCTATGTCAATATTATTTTCATACAAAAATTGAGTAAAAATATGACGATTACTTAGCAGACTTTGAGCATTCCACTGTACTATCTTTAATTTGTCTGTGAATTTGTATTAATGTTCTTGGTGTCACTGGATTTGAAAAAATCGCTTAAAACATCTAACACATTTTTAGAGGATATTGGGGTATCTTGTGTCTTATTTAATGTTATAATTTTTATAATGCTTTGCACTAAGAGATTCAGTGCCTTGTCATTTGATTTTAATAATGTCAAAAGATCAAGAGGCTTCTTAGGACCGAGAGGTGGGAAATTTCCATTTTTGAATATGTCAGCGAATGATGGTGTCTGAACATTTTGTCTGTTTTCTTGTATTTTCTTTTGCTTAATTGGACACTGAGCTGAAATGCTAACGTGATTGCCATCACAATGGAAGCATTTGGCCTGTTCGATCGGAGTTGTACAAACTTTATATGAGTGATCTTCTTTACAGATGGAGCAGCGTTCGGAGTTCTTGCAAAACTTTGCTAAATGGCCATACCTGAGACACCGGAAACATTCTTTGACTGGTGGAACATACTTTGAGATGTCATGCCGCCAACCATCCAAATCCACGCAGTCTGGAAGAACTGACGTCGCGAAGGTGATGGCTACTGTCTGCAGCGGCTGTTGAATGAAGTTATCATCAACTTTGATCCTTTTTGTGAATCTTCGAACAGATATTATTTTCTTGTAACTTGATAGCATTGTGAATATATTTTTGTTTGTCAAGTTGGTGGGTACATTTTTAATTATACCAGTAATTTCAGTGCTTGAAGCAGGTATATTGGCCTTAAATTGGTAGTCTTTTAAAAATGTAGCACTGTTCAAGAAGGCATTAGCAATGCTGGCTTTTTCGAAGTTGGCAATTTTGAACTTGTTCATTGACCTAAGGTATTTGATCCCTTTATTAAACCTTTTGATGCAGCTGATATGGACATAAGATCTCGGGTTCCTATAGGTATATCCACATTGGAAGACTACGAATACTACAAATTCTGCAGCACCGGAATCCTCAGGGTATCGTCTCTTATAATCTGTTACCAGATAAGGTTTGTACTTATCTGTGCTTTTGACCTCTGACTCGGACGACGACAAGTCTCCTTCACTTTTCTCTTCAGCTTCATCTTTTTCCGCTTTCTCCTTGTTTGCTCCTTCCCCATGATTGGCTTTTTTTATTTGTGTCTCCAGACGCCTTTTATTTCTAAAAACCCCTATTGATACACGAATAATCGATGAAATTAATAAAAACTTCGAAAATCCCGCCTGGTTGTTTCAATGGTTTCCCGCGCTTTTCTTTTGTAATATTTTGTAATATTAGCCTTTTTACTTTTTTTCTCAATCTTATTACACCATACGGTGTCGAGCGAGATTGTCGGACGTCAGATTTCACCTACGCTTTGTTTGATTGAGCGTGTGAACAAATGTCGTTACAATTGTGGAACATAGCTAATCTGTGATTAATGTCAACACGGAACAAACCAGCGTTGCCAGAATGTTAAAAAAGTAACATTTTGCGTTACTTTTGGCCCTCTTATGTTACCTTCATGTTACACGACCCAATATGTTACTTTTGTTTACTTCATCTCCATTAATATATTATGATGACGTTTTTTCATATTCATTGATGACAAAGCAGGTTATATTATTGAAATACATTCTTAAATTGGTTAGTACCTACACTAAATAGTATTAGACAAACATCATTGATTATATGTTTTTTCTTTCTCAACATCGCATCTTACGATCAACAAATTATTAAGATTTTTTCGAACGAGATAAGACAATTATTTTACTTTTTATGTAATAAAGTATTGTGTCGGTTTCTACAATAAAAAAAAGGTAATGTTACTTTTCTCGAGAAAATTTTAGGTACTTTTTGATCTGCCTCTGCCTCGTGTTATATTTGACTATCTGCCACTGGCAACACTGGAACAAACCGATAGAAAAAAAAATGTCATTGAGCAGCATACAAACAAGCCGTGTTTGTTGTATTTTCAATTATAATTATTAATTAGAAGCTCCTAGTAATGGAGATAAAGAGAAAAGCAGACGACTTTTCCGTTGTACCTGCAAAGAAAACTCGCCATGAAATTACAGTTGTTGGAACAAGAGAAAAGGCGGTGGTAACATCAGCGGTAAGGTTATATTTTTTGTTGCTAACACCGAATCCCTACTAATTAGTACCATTCACTACTTTTATATGTTTTTCAGGTGCCCCGAACGTCTAATCTTTATGCGCCGATCATGCTCTTAGAAGGACATCAAGGAGAAATATTCACATCAAAGTTTCACCCGGAAGGCAAACATTTAGCATCAGCAGGTTTTGATAGGCAAATATGTAAGTTAAGAGACATAATTACATATATACATACATAAGCTCACGCCTGTATCCCAGAGGGGTAGGCAGAGACCAGGTAAGTTAACCATTAGTCATTTAAAATAGTGTACAATAATACTATGTTCAAGTATTATTGTACCTATTTTTAAATAAAAAAATATTCAGTCATTTAGCTAGGTATTTCAAATTCAGGCTACAACCTGTATCAGAATTCTATATTTGAATCATGTGTTGCTAAAACAACACAAGCAACCATTTTTTCAAATTTCACTTTTCAACGGTATTCGATTGTATGACCATAAAGCCACATTTGCTGCAAAAATCACACAAATCCTATGGGGTTTTCATAGTAGAAACGTGTTGCTCTTAGCACAGAATTATGCCAAAACAACACATCTCCAGCCATTGTGTTTTGCCATCACATGGCAAAACCAAAATTTCTGCCGCAAGTTTTGATAATGTGCCTATCCAGATGGTAAGAAACCATTAAATATAAAAAAAAATAAAAAAAATCAGAAAATGAAAGATTTACATGCCGGACGAGGGCCATATTAAAAACTTCTATGAAGAAATTTTCAACTGGCCAACCACAGAGAAAGACGATGTAGAGGTGTCTTAGATTTTAATTACATTAAGTACATACTTATTTCATAAGTTATAGTTTCTAGTAATACATTTGTGTCCTTTTCTTTCAATTATAAGTAGTGTTTTTGCAAAACGACACATATCCAGTTCATAAAATGCTCAAAAAAAAAACATTCACACTAAAATATTTTTACAAAATGTGACTCTAAACTGTAAGTGGTAGTTACGTGAACGGCTTAGCGACAAAAAAAAGTGAAAATACAGCAGGATTTTGAATCGTAAATCCTTTTTTCCTCTTTCCCAAAAATTTGGTTCAATGGATTTGTGTTGTTTTAGCAACACATGATTCATTTATTTTGTAAGTAAGAAATAATTTTGTCTCAATGGTATATTTTTTACCATTTTCTCATATTATTACCTTTGTTATACTTTTCAGTTGTATGGAATGTGTATGGACAATGCGAGAATGTGATGGTGATGAAGGGGCATACTGGTGCAGTGATGGAGCTGTGCTTCTCGCCAGACGGCAGCCACCTGTACTCAGGTTCCACAGATAACTCTGTGGCGGTCTGGGATGTTCCCACCGGCACGCGAGTGAAGAAACTCAAGGGGCATACCAGCTTTGTCAACTCTGTGTCAGGTATTTGAAACATGAGTTTATAGGTACCATATGAAATGAAAAGAAAAAAACTTTATTGTAAAACAGTTACAAAAAATGGTTACTGGCTCCCAAACAAGGATTCCCTGTGCTATGGGTAGCCAGGCTACTTCCAAAATACATAATAATATACCTATTGTTTTACAATAATAACTACTTACCAACTAAATGTGGATATACCTATGTAGCAGTTTTCATATCACTACTTATTACCTTGATTCCAAGACATTAAATAGGTACCTAAGGGATATGCATATCGTAAGATAAGATAATAGTATTCTTTGTGGCACACAAGAAACAAGATAATACATAAAAGTCACAATTATTTGTAATTATTCACTATTTTGTTTTGTGCAATAAAGAATTAATAATAATTATTATTATTATCATTCTAATTCTATATCCGCGGCCACAAGCACTTAAGTCAAATATTGCTCTTATGCCATACACAGGCTGTAATAAGCACTTAAGTCCTCAGACGTTCATGGGCCTGTTGATGTCATGTCGGTCATTTATTGGTTAAAAGTTTATTGCAATTTCAGCAGCACCTATGTTAAACTAACTAACCACTTATAACTTTCTACTGTAAAATTTTGCCATCCATTTCTTTTTGACTTAAGTGCTTATTCCTTTTGGGTCTAGAATTATAATTATCTGTATAATTAAGAATAATTATTATTATTATTAATTAATAAAAAAATAATATTAATAATAAAACTTCCGACAGTAAGACGAGCCACTAGACTTACAGATCAAATCAAACTTTATGAAGTCTGTGAAGTTAGCTGCGAGAGCGCGTACGCGCAAGTACAGTCAAGGCGATAATGTTTAGGGATTGTGTAAGGAAACATTAACGGCTTTATATATAAAAACACGATTACTTTTAGCACTCCTCAGAGGCTATTTAGTTAATGTGTGCTTACGTTTTTCCTTGTAAAACCTCCACTACAGACTATTTAGCGTTTATCGAGTGTTTTAAGGAATTGTGTTTTTATAAATAAGACCATATTATAAATAATAGTTATGTTTTACTAATTATGATGTATAATACAAATAATATTGTAAAGAGGTTCGAAATTTCACCGATGCTTGTACTGGCCCATTAGCTCAGTTGGGAGAGTGCTGGCGCGAATAGCCAGAGGTCGCGGGTTAGAGTCCCGGCATGGGTGGAATTTTTAACCTCTAAATAGGTTTTTAATTATTGTTTTATTGATTTTGACTATTCAAAGCGGACATACACCTTCTATACTAACTTGCTGATTTGTTGATGGATCTTCCTCTGAAGAAATGTCGCTGTCTTCTTCACTTGACTCCATTTCAGAGTCAGTTTCAGATTCATTTTCACTGACGTGAATAATTATTTCCTCCGTTAATTGATCGATCACGTAGTCACTTTTTTTATATTCATCTTCAATGCTTCTTACTTTTCGGCATAACGCCCCCCATTCGTTTCCCCCCATTTCGTTAACCTTTTCTTTTACCAAACTTATGACCTTGTTTAGGTTCCACGTCACATTTTTCTGGGCAATGTATCCTTTTATTTGAGCCTATGCCATCTCGATGGGGTTTAAATCCGGATGGTATGGAGGAAGGCGTAGAACCGAATGGCCACTTTGTTGTAGGATACGGTCAATGTTATATTTTTTAAAACGGTCCTTGTTTTGGCAAACCAGTTTATAAAGCTGAGGCTTCAGCATTGTGGTGTTGTAAGGAATACCTTTTTCGTGAAGCGATAATTCCATATCATTTTTTTTGCTGTTAGAAGTTGGAGCCGGTTCATCCAACTTATTGTGGTACGATGCGTTGTCCACCACAACGACGGAATTTGCTGGAAGATTTGGTATAAGTTGACTTTCAATCCATTTTTGATAATTTTCATAGTTCATATTATCGTGATAGTCTCCCGTTTTTGCCCCTGCCTTGAACACTAAAAGTGCATTGGATACAAAACCAGCTTCGGATCCCGCATGCACGATTACAAGTCGTTGACCCTTCGATATTTTTTTTTAAATTCCCATTTTAGACCCATCGCCCCATGAATTGGTTGTAGTGTGGGTAGAGTCTACATAAGATTCATCAGTGTAGATAGATAGATAGATAGATAGAGAACACTTTATTGTACATAAAAAAGGAAATTACACAGGTATTTCTTAATCTAAGAGTACAGACGGCGGCCTTATCACTAAAAGTGATCTCTTCCAGACAACCTTTGGATGGACTGGAGCAAAATATTGGAGAAGGAAGCAGATGTACAAAATAAGTAAAATAATAATTACTGAGTTATATCAATTTTATTATACATGCCTAGGCAACCAAACTGTTATAGTTATAAATATAATATAAATTCTATATAATATAAATATGAACTATCAATAGATACATACAAATAATATTACACAAATAAATAATGATGTGAAAATATATATTATATAAATAGGTACATAAATTTATAAACCATACACATAGGACATAAATAAAATACCAACAACAGCAACAGTCTTACAGTAAACCAGCGAGATAGTGACCCTTCCCCATAGTTTTAAAAATTGGGAGCGAGTTGGCTTTCCGCACCTCTACCGGTAGGTCATTCCAGAGGCGGACTGCTTGCACTGTGAAGGAGCAGCGTAGATAATAGGTCTGCCCTCCGCGCGATATTTCGTGATTTTTTCCAAGTATTCAATTCGCTGCAACCGAATATTAGATTGTTCTATTAACACTTTTCTTTCACTTTCGGTTTTTTTCCACCGAAATCCTAAATTCTTCAAGATTCGGTTTAGGCTTGATATGGATCCATTGAAGTTTATATCATCTTTTAATTTTCTTTGCAATTGCTCAAGGGTTGGCAATTCGTGTTCCGTTACGTGAAAATTGTGAACGCATCTTTTAATTACGCCTTGGTCAAAGCTGTCTATGCCTGTCACTCTCTTTTTTCCTATTCTCTTCTTGCCTGGTGTACGGAAGACTGCTATCATGCCAGAATTATTAGCCGCTGCTGCAATCCTTTGCACGGTACTTAGCGAAACGCCTGTAGCTGCCGCCGCCCGTTTTTGGACCTGCTTTAAAGGCATTTGGATACCGTCCTCAGCCTCCTTTTTCATGAATTGAATCACATTGTGGATCATTTTTCTGGCTTGGCTTGATTTGTTGTAACGCCCGCGAGGCATTTTGATCAAACACACTAACAACAAAACTTAACGTAACGATAAATAACAGAAACAGTCAGTAACAATAAAAAAAACTTAACGAAAGGATAACAAAACAAAGCAAGGACCCGAATTAATTATTATGAGCTTGGCTGTACTTTGACAGAAAGCGCGCGCGTGTGCAGTGTACGGACGTAATACTCACACTGGCACACGCCGACGCGAGGAGTCAGCGGGTTGCGGGCGGCTGGCGGGCGGGTGAGCCTCGCCCCTCCCGCCCCTTAGTGCCCCGCTGACACCTGCAATCTGTTATTGCGACTCGACTTGTGACTAGCTTCACAGACTTCATAAAGTTTGATTTGATCTGTACAAGCCTCCACCAATCCGGACTTGGCCCCCGTGGTGGAGTATAGCCTATACCTTCCCCAGGAAAGAGACCCGTGCCCCTCGGTGGGGACATAATGGGTTGTTGATGATGGATGACATACCACAGTTGTATGAGCATGTTTTATTCTTTGAAAACTGTGAGAAATTTCAAATATTACTGTATGATCAACCACTTTAGTTCTAGGCCTGAGGGGTTAGCAAGATTAATACCTTGCACACATGACACAGGTGCGCGGCGCGGGCCCGAGCTAGTGGTCTCCGCGTCAGACGACGGCACAATAAAACTGTGGGATGCCCGCAAGCGCAACCCGATCGGCTCACTCAACAACGAGTATCCCGCCACGGCGGTACTGTTCAACGACACAGCAGAGAAGATCATCTCAGGTGGCCTCGACAATGTCATCAAGGTCTGGGACATACGGAATATGGAAATCTCCTACAAAGTGAAGGGACACACAGACACTATTACAGGTTGGTTGGTTCTGTCAATCTCTTGTTAACAGCTGTCACTTGGCAAAAGTACATACAAAAAAAAAACAACTGACAGCTGAAGCCTGCTGGAATTTCTCAAGCAACCCAATTAATTACATTCACCTAATATGATAAAAACAGGACTATACCATATTTATTTGGGGCTGAGACAAAATGTAAACAACTTTTCAGTTTTGTCTCAGCCCCAAATAAATATGGTATAGTCCTGTTTTTATCATATTAGGTGAATGTAATTAATTCGTTCTTATGATAAATAAATACTTACAGTCTGTTAGCTTTTAGAATATACTTCGGCTACGCAATCAAAAACCGATTATATTTCAATATGGTAAGGTTTATTTTGTATTGTTATTTATAACTTTACATAACTTTTCAAAATAGTGAAGAAAAGTTTTATACAGAGCAGGAATTAGTATTACACTCGTATGCTTTCGGCGAAAACCGAAGCCTACTCTACATAGAGCCAGGGTATATTCTAAACCTACATAATTTGGTAAACTTGCAGGGCTCTCACTATCGTACGACGGATCCTATCTGCTCTCGAACGCAATGGACGCGACGCTACGCATTTGGGACGTGCGACCCTTCGCCCCCAGCGAGCGATGCGTCAAACTTCTCACTGGCCACCAGCATGGGTTCGAGAAGAATCTGCTGAGATGCGCCTGGGCCAGAGATGGCTCCAAGGTATGGTCTTACAACCTTGCTACCAATAATGGTCCAACTACGACGCTAGTTAATTAATTCTGCATGAGATTTTCGCACTCAGCCTCAAAGTTGAGTTGGGGCATTGTAGGTAAACTACGAGGCTACGGACAGAACAAACAGGATTAACTAAGCTAGTGTTACATCGAGATAGGTACTCAGATGCGAGATGAATCTGATGCGCCAAGGCTAGAGATCGGTTTAAGGTGTGCGTCTTACAGCCTTGCTAGATACAATAGCCTAACTACTAGGCTGCAGAACAGGTTTAATTAATCTGACCAGCACTGTTTCGAGTTTAATCTGAGATGCGTTAAGGCCAGAAGTTGGTACAGCCCTGCTACAAATAATAGTCCAACTATCGGTCTAAGTGCAGAAATCACAGGGCTTAAGTTAGCTAAGCGAGCGTTTTTAAAAAAAAGCACTATTCAGAGACTCAAAGGTAGTTTAAATGCTCTATGATAAACGGAAAGCCGTAACCACTGACTATTTGACTGCCCCGATGGTCCAGCTAGCCGTTAGGAGGTAGGATCACTTCCCAGTGGGGTCGCCGTACACTAGTAGGTGCAAATAGTCCCATGTTTGTAATGTCCTTGCCTGGTTACCTTAGCACAGGGTATCCTAGTTTAGAACCAAGGGTGCAATTACGTAAGACTCCACTGTATGGAGTTGCCTGATTTAGCCCTTTTATTCCCGTTATGTCACACCACCTTAAGTCACACTGATACATTCTGGGACTTTTTTCCCAGTAGGTATCTCATAATCCTACTCCGAACTGTCACAGACATTCTTACTTTCACTCTTTCGAGTTGTCAAAATGCTTAACCCTTTAGAGGGGAAAGTAACGTATATTGGGCAGGTCAAGTGACTGTCGTATGGAAGTTACTAGTTGCGCCCCGCGGTGTTACCCGCGGTTTATTAGGGAAAATAATATCCACATTTTTAGGGATTTTCCCATTGGAATAAGATATTTTCCCGCAGTAAAACGTAGCCTATGTGTTAATCCAGGGTGTCGGCTAACTCCATACCAAATTTTATTAAAATCGCTCTAGCCGTTTAGACGTAAAGAAGTAACAAACATACACACTCATACACTCACAAACTTTCGCCTTTATAATATTAGTGTGATTATTAACATCATCATCGTCATCAACCCATTATGTCCCCACCGAGACACACATAAGATAATACTTTTATTTGTCTAACAACTGTGCTTATAAAAATAATAACTTCACAAATGTTTTCTATTCGACATATTAATTTTCAAATAGAGCTCTGTTTCCGAACTAAGCACAGCCTGTGTTTCGGCAAACATCGCCACTACTATTACGTACAGTGAAGGTGCATCATAGGACGCCATGGCGACGTCGCCAGCAACCGTATCCAAGCAATATTGAAATGTATGGTGCCGAACTCACTTGGCGACGATCTGGCAACGTCGCCATTCAATACAAACTGCTTGTATACGTAGCTGGCGACGTCGCCATGGCGTCCTAGTGAGGCAGGGCACTAAGTCGCTAACTTCGTGCCGTTTTAACTTGGCCAGGGTATAACCTAAGGCTCTTATTATATGCGTCCGCGCGACCGAGCGGCCCGGCCGCTACACCACGAAATTACAAGCAATAGTGTGTAACGATTTATTTAAATAGCGGCGTAGTCGCGCGGCCCGGCCGCTGTTACGAGTTTCAACGTGTTCACTCTATCGATGCATTGGTAGCGGACGGGACGCTCTTTTGTTGTTTGTGAGAACGTGTGGAGAGCGGAGACGCTCGGGCCGCTTCATATAAATCAAAAAGCGACTTGGCCGCGGCCGCTGGAATCTGCGGCCAAACCGCTCGGTCGCGCGGACGCATATAATGGGCTAGTTGGCCTAAACAATGTAATTAGTCCGTCTTTTAGATTATTCAAAAATAAGGGACACGTATTTTTTTATTTGTAAATTAGACCAAAAATGACAAAGATATAGCCCATCAAAGTTACGTGTGACGTCACGCCGTGCTGCTTTTTTTAGCACGGAGTGACGTCACACGTAACTTTAATGGGCTATATCTTTGTTATTTTTTGTTTACTCGAAAAAAGAAAAAATACGTGTCCAATATTTTTTTATAATCTAAAATACGGACTAAATAGAATTTAATTATTTTGCCCCTGGAAACTACCCTATTAGAGCCTAAGTATGTACTATGTTTTCGCAGGTGGCGGCGGGCTCGTCGTGCGGCCACGTGCTGGTGTGGGATACAACCTCGCGACGCGTGCTGTACAAGCTGCCCGGCCACCGCGGCGCCGTCAACGACGTCGACTTCCATCGCACAGAGCCCATTCTGCTCACGGCCTCCAGCGACAAAACGCTCTACTTGGGCGAGATCGATCATTAGCGTAGCTCTTAGGTTAGGAATAAAGTACGATAGTTTTATTGAACTTGTTGGTTTCATTTCTTTCTTCATACGACACGGGATATGCTAGTGGGGCCAGCAATGTATGTGCCTGTTTTTTTTTTATTTTCATAAGTCATAGTCAGTTGAATTTGAATTCGCTCTGAAGTCCTCGTTACCACATTGACGTCGTCACGGTCCCTTGCGGCATAATCTTCTATTTTGGACTTACTAATGATGTTTTTGAACACTTGTATGGGGCCTGTGATCATGTTAGGTGCAAAAGGTCTCGAGTGTAGCCCGCGAATACCAAAATAGAAGGCACATACATTGCTTCTGGCCCCACACTACGTTACCCTAATGTCGTGGTACGAACTAACCAGAAACAGCGACATCACAAACATGTAAACATCCAATATCAGGGTATTATTGTCCCCAGCCGGGGTTCGAACCCGGGACTTCTCGCATGGTAGGCAGATGCGCTAACCGCTACGCCACATAGGTATGCACGTACGCACACCAGTTCCTTGAACAGACGATCCGAGGCAGATTGCTGGCAGCTACTGGATGGTCTAGGACAGATAGAACGGCGTGCCTTGCTGGAAACTGATGTACAGCAGTGGTAGAATTCTGTTGTGCATAGTACCTACAAAGACGACGGAGAGACGGTCGTGTCGCGCGGCAACTTCATCAGAGTGCGTATACTGAGTTTTGTAATTCACTTTCGATAGCGCTCTCACTATCGAGAGTGAATGAAAAAACTCAGTATACGCACTCCGAACATAGTACAGTCATTATAGTAAGTTCACCTCGGAATTCGAGATACCCAGCTGTAAGTCTGTAAATAGTTGTATATTGACACTCTAATTGTTGTCTCAAAACCTACATATGGTAGGGTGTACGCAACTATTAAATTTCAAGGTCAAATGTCACAAAAGTCTGTATTTTGAGCATTTTTTGTAAATATCTCATTTCCTGTTAGTTTTTTGCTAGTTGTATTTATGATCAATATAGTAGAGTACAAAATTGTGTACAAATTTTGTCAAAAAAAATTTTCATACGGTGAACCGTTTTCGAGACAGAAGGCGGAGAGCGCGCGGTCACAGCATCACTTCAGGTCAACCGGTGCAAAGTCAAACGTTGTTTGAAAATATGTATTTCAAGATTTCAAGTTTATGGGAATTCAAAACTTTGCGAAATTGAAAAAATCCAACATTTTGGGAAATCAACTTCCTGCTCCGAAAGGCTAATTTTGACTCCCAAACGTAAATAAAATCTTTCAGAGAGCTCACAAAGAGCTCGAGCCAAGAAAATTGCTAGACAGCAAAAATCAACTATCACGTCAAGCAGCACGTCAGGCAGAAGTCAGAGCTGGGCAAACTTCTGCGCAAGCTGATGCTCGGTGGCGTCAGGAAAATGCTATCCTAAATGGTAGGAAAAATTAATAACAGCATATTAAAATCGCTCGTAGCCTGCCTAGGGCTGCCTGAGTGATCTTAAACGATCACTAAGGTTAAGCAACATACGGCGCGTTCAGTCCATGGATGGGTTACAGTCTATGACTAACGCTAGTGGTATTTTTCCGAGCGGTTACGTGCTTCGCAAGGCACGTTAAACAGTTGGTGCCGGCTGCCGTCGATAGATGGAAGTCGTGAAGCCATGTCAGAGGCCTTAGGGCGGCTTGAAAACTTCTGACAGTAAGACCAGCCACTAGTCTTACAAGCCTCCACCAATCTGCACTTGGCACCCGTGGTGGAGTATGGCCTATACCTTCCTCAGGGAAGAGACCCGTGCCCCTCGGTGGGGACTTGATGGGTTGATGATGAGAGAAAGTTCCAGGTGAGGAGAGGACTAACATGTCAAAAGACACGGTGATGACAACTGACGACGCAACTGTATACCTTGTAGAGTTCTTATATTCCCTCAATCTATCAGAGGTGGGAACTCAAAGTTGGTGTGCCTGTCATACTCATGCGTAACCTGGCCGCGCCCAGACTGCAACGGCACTAGGTTACGCATCACAGAGCTGATGCTGTGACCGCGCGCTCTCCGCCCTCTATCTCGAAAACGGTTCACCGTATGAAATTTTTTTTTAACAAAATTTGTAGAGAATTTTGTACTCTACAATATTGATAATAAATACAAATAGCAAAAAACCCATAGGAAATGAGATATTTACAAAGCTCAAAAAAAACGATTTTTGTGACATTTGACTTTGAAATTTAATAGTTGCGTACACCCTACCATGTAGGTTTTGAGACAACTTTTAGGGTGTCAATATACAACTATTTACAGACTTAAAGCTGGGTATCTCGAATTCCGAGATTCTTACCTAATTTAAGCTTAAATGACTGGACTAAACAAGGGAAATTTAATATTATAAAAACTGACTGAAACTGACCCGGCAAACGTTGTTTCGCCATTTTTTTTCGCTTAGGGCTATGAAAAATAGTCAACCTATTCTCAGACCGAGTATACATATACAATTTCATCAAAATGGGTCAAGCCGTTTCGGAGGAGTATGCCCTCCTAACTAACACTAACACGGGATTTATATATTAGATGTCGTGTCAGTGTAAGTCGTCGAACTCCTCCGTAACTGGTTCACCAATTTTTTTGTATGTACGAGAAAGGTCGCAGGCTTATTAATATGGCAAAACAACGTTTACAGGGTCAGCTAGCATTATTCATGTACTGAGTGCGTATACTGAGTTTTTTCATTCACTTTCGATAGCGAGAGCGTTTGCGATTTGCATAGGAGTGACAAAGAGACAACTACTGGCGCGCTTTGTCACTCCTATACAAATTGCAAACGCTCTCGCTATCGAAAGTGAAGGAAAAAACTCAGTATAAGCACTCTGACTTCAGATGTGTAGGTACATCCAATTGCATACGCCAAAAGCCTTTCAATTTTGCCACGAAGAACAATCACAGATCTTCTAAACAACTCCTTTTTTTATTAAGATCTTTAAACGTCTTTACAAATTTAATATCACAGTGGCATTAACTAATTCCTACATGACCTGACTCACACACAAAGGGAGTGTGGAGGCGGGAGCTCGGGTATGCAGCCTAGAGTGAAGTTGTCGCTCTGAAACGCCTCCATATCCTCTGCAGTGAGCTCCTCAACTTGACTGTACACTCCACTATCATTGCTGCTTGCTTTCTGATTGAACACATCTTTGTTTTGTCCAAATACGGTAGAAGACTGCCCAAATACACTACTTGGAGCTGGAGCAGATTGGCCAAAGACATTGGCGCTGGTGGCTGGTTTCTGACCAAAGAAGTTATCTGGATTAGCCTGCGCAAAAACACTGGCTGGACTCTGCCCAAATGCAGTGCTAGCAGGCTTGAGGGACTGAAACATGCTCTGCCCTTGCGAATCCTGTTTCTGAAAGATATTATTCGGCGACTGGGCACTGGTCTGCGCAAACGGAGAGGTTGTATGCTGCTGACCAAATGGTGTGCTCGTGGGCGACCCAAATATTTTCTGTGATGCATTGGCAAATATGCTGGTTGGGTTAACTTGCGCTTGATTGTTTCCAAAGACAGATTGGTTGGCTTGAGCAAATATTGATTGGGCCGGTGTACTGCCAGTACTTTGTGCACCAAATGCACTGCTACTACCACCTTGTGTCCCAAATATTGATGGCGTAGCTGTGTTCTGTCCGAACACAGAATTTGTCTGCACTGCACTTCTAAAGACTGAGGTAGCTGCATCATTTGATGAGCTCCCAAAGGGTGAGCTAGTTTGTTGAGAGACAGAAAATGGTGATTGTGGTGTCTCTCCATTATACAAAGTTCTAAACACCTTGATGAGACTGGGGGTCGGTTGAAGCAGCTGAGCGTATTTAGCTGTGGCCTCTTGCTGGAGATTGTTGATGTATGCTACCTGAAAGCAAGGTAATTATAACTATTAAGGACAAAATTAATAAAATAAAAATATAATATTACAAATTCATTATAATTATAATCTTCTTAATCTTTCTTCTTCTTCTATCTTCTAATATATAAAATTCTCATGTCACAATGTTAGTGCGCATACTCCTCCGAAACGGCTAGACCGATTTTGTTAAAATTTTGCATGTATATTCGGTAGGTCTGAGAATAGGTTGTTATCTACTTTTTATACCCCTATTGGCCAAAACAACTTTTGCCGGGTCAGCTAGTCTATCTCTATCTAATATATAAAATTCTCGTGTCACAATGTTAGTCTGCCGCCGTACGGAGAAAGGCCGTAACTCAAGTTTTTGGCAAAATTTAGTTAAGTACTAATTTGGAATCAGCAAAGAAAAATCTATCTTTCGGTCAATGTAAATAAGGTCTATCTCCTACCTAGGCGAAAATAACAGGAAGTAAAAAGCCATCCTCCAACAAATATCGCTTGAATTTTAAAATGAAAGGCCGCATTTTGATTGTTATGGCTTTTCACATTATAAATCACGTTTGATTAGTATGAAAGGCCGTAATTGAATCCAAAGATTTTTAAACAACAAACCTTAATGTGAAAAGCCGTAATTTCCAAGTTGCGGCTTTTCATGTTATTTTCATATCTGATATCTTAACCTTTATAAAATTGTAAGATATATTTTTTTTAAGCAAAACAAAAAAAATCTTAATAACTATAATTCAGTAATTTCAATAGTAATAATAATGAGTATCTTTAACTTTAACATTACTAAATCATCTACACACTTAAGGAAATTATAGGAAAATGTATCGATCACAACACAATAGGCTATTTGACAGATTTCTGAACACCATCTCATATTTTTTGTCGGTGTTCATGGAGACCTCAGAAAGTGGTCATTTTAGATTCTTTCGTGGATTTCTTGTAAAAAAGGGGAACAAAAAATTTACGTTTGAAACAACCCGCCAAAACGGTATCTTGGGCAATATGGCATCGCACAGGAATTATGACGTCACATACCAGTAAACAAACCAATGAACGTATGAACGACATGAACGACAGACGCCATTTTTACTGAACTGTGACGTCATCATAGAATCGGCACTTACGGGTGCTTCGTACTGCAAATCGGAGCGAAACCTGGTTGGACTCGTCCGATAAAAAAAACACCCGTAAGTTGATCTGGACTAAAAGTTTAAAATGTGTTGTGCTTACGAAAGTTTTAGGATAAAATTTGATAATTTTATGTATCTGCAACTATTGTATCGAAAACGGCCTGGATTGGCCGATTCTATGATGACGTCACAGTTCAGTAAAAATGGCGTCAAAGTTTACTTATCCTGTGTCTATTTTATAAATAATATTTTTTTAGTTAAAATGGCTAAGGCGGTTTTACGAATACGTATAAATAATACAGTTTTTTTCACACTGTCAAATAGCCTATTTGAATGTTATAGTACATAGATTAAAATAACCTCCTTGCTTATAACTTACAATAAAACAAACATTCGAATAACTGGCAATAATTAAATCTTTTTTATGGTTCCATAGCATTCATTTCGATCATTTTTGTTTTAATTTTGATACCTTTTTTTCCATAAAATTAAATTTCATGCCATAATTTTAATAGTTACTTTTCTTAATAGATAGTTTTCTTTGGAAAAAATGAAATTAGGTCTTTTTCAACTGAAGAAATATCCAAAATTATATTACTGATGACTTGATAAATTTAACAAGAAAAGCCTTAACTTTCTAATTATGGCTTTCTTGCTTAACACTATATTACTTAAAATATTTTTTTACTTAAGTGAAAGGGAAATCTGCAAATTATTAGAAAGGCTAGTCTATACGGAAACAAAACACAAACCATAAAAATGTAACATATTTTTCTATAAATTTTAAAACTACTATCATCGGCTTAAAGTTAATATTAATGTTTCAAACTTCAATTCAAACAAGATTTTAATTTACTCAAAACTAGTTTCAACTAAGTTACGGCCTTTCTCCGTACGGCGGCAGTAGTGCGCAAACTCCTCCGAAACGGCTTGACCCATTTTGATGAAATTTCGTGTGTATATTCGGTAAGACTGAAATAGGTTGTTATCTATTTTTCATAGCCCTATCTGGCAAAACAACGTATGCGGGGTCAGCTAGTACATAATATAAACTATATACTGCAAGCTATAATATACAATATTCATTAAATTTGGACATTTGGCGTATGGACACGAAAGCACTAATGTATTTCAGGTGGGGCAGAGAATTTGGCGATTATGCTGAGGCTTAAAAAGTAAAAACTATTTTTTTATCAAATACACCATGAACTTTAACACTTCACAAAGTCATTGCGAAGCTGCCGAGTGCTAAGTAGTTTAAGAAGAAAAACAAATAAAGTCCTCACAGCCGCATCCAGGGTGTTATTAGCCTTGGCCTCGTATATAAAAAGGCGCGCCTCATCGGGTGATAGGTCAGAGAATCCGGGGAAGTTGGGCTTGCCCTTAAAAGGTGCATAGGCTGACAGCGGCCATTGGTGGCCTTGCAATGCGCACTGCACATCGGCCTGCACTTGCTGCTTCAACTGGTCATCGGTCACCTCACTCGGCGCGGCTGGGGCTTGCGCGTTTGCTGAAATAATTGTGGTAAAATATTCAATAAAAAACTTTAGTCATGTTCATTCAGTTTAGACAAAAACATCGTCAAATACTTTTAAAATACAAGATTCAAGTAGCTTGAATAACATAAAAATCATCATCAACCCATTATGTCCCCATCGAGTGGCACAGGACTCTTCCCTGAGGAAGGTATAGGCCGTACTCCACCACGCGGCCCTAACCTGGATTGGTGGAGGCTTGTAAGACTAGCGGCTGGTCTTACGGCAGAAGTTTTCAAGTCGCCCTAAGGCCTCAGACTTGGCTTAACAACTGCCATCTAGCGACAGCAGCCGGCACCAACTGCTTAGCGTGCCTTGCGAAGCACGGAACCGCTGGAAAAATACAACTAGCGTTAGTCATAGACGGTCACCCATCCATGCACTGAACGCGCCCTATGTTGCTTAACTTTCGTGATTGTTTAAGATCACTCAGGTGGCCAGAGCTACGAGCGATTCTTTAGAATCAACACTAATGTAAAATTATTAGTCTCTTATTGAATTAAAAACCAATAATAATAATGCATCTAAATTTTTAATAAAACATCAGTTAAAAAATTTACTCTCAAGCCTGCAACGGCTTTTGCCCAAAAGTAGGTATTAGAAAAGGAATTGGGTACAGCACTGATGCTACTGTTAGTTAGAAGATAGGGCCAGATAACTATTTCATTACCCGGTTCGAGTTATGATTATTAAGTAAATAAATTACTAGTTTTAATGTTGGTATTATTGAATATATTTTTTCTATTCCATTCTGTTCTGTTCTATTGTGTTTTGTGAAAGTGACTATTATTATTCTCCTTTTAACATTTAATAAATACTCTCTTACACGCAGTAAGAAATGCTTTATGGGAAAAGCGAATAGCAAATAGTTGTCCAGTGACTTTCTTTAATTTATCTGTTACACAATAAGGGCCGGTTTCTGAATTAAGAATATTGCTATTTAAGTAACTAACTACTTAACTGGAATGACAAAAAGGTAAAAGAGCATGACGGAAAGTTACTTAAGTACGGTACTTGGTAAAAATTTTCAATTTAGAAAGTGGCCTTAGGCAGAGTATTTTGACCAGCACGTATGGAGGGAGAGCATTATATCAGCTTGCCTAAAAACTCAAATAACTCAAAACTCACTTTGTATGGGTTGGAATGAGTGGTTGTTGAATAGTATTGGACAAATCAATAACAAAAGCATTTCATCGTTACTCTACTTTTTTTTCGTCCATAAAAATTAGCGGGAAATATTAATTATGTTAGACCTCTGCACTGCACTCTATAAGCACTCTCGCTTCAATGAGCGTTCGTTCGTAGGCTTCGGCCACTGTCCTGCCACACTGCGTTCGATCTATGTTAACGTCAGTGCCACACCCGTGGTTGTATACTCTTTGCCACACTCCTGGACCTAGATTCTGTTAACGCATTTTAGTACAATGACAACTGCATGAACGTTGCGATTAAGTTTCATTGCCGCTTCACGTCTACACATCAAACCTTCCAGGCGCCAGTGATGAAAAAACATGTCACGTGACCCGACCGTGTAACTGTCATCGTAATAAAATGTACTAACAGAATCGAGACCCAGATCACTGGCACACGGCAACGACCGATCGTTGGCGTTTCCTAAGCCGTCCACAGGACAGACAGGACTAACGAAGGCCAGCGAAACCCAATCGTTGGCATTCGTTAGACCGTTTTTGAGACTCACCGTGGTAAGTGTACTTGGACCCGTAAATATGTTCGAAGCGGCAGCTTTGGCCATACCGGCAGTAGCCTTGCTGGAAGAATTTGCAAACTACCATCGCGAACTGTAACAGCAGAGCGGAAAAAATAAATAAATGATTAAAAACGATTATTCCATTCGAGCTTTTTTTTTTTTTTTTTTTTTTTCCCTTAATGGCAACTTGAATCGGTCCTAAGTTGGACGACTACTTCTGCCAATGACGAGTCAGTCATGGGAGTGACACAAATACAGGTGACCGGTTATCCAATCTGTAGCCGTAGGCCGGTGGAGAACCTAAAACCAAAGGACGAACACAAACATATACCAACACCACCAGTTATAAGAATGTTAATATCTAATAGCAGACGTTTACAGTTTAATATTGTTAGAACAAATAAATGAAGCCAAGGTTTTAACAAAGGTAGTGTTAACGTATTTCAGAATGGATTTAAAGTCAGTAGGTCTTTGGACAAAAGGAGGCAAAAGGTCATAAAGGGAACACGATAATTTCGGGCAATTGAAAAATATGTGATCAGGGGTTCCTTCGTCCAGACCGCACTCGCAAAGAGAGCTGTCCCTGACTCTAATCTTGGCTAAAAACACCGGAGAGCAAATGTGATTAAGGCGGAGGCGGCATATCGTGGATGTGGTTCTTTTGTCCGCCACGCGAAATTTAAAAAACCAAGGTCTAACGGGAATAGTGGGTTGAATATCTCCATAATGTTTGCCTTTAATTTTCCGAGAAGTGTTCCATAACTCGCCCCAAGTATCCAGCATTCTAGGTTTAGCGGTGGCGCATATGTCTTGTGCGTACAGTTTATGTAACACAGTACCAATTTCAGTAGCCTCCTTGGCACAAGAATCAACTACTTCATTCCCTTTGATTCCACAATGGCTGGGGATCCAAGCTAGCACAATCTTGAGGTTCTGAGTATGGCACCTGTATAGAGATTCTCTAATTTTGAAAATTACTTTAAACTTGTTTTTAGCCCGGAATAGATTGGCAGAAATAGCCTGAAGAGAAGATCGACAGTCTGTGAAAATAATACTTTGGGGGATTTTGTGAGCTTCAATATATTCAATAGCCTCTAGTAGAGCTAAAGCCTCGCCTGTGAAAACTGAGGAGGAAGGAGGGCATTTACCATTCAGCAGTATACTATATTTAGGAATCCAAACAGCGGTACCAACACTTCCCTCATTGCTAAGTTTTGACGCGTCCGTAAACACAAGTAGCGAGTCGTTCCAGTCCGACTTTATTATTTGATTGAAAATAGCGTCTGCATTTGGGGAATCCTTCTCAATACCAAAATTCGGAATAATATTGGGTTCATAAATTAATGCCTCATAACTTGTTTCGAAAATGGGGTTTTTTACAGATGTGGCGATTTGAGAGGGGATATTTGAAATATACTGGAAACTTTTAAGAATACAGGGAAGGTCTTTATGTGTCCAATATTTACTTGAAGCTGCTTTGGAAAGAGACTCGAGCCGAGCGAGAAGAGGATGATGAGAGTACTGCACAAGTTTAAAGACAAATCGATCCGCCAAGTATTGTCTACGAAGATAGAGAGGAGGCTCAACGCATTCCACTTGGAGAGCGTTGATAGGGGAAGAGCGCATAGCGCCAATAATGATGCGTAAACATTTAGATTGGATTTTATCCAAGGTTTGGAGTGCCAACTTACTACATGGTTCCAACATAAAAGTACCGTAATCGAAATGGCTTCTTACCAAAGCATTGTATAAAAGCTTTTGAGTGTAAGGGTGGGCACCCCACCACACACCTGACAGAGCACGGAGGATATTTATATTTTTCTCACATTTGTCAGCAACATATTTTAGGTGATGGATACCCGTCATATGCGAGTCAAGAATAACTCCAAGAAATTTAACCCTATCTCTGACCGGAATAGACTGGGACCTAGATGTTATATTGACATCCGGAACATGCCTCTTTCGAGTGAACACCACTACACTACTCTTAGAAGCAGACAAAGATAGTCCGTTGACATCCAACCATTCGTTTAAATAATAGAGAGCACTATTAAGGCGACCGGAAGCAAGAGAAATATTAGCAGAAGATACATACAAAGCTAAATCATCAG
Organism: Yponomeuta plumbellus; assembly: GCA_947310845.1. Classification (NCBI taxonomy): domain Eukaryota; kingdom Metazoa; phylum Arthropoda; class Insecta; order Lepidoptera; family Yponomeutidae; genus Yponomeuta; species Yponomeuta plumbellus. The sequence continues at coordinate 20,231,193 of OX371208.1, read as the reverse complement.
CATATTGTAGTAAGTTAGAAAATGAATTTACTGAAAGTTCCAAGTCATATGTATAAATACTGTAAAGAAGGGGACTAAGGACAGAACCCTGAGGGAGGCCCTTCCAGATGACTCTGGGAGGAAGAAGAGAACCTTGAACTCGTATGTGGATGAATCTAGTCATTAATAGGTTTATGACAAGACGTACTATCTTCTCCGGGATACTCAGCTGGAGCATTTTCTGCCTGAGCAGCGGAAGTAGAACATTGTCATAGGCTGATGACACATCAAGAAAGATACCCACGCACGATTCATTCTTGGAAAGGGCCAAGCGTATGTCAGAGATGAGAGTGCCAATACTGTCCATAGTGCTCACTCCCTTTCTAAAACCAAATTGGCTTTTTGCTAATAGACCTCTGCTCTCCACAAACCACTCCAATCTGTTTTTCATTAAATGTTCCATCACCTTGCTGAGGGTGGGTGACATAGCTATGGGACGATATCCTGTGCAATCACTGCTATCCTTTCCTGGTTTTAAGACGGGAATTATAATCTGAGATTTCCACTGTTCAGGAGGGCATCCAGTCATAAATATTGTATTTAAAATATCTAAAAATATTTTTTTAGCTACGACTCCTGCATTTACAATAAAGGAATAGGGAATGCCATCTAAGCCGGGAGAGGAGTCAGTAAGATGGCTCAGAACCAAAGTCAGTTCAGCAAGAGAGAAGGGGTCATTTAGTCTATGACTTGAATTAGAAGAAAGACAAGTAATGGGTGTAACTTCTGAATACAGCGGGACCGAAGCTGGAGCTAGTTTACTAGCGAACCCCTCGGCCCAGGATGATGGGTCGTTGGATTCTCTATTATTGTCTCTGAAACAGCCACGAAATTTTTTAATATTTTGCCAAACAATGGAAGACTTTGTGCGAGGTGATAGGTTATCGCAGAACTTCTTCCAGCCCTGCCGTTTCTTTCTGCATAATAGCCTTTTAGTCCGAGCTGCAATTTTTCGATAATTTAGAAAATTCTCTAAGGTCATTGCCGAATCGTACCGCTTCTCTGCCTCCTTTCGTAAATTTATAGCCTGTGTGCACTCAGAGTCCCACCAGGGTGGAGATAGAATTCTAGAACAGGAGTTCCTCTTTTTTGAGGGGAAGGAGGCATCAGCAGATTCGATCATGGCCTTCACAAATTCATTGTAGAGATCCATAACGTTACAGCTTTGCACTGATGGGAAGTTTGCTACTTTTTGGTCTATAAACTCTGAAAATTTTTCCCATTTTGTAGAGATTATTTTGTGCTTTAACAAAGGAGAACTGCTAACTACCGGAAAAACTCGGTCTGGCAGATGAAGTAAAATTGGGTAGTGATCGCTGCCAAAAGAATGAGGGAGAACAGACCAAGCTAACTGTGAAGCGAGAGCAGCGGAACATAAAGAAATATCTACAACACTTTTGGGGTTCTGAGTAGGATATACTCTACGAGTAGGGGAGCCATCATTCAAAAGGACCACATTGAATTCATCAAATAATTCCAGCAAAAGGTATGAGAAGGGGTCACAGTGATGGGATCCCCATACAGTATTGTGACTATCAAAGTCACCAAGAATAACTAGTGGAGCTGGAAGAGAAGAGAGTAACAGACCTATTTCAGGAATAAGTGCCGGATGGGGACGTGGAATGTAGAAGGAGATGAAGGATATATTGAGAGCCCTGACAGCCAGGACATTAATACTTTCTGGATGAGTAGGAAGATTAATTCTGCTAAATGGTAAAATTTGTGAAATTAAAATAGCTGTACCTGCATAGCCATCAGTTCTATCCTCCCGGAGACAGGAGTAGCCTGAGACCGCAAAACGGGAGCCAGGCTTAAGCCATGTCTCCTGGAGGGCAATAACAGATGGCTTGAATTTGGAAATTAAATATAATAAATCTGATTTCTTGTTGTTAATGCTCCTACAGTTCCACTGAAGGGCTGTCGGAGCCATTGTTAAGTAGAGATAGGAGAGGGATCAAGCTATTGCGGATATTGTTCGGTATATACTCGGGTTCAAAGCGAGAGAGAATTGATGTTAACGCTACTGCTAAAATTTCCAGAAGATTATCTTGTGGCGTTATATCCTTGTTGGTTTGCTGAAGGGCACACCCGTTGGGAAGAGTTGAGGAAGGAGTTTGCACCAGGGCCCTGTGCGATTGAATGTTGTACCCTTCAGAGGCAGCTGGAGAGTGAGGGCGGCGAGTACGCCTGATTATTTTTGAGTGTGATTGAGATGCACACGGTACAGACTCAATCACTGATGCAGGAGAGTTGGGAGACATTTCAGGAGCGAAAAGAGTCCTGGCAACTTCAGAGTACGGTTTTCTTGGAGTTTGGGGGAATCTGATTGATGCCTCTTGAAATGAGAGATTCTCTTGGCTCATGACCACTTTTATTGACTTCTGCCTATGCAGCTCTGGACATGTGGGTGAATTAGCGACATGAGCACCTGAGCAATGTAGGCATGTAGGATTTAAGACATTACATGAGTCTCCTTGATGAGGCTGCGCGCATTTAAAACAACGCGGCTTAGATCGACACTGTGTTTTAATATGCCCGAAACGGCAGCAATTTTGGCACTGAATGGTTGGCAATAGATAATTCTCAATAGGAATTGCTGAATGGTAACTGAACACTCTAGGAGGAAGAGATTGACCCGCAAATGTCAATACAACACTCTGTGTTGGTATCCAACTTGGAACACCATCATTAAAGGTTTTCCTATTTAACCGGCGAGCACGAACTACAGGGCCAAAGCCATCAGGGACTTCCACTGAGGTAACCAGTTCTTCCATAGAGAAGTCAACCGGTATACCTCTGGCCAACCCCATTCGAGAAATATTAAATGATGGGATTGATGCATTGTATTTACCCAAGGCGAGTGATGGATGTTCAAGAAATTCATTGGCCGATTCAGCATTTTTAAACTCTACAGATACTCTGTTGCGACCAACATTTTTCACCCCGTCTTTCTTTATGTTTGTTATGCCATTTTTAAATAAATACTGGCCAAACTTTAATGAACGTATTGTGGATCCGGCTGAGGGATCATCCTCTTGGCGAGAAACTTGAACTATATAAGGACCTTTATCAACCACAGGGTCATAAGTTTTTTTGTCAGCAAATGAGGGTAGTGCAAACACTGTCTGAATGGACGCGGAAGCCTGAGCTGGATCCACAATCGTTTTCTTGGGTGCTGCTCCTGGTTGCGGGTCAACAGCTCTCTTGCGAGGGTTTATATTAATACTCTCTGCTAATATCGATGGACTCGACACTTCCATATCATCAGGAGGGTCAGGGGGTTTGGGGTCCCCCATGACTATTCACGGGGGAAAGAGGACAAAAACACTCACCTTCACCAACAAACACACAAACACAAGCTTACTACAAGGTTTAGGGGCCCAAAGGGCACGTTTCGGCGTTTTTTCCGTGAAAAAACTGTAAGGAATCAAAAACGCGTGTGACCCCCAATCACTCTGACAGCCCATTCGAGCTTTATTTATTTACGGAAGGAGATTTTTTTTTTTTTTTTTTCTGTTGGTATGGTATTGTCAAAAAAATGACCCTTTTTTTTTTTTTTTTTTTTTTTTTTTTTTTTTTTTTTTATATTGTGGCACTGCACGGTTTGTGCTTTTGCCAGTGTCGAGTAAGGTAGGGAAACTATACAGTATTTACAAAAGAATATTGGATACGCGAAATTTTGAAAGGAATTAAAATCAGTTCGAGAATTTAATTTTATTAACTAAATGGGTATATACATACTTGAATACTTATTATACAAAGATGGAAATAATATCTTACACGAATAAATAAATAGAAATATTAAATTTTAATACTGTTTGAACATAAGAAATCCACTATACATTTATAAATTTTTACATTAAAGTCAAATAAAAGGCATGACACAGATGAAGGGAAAGGAACACGGAGGGAAACAAGGGTGGTGAAAAAAGAGGAATGATCATAATTTGGACAGGAAAAAAGGAGATGATTTACGTCCCCCAGTTCAGCGCCACAGGCACAGCCAGGATCCGGTACGATGCCAAGCCTAGCGAGATGGGCTGGAGCGCATGTGTGACCCAATCGCAAACGTATTAAAATAGATGTAAATTTCTTGCAAAACTTGACTCTAGAAAACCAAGGTCTCGCTGGTATGCAGGGCTGGATGTTTCGATAAAATTTGCCTTTGGAGGCATCCTCCTCCCAGAGCCTATTCCAGGAATCCTGTAAATAAGTCCTAGGAAGAGAACACAGGTCGAGAGAATAATTAATATAGGGAAACAAATCACCACATCTAACAGCATCATTGGCCAGTCTGTCAGCTGTCTCGTTCCCCACTATTCCAGTGTGAGATGGAATCCAAGCAAAAATTACAGAAAGATTTCTCAAGGAACAATTAATCAACAAGCTGCGAATTTCAAAAATAATTGGATGATTTAATGAATAAAAAGGGAATTTTAATAAAGCCTGAAGGGAACTCAGCGAGTCGGAAAAAATTATAGATTTCTGGAATTCTAAAAGAATATATTCAATTGCTTTGTACAGCCCAAAACATTCCCCAGTGTAAACCGAAGATTCAGGGGGGAGCTTAATTTTTTGTACAATTTTGTATTGTGAATGAAACACACCCACCCCAACGCAACTATCAAGATGTTTTGATGCATCTGTGAAAATGGTGTGCCATCCCTGAAATTCATTGTCCAAGACGTCATTGAACTCATTTTGACAGTTGACACTTTGTTTTGAAATACCCTGTAACTGCAATCTAACATTCGGCAACAAAATTATAGAATCATACGAACAGTGAAATATAGGCATTAATTGATATTGTTTGATCGGAGCCTCAATAGAATTAAATTTTTTGTAACTTTTGACAAGGCAGGGACTTCCTTTGCGAGTCCAATACTTAGATTTTGTGGCTAGTTCTGACAGACGAAAAAGTTTATTATGCAAAGGATGTCTTGAAAGTTGAAGACATCGGCTTATGAATCTATCGGACAAATATTGCCGTCGTAAGCTAAGAGGAGGCTCACCACACTCTACCTGTAAGCAAGTTATTGGTGTAGATTTCATAGCCCCTGAAATAATTCTAAGTGCCTTCGACTGTTGTCGCGGAGGACGCGATTCTCGAGCATTCGGTGAGCATAGACTACATAGTTTTTTACGTTGGCAACACTGAGAGAATATTTTTCTGTTCCTACCTTTTATGACATGCGTTTTTGAATAAAAACGGTGGGAACTGGTGATGGCTAAACCGGAGGTAAGAAAGCGAGCGAAGATCGAATGATGGAGCATGAGAGGTGAGCTCCCGGTGGCCGCTGTCCACCGTGATCCTGGTGAGTTGCTTTTGCTTACCTTCTTACTTTCTTTGCTTACTACTGTGCCGCAATGAATGATGTGTGATTTGCCCTCTCTGTAAAGCATGGCGACCTCGAGATAGGCAATCCGTAAAGTAATAGTTCAAAGCAATGGTGTAATGTAAAGTAATAGAGCAAAGCAATGATGTAAAGTGATAATGCAAAGTAATGTACAAGAGTTCATAGTGCAAGAGTTAAAAGTGCAACAAGAGCTGGCCTCAGGCCATAAGAGGAGCTCTAGGGACGAGTACTGAGCATCCGTGTGGATTCCGTATGGAGAGGGTTGGACTATAGGGGAGTGTGGAGGTCCCGCGGCTAAAGTATCTGCCGTGGCTCAGTATTCGTTAGGGGTGTAACCATTTATGGTATGGCCTCCTAGGAGACGTGCAAAAGCCAGAGATAACCACGTCTTCACCTAGGCTCCGAGGGTGACAGGTCCACCCTACCTGTTCCGCTCCGTTCCAGCGGCCCTCATGCAGAGTAAAAGTAAGAAAAAAGGGCGATAGTTTACTATCATTATCTAACGAGAGAGGCTGTTCTCGGGGTAGCTATGGCTTTACCCCCTCATGATATTATTTTCCTATTCTTTCTTTATGTCGCTATTAATGTGTTTTGTACTATATGCGAAGCCCCCGCGACATAAATTGGTGGAGGAGCTGGGATCCTCTACTGTTCATGTAGGTCGAATGTTGTACAACCAAAGTAGAGGTTTGAAGTGTGCTCTGGAAGGAAAGGAGAAGGGTAGCCCGACGTATTGGGCCGCTAGTAAAGTACCTCTAGCGGGGTAGGCATGGGGAGGCACATGTGTGAGTAGCGTAGGCTTCGGCCCCCCGCCTTGTGCTGCCACGTTGATAAAAGTGAATGGTCGACGTGGCTGTAAACCCAGTGAGTTGATAATGTCGGGGAGGCACATGTGTGAGTAGCGTAGGCTTCGGCCCCCCGCCTTGTGCTGCCACGTTGATAAAAGTGAATGGTCGACGTGGCTATAAACCCGTAGCAAAGTATAGAATGTAAGTCCTACTTTCCTAATCCCCCTTCACAGAAAGCATTTTTTTTAAAGGTTTCTAAAAGTAATATTCGACTAGGCATGGGCATGGGGGATCCAGCTCAATCTACAAATATTTACCCTCACATATCCTTTTCTACTGTTCGAAATTTCGAACAGTGGCGGCAATGATTCCATCGTTTTTTAAAACCGCGCGCCATTTTTGTACTAATGGTAACACTGAATAACAAAAAATAAAAAAAACTGAGCGAAAGGTTTTACTTTCTAATCTGTGGAACGATTGTTCTTGTTGTAATCGATTTTGTTTTCGAATCGATTCTAGACTCGCATCTCTTCATTATTTTATTCCTTTCCTTCACATAAATAAACATTTGTATCAGTACGAAGAGTGCATTTTTATTTCTTTGTTCTAAACGTGTATATTTACTGATTTGGTGTGTTATTGGTCGTCGTGAGTCGTGTTTGTATTACCATCGTGTAAAAGCATCGTGTAGTCACGGTCAGAAAATAAGATTAATTGTCTATGGTACCGATTGTGAAGATTACATGCTACGTCTACGGTGAAAAAATATTACTCTGTATTCTGTGGTAATAAAGTTTGACGTTGAATTTTATTTCACCGGGTATTATTTTACAAGTAGTTTTGAAAGTGAAGTAAAATTTTATTATAAAAGGTTGAAGTGAATTTGGTGCTGCGCTTGTGAAATTGTCATCGTGACCAGCCGGAGCCGTCGGCAAATTCTCAGACAAGTTGTGGGAAACTAAGAAGTAAGTTGCAACTAACGAAAACATCGACCGACGCCACCGACTCCATTTGCTATCGGTGATCCTAAAGTGAAAAATTCATACCTTACGTTACAGGTTATCCCGTGAGAGAAGCAAGGTAGTGCTATAGAACCGCAGCCGCGTCTTATTGACAAATTACCTCCTTACCAATCGCTGAAAACCACGCAGTGAGTACATAATAGTGTAAAATATTTGTTCCTCGAAAAATACCTACCCTACGAATTTCTGCATTGAAAATGTTGTTTTTTTTTCCTCAACATTTTCAGTCAGCGTCACTATGGAGGAAGCTTTAAGTGAGCGACTGCAATTACGGCATGCAAAACTTCTACAGTTGCTATCCCAAGCAACCGAAATGATGGAAAAGGAAGGTGGCGTTCAGCTGGAGGTGTTCTTGAAGCTGAAAATGGACTTGAGGTTGACAATAGAGGCTCTGGAGCGGCAGTCAACCCAGTTCATAGAGAAGTGCTCATCTGTCACCCTCCCAAACATGACGGAGTACATGGAGGACCAGATGAAGGCAGAGGACATGCTCACCTCCATGGAGACTGTCTTATCGACGAACAGGACAGAGAAACAATCACAAAACCAGACAACACGGCTCCCGAAACTCGACTTGCTGAAGTTCAACGGAGATCCTCTGAAATGGACCGAGTTCTGGGATCGGTTCGAGGCGACCATCGGCTGCCGTTCAATTGGGGACGTCGAAAAGCTATCCTACTTGTTGAGCAGCCTGGAAGGTAGAGCATTGCAAACAGTGGAAGGTCTCGACACCACCAATGCAAACTACTCTATCGCAGTCGAGGCTCTGAAGAAAATGTTCGGCTCGAAGGACAAGGTGGTTGACGCCCATTACGACGCCCTCAACCAGATAGTGAGGAGCTCCTGCCTCGCGAGTGAATGCCGTCAAACACTTAATAAGATTGAGAAGCACCTGAGGGTGTTAGCGACGCTGGGAGAGGACGTGCAGGGCAGTCACCTGCGAGTCCTGATATTGAGCAAGTTTCCGGAGAACGTCCTCTATCAGGTGAACCTCATCACTGTCAACAACTCCACAGTACCGTCGATACGAGAAGCTTTGAACTCCGTTGTCTGTGCGCTGGAAAAGTCAGAAGTTACTGCAACTGCAGGACCGTCCGTGCCATCTAGTGCTGCCGCTACACTGCCGGCCTCCTCAGCAGCGGCCCTCCATCTTAAAGTGGAAGGCAGAAGAGAGTCGAGGAAGAGAAAGTGGCAGCCTGCCAGAGCTACAAAACAGAGGACGCAGACTCCACACAAAAGGCCCAAAAGGTTCTGCGTATTCTGTAACGGAGACTCCCACTATAGTGAAGACTGTCTAAAACACAAGACTTACAAAGAACGAATTACTATGTTGAAGGACAGATGCTACATATGCTTCCGCAGCGGGCACGTAGCTAACAAATGCACGGATAAAAGAATGTGTTCGCACTGCCATAGAAGACACAATAGAGCCCTTTGTCGACTTAAAACTAAAGACAGCAGTAGCACAAGCAAGGGCGAGGGACAGGAGCGTACCCTGCAGGATTCTGCTTGATTCAGGCAGCCAGAGAAGCTATATTACTGCAACGTTAGCCAAAGAATTAAGTCTAATACCCGATAAAGAAGAACATCTCACTATTTATACTTTTGGGTCCAACAAGCCAAGAGAAGTTTCCAGTTCGTCTGCGGAAATAACAGTCGTCACGAAACGAGGTGTTGAAATAAAACTGCGAGTCAATATTGTCCCACACATCACAGACAGAATACCCGTTGTCAAGATGGAGTCTCCTTCCGTAGATATCATGGCTGATGACGACTCAACTGGCGAAAGCATAGACCTTCTGATTGGTAACGACCTGTATTTTTCCTTCCTGAGGACAGAACGACTAAAGCTACAAAACAATGCGTACCTTGTTGACACAGATTTCGGCTGGATAGTTTCTGGGAATGTAGAGACCCAAGAGAGTGAAAAGGATACGCTGACAATAACTACATACTGTCAATGTCACGGTACAGGGTGCCCATATTTTACAGAACCTGACCTTCCTCTCCGAAGCATCGATATAAAGTTCCTGTGGGCCCTCGAGAGCATCGGAATCACAGATTCACCCAAAGCCACCAGAGAAGAGGAAGCTGTACAGCACTTCAACAGAACTGTTGAGTACAGCGATGGAAGGTACCAAGTTAAGTGGCCCTGGGTCCAGTATCCACCAGTACTCTCTGCAAACTATGGTCTAGCACTGGGAAGGTTAAAGAGTCTACTGAGAAGATCCAATGAAGAAATGTTGAATGACTACAATCGAATACTTCAAGAACAGTTGCAGTCTGATGTCATAGAAGTTGTCGATCCTGTCCCACTACATCAAATACCTCACCCGGTACACTACTTACCTCATCATATGGTGAAACAGGGTGACAAAACAGGACGGATAGTATACGACGCGTCAGCGAAGGTAAAGGATGAAAAGAGTCTCAACGAATGTATGTACAGTGGACCATCGATGTTGGAGGACCTGACCGGATTATTGTTGAAATTCAGAATGGAAAAAATTGGAATAACAGCTGATGTCGAGAAGGCTTTCCTGCAAGTTGGTCTTCAGAAAGAGGACAGAGACGTCACAAGATTCTTGTGGGTGAAAGACCCCACGAAAGAGTTGACAGATGATAACCTCATCCACTTCCGGTTTTGCAGAGTACCATTTGGTATCATCTCCAGCCCATTTCTGCTTACAGCAACTATTCGATATCACATGTCAAGAACTAAAGCAGCTCTACTTACCAAAATAGCAGACAAATGCTACGTGGACAACTTAGTAACATCAGCAAAGTCTGTAAACGAGGCGCTTGAACTTCAAAATGAGACTACAAAAGTGTTCAAAGAGCTTGGAATGAATATAAGAGACTGGACTTCAAACAACGAGGAGTTCATGGGAAAAATTCCCACTAAACAGAGAGCCAAACAGACTGATACAATTAAAATCCTCGGCTTGTCCTGGAACTTACAGAAAGACACATTGAGACTAAAGATTGACAACCTATCCATCGCCAGTGCAATTGATGAGAAAGGTGTGACAAAGAAGACTGTACTGAGTATCTTGGCTCGTGTTTACGATCCATGTGGCTTCGCGTCACCACTCGTGCTACCTGGTAAACTGTTCTTCCAAGAGCTCTGTACACAGAAGCTAAAATGGGACGAAGCCCTACCGGAAGAATCACAGTTGAAGTGGAAGACAATACTGAAGGATTTGGAAGCAACGAAAGATATCGAGATACCTCGATACGTCGCAAACGGAGTAACTGAAGAGGTCAAAGAGTACCAGTTACATTGTTTTACAGACAGCTCGAAAAACGGTTTCGCGGCGGTGGTATATCTTCGAGTCATTGCCAAAAACGAGACCAAAGTGTCCTTTCTCATGTCAAAGTCAAGAGTAACACCAGTAGAAGATAAGGATGACCTCAAGATTCCTAAGCTAGAGCTCTTAGGATACCTAATCGGTAGCAGACTGCTGAAATACATCAACAGCCACTTGGAACTAAAAGTCTCGAAGGTATATTTGTGGACAGACAGTCAGGTTGTCTTGGCATGGATGAAAAGCAACAAGCTGCTGCCGCCTTTCGTATCCAGACGGGTGAATGAAATCAGACAGACGCAGAATGCCCTAGATATGGAGTTGTGCTATGTTAACACAAAAGAAACCCTGCTGATGTAGCTACCAGACCTGAGCTGTGGCATCAGAAACGAGACCTATGGTTTCATGGTCCGAATTTTCTGTCCGAAGAAGAGAGACAATGGCCCAAGAATAAACAGTCCTCTCAAAAGGAAAACATCTGTTTGGCTGGGGAGGCTCTGGGCACAGTAGATGGCCCAGAGATGTCTATTATGGGCTATGAAGACGAGGACATGCTGGATGACCAGACTGGCCTTACAACAAGCTGTGATAGTAAGGAGGGACCAAAAGCTTCACAATCAACGACAGATAGTGACGAAAGCCTTACAGAGATTAAAGACCTTCAGAAGACTCACTTTCCAGATGAAGTTTCAGGAAAAGAGACGAACCTGACAAGGAATCTCGGACTCTTCTTAGATGTAGAAGGTGTACTACGGAGCAAAGGACGTATGGCACATACGAGTTGGCCCTACGACAAAAAGCACCCAGTCTTGATACCAAAGGATTCTCCCTTCACAGATCGAGTCATTCAAAAGGTGCACCAAGACAATTATCACGTTGGAGTGTCTCACACACTCAGTTTACTAAGGGAGAAATACTGGATACCGCAAGGCAGAGCTAAAGTACAAAGGATGCTGAAGAGATGCCCTCAGTGTATAAAGCACGGAGGAGGCCCCTACCAACTTCCTCCTACTCCTGCATTGCCTGCAGAAAGAGTAAGGTTCAGTGAACCATTCACCTTTACCGGAATGGACTACTTCGGACCAATGTTTGTCCAAACATCGACAGGAACAAGAGAGAAAAGGTGGATATGTCTTTTTACTTGTCTTGCCGTGAGAGCTATCCATCTCGAAGTGGTGAGAAATTTGACAGCCGACGAAGGTTTAATGGCATTGAGACGTTTCATCGCCTCGAGAAGCAAGCCCAACCTCATCGTCTCCGATAATGCCACAAACTTCAGGCTGATGAGTGAGATCCTGACTGACACTGGCATAAGATGGAAGTTCATACCTCAGTTAGCTCCATGGCATGGTGGTGTATACGAGAGATTGATCGGACTTGTTAAACATTGCTTAAAGCGCACTCTTGACAAACACATGCTTCAGGATGGACAGCTTTTGACGGTGATGAAAGAAGTGGAAGCTGTGGTGAACACTCGTCCATTGACCAATGTAGGCGCCGAAGTGGAACAAATTCTTCGACCTGCTGACTTTTTGTCCCTTGGAAAATGTTTGGAACTCTCTCCCCATCAAGAACCTCCGTTGGAAGGAACCGACACCAAGATCGACCTCTTAAAGAGTTGGAAGAGGGGTCGAACGATACTGAGTGAGTTCAGAGAGATGTTCAAGGGACAGTATCTACCCAGCCTGAGAGAGAGATACAAGCAACACCTGAAGCAGCCTCGAGTAAAATCGACAAGGCAACCCAGTATCGGAGACATCGTACAGATTAAGGATGACTCTAAAAACCGAACTAACTGGAAGGTGGGAAAGATCACTGCTCTCTTGAAGGGCCAGGATGGTGAGTGCCGGGTGGCAAAAGTAAGAGTAGGAGATCAAGACTTTACTCGGTCAGTAGGACATCTTTATCCACTGGAGGCAGACATGAATGTTGAAGATGTCAGCCCTACAGCGAGTGTGGAAAAAAGTACGGAAGACATAATGATACCACAGCTCAACCATTCTACTGAGTTGAGAGTTATAGAGGTTCCCGATCTACAACATCCACCCGAGATTGAAATCACAGTACCAGACCAGCATGAAACAAGGTTGAGTCAATCTCCAGAGTCCATGGAAGTTGACCTTGGACCTAACATAGAAGGTTCTCCTGTCCAAGGAGAAGTAGAGTCTGGTGAAGCTGAAGTGCTGCCGATAAGTATAGAGTCAGAGGCATCACAAGAAGTTGACATCACCCCAGAGTCCAGAGTGAGGAGAGAAGCTGCCATCCGAGCTCGCGAGAAAATCGCTGAGTGGACGCGCCAGCTACTGGTGCTCCTGTAAAGTTCCTTTTGCCTCGGGAGTGTCGCGGAGGACGCGATTCTCGAGCATTCGGTGAGCATAGACTACATAGTTTTTTACGTTGGCAACACTGAGAGAATATTTTTCTGTTCCTACCTTTTATGACATGCGTTTTTGAATAAAAACGGTGGGAACTGGTGATGGCTAAACCGGAGGTAAGAAAGCGAGCGAAGATCGAATGATGGAGCATGAGAGGTGAGCTCCCGGTGGCCGCTGTCCACCGTGATCCTGGTGAGTTGCTTTTGCTTACCTTCTTACTTTCTTTGCTTACTACTGTGCCGCAATGAATGATGTGTGATTTGCCCTCTCTGTAAAGCATGGCGACCTCGAGATAGGCAATCCGTAAAGTAATAGTTCAAAGCAATGGTGTAATGTAAAGTAATAGAGCAAAGCAATGATGTAAAGTGATAATGCAAAGTAATGTACAAGAGTTCATAGTGCAAGAGTTAAAAGTGCAACAAGAGCTGGCCTCAGGCCATAAGAGGAGCTCTAGGGACGAGTACTGAGCATCCGTGTGGATTCGTGGACTCCTCATGGAGTGTGGAGGTCCCGCGGCTAAAGTATCTGCCGTGGCTCAGTATTCGTTAGGGGTGTAACCATTTATGGTATGGCCTCCTAGGAGACGTGCAAAAGCCAGAGATAACCACGTCTTCACCTAGGCTCCGAGGGTGACAGGTCCACCCTACCTGTTCCGCTCCGTTCCAGCGGCCCTCATGCAGAGTAAAAGTAAGAAAAAAGGGCGATAGTTTACTATCATTATCTAACGAGAGAGGCTGTTCTCGGGGTAGCTATGGCTTTACCCCCTCATGATATTATTTTCCTATTCTTTCTTTATGTCGCTATTAATGTGTTTTGTACTATATGCGAAGCCCCCGCGACAACTGTATACCCTCCAATTTCTTGAAGCCAGCAGTACTACCAGGCTCCAACAAGAAGGTTCCATAGTCCAACACACTCCGTATCAATGCATTATAAATCAGCCTTAGCGAAAAAGGATGGGCACCCCACCAAACCCCTGCAAGACATCTAATTATATTTAAGAGACGTTCACACTTGGCTGAAATATACTCGCAATGAGGAAGTCCTGTAAGTTGAGAATCTAGAATAACCCCTAAGAACTTTACTTCTTTTTTAACGGGAATAGGAGATTGATCATAACATACAAGTATGTCTGGAGGTTTTCTCATTCTAGAAAATAAAACAAGAGTGCTTTTGTTAACAGAAAGCTCTAAACCATTACTTGTTAACCATTGCTGGAGCAGAGACAAGGAGGAGGTCATGGTAGAGCACATTGAGTCAATTGAATGTCCGGATATATACAAAAGCAGATCATCAGCATACTGCAGAACCTCTACTTTGCTGCGAAGGGAAGATTCTAAATCGTAAGTATAAATGCTGTATAGAAGCGGTGAAAGTACAGGCCTTCCTCAAGGCCTCTCCAAACTAATCTAGATATTATATTGTCGTCTATATATACACTAATGGACCTTTCAGAAAGGATATTAATTATAAAATTAACTAACAAACAAGGCACATTTAATAAATTAAGTTTATCTTTCAGAACTGACACAAGAACATTATCATAAGCTGAACGGATGTCCAGAAAGGCAGCTAGAACTGATTCATTATTTGTGAAAGCTAAACGAATGTCAGTTACTATAATACTCAAGTTGTCCAGAGTACTTCTACCTTTTCTAAACCCATACTGCGAAGCCGATAACAGATTATTGCTTTCAATAAACCATTCTAGGCGAATTTTAACGAGGTGTTCAGCAATTTTTGCTAAAACAGAAGAGAGTGCTATCGGGCGGTAAGAAGATGGATCATTGGATGGCTTATTTGATTTTAATATAGGGATAATGGTTTGGGATTTCCATGAAAAAGGAATGTTACCTGAGACCATGATGCAATTTAGCAATTCAAGGTATGTTAAAAGTGTAGAATCATTAAGATTAACGATGAAGGAGTATAAAATTCCATCTTCCCCAGGAGAAGAATCCTTGACATGGGAGAGTACACCTTTTAGTTCGTCTAATGTAAAAGGAGAATTTAAATTAACTGTATTAATGCTACTAGAGTGAATGGAGGGGGAAACCGAACTTTGTTCTGGAACAAAAGGAGGGGCCATATGATCCATAAATTTGTTGGCCAGGTCGAGAGTAATTTTTGGAGGAGGGGAATCATTAAAGGCTGATCGAAAACGCCTGATGTTTTTCCAAACAACAGATGCAGAAATGCTAGGACAGATGGATGAGCAAAAATTTTGCCATCCTTCATACTTCTTTTTTTTAAAGAGTTTTTTAGTAGTGTAAGAGACTTCTAAATACTCGTCGAAATTCGCAGGGGTCATAGCAGCACAGTAAGTTTTCTCAGCATTTTTTCTCCTTTTTGCAGCCTCCGAGCATTCATCATCCCACCAAGGCGGAGAGGGAATTCTGCCAGACGCACCATTTTTTATTGGAAAAGTCTGATCTGCAGCTTCAATCAAAACTCTAGCAAAAAAATCAGGATCATCAAAACATTCATGTTTACATTCTGAAAGTTTTCGTTCTACAGTTTGACTATAACTATTCCAGTCGGCATTGCCAATTCTATGTTTTATGCGTGGCTTGTTAATGGATTTTGAAGATAAAGAATGTTGAAATGGAAACGAAATAATCAAGGGTAAATGATCACTACCATATGCGTGAGTTAAGGGAGTCCAAGATAGAGTAAGCGCTAAGTCAGGAGTACAAATTGAGAGATCTGGAACACTAATACCCTCATTAGGCTTTGTTATGCGAGTTGGTAAACCACTATTAAGAATACAAAGGTTGTGTATATGAATTATATCAAGAAGTTGTGTGCCATAGTTGGATGATATAGAGCTTCCCCACAATTGATGTTGACAGTTAAAATCTCCCGTTAACAAAAAAGGCTTAGGCAGGACTGAAATGATATTATTTACATCTGAAAGGATATTTACATTTGGCTTAGAAAAATATAAAGAGACTATACAGATACTATTTACAATAGCAGCGACGACAGATATGTCGTCGCTGTGTGATGGGAGGGTGAGAGGAGTATAGGGGATAGAGTTTTTAATAAGTATGGCAACTCCACCATACCTATCATCTCTATCGTCTCGAAGACAGGCATAGCCAGGGACTCGAAAGAGAGAGCCTGGTTTAAGCATGTCTCAGAGAGAACAACAGAAATTGGATTATGTTTATTAAGAATATGAATTAAGTCAGACTTTTTACTACTTATACTACGGCAGTTCCACTGGACAACCTTGGCTTGATTGGCCATGGGGAGATAAAGAACTTATAAAATTGAGCAGTGCGGCAACGTTGGACGGTTGTGAATTATGTGAATCAACAGGGGATAATGCTTTAATTAGTGCAGAGATAATTTCTAAAATATTTGTTTAAGCATAGAATTTCCGCGATACGGCCTTAATCTGCGCATCCCAGCAGAGCTTCCGATCGATGATGAGACCGAGATCAGTTACCGTTGGCAAAAATGGTATCTGGCATCCATTAAAAAGAAGAGGGTTTAGCGAGATAGAATCCACCTTGACAAGCTGCCTCGAGCTCCCAACTATAATCGCTTGGCATTTTGAGGGGTTAACGGCGATACCGAAACGATCAGACCACTCTTTAATACGCCTAAGATCGTCGTTGAGACCCGAGACTGCCTGACAAAGATCGTTTGTACTGGCAAGCCTATAGAGCTGCAGGTCGTCCGCGTACAGATGGTAGTGACAAGAAAGATTGGGAGTGATAAGATTAATAAAAATTGAAAACAATAAGGGTGAGAGAATGCCGCCTTGTGGGACGCCAGCATTTGAGTTAATCCAGTTGGACTGATCCTGGCCGAATCGCACCGCCTGCTGACGTCCCCGAAGATATGAAGTGAACCATTGCATGGCAGTGTCCGACATATTGAGACTACCGAGAGTAGCCAAAAGTAGGTCATGATCAACGGCGTTAAATGCATTACTAAAGTCGATCAGCACGAGGACTGTGACTTGTGTCTCCTCCATCCCGACTCTAATGTCCTCTGTCACTTTTAGCAAGGCGGTTGTGGTGCTATGACCTGCCCGGAAACCGGATTGAAAAGGGTTCAAGAGATCACTTGCGGATAGGAATTTGGATAGCTGCTTGTTGACAAGTGATTCGAGGACTTTGGATAGGAAAGGAAGAATGGAAATAGGGCGGTACTGGGTTAGCGACGAGGGATTAGGATTTTTAGGGAGGGGAAGGACGTAAGCTTTGCGCCATAGGTCCGGGAATTCACCAGAGGTTAGGGAAAAGTTTATAATGTGGGTGATAGCTGGGAGTAGGATATCCAGGATATGGGAGACCATAGCACGACCGATATTGTCGCAACCGACAGCCTTTGATTTTATTGAGATAATGATCTTTTTTATGTCGTCACTGGCAGCTGGCAGAAAGTCAAAGGAATCTGAGCAGAGCTTTGGAATTTGACTGATCTCAAAAAGCGAACCAGATTTGATCAGGGGGTGTAAGATGGGGACTGAAGTAAAATGCTTATTGAGATCATTCAAAGTAACAGGAATTTTAGTCTCACTATTTATGGGCTTACCCACACCTAGGGATCTCAGAAACTTCCACATACCCGCAGGCGTGGATAGTTCTATCTGCTCAGATATATACCGGCGTTTAGCATTACGACACATCTGGTTGCATCTGTTCCTGGCAATTTTATACTCCAACCAGTTAACGTCGGATCTATCTCGCTTGTACTTCCGAAAGGTTCGGTCCCTCTTCCGCATCGCCGTACGAACAGAGTTCGTAATCCATGGAGTAAGATGCTTAAGTTTCACCGGCTTTATTGGGGCGTGTTTGTCAAATAACCTAATGATCTCGGCACACAAGAAAGAAACCTTGTCATGAACGGTAGGAAGATCCTGCATTTCATGCCAGCAGACTAGAGACGCATCGCTTCTAAGCTTTTCCACATCCATACGCCCAAAACATCGTTGAAAAACGACAATGGGCTTGGGTTTGGGGGGTCTCAGTTTGAAGGAACAGAAAATTAAATCATGGAGAGAAAAGGCGGGAGCAGGGATTTGACCATGAGACGCAACAAGGGAGTCATCGGAGGTAATAATGAGGTCTAATAGAGTGTCTGAGGTTCGAGAGTGGTGTGTAGCAATAAGCGGAAGAAAGGTAAGGTTGACAGATTCGACCAGTGAACGAAGCTTACAAGAGCGTTGGTCGACGGAAAGAAGGTTGGTGTTGAAATCTCCCATAATCAACTGAAGCGGGTAGTTGGAAGAAAGCTCCTCAAGACAGAGCTCAAAGGCTGAAAAGTAGTCGATAGTGGGAGGACAGTAGACTACGCCGAGTAAAAGTTTGACTCCGAGGTCGATTTCTAAAAAGAGGAATTCGGCAGTGGCCGAAGCTGGCGGGGAACGGGCAACGACCTTAAAGCTCAAATTACTTTTGAGGTAAATGGCTACACCGCCACCTCTCCTCCCGACCCGGTCGTGACGGATCAAGATGTAACCAGGTAAGGAAAAGGCCGTAGAAGGAAGTGACGGCTTAAGCCAACTCTCAGAGATGAGCAAAGCTTGAAAGTTGCAAGAAGAGAAAGAAGCTAAAAGGTCATTGTAGTGACTTGGGACACTTTGGGCATTGATGTGGCAAACATTGAAATTTTTAGGAAAATTTGAAAACTCTCTGCCCAGGCTGTCACTAAGGCTGAGAGGACCAGAATCAATGCTTGCAAAAGATGAATCGGATTCAGCAGTGTGGTATGAATCATCACTCTGTACCATGTAAAATAATAATAAACAAGTAAATAAATATTATATACCAAAATATTAGACTAAAAAATAAAATATATACAAATATATTATTTAAAGTTTAAATTACAAATGAATAAAACTGAAAAGCTAAATAAGGTGCGCAGTTATTGAGCACCTGCCGGGTTGAGTGGTGAGCGGAAATAGGATAACTATTATACTACAAGTATACTAACTTAATTGATTTTGAAACGCACCCGCCTTAATCTATGAACTGAGACTGACAGAGGCTCAAAAGTCGTGTAACCATGTCACAAAAAAAAAAGAAAAAAAAAGACACTGACAGTTGACATTGTTGAAAAAAGAAGAAAGTTGAGCGAGCAAAGTTGTTCTGTGAATAACGAACCAAACAAACAATTTACCTACCTACAAAGAGATTCTGTGTCGGGCTCTTGGCTGGTACATGCGCTTCATTTGTTTTTTTTCCTGAATTTTCCATTTTAATTCTTTTTGTTGGCTTTTCCTTACTATTCATCATTCATTGTGTAGTTAGCTATTGCATTTAGTTAGATCTACAGTTTTTGGTGAGTACTATCATTACTTTTCTGCAAAATGGGTGACAAAAAGATCCCCCCTAAGCCCCCGGACCCGGTGCCTTTTGAATATGAGCCGGTTTGTACGATTACCTTACCTCAAGAATCACCAAAGTGCCCGCAGATGGATACATCTGATAGTTCCTGTAGAAAGCGAGCAGCAGTGTCCAATCCACCACCGGATTTACCGTCTAAATTTCCCAGGGCTTCTATTGATCTAAGGCAAAAGTACTCTGCACTTGACAAAGGCCCATTTATCGTACATGTTTCAAGAGTCCAGCCAGAAGAGAACTCTGGTTCAAGCTTGCACCATGTTAAGTTTGGGTTATTCCTTCTAAAGCACAACATTGGCAATGTCTTGAACGATGGCATAAAACGGATAGGACGTAACCGAGTTTCAGTGGAGTTTAAGTCGTCAGAAGATGCAAATGCTTTTACTGTTAATCCAGTATTAGAACAAAACCAGTTCCAAGCAGTAATTCCCCAATACAATGTCACTCGAATGGGCCTTGTGAGGGGCGTTCCCACTGAATGGTCAGAAGAAGAAGTTAAAAATTTGTTAAAAGTTCCAACAGGCTGTGGTAATGTTATTAAGGTCCGCAGGATGAATAAAAAAACAATTGATAACGAAGGTCACTCAGTATGGCTCCCGAGGCAAACAGTGGTTATTACATTTGATGGGCAGGTTCTCCCTAAAAGAGTATTCTGTTGCTACTCTGCTTTGGAAGTTGAGCAATATACTTACCCAACAGTGCAATGCTTCAATTGCTGTCGGTTTGGACATACACGAACGCAGTGTAGGTCGAAACCGAGATGCTATAAGTGCGGTAGGGACCATCCTGGTGATGGTTGTGAAATTGAGGACTGTGAGGCTGTGTGCTTATCATGTGATGGTGACCACCCTGCCACCAGCAAGGATTGTCCTGAGTATAGTAGACAGCGTGCAATTAAAGTTCTGATGGCAGAGCAGGCCATTTCATATTTTGAGGCAAATAAAAGGATTCCTGCTACTTCTAGAACTTATGCAAATGCAGTAAGGTCATCCCCTCCCTTGTTTTCCCAATCACTGACAAGCCCCACTCAAAGACAGCAATCTACTAGAGGATACAGAAAAACTGTATATTCAAAACCAAGAACTCATTCTCCCCTCTCTCCAGGGTATGATAGGCACGTGCATCAAGAATTGACAAGAGACCACTCATTTTCTCCGTCCCGTAATGGTTGTGCTTTGGGCCAAAATCATCATTCAGTGAATCCTGCTAATGAGGATCTCATTGAGCAGCTTGTTTCCCTTCTCACTAAACTTATTACTGCCAAATCCCTACCAGACCACGTTGCCCAAAAGCTTAGCAATATTTTACTTGTTCTTCATAATGGGCCTCCACCTCCTTCAATGGAATGTTAGAAGCATTAATAACAAAAAACATGAACTAATTTATATCTTAAACAAATTCAAACCAGCAATTTGCTGTTTGAGTGAAACTTGGCTACGGCCAAGTTCCAATTTTAATGTAAGTAGCTATAATTGTGTACGCGATGATAGAGCTGACAACTATGGTGGCTGCGCCATTCTTGTTAGTAACAAAATCCCTTTTTCAACAGTTTCTCTTCCCTCTCTAGGCAATGATGTTAATTTAGTCGGGATAAAATCTTTCGGTATCACTTTTGTCTCTATTTACATTTCTAACCCTTCTGTTACACTAATTACTCCACTTAGATTACTAATATCACAGTTACATCCACCATTTATTATTATGGGTGATTTTAATGGACATCACTACAGATGGGGCTCGGACCATTGTGACTCCTTTGGCGAGGAATTGATTGAGGTTATTGATGATGCAGATCTATGTGTCCTAAATGATGGCAGACCTACCCGTAGAGGTTACATAGGAGGGAGGAAAAGTTGTGTCGACTTAACCATCTGTTCACTAGACCTAGGCTCTCGCTGTATTTGGGATCGCTTAAATTACACTTATGAAAGTGATCACTTTCCAATCCTCGTTTGTTTACCCCATAAATCTGTCCCAGAAAAATCGGTCAGTCCATTACTTAAATATAGACTTACTAAAAGTGGCTGGGACACTTATTCTGACATTTTAGAGCGAGAGATTCAGTCCCTACCTATTGTTGAAAATTCCGACCTAGCTTCTACTTACAATGCTTTCACTAATGCTATTAAATTTTCTGCCGAGAATGCTTTTCCAAATAAAAAACCGCGCTCTGGAAAAATCTCTTCCCCTCCCTGGTGGGATGAGGAATGTACACGTATTATTAAGGAACGTCTTGAGGCAGAAAAAATCTGTAATGAATTCTGCTCCATTGATAACCTAATTGAGTACCGTAGGCTCCTGGCTAAATCTAGAAGATTTTTACGTAAGAAAAAAAGAGTAAGTTGGGTAGCTTTTTGTTCTTCCCTTTCCCCTTCAACTCCTCCGTCTCTAGTGTGGAAACAAATCAATCGTTTTAGAAATAGTTTTTCTCCTAGACAGTCCTCTTATATCTCGGATGAAGTTGCTGAAGCATTCTTTGTGAAACTGGCTCCCCCCTATGTACCTACTGAAGAGGAATTACAGATTCCTGTTATTTCGGCGCATGGTTCCGACCCTTTTGACGAACCCTTTTCTACAGACGAATTGAAATCCGTTTTGTCCCATGTAAAAAACTCTTCTCCAGGAGAGGATGGCTTCCCATATTCGTTCTTATCTAAATCAGGACCCAACACAGTTGAATATTTTCTAAAGATAGCCAACATGTGTTTCCAAACTGGTTTCGTTCCAGATTCTTGGAAAAAGCAATTAGTTATGCCCATCCTCAAGCCTCAGAAAAGCTGTGATGACCCAAATAGTTTCCGCCCTATAGCTCTTTCATCTGCATTATCAAAGATTCTGGAACATCTCATTAAAAATCGTCTGGAGTGGCTTGTAGAAAACAGGGACATTTTACCTAGAACGCAGTTCGGATTCAGAAAGGGGGTGGGAACTATAGATAGTATCGCAGTCCTTACGACTGATGTCAGGATAGCTCTTAGCAAAAATATGTCAACGGTGGCTGCCTTCTTGGACATCTCCTCAGCTTACGATAGTGTCGTTCTCTCAATACTTAAAAATAAATTGCTTCGACTAAAGATTCCTCCAAAGATTGTTCGCTGCATTCACCTATTGTTAATGGCACGGTCTGTTACTCTCCGATTGCCGGAGTTTAACCCTGGTTCCAGAACATTATGGAAAGGCCTTCCTCAAGGTTCGGTGTTAAGCCCTATACTTTTTAATCTGTATACTTATGATATGAACTCTAGCCTTAATTATAACTGTGAAATACTACAGTATGCTGATGATGTGGCTGTGTATGTCTCAGACACTTCCATTGAGGACGCAGCGGATTCTTTGAGCTTATCTCTTGAATCTCTCAGTCACTGGCTCTTTTCCCATGGTCTTTCCGTGGCAGCTCAAAAGAGTTCTCTGTTGGTATTTTCTAGAAAACGTCGTATACCTGATATCGAAGTAAGTATTGATACTATTCCAATCCCTCTGAAGTCAAAGGTGAAGTTTTTAGGAGTCTATCTTGACCCTAGGTTAAGCGGGGTGTATCATATTGAACATCTAGTTAAAAAATGTGAACGCGTTTACACTATCCTGCGCGTTCTTGCTGGGGTTTGGTGGGGTGCTCACCCCTTTAGCCTTAAATTGGTGTATAATGCTTTGATTAGAAGCGTTATCGATTATGGTTGTTTCGCCCTTGAGCCAATGAATAAAACCTCCCTAACTAAGTTAGATCGCATTCAGTACAAATGTTTGCGACTGGTTTTAGGTTGTATGAAATCGACACCAACTAACGCCCTTCAAGTTGAAGCGGTTGATCCTCCCCTTCATCTTCGACGCCAGTTTCTTTCGGACCGTTTTATAACCAAAGCCTGTTCCCGTACGTCTCATATTCTCCCTCAGAAATTACAAGAGCTTGATTCCCTAACCCATACAAGTCCCTACTGGAATAGCAAAGAAAGTCCCCAAATTCTGAAGAGCTTTAGATGGCTTGGGAATTTCGGGAATTCTATAGTGACAGCCAGAAAAGTGCCAATATTTGATTACAGCTACGATGTGTTACAGTATAAGCCTAAAACTGTTCTGAGCATTGGTATAGGTAAAGACGATCCTTCAGCTAGCACCAATTTTAATGCTGTTGTAAGTGAACGTTGGAATGATTGGGAAAAATTTTTCACTGACGCGTCGAAATTATCACCGTCCTCGTCAGTTGGTGTTTCGGTATTTTTAGAAAACTCTAAATTAGCGATTCAATTTAAATGTCCTGCGGAGTCCTCTGTGTTTACTGGCGAGTGTATTGGAATTTTGGAGGCCTCCCTTTTTGTTGAATCTCACAATATTAAAAATGCGGTTATTTTCACTGACTCGTTAAGTTGCCTACAAGCTCTAGATCTCAATCAGTTCAAGTCAAAATTAAATAGTAAAGTAATTCTGGATATTAAAAAGTCTTTGCTGAATTGTGCTAGGAATAATCTCGAGGTTAACCTGGTCTGGATACCTGGCCACTCAGGTATTGCGGGCAATGAGAATGCGGATGCTATTGCCAAACATGCCTGTACTCACGAAGTGGACCGGAAGCACTACTATCATTATCCCTATGACTTGCTAGCGTTGCCAAAAAAACGACTTCATGACTCCTGGTCGACCCTATGGGAAGAGAGTAGTCGCTTCAAGGGTTCTCGCTTTTTCGCCATTCAATCAACTATCAGGCCCAAACCTTGGTTTTTCAAATTCAAAAAGCTTAGTAAGAGAGTTGTTTCGGTAATTTCACGGCTCCGGATTGGTCACTGCTGTACGCCTGTCTTCTTAAATAAAATCAGAGTGCGGGACAACTCGATTTGTGAGTGTGGTCTTGAGGAGGGTGATCTTGACCACATTTTTTTCAACTGCCCTAAAAATAATATGTCAATAGATTTATATAATTGTGTTCCATCTATAAATATTCCTCTTCCAATTAATTTCACATGTTTATTAACATATTTATCATCATCCACGGACCTTCTTGTATTATTTATCAAGTTCATTAGGGAAAATGATATTAAGTTATAACTAGAGTTTGGTTTTAGTTTTGTTTTTTGAGTAGTAGTATTAAGTGAGTAATTTCTTAATTAGGATTTTTTTTTTTTTCAGTTAATGTTCCGTAATGTTGTTTGTATATTGTTTCAGAATTGCTGTAGATAGAACCATCATTTAGTAAAGTCTTCACAAAGAAATCAAAATTTAAGTAGCTACAAAAAAAAAAAAAAAAAATTGCCCATTTCGTGTCAAGACTTGATTCTGGCAGAATTTGTCGACATCGGCTGGTTGCCATCAAAACAAGAAATAATAATAATACCTACAAAGATACAACTTCTGTCGAGCATTTAGTAGACAAAGAACTTAAAGTAAGTTGACTGTACTATATGGCGGGATACGGACAAACAAGTAAAATAACAGATAACACGAAATAAAACATCACGTTTTCGGCTTGGATTTAGCCGCAATAGTTGCTTGGCTGCGAGTCTTCACCGACACTGACTTGGCGTTGGCCTTCTGCACGGAATCCTGCGGGGCCGAGCCAGCCTTGCCCATCCTTTTGTCGCTTTGGCCGACCGCAGGGTGCAGGAGGCAAAGCTCGTCCAACTCCGACACTGAGGAGACTCTCACCGGGTCCTTCCCAGGCGCCTTGACAAGTACAGCTCCATCCTTGGTCCAGCAGGCAGTCATGCCGAAGTGGCGCCGTGCTGATACAAAGATAGTCTGGCGGATCTTCGTTAGAAACTCGCGGATCACAATTCCTGTTGACTTCAGTGATTTCTTGGATTGCCAGATGTTATTTCGTAGGGTTATTGAACTGAAGCGTGCCAGTATCGGACGGCGTCTCCCACTGCCTTTAGGCCCTAGTCTATGGACTACCAGTAATGATGAAGGGTCAAAGTTGCTATGGCCAAGTTTTTCCTGAATGATGCGAGTTATGGTGGCCTCAACATCTTCAGACTCCTTTTCCTCAATGCCACAGAAAAGCAATGCATTGCGACGGTTGTAGTTGTCCAGCTCGTCTGTTTGTGAAGCTAAGGATGCAACCTGAGCCCGTAGTAGGCTGAGAATACTCCCCACGGTTTCTCTAAACTCACGGAACTCACGTGTCAAGCAATCCAGGTCCGGAGCCTGTTGAGTGGTGATGGGTTGGGAGAGTCGTCTCTCAAAGGCTTCCATCCGTGCTGACAGCGTCGACTCAATGGACTTTTGTGTGTGCAGTACTTCATCCAGCTTCGACATGGTGTTGTATGTGTTTAGTGAACACAAGTGATGTTTATTGTGAACTTGAAACTTGGTATGTGTTGGCCAGCAGGTATGCTCAAAAACAATTATTAGGCGTCAACTAGCATAGAATGCTTTAGTGACAACTTATATTATGCAAAATTTCTATTTATTTAATTAAAAATACTCAGGAGCAAAGTACTTTGGTTGTTCAATTTTTTGTTGCCTACCGCCCAAAAAGCTTATCGCTAAACGCGATCTCTTCCACACAACCTTGGGATGATAGAAACAAGGAGATTAGAGAAAAGGCAGGTAAATGTACATTAAACAGAGTGATGGGATATGTACATAAACTAACTGACTATTCTGTTTTACTGTATGTGAAAAGATTTGCGTCAGTAAACGGGGAATCCTCTATGCCCCAAGAAGCCCGCTAGCACCCTGACCGACATAATATACAAAAACTATCTTTATTGATTTTCGTAAAATTGACATGTCGGTTGTGGCCTTATTGCGATTTGGAATGAATTATTTTTTACGCAGTTTTAAAATCAGATAGGTACATAAACAAAAAACAGTAGAAATACGAGCTAAAACAGAAAACAGAGGTGTCATAGCGAAAACAGTAAATCTACTGTGTTAAAACAGTAGGGCTGGCAGCACTGGTTCGCGGCCACAGAGCACTATTTCGCGGTTATATTATAATCAGTGTTGCCAACTCAGTAGATTTTCCACTAGTTCTGGTGGTTTAAATCAGCGAAAGGTGTTCCGCGGAACCCTGGGGTTCCTTAAAAGGCTCTCAAGGGTTCCGCGAAAATTCAACATTTCAATGTTTTTTTTCTCCTTTGGTATATTAAGGTATGGTAATTTTGGGGTAATCTTCCAATGTTGTATTCCGAAATTCCGTTTAGGTATCATCAAGCATCGTGCAGTTAGTATTTATTGTTACGATGTTACAGTTAGTTTACTTCTTACTTGAGCTAGTGTTCCGCACAAAAACGGTGAACCAAAAAGGGTTCCGTAGCCAAAAGAATTTGGGAACCGCTGAATTAGACTATAATTTTAGCGGATAATATTGGATTTATCGGCAAGCCGATTTTTCTAGTGGCTTTGATTGCTTTAGTTAGTGGTAACAACAACCACCAACCATTAGGACGATTCACAAAAATTTGTACCTAAGTTATGTTCCCTATACTTAGTAAAATATCATTTATTCAATCATTCTTAGTTAAGAATATTTTTAGGATTTTTTTGTTGTGTAGGTAGGCAACACAACAGAATTGGTTTACGGGAATTCCCCGATGCAGTATGTCAATTTATGGACTCATTTTGATTATGGACTTTATTAGTATGTTTATAAGGTCGAGTTTCATTTGATTCAAAGGCTTAATGTATTTTCTGATTTGTCTTGTCTGTGATTATATTTTATTCACTGTACTGTACTGTCACATGTGTGGTTCGATTATTTCGAGTTCAGCATCGGTAAACTTACTTCATCTTCAGTCAGTGCATCTGATTTCCACTAATTTTGTAATATTAATGAGCCCAATTATGCATAAACAACAGTATTTGCAAAAGCTGAAATTGTTGGTTACGGGACCCAGAATTACAGGACTGACTACAAGTGGTGGTCCAGTAGCGAAGTGCAAGTTATGTGGTTTAATGTCAAGGGATCATTGCGGAGATTCAAAGAATCATGGATTATCCAAAAAGCAATTGCAGAATTCAAAGGTACGTAAGTAATGTAATACATATTCTCATTCAGTTACTTTTAGTAGTGAAGTCAGTCGCTACAAGGCTTGTATTCGCTATTACAAAAGAGATGTTCAGCAATTATAAAATTTGGTGAGCCACAAAAAAACAGCATTTAAATAATCTGGTCAGCATACAAACATTTTGTTTGCAATAATAGAAATCAAACAGCAATCCTTGTTCGAGAAATAAATTGTGGTATTGGTCAAAAATTAAATCATAAATAGGCAGTTTACAATAACATCAGTTTGCCTAATAAACATTCAGTCGGCAAAATAACTATTTACTAGATCAGCAGGATTTCCTGCTTGATCAGCAAAGAAAACATAGTGAGCAAAATAACTATTTGGATTGCATTTTTGTTGAAAAATCGGCACTATACGTTAAAAGTGGGCAAAGCAAGAGCTGATAGTTTTCGCTATATCTTTATTTTAAGCTATATCTTTATTATAAGAATAAAGATATAGCTTAAGTACCGTAAGTACTTACCTACTTAATTTATTTTATATTTTTTATTTATGTCAATTATATTAAATGCTACTTTTATATGCAGCACAAAATGATTTATTTTGCTAACCCTCTGAGTGCTTACCAAAAAATTATTAAACAAGAGCGTTGCAGCTCATATAATGAATTTACTTACTTACTACTTACTGCGATGGCTCAGCGACCCGAAGTGGATCTTGGCCTCCGATACAAGAAGTCGCCACTTGTCTCTGTCCTGCGCGGTCTCCTGCCAGTCACCGGCCTGGAGCTCACGCAGGTCCTTGGCTACTTCGTCCCTCCAACGATGTCTGGGGCGGCCTACCGGTCTTTGGCCGCTTGGAAGCCCCGAGTACGCTCTCTTAACTGCTCGGTCCTCTTCCATTCTTTCCACGTGACCAAGCCAACGGATTCGGTGGGATTTTGTTTCTCCGATGATGTTGGGTTCGGAAATAAGGTCTTCGATTTCCTGGTTCTGTCTAACTCTCCAACTACCATCTTCCCTCCTCGTTGGACCCAGAATCTTCCTCAAGATCTTCCTCTCGGCAACCAGTAATTTGTTTTCCTCCTTCAGTGTGAGCGTCCAAGCCTCGCAGCCGTACATCAAGATCGGCCTGATTACGGTTTTATAGACTCGGATCTTGGTTTTTCTGCTCAGAAGCTTGGACACCAGCACCTTGTGGAGAGCAGCACTACAGCGTAGAGCATTCTGTACCCGGGTGTCAATTTCCTGTTCCCTGGTATTGGTGTCAGTTATCGTGCATCCCAGGTACTTAAACTTCGCCACTCCTTTGAATACAGTGTTTCCCACTTGAAGGTTCTTCTGTGATTGCCTGGTGCTCGTATGATGCTGCATATAATGAATTTGCTGTACAAAAATAATTACAGCCATCCAGAGTGACATACATTGCTGATTGATTTTGAAATGGTTGCTGGCCATGAGTAGCTATTTCTGCTCACAGATTATATTATTTTTCTGCTTACCAAAATATCGATACTTCTCTAACCATTTACATAACACCCTTACAAAAATGAAGATTTTGTATACCTACCTAATAGGATAAGTAGATAAATAAGATATTAGATATTACATTATTTTCTGTAACATTCATGTAAAATAAGTGTAATGATACTGTCAGTAAAAATGATAGATAGGTATTTGTGCTAAGACTGGAGATCACACTCTAAACTAGATCAAAAGATCTGTATTTTAGGTTTACAGGCCTCCCAATTAACAATTGAAATAATTTAACAAATACATACGTACTTAAGGCCTTATTAATAAAGAGACCACTAGCTGAAACCCTTAGGCTCAATTCCCACTGGCGCAGAGTCGAAGCGTCGCGTCGCGAAGCGAAGCGTCACGTTTTTCAACTGTTCTATATTCATCGTATTGACATAGAAATAGAGATGAATTTAGAACAGTTGAAAAACGTGACGCTTCGCTTTGACTCTGCGCCAGTGGCAATTGAGCCTTAATGAACCTCTAATAAAGTTTAGTTCCATATTAGACTATTATTTTATAAGGTGTTAGAAAATCGAAGTCTTTATTAATAAGATTGTTTCTCTTCTTGACAGATAGTACTAACGCAAACAAAGTTGCCTTTCAAACCAGACAGTATGGGAAAAAAAAGAAGAAGCTAGGCTAGCATTGTTTACAGCAGCAAATACCAGCTTACGTGTTGTAGATCATATGGGTGAGGTAATTAATCACACTCACAAGGATGATTGTGAAATTCACACTATCTATCTAATCAGCCCGTAAATAGTGCCCATTGTTGGGCATAGGCCTCTTCTCTTTTACGCCAACCCATCCGGTCCAGTGCTAGTCTCGTCCAATGTCTCCCAGCCGCTTTCACAATGTCGTCGGCCTATCGGGTTAGTGGTCTGCCCACCGACCGTCGACCCGTTCTTGGCCACCACTCAGTGGCTACCTTAGTCCACTGGCCGCCTTCCCGGTTTACCAAATGTCCCGCCCATCTCCATTTCAGCTTTTTAATTCGTGTGCGTATAATTATCTTCGACCTTAGTTTTTTGTCGAATATCGACGTTTCGCACACGATCTTTGAGTGTGATGCCTAACATGACCCGCTTCATAGCCCTTTGCGCAACTTGGATTTTCTCCATATTTGCTTTCTTGAGGGTCCATGTCTCAGCAGCGTAGGTAAGAATGGGTAGAATACATTGTTTAGAGGCCTTTGTTTTTAAGCTTTGTGGTATTTTGCCTCTAAAGACATCGTCCAGCTTTTTGAAGGCAGCCCATCCTAGCTGAATTCATCTGGTAATCTCCTTCTCCTGAGAGTTCCATCGAAAGGATAGAGTATGTCCAAGATAGACATATTCGTCAACTACATTTATCTTACAGTCGCCTACCATAACAGCTGGTCTCTGTTCATCAATAAGACGATCCATCATTATCTCAGTCTTGGACATATTCATGTTAAGGCCAACTTTCACATACATAGGACAAAATGTTCCCAAATTATGTATTAAAAACGTTCCAGCACCCCATTTTTCAGGAAAAACCTAAAAACGATTTGAAAGAGCAATTATTATAAGATTAAAGATATATCTTATATATAGCTTAAGTAGGTACTTAGGTACCTACTTAATTTTTTTACTTTTTTTTTATATATCTAAACTGAGAAGTCATATAATATCAAAGTGACTTATTTCCACTTTTGAAAATAAATTAACTAATGATGGGAATCGATTTTTAATTCTTAATTAATTAATTAATTAATTCATTCATTCATTAATTCCCCTCTAAATTTGACTTTCAATTCCCGTATCTAAAACAATGAGCCGTTTTCAGAAGAACTAAAAAAAAAATCTAGAAAAAAAAGCGCGGGAAACCATTGAAACAACCAGGCGGGATTTCCGAAGTTTTTATTAATTTCATCGATTATTCGTGTATCAATAGGGGTTTTTAGAAATAACAGGCGTCTGGAGACACAAACAAAAAAAAGCCAATCATGGGGAAGGAGCGAACAAGGAGAAAGCGGAAAAAAGATTAAGCTGAAGAGAAAAGAAGTGAAGGAGACTTGTTGTCGTCGTGCGAGTCAGAGGTCGAAAGCACAGATAAGTACAAACCTTATCTGGTAAGAGATTATAAGAGACGATACCCTGAGGATTCCGGTGCTGCAGAATTTGTAGTATTCGTAGAGTCTTCCAATGTGGATATACCTATAGGAACCCGAGATCTTATGTCCATATCTAGCTGTATCAAAAGGTTTAATAAAGGAATCAAATACCTTAGGTCATTGAACAAGTTCAAAATTGCCTTATACTTCGAAAAAGCCAGCCTTGCTAATGCCTTCTTGAACAATGCTACATTTTTAAAAGACTACCAATTTAAGGCCAATATACCTGCTTCAAGCACTGAAATTACTGGTATAATTAAAAATGTACCCACCAACTTGACAAACAAAAAGATATTCACAATGCTATCAAGTTACAAGACAATAATATCTGTTCGAAGATTCACAAAAAGGATCAAAGTTGATGATAACCTCATTCAACAGCCGCTGCAGACAGTAGCCATCACCTTCGCGACGTCAGTTCTTCCAGACTACGCGGATTTGGATGGTTGGCGGCATGACATCTCAGCGTATGTTCCACCAGTCAAACAATGTTTCCGGTGTCTCAGGTATGGCCATTTAGCAAAGTTTTGCAAGAACTCCGAACGCTGCTCCATCTGTAAAGAAGATCACTCATATAAAGTTTGTACAACTCCGATCGAACAATCCAAATGCGTCCATTGTGATAGCAATCACGTTAGCATTTCAGCTCAGTGTCCAATTAAGCAAAAGAGAATCAATTAAGCAATTAAGAACAAGAAAACAGACAAAAAGTTCAGACACCATCATTCGCTGACATATTCAAAAATGGAAATTTCCCACCTCTCGGTCCTAAGAAGCCTCTTGATCTTTTGACATTATTAAAATCAAATGACAAGGCACTGAATCTCTTAGTGCAAAGCATTATAAAAATTATAACATTAAATAAGACACAAGATACCCCAATATCCTCTAAAAATGTGTTAGATGTTTTAAGCGATTTTTTCAAATCCAGTGACACCAAGAACATTAATACAAATTCACAGACACATTAAAGATAGTACAGTGGAATGCTTAAAGTCTGTTATGTAATCGTCATATTTTTACTCAATATTTGTATGAAAATAATATTGACATAGCTTTAGTTTGCGAAACTTGGCTCAAGCCTACACAACGTTTAAAAAATAAAGGATACTCGATAGAACGCAATGATTGTGGCAATAAACACAATGGTGTTGCCATAGTCATTCGTAACAACATACAATATAGTAGATTAAAAACATTTTTTGATGATTCCCTTCAGAATATCGCTATCAAAATAAAATATAATAACAGTTCATTATCAATGGCCAGTCTTTATATCCCGACAAATTGTAGTCCTACTTTTAGAAAAACAAAATTTGTTAATTTTATAAATACCTTACCACAACCATACTTAGTAGCAGGTGATTTCAACGCACATCACGCCATGTGGGGTTGCCAATCTATCAGTCCTCGTGGAAGAGATGTCCTCGACGCTGTAAATGAATGCAATTTAGTGTTATTAAATGACACACAATCAACAACTGTAGGTACAAATAACTGGAGACCAAATGATTTAGATTTAACAATAGTCAGTCCCTCTATAGCCCTTAATTGCAATTGGACAGTACATGATGATCCCCTGGGAAGTTATCATCTACCCACAATAACTGAGATTTTGTTCAACACTATAATTGATTCTTCTACAAACAACTTTATTCCTCAAAATAACACAGCTGAACTCAAAAGACCTAATCTACGGCTAGTAAATTGGAATAAGTTTACAACGCTTGCCAACACTATGCTTAAAGAATTTGTTATTAACCATAACGATCCTCTACAGTCTTACTATGACTATTGTAATATCATTCATAAAGCTATTAATCAATCGATGATTAGAAGTCAGGCCCAAAATTCAAATATGAATAATAATAGTTTGAAACAGACATGAATCAATTTTAAATACAGGCATCCTCCTCTGCCATGGTGGAATGAAAAGTGTGCTAATGCAGTTCAAAAAAGTAAGGAAGCTTTTATTATATTTAAACAAGATCCTAGTGATTTAAACTATATTAATTTTTAAAAAATGCAGGCTGAGAAAAAACTTATTATTAAATTAGAAAGATTAAATAGTTGGAAGGAATACTGCACTGATATAAATAGATCCATTCCAATTTCTAAAATTTGGCAAACTATGCGTAAATTTAATAAATCCTGCCGCAAAAGTACGGAACTAAATAATAATAATGAAATATCTTGGATAAATAACTTTTTAAGGAAATATACACCTGACTTTGTTTCACAACCAATACAAATAAATACTAATTCTTCCGTAAACCCCACCAATAGTTACATTATCAATCCATTCACCATAGATGAGTTAAAAGCAGCTATCAAGTCACGTAAAGACACAACCTTTGGTCTAGATTGCATTTCTTATAAAATGTTTCAAAAACTCGAAGCAAATTTACTTTGGGAACAATCAATAATTCCAAAAGAGTGGAAACAAGATTGCTTGGTTCCAATTCTAAAAGCAGGAAAAGATCCAAATGATGCAGACTCTTACCGTCCCATTGCGTTAACATCCTGTGCAGGAAAACTTTTTGAGCAACTTATGAAACACCGTCTTGAGTTTTATATTGAATCCAATCATATTCTTCCAAGAAATCAGTTCGGGTTTCGCCGCGGTCGGTCAGCAAGAGAAAGTATAGGGCATCTCTTCCATGATACTGACGCTGCGGTTAACAGTAATAAACATCTTGTCTGTATTTTATTCGATATTGTAGGAGCCTTCAATAACTATAATCATTCTGATTTATGTACCATTCTTTCTTCTTTGGGAATACCTGAAAAATGTGTAAGGTGGATTTATGAGTTTATCAGTGGAAGAGAAGTTTATGTTAAGATGAGTTGCAATGATATTGTCGGACCTAGATTGTCAACTAAAGGCGTCTGTCAAGGCGGCATTTTGAGCCCATTATTGTATATTCTCTACATCCACAGGCTCAATGAAATGTTAGGAACAGAAGTCAGCAACTTACAGTTTGCCGATGATTTGGCTATTTATTGCAGTGGTAATAACATCACACACACAACTCAAAAATTAAATCTAGCACTGGAAAAATTACATAGTTACTTTCAATATTTAAATCTAGAAATTAGTCCAGCTAAAAGTAAAGTAGTCATATTCTCAAAGAAAAAAGTCACCACAGTTAAGCTACAATATGATAATAACTTATTACCAATTCAATCTCAAACAAGAGTTTTGGGTGCAGTTTTTACATGGAATCTCTCATGGTGTAGATATGTTGATTGCATAACAGAACGAGCTTTAAGAGCTACCAACACTTTAAGATCTTTGGTTGGCAGCCAATGGGGTGCCGATCCTAAGATTCTTTTAACTCTATACAAAGCCCTTGTAAGAAGTCACTTTGACTATGGTTTTTTCTGTTATTGTATAGATCCAAAATTGGTAGACAAACTTGAAAAGATTCAAAATATAAATTTAAGATTAATCTTAGGAGCATTTAAATCATCTCCAATTAATTCAATGCAGGTTGAGTGTAACTTGTGTCCATTAATGATCAGATTCAATAATTTATAACTTAATTTCATTATCAAGTTGTTATCTGAAGATGGCAATCTCTTCTTCTTTCTAAACTGCTGAGGCTTACCTCTAATAACTTTTTAACTCGTAACATTCAAGAAACTTTAACTTATAAGAGTAAATATAATATCTACAATAGTAGTACTTTGCCTTGTTATGAAGGATCATATGAGAGCAAATTCTGTGGGTTGAAGATTCACATAGATAGGACACTGAGTGATAAATATGCAGTTTACAATAAATTGGATGAACACAGAGAGTTTAGACAAATTTATACAGATGGCTCGAAATGTAACGAAAACGTCTCCATGGCTTACTATGATCCTGTCACTAAATTGGGACAAGGGTTCAGATTGCCACAAAATGCAAGTATATACACAGCAGAAGCTCAAGCTATTTATGCATCTTTAGAATATATAGAATCAACTAACCTCAGTTTCAAAAAATGGTTGATAATTTCGGACAGCATGAGCGTTTTAATGGCATTGTCAAATCCCACGTACAATGGTAGCACAAATTATATCGTCTACAAGATAAGGCAGAAAATTAGTAGGCTTTGGCTCAATCAAGATAGAGAAATACGTTTGTTTTGGACACCATCTCACATTGACGTCTCGGGTAACGAACTCGCTGATAAACTTGCCAGCTCTATAGTAAAAACCCCCAATATTCACCAAATACCTGTCAAGAATATTAAGTTGCCAGCTTCCGATTGCAAAACCGACATTAGAACGAATATTAAACATCAATGGATGCTTCATTGGAAAGAAACGACACAAATAAAAGGAAAATGGTACAGCTATATTAATTCGGACATTAAGAGGCCATGGTTTATCGTCGGAAAATATCTTCATAGAAACTTTTACACCACAATTTGTAGTTTGAAAATTGGACATGGCAGATTTAATGAACATTTGCATAGATTGAAAATGATTCCTTCCCCAAATTGTACATTTTGTAATTCTGAAAACCAATCTTTAAATCATATATTTGTTGATTGTCCTCAATTCAATATACAAAGACTAGTATTTATTGATAGCTTATTGAACATTTACAAAGAAGTCCTGGATATCCCGCGCTCTATTCAGGATCTCCTTAAGAATATAGAAGCATTTTACCCTATTTGTAATTTTATCAAGAATACCATTGGAGATATTTGAAAAATAATAATACACCGGAATAGACCTATTTTACCTGATTTGATACCTAACTCGGATGTGACCTGAAAATACATAGAAACCTGATTTGACAACACGGATTGACCTAAACATACTGGATTATGAAGTAAAAGAATAAATACGTTAGACAAGGCTATGTGCCTCGAATATTTTAATAAAGACTGAAGAAAATACCTACGGAAAGACAAGGCTTTTAGCCTCAATCAATATGAAGAGAAGAAGAAATTTAAAATAAGACCAGGCGGTATGGGCTTAAGCTCTTAGCCTTTTCCTTAAAGGAAAAAATATAACAAAAAAAATAAATCTAACGGCTGTCAAAGGAATGCAATTTTGGACCTCAGCCCAATAGCCATGTGTGATACATCATAAAATAGGTCTCAGCGAGCTGAACAAAAAGTACTATGACGCCAACAGCCAAATGTTTGTCCTTTCGGAGTTATATTTTGTTGAAAATGTTAGTTTTTTTTTCAGTACAATATAACTCCGAAAGGACAAACATTTGGCTGTTAGCGTCATAGTAACTTTTGTTCAGCTCGCTGAGACCTATTTTATGATGTATCACACATGGCTATTGGGCTGAGGTCCAAAATTGCATTCCTTTGACAGCCGTTAGATTTTTATTTAGTTCTTCTGAAAACCCCTCATTTCGCTTGTTTTGACGTCATTTGCTAACAGTATTCAAGACACAAAATATGTTCTTTAGCAAACCGAATGTGCTAGTGTCAAAATCACTTAAATACGATCTTCTTTCATGGTGACATGAAAAAAAATGTACCTATACCTATGTAAATGTAACTTATATGTTTTTGGTATTTATTTAAAAATCTGATAAGGTGGAAATAAGTTCTTTTGAAATGATGCTCCTCAATTATATTTTAAATGCTACTTTAATAATAATATGCAAAATGTTTTTTTGCTTACCCTCTGAGTCCTTACCAAAATTTTATTGAACAGAAGCAGCTCATTGCAGCTCATAATTAATATGCTGTACAAAAATACCAATACTATGCTAACAATTTAAATAACACCCTTACAAAAATGAAGTTTTTATAGTATACTTAGTAGGAGAAGTAATTAAATAAGATATTACATTATTTTCTGTAACATTCATGTGAAATAAGTGTAATGATACTGTCAGTAAAATGATAGGTATTTGTGCAAAGACTGGAGTCTAAACTAGATAAAAATATCTGTATTTTAGGTTTCCAAGCCTCCCATTTAACAATTAAAAAAAATTAACAAATACGTACCTACATAAGGTCTTATTAATAAAGAGACCAGTAGCTAAAACCCTCAATGAACCTCTAATAAATTTTAGCTTTGTATATTACTATTATTTTATAAAATGTTAGAAAATCAAGTTTTTATTAGAAAGGTCGTTACTCTTCTGATATCTACTCTTCTTTACAGATTGTACCTACGCAACCAAAGTTTCCTTTCATACCAGACAGTATGGGAAAAAAGAAAGAAGGAGCTAGGCTAGCATTGTTTACAGCAGCAAATACCAGCATACGTGTTGTGGATCATATGGGCGAGGGAATTAAAATATCACACTCACAAGGAGGATTGTAAAATACACATTATGACAAAATGTTCCCAAATTATTAAAAACGTTCTAGCACCCCATTTTTCATGAAACCTAAAAGAAGATTTGAAAGATCAACCATAATCTATTGAGAGACGAATTAACCGATATTACTGTTCATAAATATTTGAAAATAGTTATTATTTAATACAGCGGCACTCATAAATAAATTATATCTACATATGATATAATTTATCAGATCTACAGATCTTCCAATGCTCTGTGATTGTAATGCAGACGGGATTGTTGCCGCTATAAAAGCGACACTCGCTAAATTCATATACCTCTCCAAAATTCACTGCGCATCGGAGCAGACCATAATGAGTCTGTCATGACCAGAGTTAATAAAGGTGTAATGGTGCGCTGCATTTGTCATTCTTTGCAATTGGCAGTATCAGCAGTAATAAAACAGTTTTTACCTAAAAATCGCACGTAGCACATAATCATAATCACAAAGGTTAAGCAACATAGGGCGCGTTCATGTTCCATGTTCCAGTGCATGGATAGGTCACCGTCTATGACTAACGCAAGTGGCATTTTTCCGAGCGGTTAACAAGTTGGTGCCGGCTGCCGTCGATAGATGGCAGTCGTTAAGTCAAGTCAGAGGCGTTAGGGCAGCTTGAAAACTTCTGACAGTAAAACCAGCCACTAGTCTTATAAGCCTCGACCAATCCGGACTTGGCCGCCGTGGTGGAGTATGGCCTACACCTTCCTCAGGGAAGAGACCCGTGGCCCTCGGTGGGGACATGGTGGGTTCATGATGATGACCCGAAAATCTCGAATTTATTATTAAAAAAAACATGTAATTGGTTCAGCAATTCTTCGTCGAGGCAAGCTGCGTGCAAAGATCTATAGAAACTTATCAACGATGGTCACGCACGACCCTTTCTTTTCGACTTTTTCCGTCCGCAGTTGCTCGCATTTACACCCCATGGATGGAACTGAGAATGCACTTTAATTTGGCTAAATTAAAAGAAAAATCTTACGGCAGAATTGCTGCGTGGAATGTATTCAGATGATATGAACATTGCGTTTATGTATCCAAGTCTCATTGACGTTAACAGGATCAATTATTTGAATCAAAAGACGCAGATCACTCAAAGCGAATTATGGTGAATTGACGAATTTATTGGTGATTGATACTTTTGTTGCCAAGATAATATTGCCTACCCAGAAGATATTTTACGCAAAATGTTCAAGATTCTTTAGATGTACGAGCAGAGGAGAGCGTGTGCAGCCCTCGCTCTGTCGCACAGCTGAAGTTGATTGTTGGACGGTGGTGGAAAAAGAAGGTGTAGTTTAACTCTTCGTGGTTGTTTATTCAGGGCACAGAATGATATAGTTTGTTGTATGCTGTTATTTGCTGCACACGCAGCGATGGACGGTGCTTAGCCCGTACATGCTCCTAACCCAAGATGAAGTTAAGAAGTTAAAGATTAAGTACTCAGTTCAGTTCCAGTTTACTCCAAGTTTCACATAAATTCGTTAATGTTTCCGTACCTCAGTTCCATCGGGACAGTTTGCTCCCTAGTTCAGTTCAAGTGCACTCCAAGTTGCACATCAGTTTGTTCCAGTTACCTTCTTCAGTTCAGTTTGACTGACAGATTATAGAGTGAGGCCTACTCCTGGTTGTAAGTCAGAGAGCGGGCCGAGTCGGTTGACGAAACATCTTCCGTCGATGTTCACCTTTTGCAACGTCAATTGTTGGTGACCTCATTACAGCCGGGCAGCTCCGTAGTTGATCCGCTGAGTTGGTGTAGGTATTGAAGTTATTTCTACCACCTTCAAAGTTTCTGTCTGTTTCTCTAAGTTGGCGCCGTAGATCGTAAGGTGCTGATTGCAGAGTGGCCGCAGGTGGTCGCGAGCATCTGGCCCGAAGGACCATGTGCAACTCTCGCTCTGTCGCACAGCAGAGATGTTTGTTGGACAGATGTGGTGGAAGAAGAAGTTGCAGCTTATCTCTTCATGGTGGATTATTCATGACACAGAATTACATAGTTTTTGTGTTTAAAGATACGAGTGTATTTGGCGAGTGGCTCGAGCCGACTGGCGGGCGGTAGCGGTGTGCTGGACAATGCTAACTCAGCACACGCTGCGATGCACGGTACTTAGACCGTACAGTAGACTAGAAATGTTTTTTGGGGTACAGATTCTAATCTCTTTTTCAACGATGAAAGATAAATGACTTCCACTGGATGAAAAAGAAGTAATCCCTAATACGTGCATCCAGTTCATTGTACATTGTTTAATTAA
Organism: Yponomeuta plumbellus; assembly: GCA_947310845.1. Taxonomy (NCBI): domain Eukaryota; kingdom Metazoa; phylum Arthropoda; class Insecta; order Lepidoptera; family Yponomeutidae; genus Yponomeuta; species Yponomeuta plumbellus. The sequence goes on along the minus strand of OX371208.1, from coordinate 20,191,776 downwards.
CTCAAAAACAGATTACCAGAAAACTTGAAACTCATGGAAAGTATTTAAAAAATCAGTGTAGAACATGCACTGTCTTATAATATGATACACGTCGTATCGAACAAGTTTGGACGTGAAGTCCTTTTCTTGTGTTCCACCTCCTGAACACTGAATGAACCGACTAAACCGAACGAGAGCGGAAGGTGCAAGGTGTGCGTATCAGGAAAAGATACGATAATCGGAAGTAAAGTAAAGCGTAAATTTTTGTAAAGTTGCAGCCGACTGACATGATACAGCATTTGCTTCAAAATGAGCGTCCATATAATGATAAAAATACTCGATACGATACTGATCGTGATATAAGTCAAGATGATACAAATGTGGACGGGGCTTTAGTGTTTTTGTGGGCCATAGGCCTACATTTTGTTTGTTTGTTACGCTTTATTGCCCAAAAGAAATAAAACAATACATAAAAACTTAAATAACAGGTAAGTGTCGATGTACAAAGGCGGACTTATTTCAAAATAATTTTGGTGGGTCTGTAAAGATAAAGTTGGCAACACTGATTATAATAAAATTGTTTATATTTCATAGAAACTAACTTCTCTTTTCAAAGTACATACCTGCGTATTTCTTACAATCCTAGGTAGGTATCAATAATACTAAATACTATTACTCTTAAAAATTGTATTTACGAAAATGAGCCCTAATTCAACGTGATAAATGTTATATTCTGTTGCGCTTTAGACAGAGGATGATCCGAGCAGAAAGGGACAGCTATAACGGAGGCCGCGTGTCTCTTTCTTTTATTTGATCGTTTCATAGTAGTATTCGTATTACGTGAATTACTTCCATGGTATCACCATAAAGTGTAGGGTATGGTGTTCTATGGTGGATTCTCTGTCGTCGCCCGTGGTCGTCACACACACGCTTGATTGATAGTGCTAGGCTAGGGTACCTATAGGTGTTCTGTGGTGATAGGGCTTTTATTCAAGGACGTCACACACAGAGTTTACGGACGTTCTAGGCTTTATTTATCAACGGACCACAGTTTGCTCCATAACCTTTTATGTTACAAAATTAGACATAGACAACAATTTACATTATCATTGTTGCACTTGCATGAGCAACCCCGGCCCAGTATAATTTAATGAAACCTAATATTCAGTGAATAGGTTCAGCAACCGAACTATGGTGAAGACAAATAAACTCAAGAAGGAATACATCTACTTCTTGCAAGTGGCATTTGCTTTGTGGGCTTACATAGGTGAGTTCTTTCCAGAGAAATGTAACTTTACTGTAATGTATATTATGGCTGATGCATTGACAACTGGCTTAACAATATATTCCAGATATTTGGGATGGGATAGCAACACAAGCATCCTCCATAAATCCAATGAACTCTACTTTAAAATGGAGTTTTACCTACCTTTCTTTGACTTTTTTGCTCTGTTAAGTGATAGTCCTTTCTGATTTCAGGTTCCCACAGTTCAAGCCTCAATCTGCTGACCTGGAGTGCCATAGAAAGAGTTGGTAAGACAACTTACTTAGAACAATTTGGTCAGCTCTTCAAAGCTATACCTACTGTGCTATTACATTACATGCTTTAGTCACATCAACTTCTTGATATCTCTCTTTTAACTCTCTAGCTCATCGCTTACACTCATGTGTAAGCAAAGTTCTATTTCCCATAATGCAGACTTGCCAATATTCTCAACACCCCTCTTTGTCAAGACACATTAGAAATTGATAGAATGTAAATACAATTTTACATTGTAAAATTTAACCTGTACAAGTTTGAGTCACATGATTTATCATGATCATGGCAAGTGGCAGTCCCTGGTCTCTGCTGGGAGTTGTACATATACATAAGTGTGAGCTTATATATGTACAATTTTCAAAACAGCCCGATTGGCGTACCATAACTTCTTTACATCTATCTTTTCAAGCTCATATGTCATATGTGAATGGTTAGAGCCCACCAAAAACTCTATTGGTTAAATTTCTTTAATATTCTGAACCTTAACTGGTGACATGACAAATTTATAACACTATAATGGACGTGACGACTCACGGGCTACACTTTCAACGTTTAATTTTGTCACAAATTGCATTTGGCTGATTCAACATTCTGTTGATATTTAACTATTAGAATATAATAAAACAGTTATTACCCATTATGACCCCACCGAGGGGCATGGGTTTCTTCCCTGAGGAAGGTATGGGCCATACTCCACCATGGGGGCCAAGTCTGGATTGGTGAAGGCTTGTAAGACTAGTGCCTGGTCTTACTGTCCTAAGGCCTCTGACGTGGCTTAACGACGGCCATCTATCGACGGGAGCCGGCACCAACTAATTAACATGCCTTGCGAAGCACGGAACCGCTCGGAAAAATGTCACTAGCGTTAGTCATAGACAGTGACCCATCCATGCACTGAACGCGCCGTATGTTGCTTAACCTTAGTGATCGTTTAAGATCACTCAGTCAGCCCAGCCTACGAGCGATTCGAATTGCGAACGAACAATAATTATTATTATAATTAATATTAGTTGATCAGTTTTAAAAAACACAATTAAGTAAACTTATTAGTACTTTTTACCCTTAATTTTGACATGAGATCCATTTTTGGCGCGCTCGTAGCCTGGGCTGCCTGAGTGATCTTAAACGATCACTAAGGTTAAGCAACATACGGCGCGTTCAGTCCATGGATGGGTCACTGTCTATGACTAACGCTAGTGGCATTTTTCCGAGCGGCTCCGTGCTTCGCAAGGCACGTTAAGCAGTTGGTGCCGGCTGCCGTCGATAGGTGGCAGTCGTTAAGCCAAGTCAGAGGCCTTGTAAGGGCGGCTTGAAAACTTCTGACAGTAAGACCAGCCACTAGTCTTACAAGCCTCCACCAATCCGGACCTGGCCCCCGTGGTGAACTATGGCCTATACTTTCCTCAGCGGCAAGCGGGGGAAGTGGTAAATTCGGAGAGTTCGCATAACACGCGAGGCCTGTGAGGCTCGTCACTGGTTAAAGGTTAAAAAACAAAGTTCTTCACAATTGTCCATACCTTTTTGAAATCTGCTTACTAATTATTCAGCAACTGACTTCCTTCTGCCCTGTAAAACACAGCTTATGCACAAGAGATAATGATATTTCCAACTAGCTGAGCCTACAAACGTTGTTTCGCCATATATATTTTTTTCGCTTAGGGCTATGAAATATAGATAACAACCTATTCTCAGACTTACCAAATATACATAAAATTTTATCAAAATCGAGGTCGAGCCGTTTCGGAGGAGTGATTCACGCGCTCACTAACACTGTGACATAAGAATTTTGTATATTAGGATGTTCCAAGGCAATAGAACTGGATAAGTACTTTTTTAAATAGCATAGAGGGTAGTACTTACTTTTTGATTGCTACCTATTATTTTGATTATGAATTTTTTGACATTGACTGGATTTACCCCCAAGGCAAAAGCAGAGGAAAAAGCCGACTGAAATAAAATATAGGTACTCTACCGCAATATGTGTGAACATTTTCTCACAACTTTATTGATTTCAGCGCATTTCATAATCTACCTTCTGGCAATCAACTTAAGTGAGGAAATCTTGAGATGGTCTTACCGCGCGCTGCAGACGGGATCTCTGAATGCTGCACCGATCTTTAAGCAGTGCATGACAAGGCTGGCCGTCCTCGCTGGGTGTGCAGCAGTGTTGGCGCTGTCGAGCAAGAGGGTTTTTGATGAAGATTATCTCTATGTGACTGTTGCAAGTCTCCTTGTAAAATACCCGGAAAACACTATGGTAAGTTGTAAGAAAAGAAAAAACTGGCTAAGTGCGAGTCGTACTCTCTGCCTGAGGTTTTCTTATCATTAAATTTTGTGTTAACCTACAATAGGTATGAATTTAGAAAAAAATGTGTTTTCTTTAATTTAGTTCAGAGGCTCCCAAAGTTTTTTTTTCTCGTGGACCACTTTCAAAGTTTTACTATTTGCGGTAGACCCCCTGCTGCTACATTTCTACTTTATTCCCAAAATATCACCCTGAATTGGGGGTGTTAAGAAGAAGAATAAGTGTCATATTTATTAAATTAATACTTGTGGTTGTACAAAATTATAGTAATTTATTATTACAAATTATCAACAATTTACGTTGATAAGTAAGTAAATCCAAGACGAAATTTTTGTTCTTTATTATGAAAACCAGAAAAAAAATTGTGGACCCACACTTGTGAACCTCTGTTTTCTTTTCACGTCTACATGGACCCCCGTGTGGCCTTCTACAGACCCCAGGGGGTCCACCTGGACCACTGGGAACCTATGTTTTAGTGCATGGCCAATTTGTATTAATTGGTGTTAAATTATGTAGACACTGCACTTAAATGTTTTACGGTTAAGGAAACCAAAAAAATTGTAACCTGCAGGATTTTTTGTGCACCATGAATGGTTTTCAATCATCTAAGTTTTCAATTGTATTTTCGAACATGCTCCATGTGTACACCCTTTGTTTTAATCTCATTGGAGACGCTACATTGAAAGATAAATAATTCATACTAAGCAGTCTATAGACTATCCCCTATGACTAGTCCCGTTCTACCCACCAATTTATTTATGTAAATAACATTATAGTCATTTATTCACACTTTTTGTCTTTGTCACTCGGATGTAATTGCGATCCAAGAGCCCCAATTATTTATCATATTGTGCATTTGTCAGGAGCAAGAGAGCCGTGCGTCGCCATCCATCAGCTACGGCAGCGGGATGGCGTGCAGCTTCTTCGAGGGCTACCTGCACATCGTCGTCCCGCCCGACGAGAACGACTTCACCGGGTAAAGTCCGTTCGCTTAGATAGTGTCGGTACACACGAAGGCAATCTTGGTTTTAGTCAAAAAAACATTTCAATAATAAAACGTAGATGGCAAAAATACTTTAAATAGAAAAAAAACATGGTACACAATATACCTAATGAAGCAGAAAATAAAACACTACTTACTCTTCATCACTCGAAGTGCCCCCAGAATATTCATCTCCACCGGTACCTACAGTCTATTTTTTGAAGCGAACGACTAAGTGTCAACATGTCAAAAATTTGGTTTTTCAATATGCCACATTTATAACACTGCATAATATTTAGCAAAGTTATACAAAACAATATGCCTAATAAATACCATTAATCAATTAACACAATAACACTGTTATTACCTGATTTATCCCCCACTTGCAGTTTATTTAAGTAATATTTTATTTTATCATGAAAATACCATTTGCTTAAGAGATCTATGCCCCAAAAAATACCTAAAATGTCAGTGGTCCTCAAATAAAAGCGATCCTACTGCTGCCAAATATGTTCGCAACTAGGAAAGATGATCGACTATTTTATGCTAATGGGCTACGCGAAGTGTAGGAGGAAGTATGGAGAGCTGACTACGAACCTCTTTTTTAATTAAAGACAAAAAAAGTAAGATTGACGTTGTTGTTGATGGGAGTGCGACTAAAGAAAATAAAATAGGTAACTTATCTTTAGTCTGTTCATCATTGTAAATAAGATATTGATAAAGTTTTTTGGTCCATCGTCCAGTTGTTTTATACTTTTGTGTTTGTTATTACGAAACGGAAAATATGGGCGAGCGAGCCGGACCCAACGCTGATTCTGCCAAACCGATGTATACGATTCCACAGAATACATAATAGTAGAACGATGCAAGCAAAGCTGCGTGCATGAGCTATTTTGAGTAAGATGTAAGTTTGAGAGATGCTGTGCCTATGTTTACCTTTAGTCGTTCGCTTCAGTAAATAGAATATAAGTGATGCAGGATCATCTCGTTATAAATCCATTCTAAAATACTGATTGATTTACTTATTTAATTGCGTGATCTACATAATAGTAGAATGAGACGAGCTGCGAGCCAAATTCACGGTCGTGTTTGCGCCGCGTCGGCTTCCTTTAATTTCTTTTGTGAAAAGCCGCCACGTGCCGAGGCGGTAAATATCAAAGTGACACTATGATAGCGAGCAGACTTTAACTCTCACTTCTGGGCTGTTCCGTACTGATACCAGACTCAAACGCTTACAACCTGTCCATCCCGTCCTTGCCTAGTAACCACAGCACACTCAGGGTATCCTAGTTTGGGGCCAGGTCAAGTGATTGTGTTGTCTGAAAGTTACTATTGTTATTAATTTGACGACCTCTGTGGCGCAGCGGTTAGTGCATCTGCCAAGCGAGGTCCCGGGTTCAAATCCCGGCTGGTGACAAAAAAAAGAAACCCAGGTCTTGGATGTTTACATGTTTGTGACGTCGCTGTTTCTGGTTCCTACGACACAGGGTATCCTCGTGTGGGGCCAGAAGCAATGTATCTGCCTGTACGTCACAAACATGTAAACATCCAAGACCTGGAGTTTTTTTTTCTATCCAGCCGGGGATCGAACCCGGGACATCTCGCATGGTAAGCAGATGCGCTAACGGCTAAGCCATAGAGGTCGTCAAATCGGATCGGGTCGATAGAATCGGATATATTCGTGTAATAGAAATAACGGAACTAATATGTCACTTAATTTCGAAATCGGAACTATTATGAACTAATAAAAGTTTTATGCAGAGTAGGAAGTAGTATTACACTCGTGTGCTTTCGGCGAAATCCGAAGCCTAGAGCCCGAAGTATATTCTAAAAGCTAACAGATTGTACCTACTCCTCCGAAAGTGAAAACAAACTCGACGGACTTTTTTGAAATAATTGTGTGTGTGGTAATTTGGTAGGTCTGATCTGAACGCAGGTCGTGGGCTATCGTTAATATAGCAAAACAACGTTTGCCGCGTCAGCTAGTAATACCTAAAAGGCTCTTACAATGTTACAGCATGATAAGACTCGGCTGTGTAGGCATTATGAACAAAGTCGAGGGTCATGACACGTGACACTGTGCGGAAGTTATTATGATTTATATATCAATACAATAGTAGCTTTGAGCTGCTGTGCATGTTACTTTGCAAAATGTTATCTGGTAAGTCATTGAGGCAGTACTAATTTGGTAGTAGGTATACGCAGTCACTACACTGTTTCGCCAGAAGGTTTTCTGGGGTGGCTTGTCGGTGACTGTTTGGTCAGGTGCCCGTTTAAGACATCGCCATAAGTATGAGACGAGCAACCGACGACGCGAGCTCCGTCTCTGTTCACCATGAATAAGCTCTGCGAATCGGAGCGAAACCTGGTCGGACTCTTCCGATATAACAACACCCGTAAGTAGATCCGGACTAAAAGTTTACAATAATATGAAAATTATCGGCCGTAGCCTGTCGCCGCGTCTAGTCGCCGAGCTGTCGCTGTCGCGTGTCGCTAGTGTGCGCCTAGGCTTTTTCATATTAATTCACTAGCTGTTCCGGCGACCCTACCGCCACAGAATCCGTTTTTACGATCCTTGTTACCATGACAACGCAATAAATAAATATCTTGAGACTTGAAAAGAGGTATGCTACTGCTTTACCTGCGTTAACGTCGATGTTAATGTTAAGTTAATGTTACACGTTAATTTAATGGTAAAAAAAACCTGCGGCCATATTAAGGGAATGACGGCTATTTTTTTGAGATAACCAGTTTACTGTTCATGCCCTTGCCCAATTGGGTATTTGACAGGATATCAAATGAGTTACTTTTAAAACGGAAATTTGTTTGAAAATACTTGCTTGTGACGTCACATTTCAGAGCACTCTTTTTATGTTTCATCTTTGTCTATCTGTGTGCCAAGTTTCATGATCCGTTAAGCCGTTGTTGTGTTATTGAGTAACGAACATCCTCAAAAATATCTCAGACAAAATCCAAACATCGTCACAACTGTTAGTTGTGTAAGTATTTAAGAACTGTTACCAAGAGCTTGCCGATAAACTGCATTAGCAGTTTGGCAAACTAATGCCGTTGTAATTTCGTAATGTGTTGAGTGAATAAATAAATAAATAAATAAAATAAATAAACTTTCACATTTTATAATATTATTTAGATAGGTACTGAACCAATCCGGACTAGGCCCCCGTGGTGGAGTATGGCCTATACCTTCCTTAGGGAAGAGACCCGTGCCCCTCGGTGGGGACATAATGGGTGATGACGTACTGAACTACCTATTCATAAAATTCTGAGAGATAGACCGAGATTAGGGCTTGACCCTGGGCGAGAACCCTATAAGGGTTCTGGGGGCTCATTATGTAATTTTCGCAACGGATATTCATACGTCTTAAAAAGTCATGTATACCACTACTGTATAGCACTATCTTCTTTTAAGACCCTATGTTAGAGCGAGACAGTACTCCGTACGACGTCGGTTTTTGTGTTGACGTGACTTTTTAAGACGTATGAATATCCGTTGCGAAAATTACATAATGAGCCCACTGGTCTTATAGTTGCCCGATGTCTGCCTGTGCGTCTGTCGTTCCGTCCGCGACAGGTTCATCATCAACCCATTATGTCCCGTCCCCACCGAGGGGCACGGGTCTCTTCCCTGAGGCAGGTATAGGCCATACTCCACCACGGGGCCAAGTCCGGATTGGTGGAGGCTTGTAAGACTGGTGGCTGGTCTTACCGCGACCGCTTATTGGTCACTAAAATTAAAAATATGTTAGCGAGCAATAGCCGATTATTTACGGCGTTTATTTTAGTGTTTTTATAGCATGAAGCAAAACCAGCGCTACACTTGTTTGAGATTCCGATGTTTTGAAAATTTCGTTGTGGTTTCTTGGGAAAAGACCTACAGTGTTATAATAACTTCCACACAATACAATCACTAACTCGTTATCTTAGGACCCTGACTAACAGATTATTTACTCTCTCAAGACTTATTTTATTGTTACAAATAAAGATTTTCATTTTTTTCTTTCTTTGACCTGGTCCCAAACTAGGATACCCTGTGCTATGGTAACCAGGCAAGGACATCACAAACATGGAAAAACACCCAGACCGAGGGCATTTGTACATTATGTACAGGCTATATGGGTTTCGAATCTTTGTCTTGGCAATAAGCGCCTAAACAGGTAGTACCTATGTATGAATACCTCATACATTATATTTTCCTCAAAAAGTTTTCAAGCGTACAATAGTACTTTGTTCACCGAGAGGAGAAAGTGACCGATTACCGTCGAGGGTGTCGTTTGAAAACACCTGAGATCGGGAATCGCAGTTTCTCTCGAGTGATACATAGCGCTTTATACTACACCTACAAGGAAAATAAAAAACGAAATCTTTACTAATTGAAATTTATATTGAAATTGTTGCTAGTGGCCAGTGTCATTTTGCGAACTTGGAGATAAAAACTCACTGTAAAAACTTTTTGGCTTTTGATATTTAGGTTACCGGCGCATAGTCTTACCCAAAATTAAAAAAGAAAAACCACGTAAGAAATGGATTTTCATACACTTTTCTCTCCCGCTCAGATGCGTTTTCTCCCCGCATATTTGTTCGATATGCAATGACGTACTTTCTACAGTAAATTTGATAGAGTATCAAGGTACTTTCCAAGCAGGTGTAGTATAAACATAGTTTCCCAATCCCCAGTTTCCAGGGGAGCATCCGCAATTACGAGAGCCGTGAGGGGGTGCGGTTCCCGGTGCGGCAACTGTTCCTGGTGATCACGAAGAGCCTGCACTGCCCGCCCAACCTCGCCTACTTCAACAAGGAACACCGTCCGGACTTGCCACGATTTGAGGCTTGCAAGGTATGATAATGGTCATTTACTGTAACTTCAATAATAATTAATATTTTTTTTGTAATTTACAGCCACTAGTCTTACAAGCCTCCACCAATCCGGACTTGGCCCCCGTGGTGGAGTATGGCCTATACCTTCCTCAGGGAAGAGACCCGTGCCCCTCGGTGGGGACATAATGGGTTGACGACTGTAACTTCTGTTTTGGTGCTTAGATGAAGATAGATAGATAGTTTTTTATTGTCTCTCTTTTCGAATTAATTTTTACATGGCCAAAACAATGGCGGTGGATATAAATTGTATATGTCCGCAGGGGATCTTACAATTTTGGTTTGTGTTGTGCTTAAATAAATAAATGTGAGTGGTTGACCAAAAAGGGAAAATAATTGATTTCGAGGAAATAGCTTTTTGACTCGTGCTCGGCTCACAAAAAAAATCGTAAAAAAATAACTACGGCACCAAAAAATATTCTGGATAGACCAAAACAAAGCTAAAATACCACAGATTAAAAATTTCAAATAAAAAAATAACTGTTTCCAATCCCTCCAGGTCCCTTTTTGGTCGACCACTCACATATCTTTATAAATTATAGCCTGTGTGTTATTCTGATGTTTAACTCTTTAGTATTGTAAAGTTTCATTATAATCCATTGAGTATTTTTGGCGTGAAAGAGCGTGAGATTCAAACAAACAATTTACAATAACAAACTAGAATTAATAACAGTTTTAAAAGAGCGGGTAGATTTAAAACGGAGATCCCCGCACTAGGTAAGCTTGTATCGCGGGGACCGGTTTTTTTTAATTAGTCGTTTCTCTGTCCCACTGAATAGGCTGTTTGACAGATTTCTGAAAACAATCTCATATGTTTTGTTGGTGTTCATAGAGTCCTTTTAAATTCCTTCGTGTATTTCTTGGAAAAAAGGCAAACGAAAATTTATTTGAAATAAGCCGCCAAACCGCTACCTTGGGCAATATGGCGTTGCTCAGGAATTATGACGTCACTTCCGATTAAACCAACCAATGAACGTAGGAACGAATGAATGACAGACGCCATTTTTACTTACATGTGACGTCATCATAGGATCAGCCAATCCAGGCCGTTTTACGCCCGAACCTAATAACCAATCCCGATCCATTTTTGCCTATCTCAGATTGAGAAATCAATCCATTTTTCAGTTTATGCGTCCCAATAACATATCCGTGGATAGTAATTTCAATCTTAGAATTCAATCTATCTTTCGGAGGGCCGATCACAGATTACGGATTGCCCTCTGTACGTGAATCGCATTTTGTGCGTCCCAATAACCTATCCGTCGATTTTGACGTTTCGATCGATCGACGAAACAATCCGAAATACCAATCCCTCGACTTTCTAGCGCCCGAACCTAATAACCAATCCCCAATCCAAGATTGAAATCAATCCCAGATTGTTCCCTATCCAAGGATGGGGCGGCAGATACAAAATTATGAAATTTTTGTGTTGTGTTTTTTTACAAATAATAATTGTTTTTTGGTTAAAATGCCTTAAAGCGGTTTTAAGACTCACAATTTATAGGAATATGTATAAATAATACTGTTTTTTTCACACTGTCACATAGCCTATTCTTCATAATCAAGTGTACGCTTATAATGGCTTGATCACACGTACCGAGTAACCGGACGAGACAGTAAAATGTTGCCCGGCCGAGACAGTGATCTGTATGCGAGTCCTCGGCCGAGCGATCGGCCCAGCACTCGGCGAAGTGTTTAGACGCACCGAGTACTCGGCCGAGCGCACTGTCTCGCCCAGTTACTCGGTACGTGTGATCAGGCCATTAAAAGCGTACAATTGATTATGGAGAATAGGCTATGTGACAGTGTGAAAAAAACAGTATTATTTTATACTATAAGCAATCTTCCCTACCGGCGAACCTATGGCAACCCGCCGCCTATAAAAAGGCGCACGTCACCAGTACTCGTTTCCATTCGATCGCGAGCGCTCCGGGAAGAAACGTCTGCACTTAGTCTGCGTCATTGGTAATGAGCCCTGGTCACGTGAGCTACTTATTTTCATTATCTGTTTGATTTAGGGTAAACTATGCATTGATTGGCACCTTAAGCAAAACCTTGACTTCCTAAGCATTCAATTTCATATTCAATCACTATTAACCATTTTTATTTATAGAATATGAGTATAGGTTGGAAATAAAAAATAATTCTTGCTTGTCATAGTTTTATTTAAGAAAAATAATAATAATTTGAAAATGTCTCCAAAACTACAGTCATTGGCATTACAGGTATAAACATTGTCACTAATAATATCAGTCATTGGCACTTATAATTTGTATGTATGTTTTGTACTCAACAATGCTAATAATAAAAAACTACCAAAATGCCCTTTAAGAAATTTTAATCACACTAATATTATAAACGTGAAAGTTTGTGTGTGTGTTTATATGTTTGTCAGTCTTTAGCGCTGAAACGGCTGAACGGATTTTAATAAAATTTGGTATGGAGTTAGCCGATACCCTGGATTAAAACATAGGCTACGTTTTACCGCGGGGAAATATCTTATTCCTACGGGAAAATCGATGAACCGCGGGTAACACCGCGGGGCACAGCTAGTTCTTAATATTTGAGCTCTTGACCTCAAACTCGCCTGATGGTAAGCGTAGTTGAGGTCGACGGTGGAGCGAGCTTACTCATTAGGTGCCCTATTTACTCTCGTTTTGAAGGAGTCGAGGTTATATGTTTGTGTTTAAAACTCACTGTGCCAATGACTAGGTGGGTGCCAGCAATACTATGGTTCACCCTATTTCATGTGTCTGATTTTGTGATTATTCCTTGTGCGAACACGTATCGCACCTCCAGAACTAAAGTGACCCAAATCAAAATTAGGGTAAAATGAGTTAAGTACTCAGAATGACTCAAAAAGGTACACTCTTTCATGCCTATATTAAGAATCCGACTTTATTTGGTCAGAGAGAGATGGAGTAATATTTCGGTCTGTTTTTTCTCGAGCAACTCGCTCAGAGCGCCGAATACAATTTTCTTCATTTCCCGAAAGTTGCAAATTTCGAGTTAGGTCACTTTAGTTCTGAAGATGCGGTATGTGGGCAGTCGCTGGACGACGTGACGCGCAACGTGGCGGGCGTGCAGCGTCGCGTTTACCGCAATTCGGCCTACCAGCTGCGCCGCCCCGCCGCCGCCGCCGCCGCCGCGCCGCCCGTCTACGTCGCCATGGAGTGCGCTACGCCGCTGCATACGCTGCACAAGGTCATCACCAACAAGGCGCTCTATGACGGTGAGTGGCTGGACCGGCTCGTCGCTAACGAGGCGCTTAATCATGGCGAGTGGCTCGCTGGACAAGGTTATCAGCAAAAATGTGCTTTATGATGATAGCTAGTGGTCGCTACGTAAGTTCGTCTCCAACGAGGCGCTCTATGACTGAATGGCTGGACAAGGTTGTTACTGACGGGGCGCTTTATGATGGTGAGTGGGTCGCTGGACAAGGCGTTCACTGACAAAGCGCTCTGTGACGATGGGTGGTTGTGTGCCTCGTTGGACAAGGCGGTCACTAACTGTTAGAAATTATCTCTTTATGTTAGTCTGGAATATGCTTCGTATTGATCTGTGACGGATGTCTCTATGATTACATATTTGATTGTCATTAGTCTGTTGCTTCCGCTTTCTTCTCTTGTCCGGTCCGTTGCCCCGGTGCCATGTAAATCTGTTTACTTTATTAATTATCTATTGTGATCGTCTAATACTCAATTTAAACATCAATTAGCAGTATTCCGTGTATGGAATACTGCTGTCACCTCTGGGACGGCTCGGCCAAATATCAGTTGGCTGCTTTGGACTCCGTAGAACGTCGAGCGCGCAAGCTAATTGGTGATGCTCCTTTGGTAGAGGCCAAACTCCAAAGCCTCGAACACCGACGGAAGGTAGCCTGTTTGGCGGTATTTTACAGGATACATTTTGGAGAGTGCGCACGGGAATTACACGATCTTATCCCGCCATCTCCTTTCCATCACCGGACAACCAGGAGAGGGGAGCGACTTCATCCTTATGTGGTACAGACACCTTTTGTGCGCACGAAGCGTTTCGCCTCGTCGTTTCTAATGCGCACCGCTAAGGAATGGAATTCGCTCCCTTCCTCTGTTTTTCCGGAAAGGTACAATTTGGGTGCCTTTAAGGCTAGAGTGAATAGGCTCTTACTGAACCAACGAGGAACATCGTCGGCTCCATCTTCACTTACCATCAGGTGAGATCGGGGTCAATCGTTGGTCAGTTTTTAATAAAAAAAAAAAAAAAAAAAAAAAAAAAAATTGTCTCTTTATATTAGTGAATAATATACACGGAGTAATTGAGTGCCTGGTCTATTTTTCGTCTCCCATTGCGCACACCATAACCCTAAATCTGCAACAAAGGTTATTGTCCCAGCACACCATCGAAAGTCGCAATGTCTAACCAAGGAGAATCCAGGAATGACGTCGAGGCTCCAGAAGGTAAAACACCGATGATACTAGGTGGCTTAACATAGATAAATTGGAAGGTGTCAGCAATTACCTGACATGGAAGTTTTCCATCAAAATGGCATTGACCATGGAAGGTCTTTGGGACTGCGTCGAGCAAGACAATGCCGACTCGCAGAGAAATCAAAGGGCACTTGGACGGATTTGTTTATCCCTACGGCCATCGTGTTTCCAGCATGTTCTGAAGGCAAAGACTGCCAAAGAGGCTTGGACACAACTGCAGACAGTTTTCGAAGACAAGAGTCTTTACAGACGCGTGGCGTTACTACGTCAACTCCATCGATGTGAGTTTTCAAATTTCACATGTATGTCTGATTATGTCAACCAGATTATAGCTCTGACCCAGCAACTAGCTGAGATGGGTCGACGTGTCGACGACGAAGAGATTGGCGAGCTATTACTTAGTGGCCTCCCGGCGGAATACGACACTTTAGTCACGAGCTTAGAAACCGCATGCATTACAAACAAGTTGTCGAGCGAACTAGTGAGAACGCGGCTTATACAAGAAGAGCATAGAAAAATGCTGTCCGAGTCGACACCTATGAATACAGCATTCAATTCAACTACTAGGAGACCAGTTGTTTGCAGCTTCTGTAAGAAGAAAGGCCATATCAAGGCTAAGTGCTTCAAGTTAAGAAGATACAAGAAGAAAACTGATGACCAGGACAAGCAGCAAACTCTTATGGCTTCAAGTTTCATAGCGAATGATGCTTCATCTTCAGAATGGATTGTCGACAGTGGCTGTTCTTCACACATGTGCAAAGATAGGAATTTGTTTGATGAATTTAAATCTTCCAAAAATGTAATAACAATAGCAAACATTCTACTATACAGAGCTACGGTGTTGGAAATGTAAGTATGAGCTTTGACAACAGTGATGAACGAAAGATTTTGAATGTAATGCATGTTCCACAGTTGACTGGGAATCTTCTGTCTGTTAGTAAAATGGTCGAGAAGGGAATGACAATTATGTTTGATCGGAATGGTTGTTCTATTTATGAGACTTGTGAGGTCAAGGGTGAACCTGTTTGCCATGCAGTTTTACGAGAAGGCTTATACAGATTGCGTGGGTATGTAGCACAAAAGGAGCAGCGTTCTTCAGCACTCTTACAATCAGTGCAGGAGGCAGGACAGAACGCACATGTTGCTGCGCAAGGCGTGTCTACATTGTTGTGGCACAAACGGATGGGGCACCTCAGTCTATCTGGTATGTACAATCTTCGTAAGCATGCCATGCCTAATCTTGATTTACAGGAAGAAGACATCAAGAATTGCATCCCATGTCTTCAGGGGAAGCAAGTGGCAAAGCCTTTTCCTAAGGGTGACGCCAAGAGAGCAGCGGCTAAGCTGGAAGTAGTACACTCTGACGTCTGTGGGCCCATGAAGACGTGCAGCTGGAGTGGTGCACGATACCTACTTACGTTCACTGACGACTACTCTAGAAAATCCTTTGGATATCTCATGAAGAACAAATCAGAGGTAATGTCTCATTTTATTAAATTTCAAAGTTTGGTAGAAAAACAAACTGGTCTTAAGATTAAATGCCTGAGGTCGGATAATGGTGGTGAATACTGCAATGCTCAGTTTTCTTCTTATCTTGGGAAACAAGGTATAGTCCACCAGACCACAATACCCTATACACCTCAGCAAAATGGTGTTTCTGAGCGTTTAAACCGCACATTAATGGACAAGGTTAGATGTATGTTACAAGAATGTGGTCTTAGTCAGCGATTTTGGGGTGAAGCTGTGATGACAGCCTTTTATCTTAAAAATAGAAGCCCCACGTCTGCTCTGGCTGGCTGTTTGCCTGAAGAGGTTTGGTCCGGACACAAGATTGGTCTCGGACACCTAAAGGTATTTGGATGTCTTGCATACTGTCTATTGCCTACCTGTAAGCGGAGCAAACTAGATGGGAAATCTAAGTTATGCATTTTTGTGGGTTATTGTGAAACCTCTAAAGGCTATAGACTAATAGAACCCTCCGATCCAACGAAAGTTTTAATAGCAAGGAATGTGCAATTTTTAGAAAATAAATTTTATAATAATTTTATTTCTGTTGACACATGCCAGAATGAAAAGAATTTTTATGACATTATTTTACAAAATTATGATTCTAATATGAAATCTAATAATGAATTAATTACAATTTCTAATAATAATAATAATAATAATGAAATTGATAATAATGATTTAAATAATAGTTCTGAAAATGTTTCAGAGTCTGATGTCGATGACGAGTTTCACACCGGCGGTGAAGAAGAGTCTTCGCTCGAGGAGTCACAAGGTGGGGACTATGCTGATGGACAGCAGTCACCTAGCCCGTTGCCCAGTGGCGAGCCAGCTTCTAGTCCAGAAGTTTCTGTGACCGACAGTGGCAGGCCTATAAGGGCTACTCGAGGTAGAATTCCATCAAGGTATGAGAATTATGACCTATCTTTACTTACCAGTGCGTCAGACATTGAGGAACCTCAATCTTATAAAGAGGCTATATCTTCCTCTCGTAACCAAGAATGGCAATCAGCAATGAACTGTGAGTACCAGTCTTTTCTAGACAATGATGTATGGGAGTTGGTGGATAGGCCTATAGATGCTAATATTATAAAATGTAAATGGGTCTACCGTACCAAACATGATGCCTCAGGAAATTTCATTCGCTACAAGGCGCGATTGGTTGCTCGTGGCTTCACTCAACGTGAGGGCATAGATTACAATGATACATTCTCTCCTGTTGTAAGACATTCAACCATGAGAATTTTATTTTCTCTCGCAGTCGAAATGGACATGTCTGTTGAACATGTTGATGTTGCGACCGCATTTTTTAATGGCGATTTAAATGAGAAAATATATATGGAGCAGCCTGAAGGTTTTGTAAAGGACGCAAGGAAAGTGTGTCTGCTGCATAAAAGTATGTATGGGCTTAAGCAAGCAAGTAGGCAGTGGAACATCAAAGTGCATGAACTACTTTCTAAAAATGAGTATGTACAGAGTAACAGTGAGCCGTGTGTGTACGTAAAAAGGAATGGCAAGGATCTCACCGCAGTAGCTCTATATGTAGATGATTTTTACATATTTTCTAACTGTCCTACTGATAAATTGTTAAATTTATTGGAGGAAGCTTTTAATGTAAAAGCATCTTGGTTCTTTAAAAAGTTGCTTAGGTATCAATGTGATCCGTAACAAAGATTCTCTTATTTTGGAACAATCTGTGTATATTGCCAAATTATTGTCACGCTTCGGCATGTCTCAATGTAAAACCATTTCCACCCCTATGATGCTTAATTGTAAATTATTAAAGCCTGATAATTCTGAACAAAATGATGAAAATGAATTTAAATACAGACAATTAATGGGTTGTTTGATGTACTTGTCAGTGTGTACTAGGCCTGATATTGCTTATGCCTGTAGTCAGTTATCTCAATTTAATAATAGTTATGATAAAAGTCATTGGTTAGCAGCTAAAAGAATATTAAGATATTTAGCTGGAACTTCAAACTATGGTTTACACTTTTATAAAAGTAATAATCTAGATATAACTGCCTACACGGATGCAGATTGGGCAAATGATCCTAATGATAGGAGATCTTATACAGGATTCGTTGTTAAGTTGGGCAATAATGTTATTAACTGGGAATCCAAAAAGCAAAGATGTGTTGCATTATCGAGCACAGAAGCTGAATATATTGCTATAAGTGATGTTTGTAAAGATCTATTATTTTTGCAGAACTTTTTGACGGAAATAATAGATCAAAAATTAAGTATTACTGTGTATAATGATAACCAAAGCGCTCAAAAATTAATGCAACTGAAAGAAAATTGTCATAAACGAACGAAACACATAGACATAAGGTACCATTTTATAAAAGAATTAATTCATAAAAAGTTTGTTTGTATCAAATATATGCCCACTGATAACATGATAGCAGATATACTTACTAAGCCTTTATGTAGAGTTAAGCATTACAATTTTATTTATGACTTAAATGTAAAGTCTTATTAATGAATAATGATTGGTTAATCTCTGCATAAAAATAATAAGTCATGATAATTTTATTAATTGAATTTTATTGTATGACATTAATGAATGAATTTATTATCATGCCTGTAGCATGTAGTTTATACCTAAATCTTAATTTAGGATTGTTACAATAGGCATGAATCAGCATGGAAAGATTTAAATGTAAAATTAATTGTCTTGCCTGCATTTATAAGCGTTTATTGGCATGACATGTTTTTTGGAATGTAAAACTAATTTAAATCTTGAATGCTCCAATATTGTATGTCTATGTTTTTGACTATGAATATGATAGCTTTGATAATGTGGCTTGGGATTGTTTGAGATGTAGAGTCTTTTTGTGTTATTAAGATAGAGTCTACGTCTTTGTTCTATGAATATAGTTACATGTTCTTTTAGTTATAATAGTTAACATAGAGTCTATTGTTTGGCATCATGAATGTAGAGTCACTCTGAAATGTATTATGTATTGATTTTGTATCATTAATGTAGAGTTGCTCTAGAATGTTGTATAATGTTTATGCAATATAAAGCATAAGGGGAAGTGTTAGAAATTATCTCTTTATGTTAGTCTGGAATATGCTTCATATTGATCTGTGACGGATGTCTCTATGATTACATATTTGATTGTCATTAGTCTGTTGCTTCCGCTTTCTTCTCTTGTCCGGTCCGTTGCCCCGGTGCCATGTAAATCTGTTTACTTTATTAATTATCTATTGTGATCGTCTAATACTCAATTTAAACATCAATTGTCTCTTTATATTAGTGAATAATATACACGGAGTAATTGAGTGCCTGGTCTATTTTTCGTCTCCCATTGCGCACACCATAACCCTAAATCTGCAACACTAACAAGGCGCTTTATGATGGTGACTTGCTGGATAAGATCGTCACTAACAAGGCGCTTTATGATAGTTAGTGGGTCGCTGGACAAGGTCATCACTGACAAGGTGCTTTATGACGGTGAGTGACTGAGTGCCTCACTAGACAAGCTCGTCACTGACAAGGCGCTTTATTACGGTGAATGGCTTGCTGGACAAACACGTCAGTGTCCAAACTCGTCGCTGACAAGGCACTTTATGATAGTGAGTGCCTCGTTGAACAAGGCCCTCACTAACAAGGCGCTTCATGATGGTGAATGGTGTTCGCTGCATAAGGTCGTCAATTAACAAGGCACTTTATGATACTGAGTGACTCATTGGACAAGGTTGTCACTAACAAGGCACTGTACTGACTGCACGTAACACGAATCCTCTGCTGTGGCCTCTAGTGGGAATCGAAGGCGCGGCCTCGTTTGGGTAGTCTGTTTGACTATAGCAAATAAGTTACAATTTCTGTTCCAGAGTTGCTGCATGCCGACCCGGACGAGATCCGGTCAGACTTTTGCGACATGCTCGAGAAGATCCTGAATAAGAGTCCCGATTGCCGCGGGAAGTGCCAGCTCATCTACTACGACGGTATGTCATATCCTTCGACGGTGTATCAAATAATCAATCAACCGATCAATCAACATTGACATTTAAATTTATTGGTGACTCCTGTAAACTTTAATATGTAATTCATTATTATTGTCTATACGATTATTATTGCATGGTTGCAAGAAAATTCATACGCTCTTAAAGGGTAGAACATAGAATGAACTAGTTTAACCCTAGGACCTTTTTACATGTTGCCTGTGTTCATGAATAAATACCATAAAAATAATAATGAAATTGAACCATGTGGTAAGAACGGACAGTGTGCGATTAACTATATTTTTTTAAGTCTGCTTCTAAGTAGGCAAAAAAGATCACACAGGTATAAGGACTTCAAACCCAATAACATTGTCTCTTGTTGTCTTGTAAATTTACGTCTGTGTTAAATATTTACATATTTTTTTATTCTGTTCAAATACACAATTAATGTTGAACCAATTAAACCAACCAAGGAAATATACACACACAATATACAGGGTGGCCGGGGGATTGACGTCAAAAAAAAAAAATTAGGTCCCTCTTGTCATAGGGTATCCGAATCACCCCCATGTATGTTCCGCGATTTTTCATAGTTTCGGAGTTATGATTTTTTTTCTGAATTTTCATGAATTTTCGCCTTATCAATTTTGAAAATTTCTAAAAAAAAAACTAGAAACTTTTTTCAATTATTTTTTTTTGTTTATTTTTTTTTTTTGTCTTCACAAGTTGTTCTTCTATGCATAAAATAATCAGCTTCGTAACTTTGATAAAAGTTATTAAAGTGTTGGTCTAAAGTCAAAAATTTACGTTCGGTAAATTATGACTTGAATTTTCAAAAATAAATTAAAAATCCAAACAGATGTTTTAATGGTTTCTTAGTTAGCCTTAGAAATGCGCAAGACTCAGATTTCATAATCATTAAAAAAAAGTACTGCTTAACGAGCTACTTTGTGTACATTCGGCCTTCGAAGACAGCGAGGTGAAGAATTATTAAAATTAACAATTTTTTTTTCTGCCATTTCGTCTTTTCTTAGTTTATTAATGAACGAGTCGTCATCATCATGATGAATAAAAGTGGTTTTGTCAATAAAACACAGATTAAAATGTAAAAAAAATGTTTATTATAATAGGTTTTCAAAGTTGCCACCTCCAGCAGCAATACACATTCTACACCTACGTAGGAAATTATCTTTTAATCGTCTAAAAGCTGCTCTGTTTTCCTTTACAACACGTTCGGCTTCTGTTAATTTCTGCCTCAGCTCTTGTTCACTCCCACTTTCTCTGGCGTATGCTATTTCCTTAAAATAGCCCCAAATAAAAAAATCCATGGGGTTGAGGTCAGGTGAGCGTGGAGGCCACGATATTGGTCCGCCGCGTCCGATCCATCTATTGGGGTACGCCTCATTTAAATAATTTCGGACTTGCGTTGCGTAGTGACATGGAGCGCCGTCATTTTGAAGAACCATGGTTCGTCTTAGTTCAGTATTCACGTCTTCTAGCAACAATGGAAGTTCATGTTCCAGAAAGTGTCGGTATCTTTCTCCATTTAATCTGGACGGCAATTCAAATGGACCAATCAGTTCGCCATTGAGAATACCAGACCACAAGTTAACGCTGAAACGATTTTGAAACGTCGACGCTCTCATTTCGTGTGGATCTTCAACCGCCCACGTGTGGTAATTATGAATATTGAAAATTCCAGTGCGCTCAAAACGTGACTCATCTGACCATAAAACTTTATTGAAAAATCCAGGATCTTGTTGTTCTTTTTGTAGCATTGTTTGGCAGAAATCAATGCGCAATTGGTAGTCTGTAGGCAGTAAAGCTTGGACTCGTCGGATATGGAACGCATGATATCCTTCATCGTGAAGTATGTCTTGGATAGAAGTTCTTGGGATGTTCAGAGTACGAGCCATAGCTCTGGTACTCGTGGAAGGATTTCGTTGAACTTCTTCGAGCACAACTTCTCTGCGATCCGGGTCAACTCTAGGGATTCCTTCCCTATCGCCTCGTTGGCCAGGAATGCGGCCTGCCATTAAGGTATTATGCGTGTTAATAAAAACGCGATGGTCGGGATAATGCTCAGGTTGCGGCCCACCACGACGTTGAAGTTGTTCGCGATACAGTCGCGCTGCTTCAAGGCCGTTTCCTTGTGCAACTCCATAAAAATAGTGCATTTCTGCGTATTCACTTAACGTGTAACTCATATTTTACACTTCCAAGTAAACAAAGTCCAAATCAGTATGCAAGACACAGTCCAATTAACGAGCAAAGTAGTCAAATAAGTAGGCAGCGGACTCCGCGGACAAAGAGAGACAGTGAGGTAAAACAAAATGAAGACACGTGTAGCAGTAAACACAAAGTGAGAACGACTGAGGTACAAACTTGTTTTGTGTTCGCTTCTGCTGCGCTGCCCCTCTCACTCTTACCGCTGAGAGTGAGAGAGATAGCAATAGTTCGGCGGCCTCCTATCCTTAAAGACCATTGTTATTACAGGTAAAAAGTTGCGTCTGCATTTACAACCCATGACCCACGAGAACGGACCGCGCAAAATTAATTACTGTAAAACGGAAAATGCCTCCAAATTTTTTAATCTGTGTTTTATTGACAAAACCACTTTTATTCATCATGATGATGACGACTCGTTCATTAATAACCTAAGAAAAGACGAAATGGCAGAAAAAAAAAATGTTAATTTTAATAATTCTTCACCTCGCTGTCTTCGAAGGCCGAATATACACAAAGTAGCTCGTTAAGCAGTACTTTTTTTTAATGATTATGAAATCTGAGAGTCTTGCGCATTTCTGAGGCTAACTACCATTAAAACATCTGTTTGGATTTTTAATTTATTTTTGAAAATTCAAGTCATAATTTACCGAACGTAAATTTTTGACTTTAGACCAACACTTTAATAACTTTTATCAAAGTTACGAAGCTGATTATTTTATGCATAGAAGAACAACTTGTGAAGATTCAGTTACAAAAAAAAGTAATTGAAGAAAGTTTCTAGTTTTTTTTTTAGAAATTTTCAAAATTGATACGGCCATAATTCATAAAAATTCAGAAAAAAAATCATAACTCCGAAACTATGAAAAATCGCGGAACATACATGGGGGTGATTCGGATACCCCATGACACGAGGGACCTAATTTTTTTTTTTGACGTCATTCCCCCGGCCACCCTGTATAGTACACTAGAATTAAATTTAGAACATATTAGTACTATTTATTGCACACCATACGTTATAAAAATAGAGGAAAATCTTAAATAGCTAGGTATCATATTAGTTGTCTGATTGGATCAGTTTAGATAACGACAGCCACTCTAGAATGTCTCTCAGCTTTGCTTCATCGTTCCCATGCCCCAGAGGTGGGCCTCAGACTAACCCGTTCCCCGTCCTCGCAGACACGGACCCCGAGCAGAACCTGGCTGACATTGTGTTGAATCGGATCCGGGAGCTGGAGCCCAACTTCGAGGAAGTCATCCGGAATGTGGAGCGAAGGGATAACTGACGTGTTATGATTTGGTAATAAGTATGCTTCCTTCCGGACTTCGCCCCCGTGGTGGAGTATGGCCTATACCTTCCTCAGGGAAGAGACCCGTGCCCCTCGGTGGGGACATAATGGGTTGATGATGATGCTTCCTTAAATTTTATTTTAAAAACTCGATTTCTCTAAATCTGTTCTCAGGGGCAGTTTAAATCATTTTTGGTTACTATGTCTTTCCTGTGTTTTTTAGATTTTTTTTTTAATAAGACTGCAAATGATTATGAGACTAAGACCAAAAGGGCAGTGTCACATCGGATCACTGCTATGGCTAAGTATTTTGGAATAAGTATAATTTTATATGTTATGATGACTTTGTGATATTGTAATATTATTGATCTTTCTGTTAAATTTCTTTTAGTAAAGAAGAAAGAAAAAGGCATTTATTAAAATTGTCAAAGAAACAAATATTATCGACGATTGGGATCAGTCACGTGACTGATCCCAAATCGTCTCGCTGTCAAATTCCATATTAAGGTGACAGTCAGACTAGTGGCATCGCTCAGGATTTGCTGGCGCGTTATAAAGGGGCATATCTGGCTCCCGTGCTTGCATTTCTAGGAAACTTGCAACTTTTTTATGATTACTTTGAAAGTAGAGGATTCCCATTTTTTATCACCAGTCCAATCTCTGTAGACCTAAAGCAAAATTTGTGTAACTGTATTGCAAAACCAGCCCTTGTTTTACGTAACTTTCCACTCTATCGGGTTAAACATTTAGACAACTCCATAGTGTCAAAATAGGTATGTATTTAGTTCGGAGTAGGCTAAATTAGACAACTCCATACAGTGGAGGACTTGCGTAATTTGCATCCTGGTTTTCGTGTTATATTTGTAATGGGTTAAGTTTGTTAAGCTAAGCAATGCAGTGCATTTATTGAACTTCGAAGTGCCTTCAATTATTTTTTATTTCAATTATTTTAACCTTATGAAGGTAAATAACTATGATTATAATTTAGGTTATGACAAATTGATTCTACGTGAAATTTACACCTTCATGACAATCTTCTATATTAATAATTTCGTTCGGGTCTACGGTAGACTCGAACGATATGTACACCAAATGAAAGAGCGTAAAAAAATAGTTTATCTGAGTCGACAACATATGGGCGGAAAATTCGTATTATCGAGCAGCATCAATATTAAAATTATTAAATTCAACAATGGCGTTGCTAAGTAAACATGTCAATGTCATCATTGTTGTGCGTAGACATAGAATAGATAGACGAGACATAACCATAGACAAAAAAAATAAGATGTGTGGCAGACAAACTTACGTCAAATCTGGGATTTATCTAGTTTCACATTGATTTTCGGCAGATATTCGTGGTTTTCTCCATAGGATTGTAGTTTTTATGTTTCGGTGCAGTTGAACGAAAGTGATACAATGGAGATTTACAGCATTTTAGGCTGTGGAAGCCGCAATGAGCGAAAAGACGCCAACTTAGAGGTTATATCCGTAAGTGCCCTTAATTCTTCTCTTAGAGCTGTTTTTATGATGTGGAAGACTATGCAAAGGAATCAAACGCACATAAAATGCATCTACTGCCCACCATTACCCCTAAATTAGTCGTGAAAACAAATTCGAGAATTTGATTGTTTTGGTGTTACCCGTCTAAATTATGTAGGTGCTCGTACGATAGATTCGCAATCTAACTGCGACTATTTTAATTTAGAGGGTTTATACTCATTTTAGGGTTACCAGACTAATGATATAATGATAAAAAATCCCGTTGGCAAAGACGGCTAACTATGAAATAAAACTCACGCCTGATATCCCCTGGTGGGTAAACAGAGGAATCAACCACTAAAACTTGGCCCACGTTTAGACGAGGTCTGAAACGTACCAAATAATGATTACATTGTACAAAATTATTTTACAGGTACATACCGATCTGATCAGGCTATATGGAAGCCACGGGTCACTTAGACTGGCAACCGACAAAGTATACCCGTGTTTATTCGTCATTTCGAGCCCCATTGTCTTTGAAAAACAAAGAGTTTGACTTTTCTGACGGAAGCTTCCTTTACGGAACTTGCCTGCGAGGACTCCCTAAAATAAAATGAGTTGTGGGTATGTAGAATATTTCAGTGATTTAATATATTCGTACATTGTTTACCTCACAAATCTATTCGCGAGTTGACCGCTCAATGCATTATTACTAAGGGCGTCATTTAAAATTACGTCTTAGTCACGTCACGACCCGGCAGCCGAGTCGGCGGCTTGGCTCTAGTGCACCCGGCTCCCGAGTGCTCGGCGTAGATGTTTAGTTCCATTTGTTTGACAACCCTGTGTGACGTCACGACCCGGCAGCCGAGTCGGCGGCTTGGCGCTAAGTGAACCCGGCTCCCGAGTGCTCGGCGTAGATGTCCAGTTCGCACGCATTCTATGAAATGCACCCGGCTCCCGAGTCCTATGGCATTCTTTCGTGGAATGCCTTACAATGTTTAGATATTTGGGTAGCAGAGAAAGTGTTAACTCCATGGTGTGTGGAATACCGTGGCATCTAAGAAGGTTATTATAATCTGTGCCAACTGAAAAGGTGTAGTAAGTAATCTGTGGTGTTTTTCATTGGCGGGAAGACAATAATTGACATTGAGTTTTGGAAGGGTCTGAAAAATAATTGAAAAAGGAAATCAAAGTCATAATTCAATAAACTTATTGAAATGAAAAAGCCACTAGATAAGAAAAATACCAAAAATTAAAATGATGAAGAAAAACAGGTGTTCAATACAAAACTAAAAGCTGTAAAGCCAAAGAGAGGGATCTGTTTTTAGTTGATTAGCCAAGTGGATTCTACGTCTCATACGTCACTAGATTCACTAGCTGTTAAGTTTATTAAGGAAGCTCATTTAGTAATTTGTGATGAGGTACCCATGACAAAGTTATGATAAGTATCCGATTTTCGCCTTGCATTCCTTCGTGAGTAGCCAGAACATGTCCAAAAGAGCAAGATTGGCTATCCGTAATAGTGTGCTGGTTCCAATACTGATGTAAGCAAAGCATGGTAGCGAGATTTGGGTATGGCAGAATAATCATGAAAGTAGGATTAGTTCAGTACAAATGAGATCTTTAAGAAATATGTGTGGTGTTACTTTGAATGACAGAATACGCAATAGTGTGATCAGAGACCGAGGATGTAGAGAAAGAGGATGTAGTGAGTGACTAGAATTGAAAAAAGGAATGTTGCGTTGGTTTGGAGATGTGGAGAGGATGAACGAAGAAAGACTGACAAAGCAAATATATCGGGCGAATGTGAGCGGAAGGGCCGGTAAGGGACGCCCCAGTTGGACCTACTTCGACCAAATAGGGGATGTATTAGCAAAGGGCAAGATTAAAAGTACCCGAAACCGATGTGGGTACATGCAACGACTAATGGATGTCGATGAAGCGAAAGTGATTTGTCAGGATAGTGGCAGGTGACAGTCCGTGGTCTCTGCCTACCCCTCTGGGATACAGGTGTGAGCTTATGTATCTGAATGTATTAAGAGATTTATATCTACTGGTGGTTGATAAATACAGAGGCGTCACCATATAAAAAAACATAGTGGAATATAATTTTGCGTCTACATTTTACCCGAGCGAAGCCGGGTTTTCGTCTAGTAACAAATAAAAAATATATATTAGATGAATCAGGGTAATAGAATAA
Organism: Yponomeuta plumbellus; assembly: GCA_947310845.1. Classification (NCBI taxonomy): domain Eukaryota; kingdom Metazoa; phylum Arthropoda; class Insecta; order Lepidoptera; family Yponomeutidae; genus Yponomeuta; species Yponomeuta plumbellus. Next base: position 20,164,951 of record OX371208.1, on the reverse strand, counting down.
TAAGATGGACGCACAGGAACAGAAGGACCTTCTCGAATAATCTATTGATGCTAGCTCCTATGGCAGACACGGGGTAAAGGGCCTGTTTCATAAAACAACGATTCATGGTTTATTACGACATTGTAAATCTTGATTTTGAATCGACAGTCTACGACTCACAGATTAACATCGACTATGCTAGGCAATGTTGTTATCTCAGTTAGAAATTAGTTTAATACCCAAATATACGATGATGTTTCGAGTTTTCTGATTGCAATAAAGAAAGCGGCGGAATAGTGGGTAGAACAATGGACTGGGAAGCGGGAGACCCGGGATCGATTCCCAGTGCGGGCATGAACCTATGACCGTTTTTTCTAACAAAGAAATACCAGTGTAATCTCCTTTTATGTAAAATAAAGTGTTCTCAATCTCTCTCTCATTGGTTATAGCAGTGAAGGAAAACTGGGAGCTATTCAAGTTTGAAATCACCAATTCGCAGGAGGCGGATACATTTTGGGCTTTTAATCACCTCGAGCACGCGAGGTGATTAAAGCCCAGTGTCTCTGAGAGAAGGCCTGTGCCCTAGGCTCGATAAAATAAAGGATTATTACCTAATGTTTCAATAACGAATCGTAAGTACCTCTAATTGTCGTAATAAACTACGAATTATAGATTTTACGAAACCCGGCCCTCTGTAAACGAACAGACTAATACCAAAAGATCAGTTCAATTCCAAAAGAGTACGATAATTTTTTATTTCTTTATTATTTTACGAATTTTCTAATATACAGCAGTCGATAGCTGTTAAACTTCTATATAAAAAAAGTGGTAACACTATATAAACGAACATGGTTACAAGTCGCCCATAGTGTGAAGTAATGTTAATGTTGATTAGGTTAAGGTTGGTAAACCACGTAAAGGTTGATGTTCTGTGTAACACTAGTTATTGGGTGCCAAAAATGTAGTTCTAAGTGCTTATTACAGTTATGACCTGCAACTATTTTTGTACTGTGCTTAGTGTTATTAAAAAATTAATCGCTTTTAAAGAAATTAAAATATGAAGTTTTATTTTAATCTGTAACTCGTTTATTTTTACATTATTTTACCTTACTGAGGACTCGTAATTTTGTTTCACCATTTATATTATAATTCTTTGTTGCACCAATAAGTGTAAGTAAAAGGGCGTGCTTAATGCAGGCAGCGACCTTTGTTTTTATGAAGATACTGACGACAGTTAGTGCAAGAACAAATAAATAAATATATAATAAACTTGCCTTGCATAATATAAAAATACATTAACCTCGACCTACAGGAAGGCCGGGAGAGGGGGGATTGATAGAAAATATGATAATCCTACGATGTTTTTAGATTTATGATTTAACTTGCAAGAAGTTTCCGAGTTTGCAATTAATGAAATTGCTTATTCATCCAAAATACTTTTTGTTTTTATGTGCCTGGCACCTTTGTGGAACATTCAAATTTTGCCGCGACTGAGAAGTTGCTGTGGGCATCCGGCAGGTGGCGCTAGTACGCACATTTTTTTTTTTGTTTGTAGTTGAACTTCTTCTCTTGAGTAATTGTGTTCTGTGATTAAAATGCAATATGCAAAGTTGTTCGAACAAGAGAAGTATCGAAAGAAAAATAACAAGAGGAGGCGTTTTGTACGAAAAATGATGGAAAACGGCTAATCATAGACTGTTCTAAAATTGTAGTATTTTGCTGTACTCTCCCCAGTTATGGATAGTATATACCTAGTACGAAGCATGAAACTAGAGTATAAATTAACCCAACCCTGCCCCTAATGGGCCTTTTACACGAGGCCAATAGCTGAGACAATCCAGTAAGCCAGTCCAATATTGTCTTCGTGTGAATGGAGCCAGGACAATGCATTGGATTGGCCCAAGCCAATGGATGAAGCCGATCCAATGAAATATTGGATTGGCTTACTGGATTGTCTCAGCTATTGCCCTCGTGTAAACGGGCCATAAAGGTCCTTGGGTGTCCCACGGACACACGGATGCACAGAATAACATCTACAAGCACAGATGCTACAGAGGAAAAGTGATGATGGGATTGTGTAATGTGATGCGGACGCGGTTTTTTCTTTGCTTACGGTGGAGTAGGAGAGTAGCACGTCGAACAATCATCTGTGTCTAGACGCTCTGTAAGCTGAGTCCGGTATCTATTTTTTTTACTCTGTGTTCATGTCATATTCTCTATGGTCCGTAATGGCATGTGGTATTATGTGATAGGCTATGAAAAAAAATGGTTTTATTTACAAAACTTTTTCCACGTTTCTCTTAATAATAATCATCGCTTCTGGTTGATCATATTCATAAATTCAATATGGTCAAAAGAAAATTTAGCGGTAAAGATGATATTGCTAAAAAAAGTAAATCAAATCCGACCGAGATCCCCGAAAACGTGCAATCGAAATCCGACACTAAGGACGATATATCCAGTCGTAAAGAGGTCAGGAACAATGATTTTGATACAAAACACTTCAGAAGAGAATTGGCTGCAAAGCAAGGACAGACTGTTGGTAAGTTTTACCAACTTTATGTGATTTATATAAGGTTATGTTTTCGTAGAACCTAACCTATAATACACAGGGGTTGGATATTGCAGAGAATGTTTTTTCTGCAGTAAGCAACATCTAATTAATATAATGTACTAGCTGTTGCCCGCGACTACGTCCACGTGGGCTTTAGTTGAGTAAAGAGTTTGCAAATAAGATAGGTATACTTTTAGCGCCATGCGAAAGACCTTTCATACTAACTTCGCAACCCCCTCTTACCCCCTTAAGGGATGATTTTTGAAAAACTATTTTACACGTTTTTCATGACTTTCAATGAAGGACCTTCATGCTGAATTTTATTCGAATAACTTCAAAAATGGCTAAGTTTCATACTAACATTGCACCCCCCTTTTTCCCCCTTAAGGGATGATTATTAAAAAACTATTTTACACGTGTTTCATAATTTAAAATGAAGAACCTTCGTACCAAATTTCATTCGAATAACTTCAAAAACCGCAAAGTTTCATACTAACTTTGAACCGCCATTTTACCCCCTTAGGGAATGAATTTTCAAAAACCCTTTCTTAGTGCTCCCCTACGTTACAAAAGGAACCCCTGTGCAAAATATATATAGAAGATTAAAATCTCGTGTTGCAGTATTTGTTATCGTCTGAACCGCCTACATGAACCGGCGCGGTCAGCTAGTAATGTTATGAACTCTAATAGTTGATAAACTGTACACGTACAGTGAAGATAGAAAAGAAAGGACACTACATTTCACAAATCACCAACACCTGCCCAACCACAATAAAAACGTTAGCTAACTGAGCGGTCTCTTACAGCCTTGACGCAGTTCCTAGCAGCATGCCAGCGACCAGATGCAGACACCGACTGTCTGCTACAGTACCTGCAGAGTGGCGGCAATGCACACGAGATCCTGCGACAGCTTGGCGGTGGTGCGCGGAATCTTCCCTTGGCTACGCCCGCCTTCCATCTCTTCCACCTCATTATACTCAAGGTCCAAGCCGCAGCGCCGCACCTACTCCCGATAACTGAAGAGGCTGCCCGCTACTTCCTCAACAACTTTGCTTCCACAACAGAGATCATGATCAGTGAGAACTCTGGACCGCGACACAGGAAAATAATCTTGAAACTTCTCACTTCTATAGTAACGCTCAACCCAGAGCTTGGTATGGAAGTTTTGGGCCTAGCCGCACTGTCCCCCAAGAGCCTGCACTACATCCTGGAAAAGCCAAACTACAAGGAAAAAGACAATGTTCGAACCACATTTGTTCACTTCATGACCTCATTTTTGGTGGAGAGTCACCTGCCACTCATCAAAGCTCTGCTAGAAAAGCAGGGCCTGCTGGCTCTTGTACTGCCGGGACTAGTGCAGGATGAGGCTGAGGCTGTGCTGATGTTCCTCAATATTTTGAAGAAAAATGTTGTGGACAATCCTCTCATATCAAAAAGCTTGAAAATGAAAACTTTCAGCCACAATGTTCTGCATCAGCTATTTAAAATTTACTTCTGGAAAGGACCACCTGGTACCAACCATGAAGACATTAAGGAGAGCCGACCGGATATTATGAAAATGCTTGATGAAATCATACTGACACTTTTCACGTCCCATAAGTTGGGTCTTTACTTTGTTGACAGCAGTCTGGGAACATCTGATGCCAGCAAGAACCAAAACTTGTACAAAGCTCTACTTTCCCTGAAGAGGCCTTGGGAGCACCAGGGCCAGTGTGCAATGGTGCTGGAGATTATGCGGCGCTGCCCCGACCTACACCGAGCCATCATACACTTGGTGGAGCAGAGTTTCGAACCACAACACTCACCAATTTGGGAGAGAACAGTTGAGTTTGTAATAAAATTGCTCACTACAATGAAACCTGAAGAGATGGTCCCAAGGATGGTGAACTTAAACTCTGTACAGGTGACCAATTTTGTGCGCTTTGCATCACTGCCTGTACCACTGCTGAAAGTAATCCAAACAAGCCTAGGGAAAGGTGATCGGATCATAGCTCTTTATTGCGTCAAAGTGCTAGTGAAAATGTTGAGTACCTTAAAACAGTACATGCTGATATTGGATGATAATATTGTTGCAGACTTGAAGAATAAACTGGAATTCTTCTTGCCAAAACACTTACCCATCCCTGCTCTTATAGTCTCACTTATAAATCAGATTATAAACAACCAGTCAACCGAGAACGCACCATCTGAGGATTACTCACTACCAAATATCAATGAAGCAGACTCCTTAATATTGCTCATAGATTTACTGTTGCTGTACAGTGATGTTCATCCGGCACATTTTGAGTCTCTTGAAGGAAACCTCCATATGAAACAGATCCTTGATTATTCTGCCATACTGTCTGAGGGGCATATTTCTATGTTGCAGTTTAAGATTGTTTCACTGTGGCTGACATTAGACCAAACAGCTGTATCTGTGAGTAACCCACTGTTCAAAGAGCTTTTTCAAATCATGCTGCAAGTTTACACTAGTGATGACACCAACACTTGGACTGAGGCTACGGAAAGTATAATCAAGTTCTTCAAGACAACGTCAATATTCGAAACAGATGAAGATGAAATACACATCATATTGTACACACTGCGCCACAGCAAAATCAATACTACATACATAGTAGATATTGTCCAATACATTTTAGAAAACAGAAAAGAACTCATAGAATATGTTAGAAGTCAGATGGTAAACTTTGAAATGACAGACGAGAATAATGAAGCGAATCTTGAAAAGCTCTTTAACGATCTAATGAAGGGTGTCAATACGGAAAACACTTGCTTTCTCGAGAGCAAGGTCCCATCACCATTTATCGTCGGCTGCTTGCAATACTGCCAGAATCACAAACATGTGAGCAAAGACTTGAAAAATTTCTTGTCTCTATACATAGCTAACTTGCTGCACTGTAACTATACTCCAGAACTTACAGAGGTGTTGATGGGAGACTGTAAATTAGCTGTGCGGGAATACGTGGCGAGCTGGCGGGAACATCCGGCCGCGCTTGACGAATCCACCGCTGCCCAAGACACCATACTCAAGGCCATCTCAGAAGCAGTCATTTCAGGGAAAGACATAGTTATGCAGGATATTTTTCCATTCCTGCTAGAGTCATCTGGAGAAGACAATGCTTTGATTGCTTTGAACACATCTTACGGAGTCAACAGAAACATTGATGATTCGGAACTATTTATCTGGACTAAATACATTGTTTTCTGCATAGTGAGGCTGGCTAACATGGGACAGCTGCAAGAAACGCAACAGTCAAAGATTACGCATCTGTTTGATTTTGTTACTAGCTTAGCAAAATATCAACACAGACAAGACATCTGTCGAACTATCATGCTGAGCCTGCTGAAATGTCCGCATGTGCTAAAAATTTACAGCCCCATCGACCTGAACAAAGATGAACCCAGAATTTTGGCTACTGAATTCCTGCTCCACGTAATAAATGAAGATCGAGAAACTATAGAATACCTAAACAAGAGGCGCGATGTCCTGAAGTCTTTCAAGCAGAAGAATTATAATGAATTGGTTAAAACTCTCGTTAAAATTAAGAAACGTAAAACAGTCAATAGTGAGCATACAGTAAAAGTAATAGAGATTGTAGGTATGAGTAATGATGATGATTTGAAGATTCTAAACCTAATAATTGAATTGGATGCAGCAGTGTGCGTGCGGGAAGATAAGGAGCCCAGTGTAGCTCTAGAGATACTGAGATCTCTGATGATGAAGTATTCGCGATCCATTAAGACTGATCTTCCACAAGATTTGATCCAAAAAGTCTTCAATCTTTATACTACATTACTCGGCGACAAAAATGTGACCCCAAATCTGACTAATCTGGAGACTGTGTTAGTAGACTACTTTGAAAATAAACCTCAGCATGTTAAGTTCATATCAGCAGAGAATTTCAAACAGTTCTTCTACGCAAACGCGATGCGTAAATCAACGTCACAGCTAGCTGCGACACTGTTGAGATTTAACATTCAATTCTGTAACATGTTCAAGGAACAAGTCGAAAGGAAGGAGATATTGAGTCAAAGAGAGTTAACTTTGCCCTTAGGCAGTTCTGTGCTGCATCACAATAAGTTTCTTGCTAATAATAAGCAGTTCCTGGGTGTAATATTCAATGAGTACAAGAGTAACATCTTGAAAGTGCTAGAAAAACCCCACAAGGCTGGCCAGGTCTACATCACATGTTGGGCTTTCATTCGGAAACTGCTGCTCGAGTGTATAGATGTGGCAGACTGCCAGAAGTTCTTCAACAAGAGTCACAAGTTTGAAGTTGTAGAGCCGAGCCACATTCATTGGATGCAAGCAGTTTGCCTGAGACTGTGTCTGCACCCTGGCCCGAACGCAGAGTTTCTCTTGAACTATTTCCTCTCCATGCTGAACATCACAACAATGGCTTTGAAAGAGGCGAAAGACGCGAGCGTAGTAAACGAAATAGTAATGACTATGCAAAAGATCGTCGAGATTTGCGCAAGCGGCCCGGAATATGGAGGTGAATCGTTTAGCAAACTAACAGAAAGCTCCGTTTGGCAGAACTTTTGCAAAGCTGTCCTGAAGGATTCATTGCGAGTAAAAGGGGACGAGGAGGCAATAGCCTGTGGGCCACGACTTCTGTATCTGCTTGCCAATCTAGTGAGACTTCTTTACCCGGCTGACCACACCGATATCGTCTCTTTATTTGAAATGGTCACCTCGCATTCAGAATTCCTAAAAGTCATGCTCAGTCACGGACACCAGAAGATAAAAACTGTGCTGGTGGATTTCCTTTACGTCTTGATATCTAAAAACAAATCCGTGATGAAAACACCCCAAATTCCGGTCTACCTAAGCGCATACCATGCAACTACCAGCCCCTGCGACAGAATCTTGTTGAAAATCTTACACTTCTATGAGACGAACGACCTGCCTATGCACGAATACAAACCGTACTTGTGGGGCGAGTCCGCAGCCAACTACTACGCCGTTCGGAAGAAGAAAGCCTCGTCCCTATGGGCTCATCCGACCGCAAATCAAGTTCTGAACCTATTTGACAGAGACATGGTCGAGAAAACCGTAAGGAACTATCCGGTGGCGCAATCGATGGATTACAACTACGACTTGCCCGCGGATTTCGACGCGGAGCCTCTAGATGATTCGGGCAAGTCGTTGCTCCTTCACCTGTCTAAGGACGGTGTCTTGGATCGGTCCCCGGAGGTGGATAATGAGGCTTCAGCGAGGAGACTGAGTCTTTTGGCGAAGTATGCTAAGTGCGGTGCGGGTTGGGGCGGGGATGAGTTGGTGTCTCAGAGTGTGGGGTGTGTGGGGTCGGTGGTTTACGATCCGGCGTTTTTCCTGCCGCTGCTGAGTCATGTGCTGGCTCCGGGGTCGGCGGCGGCGAGCGGGAAGCTGCTGCGTGGCGGAGCGCTAGCGTTGGTGGTGGGCGCGCTGGCGGCCGCGGCGCCCGCCGCCCGCGCCGCCGCCGCGCACTTGCTGCACCGCTTCTGTATGCTGCTGCAGACTGAGACGTGAGTTGCCCGAGCATTTTTTTAAATATTACTTCTAGGGCATGTGCCAGTGGCTGGATGAAAATGACCGAGAGTGGGGAGGTATTTTTAACACATGACATACCTGTATATCTAGTAGTTGAAGAGTATGGGCGGATTGATTTATTAACGTCTGGGGCTCTATCTCATAGAACAATAATTCATAGTTTAATGTTAAAATACACGATTACACAGCCGATTAACCCACAGATTCTAACTTTGCTAATCAGCTACGCAATGTCTACATTCAATTATGTTATAATATAATAACTATACTATGAGTTTTGTGAAACATGGCCCACGGACCTTGTTCTGATGCTACAATAGTGTACACAACCAGTATAAATGGACTGACAAATATTTATAACCTCGTGAGGCCCAATGTCCTCAAGTGATCACAAAATCAATTGTTCTTTTCAAGGTCGGGCCTCACGAGGATAATACATTGACGCCTCAAGCAGCGTATGGAATTGCATGGAGAGCGTGATTTCACAAAGGTTTCTCGCACTTTTGTACTGACAGAATCTAGGGTCAGTATATTTAGCGTGTTCGCGTTCGAGCCCGTGCTAGCTCCGAAATTGAACCTAAACCGTTATGTTATGGGGTCGTCCATTAATGAAGACATGTTTTAGCAACATTTTTGTTTCCCCTTCCAGCCGTCAGAAGAGCGACAAGCTTCTCTTGAGCGAGTTCATCGCGCTGCTGCAGCGCAGCGTGCCGCCCCCGGCCGCCCCCGCCGCCCCCGCCGCCCCATTGCCGCCCGCCGTGCCACGCCTCCCGGCCGTCAGCGCCCTGTACCTCGCCCGCGCCCTCTCCGCCGCCGCCGCCCCCGCCAGCGCCCTCTACAAACCCGTCAACAACTTCCTCATCGCAAAACACCGCCTCGACCTCACCGTACTTCCAGACTTCCTCACCCTCTTCCACGACAGCGACGTCGAGTCGGCCGACCGCAAGAACTGGCTGCTGGAAACCATCACAGACGGCACCCGGACCATGGTAGACGTGAATGTGATTTTTAAAACCATGTGCTTAAAGATGATTATGGATTATTACTCGTCGGTGCTGAGCGATCGGCGGTGCAAGGAGCGTATTCTAAGCGTGGTGGGGGCCGTGGCAGCGGTGCCTCGCGCCTGCGATATTTTGCTAGAGGGATATGGACTCGTAGCGTGGCTGAATGGCGTGGCACGCAGACTGACCCCCGATGACAGGGTCCTCTTCAAGCGGATACTCAAATTATTACAAAACGTGCTCTACAGTGTTTCAATAAGCGCGCTGGCAAAGTCTCTCAGTGTAGTGCAAAAGCAAGACAAATCTATTGTAGATCTACCTGAGTTGAAACTCAATAAGGAGTTGGAACACGATGTGGTAATAATCCTTGGTGACATGATCAGTTTTGTTGAGCATTCAGAAGTCGAGGACGCGATTTTGTTCGTGAAGACGTATAATTTACTCTCCAAGAGGACTGTTAAACTACTCTCTAAGAAACAAATGTTGTGTTTGATTAGCCAGTGCCAAGTGTTAACTAAAGAAAACGATTATTTATCGTTATTGACGAAAGCTATCACTTCAAACAACGCTGATGTTTTGAAATGTAAATCTTTATCCGCGAATGAATGTTCAAATCTGATTCAGGAGCTAAAATGTATTGTAACTAACTACATGTTGTAAATTGCCACGGCAATTTGTTCCTATTTTTATTAGATTTTGTAAGTATAAAAATCTTTTTCAATATCCCGTTTTTTTTTATTCATTGGTGTTAACTACTTTAATAAAATGTAATATGTATTCTGGATTAGAGAAAACGCGTTAATATTATTTTTGTCAACACCCAATTTAATTTAGAATAGAGTAGTTTCCAGGGTGAAAATAATTAAATTCTATTTAGTCCGTATTTTAGATTATAAAAAAAATATTGGACACGTATTTTTTCTTTTTTTGATTAAACAAAAAATAACAAAGATATTGCCCATTAAAGTTACGTGTGACGTCACTCCGTGCTAAAAAATGCAGCACGGCGTGACGTCACACGTAACTTTAATGGGCTATATCTTTGTCATTTTTGGTTTAATTTACAAATAAAAAAAAACGTGTCGCTTATTTTTGAATAATCTAAAAGGCGGACTAATTACATTTTTTAGGGCAACTAGCCTATTATATCTTAGCAAATGAGTCAAAATACATAAATATTTGTTTAATACTCTTTCTGTCTGTTAATTACTTACAATAATACCTATGTAGATAAGTATGTATTATACGCAGCCTATATACGTCCCACTGTAGGGCACATATCTTTGGCGATTTCAGATTTTCTTACGATGTCTCCCTTCACAATTAAGAGTGGTATCGCCACTATAACTTCACAAATGTTGTAAGAAAACAAAGTCATAGGTACATGCCCCCACTGGGAATCGAACCTGGGTCTCTTGCTTCCTAGTCCATCGTTCTACCCAATGGGCTACCACAGCCTTTATTTTCTTGCACTCAAACTCTTTATTTCACACTGGTAATTATAATAATATTCGGGACCTAATAAACTCGGCAAAACGTAGGCCCAGTTCTAGTGATTGGTGCCTCTGCCTACCCCCTTGGGGATAACGGGCGTGATTTTATTTATTTTTTATTTTAATTTAATTATAATAATAATGTAACGTGCAAACGAAGATACTTTGTGTTTTCCATGCTGTAATTCTAATTTAAATTCAGTGTTGACGATTCCGATTACTACTTCTTTGCCAAACCGTCGATTACTTTTTTCAACAGTCCTCTGATTTGATTTGATTGATAAATTCTGTTTTACTCACACCAGCCCTCCCGTTATGTAAATGTCACTGTATTGAGTTATCCATTTTGTCATTTCCGAGGTAAATCGTATGTAATCGGACAACTCCATACAGTTGCATACAACTCCTCCTCACTATGTTTTACTTCACAGTTAGCGAGTGGCATTGCTACTATAACATACATTTACATCATCATCATCAACCCATCATGTCCCCACCGAGGGGCACGGGTATCTTTCCTTATTAATATATAATATGAATTTACATAACTTACAAAAAAGTCATTGGTACTGTACCAATGACTGTAACAGTCCGGGATTCATACCTCCCGAGTGAGAAGCCGGCGTTCTACTATCACCGCCCTCTAATGATACTTTCTGTCTATTTCTCTCTAAACTAATTTGTCACTTTCGGAATAGACTACCTGTTCTGTCATACCCGAGGAGGTGTGGCGGCATGGGCGGCGTACGTACAGTTCGACTGACAAAAAATAAAACCCAAAATAATCTCTTTTAATTTACAACCACGTTGAGTGATTTAATGCTCGTAAAATGGGAAATAAAAACAAGTTTTTCGCCATTAATGTGTTCTCGGAAACGTCTTGACTTGATAATGTGTCAGAAGATGTACAATAATGTCTCTGTTGGCTGACATCACGTAGAGCGGTGGTAGCTGCCCTTGTATTATGTAACTTTTCACCCTGTCAGGGTTAGCCATTTAGACAATTCAAAAGTGTCAAAATACTTACCTACTTACGTATGTAACTGACAGTTCGGAGTAGGCAACTCCATACAGTGGACGACTTGAGTACTTGCACCCCCGATTGGTAGAAAGCCGGCCTCATATTCGGGGGAAAAAAGAACTTCCTCACAACCCAATCACAATCCTGGTCCAAAACTAGGATATCCTGTGCTATGCCAACTAGGCAAGGACATCAGAAACATGTGAATACACCCAGTCTGAGGCCATTTGTATAAATACACGGCGGCCCCTAGTGGGAATCGAAGCCAACAAAGCAGTCGAAAATATTGCGAATTAAACGCTTGGAAGTACCTACGCAGTAAAGCGTTTAAGCTAGGAGAATAGGGAATGGATGAAAATATCAGAAGTGCTTGATATTTTTTTCGGTAATAGGAATAACCTTCCTCAACGCGACAAAAAAGTTTCAATTTTTTTGGCTTCGTAGTTAATTTTTAAATAATCTTAATATTTTTCCATTCGTAGTTCTGGGCTCAGTACGGCTTAACAGACATATTCCTTGGTCCGCTACGTATTAAAAAACCCAGAGCTTCGTTCTGGGACCGCAGAGTTCTGGGCTTAGTAAAAACACCTTTACTAAGCCCAGAACGACGAATGGAAAAATATTAAGTATATTTAAAAATTAACTATGGGGCCAAAAAAATTTAAACTTTTTTCCCGCGTTAAGGAAGGTTATTCCTATCACCAAAAAAAATATCAAGCACTTCTGATATTTTCATCCATTCCCTATTCTCCTTGGTTTAAGCAATACTTAAATATTAATTTGTTTGACAAGTTATTGTACCTATCCCCATTTAATCTGAGCGTGTAGTGTGTGTATCTTCTAATAATAATAATAATATTATTTTATTGCACACGAAACATTGAATAGAACATTACTTAAGAAAAAACATGTACATACAAAGGCGAGCTAACACAACCTCACTGGATGAAACACAAATAAAGCAGTACCTAAATACTTTAAATTAGGCATTTCAATTAAATTTCAAAAGTATTAAAAAATGTTTTTAAATAACATAACATTAACATTTACAAATTTACAAACGTTACAAATTTAGATCGAGGGAAACTGTTATCAATTAAGTAAAGTGTACAAAACCTAAATAAAATTCACTCGACAAAATAGGCTTTTTGATTTTTTTTAAACTCTAAAAAATATTTAATTTCGTTAAGTTCAAGTTTAAGTTCTGAACTTTTTTTACTAAGAGAACCACGTTTGACAAGATAAAGCTAATATTAAATTCAAAATTCAAATATATAACATAACATTTACATTTACATACAGACACATACATTGCTTCTGGCCCCATAGTAGGATCCCGTGTCGTGGGACCCAGAAACAGCGACGTCACAAACATGTAAACATCCAAGATCTGGGTTTCTTTTTTTCCCCCCAGCCGGGATTCGAACCCGGGACCTCTCGCATGGTAGGCAGATGCGCTAACCACTGCGCCACAAAGTTCGTAAAACTTCGTAACACAAATGTCAACGTCAACGCTCTGTTTGGTTCGTGGCCACAACTTTATCAATGTCAATCATCTACCCACATCTGCCCGCTCTATTAAGTTTAGTTTATGGTTGTAATTTGTTTGTTTGAATAATAATACAGCGTAATTATAATATTAACCTCTTAGCCCTGGCTCCGTCCTCAAACCAACATTAAACTAATAAATCCATAATAATAAAGAAAGGCAGTCCAAACTCGTTTTATCAAAATCGATTACCGCGGACAGTTTTACGATGATTCAATCTCAATAAACAATATCACGGTGCGCTTATAGGAGCGTCGACCAAGCTGCTGGGTGTACAGTCGACTGCAAATCAACCTTTACCTACAAGTTAGTTGTCAAGTCATCTGTAACGTTATCTACTAGAGTTCTCGCGTGTAAAGGTGCATGTGCTGTCGACTTTACATAATAGGTCGGTAGGTACATCTTCTTTCGTATCGAATCGCTCGTAGCACCGGCTGCCTGAGTGATATTCAACGATCACGAAGGTTAAGCAACATAGGGCGCGTTCAGTGCATGGATGTCTCCCCGTGATGGAGTATGCATGGCCTATACCTTCCTCAGGGAAGAGACCCCTGCCCCTCGGTGGGGACATAATGGGTTGATGATGATTAGGCAAAATTGAACAAGACAAATAAAAAAAAAATTAAATTGTTGGCTTTAGCTAACCTCATGTAGTCACATTTAAGAAGATTGCAGGCGTCTTTCGTAACTGTAGGTACAAGTACTTAGGCTATGTTACTTACCTTTATTCGAACTGTTATTTAGATCGCGTTGCGCTCTATGGGCGCCCAATTCGATCATTCTACGAGTGTCCTGTGAGAGCAGCGCGTTCCCACGCTGCTAAATACCAGTGGTGTTGTGTCCGCGCCATTGCCACACACTATAGGCAGATCATATACTGCCTTTGTGTACGCCAAGGCTGTCTAGAACGGCTGTTCACAATTTGGAACACTTTGGCCCGTTCTCACCATCCATAAAAGAGGAGCTAAACCTCGTTTTGTCTGATCGAATCTACAGTCACAAAAATAGTTAATATGGTACAGGCGGCAGTAAATCGACATTATGTGCGTTTTACCTAATACATACATACATATAAGCTCACGCCTGTAGCCCAGAGGGGTAGGTAGAGACCAGGGACTGCCACCTGCTACGATCCTGACAAATCACTGTCGCTTCATCGACATTCATTAGTCGTTGCATGCACGCACGTCGGTTTCGGGAACTTTTTATCTTGCCCTTTGCTAATACATCTTCTATTTGGTCAAAGTATGTCCGCCTGGGGCGTCCCTTACCGGCCCTTCCATTCGCATTCGTTCGATATAAGTGTTTGCTTCGTCAGTCTTTCTTTCTTTGCGTAATATTGAAAAGAAAAATGTAAAAGTTGATCTTCTTTGTTGGCTGTACCCTTCAAAGTATAGGTACTACTTAGTGGTTACCGTGGTGGCAGGGAGTCGCTGGTTGCGGCGGCGGCACTACACCGGGAAGCTTTACAGACGACAACATAACATTTGTAAAGGATAGAACGAACGAACCGCAAAATCTGACCTGAAACTGACCTATTCAGTTTTAGTACTTAGGATTCAATTACCCCTAATTGGTATCCCCCGATGCTTATTGCAACAAAAATTAGATACGATAGCTCAGAGAATTAGCAAGCTGAAGTGGCCACTGCCACGGTTCTTCGCGAGATATGGCCAGTCCAATGGCTGGCCATATCTCGCGAAGAACCGACAACTGCTGGGGTAAACGTGTTCTTGAGTGGAGACCGCGACCCGGCAAACGTAGTGTAGGACGCCCTCCGACCGGTGGGATGACGATCTGCGAAAAACTGCAGGCAGATGCTGGATGCAGCAAGCTGAAGACAGGGCGCTATGGCGCTCATTAGGGGAGGGCTATGTCTAGCAGTGGAGTAATATAGCCTGATGATGATGATGATGAGCTAGGTTAGTTTTTTACTTTCTGTCCATAAATGACATTCGTAAACTTTAGTAGAAAATTCTAGGTACATTGCATAGCAGTCTTTCTACTTGTTAACCTGTGATGTGGGATCTTTGCATTGTGTATAGAATTGTCATAGTAAGCCACGATTTGTAGTTCCATAAAACAGTCCTTGATACCTACTTTACCTACATTCGATGGCATTTTCATGGCATCAAGTTCTCTTAAAAGTAAATGTTTGTTAGCGCGTTTCTAGAGGCTAGAGTGAAACGTGTAGAAAGTATCGAGCTAGTGCGAAATTTTGTGGATTGTATTCGATGTCTATTTACCTAGGCATTGATCTTGAAAAATTACTTACTAGAAGAAAAAGAAATACAAGAGTATTATAAAAAAAAATCCATTGGCCGGTCACCGACCGCGAAATAGATGAATAGTGGTCTAAACATTGTTAAGATGTAACATATTATATATGATATTTTAGTACTGAATGTAATTTGTGTGATTTAATATATATTTTTGATGTCAAACGTGTCAAACATGATTATTTTTTCGTATATTTGGGAAACCCCCTGTGTCCATGACTTTTAAGCTTTTTTTTTGTAATGAAAATGATAATAATTATACCAAATCTTTTTCGATTGCTATAGATATCATTTTAATTAATCAAACTGCATGGAAAAAGTATCACCGCCCATACATATTTTTTTTTAAGTTTGGGTCTGTGGACTCATGGGGTTTCTCAAATACACGATTCACTTGGCAACTCCTATTGGCATATTTGGCAAACATTAACCATCCGTTGCCGGGTATTCTGACAAGATTAATCAGAGATTTTTGCTAAACCTGCAATGTATTCTACATCGTCGGCAAATACGATAAGCTAAATGTGGTTTTACTTACGAATATGAAAAAGATGTCCGTGGTTTTAATACGTACATACCTACCCTGGAAATAAATTATTTTCACTTTCACTTTCACTTTCAAATACCTACCTTCTAATGACCGTAAGGAGGTTTGTCAGGATCAATGAAAGTGGTTTCTACTAATGTTTAGTAGAAGGCCTCGTTTCATAAATCAACCAATCCTAGTTTATTATTAAAAGTAGTCCATTACGTAGGAGAGTCCACTTGTTAATCCGTGGTTTAATCAACTTTGCAATGCACATCGAATTTTACATTACAAAAATAATATTCATACTAAACCATGAATGGTATTTTTAACGAACAGACCCGGGTCCACCGGACCTTCTGAAACACCTGTAAATTGAACTGTAAGGTGAACTGTAAATTGCTGGCACTTAACGTGTCTTGCGAAGGACAAAACCGCTCGGAAAAATGCTTTAGTCATAGACGGTCACCCATCCTTGCACTGAACGCGCCCTATGTTGCTTAACGTTTGTGATCGTTTAAGATCACTCGGACAGCCGCGCTTATTAAGCACTTTTTATTAAGCACTTAACCTGTATGTAATGTCGGAAATAACAGAACTACACTGTATTTATTGAAGCGAACGAGTAAGTGTCAACATGTCATGAATTTGGTTTTTCAATATGCCACATTTATAACACTGCATAATATTTAGCAAAGTTATACAAAACCATATGCCTAATAAATACCACTAAGCAATAAACACAATAACACTGTTATTACCTGATTTATCCCTCACTCGCAGTTTATTTAACTAAATATTTTATTTTATCATGAAAATACCATTTGCTTAAGAGATCTATGCCCCAAGAAATACCTAAAATTTCAGTGGTCCTCAAATAAAAGCGATCCGACTGCTGCCAAATATGTTCAACTAGCAATGATGACGGACGTTTGGTTAAATGCCGATTATAATCGATTTTTTTATGCTTATGCGCTACGCGAAGTGTAGGAAGAAGTATGGAGAGCTGACTACGAACCTCTTTTTTAATATAAGGCAAAAAAAGTAAAATAGCCACCCTGATGCCATATTTACTCACGATTGACGTTGTTGATGCGAGTGCAACTTCTCTAAGCTATTTTTTTTTTTTAGTGTTTGTCTTGTCTTGTTTGGTTGTCTGTCTGTTTTCCTTAAACAGTACCTTCCTGAACCAATGTGGGTATACGATGCAAGCAAAGTTGCGTGCATGAGCTATTTTGAGTGACATGTAAGTTTGAGAGATGCTGTGTCTTTGTTTACCTTTAGTCGTTTGCTTCAGTAAATAGAATATAGAAATAATTTTTGAAAAGTTAGTAGAGATCAAAACATATCTAATTAAAGTAGGTCCAACTAGAAGGCAACATTCCGAGGCAGCCCAGCAAAAATTTAATGAGAACTTGCAATTGTACAGTCGTTTGGAGTCTATTTCGTCTTCCGTAAGAACTAAAATCGAAGAAGGAATTTTTCATGACGAAGATGTTCTTACAGATATTCAACAAATTTATCGCCATATCTTGAGCTTGTGTGTAACCGAAGAGGTAGATCATCCCAAAAAGCAGACAGAAAGTACAAAAATGGCGTCAGAAACTTTTGACCTCAAAACGGCAATCGCCCTTTTGCCCATTATGACAGGCCATGCGAATTAGTTTTAGTTAAAAATCAAGTAAGTAATAAATTAAATTGTATTTACGAAGGTCCTTTCGTAGTATTAGAAGATTTATCTCCAAATGTAAAGATTTATAAGGATAATAAAGAATATTTGATACATAAAAACAATACAAAAATGTTTTATAAGTAACTAGTTTATTTAAGTTTATATAAAAAAATGTTTACTTTAAGAATTAGTCTAAGGAACTTAGTTTATATAACATGGCAAACATTTATTTTTTATTTTTGATAAGGGGGTGTGTAACTCTGTTCTTTTCGGGAGAGATGTAACGTTGCGACATGCGCCTCCGCGCATCGGCCAAGTAATTAGGCCACACGGTTAAATAGCAATAACGCTTAGTCAGTAAGTTAGAACATAGCAACTTTTATAATATTTTCGAAACATTCAATACACGACCATGGTCCAAGAAACATGTGTTCTAATTGACTTCACCCCCAACTGACCCCTGAAACCAGAGCGCCTACTCCGCTCTCCACACGGGGCTACGAGGGATTGTCGTTAATTATAATTACGTTGGACAATATACCTAGTTCGCTTGTCTCCTCTCCAACGCTTCACCACTCGCAATCCTCATCTCTGCTGGGGTGCACATCTTCATGCACCAAAAAGAACCAGGTAGGTACCTCTTGCGACTGCATTAACCGGTCTTTGCAATTAAGACGTAAAGTCATTACGTAGTACCTACTTAAGATATTGTAGAGCTTCGAGTTATTCAAGCAGAGTTCCCCTAACATTCGAAGAATTCGCAGCCGAACGTCGTACACAAATCTCTGTGTCGTCCCGCCGACTCGTAAGTCGTGCAAAGAGACTTAATTGAGCAAAAGAGTCTGAGGACCTCGGCAGCGCAGCGCTGCGTAAGCGCCTGAGTGTATGCAAAGCGGAAGATCTTTATTGTGGAGCTTGTGTAGGATGACCATGGCTTGACCATCTCTATTTTACAAGCGACAAACTAAGTTTTATGTATAACCAGCCTATGCCCAGCCTGCAGGGCAAAGTATCAGTGTAATAGTTACGTATACGGTGTGCCTAACGCGGTATGTATGCCGATGTTGTGCGACGAGGAAACACAGCGAATGGTGTTGCTATAATGTAGGTAATGTACAAAACTGCCCTTAGTAGGTACCTATAAGTTGTCATCTAACCTAGAACCTCTGTGATGTAAAAAAAAAAAATGTTTTTTTTTTCTTCAATAAAAAAACTAGAGAGGATGGCGTGTCGGGATAACGTGTCATACCAGCCAGCCAGTAAGCGAGTTGGTGCAGAATTGTATCTAGCCTAGGCATTAAAAGCTGAAGCTTTTAACATTCAAGCAGAAGTTTCGTTCCTGACGCAAAAGCTACCCGATCAGTTATAATATCAATAGAAATTATAAGAACACCAGTTACATCAGACATTAGGCAATTTCAACTAAGTTCAATTCCTACTCTAGGATCCACTAAATCGGTTTGTCAAAGTGTCAAAATATGTACTGTGTATAGAGTTATGACAGTTCTAAGCAGGCTAAATCAGACATCATATATAGTAGATGACTATGGAGCAATTTATGTGCCTGTAGGTAAATGTTAATGTTTATGACCTAGGTACGTGGTGGCACTCCTGTATCTATCTTATCCTGATTAGTCCAAATGATCTGGTTGTTTCTGAAAGTTTCAGATGTAATTCCTCATAGTACATTTATTTAAATAACTGAACCTAGTATCAGTTTTATTATGAACCCGAATGATGTACGTAAGGCAAAGGCAACGCGTGGTCACAGTGGAATGCCGGAGCGGGACATGTGCACGCATACGCTGCGCAGGATTCGCGGAGTCCTCATTAATTCTTTTGTGCCGAGCGGGACGGACGCGCAGGCATATTTCAAAATGGCGGACTCGTTTTATTTCGCCGCCCGTCCAAGAATAAGTCCACAGAAGATCCCTATATTGTTCGGTGATCTCTGATAATTTGTTACATACTTAGGGACCATCCATAAATTACGTCACACGAATTTCCTCATTTTTTTACCCTCTCCCGTCCTTGTCACAGCTGGTCACATTGTGAGACTCCGCGCCCGCCGTCCCTATGGACGTCACATATTTTGCAATTTTTGGTAGAACTGCTGTTTTAATTCAATAAGTTCCGAAATTAGTTTTATTTCCGAATAGCTGTCCCGGCAAACTTCGTATCGCCAAAGTTTTCATTTTTTTCCATATTTTCTCTCCGTTAAAACCATCCTCGCACTTCAAGGAATATTCTAAAAAAAGAATTAGCGAAATCGGTGCAGCGGTTCTCGAAATTTGCGCTTAGCAACAAATTCAGCGATTCATTTTTATGTGTATGTACCTAGATAAAGTTGCAAATCGAGTTAGGAACAGATAGAGTTGCAAGTGTTATTGAATTTTTAGATTATAACACATTTTTAAATGTGCCGTCACGAAATTATGGACCCCTCCCACACCCTTAGCCCCCTTACGTAGAATACGAGGGTAGGTTTTTTTTAATAACATTTCCATACAGGCACATACATTACTTCTGGCCCCACACTAGAATATCCTGTGTCGTGGGAACCAGAAACCGCGACGTCACAAACATGTAAACATCCAAGACCTGGGTTTCTTTTTTTGTTCCCAGCCAAGATTCGAACCCGAGACCTCTCGCACGGTAGGCAGATGCGCTAACCACTGCGCCACAGAGGTCGTCAGCTGCGTTGCTGAGTCAGCCAGAAAAATACATAAAGCAAAGGTATTTTTAGCATTAAAAAAAAATAAATGTATGCAATCTCAAAGTTTCTTAAAAGGCTGTCACCCTGTGGTAACCGGCATCCAGTGGTAACAGCGAACCTTTGGTAAATTGATAACTTCTAATTTTTTGGACCGCCATCATTTGACTACCATCATGCCGTTGTGACGTCTTACTCTACGCGAACAATAAGAGCAGGATGACACTAATCGCTGCATCCTGCCAAAGTCTTTGGGTTCGAATCCCGGCTGGGGGAAAACCTCAGGTCTTGGATGTTTACATGTTTGTGATATCGCTGTTTCTGGTTCCCACGACACGACACAGAGTATCCTTTTTTATGTACCTAACTGCAATAAAGTGTTCTCTATCTATCTATCCTAGTGCCCACATTGCTTCTGGCCCCAGCCAGAAGCAATGTATGTGCCTGTATGTAAATGTTTATTTTTTTGCTATGCAACCAACTGGATCCGGTCTTCTATACACCGGGAGAATCCGTATGTTGTTGGCCCGTCCGTACCCGTGTTACTGTCGAGTGTCGACGCACATATCTTGGAGATGGAGATCTGTTCTCTGAGATTTGCGTACTGAAGAGGTAAATAACTTGGAACGGTATACGCTGAAATACTTAATTATACGTCACTTCTTAGGCATAGGATATGGTATCTAATAGAATTTATATATGTACCATGAAACTTTAAACTTTGATAGGCCTAAGTACCGAATTTTCTGGCTCAGTAATCCTTTTGAATCATGGTACTATGGAGTCTTGGTCATCGGTGTAAACGACCTGACTAATAAGATGGTGTTTAATCTCTATAATCATCAGACCACTACTTCATTCCACTTACACCCAATCAATATTGTCGTCTGGTTGGGATTTACATAAAAACTATGATGTCACAAACGCGAGGTAGGTATTCAAGCATAGTATATAAATAATGAATTTATGTGATTACAATAAGTATGCGTAATGAAATACAATACAGCAGATTAGTAATTTGAAAAAGATCTTTTGCTGACACCCAATCAATATTCTTGTCTGGTTGGGATTTACATAAAAACTATCAGGTCACAAACTCGAAGTATTCAAGCATAGTATATAAATAATGACTTTATGTGATTACAATATGCGTAATGAAATACAATACAACAGATTAGTAATTTGAAAAAGATCTTTTGCCGAGAGTTGGGCTTGTCAACCCTGGTCACTACAGTCCCCGCCCCGCGTCACTACGGCGCGGGGGCTAATAGAGATCAATTTATAAAAAGAAATCTTCACACAAAATCCATTTAATAGTAGATTAGTAGCCACGGGTTGTAAGGCATCAATTGCAGCTCGAGATGTCTGGGCACCGACGGAAAACAAATACAAAATTATGTTGGAACGTATACAGAATAAATTCACCCGGTTTCTGTATTTGAAACTGTACGGAGTATATCCAGGATTTCCCTTGTTGTATCCCACATTGTTTGTTCTCGGCATGGTGGGATATAATAAACTGGAAAAGAGGAGGGATGTGGCCCTTGTCACCTATTTATTTAAAGTGGTGCGCGGCATGTTGCACAACCCTACAGTTCTGCGGGAGTTGCGACTATCTGTGCCTGACGAGTGCGTGTCGCGGCGGCGGCGTGTAGCGCTGCTGGCAGTGCCGCGCGCGCGCACCAACTTGCTGCGGGATGCGCCGCTCACGCGCGCGCTTCGTACTCTTAACGGAGTGGCTGATTCAGTGGACGTATTTTCCTGCACGCTGAGCGAGTTCACAAGGGCCGCAATTTTTTTCTGTGATAACACTATGTAGCATATTTTAGATAATAAGCATTGAAAAAAGCGACTAGTGTTACTGATTGTTATTCTTATTTGTAGTGTATTTATTCAAAATAGGTGGTTAAAGATTGTAAGGTTATCTTCACTAACGAATTGGGCTCCCTGTAATGTTAGTTGTAAGAGGAAAATGAAATAAAATAAATAAAATAAATAAATATTTAGGCGCACGAGCGCAGCTATAGTTCGAGGGTGCAATTGATGCTTACACCCGAGCTAACTACTCTGCTTTACATCTCAATTGTGAGGTAAGTAGAAAAAAATACTCGTTTTTCTTTTCGCCACTTCATGATATCGTAGTAAGTTTTCAAATATCTCTCTTTAGAATTTTCAGGCAAAATATTGTTAATTGCTGCTTCAGCTTCCATTTTCATTGAATCGGGAGTGCAGCTTATATCTTCATCACTTGCAGAACTCATGTTTTTTTCCTAATTAGCACGTAATTATTAAAAAAATCCCAAAAACAAACAATATTTAAAGTAAAAGTTTTCTATTCCCGCCTTTTTTCATCTTTTTTTAATTATTTTTTTCAAGAACAAAATTGAGCTTCGCCGTTCGATATTTAAAATTGATGACTATTAATACTCATACGAAGACAAGGCTGAATAGCGAAGCGACCTCTTTTGTCATTGGGCTGAATGCATGATGTCTATTGCCAGTATGGTGGTTAGATGTAGGTACGCGAACTTTTTCAAAGAGTGAAGAGTTTTTTTTTTAATTACTTACCGCCCTAGGGCTTTTCTAGCTACATTATTACCCTAGAGCGCTAATTGGTCATCTACAAGCCCCATTTGAGGGTAATAAGGACCTACTTACCGAATATGAGAGATGTAAAATTACTTTAAAGCAGTTTTTAGTTCTGTGGAGCAGACAAAACCCCTCTTTTTACAGAACCCTAGACTGCGCGTAGCCGGATACGCACTTAGCCGGTTTTTCTGTATAGCAGAGTGGAGCGCGGGCTAGAGTCAGTCTGTCCTTCGCGACGCACGAGTGCCTTCGATATTCAACATTTTCGAAGGTTTTTTTAATCGTCGTATTTTCTATTCAGCGTCAACTTTTTCGTTTGTGCCAGTGACAAAAACGCTCGACAGCCTGTGTGTTTGTAAATTAGAATTGTGTGTTTTTTTTAAGTGAGTCGATTGTTGTCAAACGGCCTGTTAGATTTCAGGGGCATTCGGATAGCGGTTTTAGGTGAGGTTTTTTTTATATTTTTCCTATAGAAAGCATTCTTTCTCGTCATTTTAAATTGAGTTTTGTTGAAATACGTAGTTTATTGTGACAGTTCAATGCACATTGCGGAGCCTATACATACCATTTAGAAATCTTCTTCTTCATTCTGTGAATCAATCGAATCTGTGGTTTTCATAAAACACTCACACATTTTCACAAAGCCTTTTCACAGGTCCTTTACCGGCGATTTTCAACAATGAATGCTGTTTTGTCTATTTTGTGATTAGATTATGCACGTTTTGCCTATCTTCCGAAGTTACGGAAATCCAAATTTCTAGCGTCACCAAATACAAGTTTTAAAACTGCAATCTCCTGTCCTTGCTTTACTCGAAAGCCAACCATAGCTAAAGATACACAAACAAAAGGTTTTACCGGGGGCTTTAATCCAAGTATGGTCGGAGTAAGGACTCGGAGGACGCAGGCGCAGCCCATTTAGAACGATGCAGCCTTTTGCGCTGTCACGCGCGAGCGCAGACTGGTCACGACAATAGTGTACGACTCCATTATGTGTAGAAAGGAAAATGTTATCGCTCCGTGTGGAATCTCTTGGAATCCGGCTAGGGGAAATCTACACGTTTCATCGATTGTCGCTACCAGGATACGATTAGGATACTTCCAACATTTTTTTTTATTTTTTTTTATTAGGGACATCAACAGCGAAAACAAATAATATTAACACAATATGTAATAAAGATACAATTCACAAGGCCAATAACAGACATCCACAAATAGACATTTTCATAATTACAAAAAATAAACCACGATAAGTAACGCTTAGCAATATAAAAATTCATGCATTTTCATTGAAATAAAATGTGACTGACAATAATACAATATAATTTTATATTTTTTCCATCATGAATGTTTATTGTTAATGCGGTATCAAAAAAAAATTTTTTTTGATTGTAGCCTAGGTTGGTTGGTTGTTATATAATAAAAACCTAATTAACAAGAGAGGCAAGAGGCGCTATTATGCTGAAATATACAGGCTGAATCGCTCGTAGCCTGGGCTGCCTGAGTGATCTTAAACTATCACTAAGGTTAAGCAACATACGGCGCGTTCAGTCCATGGATGGGTCACCGTCTATGACTAACACTAGTGGCATTTTTTCCGAGCGATTCCGTGCTTCGCAAGGTACGTTAAGCAGTTGGTGCCGGCTGCCGTCGATAGATGGCAGTCGTTAAGCCAAGTCAGAGGCCTTTAGGGGCGGCTTGAAAACTTCTGACAGTAAGACCAGCCACTAGTCTTACAAGCCTCCACCAATCCGGACTTGGCCCCCGTGGTGGAATATGGCCTATACCTTCCTCAGGGAAGAGACCCGTGCCCCTCAGTGGGGACATAATGGGTTGATGATGATACAGGCTATAAACCTAGTTCAGCAGCAGATGCTATAAAAAAGTCTAACCTTTAGTAAGATATTCTGTATAAGTCGAATTTTGTTTTGTTTGTTTACGTGTCCAATACTTTTCTGGTTCAATAAACATTATCTCATCTTATCTTATACGAATCTCATAGGACAAGCAGCTGCAGGAGAACCAAACCCGATACCTGCGTGTGTGCGTGCAACGACTAATGAATGTCGATGAAGCGAAGGGGATTTGTCAGGATCGTGGCAAGTGGCAGTCCCTGGGCTCTACTGACCCTTCTGGGATACAGGCGTGAGTTTATGTATGTTTGTAGCATAAACCGTCTGCTTATGGTGCTACATCAGGCCTTAATATATTTTGTCGAATTGCGGTACAACGGCCATTCTTTAACAGTTGTATATTGTCTAAAAAATTACAATACATAGTTAGAAATTATACTTCATTTTAGAGGTATAACGTCAAAGAATATAATGATACAATTTATATAAGACGTAAATATATATAAATTAATATACTTACATACAAATAATGTCTATATAAATACATAATAATAATATATAACTATAATATGTACAATACATTTATGAGAAATAAACCAGAATCATCACCAATCATCATCACCAACCCATTGTATCCCCACCGAGGGGCACGGGTCCCTTCCCTGAGGAAGGTATAGGCCATACTCCACCACGGGGGCCAAGTCCGGATTACATACAGAATACATACAGGTAATTACGATAAGTTTCCGTTTTGCGAATTGAGATAAAATTTGATAACTTTGGTCTTGTAAACAGACAATGATGATGATGAATTACCTAAACATGAATAATTTTCACCGTTTTTTTTTGTATTTTTGTGCACAAGTAAAAGAGTCATTCGATTTTCTAAGGTTCTTGTCGCACTTCAATGAAAGTACCTTTAATATATTTTAATTAAAAATGCTACGATATTATTATCTCGGTATTACGTAAAACAACAATTATCTGGACTATCTATCACTCAGGCAGCCGGGGCTAGTAGCGATTCCGTTACTTTATAAGAGTGCTTTATATATTGTAAAGTTTTGTTCTGCTCAATGAATATTTTTGATTTTTTTTTCTTTGATTTTATTTGCATAATTTCCGCAGAGACCGCACAATACGGCATATAATATAGGCGAGTTGAGTACTCACCCTACAACGCAGTAAACAGCCACGGCTACAAATCTTCCTCTCGTCAATTGTAGAAAGCAGTTTAATTTCATGGCTGCGCGGCGCCCCTGGCTACCCCGCCGATTGCCGGCGTGATGATCAGTGCCGGGGCTGATTCTGTTACCTCCTTTGCCACAGCTTCTGCCCACGACACCTCTTCTGCGTGTACTTCAGAATTGCTACTACAAGAGTGCTACTACAAAAAATTAAACGTCTAATAAAATATTAATTATTTGTTATTAATTACAATTGTAACTTGGCATATTATCAGGAATAAATAAAATTCTATTCTATTCTAAAATTATGTAGATACAGTCGACAGCACATCAACCTTCACATTTTAGTTGCAAAGTCGCCCGTAGCGCAAAGGAATAGATTGCATGAGTGTACAGGATGATGTGCTGCCAACTGTACATTGGATGATAATTTTGTCATCTTATTGACCAACAAAATAAGAAGTAACCTATGTGCTATCAGGACTAACCACTACGCCACAGGGGTCGTCGGTTTATGAGAACATATACAGCACTAGAGGCAAAGACTTATGGAATTTGAAACGGATTGTAAGTTTTTAATAATTCCCAACCATCCTCGTCTACCAGAATCCTCTCCCCGGAAGCTTAGCAAGTTGCCCTCGCGTCAAAGTGGCAACATTATGCTGCGTCGAGATTGATGCGTGCGCGTCGCCCCGGGGATACGCTTAGCATCGTTTGTCTATAGACAGAAACGCATCATAGGTCTAGCTAGTTTGTCTCAGTGTTATGGTCTAGTTACTTTGAGTGAAGATAATCCCGTGCATTAACTTGTAAATGCTCGTATTTGTTTCGCATCATTATCGAGAAATAAACGATTTTTTAAGAGAAAAAAAAACCATTAATTTGCCCCAAAGTCAGCTTAAACTTTTATATTATAAGAGGACAGAAGAGGAGAAAGAAGACGATACGAAAATAGTTTAAAAAAGTATTTTGTACCTTAAGTATTCAGCGTTTAGTGTATATTTGTTAGAGAGAGAGAGAGTCCTTAGCAGAGAACACAAAAAAATGCTTTACAGGGAAGTATATTTTACCTACTAATACTATTCCCCTTCAAATTACTAAAAAGGTAGCTGAATTCAATTCTTATCTGGGCGACCGTACCCACTAGACACAGTTGCTTGATTGCGGGTTTCCAACTTGGTTTTTTTACAATTAGGGGCCGTTAGTGAGGCCGATAGCCGTGGTTGCGGTCGAAAAACCAATAGCGGTATGCGCCCCGCAATCATCGGTTTGAGGAAATCACCGTCATCTTCCCGAGCTTAAAGCACTAATACCTTGATGTCACAGAAGGTCCTCTTACCAATGTAAGAGGTCCTTCATATAATTTTTTTCATACCATTGGTGCCTAGAACGTTTATTATCCGTGCGCGCGTAAACTTGAAGGGGCAATGAAGCAAAATCACCACGTTGAAGCAATTATATACTACAATGCATTAGCAGAATCTGGGCCCTGTATTAATTTTTGAATTAAATAAATAAACTCACGCCCGTTATCCCCGAGGGGGTAAGCAGAGGCACCAATCACTAAGATGTGTGAATTTTTGAATTAACGTGGTATTATCACAATGGCTGGCGAAAAGTTCAAAATTCAATAAACTGGGTAATTTGCGTGCGGCGGCGCAGATTCTGCTAAAGATATTACATTGAACAATAAACGCACAAAATTGCTATGTTTTGAACAGGATGATTTTTAGACGGCGAAACAAGATCCTTTGTGAAATTTACACTTTTAGGACTGACTGAAAACTAGTAAACTAAACACATTAAACCCTCCTATTAAAGCGGTAACTGGTGACCATCTGAAGTTTGAATAGTATACACGGTAAATCGATAGTTTGGCTGATGTTTTCAATGTCGACGACGGATAACTTATAATTACAGACCGTAAATATGTTTACTGAACTCTGATGGAGCAATTTCAACGTACTTTTGTTGATAAAGATTGTGTTGAAACGTATCTGCTATCCAGTGTATCCGAATAAATTCTAGGTTAGATATCGTCATCAACCCATCATGTCCCCACCGAGGGGCACGGGTCTCTTCCCTGAGGAAGGTATAGGCCACACTCCACCACGGGGGCCTACTCCGGATTGGTGGAGGCTTGTAAGACTAGTGGCTGGCCTTACTGTCAGAAGTTTTCAAGCCGCCCTATGTCCTCTGACAAACGACTGCCATCTATCAAAGGCAGCCGGCACCAACTGCTTACGTGCCTTGCGAAGCACGGAAGGTTAGATATGGTCGTTTAAAACTTGAGCGATGGTAGGTAGCTTACGATTTAAGGGAAAAGCATAAATATTAAAATTTTAGGTTTGAATCTCACCAGAGGGTAATTTTTATAAAAAAATAAATAATAAAATAAACTCACGCCCGTTATCCCCGCGGGCGTAGGCAGAGGCACCAATCACTAGAACTGGGCCCACGTTTTGCCGAATCATTATTTAATAATTATTATTTACTAGCTGTGCCCCGCGGTGTTACCCGCGGTTCATCGATTTTCCCGTAGGAATAAGATATTTCCCCGCGGTAAAACGTAGCCTATGTTTTAATCCAGGGTATCGGCTAACTCCATACCAAATTTTATTAAAATCCGTCCAGCCGTTTCAGCGCTAAAGACTGACAAACATATAAACACACACACAAACTTTCACGTTTATAATATTAGTGTGATTATTATTATTTAGTAATTTTTATTTGACTCGAAATATAAGAAAATTTAATGTGGGAACACTGATAGTTAAAGTTGTATGGCGTGCGTGCATGGAACGACTAAAGAATGTCGATGAAGCGAAAGTGATTTGTCAGGATCATGACAAGTTTCAGTCCCCATCTCTGCCTACCCCTCTGGGATACAGACGTGAGATGTAGATAGATAGAGAACACTTTATTGTACATAAAAAAGGAAATTAAACAGGTATGTAAGTATGTATAAGAAAATTCAATGAAACCAAAACGGATTAAAAAATTATGAGTACCAATGTTTGCGCAAACATAGAACGGGGGCAAAGAGCTTTGCGGACTAGGAGAATGAATAGTTAATGATTACTAAAATTCTGCTTACGTAACAGATGAATAGCACCTCGGTAAGCAGCTTTACCCGAAGCAAAGCTTTGAAGAAACAGGTTGCGGCTTAATGTCATAACAAGTCGCAGAAGGCCGGTGGCTACGGCTCTGTATCGGATTACTTGCTCAGATTATTGCACACTGTACCACACATTACTCTCACAAACGTTGCTTAAGGTGATACTCGTGTAGTGTCTGAGGATTAATTACCATAATTCCTTAGTGGGATTAAGTGTTTCCTCATCTATGTAGAGCATACATTTCAGACTGTTTATTTATTTATTTATTGATACTTTTATTGCACTTACATTTAAAGTAAAAATATAGTACAATGCGGCGGACTTAATGCCATAAGCATTTTCTACCATTTTCTACTGTTCAGGGGTGCGACCACGTAAATCCTCGTCCGATTTTGCCTACTTCAATCTGGCAATTACATACATATTTTGTCACTTTCGTCTAAATGCGTAACCCGATAGAGTGGAGGGATGTCCAAAGTGGGAGTCGGCAGAGAAAACAAAGAAAGCTGGAACGAATAGTTACGTTGTATTTCCTGAACTATACTGGGCGTTACAGACAGGTCCAATACTTTCTGCAACATCCGGTAGATCTTTAAGTTACAGCCACTACCTTAAAGTATTCCATAGTAGTTTTAAATGATTACTACTGGCAGCTATACTTAGGTAATTTCATAGTGAAAGAAAAGCCATAACAATTTGCAGTCCACCACCTCGGTTACACGTCTTAGACAAATCACGTACACGCGTTTGTACTTGATTCAAATCAGAATATACACACCGCAGCTTGGGAATAGACGTAACTCTCACGTATTCACAATATACGTAGATTAAAGTAAAATGCTTGAGTGATTGTACATCTAACCGCAAAGATAGAAAGATGCCAGGTTAGTCAGCATTTTAGCTGTCGCAAAAAAGTGCAATACCCGATACACGTTAATTGAAGTTTGTTATTTATTAGATTTTCAGATTCGGCTACATGAAGGCCACACACAGCATTAAGTTACCAGTAGCACATTGACCAAGGCCTCGATTTTGCTAGTGCATTATAGTACGATGAAAGATACACGGTCTGATCACGTGACGTGTTTTTTCATATCAACAACGCCTAGATAAAGATAAAGATTATTTATTTGTCAAACATGAGATATAAGGTTGTTACATTGAAATACGTCCTGTACATGTTTCGCCCATCGGGACTTACAAAATATTTAGAGAGAGCACCATCGTTTGTCATTAAAATATATCTCTATCACAAAATACTTTCCATACGAGCTATATTTACGTCAATTATGTTGATATTGGTAAAATCAAATGCAGTCCAAATAAAAAATGAAATATCAACTTGTCAAATATTAAAGTACATTTCAAAGTCAAGTTTGTGTGTAGAAGAGTCAGTACATAGTCATATAATAATAAATCAATCAGTTAGAAATTCTATTAGCTTATAGTAGCATTTTTCTAGTAGCATTTTTTTCAATTTAAATTTGAATTGGCCCATGTCAAATTCTCGTATATCTCTTGGTATTTTATTATAAATCATAGGCCCCATACAATATAGACTTTTATGCATAAGTGCGGTATTGGCTCTACGTATACATACTCTATTTTCATCCCGTTGTAAGCGGGTTCTGACTAGCGAGATCGGTCGGAAAATGCCTGGGTTCGATTTTACAAAGAGTGCTACATCTAAAATATACATTGACGGAAGTGTTAGAATATTGTAGTTTTGAAAGTATGGTTTACAACTATCCGTCTTTTTCAGTCCAAACATTGCCCTTAGACACCTTTTTTGTACTTCGAATGCTATCTCTCTGTCGGTTGAGTTACCCCAAAAGATCAGACCATACCGCAACAATGAAGCTACCGTGCCATGATATGCAGTAATTAGAGCATCAATATTAGTGACAGGGGCAAGTTTATAGAGGAGATAAGCAGACGAGCTAACTTTTTTGCAAAGTTCCGCAATATGCGCTTTCCAGTTTAAATTTCGGTCCACCGTTAGTCCTAAGAATTTTGTGGTCTCTACTTGTTGTATTTTAATATTTTCATAATGAATATCCAAATTTGCTGTTGGTAACCTTTGGCTAAATTGCATAAAATTAGTTTTACTTAAATTTACCTTCAAGTTATTATTGTTTAACCAAATTATAATAGATTGTATCACATTTTATATAGTCCGATTTATATCACATTTGTAAAAAGTTTGTTGGTCACATTGGATTGTGACAGTGCTATCATCTGCAAGGGTCATCGGGTGTGGAGTGGCTCTGGGAAGATCATTAATGTACAGTAAGAATAGTAACGGTCCCATTACACTGCCCTGTGGGACGCCATGGCGAACTTCACGCTCACGTGACCTATAAATATCTTCATGTTTAGTTTTAGGATTGATTTTTGAGATTTCTGTACATTGTGTCCTGTTTTTAAGATATGACTATTAATTTCCACACATTTCCCCTTATTCCGTATGCCTCAAGCTTTCGCAGTAAGATAGTATGTTCTACGTAATCGAAAGCCTGTGTCATATCCATGTATAACGCAGAGACTGGAACTCTTGCATCTACACATGTCATAACTGTGTTTAAGAAATCGAAATAGAAATTGGTAACAATTTAACAAGAGGTGAAATTGTTACCCAGTGAAAGCTTCAATGGCATCGTCGCTTGGCGTGAGTTCCGTAGCTATATCTAACCGTTTTGCTGCCGACTAACAGTGTGTCATTGCCGGCAAGTGGGAACAAAACGCTCAACACACTAATTGACCCATTGTGGGCAAACGCTGGCCATTATAGTCCCATTACGAGCTTGGCTCTCCGCCGCCGGTTGCGAGGAAGTTGCCTACAAAACACTGTCGCGTTGGCCTGTACTGACAAATATAATATTATAATAAACTCACGCCCGTCATCCCCGAGGGGGTAGGCAGAGCCACCAATCACTAGAACTGGGCCCACGTTTTGCCGAGTTTATTAGGTCCCAAACGTGACAAGTGGCAAGCGGCAAGCCTATCGCCGTTATCCGGGCACAATTGCTGTGCTGACATTTGTGTGAAAAAGCTCTAATCCCTGTATGTTATAAGAACTTTGTCACGAAACTTTGAATTAGTGAATTCAAGTCCAAATTCAAGAGAATATAACCTCGATGTTTTCTATGCTGGAATTAGTAGAGTTAATCCTAACATTTGTCTTTTTAATTCATCACCTCAAGTTCTTTAGGTAAGACTTTTTGAGCATTAAAAATAAGACAGAACCGAACCAGTTTGAAACCTCCCATTGTTCGTTTCGCCCGCAACCGCTACCGCGACGTCGAAAGACAACAATGTTTTATTACAAAACCAATGAATTACAAGTTTTCCTAGGAACTCTATGAAGACCATAGCAACAAGAGCGTCGATGTATAACGTACAATGCGATATCTGCGTTGAGGTAGCGTCCGGGAAGGCTCTAGTGGTAGAAGCCCGTTCGGAGATGCCCCGAGGGTGCGTTTACTCGTTTTTACAATGAAAGCCAATGCCACGTCCTTATTAAGAACATTCCACTGAATAAACGGTTCGAACAACACTGTTGAATTCCAAAAATACATTCTTTATAATAAACTAGAGCCACCGTAACTGGTCACCGTTCACAGGACAGACGATTAAAACCAGTAGTCGGCAGCAAATCGACCTTTACAATACAGCTACGTATAAGCACATACATAAGCTCACGCCTGTATCCCAGAAGGGTAGGCAGAGACCAGGGACTGCCACTTGCCACGATCCTGACAAATCACTTTCGCTTCATCGACGTTAATTAGCTGCTGCATGGAGGCACATTGCTTATTCTTTGCTAATACATGCCCTATTTGGTGGACGTGTGTTTGGGGCGTCCCTTACCGGCCCTTCCACTCACATTCGCTCGATATGTTTTTTTCGTCAGTCTATCTTCCTTCATCCTCTCTGCATGTCCAAGCCAACGCAACATTCCTTTCTCAATTCTAGTCACTTCAAGCTTACTCCCAGTGTCTGTAAATTCTAATTTATGGCTGTCCTCTCGGCTCGTTAAAGCCATAAGTTATGTCTTTATTTTATTGGACCTTGTATGTTGTTAAAATACTGTTGAAGATTACGTTCACGATATTTTTATTTTTATGCCTCTGCTAATACAAGCATTGGAAGATTAAAAGGTAACAGAGTGTCGCAGGAAGCTTATTGTTTTCAAAATAGAGTAGATAGATAGATAGAGAACACTTTATTGTACCTACATAAAAAAGGATCCTGGCAAGTGGCAGTTTCTGGTCTCTGCCTACCCCTCTGGGATACAGGCGTGAGCTGACACAGTATGTATGAGGAGTATACTTGTTAATTTCATTCTTATTTACGTTTAACATTTAAAATTCTTATATTATGTTCATTTTGTAAAGTTTTTATACTTGCCAGCTGTGGTTTGATTAAACGAGAAGCTAGTCCGCCGTATACCTACTCATGACGAATTATAATTTATTCAATATTAATAAGACTATCAGCATATGACACAGAGTTCCTAACAAAATTAATCTGAAATAATTGTTCAATTTGTCAAATCGCAAAATGTCTACTTCGCAGAGCTCGCAGTAGAGCGAAAGTGAAATATTACACGTACATGTATACTTCACTTTCATTTTTCGACAATGTAATGAGTGACTGAGGTGGATAATTTGGCAAGTAATTGTAATATTGACTCCCTTTGGTCGTTGGATGTTTCAGATGTAAATTATCCCAATTAAACAGACGCCATAATTAATTTTCTCTCTCTCTCGTCGAGTTGTATTCTTTATGCAATTTGCATATAAACGCATTCGCCTTTGTGAGAAAGCTCCATTATTCCATTGTGAGCCGATTACGATATAATATAACATTCCAAGTTACCGTTTTCGAGTTCTATTTATCCACTTTCTATCGCTTGTTATGTTCACGCTGGTACTTTGTAAGTACCCAGCAGAAACACCGTTTCATAAAATAGAACCAGTTATAGATTCGACAATATTTTTAATGCTGTATCTAATATTTTGATCAGTACCTATTAGTTTCTTGGCAGCTTGGTTAAGAACGATTGTAGTTAATTAATTGATAATTAATGCCACCTATTTACGTTCTACTGTACGGCACATGCCTGTTTTCAGATTAATCACAACGCGTGCCTCTGTGCGGATTGTCAGTTTTGACCGCTGAGATATTTGAAATTAATTTCATTCGGCTTTCGTCTGCTAGCATGATAAAAAACCATTGTAGAAATAGTTAATCAATGTGTTTGCTCGTCCTAGGTCGCATTTTAAATATCAATCTCATGAATTTCTTGTACTTTCTTAAACATTTTTGCTTACACTATATTATCTGCAAAGATAGGACAAGAATATTCTTTATTGTACCGGGGAAAACAAAGATTGCCCGACTAAAGTGTTGTTGACTGCAAAGATAAGCGAACCTTTGGAATAACTCTTATATCTGCAATAATAATAACTTCTACACAACTCAATCACTTGACTTGGTCCCAAACTAGGTTCCCCTGTGTTATAGTTACTAGGCAAGGACATTACAAACAGCGAAAAACACCCAGACTGAGGCCTTTTGTAAAAATCTACGGCGGTCCCCAGTGGGGATCGAACCTACGACTAAACTTGATAGTCTAAACGCCTTCACGGCAGCGAGGCCGTCAATTTAATGCAATGTAACGTCATATTAGTTTCGAAACATATCGTATCATTTCCGACCTTTCCGACCACTTAGGGAGCTTACAGACTAGCAACATTACGTCGGCGACTGCTTGCGACATTGGTAGGCGACGGTCAGCGACTGTAGGCGACTGTCGGCGACAGTCTGCGACTCGCGCCTTTTCGCTGCCATGACATGTTGCCATATCACTACGCTAGTGACTGCCCGTCTTCGAGAGTTGCGATGCATCGACGACTGTCGGCGACCATCGGCGGTATTTGCGATGCGTCGGCGACGGTCGTTTAATTTAAAAATCTGTCGTCGGCGGTTATCCGCGACTGTCGCCGACTTAAAGTTGCAAGCAGTCGCCGATATACTGTCGCTCGTCTGTAAGCACCCTAAGCTCCCGTTCTCATTATTAGCAGAAGTGACTATCCGATATTCAACGAGATGCGGCGTTTTTGTCCGTAGGCCGAAAGTGGCATAATTATGTAATTTGGTTTACGATTACAGGCTCGGCGTCGGTTGCTGTGAGGAGCCTTCATAGCTGTAATACGCCGTAATAGACACATTAAACTATTTTTCAATTTACAAATTGTTTAGCATAGGTACTTTAGCCCGCCACACAAAGATTCGAAGTGTGAAATCTTACGCAACAGGCTGTTTCGTATTTAATTAGATTATATTACTTACTCTTTATACTCTTTATTGAACACACCAGAAAAAAAATACATTAGGAACCTAACATATTTAACTTTAGTCGTAGACAATTAGCGGTCTTATCGCTAAAAGCTATCTCTTTCAGAAAACCTTGGGTCGGATAGAAAAATGTAAACTGAAGGTAGTTGTATATTAAATATAATGTTGAGATATGTACATAAAGTAAGAGACTTACAGATACACATGAATGTATACAATACATGTAGAGATATACATATATGTATGTAATTGTATGCATTATAATAGATACGTCCGTAAAACTATTATTTAATTTATACAAAACATTTTGGAATGATTGGCGTATAGACAATACAAGTTATTGTTTAAGGATTATTTTCGATTAGTGATTTTTAGATTGGTGACTATTCAATTTATTGTTTATTTTACAAAGTCTAAAATACATTATACAAACACAATAAAAATTCACATAAAGCTTCGTCAAAAATTATTTTAGCGGTAAACTACAAACCAAAATAAATTAATTGACATGTCACATTATATTAAATAAACTAATAACTAATAAAAAATATACACGCACACACAAAAAATAAATAATAAAAAAAAAGTGTCAGTCAATCAAACCACCCCGAGACATATCTGACCCAAAGGTTCCCATAACACTGGCAGCATTACCGCGCTGCACTGCCAGGGAGATCCGTTGCATCAAATATGCCCCAGAGCGGTAGTCCAAGCCTTTTTAGTATTGGTGTGTATAATAAAGAGTTCTAATCTAATCTAATCTAATTAGTGACTAAATTCTGTAGTACAATGACAACCGCATGGAGGTGGCGATTTAGTTTCATTGCCGCTTCAAATCTACAAATAGGGTAGGTATATACCCTAATCTAGTAGGCGTCATTGGTATGAAAAAACACGTCACGTGACCCCACCGTGTATCTGTCATCGTACTATAATGCACTAACAGAATCGAGGTCCAGGTTTCAAAACTATCTAATATCGACTCTCGATCTTAGGTCGTCTTCGTTGGATTAGTGTTATACGACGACTGTGCATTTTACACTCCACCATTTTTGTTTTACGAAGACTTGGTAGAGGTTGCTAAGCATTTTTTATTGCGTTTGTTGGGATGGTTTTTAGAAGATACAAAGAAGATGTTTATTAAAATTGTCACAGAAATACAATGTAGATTAGAACGTAAAGCCTGTATTACACCGGGACAACATTGTGCGGCATTGCGGCGTGCCACAAGGCCTCATGCTACAAAGGTGCGGCAGAAGAAGAAGAAGCTGCGACAGTTTGCCACATGACGCAAGGTGTTACCATGCCACAAGGTTCTTACCACAATGTGCTACGTTGTAGCATGCGGCCTTGTGGCATACCGCAATGCCGCACAGTTTTGCCCCGGTGTAATACAGGCTTTACAAACAATATACAAAAAAGTGAATAAAATAATAATAATAAAAAAAAGCAATTTATGGAAAGAACATCAGAGGCATATAAAATGGTAGGCAACCGGGTTCCATACAGTAGTGTATGGCGCCCAGCCACCCTCTTTTAATTGTTCTCCTCAAGGTCATAACCCAATGGGTTACAACAATAACAATCCTGCGTATGTGAGTTCTATGCCCAGCAAAAAAATCATTAATTTTAAAACAATACTATTACCAATCCCCGTGGTGGAGTATGGCCTATGCCTTCCCGACGAGACGGTACCCCACAGTACCCTCATAACGGGTTGATGATGACTATTGGCTGACCGTTTGAGTAGATCGCTTGAGTGGGAGTATATGAGTCTACAAACCTAAGGTTGATTTTCCTGGGTGTCAAGTTTCGCTGTAGGCTGTTAAAGATGGCCCGTTAGTCTATTTGTTTTACGGCGACCACCTGTGGCTGCAAGTGTTGATGCTTCAGCCCGCGATCAATAAAAGCTTGTGCGAGTGGATAGTTAAAGGTTTCAATAATTTAATTTAAGCTAAACTGTTGTGGAGGACTAAATAAATACAAACAAAATCCTTGAGCAATCACAGTCTTATTTTAAAAAAAATATGGTCCAATTTATAAAACCACGATTTCTTGAAACCTTAAATAGTCTGTGGTGGAGATTTTAAAAGGAAAAAAACGAGACCACAAATTAGATAAACTGCCTTTAAGGAGTGTCCTAAGGAATTGTGTTTTTTAAAATATAGTTTCGTAAGTAATTTCGCCCCACTCTTTAATCAAACGCTGTATAATTTGTAATTCAGCTTCATTTATTATCTGCGAATATGTTAAAAATAATATTATGGTGCTGTTTCTACGGAGCGATTAATTCTTTATGTTTGTGATGAAGTCTCGTCGACCCTGTCTTGACCATCACTCAGTTTCTACCTTCGTCGTCCCACCTTACCAAATGTCCAACCCATGATCAGTTCACTATCCGTGGATGTAGGTACTACCCTAATGTCGAATGTCAAATGTCCACCATTCGCCTGGCGTTTGGCAAACTTGTGTGATCAAGTTCTTGTCAGTTATCTATATTAATATCCTAGTAATAGCATGCAACCCCAACTACCTAAAGTGGATATGTCTCTCAGATTGTGAAAGAAAAGCACTATATTTAATATCATGTTACAGCTCAGTGCTCCAGATGTGTCAGTACCTATAGATTAATAAACTCTTAGATAGATACACTTCCACGGTGTATACCGTGTCCGGATTAGCTGCTAATGAAGCCTCGAACACTTTCAGGGTGCCTATAATGTGTTCTCGAGCTAAGTGGATCGGGCGTCATGCTCGGGTGGATAAGTTGACGCGAGACATCCACTTTTACTCGCCGTAAAAGGCCGGGAGGTAAGGGATGGGATCGTGATAGGCGTTGACTTGTTAAGTGAGTTTCGTGATAAGCGTTGACTTGAAAAATCTGGTTGTAGTTATTGTTGTATGTAATGTATGTGTAAGCAGCCTATATAGGTTCCACTACGGGGCACACGCCTTCTCGTAAAATGAGAGTATGGGCTTTAATCGCTCGTAGCCCCGGCTGTCTGAGTGATCTTAAACGATCACGAAGGATAAGCAACATTGAGCGCGTTCAGTGCATTTATGGGTGACAGTCTATGACTAACGCTAGTTGCATTTTCCAAGCGGTTCCGTGCTTCGCAAGGCACGTTGAGCAGTTGGTGCAGATCGATGATTGAAGCTAAGACAGAGGCCTTTGGGCGGCTTGAAAACTTCTGACAGTAAGACCAGCCACTAGTCTTACAAACTTCCACTAATCCGGACTTGGCCCCCGTGTTGGAGTATGGCCTATACCTTCCTCAGGGAAGAGACCCGTGCCCCTCGGTGGAGACATAATAGGTTAATGATGACGGGCTTTATTCACCACGGTGACCCACCGCGAATTGGTCTGTATTATTGTTTAAGTTTCAAATCCTCCCTCCTTTTTCTGGTGTACATGTAATAAAGTGTTTCATCTATCTATCCTTAGGTCATCGAGTCAAAAGATAAATTCTAAGCTGTCCGGGGTATATCCAACCGTACCGTTGCAGGCTTTTTCTACAAAACCGCAATCGACCACAACATGTAGCGATTTTATCGCTCTCCATACGGACATTGTTGGAAAGACTTTTTGTCATAATGTTACAATAGGATGGTCGTAATAAAAGCTTTGGTATAATGCCCGTTAGATAATATGAACAAAAACTCTGAAACATCGGACTGACGAGCAATGTTGCAAATGATGTTTTTGTTAATTTGACTACTCTAATCATTATAACCCGGACTAGGCCCCCGTGGTGGAGTATGGGCTATACCTTCCTCAGGGAAGAGCCCCGTACCTCTCGGTGGGGACATAATGGGTTGGTGATGATGAATCATTATAATTATTTGCACTATGTACTCTAAAGGGGCCTCTAAACGGGCTACACTTTTAATGAAATATGTGGCTATATCATAGCCAACTATATCCCGAAAATACAAAAAACATTTTAATGAGGCACATAGCTGAAAAATGTATATCTCTGCAATATTTCTGCAACAGTATATGGCTCATTATTTTGTCTTTACACGGTCTACATACGTGGCTTGGCCAGCTGCAATAGGAGGATGAACTCAATCATCGTGGCAAACATCACGTAGCATGAAAAAGGGACGCACTTAAGCCGTAAAGTGAGACAGCAATAATATAGCTGAAAAATATTGCCGTATTTTCGATTGCAAAGCTGTCGTTTCGGCTATACGGCTAAAACACTAAACATTTATCGGATATACAAAAAATATTTGGCATTATATCCCGGCCATACTAAAAATATTGCAAAGTCTAGCCGTAAATGCTGGCTGATGCTACCAGCCGCACCTTTGCAGCTATACATTTTCGTGAAAAGATGGCCCGGCCCGCCTAGGAGCCCCATAATAATAACGTATAATTATCATAACCCCATATACATCGCACTGTATGGCGCAGGGATTCTCTCGGCGAGAGAGAGAGAGTGTGGGCTTAATTGCCAAGCGTGCCCACCGCGGATTGGCAACCGCTGAGGTAACTATGTGACACCTCAGACACTCAGATTTTCTCACGATTTTTTCTATCATTGTGGCCATTGGGTCTACTACAGGTTTACTTTGGAATAGTTAACCGAATATTTCGAAGAAATTGATACTTTTGGAAAAAAATGCATGTATTTTTTTTCCTTTTTTTACCGATCACTATTTTAGGTAAGCAATAATTCTAATAATATTAGAAAAAGAAATAAAATTAAAATAAAAAACAGTGGTGTGAGTGTCTTATGGTCGGGGCCGGCCAACTATTTTTTTTAAACTGTTTACACACTCGGGAGACAGTCATA
The DNA here is from genome assembly GCA_947310845.1 of Yponomeuta plumbellus. Lineage (NCBI taxonomy): Eukaryota > Metazoa > Arthropoda > Insecta > Lepidoptera > Yponomeutidae > Yponomeuta > Yponomeuta plumbellus. The sequence goes on along the minus strand of OX371208.1, from coordinate 20,124,721 downwards.
ATCACTTAAAAAACATATTATCAGACAACATTTTTAGACGTTACGATTCTTCCTACACCGCTTTGAATTTGAATTCACAAATTGGAGCCTAAGGTCGAAAATCACGTATATTTACAAATTCGTTATACCTACCATTACTGTTAGATCATTAATTATCATGGTTTCCAAAATTAAAAGAAAATCACCTTAAAATACCAATACGGTGAAAAATACAAAGCCACCTCCGTAGCGCAGCGGTTAGCGCATCTGCGTACCAGGCGAGAGGTCCCGGGTTCGAATCCCGGCTGGGGATAAAAACATAAACAAAGATACCGTGCTATGACAACCAGGTAAAGACATTACGAACCTACGACCTCTTGTTATCTAAGCGCCTTAATGGCTAGACCAACTAGACAGTCCATAGACTAGATTAATCTATTTATCTGATAGAAGCTCACTTTTTTACTTAGACCTTATTCTAGTTACAGCACCCCTACATATTACATATATTCACAAGTCGATCCCGATCTACCTTTAACATTATTCTTGTTTAATTTTTCATGAAAAAATGTAATTGCTATATGTACCATGAAAATGAAACTATTTCAATATATTTCAATGTGCTCGCGTAGACTTGAAGCGGCAATGAAACTAAATCGTCATGTTCATGCAGTAGTCATTGTACTACAATGCATTAGCAGAATCTAGGCCCTGGTCTAGATTAGTGGGGGATACCTTAGGACTAATACTATCGTTTCTGTTTAGTACAATAATGCCTACAACTTGATACCTTGATACCAACCTTGATGCCTACAGCAAATTTGTGATGATTTAATTAACGATTGATTTTTGATATTCATGGAAATCCTATCTCAATGTGTTGTTGAAAGTGCAAATCCTCTCCTCACCGTGCCATCAATCCTCTGTGATGAGAATTAAGTCTTTCTGTGTTACATTATGAAAGCTGAGAGTACCCGAGCGGCTCCGAAGTGACTTTCGAATTTCGAACGGCTATCGGGCGTATGCGCCGGTCTTTCCACAGCTTTTTGTTTGGAGAAACAACTGTAACGTGTTCGACAGAAATGTGTGTGGACTTGTTAAATGGTTTTTGCTCCAGCTCAGGAGCGAAGCTCTAAGGGCCCTCGCCCACGGCGGCTTTTAGTAGCGCTGCCGTCGCGCGTTTCGTAAACGAGCGACGGCATCGCTACCAACGCGCGTAGGTCGCTTTTGCAACGCGCGACCGTAGCGCGGCTGTAGCGCTGCTAGTGCACCGTCGCGTGGCCGTAGCGCTACAAAAAGCCGCCGTGGGCGAGGGCCCTTAGGATTACTCAGGCAGCCGGGGCTACGTGACGTCGCTGTGGTTGTCGGCGCTTCGGCTGCTTACGTTAAAGCAGCACCAAAGACAACGTGACTAATGTTGCCTCAACGGAGTCCATCTTGCAACTATGGCGATTGGAAGCGCGACGGTAGCGCGTTTGCATCGCGACAGAAGCGTGGTTACGTGGGCGAGGGCACACAGCTAGCGACCGCATCGCGGCTGTAGCGCGGCGAACGCGCCACCGTCGCGCGGCCGTAGCGCTACTAAAAGCCGCCGTGGGCGAGGGCCCGAAGGGCCCTAGCTGTGTGCCCTCGCCCACGTAACAACGCTTCTGTCACGATGCGAACGCGCCACCGTCGCGCGGCCGTAGCGCTTCGAACGCGCCACCGTCGCGCGGCCGTAGCGCTTCTGTCGCGATGCAAACGCGCTACCGTCGCGCTTCCAATCGCCACAGTTGCAAGATGGACTCCGTTGAGGAAACATTAGTCACGTTGTCTTTGGTGCTGCCTTAACGTAAGCAGCAGAAGCGCCGACAACGACAGCGACGTCACGTAGCCCCGGCTGTCTGAGTAATCCTAAGGGCCCTCGCCCACGGCGGCATTTTGTAGCGCTACGGCCGCGCGACGGTGGCGCGTTAGCAGCGCTACAGCCGCGCTACGGTCGCGCGTTGCAAAAGCGACCTACGCGCGTTAGTAGCGATGCCGTCGCGCGTTTACGAAACGCGCGACGGCAGCGCTACAAAAAGCCGCCGTGGGCGAGGGCCCTTACTCTTACTGACTTACTTACGGCTGGGTCTACCGCTTCTAATTCAAATTGAAATATTTTATTCACAATAAAAACAAAATGTTTACTTTACGAACGTCACAGTTGTTAGTTTCTCAATTATTAGATTATGTGAAGAAGAAGCTAACAAAGAAACTCTACGTTTATTCTTTTCAAAACATGTTTAGCTTAATTAACGAACTTAAAAATTATTAGGTACTCATGGATGTGTTGAACTCTAGACACAATTCTCCTCCAAATACATTTAATATACCAGACATGTACCTACCAGATATGTACCATACATCTTTGTCTTCTAAATAATCGTTGAATTTATAATAAGCTTTTTTACACAGAGCGTGCTTAACACATTTCTTATTCGCTTCTAATAGTACAGTCGACAGCACATCATGGTAAACACCCATGCACTCTGCTCCGTTGCATTACGGGCGACTTTGCAACTAAAATGGGAAGATTGACGTGCTGTCGACTGTACACCCATAAAAGGCAGATTTCGATTGTGCCCAAAATATAAACTAGACTTTTTTAAGACGAACACGATCAAACTAATCCGACTCACAGTTGGTTTCTGAATTCACAGTAAACATTTAGATAAACTTCTGTGTCCGCCAACATTTTATTTTTATAGAGATACTAGCTGACCCGGCAAACGTTGTTTCGTTATAATTATAAATTATTTGTAGGGATTATAATTAAAAAAAAATGGCGTGGACCACCCTTATCACTTAGGGCCATAAAAACGACCTCTTTCTCAAACCTACCGAGTATACATATAAAATTTCATCAAAATCGGTCAAGCCGTTTTGGAAGAGTATGCGCACTGACACTGTGACACTGTATAATAGATATTTACTGTAGATTTTATATAATAGAGAAGATAGAGTTGTCGGTGGCTCGTCTCCGCCTCCGATAACTCCGTCTCCGCTCACCACGATTAAGCTCTGCGAATCAGAGTGCTTATACTGAGTTTTTTCCTTCACTTTCGATAGCGAGAGCGTTTGAAATTTGTATAGGAGTGACAAAGCGCGCCACATAGCTGTCTCTTTGTCACTCCTATGTAAAATAAATGTCCGGAATAAAATTCGTTATTTTTCTCTCAATTTTAGAGAGGTCCCCAATATACCGGTCTCCCGACGAATGTCTTTTATATAATTGTAACTGGACCTTTGTCGTGGGCCATGTGCAATGCGGCGCGGAAAAAAATATGCGCATTTTGAATTGTTTTACAAACTGGTTCCAGATTCATACTGGAAGCACAATTTTTCTTTATTAGCCTGTACTGTATTGAGGTACGTTACTGGTAGGTATATAAATAAGGTATCTCTAATATATAACATTCTCGTGTCACAGTGCTAGTGCTCCTCCTGTGTAACGGCTTGACCGATTTTGATGAAATTTTATCTGTATATTCGGTAGGTCTGAGAATAGGTTGTTATCTTTTTTTTCACCTAGTGCTAGGTGAAAAAAATAATATGGTGAAAAAACGTTTGCGGGGGAGCTAGTATAACAATACAATACGAATTGCCTCAGTCTGGATGTATTTACGTGTTTGTAATGTCCTTGTCTGGTTACCATAGCAAGGTATTATAGTTTGGGATCGGCCCTTATATTACGTAACTTTCCACTCTATCGGGTTAAGTATTTAGACAACTCGAAGAGTCAAAATAAGAATGTATATGACAGTTCGGAGTAGGAGTATGAGACACCTACTGGGAAAAAAGTCCCAGAAAACAAAAAGGCTAAATCAGACAACTCCATACAGTGAAGTCCTACGTAATTGCACCACCTGTCAAGAGATTGCGTTATGTAGGAATGATTTTGTTATCATAACTTGTGGCACAAATTATCACTGTAAACCAATTACTCAATACATGCACTCACCTTCTACTTCATCATCATCATCATCAGCCTACCGCTGCCCACTGCTGGGTATAGGCCTTTTCCCCCAAATGCCACCTTCTACTAACTTTATTTTTATTTATTTTATTTACTTAGGACAACCAGTAGCTACTTCTACCTACTTATGATAAATCACTTAGGGCCAATTTCTGAATTGAGAATTGCGCTAAGTAATTACTTAACTGTAGTGCTGTCTCGTCATATTTCTTTAGAAAAGAGCGTGACAGCATGTTAGTTAGGTATAATTACTTAGCGGAAATTCTCAATTCAGTGAGATATATTTTTGGAAGCATGCTTAAGACATATTTTATTGTCAAATTTGTATGTTTCTGTGGATTGTGTCTGTAATATCTCCGTATTAAATAAAACAGGAATAAAAATGGCGTAGTTATTGTGATGTTTATTTATCAGGGATATGATAAGGTTTTTGATGAACTACTGCCCTCTTTAAACTTATTAGCCAATTAAAAATAGGACGTAAAGACTAATGTTACCATCGAACTTCACACGAAAAATTTTAAGAATGTGTTAACTGATCTGGCATCCAATTAAAGTCGTGTCTTTTTAGCTTCTCGCCCACAGCTTTGGGGTCTATGGTCGAGATAATGATCTGTCATGGCAGTTTGAAGAGGGTAATTTTATTAGGCATCTACGTTCGCCTGTTAAGACCATAAAAATTATAGAATATTTCCCAATTTTTCTAACCCAATTTTCATAGATCATAGGTACTTGCGTGTAGAAAAAGAAACCATTGATACTGTTTCTTACTTGAGTTATTCAGAAATCTGAAATTTATTTCAAATTACATTTTTATAATGTTCGCCGTTGCTTTGGGCCCGAATGTAGTGGAAAAAAAGCAGCGAAAAAAACTCCACTGTGACCATCTTTTCTCAAGTCAGCTTCTCCTCAGTCCCGTGTCGGCCAAATAACAATAGAAAACTATTGTTATTTTCAAGGTCAGTGGACTCATTTATGTAATTTTCGCAACGGATATTCATACGTCTTAAAAAGTCACGCCATACAAAAACCGACGCCGTACGGAGTACTGTCTCTCTCTAACATAGGGTCTTAAAAGAAGATAGTTCTATACAGTAATGGTATACATGACTTTTTAAGACGTATGAATATCCGTTGCGAAAATTACATAATGAGCCCACAGGACTGAAGAGGTTAAATATAATACAAAGTAGGTATGGATGTCCATTTAACTAAGAGGCTCAAGAACCATGAGTACAATCAACACTTGTGATGTCAATAATGCAAAGTCACACATGTATTCCCATTTCCGACTATATACCGCCAACATAAGGGTGATATCAACGTGATTTGCGAGAAATACCTACTTGTTAGTAAGCTTGTCTATCAATGGCATGTTGCAGAATGCAACGTGTTCCTGTTACTAAATCGATACAAACAGCTTTTACTAAGAGACTAACAGCCGGTTTCCTCTGCGCTGTTCAAAGTTGTGATTTATTGACAAAGCATTTAATTTGACCAAGCAATCAAATCAAATCGGGTTTCCCGAGGGCAGATTAGCCAAAAATTTACTAATCAGTCGATCATTTTAACTTAACCATAAGAACTGTCAAACACACTTTTCTAGCACGACTAGCACAGAGTACATTGATAACTAGCATGCTAGTTTACAGTTTAAAAAGAAAAACAAGACATTTTAATGACAGGACTAATGTCAGTTGAAGTTGAAGTTTTGGTTCGCGCCGAAATGAAAAGTTTTTCTGACTTCACAGAACGTGAAAAATAGATGCTTCTGATCATTGCAGAAAAGTGCATTGCCGTCTTGTGGATCCTTATATTGTCCGCCACAGTTATCTGGAAGGCTCCAGTTGCTTAAATGCTAATTGTAAGCAGAATTTGCTCCACTGATTGTGTAGCGTGCCTACCTATAATCCGAGTCCCAATCAGGCCCACAATCATCACAATCACTGCTTTCGGAACCCGGAACCAAGTTCGAAGCTATTCTTGATCAAACTCTTCCATAGGGTTCATCCTCCTCCTTGAGCGTCTAGTTCTAGCAGCCCCGCGTCACTAGGTGAGAGTCCCGAAAGCGAAGACATGCAGATTATTACAAAATATCACCAGTTTTCAAGCAAACAAATTAAGTTAATTCGTCGATCTCCTCCGATTAGTTAACAAGGCGATTTGACACTTCAAAATTGATTTTGAACAGTGATTAGTGCCTAATCATTCCCCAGGAAACCCGAATACAGTTTGACATGTCTTTTGACGTTTCATTTGTTAACTGATTTGATCTGTTGGTTAACTGAATTGATTGGCGCTCAGGAAACCCAAATCGTGCTTAATCATAGTTTAATTTGATTGTAGCGATTAATAAATCTAATCAGCCCCCAAGAAACCGGCTGTAAGTCTTATTAAAAAAAATGTATCTAAATGTATGAAACAGAACATACATAATACATAAGTTGATCTCAGTATCGAAGTTTTTGATAACCTAATTAAGATCTTCTGTAGTAATCTGCTGATTATTAAAAAGCATCTTTTTTAACAATATGTCGGCCTTGAAAAATAAACAGCAATATATATAAACTTTGCAACAAAGATGTTTCCAAGTTCATTCACCACACAACACAACGTTGCCATTGTATACTGCACTTCATCACTACGATTTAAAGATGCTTTTGGAAAACCAGAGCTTGATCTGGCTAAGCACATTTCTAACCTCTCATATGCATCTATTGTTCCGCTTTGTGTGGTTTGCTAACATTATGTCGCTGAAATTTAAACTCTAAGTACTTGGTATAGAGTCTAAATTGTAATGTTAGGTAGAGTTGGTAAGCTTAAGATATGAGATAGCGTGACCCGTTTGACCTCAGAGCTTGACAACTTTGTGTGTCCATACATGTCATCGTCATGATTTGCATAAGGAATTCTATTCATAATAAGCTCACTGAATGGTGGTTACTAAAGGACGAATTTAGAAATTATTTACTAAAGGAGTTAATTTGAAAAGAACCACTAAGGCCTGGTTGGTTTACTTTGCTCTATTTACATGCTTTTTTAGCATGTAAATAGAGCAAAGTAATATATTCATAGAGCTAGAAAAAATAGAGACACTATTTCCTTTTAAAAGTAGGTACATAAGCAAATAATAATAAAATATGCGCTAGCCCCACAATTGGTATATTTAAAAAGCAGCTGAAAGATCTATCTCTATCATAACTTCGAGCTATATATTTATTTATGTATTATTTATTATGTATTTTATTAATTTTGGCAGGTATTCAGTCTATGTAGTGTATTTATTTTCTGCATAAACTAGGCTATTGTTTAGGATTTTTGTAGTCTAAGTAGTCTATTTCGTACACGTACCTATATATAGGCCCGTTTTCTTTCACCGCTGCTCCGAATCTCTAAGGTTTGCTGGAAGAAATCTCTTACAGAGATAAGCTCGCCTTTGTACATGCTGTTTCTGCGTAATGTTCTGTTCAATGTCTCGTGTGCAATAAAGTATATATAAATAAATCAGTAATGCTTGGTTGTATACTATCCTCGTGTGGCCCAATGTCAAATAAAATGTACAAAAACATATTGTTATTTTCAAGGTCGGGCCGCGAGAGGTTAAATGTATATTCAGGATTTTTTTTAAAGTACTTGGTGCGCAATAAAAGCTATGAATCGGCATACGTTTTTGCCGTCTCTATTTTATTCTACCTCTAAAGCGAATGTAAACCAGGCTTCATAAAAGAAAAGATGTTGGACACATTTCTAAGAGCACCTTTTCTGACGATTCTCATCCATCACATCCTCACAGAACAGTTGGTGCTTACCTTTATTTTGCTCTAAGCACTCAGCGCTAGAAGATATTGAATCTCTTCTAGGCCTGCATAATAAGCAGCTTAAAATAAAGCAATATTATTGCTAAACATTTCTCTTCGTGTACATGATACTTGCTCGTATTATGCAAAGACATGTTCAATAATGCAACAGAGTGTCAACAAACTTAGTCGAAGGTGGAACTGCAGGTTAAAAATACGTAGAAAGTCTACTCGTAGAGTAAAGTAAGTATTAAAAAAAATACTACCCTTAAAACTAAAAAGAATGAGGCATTATGCCAATAGCATTAATTCCCTTTTGTACAATCGTTTGTGCAATAAAAAAAACTAACCACCTAGGAACTCTGAAAAGAACCCATCATGCTGATCATAGCATTGCCGAGGTGTACTGCCTTATATATCTTTTCAAGATAGTCCAAGGGTGGAATAAAAATGGGAAACCGGCAAAGTCTGATAAAAATCAATCTGATATCAGTATAGATATCATCCGGATGATATCTATACTAATATTATAAAGAGGAAAGATTTGTATTTTGCACTTGAACAGGCTCACTGGGCCGATTTTAAAAATGATTTCACCATTAGTAAGCTACATTCTTCGTGAGTAACATAGGCTATATTTCCGTACTAAATCTCAAATAATGTAACCCAAGGTGTAAAAAAAAATACTACCCCGGGTATTTTTCACGGAATTAATGTAGCTATTTCCACGGAATCGTTTTTGCCAACCGTGCGAAGCCGGGACGGGTCGCTAGTGTTACAATAAATAAATAATGTTTGTAGGAAGAATCGGTAGAACGGAGAGCCTTTCGTTCTTTTACAATTCACCGCAGGACTGTGTCTGTAGGTGCTAATAAAATAAAACCATTAATTCACCCACGTATCAGGTGAACGTGACCGCGCAACCGCACACCACCAAAGACCAGCGTAACCTGACCCGGCCGATATAAACTCTAATTTACGGTCATGTAATCCGCGTTTTAACAACTTTATCGGTGAAAACGCTATATTGTTGTTTTGTCTTTACGCGACTTTTTATCTCGGTTGTCTTTATGGGTCGGGGTAAAGTGAGACCTCAGCTGGGGAAAGAGGAAAATATACTTAGGGCCGGTTTCTGGATTGAGAATTTTGCTAAGTAGCTAACTACTTAACTATAGTGCTGTTTCTTTATTTCTTTATTTACTTATTACACCAAAGCGTTACAATATTATAACTGAGCACTACCTATCAAGCATCTTCTAGCATTCTCTTAAATACCTTCACCACACTTGCAATCCCATCCGCAAACACGTCACACTCTGGTGCTGCAGCGAGCATCATCGAATTTCTCAGAAAAGAGCGTGACAGAGCGTTACTTATGTATTTACTGAATGAAATTCTCAATTTAAAAACCGGCTCATACTGTGTTAAGTATAAAAATAACGTACAGTACAGACTTCGTCATCTGGGTTTTAGCCACCGTATGTACATATTTTGCACAAAGGGCCTCAGTCTGGGTGTTTTTCCATGTTTGTAATGACTTTGCCTGTTTACCATAGCACAGGGTATCTTAGTTTGGGACCAGCCCTTTATTACGTAACTTTGCACTCTATATATCGGGTTAAGCATTTAGACAACTTGAAAGGGTCAAAATATGTATTTGTATGACGGTTCGGAGTAGGAGAATGAAGCTGCTGGGAAACTTTCAGAAACCGTCAACTTTGACGTTCATAAAGTAAATAATATTCTATTTGTACTATGTTGCGTGGGAGTTGTTATTATTATACTGCATTTTTTTATCAGTCAGCATTATTTTTTTAAGCTAATGACGCTTGTGAGGTGGTATATTTGATCCAAAATGGTCATTAGCCTAACAGACCCACGACGGAGCACTACGAACCCTTCTCAGAGAGAGTGGTGTTCGGGATTCTTACCAACCATTATACTATACATTATACATGTTTGGGACGTCGCTGTTTCTAGTTCCCACGACACAGGGTATCCTAGTGTGGGGCCAGAAGCAATGTACGTGCCTGTATGTAAATGTTATGTTATGTTATGTTATAGACTGGTTGTCGGCGACCGCAACATAGTGTCATATTTGTAAATAGCTATGTACAATCGACAGCACGACAACCTTCACATTTTAGTCGCAAAGTCGCCCGTAATGCAGCGGAGTAGAGTGCATGAGTGGGTTTATATGATGGTATGCTGTCGAATGTACACCGAACTCCGAACCTTCTTAAAAATTAATTATAAATACCGTGAAACGCACCGTGTTTGAGTTACAGCGGTTGGAGCATCTGCCTATCATGCGAGAGGTCCAAGGTTCGAATCCCGGCTGGGGATAAAAAAAGAAGAAACCTAGGTAGTGGATGTTTACATGTTTGTGACGTCGGTGTTTCTGGTTCTCACGACACAGGGTATCCTAGCGTGGGGCCAGAAGCAATTTATGTGCATGTATGTAAATGTAAATGTTAAATAACAAAAAAATTTGAAAATAACAACTCTAACAAAATAACAAAAAAACAACAACAAAAAAATGTATGGGCCTCTATGTAAATGTAAAAAAATGTTTTTGTTATAAAAAAAGAATAAACAGTACCTAACCACGTTTCGACAATTATACAAGTGTCGGGAAACAGGTAACATCAGAATGAAACTCTTTTCCTGGAAATAAAATTCTGATCACTGAACATCTGGTTTACACAAAAAAGCACGGTAAATGCAAGTGTCACTGCGTTATCTCCAGCCGGCTTAAGTAGAAATACTGATAAGACCCGTTTTAAAAGCCGCACATGTTTATCTCTACGATTATCGCGATAGTAAATTAATTAGTAAAACTGGCTTGCAAAATGTACATGATAGTTAACGTTGACTTGAGTCGGAGTGAGTTTATATTTGCGTGGGTGCAAAAAAAGCTTATTATAAAATCAACAATTTTTGTACATTCTGTTAGCTTTTAGAATATACCTCGGGCTCTAGAGTAGGCCTCGGTTTTCGCCGAAAGCACAACCCACTGTTTAAAAAGACTGTTAAATTTTAATTAAGTATAAATGAAATAAACCTATTAAATAAAATAAAATAATAAATAAAAATAAATCGCACACATTTATCATCTGCCTATCTGTGTGCAAAATTTCAATCAAATCGTCTCGCATTACCAAAAGAATTGATTTTCCTTGTAACCTTTTCCACGTTCATTCAGTCCATCTTCACGCTTCACCGACGGCTTTGTTCACAGAGATAAAGTGACACGAACAAAACAAGAAGAGCCAGTAGTTCCACTTAGTACGAATATACTTTCAATATGTATTATCGATCGTGTGTAACCCAACGATGAACGATAATCTGCAACGATTTGTCATACACACGATCGATAAATCTGCGCTAATCTGCTTGCATAGTTTAATTGATACGATATATTGTTATTGTTTTGTGTTTGTGTTTTTCCTCTCATATAATAAAGAATATTCTTATCTTATCTTATTTATACTAAGTTAAAAAACCCAACCCTAAAAAGGTACACCCAGACTGAGGCCATTTGTATGTACAAGCAAGCGGCTATGTGAATAAAACCTACGCCATTGCCTAGGTATCCAACTATGTTAACCGCTAGACCAACCATCGCACTTCAGCGTGGGAAGTGCGATAACACGATGTAAAGCGTTTTGTGACGCTAAAATTTCAGAATTTGACAATTAATGTCAAACTGACAAGTCGGGAATGGTGAAATTTTTATGATGTACAGTCAAGAGCGCATCAACTTTACATCAGTGTACTCTACGCAGTTGCGTTACGGGTGATTTTGCAACGAAAATGTAAAGTTTAATGGAGTTTGACTGTACATGGTTCCTAATTTAGCATGCGCTCTAAAGTCTTTTTTGAACTAGCACTTTCGTAAGCACTAGTTTATTCCGGAAGAGTCCGGAATAATAGTTTATTCCGGATACACTTGACTTTTTGTCAGAAGAGTCTGACCAGGGGTGCAATTACGCAAGTACTCCACTGTATGGAGTTGTTTGATTTAGCCCTTTTGTTCCCGGTATGTCACACCACCTTATGTTACACTGTTACATTCTGGGATTTTTTCCCAGTAGGTAGGTATGTCATTCTCCTACTCCGAACTGTCATATAATATACAAACATTTTTTTACTCTTTCGAGTTGTCTAAATGCTTAACCCGATAGAGTGGAAAGTTACGCAATAGAAGGGCAGTTTAGTTTAGTAAAGTCATATTTCGGTGATCATTTTTTTCTATCCATGGACACAGATCAAATGAATTAAGAGGTGAACGCCGTCGCTAATGAACGAATCGGGGTTTAATTATTTAATTACACATTCGAATCACTTTCGGCTATTATCGGCTATAGGATAGCTATTATTACAGATTTACCGACAACCGGTCCTCATAGAAATCATTATTGTAATTTCGAAATGGTCTTGGGGTTAAAACAAAGCTGTCATGGGCTCCGTTTCCGTTTATTTTGTTAACGTCGCGCCTTCTAATATTGTTTAATTGAATTTTTAGTTTAAAATAACATTCGAGAGATAAATAATTTCAGCTGTTATCTGTGAAGTTATGGCCTATACCTTCCTCAGGGACGAGACCCGTGCCCCTCGGTGGGGACATAATTGGTTGATAATGATGTGTGAAGTGAATGCGACTATTCTAAGCTCATATACTATGTTTGTTTATGTTAGCGCAAGTACTATCAATAGTGTTTTATTAATATTATTGTTACTCTTGTCACACATTTACAAGTAGTCGTACGAGTAAATTCTATTGAAATGCTTTAGATTAAGGAATAGTTAACGTTGACTGGGTTGCAATGTCAGTTATAAGTTTGTAACCAACAGTTATGATTTAAATAAAGGAAAGGTGTGTTTAGTAATCTACAGTAACCTTTGTGATGTAACAGTGAAAAACTATAATTTATATGTATTATTACAGTTTGACGTATATTGACGAACGTTGAAGTGGCAGTGGGCGGGGCATATAGCACGAAGAACTGATGGCCGATGGGGCCGAAAGGTTCTTGAATGGAGACCACCCATCGGCAAGCGCAGCGTAGGATGACCAGCCACAGGTTGGACAGACGATCTCATGCAAGTGACAGGGAGACGCTGGATGCAAGCCGCTTCCAACCGGTCCATTTGGAAATCCATGGAGGAGGCCTATGTCCAGCAGTGGACTTCTTGTGACTGAATGATGATGATGATGACGTACATTGCGTAGCAGTCTACTTCTTAATCTGCGGGTTAATTAATTTTGCAATGTATGTACATCGAGTTGTCAAAGCATGAATTGGAATTTTGTGAAATGGGCACTAGGGGCTTACATGTAAATATGTGTTGAACACGTACCGACTTAAACTTAACATCCACACAATACAATCACTTGACTTGGTCCCAAATTAGGATACCCTGTGCTATGGTAGCCAGGCAAGGACATTACAAACATGGAAAAATACCCAGACCGAGGCCATTTGTACACATGCACGGCTGCTCCTAGTGGGAATCGAACCCACGACCTCATTCTTGGTAGCGTCTTAACGGCTAGACCAAGTAAAAAATCTACTCGTATATCTCTCTACGTCATACCAAATCTCACCAGAGGGAAGGGAGGTCTAATTTGACGACCTCTGTGGCGTAACGGTTAGCGCATCTGCTTACCCGATTAAAAAGGTATGTCTTATTCCTTACTGGGTAGTGAAACGTCGAGACTATAGTAGACAAACCATGGACGTATTCAAAAAATGTTTAAAGAGCCTAACGTTTTCTGAAATCTATACCACTAATGATCCAAATATAGCATACAACATATTTATAGAAAACTTTAAACTTTTCTATGATCTGTGCTTCCCATACAAATTTATAAAAATAAAAACTAATAAGAGACCCAAGTGGGTATCACGTGGCATTAAAGCATGTTGTAGGAAGAAAAGGGAGTTACTATGGATCTATAGATGTAAACCAAATGATATAAATAAATCTAATTTCCGAAAATATGCAACCACATTTAAGAAAATTATCCGTCTTACGAAACGAGCACAAAATAATTATAAGATAAAAACTTCCGACAATAAATCTAAAACAACCTGGCAAATAATTAACGAATCAAAACAAAATTTCCCCAACTCCTCAATTTGCAGAATTAACGTCGACGGAAATATGATTACAGATCCTAATAGAATCTCGGCTGCCTTTAACGACTATTTCATAGAAAAAATTGAACCAAAAAAATCAGTTACTCAAACGACCATAGAGACTCGCATCACAAAAAGCAGCAATTCGATGTTCATGGCACCTAGTGTACCATACGATATATGGAAAATAATTGTAGGACTTAAAAACACAAATAGCGTCGGCTACGACGGCGTTACTACAAAAGTTATTAAATATGTGGGGTTAGAAATTTGTGGTCACCTAAGTCACATAATTAATCTTAGCATTACTGAAGGGATATACCCAGAAAAGTTAAAAAAAGCCATAATTAAGCCAATTTTTAAAAAAGAAAACCGCGTACATATGGGTTCCTATAGATCAATTGCTTTGATTCCAATATTTGCGAAAATAGTTGAAAAATTTATCTACAAGCAAATAAACGATTATGTAGAGAAAAACGATATGCTAACTATAGAGCAAAAGGGGTTTAGACAAAGTAAAATAATTAATATGGCGGTATATGATTTTCTTGACGTTGTTATGACCTGTATAGACACAAAAACACCCGTCTCTACCATCTACATGGATATGACTCAAGCTTTCGACTATGTTGAGCACAATATCCTTTTAAGCAAACTCGAAACCTATGGTATCCGGGGAAATGTGCTAAAGCTATTAGAGTCGTATTTAAAACATAGGACTCAATGCACAGAGATTCTGAGAATAGATCCTAAGACCAAACGAGAGGAAATTTTTCAATCAAACGAAAGAGAAACTACATACGGGGTCCCACAAGGTAGCGTGCTAGGTCCGCTACTCTTCATTTTATACATAAATGACTTGCCTAGATTTACACAACATCCTATGTCTCTATTTGCAGATGACAGCACGGTGACAATAAAGGGTCAAAATGAAACCATGTATGAACATGATATTAATGAAGCCCTAGATTCTATAATAACTTGGCTCAATAACAACAACCTTAAAGTTAACCTGTCCAAAACCAATCTCATGCAGTTCAGCCAGCGCCTACCCTTGGCAGATCTTTATATAAATTATGATAATATTAAAATTGATGAAGTAGAATCCACCAAATTTCTAGGCCTTATTGTGGATAAGCAATTGAACTGGAAAACACATATTGCGGAAATGTGTAAAAAAATTAGTTCCTCTGCCTACTTACTGTATAGACTAGCTCCGATCACAAATACTGATGCTATCACTACTGCATACCACGGACTTGTCGCATCCGTGTTGAGATACGGGCTTATATTCTGGGGTAACTCTACAGACAGGGAAACGGCGTTCAAGGCCCAAAAAAGAAGTATCCGCGCTATGTTCCGACTCAAGCAAGCCGACAGCTGTAGACCGTATTTCAAGGAACACCATATCTTAACCCTGCCATCATTATATATATTTGAAGTAGCGCTGTTTGTAAAATCT
Organism: Yponomeuta plumbellus; assembly: GCA_947310845.1. NCBI lineage: Eukaryota > Metazoa > Arthropoda > Insecta > Lepidoptera > Yponomeutidae > Yponomeuta > Yponomeuta plumbellus. Next base: position 20,109,340 of record OX371208.1, on the reverse strand, counting down.
AATCCAAATATTTTTAAACCAGTCTCACAAGTTAGTCAAAGAATGCAAAGGGACAAGACTAAAGTATGTTTACGTAGAGCAAACACTGCCTTAATGGCCAAGAGTATAATTTGCATGGGACCTGTAATATACAATAAACTGCCAAGTAGCCTACGAGAGTTGGAAATGGGCCTGTTTAAACAGAAGCTAAAAAAATTTTTAATTGACAAATGCTATTATACAGTGCTTCAATTTCTTACCGAAAAACAATAATGATTACATGACTATTGACATTAATATTCTGCACAATTTTTAATCACCGGTGAATCTTTTTGACTTTAATTTTAATTTTTATTACATATTTTGACATTTGTGATTATTATTATTCTTTTATATAGTATTGTTTAATTTCAATGACTTATATAATTGTATGCTTGACTAATTTAAGTTTGACATTTCATTTGATCTTTTTTATTTAACAAACCAAATATTTGTACGCCTTGTAAGGCAAAACATGCTGTACATAATCTAACCACAACATCTTTACACACTCATGTTTTACAAATAAAGTTCTTTATCTTTATCTTTATCTTTATCTTTACCATGCGAGAGGTCCCGGGTTCGATCCCCGGCTGGGGAGGAAAAAAAAACTTGAGGTCTTGGATGTTTACATGTTTGTGACATCGCTGTTTCTGGTTCCCACGACACAGGGTATTCTAGTGTGGGGCCAAAAGCAATTTATGTGCATGTATGTAAATGTAAATGTTAAATAACAAAAAAATTTGAAAATAACAACTCCTTTAAATCAAAATAGTGTAGACTAAAACTTACTCGCACCTTCTCACGGCTCATCCTACGATAAATAACCGAAAAGCCCACAAACCCATCGATTAACTCTGGAGGCGTCTACTGTATCTGTGGCATGGCACCATTAGTTTGACAGATCGGACCACACGCACGCGGCTACTCGATACGGCGACGCGGCTGCGCCCGCGCCGGCTTGTTAAGGCGAAGACGATTTTTTTGACTGAATAAGTAGGTACCATACCATGAGTAAGTTGCCCCGCTTGTCGTATAAACACAGTTTTAGCTTCACTAAATAAATGACTAAATAAATGAATGATTTAGATTTATATTGGTTGCTTTTATTTATAACTAGCTGACCCGGCAAACGTTATTTTGCCAGATAGGGGTATAAAAAATAGATAACAACCTATTCTCAGACCTACTGATTGTATATATAAAATTTCATTAAAATCGGTCAAGCCCTTTCGGAGGAGTATGCGCACTAACATTGAGACACGAGAATTTTATATATTAGAAGATTAGAATTAGATTAAAAGATAATACCTTCCTATACTTTACTCAGGAAAGAGACCCGTGCCCGTGCCCCTTGGTGGTGATATAATGGGTTGATGATGAAAAAAACAAATATATTTTTATTCGAGCTCCAAAAAAATAATGTACTAATGAACTCACGGTACTTGGCCTTAATTTCCCGCAAAGGGTTCGCGATGCGCGTGCGCATGGCTGATCTTTCCGATCCTTTGTCACGGGCGGAGGGGATGATTATGATCCTGGCAGCTGACAACCGGGAGCTGTCACGCGCGTGACAGTGGCGTGACAGCTGCCCCGGTGCGAATTCATATGGTTAGCGCTTTAATTTATAGTGATTATGACTTTGAGTCCTTTTTCGTGCAGCTTTTTGTTTTAATACTAATTTAGTAAGCTGATCTTAGCTGGTTATGTTTATAAGTTAAGGTCAAGCTCGCTTAATTATGTTATCTTTTTATTAAAGGCCACTTTCTGAACTGAGCATTTCGCTAAGTAACTACTTAAGTAACGTTCTGTCACGCTCTTTTCTGAGAAACTTGACGAGACAGCACTACAGTTAAGTGGTTACTTATTGAAATTCTCAATTTAGAAACTGGCTATAAGATCGTATTTATGCAAAGTATAAGTATGTTTTTATACGCCTATGTAGGCTCTATAATTAAGTATTATTTAAATTCAAGACACCTCAGGGTTTCAATTAGTTAAAAAACCCAACTAAATAAGCACTTACCCTATTCTAACACAGAAGCCATACTTAATCTGCGGTTTAGTTAGCCCAGTATTAGCATTGACATATCGACGCGCGCCCCAGCCAGTCCGCAAACAATTATCCGCAGCCGCGTTTACATACACCCTGGTATCACTACAGCATAGTGTAAACAAAGTGACTCATTGGTCTAGCCGTTACCGTGCTTATCTATTAAGACAAAGGTCGTGGGTTTGATACCCACTGGGGACCGCCATACATTTGTCTGGGTGTGTTTCCATGTTTGTAATGTCCTTGCCTGGTTACCATAGCACAGGGTATCCTAGTTTGGGAACACGTCAGGTTGTTGTGTTGTGTGGAGGTTATTACTATAATCCTTGCATGGCAACAAATTACTATTCTTTCTTTCTTTCTTCTTTAAGTGGTTTTAGTTGCTATGCAGGCAGTTTTATGCAAATATCAATAGTAAAAAAAATATCGTACACACTTGCTTTCAAACAGATAGGTAATGGGAATGCAAAAAATACCTTGAACCACTACTACCTTAGATAATTATTTATGTGGCTACTATTACAAATAGTAGCACCTTGCCCTTCGGAATAAAAATGTAAGTCTATATAGATAGACTAGCTGTTGCCCGCGACTACGTCCGCGTGGGCTTTAGTTGAGTAAAGAGCTTGAAAATAAGATAGGGATACTTTTAGCGCATGCGAAAGAGCTTTCATACTAACTTCGCAACCCCCTCTTACACCCTTAAGGGATGATTTTTAAAAAACTATTTTACACGTGTTTCATAATTTTAAATGAAGAACCTTCGTACCAAATTTCATTCGAATAACTTCAAAAACGGCAAAGTTTCATACTAACTTTGAACCCCCATTTTACCCCTTTAGGGGATGAATTTTCAAAAATCCTTTCTTAGTGCTCCCCTAGGCTCCCTAAGGAACTCCCATGCCAAATTTCAACCCCCTAGGTTCAGTAGTTTGGGCTCTGCGTTGATTCTAAGTCAGTCAGTCAGCTTCTCGTTTTATATATATAGATAGATAGAAGATAGATAGAGAACACTATATCGTACATAAAAAAGAAAATTACACTTTCTGTATGTTTCAGTTTGTCAATTCAGTACAGCAGTGTAGGCAGAGCTGTGGATGTAAATGTGGAACGTAGCGTCGTGTAATAATTATTAGTGTTCTGTTCGCAGCTGGCGGTTGTGTTTGTAACTTGCATAATTCGTGTAATTAACAGGGACGTTGTGGCATGAAAACATTACACAATATATTTTCAATACATTGTCCGCTACGCTTATTTATGCACTTTACTCAATGTGAAGTATAACATTTTCTAACTCAGTATTTCTTTCCAAGGGTGCAATAACCCTATCTGGCAAAAACAACGTTTCCCGGGCAGCCAGTCTAATTATATAAAATTCTCGTGCCATAATATTAGTGCGCATACTCCTCCGATACGGGTTGACCGGTTAGTTCTGAAAATAGGTTGTTATCTATATTTCACAGCCCTATCTGGCAAAACAACGTTTGCGGGGTCAGCTAGTAATAAATTTCAGGTTAGGTTGCTTTACGAGTGCCTTTGGGTCAGTTTTTGGATTGAGAATTTCGTTAACTACAGTCAGGTAACTGCAGTGCTATCTCGTCAAATTTATCGTATTTACTTGGTGAAATTTTCAATTCAGAAATCGGCCCCTTGCAACCATGCTGACATGACATTCTGTTAACTGTACTGATGCAGGGTTACAGAAGCAGGTGCGTATAGTTGAAACGCTGCAATAGATAATTAAATAACTTAGGCAAGTAACTGTCAACCACCACAAAAGGTCACTGCTGCACCTTCATTTTTTTTTTCTACATTTAAATTATTTTAATACCCTAGCTGACGCCTCTGGAGATCCGAGAGCTGTTGCCTGCATTGGCCAAAGGCTAAGCCTTGACGTACAGCGAGAAATTGCAGCCTGTCTTCTCGGAACTCTACCGGCCGAATCTGGCGCCAATATTTTAATTTTTTAGTTTATTCTTATATTATTATTATTTGTTTTGTAAATACATGTTATGGCTTGGTAAATAAAAATAAAAATACCCAAGGAAGAACACAATAATTCCATGGACCTTACCCCCAATTTTTCGTACGTGAACTAATTGTTAGTTCGGCGAACAAACAGACAGCCGACTGGCCTGTTTACAGATTGCCCGAATTTGACAGTTCGTTAAGAAGGAACATAGAATAAAACTAACTTCCTTACGTACAGACATCACCATCATTAGCCATTTCACGGCCACTGCGGGCCATAGGCCTCCCACATGGTTTTCTGCCCCTAAGAGGTTTGTGCGATAATCGCCACGCTTGGCCGGCTGGTGATCGTATGCGATTGGAATCTCAAGAAGACGCTGCTGCCCGTCTCCTGGTAATTTATTTCCATAGTCGCCTTCTACGACACCCATAAAATGAAATAGAGTGGCGCTATCCTTAATCCGGCACCATACAGAACGCAACACATACAGACAAGCTAAACATTTTTTTTTGTGGGTTTCACCACGATTAGTTAAAAAAGAAATGAATCCAGCGCTTCATTGGTGCGTGTAAAAAGGACATTAACTAACATAAACATTTAGATACAGACCTGTATCTATATATTGCTTCACTAGGATATCTGTGGAAACCAGAAACAGCGACATCACAAACATGTAAACATTCAAGACTTGGGGGTGTTTTTCCCCAGCCGGGGTTCGAACCCGGGACCTCTCGAATGGTAGGCAGATGTGCACCACAAATGTCGTTACATACACCCTTACAATACATGCTAACACAGTAAGCTCAAACTCAAAACTTAAACTCAAATCACTTATTTGCGAATACACAATATTACAGTTGCACAGATTTTAATTGCAACGAAGTAAGTGTATTCTACCACTTAGCAGCAAGCAGTATGCATTGGCAGGTATATTATAGCTTACATACTCGTAGCAATGTTACACGGCATGCTATATTTATTTACAAATACTTATTCATTAATGCAGTTATGTTGAACTAGACGTATAACGAACAAACTTTTACATTTAGAATATTAATATATTTGATCTATCGTGTCACAATAAGTTGAGATTTGTGTGACGTGAATAAAGTCGTCATTTGCGCCCCGCGGTGAGTGTAATGGCATCATTAAGTTAGATTTAGATGCTATTAATTGGCCAAGAGACGGATGTGTGTTTGCCTTGAAACCCTTAGCAGAGCCTCCCGTGGCTATTGTAAGCCCCTTCAAGTAGACAAACTACATTCAAAAGGAATGGAAAAGGGCCACAAACTAAATCATTCTCTGCAAGGAAATAAATAATAAAGCCTCGCTAAGAGGAGCCCGTAAGTGTTATACTGATCAAAAATCCTAAACTAAGCCAAAACTAAAGGTTAAACAGTAAAGTGTTGTACTTAATTTGAATCAGCAGTAAATTAGTAAGTTTTTTTATACAGGGTCACTTTTCTTAATACATTTTTTTTCACAGGGTGCTCTTAAAGTGAGATGTAATTTTTTGTACCGCTTCATACGGAAAAAAATCATTGCTCGTTAAATTTGGTACCAAGAGCTGCAATACATTTTTTGTAGTATTGATAAATTATTGAGTCGTAGTACAACACCTTTTGTATTATTGTTTTTAATCATTTAAACTTTTTATTGATTTAATTGTAAAAAAACTCGGTAGTTTCATTGAAAAAAATATTCAAAACTTTTCGTGCAACGTGCAATGAAGTTAAGGCCATGCTGATGTCATTATGAATGCCTTGAAAGCGGCAAAGTCTGCTGCAACACTTGAGACGCTCGGAGTGGATGGGGACCCCTTATGAAGCTCCTCTTCAAATGCTGTCATGCGGGTGTTGAAGAGCCCCATCATTTCCGTTAAAGTGCCCTTGATGGATTGCATCACTGTGTCTGATTTGTGTATTGTGATTTGTGCCCCTTTCGGAAGGTTGTCACTACAGATAATAGAACTTGGCAGGTAACAGCTCACTACATGTAACTATTTCATGTATTTATATGAAAAATTGCACTTTTAATATATTTAAATTAAATTTATTACTGCAAGTCAAATTTTTATGTCCACTTTCTTTGCTTCTGCCACTTAATTGCTTTTATTTGGAATAGTCGTCAAGACACGCGAGCATCTGATGCCGCGGGCTTCGTCTTTGCTCACCATGATGAAGCTCTGCGAATCAGAGCTAAACCTGGTCGGACTCTTCCGACAAAAGAGCAAAAAAGTGAACCCGGAATCAAATTAATAATGTCTAGTTCTTACGAAAGTTTCAGTTTGACAATTTATTATTATTACGCGGAAAAAGAATGTCACAAGGTTCAATCTAGAGCACAATTTACGATCCAAGTTCTGTTTAATTACTCCTCCCTCAGCTAACGAACATTTTTTCTCTTCTCCAATTAATAATTCCCACGCGGGGTTGATTAATAAATAAACTGTCTGGAATTAGTTAAGGTGCATTTAGACAAGCTTTCTGCTTTAGAACTCTGACTCATAAAAATATTAGTTTTACTAATAGCTTGAAGTTACTCGCGTCTATAGATCTATTTGAATCGCTCGTAGCCTGGGCTGACTGAGTGATCTTAAAAACGATCACTAAGGTTAAGCAACATACGGCGCGTTCAGTCCATGGATGGGTCACCGTCTATGACTAACGCTAGTGGCATTTTTCCGAGCGATTCCGTGCTTCGCAAGGCACGTTAAGCAGTTGGTGCCGGCTGCCGTCGATAGATGGCAGTCGTTAAGCCAAGTCAGAGGCGTTACGGCGGCTTGAAAACTTCTGACAGTAAGACCAGCCACTAGTCTTATAAGCCTCCACCAATCCGGACTTGGCCCCCGTGGTGGAGTATGGCCTATACCTTCCTCAGGGAAGAGACCCGTGCCCCTCAGTGGGGACATGATGGGTTGATGATGATAGATCTATTTACTTATACGGTCCTCGGATAGTGCCAAGAACAAGTAGTCTATGTACCTAAGTCTCATTGCGGGACACAGGCCTTCTCTCAGAGAAGAAGGAGTGGTACTACACCTAATATTTGTGGGGGCAGTTTCATATTACAATTCCTGGTTTATTCTGGATAATTCTATGTACATTTCTAAGTCAATTAACCCACAGATTAACTAGTGGTCTCAGCTACGCAATACCCCATTACTACCCATTACTACTACGGGTCGCTAGACCCTATTTCCTAAAACCAGATTTCACTTGCACACATTTCAAGAACGGTTATTTCCGCGACGAATAAGTATCACCTGTAAACACCTGTGTAATCTCCTATTTTATGTACAATAAAGTGTTCTCTATCTATCTATTATTTTATCATCACAAACTAAACAATTACTTCACAAAACACATTTATTTACGAAACGGCCGTAAAAATGGCAGCCTACCCGCGCGCAAATTGTGACTGACCCGGCGACCGTTGCGCGCGTGTACTGTTGACATAAAAAGTTGCTCGGCAGTGCTAAAGAATGTAAATATGTATTGATTACAAATTGTACATTTATATTTTATTTTGTATGAACGTTATTATTCTTTTATTTTATTTGATAAATAGATACCATAAATTTTCCAGAAAATAAAGACCATTTTATTATTATGAAACTGTAATTTCGTTCAATGCGTAGGGGTAAATCAATATCGTTCCTCGGTTGATACATTATTTATATCAGGTGTTGATTTGTAAATCAGTATCCTCTTGTAACACCTTTTTTTAAGGTCTTACATTACTAGTGTACATTATTTTAGAGGGTGTGTACATAATTTTAGGCGGTGATTCTGCATTGTAATACGAGTAAATTTTACTATAGGAACATTATGAAATCTCAAAAAAATATCGGCATCTCCATATATTTCGTGAAAAATATCGGCATCGCCATATATTTCGTGAAAAATATCGGCCTCTCCATACATTTCGTGCAGTAGGTAGAAGGTATGGAACAGCTGATTGTTATTTGATTTATTTCGATTAGGTCTTCATAGTAAAAGTTACTCGTATTAAGCAGCAGAGTCATCCCATAATAGGATAAACATGATTAATGTAACAAATAAATAAATTGATTGATTGATTGTAAAACCTTATATTTTAAGAAAAAAGAGAATGTTAAATAAAACAAATACGTATAAAGAGAAATATTGTTTTTATTTACACCATTTTTATAAATTTCCCCCCATCAACACCATCATGTAAACAGATCGAACATTCTTTATCCGACACAGAAAAATATACATTTGAAATAAAATACAGAGCAGTAAGTACAATATATTTTACAGGTCCTGTGGTCAGGAATTGACTGAGATGACAGACATCAAGATAGTTGTTTGGTGCTTTAGCTACACATTACACAATTCAAAACAGAAGCTACACAGATAAATTACCATATAAAAAAACGGTCCTAACTATGTAGAATTGTTACCATTTACAATAAATATATTTTAAAGGTCCTGTGGTCAGGAATTGACTGAGAAGACACACGTCAAGATAGTTGTTTGGTGCTTTAGCTACACATTACACAATTCAAAACAGAAGCTACACAGAGAAATTACCATATAAAAAAACGGTCCTAACTATGTACCATTGTTAGCATTTACAATAAATATATTTTACAGGTCCTGTGGTCAGGAATTGACTGAGATGACAGACGTCAAGATAGTTGTTTGGTGCTTTAGCTACACATTACACAATTCAAAACAGAAGCTACACAGAGAAATTACCATATAACAAAACGGTCCTAACTATGTAGAATTGTTAGCATTTACAATTTGTGTAACATTTTGTGTTTGAAACCTCAGGTTTTAGGTTTTTAACTATCGACAACAAATACAGTGTACCCACACTTGGTGGACGGTTGGTGATTGCAGATACAACAGGCTGACTGAACGCGACGTAATAATGTAAAAATCTACTTAAAGCAATGTATGGACACCAACAGGCGCTAAGGCACATATATACACATAGGGTGGAATGAACAGATTAGCACAAATAGGGCATGAAACAAACATACACATATTTCAACAACTACAATAAGAACTCCCCGCCAGGATGAGAGTACAAAGTATTCTGCCTAATGCTGACCGACACCTAAAGTAAATATTTGGTTTTACGATGCGGTATCCACTGACAATTGTCCAAAGAAGTCCATCCACACATCCACATCCACACAACAGTATTATATCAAAGAAGAAGCATTTCAATGGCGACGCTTGCCTTAACGAGAAATTATGTCTCTGCCAGGAAGTTGTTCAAGGGTATGCCAGTCCCTCCAACAATTTCCCAGGCACATAAATTCGTCGCAAGTTTCGCACTTGAAATTCACCTTCTTGACTGTACCATTCCGAGCGCAAATGCGACAATGCGATCGATTCTTGTTGCCTGGAATAAGTTGAGGCAAGTGAAGAATGTCTCTGCGCAACCTCGATCCCTCATGAGCAGCCACATTCACTTGTGGAGTAGTTTGGCGATACTTCTCCAGTAGTAAATTAGCGAGCTGCTCACGGAAGTTTCGATGCGTCGTCAGAGGCATTTCACGACGCTTCAAAGATTCCGTCAACATGATGAAGGCATTGAGTACACTAGCGTTCAGCAACCTTCTGAAAATCTTTATGGACCATTTCACGCATCTCTTTCTTTCTAACAGATACATTGAGAGTTTTTGATCTTTTAGATCAACCCCTCCCATTGTATTGTTATAATCTCGTACAGCCACGGGCTTTACGAGATCTCGACCAGCCTTTCGTCCCACGTCGGTATGATAGGTGGATATCATGTTCACCACTTTGGAGTCTTTCCATGCCAAGTATGAAACGTCTCCAGAATGGCGAGCGATGATAGTCCCCTTCGCCATATTCTTCGGAGCCTTCGCAATCTCCACCGGCACATGTTTGCGATTTGGACGCAATGTCCCCAAGCAATCAAATCCCTCACTCTTCAGGTGCCTTGCTAACGCTGGACAATTATAAAAATTATCCATCGTAACAAGATCGACACCGCCTCCTTCAGAATCCTTTCCCGTGTAGATTTCAAATTTCCACAAATACCCAGTCCTTGACTCACACAATTCGTAAGATTTAATGCCGAAACGCGCAGCCTTTGTCCTTATCATTTGGATCCAGGACAAGCGGCCCTTGAATAAGGTCAAAGACTCGTCAATTGCAATGTTATGGTCCAAATTATATAATTTTGAAAAATATTCATTTAGATGTGCAAGGACTGATGCAATCTTCCGCAACTTCGCTGAAAGCCGAATCCCTCTCCTTTGCAGCAAATTCTGTCTCTCATCAGAATTGTCCGTAGTGGAGGAATTTGGCTAGCAAAATGTAGCGGTTGTACGACATTATCTCCCTGTGTGCTTAGTGCGAGTTTTTTTAACTACTCGATCGCGTTAACGTAAACTCATATTCTATAGGAGTGACAAAGCGCGCCGCTGCGCGCCACCTAGTGGTCTCTCTGTCACTCCTATACAAATTGCAAACGCTCTCGCTATCGAAAGTGAATGAAAAAACTCGCACTAAGGGCCCTGAACCTGGGCATTTGGAGATAACCGGTCGTCTTCCAATATTCATGCTGAGATGTCCGGGAATCCAACCCCATGAAAATATACAGCGCGAAAAATCGATACATCTCACCTACATCGGTGTCAGTCCACCGATGCAGACGAGAGGACTCTTTCAGAGATCCTGCTGCCGTTTTCTCTTCGATAACCTGCTTAGCGTATCGATTGGTTTCAAGCACAATAAGCTCCATGATGTCTCTACTCCAAATATCCGTAAATGCATCATAGGGCGTATCATAATCAGAGACAGGTCCAGGGCTTGGACCCGAAAATTCTTCGGGAACACCCCTGAACGTGTCAAAGTTATCCTGCCAGACGAAATCAGTCGACACGCCAACCAGATCTTCAATAGCATCATCCATTGCTCTCGATACATTGTTTACAATATTACGCTCGCGTTCAGTCAGCTCATTGTCGTCTGGAATTCCCAGACCCGTACCAGCGCAGGCAGCGAGTTCATCTAAATTGAATTCGTCATCAAAATCAGAATCGAACTCGCTACCTGCGTTTTCAATCCGTGCAGTACAATGGATGGACATCCCCGATGTGGATGGCATATCAATGTCTTCAACCGCAGGCGCCGATGCCTCTCGGGGAACAGTAGGCCTCGCCTGGGAGCTACTGGGCCCAGAAATGGCATCGGCGCCTGATGTTGACGGCATCGGTGTACTGCACGGATAAGGCACAGGCTCAACGAATTCCAGCGTCTGCACATCACCAAACCATTTATTGAGGTGGCGCCAGTTCCCTGCAATCGCTTCTTCCCCCTCTTCCTCGTCCAAGTCCATCTCGGCAGCATGCTCCGCAGGTGTGGCGCTGCAAAAGCAAATAGGAAAATATATATCACCAGTGATTACCACTAAGAGACGAGGTGGAGGAGGCTTATGAGAGAGAACTATATTAAAATTTGCACTTACAAGATGGAGCTCTGGATCGGAACTGGAGGGGGACGGTAGATACGCAGGGTACCCTCGGGGGTTTTGACTACATTTTGGACCGTATCAGCCCCCAGGGGTCGACACCACCTTCTTTGCATTTATTCTGTCAAAAAAAATAATTAAAAACTAATTACATTCTCCTCTGCTTAGTGTGTCGATGGCAAAGAGTACAAAGCAGATAAATTTTGCGTTATCGCTTGCATTCATTCATTCATTCATTCATTCTTCCTGAGTTTATCTTTTACCGCCTAAGTAGTAAACGTCATTTACGTAATTTTTTTAACAGCGTACTAATTTGTATACTCCAAAGTGTGTTATTTTGATTCAACAACAGCGGACTTTTAATATGTTTTTTTTATTTTTTACATTCAATAGGCTTATGTACTCACATAGTGGGTTTCCACAGCTTCACTTCCACATCTTCAATATCCCGCTCTTGTTTCGCACGGGCCATGTCAAAAATGAGGCTTCGGCGGCTGGTCGATGCCCTGGCCCTAGTGCTCCGCGGTCCTGGTGTCACCGACCTCGACCGGGAACGAGACCGAGACCGCGAAGTCGACATGCGCCGCAAAGCACACGCTTTCCTAAAAAATATTGTTATTTACTTTCAGCGAGTAATAAACAATACTATAAATAAAACTAAAATACAATGTTCTAAAGTTCCACAGTCATTTTCCGAAATAATAAAATTTGTTGAAAATATTCTAAGTGTCTGAAAAATTTAATCACCCGTACAAAATTAACCGTTGCATTTAGAAAATTTTTATTGGAGGAAAAGTTTTCTATCCATAAAAATTATAAAAATTGCGGTCACCGGAGCTGTTTTTTTTACCAAAGTTTTCTTAGTTCAAAAATCGGGATCTTATTTACAACACCTTAACCGTAATGAAGCCCTAAGAAGTACATAATAGACAAAAATAACATTGTAAAAACTCAGATGAGTTACAAAGATGTTACAAAAAAAATATTACGAAGCACTTTTTTTGTCAACAGTACTTTTCCCTCAGTTTGTGCCATTTGTGACTAGGAATTCATGTTTCTATAAATTTATTGATATCTAGACAAAACTAACAATAGAAATTACTTCCTGACTAAATTTCCAACAAACTTATCTATATCTCACGACATTTGGCATTATTGAATGATCAAAAAGTAAAACAAAACGGGTACCCTGCCATTGCAAATTGTTGCATCATAAAAGTTTCAACGGTTTTTCACTAAGTAATATTACAGTGCGGCTAAAAACAATACCTCAATGAAAATATATTCTTTACTAAATTACCAGCATTTTGATATATAGAACATGTGATAAACACTTACCTTTTGAATGCTTTCGACATTTTTCCTTCACTTGGCACACAACACGCTCACGACAATTTACGTAATGGCTGACCTGCGGCGCAGTGTCACTTGAAATCGTGATTTTTACAAATTTTAGTGCCTTCTATTGGTTGAAAAATTTTTTAAAACACTAAGGATAGTTCCTATTGGCTGTTGACATAGAGTATTCGGCATCCAATCACAAATAAATATTCAAAAGCATGGCTGCAAGTCAAGCGACCGTTATGGACTACTGTAGTCCCTAGGACGTTACAGGGCAATTTCTCTTATGGACTACTGTAGTCCATAGGACGCGTGACGGGCCTCGCCTAGTTTGGGGACTGCCGTTAAACTGTGTATTGTGCACCTACCCACCTCTTTTGTTACACAAAATATTACCTCTGTAACAAAAACTATGCTGTAACTGAGTTATTTCAATAAATCTTATTTTACTTACTTTACTTTACTTACTTACCTAGAACTACCATTGCCAGTTGTTTGTAGAGCGATAAGCCGGGGTAAGCAGGCTCTACCTCATTTAATAAAGTGTACAAAAGCTCACTCGTTGTAAATGCAACTTCAATGCACTTCTGACTGGATTGATAGGTTTAACATAGTGTTTATGTTATTATACTTAGCGGTTTTATGAAGCCTACGTATAAGCACTTAGAAGTGGGAGTTGATAAAGTCGTTCCAAAGCCTATATAGATAAGCTCCGACGTTTTTTGAAACGATACGTGTTAAGAATAGACTTGAAAGGATCATTATCTTAATTGCTTGAAGGGCTAGTTTCTGAATTGAGAATTTCACTAAGTAAATTGTTGAAATTAAAAAACAGTTGGTGCCGGCTGCCGTCAGTAGATGGCAGTCGTTAAGGCAATTCAGAGGCATTAGGGTGGCTGGAAAACTTGTGACAGTAAGACCAGCCATTAGTTCTACAAGCCTCCATCAATCCGGACTAGGCCCCCGTGGTGGAGTATGGGCTATACCTTCCTCAGGGAAGAGACCCGTGCCCCTTGGTGGGGACATAATGGGTTGATGATGATGTACTTACTGTTACTGTTATTCAAATTGGATGATTAATTTGTCTTCTTAAGTATTAAGATTATTTGATTAAGACGGAAGAAGATGAAGAAGAAGATTAAGATTATTTGAGAAAAGATGGTGAGAGTAGATTTTTTTTCCCGCTGCCTTTTCTCCACTACAAATACGGCCCGAAGAGAACCGCCTAACTAACAATCAGCCTATCAATCAAACAAGCTATGTAATATTTTATAGAACTATAATTGCACAATTAAATCATAATTACTTTTAAAAAACATAATGACACCATTGTTTCCTCAAATACTGCAACCAACATAATTTAGTGCGTTGATTTATAGCTCAAATTTTATCGCCAGACCACGAGACGAGTCGCCGTGATTTATTCACGATCCATTTCGAAGCCTCACAAAAGCTTTCGCTCGCATCATCGAAGCTGCATTAATTAATCATGTACTCCCTCCTTGGCAGGTCGCGGGCAAAGCCTGCAGGTGCGACGGAGACGGCGTGAGCTGGGGACCCCTGAGGGGGAGTGAGACAGCTAGAGATGCGATGGTGGCGCCATGACAGTCTCGCGGATACTCCCGCGCACACCTGTCGCTTCTCCGCTGACTCCTTTAGTGGAAAACTCTAATATTTTCCTTAAAACCAAGTGATTTGAAGAAAACTGCAGTGTTTGTAAAAACCGGTGTCAAAAAGTGCTTTATGGAATTGAGGTAGTGAAGTGAAATTGAATTAAAAGTGTGGGTTTTTTACCGAGCCCCCATGGATGGAGTGCATTGAAAAATAAATTATTAAGCGTGTGGTGATTGTGGGATCGTTTTTTTGGGAAATTCTTCGTTGAAAGTGTTGTGTGAACGCGATGGGAATTGTTGGAGTTTTTGAAGGTCAGTTTTTTAAATCATAACATTTGTTCAATCATAACAAGTTGTTTAAAGTTGATAGTAACCATACTAAAGTGGATATAACAAAGCACTTGAAATAAAATGCTAGGAAACTCTTACAAGATTCAAAGAAGACCGATACTAAAGACATCAACGCGCTGCTCAGAACTTTCTTATCTGAGGTGCGTCGTTTCTTTAGCGTCTCTAAGATAAAGTTAAAGATAACTTTGATTAGCGTTTATATTAATTCAAATTGAAGAACTTCATCAGTATTACGGTTAGTTTCCAAAAGTACAATCGAAAGCAAATAAACTACTTAAACTGCAATTGACGAATGATTTAAATAATCGTATTTTATTAATAAGAAAGCGATGGTAGCCTAGTGTGTAGAACAATGGACTCGGAAGCGAGAGACTCGGGTTCGATTCCCTTGCGCGGGCATATACCTATGACTTTTTTTATAAAGTTATGTGCATTTTTGGTATGTTATAGTAGCAATACTGATGCTTAACGTGTAGGAAAACATCGTGAGGAAAGTTCAGTGTTCAGGCTATTCACATACCTCAGCGCTTGAAATCGCCAAACCCCGGTGGGCACGCGTGTTGAGTAGCCCATATTTTCTCTCTGAGAGAAAGCCTATAGCCTACAGTGGGACGTATTTGGGCTGCTTACTATTTTGAAATCAAAAAGAAAAAACGAAGAATAACCTTTTTCGTGGCAATGACTCAGTTGTAGTAGAGTGAGCGCGTAAAAATGTTAATGTAATATCGACGGTACATTAATGCCCGGTCCCCTTAACCTATCTACCGAGTGCGTATACTGAGTTTTTTCATTCACTCTCGATAGTGAGATTGTTTGCGATTTGCATAGGAGTGACAAAGAGACAACTATATGGCGCGCTTTGTCACTCCTATGCAAATCGCAAACGCTCTCGCTATCGAAAGTGAATGACAAAACTCAGTATACGCACTCAGATAACTGACAGTTGGCTGTCAACGCGATATTGAAATGTTCCGTTTTTCTTTTCTATTGAGTGGCCTATCACTAGTTAACATTTTAACTGGTGGTAAGTTATTGGGACCGGGCATTAATAGATAGGCATATTTTGTATGCATACATACCTACGTGTGGGTTTTCAAGTGTGGATTGCACTTTTGAGCTTCCTAGGTAGATATGTACATATTCGTACCAACTTATGTATTATATTAAGGTGATTTGAGAAGAATGGTCGAAGCGGAGTTTTTTTTACTGCCATTTTCTCCACCTCATTCGGCCCCAAGGCAGTGGCTAACGTTGAAATAAAATTCTGACTTCTGCTTTCATACATAGGTGACATACATCATGCATATAATATGTATATCCGGTTACCCGCTCGGTCGCCGGCGACATTTTCATGGCTTCATACAGCCGCAGCGCGCAAAGTGACAATAAAAAAGGCTAATGGGGCAACTCGGTTTATTTCTGCATCGAGCCTGTATAACGAGTAGCTTTTATGAGTTAGTTTCCACGTACATTTATTAAGAAACAATAATTAAATTATATTTTCTTACTTGAAGCTCAGTCTGATTGTACAAACCTAGAAAGGAGACCTAGAAATTTTACACCGAATCTATTAACATCTACCTAACACCGGTAGATCTATAAGTAGGATTATCAATTGGATTTAATTGCCGGAGCTCAGTTTTCTTTTTGTATGTTTACACAATAAGCTCTGAGAGTACAATATGTAACAGGGATACTCAATAAAACCTCAATTGAATTAGTTTCAATATTATTTTCTTATAAGCAAATCGATTTTGTATGATATATTTTTATGATAACAATCAGTAATTAAACATAAATACTTAACTAGACATGTATTCCATGACTACGTACATATATTATATATTTTGTTACCTATACATTAATTGATCTTTCAAATGAATAAAACAGAAATTTTTTTGAGCATAACAAAATTTAACAATATGTAAAGTAATTATGAGACCCAAACTAAATTAAATTGTATCCTGGGGCTCGGTGATGCATTCAGGGTGGACTTAAATATATCACAACGTCCTCCTCCTTCCTTTCTCCTTCAGTAATAAAAAGGAAATTGACATCTTTACCATCACAAATTGTATTGTTTCGAAATCACTTAAAACTTATTCAAATGCAAAAATTTTGAGACTGCTTCCTAATCATCGCCTTATGTTAAAATGTCAGCCTACTTGACCAGCCTCCCACTATGCAGACTACAGTCTAGTGTGGGGGTCGCCGGTAAACATTGTCTTTGTATTCTTAACATAAAACCGATTCATTCTCAACCTTCTCATACTCTTTGTAACTTCGTGTAAAGTGGTATAAATAAATATTTTTATGTTTTTTTTTTTTACATTTCAGTCATTTTCCCAATGACGTTAGAATCTTCTAACCGCGTCGCTCAGTCCAATATGTTTGTACGTTGTAGGTAGAAGGTAGAACCTCCGAGAGGGACCGGTAGAGCCTTATAGCAGGTAGGCCCACTTGTAATACGGGAAGAACTCGAATGGCCTGCAAATGGAGAAAAATATTTCACCTTTTTTATCTGGTAATGCCGCTGCATTGTATGTGATACAAATAGGTATACAGAACAAGATACAATATATTTATTTGCGCCATATATGGTACATTTCAGATGTAATAATTAGATAGTGTTTTAAACATATTCTTCCTGTTGTAGGCAAGCAAATATTTAGTATTTTAATAATTACTTTCTTTTTACAAATCACGATTCCTAATAAATTAAAGAATAAATACAACAATTAACATTAAATTATTTTATTTTATGTTTCGATGAAATTATGAATATTGCCAATGAAATGACTTTCATGAGTTTTATACAATGTCAATTTTAGCCTTCTTTATGTGAAGAAATTCATTATCTTAATTTTTCAAATAAAGATGATAATATTTATGATTAAAAAACTTATACTCTGGGGGCATTTTTGTAACCACACAATATATTCCGCCACTTCATGTATCTTAGAAGCATCAGTAATTATGTATGTAGGAGCGGTGGTAACCTAGTGGGCAGAACAATAGACTCTGCGACTCTGAACCCAGGTTCGATTCCCAGTGCGGGCATGTACCTTAGGTACTTTTTTCTAAACTATGTACATTTGTGAATTTATAAGTTAAGTTAAGTAACAATACCACTCACTAACTGTCAAGGAAAAGATCGTGAGGAAACCTGAGTTGAGAGGTATTCAATACCTCAGCGCTCGAAATCGCCAATCCGCGGTGGGCACGCGTGGTGGTTAAGCCCATACTCTCTCTCTGAGAGAAGGCCTGTGCCCTATAGCGGGACGTGTATAGGCTGCTTACAATCATGTTTCTTATCTAAGCCTTATTTTGTCTACAACAAAGACGTATGGCCATATTATAAACTCACTGCAACTCAACATATTAGATGTAGGCTTATTCCAGAGCATGTTAGCTGAATCTATGTCAGGGGCAGCTAGAACGTTGTACACTTTTTTGTAATTCGTAGACTTAAATAATATAGATAAGCAGAACTTAGTATAAGGAATGATGGGCTGACATCGTCACTTGTAGTGTACAAAAGTCCCTAATAAATAAACATAAAAAAGACATTAAATATGGTGGCAGTGGCACACATCATCGCTGAGATTTGATGGCATCACGAGAGAACAATGATGGTATAGCAAGGTACTGACTTGATGAGCCGGTCGGTGGGGTACCAGGCGTAGGTGGGCATCTGAGTCTTGGTGATGTTGGGCACGAACTGGTCCAGCTTGCCCCACACCACTACCGTGAACATGGCCGAGTATGAGAACAGGAACCGGAACTCCACGTACGCCGTGCTCTTGAAGTACATGAAGCACTCCATCCTGGATTGAGATACAAACATTTATTTATTTTATTATGGAAACAAAGACTAATTACAGGAAAAGTTAAATAACAATTACAATAACAGAGATAAATAGTGTTATAGTGCCGAAAAGTTACAAAAATTATATGCTCTGGTGTACAATAAAAAACGGCCAAAAATGTGTAACTAACTGTTTCAGATAGGGTTTTATTTAAGCGCACCTCAAAACAGGCCACCAACTATAAATCAGAAAATTTAAAATGGCTTGGACTATAATTTTAATAGTAATAACCTGGGGGTATTGGATCCCGGTTGGGAAAAAAATCTAAGGTTTTAGATGTTTACATGTTTGTGATGTCGTTGTTTCTGGTTCCCATGGGTAAATTTTTGGGCCGGATCAACTTACGTGGCTTTTACGCTCTGCGAATCGGATCGAAACCTGGTCGGACTCATCCGATAAAAAGCCACGTAAGTTAATCCGGACCAATTTGCAATGTGTAGTGTTAACGAAAGTTTTAGTTCAAGACGTGGGTTTTGTTTTTCACCGTGTAGTCACCGTCTAATATGGAATTTGACAGTTAGATGACTGGAACAGTTCAGGATATAATGGCCGCATTTAGCAGAACACACATAATTGAGTAATCGATTACAAAGCTTTCTGCTGAACGCACACAAAAATCCTATGACTGACAGCGATTTATAGCAATCGGACGCCATTTTTTCCATCGGATTTGAATTCCGATGAGAAGCAGCGATTCGTTCACAGAAAAAAGTTGCTGTCAAACGTAATTTGTTTTTGATGCTGTCAATTTTTGCGGTTACTTGAACTTTACTACTTTAAAGTTACTTTTACATTAAACTTTTAAGAACTTATTGTACCATTTTTGCCTACAAATAAATTTTATTTTATTTTTATTTTACCACTTTCATAATAGTTTGTATAAAACGTAAAACTATACAACATGGAAATCTTCAACATGGACTCGCAAAAGCGCGTTCAGCAGAATCCATCGAAAATTGTAATCGGACGCGTAATCGATGACTTAGCGATTACTCATTGATGTGTTAAGCCAAATGCCTGAAGAGTACCTGGTATCATCGTAAGTGCCCAAGGTGGCGCTGGTGCCGGTGAAGTCGCGGTGGCAGTGGTGGTCGACCCAGATGGCCGCCCTGGTGCGCGCCAGCGAGACGATCTCCACTTCCAGGCAGCCGAAGCTATTCTGCTCGGTTAACTCCAACTGATAGAGAGAAAAGAAAGTTATTTGCTCTTTTAGACATAACACTATAGATTTGGAATATAAAAATAAATCATAATAATGAATAAAATAGAACGCTAACATCACAAATCATTCAGTTATATCATAATAATAATGAAAAATAAAATTCTGAAATAACATTCTATATCAATCATGATACCTAATTAATTAAAAAAAAATCTCGAATGACGTTCAAATCTACAGCATGTGCAAGTTTTATTAACCTGTTGATTTGAAAATTCTTTATTAAATTCTAAAAATTATATAAACTCTTTATTGCACAAGAAAAGATCTGCACAAAGGCAAGGTTAATACAAAAGAATATAAGCGTATGACCTTGAAAATAACATAAAAAGTAAGATATACTTGAAAAAAATTTATTTGGAGTTTCTTGACCTTTTTTTCTCCAAAATTATCTTGATTTTGAAACGGACACCTAATTTTACTTGTAAGTCACAGTTTCTGTATCACATTGATGTTTTTTTAGCTAAAACTATGTAAATAGCATTTAGTCCAAGATTCGCGATCCTAGTTCCTTCGTCGTAGGTCCTAAAAATCAGTGTTAAACTTGATCGACAGATTGTACAAACGTACTTTTGCAAATTGGACCTATAAAAAAAGATATGACTTTTTTTCGCGGCGTCGCTAGTGAGCCCCTGGACCACTTATTTATTTTACTTTTGTAAATAACAGCCTAGAAGAATGTTATTCAAACAAATAATTATGAGAAACTAGAGGTCTATTTTAACATAAGATATGATTGTTATAAGCACTTATTGACTGTTTGTTTGTAAATAAAGTTAAAATAAAAAATTAAAAAAAAAATCTTATTTTAAAAACGTGGGTAGACTAACCCAGTAGAAGCCTTGAGCGAAGGGTCGTGTGGAGTAGAGCTCAGTGCGCTCCTTGTAAGCCACCGTGCCTCGTTTGCCGCGCTCGCAGTAGCCCCACTCTTTCGGCAGAAGTAGGTCCCCTGACAAACAAACAGTCTGCGATGGAGACAAATACGCTTGGCATGATATGGTTGATAATGATAGGGCATTTAATATGATGTGAAAGATTTGGCAGTTCTAATTTTGCTATAGTAAGTACGTACTGCTCTCCTACAGTGAAATTAAATAAAACACATTATTGGTTATGAAATACTCGGCTAGAATTTATTAGATTATCTAATAACAACTTAAGTGCTCAATTATGATGATGTTTATTACAGCTACTTGATAGCCACTTAAGATAAGGTCCTTAATTTTTGTTGAACGTCGAAGGTGGGATTTAGTTGGGAAGACTATGAAACGTAAACGTATACATCATTGCGGCATACACGGCGGCATTGGACGTGATCCTGGAGCGAGTGTTGGCGTAGATTGAATGCGCAGTGGCTCTCCACCAACGCTGCACAAACTTTACTTAACCTAAATAATGATAAAAACCTCAGTGCCTGCCATCCCAAGGTGGATTCGCGTGGGGAGTCAAAGCACCTTTTTTGTCCCTGAGAATAGAGAGCGCGCTTTACAAACTTCTTTCTCGCGCTTGGAATCATCAACGGCATGCGGGCAGATTACGGCCACTCAGAAGGCATACTATGCCGTTCAGAACTGCCGCAGAACCAAAAATGGGCTCTTCAGACATGTTTTTGAACTAAAACTTTCGTAAGCGCTACATTTTCTAAACTGATTTCCGGATACACTTACTTGACTTTTCGTCAGAAGAGTCCGACTAGGTTTCGCTCTGATTCGCAGAGCTTAATAATGGTGATCAGAGACGGAGCTCGCGTCGTCTGTTGGTCGTCTCTTCAGACATGTTGCCATACCTGCGTAGAAGACGATTTTGCTGGGCGTCTGTTGGCGCAGGTAGAAGGCGCGCCGGCCGTCCAGCGGGCTTGTCGCCTGGTGCGCGATCAGCTCGTTCAGCCAGCGCAGGTAGCGCTGCACGAACAGGAAGCGCGCCGGCGCAGCGCAGCCCGGCCCGCGCAGCGCGAACCCGATCTGCCGGGTAAACGAGTAATTTCTCGGGGAAACATAAAGCAATTATATCAAGCGTCATCAGCATCATAGTCTACTACTGGACATAGCCTTCCCCTAATGAGAGCCATAGCGCCCTGTCTTCAGCTTGCCGCATCCAGCATCTGCCTGCAGTTTTTCGCAGATCATCATCCGCCTGGTCGGAGTCCTACACTACGTTTCCCAAGTCGCGGTCTCCTCTCAAGAACACGTTTACCCCAGCGGTGATTGGTTCTTCGCGAGACTCGCGCGGTTCTGGCCAGCCCACTGCCACTTCAGCTTGCTAATTCTCTGAGATATATCAAGCGTATAGTCCAGTAAAAACGGGGGTATAGAGAATAGAGGAAGACTGAAAACCAGGTGGTTGGACGTAGTGAAGAAAGACCCTATAGAGTGTGATGGTGCTGAAAAAGATACCGGGAATAGGGCGAAGTGGAGGGTGAACATAAGGAAGACTGACCCCACCATCATGTGGCATTAAAAGCCAAGAGAGAGAGAGAATGGATTCTCAAAAATTGCTCAAAAATCTTTTTTAAAGTTGACTTGGTACTCTGTCACTGACCAGCTTCCAAAAGCCGTCCATGCGCTTGACCAGCACCACACCGTTCTCCCAGACGCAGGTCTGCGCCTGCGCCTCCGCAGAAGCACAGATGCTATACACCGGCAACATCGACGGCATCGATAGCTGAA
The DNA here is from genome assembly GCA_947310845.1 of Yponomeuta plumbellus. Lineage (NCBI taxonomy): Eukaryota > Metazoa > Arthropoda > Insecta > Lepidoptera > Yponomeutidae > Yponomeuta > Yponomeuta plumbellus. The sequence continues at coordinate 20,086,753 of OX371208.1, read as the reverse complement.
AGCAATGTGTTCAAAGTCTAAATTGTTATTCATCGTACGAATACAGTTCTATTGTATGTTTATTGTTAATGCAGTAGTACCACAACATTTTTGTATAGTAGATAATATAAGATAAGAATATTCTTTATTGTACCAGGAAAACACATACAAAACATAAGCAAAGATACAGTAAAATTGGCGGCCTTATTGCTCCAAGCAATTTCTTCCAGGCAACCGGCGATGGAAAGTAGTCTACGCTAGTTGGTTGCTTTGTAATAAATACCCAATTAACACGATAGGCAAGAGGCGCTGTAACGCATCTGAGCACGTCAATCTCTCGTAGCCTGGGCTGCCTGAGTGATCTTAAACGATCACTAAGGTTAAGCAACATACGGCGCGTTCAGTCCATGGATGGGTCACCATCTATGACTAACGCTTTTTCCGAGCGGTTCCGTGCTTCGCAAGGCACGTTAAGCAGTTGGTGCCGGCTGCCGTCGATAGATGGCAGTCGTTAAGCCAAGTCAGAGGCCCAAGGGCGGCTTGAAAACTTCTGACAGTAAGACCAGCCACTAGTTTTACAAGCCTCCACCAATCCGGACTTGGCATAAGTGGTGGAGTATGGCCTATGCCTTCCTCAGGGAAGAGACCCGTGCCCCTTGGTGGGGACATAATGGGTTGATGATGAGGTAAGTCTAAATTTTAGTACTAGAAATTCTGTAAAGTCAAATTTTGTTTTGTTTACGTGTCCACTACTTTTCTGGTTCAATAAAAGCTATCTTTATTACGCGTATTTAACACATTTGCTTCGCTAAGGATATTTTTGTTTGCCGAGAAGAAGCAACCAAGAAACTTCATGAGGCGTACCTAAGCCTCAAGAAAAACACTATTCATGAAATCTACATGATCTGAGATCGTCGAAATGCAAAGCGATCTCAGGAAAATTTTTGGCGAGCCTTGCCTGTGCCTTTCTGTAATATGCGTCGCAGGACTTGCTGTCGACAAACTTCATCTTGTACGCTGCTTTATCGATAGTGCCGAGCTCTGAAAAATAAATTGGTCTTCACGATTTACCCTATATGGCTCCCTAAAAGTATGCAACCTCCCTGCTACTTCCAACTTATTTTTTTTTTCTAGACTGTGTTTTGATTTGAATTTCGATTCGAATTAGCAAAATGATTATTTAATAAACTAGACAATTGAGGAAAATGCAACCATGGTAAGTTTACTGTAAATATGTATACATTGTGTATACATATACACGTTGAATGTAGATAAATGTTTTTATTGCGCTTACCATCAGTTACTTTGAGGGCGTAAAGTTCTTCAAAAGTCCCCGCGCCCGAGAAGGGCAGGCAGACCGGGTACACCATTGCTGCGAGATGAAAGTTTCTGGAAAAGCTATTAAAAAAAATCATACATATGCTCACGCCGGTATACCAGAGGGATAGGCAGGGATCAGGGCTACTCGCCCCGATCCTGACAGATGACTTTCGCTTCATCGACATTTATTAGTCGATGTCCATGTCCACTATTCCTAACATTATGCCCGGGATTATATCACGCACCATTAGTTTTTTTTTTCCAACTGAAACTGACAATAAAAATAAGATTTTAACGTTTATCAGATCATAATGTATTGTGCTATGATGAATAAGGTATTTTAATTTGAGTGTTAATCTAACACCAACAAAAACCTACAACTCGCTGGTCACAGATTATGTTATTTAGAAGAAAGAAAACATTTCGTGCTTATTGAGAGTATCACCCAACAAGGTACGTCATAGACTTATATGGATATAATTTCAAGTGTAAATGCGGGTTTCTCACAGTTGAGCCCGCCGATGCCCATGGCGCCGTGGGCCGTGAGCTCGACGAGCGCCAGCGTGGCGAAGGTCAGCGCCTCGTAGTAGTCGGGGTGCAGGATGTAGTCGCGCACCTCCACCGCGTAGCTGGCGTTGCGGCTGTGGTACAGGACCATCTTCGTGTTGTTGCTAGGGATAGGGGTTCACGGTTAAAATTATTCCAATAGCCAACTTGAAGACCACTGTGGCGCAACGGTAGTGCATCCACCTACCACGCGAGAACAAAAAAAAACATTTTACAAACACGTAATCATCCAAGACCTGGTCTCGGATGTTTACGTGTTTGTAAGATGTTTCTGGTTCCTACGACACAGGGTATCCTAGTATGTGGCCAGAAGCAATGTGCCTGTATGTAGATGTTTATGTTTATCTTATTTCAGAGATTGTATAGAATCAGGCGTTACTTTGCGGAAATCCATAATAGCATTGAAATGAGAAAATATTTTTTTCTGAATTTCGCCAATATCCCACAAGCACCATGGGTTAGTTAATGCACCGCCCTCCCTCCCACTTTTTCAAGCAGAAGCCAGACACGAACACACCACCGCCGACAACAATACTTGTAAGAGACAATGCGCAACGCGTTTCGCCTCTAACACGAGACATCCTCAGGCTCACAAGCATGTTGGCGACATTGGCGGAATTTAGCAAAATAATTTTCTCATTTTAATGCTATCTTATTTCAACGAAACCCCTGATTCCTGGAAGGGATCCAGCTGTCACTTGTAATATGTTATCTGTACATTAACATATGGTTGCTTAGTTCATGGCTTCTATGACTGGAGTCTATGACTGGGGTGCAGACAGCTTCCCTATTGTTGCCGTCTGGTAGAATATCTGAGTTGTAGTTATAGGAGATGAAGAAGAAATACGTTTATTATACCATCAAGACACATCACAGAAACAAACGCAATAGACAAAAGAAATAAATAAAACATAGCCATAGATGTAACCTGTGGTGTGTCTAGGTTGAGGATGGTCTGTAATTCTTAGGTTAGGTTATTGTTTGGTTATGTTGTTTTAGGTTATTGGCCGGAGTCCCAACTGTATCATTCAATTTAATCTAATAGGTAAATGTTACCTGAAATGTTTGATATGACTTTCATTCGGCTTATGTTTATGATTTTTGACCTGCGCCCATAAACACCCATGTTTGATCTTAGCCATGGCCATGTCTGACGTATGAGCGCAGATAGGTGGGCCAAAATTGCGGCCGACGTCGCGGCAGGCCAAGGCGAAGATGGCGGTACGACCTAATGCATTCTTACCGGGATGGTGCGAGGTGGCTGGAGACAGAGAGAGATGGAAAGCAGGAGGGGAGGCATTTGTTCAGCAGTGGGACATAAAAAAACAGAAATTTTAGGGTCTCACAGCAGGTCCTGAGTGGGTATCCTCGCCATGTCGTCGGCGGACGCGATGGCGTACGAGGGGTGGATCAGCACGCCCGTCGTCACCGCGAAATGCTCCTTGGTGCCCACATCTGAGCACACCAATACTCAGAAATCAAAAATTAATTTCAACGTAGGTAAAGAATTTACATTCTGTTGGTGAATGTACATGTAATAAAACATTCGTAAGCACTACACATTACAATTATTTTCCGGATACACTTCCAAGTCCGACGAGGAAGAGTCCAACCAGGTTTCGCTCTGATTCACAGAGTTCATTTTTGTCGGTCTTTTCAGACGGAAAACAATTTATAGTGTCAATGTACCTAGTTATTATGATAGCCGCTGCCTTGAGACCGAATGTAGTGCAGAAAAAGGCAGCGAAAAAGACTCTACTCTGGCCATCTTTTTTTTAAAAATCACCTTAAATTGAATACATAAGCTGGTACGAATATCTATCTACCTAAGAAGAGCACAACCCATGAGTGCCATCAATACTTGTTACCTATGTCAAAACATTAATAATAGCACAGTTTCTGGTATGTGGCACCCTACATATAATAAAAAAAAATTAAAAAAAAAAACTCACGCCCGATATTCCCGAGGGGGTAGGCAGAGGCACCAATCACTAGTACTGGGCCCACGTTTTCGCCGAGTTTATTAGGTCCCAACATGACAAGTGGCAAGCTTGTCGCCGTACGATACATATAATTATTCCTTGTAATATTAATTATATTACAAGTACTAATGACTAGCTCGTACATTTAATATTGATCTGCTGTTTAACACTAGACATCTTTGTCATTTAAGCGCCATCATTATAATACAAGAGAATGTCCTTACACAAAATGACCGATGCTTCAGAACATTGACTATTTTACATATCCGCTCAAAAAACAGCCTGTAGGTACTGTCCAACTACTCATCACAATGTAACTACTTACGGAAGTTGTGCTGTATGATGCCAAGCCAGGGGAAGCGGCCGACGTCAGCCTGGATGCCCTCTGGCACGTGAGGGTCTATATCAGAGTCGCAGCGGAGGTCACTCCACTTCCCCTCCACCAGCAAGCCAGGACCTGCGAGATCTGTACCATAAACTCTGATCAAGTAGTACCATCACCAGCCCACCGTTTCATCATCATCACCAGCCCACCGTTGCCCACCGCTGGGTGTAGGCCTTTTCCCCTAAATGCCATCTCACACAGTCTCTCGCCATTCGCATCTACGGCCTTTCCGCCGACTCAACGACATCGTCCAACCATCGGGCCGCAGGTCTGCCCACTAACCGGTGGCATACGCGCGCCAAAATGTGGCTGTCATCCAGTACGTGAGCGTGGGATTGGACGATGATTTGTCTTTCTATCGCGCGGGGGATAAAGGTTCATGCTAGTGCTAAGCTAGGTTACTTTATCCAATAATTTGGCCAACATTCAAGAATCGTGGATTTTATTAGAGTTAACCTCTTATAAATTGAAAAGTATTAGTGATGGTCTCCCTCACAAAGGAGAATGACCAAAAATAGTCTATGTTGCTGTTGCGTTGCGCTTTAATCATTTATACCTCAAAATGTTTCTTTTGAAAAATTATTTCATAGTTCTATTTGATAAAATTAAAGAATCAGGGGTTTAAAAGTAATAATTAAAAAGTATCTGTATTGATTGTATAACTTCCGTAGACGTCTGTCTACTGTCTACTTCCGTAGACAGACGATAACTTCAGTGGGAGACGATAATGCACGTACCGCGAATGCACATCCTGAGAACGTACGCCCCGGTAATGTACAGCCATTGAATCCGTGTACATGTACATGGATTCCCGTCCGTACGTTCTCGGGTCGTGCGTTATCAGGCTGTACAAAATCGGTACCGGCGAGAATTCGTGTACAGCCATAAACACGACAGAGTGGTGCCTCGTTTCCATGAAGCGTATTTCATTCACTTCGCAGCCATTGCACGCTCAATCTAGTGCGTGACATTATCGAGGCTATGAGTCGCAATAGATTGACGTCTTGATCTGGCTGGATCTTAGACAAGTCAATCCAAATGATCATAGTTTAGATGTAGAGGAGCGATACATCAACCCATCAAATACCCACCGAGGGGCACGGGGCTTTTCCCTGAAGAACCTTCCTCAGTGAAAAGCCCCGTGCGTGCCCCTCAATCCTATACCTATAGGGCATACTCCACCACGGGGGCCTAGTCCGGATAGGTACAGCCTTTTAAGACTAGTGGCTGGTCTTATTGTCGGACGTTTTCAAGCCGCCCGCGCCCTAAGGCCTCTGACTTGGCTTCACGACTTCCATCTATTGACGGCAGCCAGCACCAACTGCTTAACTTGCCTTGCGAAGCACGGAACCGCTCGGAAAAATGCCACTAGCGTTAGTTATAGACGGTCACCCATCAATACACTGAACGCGCCCTATGATCGCTTAAGATCACTCAGGCAGCCGGAACTACGAGCGATACACCTATTTTAAAATCGGGAGCAGCAACAAGTAAGTACCTAGTATGAAGTAACGCCTACATTTCGTCCCACTGTAGGGCACAGGTCTTCTCACAGAGAGAGTATACCTACTTTCTTATAATAAGGAAAGTAAAAGAAAGCTTTACTGGGAAAACTGCATTACCTAATTGGCTCTTTCATGTGATGTATTTATGTCATATTATATTGCTAACACCTGGCTGATATTATAGGTACCTGGCATACTCCACCAAAATAATGCCCCAGGCGTTTCAGCATCAGATTTATTATTTCACCAATGCAACCAAATAACTAGATTGGGTGTACTTTCCTTTATCAGCTCTATATTGAATCTCTGATTATCAGGCATCATTCTATAACCACTTAATTGCCGAAACAGAGATTGTGGACTTGATTACTATTAGGTAATTAGTATTTAGCAAAGTAGATGTGGAATAGGAACTAAAGGTTTGTATCCGCAATCCAATCTAAATGAATAATGATTCTTAATAGAGTAAATTAATAAGCATAATTAAATAGTAAGATAAGTATGTAAATTATGATTGCCTCAGTAAACGCGGGGACGGCATTTAGTTTAATTTTAGTTATTTTTGGCCGAGAAGAGAAATAATTTAAGACTGACTCGTCCGGAACGTTTCTTATATAAAACAAAAAATACATACATACCTACTTAATTTATCCTTTATTTACTAAAAACATTTAAAGGCTGGTCGGAAGTGTTAAGTCACTTAGAGCAGAGAATTACCAAGTCTAAACATTGAGTGCTGGCGTTACGAATACCATCCGGTCGGCAAGAATCTGGAAGCGTCAAATACCTACCACTGTGTCATAGAAGTATTGTTGCCTAGTATCGTAGGTAACGAGAGTATGACCGACGGGTATTTTAATTCAGGCGCTGCGAACGGCTTAGTTTAACATGACTATGGACACACCAGCAACGTGATGTGGAACTTATGGAAGCTTGCTTCAATCTCTGTTTTTCACACCAAAAAATTCACGCACGAATTCCCGGGCTGTACATTCTCATACCGTACATTCTCGGTCCGTGCAATATAGTGACCCACTTCAGTCAGTCAATACAGATTACAAACACAGATTAGATTAAATTATTGCAAAAATCGCAAAAGGTACTATATTGCGAAAGTGCATACTGCAAACGGGGAGTTTTTGACGGGAATTCAAACGAGCGGTTTTATTTTGTAAATTGATCCCAGTGGATTTGATATTGTTGAATTAGTGTAGTTTATTGTTAAAATGACCATGTGTATGAACAATCCAACCGGCCCTTCTGGAAATCGTTGGGAGATTCTAATGTCCAGCAGTGGACGTCCAATGGCTGAAATGACGATGATGATGATGATGTATGAACAATATGTGGAATAAATAACTAAAATAAACCGCCATTGTGGGCTTAGGATAGTCTTGTCTCAATAGGGAATGGATGAAAATATCAGAAGTGCTTGATTTTTTTTTGTTATAGGAATAATCTTCCTTAACGCGAGAAAAAAATTTCAATATTTTTGGCCTCGTAGTTAATTTTTAAATAATCTTAATATTTTTCCATTCGTCGTTCTGGGCTCAGTACGGCATATCAGACATTATCCTTGGCATGCTACGTATAAAAAAAAATCTGTGGTTACAATGACATTGACAGCTCCCGCCGTTGACATAATAACCATAGCGATGACATAGCTATTTCTGATATTTTCATCCATTCCCTATTGTGCGCAGGACCTAAGACTGTTTATGCTTATCAGAAATTATCTCTTTGTCCCCCATTAGGCTCCTTAAACATTGCGACTTTTTGCAGCGATATAGTCGCGATTTAGACGATTTGCTAGTGCATGGATACACTCGTCCATCGTTGCACACACACGCTATCTGCAAAAAGTCGCAGTATGTAAACGCCTGCATATTTGGCTAAAAGCATAAATAATCTGTGGCATGAAGCACAAACTTCTTTCATAAGAACGAACCTCAGAATAAGGGAGGAACGAATTGAGCTTGTTATTGTGAAAGAGAATATTAATGACCAAGTTTATAATTAAAACTAAAAGGTGTAAATGCCAATCCAAAATAACACCAAACCACCAAATTTGTCATAACCTCAAAACATGGGCTCAAAATTAAGATTTCTCGAAAGTCCCATCTAATATTTTCATAATATTTATCCTGCATAATCCAGAGCTAATTTCTTATAGTTTACCGTTGGTTTCATCAATGTGCAAGAAGACGCAAAAATAGACTAACTCCTATAGTAAATTGATCATTCTCCTTTGATGCAGGCCATACAATATATTATTTTTTAACTATAATTTATGTACGCCAGTTATAGACACCTCGCTGATTGCAAGTAACGCCAAGTGGCAATCTTCAATTTCTTGTAAAGGAGAATGATCAATTTACTATAGGAGTTCGTCTATTTTTGCGTCTTCTTGCACATTGATGAAACCAACGGTAAACTATAAGAAATTAGCTCTGGATTGTGCAGGAAAAATATTATGAAAATATTAGATGGGAGTTTCGAGAAATCTTAATTTTGAGCCCATGTTTTGAGGTTATGACAACTTTGGTGGTTTGGTGTTATTTTGGATTGGCATTGACACCTTTTATTTTTAATTATAAGCATAGGTCATTAACAGTTCGTTCCTCCCTTATTCTGTGGTTCGTTCCTACGGAAGAAGTTTGTGCTTTATGCCACAGATTATTTATGCTTTTAGCCAAATAGAGTGCGACAAGTGAGTCGTGGTTCAAGCCTTTGGCGGGAAATTTAAAAATCTTTTAGTTGATAACCCTGCATATCGTCTGAATAAACCATCTTGATACTTTCGCTTAACTTGATTATTTGTTTAATTAGTTTGGAGTCTCCAATGAATTTTGTCCAAACATAAATAAGTATACACAAAACTAAAACATTAACTACATCAAAACCAACATTTCCACTCCACCAAAATCAGGGATAATTAAGATGCACCACATAAACTTATAAACATTTAGTAATGCTGAACCATAATCAAAATCTGATTCATATATTTTTTCTCAACATCTTTGAGTTCTTATTTAAATCTAGGACGAGTATCAAACTGTTTGGGCTGTACTACTTGCAGCTGAAATACCTAAGTTTGACAGTCAGAGTGTGGCCATATGAAGAATTCGAAATATATCGCGTCCCAGGACTCGCTTGTCAGACTCTATGCAGGCGTTTACATGCTGAGACTTTTTGCAGATAGCGTCTGTGTGTAACGATGGACGATTTGCAAGTGTATCCATGCACTAGCAAATCGTCTAAATCGCGACTATATCGCTGCAAAAAGTCGCAATGTTTAAGGAGCCTAATGGGGGACAAAGAGATAATTTCTGATAAGCATAAACAGTCTTAGGTCCTGCGCACAATTGAGACACGACTATCCTAAGCCCACAATGGCGGTTTATTTTAGTTATTTATTCCACATATTGTTCATACATCATCATCATCATCATCATTTCAGCCATTGGACGTCCACTGCTTGATATTAGAATCTCCCAACGATTTCCAAAAGGGAAGGTTAGATTGTTCATACACGTGGTCATTTTAACAATAAACTAAATTAATTAAACAATATCAAATCCACTAGGATCAATTTGCAAAAATAAAACCGTAATAAAACCGCTCGTTTGAATTCCCGTCAGAAACTCCCTGTTTGCAGTTTGCACTTTCGCAATGTAGTACACAGTACACCTTTTGCGATTTTTGCAATAATTTAATCTAATCTGTGTTTGTAATCTGTATTGAGTGACTGAAGTGGGTTACTATTGCACGGACCGAGAATGTACGGCATGAGAATGTACAGCCCGGGAATTCGTGCCCAAATGACACCAATTATCGGGATGTGCATTCCTGCCTGTACATTCCCGTCCGTGTATTCCCGGTCCGTACCGGGAATGCACGAACGCGAAACGTACAGCCCTGGAATCGGTGACTATTCGGTGCCTCGTTCACATCACAGAGAATACAATCAACTACGTTGTTCATATCATAGATTTTGCGCGTTTTACTGGAGTGTGTGAGGTATTTCTTTTGGGATTCGTTTAGAAACGCTGATAACGCACGACCCGAGAACGTGCGGACGGGAATCCATGTACATGTATACGGATTCAATGGCTGTACATTACCAGGGCGTACGTTCTCAGGATGTGCATTCGCGGTACGTGCATTATCATCTCCCACTGAAGTTATACAATCAATACAGATACTTTTAATTATTACTTTTAAACCCCTGATTCTTTTATTTTATCAAATAGAACTATGAAATCATTTTTCAAAAGAAACATTTTGAAGTATAAATGCTTAAAGCGCAACGCAAAAGCAACATAGACTGTTTTTGGTCATTCTCCTTTTCGTGTATATTAAAGTATTTTGGGGGCCAAAGGACTTCCAACGCACCACATCTTTTATAGCAGCCTTTATTTTGATTGTCAACAAAAATCCTTAACCCACTGTCACTTTGGCTTGCTTTGGGTTGCTATTGCTAGTCTTTAGACAGTTAGTGAGCCAACATTTACGTGAATTTCTGGTCACTTTTAAGTGCATTGTACTCGTATTTACTTCTAAAATGTAACTTGAGTTTGCTTACCTTGCCAAGTTACGAATAGGAGAACTAAGCTGGAACAAATTTGTCTTAACATTTCAAACGCTCGAATTGTTAAATCTTCATTTTAATTGTCACTTGTCAAACTTATTATAGTAATGAAAATTAAAAACAATTTATTTCGAAACCACGCAGTAGTAGATAAGAAATATTGGTTCACGCGGTGCAAATTAACAAATATTAGAGTTAGATATTAATATTAAAAACAAATGAGGAGCCACCAGCGAGTGTCAAATCAGGTCGCGCAGAATTATTTTACAGACTGCTGGCTAAAGTGTGAAGCCATTAGTATAAAACTGTAACTGTTAGTAAACTCGGTTCACAATACGATATCTTCACACGAGCGAGTGATAGAAAACAATTAAACTGTGTTTTCCGCTATTGGATAACCCCACCCGCCTGGGAATGTCTGATATTTTGTGATGTATTGTAAACCATCGGTAACGATACATGCGAAGTTATTCAGTGAAAATGTTAATAAAATTCTTAATTAACTACAAGATAAATGTTAATCGTTTAAATCCTAGTGCACTCCTCTCAGTACGATTGAACTGCTAGTTGCTGCCAATTATAAACGTGCTTCATAGATCAACGTAGCGTAGGTACTCGTATATCATCAGCCTTTATTAAATATTTTTGGTCTAGTCATCCATAGCAAACTATGTGCCTTGACCAGTAGACTGTATGCTTCTAGGCAAATGTTGATGTGCTGTTGGGTCTACTGCGACCTACTTTCTTCTTAGCCAACTACCAAGATTAAACTTCATACACATACTGCGTTACAAATTGATCTTAAATGTTGCAAAGCAAAAGTTTTATTTACTAATTTTTATTTTTCATGCATCCTAAAACTTTAATTAGTATGTTTTTTTTTAATTGAATATTAGAAAATTTTGGCTCACTGGATGTGGTTAAACCTCATCTATCGAAACAGAAACAGTTTTCACAAATTTTTATGCTAAGTCGGCGACACTAGATTGATAAAGTAGGTAGTCTCAGAAGGTGCTCATCTAGCTAATATGGGGAGGCTTACAATTATCTCCAATGAGGGAAAATTTGCATATTAATAATGAATGGTGGTCCCGCGATGCCAGCTCGGCTTGACAGCTCGTTAGCCGATCGGAGGATACCGTGCGCCCGCGCCGGCGGCTCGCTGCGCATACTGGTGTGTGCGTAGACTGTGAACCTGGCTAAAAGTTTGTGGTACCGGCAGAATATCAGGGCTAAAAATTTCCTAAGCGCTCAGTCACACGTACCAACGTACCAACATCTGCACCTATTACCGAACCGAATGTAAATTCTTTAAGTTGAAATAATTTTTTGATTTAATGCTGATACGGAGCATTATTTTCCGTACTGTGTATGGCCAAACTTTGCTTATGTTATTCGTGCACGCTTCTCTTTTGCCTATTGTTGGTTCGGGCTGGTACTTAGAATTAGATGTGTAGTGTTTTTTAAACAAACGGATGCATTTCTATGTAAATAAAACATTTATCTATCTATCTCTAACAATTTAACTATCAGCTAAAATAAACTAAATACAGGATTTAAAAAATACCAGAAACCGGCGTGCGTTTACGCAACGACTAATGAATGTTGATGAAGAGAAATGATCTGTCCCTACACCTCCGTTATACATGCGTGAGTTTATGTTATGTGTATTTAACAAACATAAATATTACGAAAATGGTCCTTAATGAGTAAGACTGAAGTTTTTGACAGGTCCACTACATAACGATCATCAATGTTCAGTGAAAAACCCAACTCCGAACAATATCGCCGCGGGACCCAGTTCCGGCCTATTGTATTGTTTTAGTAAAATTTGTTTTTCGTTGCTAAGCTCTGCTTTTGTAGAATAGCCCTTTCAAAATATGCCATTCAAGAATTATTTAGGTACATATTACAGTCGACAGCACATCAACCTTCACATTTTAGTTGCAAAGTCGCCCACAATGCAACGGAGTAGAGTGCATAGGTGTAGAGGAGATGTGTTGTCGACTGTACGTATAAATTCATTTTAACAAGGCCGCCAATTATTGTATTTAAGCACAAAAATTTACAAAATATTTTGTGTTTTTTTTTCCGATGTGCAAAATAAAGAATATTCATATCTTATGTAAGTACCTATGCACGTTTAAGTTCTACGTGTAAGAACTTGGTAAATTTTTCATCTTCGATTTTTGTATTTTCGATAATCACGAAAGGTTTATTGGATTTATTGACAGAATTATTAGATTTATTGAGACAATCCTACTTACGGTGTTTCAACTGTAGCTAGGTACTTACTATTTTAAGGAAAATAAAAAACCGCTAACCGTACTTTAATTGCAAGGTAATAAATTCCAATGTTATTATGAACCTTCTACTATGTCCTGTCCCGATCGACTAGATATTACGGTTCCAATTAACTGTTTGACCTTCGCTACTCCGACTCACTGGAACGGTTCAAAACGCAACAATGCCTTACCGTGGGAAAACACTCCGCATTGTAGAGCATTTGTTTGGTTTGAAACCGTCCTAAGATTACAGAATAGAGCCACGGTAACCATGGCAACTGTTACGAATAAAGACAAAACAAAAGATATAAGGTTGTGTTTTGGTATAGCTCTTGGGTTTTGGTGCCTTATTTGTAGACTGCTTTTTGTGTAACATGCTGTGAGATATTTCGAAGGAATCCGAGACCTAACACTTGCCTACATAAAAAGTCACTCTAAATTCTCTAAGCGTTCCGAGCAAAAAACGAATCGATCTTTGAAACCGTTGTGTAGTGACGTGAGCGATAAATCTTTGGATTTCTAACCGATTAGAAAAAGCAATTAGCTGTCGGTAGAAGCAAAGGCTAAAACAAAAGTGGTGGAAACGAAAATATTTAATAAAATAATGGTTCCGTACAATAATATACCCGGAATTGACATTCGACTTTTTATAAGTTTATACTTTTGTGAAAATGAGAACTTCATCGACCAATAAACAACAAATATTCGAAACTGACTTTCGAAAGGAATCGTGTGAGATGGATCAACTCCTGTATCGGGTGAGTCAGTGTCATCAGAAATTAATCTCAACGTAAAGAATTTACATTCTGTTTGTTGAATGTCATTAAAATTTAAGCCGCTGCCATTTAATGTAGTGGAGAAAAAGGCAGCAAAAAATATCCACTCTGACCATGTTTTCTCAAATCACCTTAAATCTGATACATAAATCGGTATGAATGTCCATCTACCTAAGAAGCTCAAGATCCATGAGTGCAATCACCACTTGCAATGTGAAAATGTACAGTAGAGTTACCCCCGATTTCTCGTCCATGAACAACGTGTTAATCTATTAACAGCTGTCAGTTTTTTTTTGTATGCGCTTACTACCTGTAACTAGTACATTGACTGGTTGTTATTGAACGAGAATCAGGTGGCTAAATAGAAAACTGTTCAGCATGGGCTCGACTATTTCTATGACTTCCAGAGGATACTAATTTTACCTAGATAAATGAAAGAGCACTCTTTCCGAGACTTAAGGCTGACTTACATTTGCTTCATTTTCGTACTTTTTAAGCATGCTTTACGTAGAGGTAGAAAAGAATAGATACTTCAATTTTTTAAAAAGAATAGATACCTTTTTACATAAGCAATAATAAATCACTGATGGTTGATTGTATACCATGCATTTAGGATTTTTTTTAAAGTACATTTGTAATATGTGGTGCACAGTAAAAACTATGAATGGGCGTATGTTTTTGCCGTCTCTATTTTATTCCACCTCTTTGGAAAGCATGCTTAAAAATATGAAAATAAAGCAAGCGTAAATCAGGCCTATAAAGCCTTTATTTTTGACAGAGTGTAACCTACCAGAATATAAACCATCTTCTCGGTTTAGTCAGCTTTGCCACCAGGCTAGATAAGGGATAAGTGTCACGCCCAAGATTTATTAGCACAATTAAGCTTTATAGGTTGTCCTAAATTAAAATAAGTGTCTCTAAATCTGATAAGGCTATTTACGACATGGCCGTTGGCGTATAAAGAATTGTTTTCAAAAGCGTCTGGCCACGAAAAGCGATAGATTATCACACCGAATTCTAATTCTTGCAGACAATAACTGGGCGGACTAGGGTGGGGACTAGACCGGTAGACTGGCTCATCAGCCATGCCCCCCACCTCAGGGAGATGTCCCTCCCTCTATTTACGCCAATCGCATCTTGTATAGTAAATGAAACTTAAATTCTGACCCAAGGTGAACCGCAAATTGAAACTTATTCGCATTATGGAGAACAGTTTCCTGATGGTCACAAAATGTAAAAAGAAATCTATTTTTTTAGTGAGCCTCCGAAAATGAAGAAGTCAACAGAAGTAGTTGTGTTACTGTTACTTCTTGATTTGAAAATTTTACTAAATCAATGAGATTAACTAGCTTACTGAACTTAACTTAGATTGCCGAAATGATGAACACTATAAGAACATGATTCCTCTAAAATACTCATTAAATGCAGTTCAATAGGAACTCGTAAAGAAAAACACCAACGTTATCTGCTTTCAAAGAACTCTACACTCTCTTACGATAAAATATAAAATTCAAAGTTCCGGATAAGCTATCCGCAACCAGGACTGCCGTTTTTTCTAAATTTGAAGCCATAAACGAACACACGCAATATACAAAAATTTATTTAAATTTAAAATAAACGGCAGCCCTGGTTGCGGATAGCTTATCTGGAACTTTATTTAAACATGTGAAACACGGGCTAAATGTAATATTGGTCAATCAATAGGTAACCAGGCTTTAATTATCAACGAGCGCTATATTCAACATTAAAACATTCAAGAAATGTTGATTATGAAGTTGATTAGACGGTGCTACAATAAATCAGAAATGCATATTTATAAGACCGAATCAACCTGATGAATCTTTCGATATCGAACTTCTTATTTATATCAGAACGACCGATACAAGTCAACTCATTCATCGATGCAACCAGTCGGAGACGGAATAGGTCTTGACAGGTTATTAATAACATGTTTCTTTGTTGTGATTTATTTAGAGCGGCGCTGGAGCGTGCTGCTCGTCAGCTTTGATCGAATGCCGATGTGTAATTAATTTAGTTCTACAGTTAATCCCGTGCAAGAAGTCTGAAATGTTAGCGGGACTGAAAGGGTATGCGTACATATGTGGCACTCATCTCCGGCTGTATTTGTTTCTAGTAGATATACATACAGCGTGTCCCAAAAATCACACGTCACAGTGACACTGGAGGTAGACCTGCTCAAGAGGCGTCGAACCAACCTAACATGACCTCAGGAAAAGTTGCACGGTTTTCGAGATATGACCAATTTAAACTTATTCTAAATTTTCACTTTTTTTAACAACTTTAGTGCTATGCTAGCACTTACGCTAAGTTTGGAAGTTCGTGACCGAGTACAAATAAAAAAAACCAAACACAAGGGCTATTTAACTTAATGCTAGCAACTAAACTTGTTAAAAAAAGTGAAAATTTAGAACAAGTTTAAATTGGCTATATCTCACTAATCGCCAGGCGTTTCAATCCTATACCTTGTTTCTTAATATTCCTCTCAACATTGGAAAACTTTGCTCAATCGAAACATGTCTTTAACTATTTTTCTGTCTAAAATTGATGTAGGTATTTACATGTCTAAGATCTGGGCAACCTTGAAGGCAAGCGGTCGGAATTTGTAGTGTTTCCACATTAAAGAAACAAGCATTATCCTATAGTATCCTACTTTACTACGCTTCATGTGGTATGGCGTACTTCAAATTGTATCCGAATCTAGTAAGCCATTTAATGTGTGCGTGTGTGTGTTTCATATTAAAGAGAAAGACACCTCTTAATTTATTTTACACTATTTTATTGTAGATTTATAAAGCGGATTTTTGCTGAGCTGTTACTTTTAATTTTGCACTGAAGATATTAAAATTACCGCAGCGCATACGCACTGCGGTCACGTCCCGTGTGCCCACGCACCGATCAGCGTCAACCAGCCGTGGCTTTCACAACGTGGTTTTTACTACATACGCCACAAGTGTCAGTTTTGAACAATAAGGCGTATCACAGGATGACCAGTATTACTATGTACTCAAGCGTCTGATTGCACAACTCTGCAGCCTCGAGGCAACGCCAGCTGAAGGTTAATTTAAGAGCAAACACTCCAACAACATAGAGTAGGATTCTCAAACGTGGAAGTCTACACTTTAGTATGTTGTAGTTCAACTGGCAGACCACCAGTTACGCCGTTGATGTTTTGACCAAACAATGTCCGGCAATGTTCTTCAATATGCTGCTTTAGTTATTTGGTGATCTTAAACCCCATAGTTTTAGTTCGGTAATAAGGAACCAAAAGTGTTTGTTAGCGTATAGCTTCTGAAGACAAACAGCCTCTGTGTGCCCAAAGAAGGCTATGGAGGTAATTTGAGATACTTAGATTAGCTCTCTCTTTTCCTTAGATAAAGTGAGCTTGGAAAACTGTTTGCTGTTGACTCGTGAAAGTAGTTATTTTTGTAAATGAAAACACAAAGCCCAGCAACTTAAAAATGTATGAATATACTGGGTGGAATATAATGGGTGGGCATAGCGCATCCTACATGTGCTAGAGAAGTCCAAGTAAAATAGAAAAGATAAATGACTTACAAATATAGACCATTTTGAGAGACTCATTTCGGTATTTTTGATTTTTATTCATTATTCATCATTATGTTTAATATTTTTCATAATTTTGGCGTTTGTGATGTCATCAGAGCATGATTAAAGAGATAGTCGGACAATAAAATAAAATAAATATATAAAGAAAACAAATGTCCTTTGTTATTTTTTTTTGTTAAGTAAGCCAAATCACTCCTACTGTATACTGACGTCATAGAAGTAATTTAAGACCAAGGCTTTTTATTGAATGTCTTAAAAAATACAGACTTATTTAATTTACAAATCTGATAAATAGAAACTGTACTGAGATTATAATTCTCGAAACGGTTTTGAGATTTCCGTTCATGATCAAAAATGTAGCATGGCCAATTTTCCCTTTTACAAACAAAACTGGGTGGTAAAACTTGCAAGCAATAAATGCTCGTGATGAATAGCTTCGTCACTAGATCAAGTTAGCTTGCACACTGTATATTTTATATTTCCGTCATTGTACACGAGTATAAGTTCCTCTTTTAGCTCCTGCTGCACTCAAAACAAGCGCTATATTCCTCTGCGTTGTGTAATGGCCCAAAGTTTAATGTCACGCTGCCTGAGTCTCACCTCACCCACATTCGTACGGTTGGCTGCTCGATTTACAATTTACAACTCTCTATAAAAGTGCTGTCATTTTTAGGGTATCGTACCCGAAGCGTAAGGAACCCTGTTACTAACCAATCGAAGCCTCGGCTGCCTAAGTGATCTTAAACGATCACGAAGGTTAAGCAACATTGGGCGCATTCAGTCCATGGATGGGTGACCATCTATGACTAACGCAAGTGGCATTTTTCAGAACGGTTCCGTGCTTCGCAAGGCACGATAAGCAGTTGGTGCCGGCTGCCGTCGATAGATGGCAGTCGTTAAGCCAAGTCAGAGGCCATTATACGGCTTGTAAACTTCTGACAGTAAGACCAGCTACTAGTCTTACAAGCCTCCACCAATCCGGACTTGGCCCCCGTGGTGGAGTATGGCCTATACCTTCCTCAGGGAAGAGACCCGTGCCTCGGTGGGGACATAATGTTGATGATGAAACTAAATCAAATCAAATCAATTTATTGCTTAAGACTCTAGGACTAAAGACTATACTACTAAACTACAGGACTAAGACCCTACTGTCCATCTGTCTGTATGTCTGTATCTCTGTCTGTCAGAATGAAAGTGTTTCTGAGATGTCTCAAAATATAATCTTTACAAATTAAGTGTAGAGTCTGAAATAAAAAATTTCACCAAGTGAAATTTGTTCATATTGACAAGTAGAACCCTCTATTTTCACAGGAATAACAAATCAATAAATAACATAACATAACATTACATTTACATACAGGCACATACACTGCTTCTGGCCCCATAACTTCCATATAACATAAATACTTGACCTGGTCTCAAACTAGGATACCCTGTGCTATGGCATTCAGGCAAATACATTACAAACATCGAAAAGCACCGAGATAAGCGGCTTAACGACTCAACCAACGAGGCAGTCGAATACGGGGATTTAGCAACATTGTGTACACTAGCGCTTGAGTAAACACACATGGATCAATCTTACATACCTACATACATAAGGTCACGCCTGTATCCCAGAGGGGTAGTCAGAGACCAGGGACTGCCACTTGCCACGATCCTGACACATCACTTTCGCTTTATCGACATTAATTAGCCGCTGCATGCATGCACGCCGGTTTCGGGTACTTTTTGTCTTGCCCTTTGCTAATACATCCTCTATTTGGTTACATATGTCCGCTTGGGGCGTCCCTTACCGTCCCTTCTACTCACATTCACTCAATAAATTGGTTTCATCAGTTTTTCTTCTTTCATCCTCTCCACATGTCCAAACCAACGCAATGCTCCTTTCTCGTTTGTCCAATTATTATGACACTGACCTAGAATGCAAGTTTTTTGTGACCCTCTGTCGTGTAATTTATGTTGTCGTTACGCTTTTGACTGTAACATGTGCTCTGAATACCGTCGTAAACAGTTACCGTACTCGCGGCAAACTTTATTCTAAACGCCGGCCGGCTACAAAGCGTGGTAATATGATTTTTTTGGTTATTTATTTGTTATAGTTGATACCTGGCTTAAATTATCAAATCATTCGCTTAACTGCGTGGCAGTTTGTTTGGCGAATTATAGCAAACTTAACTTTTACTTATGACTTAACTTCTATATTTAGCTTCCCTTCTGTCAGCCCTACGCCCGCGGTCTGGGATAGGGACAGCGCCACTGGCAAGGGAGCTGGAAATCAGAAATCAGAAATGTATTTAACGTTCTAGTGATTGGTGCCTCTGACTTTCCCTTCGGGTAACGGGCGTTAGTTTATTTATTTATTTTATTTTTATTTCAACGTAAAAAAAATACATTCTGTTTGTTGGATGTTACTACTACAACACTTATAATGTTAGGCAAAATAAAAAAAAGATCAGATACATATTAAACTTTATTACACTCCATTTATCTATACTTGACATTTTTTTCAGACGACACTAAATGAAAAACCTTTAGCGGTAGAAAACTCGAAACAGTTTGCAAATTTACCATTAGCTAGCACTAAATTTGTAAACTGTTTCGCGTTTTCTACCGCTAAAGGTTTTTGATTTATTGTCGTTTAAAGTTTGGAAAAAAAGTCAAGTATAGATAAATGGATTATAGATTATATTGCTCGTAGAATCGCTCGTAGCCCCGTAATGCTCCTATCAAAATAAAAAAATACAGAAAGATGCGTCTTTTTTTCCTCGTTACGAATGTATAACTCAATTTCGGCAAAAATGTTACTTGCGTCTTTTTTTTCGGAAGACTCTCGACGTCAAAAGCAATGGTCGTATGTTCGATTCCGAGGAAAATTACTTTTTCATACTTTCAATCTCAGCTCGTCGAGCTCTTTCTAATCGTCTGACATAGTCACCGAAAAATTTATCTATGTAGGTGAGCTAAGACCAGATAATCTGTCAAACGATACCAAAATGGCTGCCTTAAATAGCTTGTATATCACCAACCATTTGGCAAGTCACTCTGCGATGCGGCACAATATTATTACCGTAGCTAGATTCAGCTTAAGTAGATAAGCTGATCCGAATCTAGCAGCGGTAATAATATTGTATAACCTTTTTGTGCATCCTTTTTTTTACCCACAACACAATCACCTGTCGTGGTCTTGGTAGGATACCCTGTGCTATTGTAACCAGGCAAGGTAACCGGACATTACAACACACCCAGACTGAAGCTATTTGTACAAATATACGTCAGGCATCGAACTCACTACATACATATTTTTGGGAACTAACTGCCTTAACTACTAGACCAACGACTCAGTCAAGAGAAATTCACGATAATACCAAATTCCAAAAAACTTTTCATTTCGAATCCCAGTCGGGCTATCGTCCATAAATTGTTATGTTAGTAATCTTAGTATGATATAAAAAAATAAAAAACACATTTTCAAATCACAAATCACACAGAACACCTACAAAAAACAAATAACAATTGCAAATTATAATTTATTACACTTTACGTTTTTCGCTGGGCGACATCCCTGTCGGATAAATGATGTGCGCTGCCACCCAGTGCCTTAAGAAGGGATTTTCAACCTTAGCTGCGGTAACGTTCAAGAAACTATTGGTAACGCCGCGAATCCTGTACAGCACGGCCGCTATCCTTTTCCCTAAGATGGCGTGAAAACCGTCAACACGCGCCTCCGCAAACATCCCTGGTGCACTATAGAAACGCGGCAACCCCAACAGCACCCTGAAGGCGTTGTTATACTGAATACGCAGGGCGTTGTAAGCTCTCTGCGTTTAATAATATCTATGTAAATGTATGTATGTAAATGTTATGTTATGTTATGTTATCTAACGAGGCGTACTGAAGAATATCAGTACAACTAACTGTACCTACTAGCATGCTACTATTAAGGCTGAACCTATTTGACTGAGCGCTACCATTTAACTCTTGGAATTTTATAATCCCGTTTGGTACGATTGATATCCTCTAATTTAATAAAAGTCAGTTTTTAAATTAATCAACCGCCAATTTCGACGTGCAGACCGGTCCCAAACGGTAAATATTTTGCCCAAATCCATCGATAACTTGCAAATATTCTAGACGTTATAAATGCAATTTCAATTTAGACTGGTCCACTGTTTCTACGCCAAAATTATAGCCATAGGCGACCTCTGCGGTGCAGCGGTTATCGCATCTGCCTAGTATGCGAGAGGTCCCGGGTTTGAACCCCGGCTGGAGAAAAAAACTCCAGGTCTTGGATGTTTACATGCTTGTGATTTCGCTGTTTCTGGTTCCCACGACACAAGTTATCCTAGTGTGGGGCCAGAAGCAATGTATGTGCCTTAATGTAATGTTTATGTTTACATCTGAAAACTGTAGATCTGAAGACTATTTTTATAAAAATGCCAAAAAGTAGCGTTCAACTAAATAATGTATAATTCGAAGCAAAAGAGGTGTTCGGAAAGTGGCAATTGATGGCAAAGCCTAGTCTCTGCCTATCCCTCCGGGAAGGAGGCGTGAGTTTATTGCATTGTATTTATTTATTTTAAGTAAAGGCCCAAATAGTGTTAGTATGATTAGTCACTATCCATATGATAAAGAGAAAAAAGTAATTACCTCACGTGCCATGCATTATAAAGTAATAGAGTTGGCATAGCCATCGTTATAATAATGTAAACAAAACTTGCTGTGTCACCTGATCCATCCATCATTTTAGCTCGCTTTACATAATACACCTTTTTTGTTCTGTCACTCGCCTCACTCGGTATGCTGAGCCTTCCGCATTCTGCGGCCAGTAGAATGTTAATGAGTTTTTTAGCCGACATTGTTTTTAGAAAACATTGCTTCGAACGTGCGTGAGGCAACCACATGATTACAGAGCTGTGCAACGTATGCCTTCCGCAACCCGTTTATAGCTCTGCGCCACTCGATACCTATCACCACCACCATAACCTGTCGAGCGAATACCGGGGGAAGGGTCGGTAAGAGACGGCCCTACACGTCAACTACATAGGAGATTTATTAAAGAAGGCAAGATAAAAAGTGCTCTAAGCCATCGCGCTTTTATGCAGGGTATTTATCGGGATCGTATAAAGTGGCACACCTTGGTATCTGCCTACCCCTTTGTGATATTGGGGTGAGTTTATGCATGTATGTATGAAATCCTCCTAATATCCCAAAGCTGCCCAAAATTCTAGCCCTATCGTCCCTTTGACAAGTTTTGCGGTGTTGTTATTTTAAGTAGGTACCATTACTGAAAATAAAATTGACTAGAAACTCGAAATCATGACACGCTATCATGACACGCGGTCCTCACCACAGATTGGTAGAGTCAAATAATAAGACGTTAGTAGAAGAAGATGATTACATGCCAATGCGCAAACTTTTGCTTAATTTGGCATGCTTGACCAACAAGTACAAATCAACTGGAAAACGTTCTCTAGAACTAGCGCAAAATCAGCGTTCTAAACTGAAAATATCCATTGTTTTGTGAGAAAGTGTTTAATTGAGTTTTTCACAACGCAAATGTTATTACCGCCGCAGCCCTTACTAGTTAAACCTGAAATTTCCGCCTCATAGTTGGGCCATTGTACGTAGCAAGGCTGTGAGTCTACTCCAGCCAGCCTATCTCCCTCCAAAAGGCCAGCAGTGCTCACTACAGAACTCCTGAAGGGATCCCAGTTCCCCAATGATGGCGGTCCGTGGTTTTTCCACGCCATCACAGTAAATGGTCACGTAGGCGGGTGTTTCCTCTTCTTTCAGGCATCCCCGGCAAAACGAGCTGTCGGTTAATCCCATGTTGTGAAAATATCTATTCAGTGAGCAGTGACCTCTTAGGATTCCCATAGCTCTGCGCAGATCATCTCTTCTCAGGCGAAGCAGGCTACATAAAAGACGTTTCGATACTGTTGCTAGAGCCTTCTTGGCTTGTCTGCATTTAGTTTCTGCGGCCGTCATGTCAGCCCCTACTAATGGAGCGTGAAAATGTATTTAATAGTTTACACCTTGGATCCTTGCAAATGCACCAACCAGCCGTGACGTGTGAGAGACGCCGCCTCAATTTCAATATTAATTACGCATTCCTCGATCATTTGACGAGCATGGGACGAGGCTTTTGATCTTGTATAGATCTCGCAGACTAGATAAGGGGCAGCGGCGCCGCGAGTCATCGTGGGGCGTCATACCGTTGCAATTATTGTTTGATCCTGTGTGAAACACCATCTTAACTTTTATAGAAGGTTGGTATGGAAGCGAGCGAGTCGCGGATCCATAGATCATGGACCTAATTATTATTATGGGAACGAAATCCGGTCGGGAATACTGACATTTACGATATCAATTATCGTTTACGGCAGTTAGACGATAGGAATCGTTGAAAATTTGGTGCGCGTCATATACTTATCAATCTAATTCTCAAGATAAAAATTTATCAACCCTTTATTTATAAAACTACTAGTTTTGGTCTATACTTGTACATATTCCATAGATGTTATAAAGTGTGATGCAGATAAACGAATTTCATTAATTTTTGACCCATCCCCCGTCCTTGTCACAGCTGGTCACATTTGTGAGACTCCCCCCTCCCCCCCCCACCCCTTCTTAGTGTGACACGCGCCGTTTAGCCAAAGTATTTTTCGCCAAATTTTACTTCCCAATAAACTTATGGCATCAGTTTCATTTCCCAAATGAAACTTTAGCAAGTTTTCATTTCGCATTTTATTCATTTGGTCAAATTATCATTTCGCATAATTTTACTGCGTCAAGTTTTATTAAGACAAACGTTTATTATGCTTACGTTTTATTTTGGCAAGTCAACAGAAATATAGGTGCGACGACGCGCGTAGCGAAGCGGAGCGCGTCGGAGCGTTAGGTTCTCTATATAAGATCGAAAACAGAAACGATACTTTTGACTGAATAATGCTTGGTAAAATGAATTTTGACCAAGTATTTATTTGGTAAACAATAACTTGCCATAATAACTTTTGCTAACTGTTTATTTGCTTAAAGTTGTTTTGAGAAATGTTTTTTTTTGCCAAGTGATAATTTGCGGAATAGTTTGGGAAGTAATACTTTGGGAAACGATTTTTGGCAATACATTAGTAAACCGTGACATCACATTATATACATAGAAACTATTATAGAATTAAAACAGCAGTACCAAAACTTATTTTTATTTCCGACAGAGTTGTGAACAGATTGAGTTGCCAATGTTTTTGAGTTTGTCGTTAATAGTTCAAAAAGTTCTTGTATTAACACTTCGATTTTAATATAGTTTGAAATTTGAGACGTTATAAAATTTAGGACCCCTCCCCCGCCTTGTCACACAATATCACACTTTATCAACCATTTCTGGATGATATTTGACTAGTTAGTAAAAGTAGGCAGTCAGTTCTACATTTTGGTCTCTTCTCTTTGTTAACCAAAAAAAATGTCCAAATATCGTCCACAGCCTTCCAATAACAGGTGAACTAATTGGCGAATCTCCCAAAAGATCTTTATCGGAACGCAGTTCCTTCTGCAGCTCCCTACAAAGTGATCTAGACTTGTCTGTCTCGTCTAGATAATAATCTCGATCCGCTTAGGCGGAGATATTGAATAGAATGGTCTAATGAGTGAATAACCCGTTCTGAATTTCACCATTAAAGCCTGGTTTACGACCAGCCAGACATGTTCGCTGCGTGTGAGGATTAGAAATTAAGCCATGATGCCTCATATACAGGAGAAACATATTTTTTTACGTTTAAGGTATTTTTTCAAGATACAAGTCCAAAAGGTATACTTATTTATTTTAACAAAAACGAATTACTCGTACCTTAAAGACAAAATCAAAATTCACGTAAAGCTTCGTCAAAAATAAAATAAAGTATGATTTTAGAGGTGAACTACAAACAACTACCTACTTTTACTAACTAGTCAAATATCATCCAGAAATGGTATACAACAATCAATCATCATAAAAGCTATACAACAATCAATCAAAAATCAGTGTTGCAACGGATCTCATTCGCGAGTCGAGTCGAACGAGTCGGGCACATTTTGGGGACTCAATACTTAAAACATTCCAATATTTTGTTAGGTATTTTTTGTAGGTTTGTCTTTGTGTTACTTGTATTTCTACCGCTGTCCAATTTTCGGCTGATTATGTGTTTTCTGTTTACTGTGATTTCTGTGATTTTGTGTTTTTGAGTATTGTGTCGTCAAAAAAATATATTTTTCTTTCTTTTTTCAAAAATACCGTCACGGGACACACCCGCTCCAAAAGTTTCCAGCTTTCCCCC
Organism: Yponomeuta plumbellus; assembly: GCA_947310845.1. Lineage (NCBI taxonomy): Eukaryota > Metazoa > Arthropoda > Insecta > Lepidoptera > Yponomeutidae > Yponomeuta > Yponomeuta plumbellus. Next base: position 20,061,463 of record OX371208.1, on the reverse strand, counting down.
CCTGAACCGCCAGGGAAATCCTCTGCATCAAGAATGCCCCGGAACGATGGTCAAACCCATAACTCCTCTTCCGTCATCCCCCCACACTCCCAGTGTTTCGACAGCGAGTGGGACAAACAAATAAACAGATACCTTGATATATAATATTGTACTTCTGTTTGCTGTCTCTCACAGACAAATAAGGGACAGCAAACAAATAAATCAAATAGGGCATTTATTAGCAAGAACAAGATAAAAAGTATTTGTCAGGATCGTGGCAGGTGGAAGTATCTGGTGTCTGCCTACCCCTCTGGGATACAGGCGTGAGCTTGTGTATGTATGTAATAAACAAATAAAAAAAATACTGTCTAGGATCACTGTAATGGTTCCAACAAACAACTGCTGTGGCAATAGGGAATGGATGAAAATATCAGAAGTGCTTGATATTTTTTTTGGTGATAGGAATAACCTTCCTTAGCGCGAGAAAAAAGTTTCAATTTTTTTGGCTTCGTAGTTAATTTTTATCGCTATTCGCTACATAAATACGATTAACTAGATGTTCATAAATTCAATGCGACCTCATAGATAGGCATCAACGGAAGTTTGAGTTGGAGTTTCCATTGTTTGTGTGAGGAAATCTTGACGTTTAAAAAACGTTTATCTCGTCACTGAGTGCGGGTACGTTTCCCTTTAGAAGGGAGTGGCTGCGCTCGAGCGCAGATTATTGACAAGAAATTACCCATTGACTACTTCCTTTGAGGTCAGTGATAGGCGTAAGCGGGCGAAGAAGCGGAAATCAGAAGCCAGAATTTCAACGTAAAGAATTTACATTGTATTTGTTGAATGTCAATGTACTTATAATGTTAATATTTCACTTATGTCTATGAAAAATAGATAACAACATTTCTCAGACCTACCGAATATACATATAAAATTTCACCAAAATCGGTTAAACCGTTTCGGAGGAATATGCGCACTAACACGGTCACGGCGAAACGAGATTTTTTTAAAAGAAGATAACAAAATGTTTGCATTATGAACGTCAAAGTTGTTAGGTTAATTCTAAACGGTAGAAATGTCAATTTTTGTTTATTTCTAGCATTATGATGGCTGCCAACATTTTTGAAGTCTTTAAATTTTTTTCGAACGTACACCTCTCTGTGAGCAATAGAGGCTTGTCCCTATCACGGACGGAATAAAAACTGCCCCTGAAGCATTGTATCGTCAGTAATTTGTTCAGAAACCATAACTCCGCTTTGAATTAAGACCAAGGTGGCAATTATATGTGGGTTGTAATTAAAGCCAACTACTCTGTTAAAGCATAATCATCATCAGCGGTTGCCTCTATACTCCAACAACGCCTCTTGGCGGCATTTTGTAAAGATCTAAGGTCAAGTTAGAGGAATGGAAATTATTACTATTATTATTCTTATTACTTTATTGCACACGAAACATTTAACAGGATAATACATAAGAAAAAGCACAAACAAAGGCGAACTTACATCTGTGAGAGATTTCTTCCAGCAAACCTTGGAGAGTCGGAGCAGCAATAAAAAAGGGGTCTATAAACTTGTACAAAATAAAGTACATTATATGATAATTGAATATTTTTAGTTTTTTGAAATACACTTTTATTTTTAACATTTACCTACTTATTGCGCTGCTTTGGAAATGTAGACAGGATGAAGGAAGAAAGAATGGAAGGGTGGGCGAGGGCCCCCCCTGTGAAGGAAAACATTGTGAAAAACCCTGAACTTCTGAGATTCAGCTCAGCGTTTGATATTGTCAATCCAAGGTGGACACGCGTGGTAATCAAGCCCATACACTCTCTCTGAGAGAAGGCATGTGCCCTACAGTGGGACGTATAAGCCACATTAATGTTATCTTGTTATCTTTCTTCTTCTTTCTTCTAATATATAAAATTCTCGTGTCTCAATGTTAGTGCGAAAACTCCTCCGAAACGGCTTGACCGATTTTGATGAAATTTTATATGTATATTCTGTAGGTCTGAGAATAGGTTTATCTATTTCTCATAGCCCTAAGTAAAAAAATATATGGCGAAACAAAGTTCGCGGGGTCAGCTAGTTATTTTATAATAATAATCAGAACTTTGACTGTGAAAACTACAAAAGAAACAGTTAGGAATAAGGCTAACACGAAATTACTTTTTATCGTAACGCTCGTCAACAAGTTACTGTCCCTGATCAAAACAAGGTAAGGTTCGTGGAGTATCGTGAAGTGCTTCAGTAAGCACGCATTGTTCAAAACCTTTAGTTCAAGAAGAGCTGCGCGTGTGTGACGGTGTTTTGTTTCAAAGTTTCCTTTTACACCGAAGACCATAAACTTTTCTGGCCAGTGCTAATTCATCGACAGATTCGGTTACTGCCTGGTGACCATTAAAATCCCATTAGGCACGTACGTATAATAAAATAAATATAAATTACTCGTTGGCACGTGGATACTAATCTCTAATCGCACGAATATTACTTTCACCTCAACACTTTGGCTATCGGCTCGGACGAGAATTTCATTCGCGTTCGTATTTTTATTAAAAAATTCCTACATTCCTGTCTTTGGATTAACATAATGCTTTCATTAATTTGTCAATACAATTTGCCACTTTTTGACTATAATTTTCTGATACATGTGAAATTAGTTTACTTTTTGGGGTTGACATCAAAATAAAACTGTTTTGTACGCATAATATTTTTAAAAGAGATTTATTTTCTTTACAAAATACATTTGGATACAATCGTGCTTCGTCTATTAAGTTCGTGAGGTGAGCCAACGATCAAAATAACGACCAAAAGGACAGACCACCGCATTCCGTACTTATTTATTATCGTTTGCCTTATTTGACGATCACGGCGCAACGGTTAGCGGATCTCCCGGGTCCCGGGTTCGAGCCCCGGCTCGGGACAAAATGTAACAAAAACCCCAAGTCTTGGATGTTTACATGTTTGTGATGTCGTTGTTTCTTGTTCCTACGACATAGGGTATCCTAGAGTGGGTTAGGTTAGTATACCCTGTCTGTAAATGTAAAAAATTGATCCATGTGTAAATCGCCTAGAATTTTTTTTTTAGATTCCTTCCTTAATAATCTCATACTCTTAGTAACACTGCGTAAAGTGTTTTAAGTAATTTTTTTTTTATGTTTTAAGATAGGTCAAGACCAAAAAAACAACATTTGCGAAAATATACACACAAACTTGACCTCAGAATCGCTCAAGCCGTTTCGGAGGAGTATGCGCACTAATACTGTGACACGAGACTTTTATATATTAGAGGTTGTGGTTAAACAAAATGGCGTTTAATACCAGGAATTAAAGTTGAACCCTACGACTACTTCCCTCGAGCGTTCGCCCGAATAGGTGAAGCAAATTCCCCATAAATCATCTGCAATAAATCTGAAGGCTTATTGGAAAGACGCAATAATAATTTGATACGTTCTCTTCCTAGAAACCATGTTATTCGAATACAGAGAGGGTTTGTAATCGAAAGCGTCGCCTGAGGCTGTGATCCAAAACTCATAACAGCTCAGCGGTTTGCAGCTTTGGGTCGGCCGTGGGACGCGAGAGCTGTTCCATGAATAACACTTTCAATTGTGACATTTACGGGCTCGTAAAGAAGAGTTATTATTTTTGTCACGTCGAAGATCCGGTGGAGAGCCATAAAAGATACTAGAATTTAATTTTTAATCGGCAGTATGAGAGTATGGTGATCGATTTTCGTTAGTACTTTCGTATAAAAAAATATGTACATATTATGTACTTAAGTAAAAAAAATCTAAACCCAAATCTTTGATTTGGTGTCTGTTGAAAAACGTCGTTGTTTCGTCGTGAAATTGGCTTCGTACGTACGTACAAACAAAACGTACGTTCGATATAATAACTTATTTGATTAACTTTGTGTAATAGAAATAGTATCGTAAACCGGGTTGGACTCTTCCGACAAAAACCAAGTAACTTGATCTGCGATTAAGTTAAACATATCAATAATTTGGAATCTCAAACAAAACCTATCACTTTCACTCTAGTACCTAAACGTACATTTTTCTAATCTAGGAACAAAGGAAAACAGAAATTCGCTCTTCAAAGTAGAGCCTTTCGCCTTTGAGTTTCAAAAAATTGTTTTTTATAACAATGTCAGTATTGCTGCCCGCACTAGATTTATGTACTATGACTTGGTTTACTTTCAAAATTACTGACTACCACACGCTAACAGTGGCGGAAAACATGGTGAAGAAACCCGCGGCTTGGTTGCTCCGCTCCTTTTGACTTCTCATTTCTGTGGGCTAGGCCGACTAAACTGTCAGAATTGTATAGGTTGTGGGCAAGCATACTCCAACTCAAACAATGTCCCAGGTACTACACAGCATTCGAGCAATCTAGTTTGAGTAAAACTGCCACTGAACGCTATATAATATCAACTCATTCCCTAGATACATAGGCCAAAGTATATTATGTACCTATAAAATATTTTGTATGTTCGTTTATTCTTTTTTCCGATGTACAAATATAATATTCTTATTTTATCTCATTATGAATTTTACGACTACTTGTACTTCCGAAATAAATGCTAAGACATATCTCTATAACCTCTATCTCTACCAATCCGGACTTGGCCTTCGTGGTGGAGTACGGCCTATACCTTTTTCAGGGAAGAGACCCGTGCCTCTTGGTGGGGACATAATGGGTTGATCATGATGATGATCTCTATACCCGGCCAGGATACTTGGAAAACCACGGGGCCTGCCAAGTGGTTTTCCTAGTGTATACGCCCAGCCAGGCCTGAGGTAAGAGTTACGCGGTAGAAAGAGAGGCAACATGTAGGTGAATATAACGTAGCTTTTTTAGCGCCGTGCTATCTGAATTGCACCTAATTGTATCGCTGCTAGAGTCCCTTTTTCTCTAATTGATCTTTTGTACTTGTACTATTATGTATTCTGTGTCCCAGCGTCGAATAGCTGATGATGATGGTCTCTCCCTGTTGCAGTGATGCGGTGAGGCGCATGGCGGCGCGCGCGGCGCTGCTGGAGGCGGCCGCGCGGGGCGACGCGCCGCGGCTTGCCGCGCTGCTGCGTGCGAGCCCGCTACTGCGAGACGTCACCGACGAGGTAACGACATTTATTTCAGAGTGAATAATTCAAAAGAGTTTATAAGTTTACGTAAGCGTTACGTTACGTCCGGATCAACTTACTTGATTTTCAACGGAAGAGTCCGACCAGGTTTCAATAAAATCAAGTAAGTTAATCCGGACCATATGTTACAAAGTTAAAGATAAGTTCAGTTTTTTTATTATCATTTGTATAATAAACATTACTTTTGCATAAATACTATTTCTATGGAATGCTGAAGAGTACTTTATAAAAAAAATACATATTTTTTAATTTACTGCAAAGATATGTCGTTTTCATAAGCATTAGACATTATAAACCTCATCTATCTATCTATTCTATATATATAAAATTCAAAGTCCTGACTGACTGACTCACTCATCAACGCTCAGCCCAAGCCGTTTGACCTAGCAAGCTGAAATTTTGCACAGAGGATGTATATATAATGTAGGCAAGGACAAAGAACGGATTTTTTGAAATTCAACCCCTAAGGGGGAGAAAAGGGTTGCCAAAATTTGTATGGGAGGTATAAAAAATGTTGTCTGATTTTCTTTAAACTTGAAATAAATACTCTTCAACACAATTGATTGAACATGTGTTTCGCCGTTTTTCTAAATTTAACCCTTAAGAGAGTGAACGGGGTTGCAATTTTTTTAACTTAAGTCCACGCGGACGGAGTCGCGGGCGAAAGCTAGTTCCAAATACACTTACTTCATAGTCTGACCATGACTTTTCCGACAAAAATCTAGTAAGTTTATCCGAAATGAGATTTATAAAAATGACATAATATTTGACAGTGAAGATAAGATAACCTGCTAAACAAAATGTAAGTACAAAAGCAGCACTGAATTCATCAAAATTTAAAAAAAAAAGACAAAGTACAATGTTAGCCGCTGCATCCGGGCCCAATTTATAGTGGAAAAAAGCAGCAGGAAAAAAACTCCACTCTGACCAGTTTTTCTCGAATCATCTTAATCTAAAACCCAAGTTAGTACTTGGTTAAGTATCTACCTACTCCTTGAATGCAATCAACAATCCGGGGAAACGCACTAGCGGTTACTTACCTTGTCCATAAAAGACGCATTTGCCGCGGATCGTTTGGCTCGGGATTACACGTGTATTGGCGGGTGTGAACACCAATATAATATTATTATCGCATCTACATATAAGCATAGTTAAGATTTTTAATACGCGCGTCACTCTCGACTATCAAGTCGAGAGCTTTATGAACTAATCTCAAGTTCGCGTGAGGTTCGTTATAATGTTATATTCTGACATGCCGCTTAAATCCTAGTACAAGTGACGATAGCCAGATAAACGCAATTTAGACAAAATCGCATTTTCTTACATAGTTACAAAATTACACAGAAGATTTGCAGTTCGCATACTCAATGCCACAATTGTATTATATATTACGAAATATAATTGTATATTACGAAAGTATACTGCTATGCTTAATAAATAGGCCAAGATCGTTTTTTTAACTTGAATACTCTGAAGCGTATCTGTGTGCATGTAACTTTGGATTGCCAAAGATTAAGTCATACCTATCGGCATAAAAACCTATACAAAATAATTTCTAAAAAATCTAAGATAAATGTATCTTTTCATACAAAAGACATCAACGTGTCGCTTAGAACTTCACTATCTCCAAAGTTATTTCTGCGTTCAAAAGTCACATTTATCGTTTAGTTACGATGTTTTACTGCACTAACATCAAAACCAGTCCTTTGTTTTATCAAATCTATAAACCGGCTATGGTTGTACTCGGCTAGAAGCTGCGTCTGAAGCGACACGGGCAGTCGTTTTTAGATGCGTCGTTCCCGATAATGCGATAAAATGCGAGCATATGAAAACATTCTTCATGCGCATGCTCGTAACTAGAATAGACGCAAGAAGCCTTCCATTTAAGGGACGGACACCCCGGTGTGAAAACTAATTGATACAGAGCCAACTCTCTATTGCTGTCTCAACAGAGAAAAAGCGACCTTGAAGCTAGTGAAAATAAAGGCTTTATGAACTGCATTTTAAGTCGGTTGAAATGATAACTGACGGTTTCTTCGGGAACTCCTTATGCACGGGTACAATAATCGTTCCCACCGCAGCGATCTCTTATATCACGCGCGGCGGAGTTTCAACGATAAATAATAAATAATTCAATTAAAATGCATACCCGCGGAGCCTCGCTGACGTAATATTAACTTCGCCACAGCGCGGGCCGAATACTGCAATATGTTATCGTGTAAGAAGCTTGAGGCTCTTTTAGAGAAGCAATCTTCGTTACAGGTGATCATTTCGTATCTTTACTTTTTAAAAGACAGTCCTCTATCTCAGAATTATTTTAAATAAACCGTAACTTTGTTCGGGAGAAGCAAAAGTCTCTATGCAAAAATATGTAAGTCCGATTCTACAAATACGTGGATTATTATTAACTTTGTCCCGGATACACTGACTTGTCTGTCTGAAGAGTCCAACCAGGTTTCGCTTTGATTTGCAGAGCTCTGAATGTCAGACGAGCAACCGACGACGGGTCTTTATTGACCACGATTAAGCTCTGCGAATCAAAGCGAAATCTTTTTGGACTCTTCAGACACCTTTCGGATCAGAAAGTTGAATAGTCATACAGTTGATATCCCAAAATGTATAATTTCCCAAAATTTTGGATTTTTTCAATTTTGCAAAATGTTAAATTCTCTTAAAGTTGAAATCTCGAAATACATAATTTCACAAAACGTTGAATTTTTAGTTTTGCAATATATTGAACTCTCATAAAGTTGAAATCCCGAAATGTACATTTCCCAAAATGTATTATTTTATTTAAGGAATTCAACTTTCTGCAAATTCAACATATTTTGATGCAACATGCTGCAAATTCAACTTTTGACAAACTCAACATTTTAGGAATTCAACTTTCTGTACCTAAAGGTTCAGACAAACAAGTAAGTGTATCCGGAATTAATAATGCTTACGAAAGTTATAGTTCAAATATAGGTAAAATAATTAGTTTTGGCGTAAAATAATTATAGATTCTTTCCAAAATATAAACATTTAGTTGAATAGAATAGCAAACCCTCATCCCTCCCTAGCCCTTCCGGAAGGGGCGTGTGCTCATGTGTATTTTGAAATAGTATTAGAAGATAGATAAATTAACTAAAGGGCTGTAACCTAACCTTAATCCTAAAGGGCTTTAACTTATATTTACGTTCCAGAATTTTATTATTTTATTTCGGAGATAACACAGAGGCATGCCACTTATTTTAAACTTACATGATAAAATGATACACTAGCCATGCATCCAAAAAATATCTCACTAAATACTATATACTAATTACTAAGTTACATTTTCTGGGGAAAATTTTCGGCCAAATAAAAATGTAAAGTGGTTACGTTTTAATTATATTTTCCTCGAAAACTATTTACAGAGAAAAAACTGTGCTATCGCAGCGGTGAACCAAATGGGCAATAAAAATAAAGAGATACATTTAAAACACATGTTAATTTTACTGCGCGTAGTTATCTCGTGCAGTAGCCGTTCACAACGAAAACCCCAATCGGTTTCGGTAGTTAGGATCGAACACGAGAATCGAAACAACTTATTAATGCTCTGCTTCTAATTATTAGATAAGTTTAAACGGGTAAATTAACTGTACAATCTAGTGGCAATAAGTTTTGTTACTAACGTATTCTTTCTTAGAGTTGCTCTTCTTTGATGTATAAATAGTTTACAAAACAAAGTTATTATCTGCCTAGGTCAAATATTCAACTAATAAATTAAATAATTACATTATTATTATTTTTTTACTTTTAATTGTTATCTAAAAAGGACATGATTATAGTTATTAAAAGATTTGCCTTTTGATCCGCCAGCTCTTCAGCTGAAGCAAGCTATAATAGAATGGAATATAAAAATAACATGACAAGTTTTTTATAATTTTATTTACAATTACGTGTCCGCATTGCGGTAGGAGATGGTAACATATGCCTTAAATAAATCTATGGGTGCTTCGATCAATTTGAAATTTAACATAAAAAGTTCTTACTACTTATTAGTACTTAGTTCGTACTATCTTCAGCCAAATATACCTCCGCAGTTCACCAGAAAGTGTATCTTCTCAAACACTTCAGTAGTAACGTCCCACGAAGCCAACAATACATCACTCACCGTAATTAGCAAGTCGACTGCTCGATGTGAGGAAAACGGTTTGTATTGTTCTCGTGAACTTTTGAACTTCACTTAGACAACGACCACTTATATTTATCCAGTAAGCTTTCATCATCAACCCATCATGTCCCCACCGAGGAGCACGGGTCTCTTCCCTGAGGAAGGTATAGGCCATACTTAACCACGGAGGCCAAGTCCGGATTGGTGGAGCATTAAATTTCTTTAAAACTTGATCATAGGTACCATGTAGAAATATGTAAGATATATGGAGCAAGTCAAACTTAATACAGAGAAGAGGCAGTACGGTACGGTACAAAAATTTTCGCAAAGTTGTGTATAATGATACAACGACGTTTACGTCTCATTACTGAAGAAGGCAATCCGCGCAACATGATGTAGACATCATCACCGGACATCAGATCTATTAAAATATAGGAGGGACCTATTACCATCGAATTAGTTGGAAGAGGACCGAGCAGTTAAGAGCATACTCGGGGCTTCCAAGCGGCCAAAGACCAGTGGACCGCCCTAGACATCTTTGGAAGGACGAAGTGGCCAGGGAGCTGTGTGAGCTCCAGGCGTGTGACTGGCAGGAGACCGCGCAGGAGACAAGTGGTGACTTCTTGTGTCGGAGGCCAATACCCAGGGTCGCTGAGCTAACGCAGTAAGTAAGTAAATAAGGGACCTATTACCTATACCGTTAGTATTTTGATGCTTCTGTCTATCCCTTCGGGAATATTGACTTAAGCGATGGAGACAAGTAGTCTGAGCATAACGATAAAAAATATGATATGTCGAGCCTTGCCAATAATTTATTTGCTCGAAAGTTTTTTGCGGCACCGACGCGGGCGAGGCTAACTGCCCAATACGTCACGCCATAGAGCAGAGTAAATTGTTTTCTAACGACATAAAAATCGTCTTTTGTTGAATATATTATGACCTCTAGATTTCTAAATACACACAATTTTTATTTCGTTTAATGTGGAAGATTAAAAAATTCTCAGAACTTATTTAAACCAGAATATTTTCCGGTGCTTACGTCAGCCCAACAAAAAGATCTTATCGTCCGATACGAATTCCTCTTCGGGCAAATAAATAAATATTTCGTAGATCTTCGCAGGTGATAAAGCCTTAATGCCTTTTAATTACGAAATCGGTCGTTAAATTCAGTAGCAAACTTTTAAGCAATTTGTTGACACCACCCAGTACAGCCGAGAAAACTATCGGAAACTAAATGAGAGCTAGTTAAAATGATCGATACAAGTACGTTAGTTTAGTTGCCAGCAGCATAAGCGGACTTAATTTGTTGCTGGGAAAAACTCTCAGCCAGGGCCGATTTCTGAATTGAGAATTTTGCTTTGTAATTACATAACTGTCTCGTCAAATTTCTTTAGAAAAAAGCGTGACAGCACGTTACTTAAAAAAAAATTCAATTCAGAAACTGGCCCTTAGTCACTGTGCTAAATTACGTTAAGTTCAAATAAAAAATATTTTCTTTATGTAGGTCTCTTTTTCCACCACATTCAGCCCCAAAGCAGCCGCTAACATTATAAATACACGGACATTCAACAAACCGAACATAAATTCTTTACATTGAAATAATTTTGGGATCTCTGATTTACGCCCGACAGGCAGCATATTGTTTTATAGAGAAATTGACACATTGTTTGACATGATTGTTTGAAAAAATAAGTAAGTAAATAGACAAAGCATTTTGTAAAAACACTATACTGACGCTCATACCACCAGTATTGCAAATGACGAATTGAATCGAACAAAACAGTTCAATTATTCAATGAACTACATATTTCGTTCATTGAATAAATGAACGAATTGTTTCGTTTTATCGAACAAAGAGTTCATTTATTCAATGAATATATTTGTTCATTTATTTAATGATACACACACACACACACACACACACACACACACACACACACACACACACACACACACATATTTGTAATTTGTACCTACGTGCTGCAGGGCATACTACTTAATGATCATAAACGACTATAGCATTAAGCAATAAAATTCATCGAATAACCATACCGACACAGTGAAAACGGTAGCAGTTTATTAGTGAAGTTATGCCCTTTTTACGAGTCATTAGGGTTTTAATTCTAACTAAAAACTTCATGTAATAAAATCATTTAGTTATGCGTTGAACGATAACTAGCCTGCCTTGCTTTAAAGGAACCCTATGTATTAAATTATTTACTTAATTACTTTGCAATAAAAGCGAATAAAATTCACAAGACTGCGGATAAAGTGAGTAGATTGATTCTTCCTTTCGCTTTTTGAATTTGCAGATAAAAAATAAATACATAAGCTCACGCCTGTTTCCTAGAGGGGTAAGCAGAGACCAGGGACTACCACCTGCCACGATCGATAAAGGACGATGATTTCGTTTCACGCACGCCGTTTTCCGGTACTTTCCGCATAATCCATTAATTGTGAATATCTTTGACGTTCATTAGAACGTGACGTTTTATTTTTACAATGAATAAAACTTGTGAACTTGTGTTTAACAAAATAACAATTAGAAATAGAAAATAGCCATTATGTACTCAACTACGAGTATTTGTGAAAACTCTCAGCCGTTGGAGAGATAAACAATGTCAAATGTGTCAGACACATAACGTGTAAAATTAATTACACTATGCCGAGCGTCCGATGTTTTATCAGCTAGCTGTCATCTGTGACACGGAGCCCTATCGGTGCGGCTGAGGCATTTATAGAGACCCCAGCTATCAAGACAACGATGAAAAGACGCGACGACGTGGCTAGTAAAAGACTAAAGGCCTTATTTATACACGATTTCTCTAAAACCAGTTTAAAACTCTGTGGCTACATCTTGTCCTTTTAAAATCTCCACCACAGACTATTTTAATCGGCATTTTTGGAGTATTTTACGGTATCGAGTGATTATAATCCTGTGTAATCACGTTTTTTATGAACAATAAAGTGTTCTATCTCTCTGATCTATAAATAAGACTGAGTTTGGAGTTTTTTTGTCCATTTTTTCTCGAAAATTATCTAGATACTGTTATGGACACATACATTCAATAAAGTAAAAATATTTATAAGAAAAAAAGTACCTACATGACAAGGATATAAACTAATTAAACTAAAAATAACTCACCATTGACATCAAGAAAGTTAACAGGTCAAATTATAAAAGCCTTAATAAAAAAAAGTTAAGCATAAAAAATAATAAAGCAAAGCAACATTTTTATTCACTCCGGACCTTATCTGACGCAAATGTTCCCATAACGCTACTTTAACTTGTAACGTTCATTAAGCCGCAGTTTCAGCGCTATTTTATTAAAAGTTTTAAAGTTCTAAGTTTTATTTCAAATAGCGCATTAAAAACTAAACATTTCTAATTTGAATAAAAATATTCTTTATTGCACACTGGAAAAAAAAAACGCAAATGTTTACAAAAAAAAAAGATAAAGGTACAGTCGACAGCACTTCATCCTTCGCTAATTTACTAAAATTAGTTGCAAAGTCGCCTGTAATGCAGTGGAGTAGAGTACATAGGTGATTAGCATGATGTGCTGTCGACTGTACAATTGGCGGCCTTATTACTAAAAGCAAATTCTTCCAGACAACCTTGAAATGGAATGTATATTGAGTGTTTGTAGTGTAATTATATTTGAAACATTGAGTAAAAGATGATGACATGCAGTAAAAAAAGTAAAGTAGTGAGCCCAGTTATCATAAAGTAATCATATTAATCATACCTAAGTATGGTTTATTACTGTGGGGTAAATAAGTTTTTATAGGTTCACTCTCATAGTTTATGGTACCGTTGAAGATGCTATGAATTTTATGATAAATAAAAAACATAATTTCATTAAATAACAAAGTAAATGACGACTATAAAAACAGACTCGCCCTGCCAACCACCACTGAACAGATACCACAAAAGGTTCCAAAACCATTCCTCCGCACCGTAGTCAACTTTACATAAGTTAACTGTAGTTAACTTATAAGTAAATACAATAACGGCGACAGGCTTGCCACTTGTCACGTTTGGGACCTAATAAACTCGGCAAAACGTGGGTCCAGTTCTAGAGACTGGTGCCTCTGCCTACCCCTTCGGGGATAACGGGTGTGAGTTTATTATTATTATTATTAAATACAATCTTGTTCACGTTATATCTTTTATCTAACATATAAAATTCTCATATAAATTAATTAACATATAAATTAATTATTTCGTATGACAATTTCAACTGATCTTGATACGAGTATCTTTAACTCATCGGCTCATAATCTAAGGGTAAAACTTTACTTAGTGCAGATTTTTTCAGTTGTCAATAGTAAATTTAATTTCTAGAATGTAGTATTAATGTAGTTTTTATGCTGTCATTTGTGCTTGCTCCAAGTGATTTTTTCTTAAGTTGTTTCTAATAGTGGAGACTTAGAATTGGCCTTCTGTAGGTATGTTTAAATAATATGTTAATCTTCGTTATGTGTTGTTAGTCTTCTTAATATTAAATAAATAAACAAATAATTTCTAATCCCCTCTTCGTATAATAGTAAGTCACATCTTTAGTCTCTCAATGCGACACTCCCGGGATTTCATCCACGTGGGGTTCCGAAATAACCAGGAAAAACTTTTTTCGGGTACATGTTTCCTTTTTTTGGCAATGCGGAAAAAAAATTGCTTACTTAAGTATATTCAATTTTATTTAATAAACATAAACATTTACATAGAGGCACATACATTGCTTCTGGTCCCGCACTAGGATACCCTGTGTCGTGGGAACCAGAAACAGTGATATCACAAACACTTAAACATCCAAGACCTGGATTTTTTTTGTCCCCAGCCGGGATTCGATCCCGGGACCTCTCGCATGGTAGGCAGATGCGCTACCGCTACTGAATATAAGGAGTTTCTTCATTTAGTCTCAACGTTTTCTAATAAGCCCTTATTCACACATAATACGATTGTTTATAAAATCTACTATTAATTTCATTTCATTTTCACATTACCTATAATAAAGAATGTCGTTAGGCACTGCTTCAATCGTCCGTAACGGATCCGAAGGCCTATGATGATAATATAGCGTGTTGCAGAGTGGTCCGGAAAAAGGTGTGTTATCTTTGTTCTCGTCTAATCAAGAACTTTAAGTAGGAGACCAATTTTTGAAAAAACTAAAGAAGTTTCTTGTACTTCTGGTGATAATTATTCTTTGGCCACGCCAACATGTCCACGCGATCATTATAAAACTAGTTCGGTTACGCGAACGGGTTTCAGAATGTCTCTCGCGAGTTTTTTTCTCTTTTCTCTTTATTGGGCCGGTGTGGAGCGATCAGCCTGTCTACGGCATTAAGGGAATAGATAGATAATGCACTGACTAGGGCTGCCACGCTATCCTCGCCTTTAATTTGAATGCACGTAGGTCTGTTTCGATTATTCGTTCGCGTTTCTTGTGTTGTTCGAAATAAGCACAGGCAAGTGAGAAGACAGAGGCCTTGTTTCAAAGAACTAGTGAGAGAGTATGGCTTAATCACCACGCGTGTCTATCGATAAGTTCTTAGCACTTTTATTTGTGTACTCAATATTTTCCGTTTTCTGGAATAAATTATTTTGTATACATATTGTAAGGGGTTTTTTTGCTCTAAGCATCGTTCTTTAAATGTCTATGCTCACCTGTTACAAGGAATAAATATTATTCTATGAAACACAGTGGCAAACATTCTTCTGCGAAAGCTGCTACTATCCTTTTATTTCATAATACATACATATATAAATCTGGAAAAAATCTCATAGAACAAAGGCTGTAAAACACAAAGTCTTAATTGGTGTGTTTCAGTATCTTACACATTTTTATATACTTTATAAATCCATTCAAAAACTATCAGCGAAAGAGCTATGTTAGGACCGCGGGAGGTTGCAAACCATTTAACTGTCTACCCATCTGGGATACAAGCGCAAACAATGTATGTTAGATCCGAAATCTCCCGCTAAAAAGATCTCAATCTGATGACAACCCTGCCTCCGCCTCTAACGACCTCTTAATGAGAATTCCGAATTTGTTTCACATCAGAAACTGTAGCATTACTGCGCACATATCACAATAACTCTTATGTTACAGCATTAAAGCCCTCACTTGCCTGGGTGGCAAGTTACTTGTAGTGGGCTCTATAAATTTTCTTTTCAATCATCTTATGGACGTATGCTATCTATCAAGCTCAAGACAAACAATAGGCAAACAGGGCACAGAAGGTTCTATTTAGTTTGGCACGTACATTTATTTGAACAACCACTGAAAGATAAAAAGGGTGATGCTTAAATATTCTTAATAATATTCTAGTAGCTTAATCAATACTAAGCATACATGATTACAGAATGTAGCTGAAAAGTCAGTTATTTTATTTTCTATCACAGTCCCAGGCTACTTTTATCTAAAGATTGTGGATGCAACATGCTTGCAACGACGAATGAATATCGATGAAGCGAAAGTGATTTGTCTGGATCGTAGCAGGTGGCAGTCCCTGGTCTTTGCTTACCCCTCTGGGATACAGGCGTGAGCTTATGTATGTACGTTTTTTTTAAGTTAAAATGTGCGATCAAAATGCCATTCTTAGCAAGCTTAAGGTCAGCTTCTGAATTGCGAATTTCGCTAAGTAACTACTTAACCGTAGTGCTGTCTCGTCAAATTTCTCAGAAAAGAACGTGACAGAACGATACTTAAATATTTACTCAGTTAAATTGTCAATTCAGAAATTGGCCCTAAATCTGCACCGTCTGTTGAGTGGGATGTCTGTTCCATCTACTTTAAATCTCATGCCGAAACTTGCCCGGATTAGCTCAAAATGAGCCCATAGATATGCACGACGTATATCGAATTAATTTTTATATGCTCTAATCTACCCGTAGTTGATTACTCGTTTGTTTTTAATGCGCATGTAAGCTTGGCTTTTTTATTGGACAATGATTAGCGTCGCGTTGTGGAGCGGCCGTTGTTAGCTCAAGATAGAACGGAAAGTCCGCTTTTGCGAAGGGCTAAGGTAAAACTTCTGCCCATACTGTAAACTGCCTACCATACGAGAGCTCCCGGGTATGAACCCGGGCTGGGGACAAAAAAAAAACCCGAGCCCTTTTATTACGTAACTTCCCACTCTATCGGGTAAACACAACTCGTTTAGGGAACTCGAAAGAGTCAAAATAAGAATGTATACGACAGTTCGGAGTGGGACTGAGATACCTACTGGGGTAAAAAGTCAGAGAATGTAACAGTGTGACATACCGGGAATAAAAGGGCTAAGTCAAACAACTCCATACAGTGGAATCTTACAAATTAGAAATGTATTTCAACGTAAAGAAATTAGGATAGGGCCCTAAAAATTAGTTTACAAACAACAATCGCACTGATGCCACGCAAAAAAATATTCCAATATATTGTAGACCATTTTACGGACATACTTTGTTCGACCAAATAGGAGATGTAACAGCGAAGGGCAAGACAAAAAGTACCCGAAACCGGCGTGCCCGCATGCAACGACTAAATAATGTCGATGAAGTGAAAGTGGCAAGTGGCAGTCCCTGTTTTCTGCCTGCCCTTCTGAGATACAGGCGTGAGCTTATGTGTGTATGTATGTATACCATTACTGAGATACACAAAATCAAATATTACTTTTTTCTGGTTGTTCATTGAACTGTTCTTTGTCTATTATGTTACTAAACCCATAACACTAAATTTAACATACAAATGGACCCCATAGAATCTAAAACTAAGGAGTAGGTAATTTATGCCTTTTTAGTTTGGTCAACGACTTCCGACGGTCGTTAGTCCATTCCGTTCAAAATATTTGAAGATCTGTTGAACGGAATATCCGGATATGAGTAGTATTTGTGAAAATATTTGGATTCATAAACATACAAACGATTTATTAAACGACATGATCTGTTTCATGGAAAAGTGATCTCTATGACTTGGAGAGACCACCGGGATAATAAACATGGGCAAGGGCATACATGTATTCAAGAAAACTAAAATGATTAAGATAAATAATACTTAATAATTAATATAAATAAAGTAATCTCTAAATATGTATACCGGGTGTCCCAAAACTCGACGTCAACCCGAAGCCGGGTGAAAAGGCAAGTCAAGCTGGTTGTCAGAAAAATATAAAAAAAATCTAAGTTGTATGATTTCAAAATTATAGGCATTTTTTTTAAAATCGCAAAATTACACACCCTGTGACAGTCTTTTTACTCCTGTTGCCACAAATCTTTACTTTTTCCAATTATTTTTTTTGCTGTGTAACCCTGAATAATGCTTCTCTAAACTGTAATCAAAATTTTGAAACCAGCTGCTCTAGCTTGCATAAAAAATAGGACTTATTTCCTAGAAAAACTTTCAAAATAAAAAATTGCCTAGTTTTAACTGACTGTATTGAAAAAAAAATCATACAACTTAGATTTTTTTAAATATTTTTCTGACAACCAGCTTGACTTGCCTTTTCACCCGGCTCCGGGTTGACGTCGAGTTTTGGGACACCCGGTATATTTACAAATAAAAAAACTTGCCCCAGGTCGGTGTCCCGCGGCAGGGAGCCCAGAAGTTGTATATGGTGTCTATATTAAAGATCTAGTTATATGTAGGTACTTAACTACTTTTTTTAAGCATGCGGTGTTTAAAAAAACCCAGGGAGCCGATTCTCGCCCATGCGAATTGAAAGCGCAGACGCCAAACATTCGAAGGATTAGACATTTGTCGCATAAAAATCAGTTTCATGTAATCTCACAAAGTCGTATACGCAAATTTGCTAACAATTTTCGTTCGCTTTGAGGTGTCATCTTGTCGCATGGTAATTAATTACCATGCGACTCGCAAAAGGCGTATGAAATTTGAACGCATTCATTGATAGTTGAGGGTGGGTGTATTCCGAAATGCGATAAAATCGATTACAGCGCGAACCCACTTAAGTGCAGTAGGCACAAAAACCCTACTCCGTGCGAGATACTTTAGGACTACTAAATTTGGTCGGATTCGCGCTGTAATTGATTTTATCGCATTACGGAACGTAGGGCAAGTCCATTAAGGACTCGCCCTACGTTCCCTACGTTGACGTTTCGTTATAAGTAAAATTTCAGTTGAAAATTTTAAGAGTTAAGTGTATTAAACTTTTAAATAACGTATATTTTGTACCTAAACAGTTTCTTAGTTTATAAAATAACACTCAAAGTAATAATTTGCCGCAAAATGTATCAATTTAAAAGTGAAATTGTAAATGTTTTAAGATTCGACTAACTTTCAATTTACCCTTTTAGCTCCTCTTCTACGTTTACATGTTTGTGACGTCACTGTTTCTGGTTCCCACGTCACAGGGTAGGCTAGTGTGGGGCCAGAAGCAATGTATGTGCAAACCTAATAAAATAAATTATCTAATAAATAAAGGGATGTTCTTATCCTCTTGAATACCCTAAGATTTATTTAGAAGTCTTCAAATCAAATCAAATAATATTTATTATTGTAAAAAGAGTAATACACACAGAGGCAAATAAAAATTAATCAAACAATGCTTAGACTAGGAAAGGTTTAACAGGTGTAAAGCTTAGAGTAATGGTGACCCCACACTACATAGCCTGTATCGTGGGCATCACAATATAAATTAGGCGATATATTAGTCTTACATTGCGGCTATCTAAGCAGATTGTAGATTATTGAGAGAGAATTGAGAATTTCGCTAAGTAACTACTTAACTGTAGTGCTGTCTCGTCAAATTTCTCAGAAAAGAGCGTGACAGAACGTTTTACTTAAGTATTTACTTAGTGAAAATTCTCAATTCAGAAATCGGGCCTAAGATTTTTTTGCTAAAACATCTCGCCTTTAATCAAACTATGTAATGAATATCCTGTTATTCAAAGCAATAACACAAACATCTCAACCCTCAACTCCTATTGACATTAATATACAGTGAAAAGGCAAACTACATGAACCTCTGTAGTACGACCACTTAAGTGTTTCCATTTGCCCCGAGTCCGAAACAGACATCTTCATCGTAAAAACCCATCCTCTTTACTTTAACGACGCGTTATAAAATTAATAATTAGCGTCGAACGAACCAGTCGTCTTTATGACTTATTTTGTCACTTCTAATTGAATTTACTGCTTTGCCGACACATATTGTGTGGCACGCAGAAGCTCTACTTCATCATCAACCCATTATATCCCCACGAGGGGCACGGGTCTCTTCACTGAGGAAGGTATTGGGCATACTCCACCACGGGGGTCAAGTCCAGATTGGTGGAGGCTTGTAAGACTAGTGGCTGGTCTTACTGTCAGAAGTGATAAAGCCGCCCTAAGGCCTCTGACTTGGCTTAACGACTTCCATCTATCGACGGCAGCCGGCACCAACTGCTTAGCGTGCATTGCGGAGCACGGAACCACTTGGAAACATGACACTAGCATTAGTTATAGAACGGTCACCCATCCATGCACTGAACGTGCTCTATGTTGTTTAACCTTCGTGATCGTTTAAGATCACTCAGTCGGCCAGGGCTACGAGCGAAGCTATACTTAGTACAGAAAAAAAACGATGCAGAGGCATAATTGCTCGCACGTAGATTCCACAGGTGTAATGAGTAGGTCAAACCACGGTCAAACTAACAATTTTTAAGGCGTTCTGTCAAAGTATGTGCCTATACATGCAACCTGTGGGTCAGTCAACTATACTAGAAAATCATTGAGCACTATGAGGGTACGATACAATTATGCTTTTCGTATTCTTATGAAAAACCAAGATTCTGTAGCGCGTCAAGAATGTTTGCGGAGGCAAGAGTTATCCTGATTTCTTAGCTATCTTGCGGTCACGCATCGCCTCTTTCTGGTCCAGGCTACGTGAGAACAGGAATGCAATCCTGCAAGCCGTTTATGAAGATCTCACAAGTCCTATAATATAAACACTGGATCTCGGTGCAGATGGGCGCGAACTGCTGGTAATTTTTGACTCCATGTAATATGACACCTGTGTACTCATAAATTGTTTTACTTAGTTTTTGAGTTAATTGTAATGATTCTATGCATTTGTATTTGTATAATGATCCCTATGTCTGAAATAAATAACTATTGCTCCAACTCATTGCTTACGGATTGCTAGTTCTTTATTTTATATAAATAGTTTAATTTTGTTAATTTATGTTAAAAGAAAAAAAAACATTTTAATTTCAATGTGATTATTTTAATTGTGTTTATTATTTCTGTTGTTTATTTTTAATTTATTAAACCATGATAAATAAAATATCTCTGGCGATTATTTTAAAATTAATTAAATAATTAGAAAAAAAATTATTATTTTTTAAGAAAAATCGATTATTTATTAATCGATTTTTCTTGTTAAAAAAACAATCGATTAATTAAAAATCGATTACTTATGTACAATATCACATCTCTCTAAATTGTGATTTATAAAGTCAAATCACCACTTTAAGCTCTCCGCATCTAAAGTCTCGTTAAATATCCCTTAAACCCATGCCTTTAAAGTCATTTAAAAGAAAACGCTTTTCTTTTTTTGTTCAACGGTTGTCCGAATGC
Source organism: Yponomeuta plumbellus (assembly GCA_947310845.1). Lineage (NCBI taxonomy): Eukaryota > Metazoa > Arthropoda > Insecta > Lepidoptera > Yponomeutidae > Yponomeuta > Yponomeuta plumbellus. The sequence continues at coordinate 20,040,648 of OX371208.1, read as the reverse complement.
TGGTTAATAAATAAATCTCAAATTTATTTGTATTAAATAGAATGAACACGAGTCTAGGTTTACTGTTTTAGTCTAGATTTACGGCTTACACGAATGTCGCAAGCTCCGGGTGTTGCCTATAAACGTTTTACAATTTAGTAAAATAGTCAGTTTTACGGTTTTCCTGCAGTGTTGTCTAATATTTAGATAAAGCTTAAAACCGTAAGTGCTTAATATAATGGACACATGCCTAGACGGAGAACAAAGATTAACTGAAGTGCTCGATGGTGGCATTGCCTTAGATTTTTGCCATTTAACACCCTTAGGCTTCCGAAAAACTATACTTCGTGAAAAGAAAACTTGTTGCAAAACACAACCTCTAATCGAGGTGATTAAATTGCGCAATTGCGTCTTTTCGAGGCTTTAAGTATTCTACATACCTACATAGGTTTATCTAGGACTAGCTGTTGCCCGCGACAACGTCCGCGTGGGCTTTAGCTGAGTAAAGTGTTTGCAAATAAGATAGGGATACTTTTAGCGCATGCGAAAGAGCTTTCATACTAACTTCGCAAGACTTCTTACCCCCTTAAGGGATGATTTTCGAAAAACTATTTTACATGTATTTAATGACTTTTAATGAAGAACCTTCGTACCAAATTTAATTCGAATAACTTCAAAAACGGCAAAGTTTCATACTAACTTGGCGCCCCCCCTCTTACCCCCTTAAGAGATGATTTTTGAAAAACTATTTTACGTGTGTTTCATGACTTTCAATTAATAATATTTATTCTAAATTTCATTCGAATAACTTCATAAAAGGCAAAGTTTCATACTAACTTTGCACCCCCTTTTTAGCCCCTTAAGGGATGATTTTCGAAAAACTATTTTACATGTGTTTCATAACTTTTGATGAAGGACCTTCGTATTGAATCTCATTTGAATAACTTCAAAAACGGCAATCATCTTAAGTTTGCACCCCCCTTTTTACTTTTAGGGATACTTTTAGCACATGCGAAAGAGCTTTCATACTAACTTCGCAAGACTTCTTACCCCCTTAAGGGATGATTTTTAAAAAACTATTTTACACGTGTTTCATAATTTTAAATGAAGAACCTTCGTACCAAATTTCATTCGAATAACTTCAAAAACGGCAAAGTTTCATACTACCCCCCTTAGGGGATGAATTTTCAAAAATCCTTTCTTAATGCTCCCCTACGTTACAAAAGAAACCCCTATGCAAAATTTGAAGTTTCGGAACTTTATAGTTTAGGCCCTGCGTTGATATGTCAGTCAGTCAGTCAGCTTCTCCTTTTATATAAATATATATAGAGAGATTACGGAACGCTTCCAAAGCGAGCTTTCTCTACATTCCAACTTCACGGCTGCAGCCTGAGGGCACTTGTGCAATCCTTGCCGACGTGCCGGCTGAAATTGTGATGCAAAAACATCGGCAAATAACAGTCGACGTGACACCGGACGATTTATATGCAATGCATCTTTAGTTGTTTATTTCTCTCTCACCTTGGCGCACCTTCATAATTGTATATTTTGATCCGAATGAAGAAACGCTAGTAAAGACGAAATTCAAATAGAAGATAAACCCTTCGTAGCAACGTGTAGGTAAGAATCCCTTAATTAGTTCTTGATACATTAATAATTAATACTAAGACTAGAGATTGATCGAAATCTTTTGTAATTACTTATTTTGTTAGTGCAATAAAGTATTAGCTTTTTAATAGAATTATAGCTTTAGATTAGATTAGAACTCTTTATTGTACACACCAGAAAAACAAACAAATGCATTATAAGACATATATCTAAGTTTTGCCGCAAATTATTATATCTCAATATTATATTACATTCCATACATAGTGAAAAGCCGGCTTGAGGGCATGTGTACAAATGTACAGCGGCCCCCAGTGGAAATCGAGCCCAATACCTCTTTCTTGGAAACTAAGCGCCTTAACGGCTCAGGCAGTCATTTACACAATCATTCATGACCGTACCTACTAATATCACTCAATTGAACAATTTTATTGCAATTGAATTTTTGGGACTCTCTAGTTGTGGACTCTTACTCTTCTCTGTCTACAATGTAGGTATTTCCAGCCAAGATGGCGCAGTTTCGCGCCGTTTTTCCACGACTAAGACTGCGCAGTGCGGTGCGCAGGCGACGGCCGCGTGGCACCAATTAACTGGCTGGACAAAAACGTGAAATGTCACTCGGCTAAGTGCGGACCCCTACGTCGTCGGTACCCCTTTTTGAGCGATAATTGTACATGTAGGTGCCAGGCGCTATAGATGTGTTTAAGGTAGGTAGTGATGTTTGCTGACGCACTTTAGCAGTTGGAACTTATGCACAGTTTTACTTATTAAACCCTAGGCATCTTATTCAATAATTTATTTTCAAATAAATATTGAGGTAATGGCTCTCATGCCATCATTTCTAGTTTGGTTATAGACCTTCTAACCCAAATCCTAAATCGAGTTCCCTTACCATCCGAATCCACGGTTGCGCCGTCCATTGACCGACATCTTGATCTCGGCTGCAACCCTGATCCACCTCACCTGCCATTTTTCCTCATTTATTTTATTTATTTATTTCGGAGACAACACAGAGACATGCCACTTATATTAAAGTTAAGTGCTAACATTATGTGCTAGGCATGCATCCAGAACATATCTCACTAAATACTATTATATAAGTTAAAGGTGAGGGTGATTTGCCAGGTGACCATGACCATGTACTTCGATCTCGAGATTTCTAGACTTTCGCCAATGTCGTCGGCCTTGGTTCGGCTTCGGAAGGTGATAGAAGGGAAGCCAACGAGTTGGAAACTAACTGGAAACTCCATCTGTACATCTTTACTCTACTTTAACACCGTGTATGTTGTGATTTGTGAGCAGTTTCAGCTCCGTACTTGACAATGGGCAATATTACAGCCCTAGAGAAAATGGAAAACTGCCAAAACGCAAGGGCAGGTCGTGCTCACGGCATTTCTCCATCAGCCGCTTGACAGACTGAATGTGGTTCATGGTCGAGGGTAAAGCATGAACATTAAGTTGCTTCTGGCCCGATGCTAGGATACCCTGTGTCGTGGGAACCAGAAACAGCGTCGTCGCGAACATGTAAACATCCAAGACCTGGGGTTTTTTTGTTCTCAGCCGGGATTCGAAACCGTGACTTCTCGTATGGTAGGCAAATGCGCTAACAGTTATCCGTTTTCCAAGTATAGTTATCCAAAGTACGAAGTAATTTTGCATTATCATATTTCATTCGGTGGAGAGAACGTTCTGTGTATTGCTTCGTCCTGTAAACGCACGAATTCATTACTCCGAGCATGCCCCCCGATATCGCATTAAATCATTTTGATGGAAATCGGCACCTATTCCCGCAATCGGTCAATATTGACACAGTATTGAATTCTCTTACTTCGACGTATAAACGAAAACCTTACGGTATCAGATATTTGCGGCCTTGAGGTAGTAAAAAGAGTTTTTAAATGAAATATATCAAGATCTCCAAAAATACCGTAAAGAGAATTTCGTATATTCAAAAATATTCCAAAATTTACTTCGTTTGGATGGTACTGCTACTTGTATGATAATGGTATAATCCACCAACTATAGTGCACAATATAATATTATTCTCCTGATTCATAACCGCACCACACCGTGTCAAGGTCTCAAAAAGTTTTTTTTTATGGTCTCAAATTTGAATCACTGCCCGTTCGATACGATTATTATCGCAGTGCGGCGCACACTGGAACGATCCCATAGAAGCGCTCGGACATAGGAGGCTTGGATTAAAAAAACTTCTGAAATAGAAATTAAAGTATGCCAATGACTTTTAATCAAGATCACCTTTAAAAAGTACTTTTTGGTAATTTTGCGTTAAACTTATGCTTACAGAGTAATTCGAGATTTTGTTATTTTATTGTATGGGAGCCAAGACATTTCACGAAATAACTCTTATGGTTCACCTGGCTTCACTTTTTGGTTTTAAAAAATGAAGTAAGCATATTATTTACTACATTTCGTGCAAACATACTATATACCGCAAACGACCGCAAAGTACCTCAATCGAATAAAAAATGAAAAATAAGTATTTTTATTAATTATTTGTCCGTAAAACTTCTTTTTTAACTTGTTTTATGAAATATATCGTTGCTACCCAGAATCTCAATAAGTATAGACAAATTTAACATTTTATCTATAAAAGAAACGCGTTAATTTGTTTATTATCGTGACCAAAATCAAATATGGAAATCTAACATAATTGCAATTAGCTTAATTAGATCAGTCGCTTACTGATGATTCTTTCCTGATATCGACAAATTCTATTTCGCCCTTACGAATTATAAGTTCAAGAAATAAGTAGCTTGTGAAGGATGTCTTCATTACAAGTGTTTTTACTTATCTTTCTTGAATGCCCCTCTCTATATTTCCTAAATGCTTTATTCCTCGCCTCAGATGGTTTTTCGGAAAGAAATCCAATGGGAACTATTGAGAGATTCTCAATAATCTGTAATCCATGGATGAGTATCATAAGTAAGCTTGCAGGCATATAATACCATGGGTTCAATTGAATGTACCTATAGTTCTCGGTTTCGATGCAGTATTGAATAAATTTGTCGATGCGTAATTATTATTGTTCTGCAGATGAGATGCACTGCAAAATTACTGCCATTCTTCTAATTAGGTTAGGATCTAAGCCCGCTAAAGAAACACTTTTATTTGGATCTTCAAAGAATCGTTGGGTTATATTGCCGTCATTGGTAGTTCCAGTTCCAGTCGGTTTGTTTATTAAATCGTCTCTGAATAATAGCTTCTCTCTCCCGATATTGCCTTTGCTTGGTGGTTCAAAATAACATCGTACATATCAGGAACAGCAAGATCAGTTTGTGATATAATAAAAAGCTTCACCTGGATGAATAGTACAATAGTAGAATAAATGTAAGTGCAATAAAAGTATTAATAAATAAATAAATAAAATTGTCTGGAAATAGTGAAGAGGTAACCAGTCGCTGAAGACATTGTACAGTCGACAGCACGTCAATCTTCACATTTTAGTTGCAAAGTCGCCCGTAACGCAACGAAGTAGAGTGCATGGGTGTATACCATGATGTGCTGTCGACTGTACCTATATATGGCATAAGTTCAATTCATGCCTGGATTCGATTCATGGAGTGCCTATTACATATTGCCCACAGAATCTATTTTAAGACATGGAGAGCTACTGGAGCCACAAAGCAAAGGCAATTGCAGGAGAGAAAAGCTATTATTCACAGACGATTTAGGAAACACAAGCTACTTATTTCGTCTGATCCTGTAATTTCAAATATTTGGCCAAAAATTGAGCAAAAAGATCCAAGCCTATTTTTAAAGAAGTTCTTGAACTTATAATTCGTAAGGGTGAAATAGAATTTGTCGATATTAGGAAAGAATCATCAGTAAGCGACTGATCTAATTAAGCTAATTGCAATTATGTAACTTCCAATTAACTTTTTTTATTACTAACTAGATTTCCATATATGATTTTGGTCACGATAATAAACAAATTAACGCGTTTCTTTTATAGATAAAATGTTAAATTTGTCTATTCTTATTGAGATTCTGGGTAGCAACGAATTAATTTCATAAGACAAGTTAAAAAAGAAGTTTTACGGACAAATAATTAATAAAAATAGTTATTTTTCATTTTTTATTCGATTGAGGTACTTTGCGGTCGTTTGCGGTACATAGTATGTTTGCACGAAATGTAGTAAATAATATGCTTACTTCATTTATCAGAACCAAAAAGTGAAGCCAGGTGAACCATAAGAGTTATTTCGTAAAATGTCTTGGCTCCCATACAAAAAAATAACAAAATCTCGAATTACTCCGTAAGCATAAGTTTAACACAAAATTACCACAAGGTATTTTTTAAAGGTGATCTTGATTAAAAGTCATTGGCATACTTTAATTTCTATTTCAGAAGTTTTTTTAAGCCAAGCCTCCTATGTCCGGGCGCTTCTGCGCCCGGACATCGGGCGATCGTTCCTGTGTGCGGCGCGGCGGCCAGTCCCTTACGTTTTAAATCGGTATTAAAGTCCTCATAAATTCGAGAATAGGTCCCCTTGGACATGACATTCCTTGAGGCACGACTTCGAGCGTTCTGAAACGTGTAGATTCGCGCTACAATACACGATTCTCGTGAAAATTAAAGAACAATAGAGACAGGACTTTACGGCAATTGGGACAAAGGTATGTTGGATTGTACCTATTATTACCAAAAGTGTCTATGGGTATAGACAATGAGTCAGAATAACAGCTCGTTATTTGACGCTAAAAACTGCTCAAAGGCAGAGCCTTGAACTAATCAATCTTGCCTAATTTTATGGCGCATTTTCTCGCTAATGCTATAAAAGGAATGGTACCAAATAGATGAGGATCACGGATCTAAAAACGCCGCGTTTTCTGAGCGTTATATTAGAACCAAAAAACTTAAATGGAGAAAAGTAGCTAGCTACTTATTACAATATTTTTTAATCGATTTTTAATAGAGTTTTTTAAATAGACAACTAACCCATTGGGGTAATCTTTGGAAGCCCATTAGTAGCTTTTAAACATTGTTACTACGTTACACTTAAGCTACTGTTGTTATCTAAGCTGTTGGTTTCCATAATAAACTGAAAAAATACATTTAAAACAGTCTTCAGAGTCCGTTTAAAAAACATGTGGTAAAAGGAAAGACGTAACCACACAGTAATTAAACTGCCTCTGAGTAGTGTTTCAGAGTAATGGGGTTTTTATAAATAAGACCGTTAGTGCTCGGTGTTTTGTGCCTAAGAGGCGCTATTTCAAATTATGATTGCACGTAGAGGGTCCGATTGTTGCATCAGAACATCGTCAGTGTATAACGGTTCTTGATTACCCTTGACAACTTTGTGCTGGCCGGCGGAAGGAAAATAAACGGAAGAAAGACCCCAACTCTTCAGCCCTATTTACCAATGTAATCAACCCACAACAGAGTCCACTGTTAGGTATAGGCCTCGTGTGCTCACGCCTACCCATCCGGTCCTTTGCTTCAGTCCTTATGGGCATCAAGACGACAACTTCATCTCTCACGACGACAACTTCATCTGTCACGACGACACTTCGTCTGTCAAACCTTGTACATAAAGTAGTACATAGAAAGAGACCCCTTTATCTGTACACCAAATTCGTCTGGGCAAATGACACACACATACGCAATCATCGAAGACGGCAGTTAAACCTTATGATAATTCCAAAACATAAAACGTCGCATTACAGAGGTAGTTTTAAATATGCTGCGACAAAAATTTGGAACGATCTGCCCCCTCCCCTGAGAGATTATAAATGATATCCTTTACCTGAAAAAAAAATCTAAAAAAAGTTCTTTATGATAGGCAAATAAAAAATATGTAAAATGTATATGGCTTACATATATGAATTGAATTGTGTAAATTGTATGAAATGTAATATATATTATGTAATGAAAATTTAATGAAATGTAATGTAATCTAATGAAATTTAATGAATTGTAATGAAATTTAAATCTAATAAAATTTTATGAAATATAATTAACTTGAATGATATTTGATAATGTAATTATATTGTAATGAAATGTAATGTAAACGAAAATGTTTAACAGATAATGATTTTAACAGATTTTATTCTTATTTTTATTATTATTATTTTTTGTAAAATAGATTATATCACAGATCTTAGAAGCAGACCAAAGAATTACAACTGTAAACATGATAGTATCTAACACACTAAGTACAAATTGCCCTAAAATGCCACCTACAACAATACCATCACTATTAATCATTTATTTTGTTTTAACTTAAAAGTTGCCGTACTTCCAATTGAAAGTGATTTTTATTATATAATTTAATTCCATATTTTATTTTAAGTATTATTAAGTTTTAAGTTAATTATGACTTTAATGTACCTAAATCTAACTTTATGATGTCAGTGCTATAGACACGTTCAACTGTTTTAATAATATTATTTCATTTTTGTGTATAATTTAATAGGGGTTTGCTGAAAATCAGCGTTGTGTTGATCAATCACACAACATTTAGGCTGAGCTTACTCCTTTTTTTGTCATTTTTTAATTTTGTAATTTATATAATTTAATTTTATTTTTGATATATTTCGATGATAAAAATAAAGAATTTTCAATTTCAAATTTCAATTTCAAAGACATCACAATAGTGGAGTTCAAAATAGGGTGAGCCATTCCGAATTACGAGCATCATCCTGGTTGAATTAAGTAATAGGGAATGGATGAAAATATCAGAAGTGCTTGATATTTTTTTTGGTGATAGGAATAACCTTCCTTAACGCGGGAAAAAAGTTTAATTTTTTTTGGCCCCGTAGTTAATTTTTAAATATACTTAATATTGTTCCATTCGTCGTTGTGGGCTTAGTACGGCATATCAGACATATTCCTTAGTCCGCTACGTATGAAAAAAAATCCACCTTGAAAAGCTGTCAATGTCACCACAGAATTTTTTTTAATACGTAGCGGACCAAGGAATATGTCTGTTAAGCCGTACTGAGCCCAGAACTACGAATGGAAAAATATTAAGATTATTTAAAAATTAACTACGAAGCCAAAAAAATTGAAACTTTTTTCTCGCGTTAAAGAAGGTTATTCCTATCACCGAAAAAAATATCAAGCACTTCTGATATTTTCATCCATTCCCTATTGAGCAGCTTCAAATTATTTTGGTTGTACACAGCTATTATAGCTGGCTCGTGGCCTTTTTATATTAATTAATCCCTATCCTATTCCAAGAAAATAAATATAATAATTGCGACAAAAATGAAAATTCGGTCCACATTAGACGGGCAGAATTGGCACGTTAGGACTCCCGTGCTTATTTTGTCTATATTCTGTTCCTTGCATTAAAGTATGATTGCGTCATTCACCATTGCACAGTTCCACAGCGGACAACAACCATAAAAGCAGTAAAAGCCACGTAACTTTCTAACGGAGGTATTCCAAAGGAAGTGCCAATAACAATTCAGTGTGCAACGCTGCTATAACAATTTTTTGCTTACGCAACGCAGAATGCACTTGAGGCCGTGTACAGCGAACGTTTATTTGCACAAATTACGCAGCTGAAATTGGCAGCCGTGGCCGTCACTTGTTTTTCTATGGCGTTTATAGTTTCGAAGTACTGACCGAGGGATTGCATTCTACTTCTTTATAAAATTGAACGGAGGGAGCGTGACATTCTACCGATCTACCGCGGGACTCGTGAGACAAAGTTACCGCTTCTACGCAAGCTAAAATTGTGGATGGCTTGCAAGACATATTAATACTTAAATAATAATTATAAAAGAACCAAAATCACAGCTTACTTTTTCCAGTAGGACCTGTAATTATTTATTCATCAATTCACAATAACGTACATGGACACTTTGACACCATTGCAAAAAACTAAAATGTTGGTTACCTACATTACAAATACAAAACTTCATCATGGCCGCAATGCCAATAAAATGGTCATAATTTATGAAGTGTTTTAGAACAGTAGAGTAGGCTTTATATGTATTTATAATAATTTCTAACATAATGAAGTTAGAATATTAAGTAAGTTCTGGATAGCCAGAAAAAGCTTTAGTGAATGCGGGAAAAACTACGGCCTTGTTCTCGCCATTATCGGACATAATATACGGGTTTCATGCGGATGTATAGATTTTTAACAGTAGCATACATCGATTTTTTTGCTTTTGATTCAATCAATGTTTTTAATTTAAATAAATAAATTAAGGTTTCTTGTACATAACAAACCCTCATTATGTTTTTATTTATGATAAAAATGAGGTTATAATATATATCCGCAAATAGGAGAAAAGATTTTTTTCTTTTGTAGCACTTTTTTTTAACTAAACGTCCCCATATTTCTGTTCCCGCTATTTCGGGTGCCGTGCGACCGATTTTCTTCAAAACAAAAAGGCAGCGCTAAATACGGGCAATTGTACTTTAACGATGTTATTCTTCCTAAAGCAAATTGTGAGTCGTTTAACAAACATTCGCTTGGAAAGAAAAACTGCGCCGTAATAATACACTTAACCGACGAGATGGCCGGACGACACTTTTATTACAGCCTTTATGGTAAATTTAATTAAAAATCGCTCGAAGACGGAGAGCCGCGCGAAAAATAATAATTCTGGCGTAGAAAAAAAAATGTACTAGTTACTTAGTATGTAAATGTACTTGTAGAACATACATTTTCAAAGAGACATTTATCGGTAGATTGTAATCTACTATGATAGTTGCTATATATCATGATGAATGTGTCATGATATATATATATAAAAGGAGAAGCTGACTGACTGACTGACTGACTGACTGACATATCAACGCAGGGCCTAAACTATAAGGGTTAGAAACTTGAAATTTTGCACAGGGGTTCCTTTTGTAACGTAGGGGAGCACTAAGAAAGGAGTTTTGAAAATTCATCCCCTAAGGGGGTAAAATGGGGGTTCAAAGTTAGTATGAAACATTGCGGTTTTTGAAGTTATTCGAATGAAATTTGGTACGAAGGTTCTTCATTTAAAATTATGAAACACATGTAAAATAGTTTTTTAAAAATCATCCCTTAAGGGGGAAAAAGGGGGGTGCAAACTTAGTATGAAACTTTGCCGTTTTTGACGTTTTTCGAATGAGGTTCAATATGAAGGTCCTTCATTAAGAGTTTTTGTTACGTCAGTCAGTGTTTATTCATACCGTAGACAGAGAATAGATAGACGAGACATAACCATAGACAAAAAAAATAAGAAAGAGATAACCTAATACGAGTCTTGTAAAGTGTAGTATAGATAAAAGAATCCCCGTATGCTCTTTGTATACTGACCTTACGCAGGCTTTCGACTATGTAGAGCACGATACTTTGCTACGTAAATTGGAGCTCTACGGACTAAGAGGTAATTGAATCTGATAGAGTCATACCTAAAAAATCGTGAACAGTTCACAGTTATCACAAAAATTAATTCCAACACAAAAGTGGAAGAGAAATACCAATCAAAAGTAGAGACTGTGAATCATGGCGTACCCCAAGAAGCGTGATGGGGCCGTTACTTTTCATTGTCTACATAAATGACCTGCCAATTCATGAATCAAATCGGAATCAGAATCAAGAATTTATTTCAACGTAAAGAATTTACATTCTGCTTGTTGAATGTCAATGTACATACAGTTATGTATAACGTTAGCCGCTGCCTTGGGGCCGTCTGTAGTGGAGAAAAAGGCAGCGAAAAAAAAACTCCACTCTGACCATCTTTTCTCAAATCACCTTAAAGCTAATACAAATAAAACATACAAAATAATATCTTGGATGTGTTGAACACTAGACACATTTATCCTCTGATTTAATTTAATATTAAACTACTATTTAATGCCATACGTCCTTGTCTTCTAAATAATCGTTGATTTTATAATAAGCTTTTTTGCAAAGAGTGTGCTTAACACAATTCTTAAATCGCGTTGGGGGTAACTCTAATATATCTTGGGGTATCTTGTTGTAGAACCTTATACAGTGCCCCATAAAGGAAGTATTAACTTTTGCAAGTCTAAATCGTGGAAATGACAATTTATGTTTATTCCTAGTATTAACGTTATGATGGCTACCAAGAGTTTCGAAGTCCTTAATATTTTTCCGAACGTACATAATATTTTCATAAATGTATTGGCTTGCAACTGTTAAGATGTTAGTTTCTTTGAAAAAATCTCTTAGCGAGTCCCTACTACCTAGCTTGTAAATAAATCGGATCGCTCTCTTCTGCAAGATGAAGATAGTCTCAATGTCTGCTGCCCGGCCCCATAGTATTATACCATAGGACATAATACTATGGAAGTAACTAAAATAAACAAGCCTAGCAGTTGCAACGTCAGTAAGTTCTCGGATTCTTTTCACGGCATATGCTGCGGAGCTTAGTCTATGTGCCAATTTTATAATATGTGGACCAATTGTAGTTTGGCATCGATTGTGATGCCCAAAAATACAGTATCTTCAACAAATTCTAGCTTATTATTTTCAATTACAATGTTCTTTTCAACTAATTTTACGTTAGGTAGGGCAAATTTCACACATTTTGTCTTTTTTGAATTTAACAATAGATTATTTACTGTAAACCAATCTAGAACGTGCGAGAGAGCATTATTTGCTTCGGCAAGATTACTTTCCTGTCTTTTTATTTTAAAAACAAGTGACGTGTCATCAGCATATAGCACTATCTCACACATTTTTTGTACCAAAAACGGTAAATCATTTACATAGACTAGGAAAAGGAACGGCCCTAAGATAGATCCCTGCGGGACTCCCATTTTTACAAGTGAGCCTGACGATTTAATACGATTTATTTCTGCTTTTTGAACCCTTCCTTCTAAATATGATTTTAAAAGATCTAGACTTAATTTTTTTATTCCATAGTGTTTTAACTTTGAGAGTAATGTTTTGTGGTCTACACAATCGAATGCCTTTGACAGATCACAAAATACTCCTATCGCATCATTATGATCCTCCCACGCACTGAAAATATGTTTAACTAACATGACTCCAGCGTCTGTTGTATCATCATCAACCTATCATGTCCCCACCGAGGGGCACGGGTCCCTTCCCTGAGGAAGGTATAGGCCATACTCCACCACGGGGGCCAAGTCCGGATTGGTCTGTTGTATTCCGCCCTTTAATGAAACCGAACTGCTGACTATGGAGGAGTTCGTAATTATTGAAATGAGTAAGTAATTGATCTAAGATAATTCTTTCAAATATTTTACTTAATACTGGTAGGACTGAAACGGGTCTAAAATTTGTTGGATCTTGTTTATCACCGCTTTTAAATAAGGGTACTAACCTACTATATTTCATGAGGTCTGGAAATACTCCTTCATCTACGCATTTATTGAAAATCTGTGCTAACGGCAAAGCTAGGATATTTATCACTGAACTAACTATTGTTACTGACATACCCCATAAGTCCTCGGTTTTTTTAAGATTTAATAATTTAAAATTCTTAACAATGTCATGGGGCTCTATGTAATTAAACGTAAAATCGTGTTCGCATGCGGGGACATTGTCCCTTAATAATGTCGCCGCACGATCAGGTGACGAGTCTAACGGAGCTGTAGTTATGATTGGGACATTAGTGAAGAACTGTTCGAAAGCTGCAGCGATACCTTCATTTGATGTTATTATTTTGTCATCAATCTTAAGTGAAATATCTCGGTCTCCTAACTTTGCTTTACCCGTTTCTCTATTTATTATGGTCCAAATTGTTTTTACTTTATTCGGTGATTTTAGGATTTTACCTTTTATATGATCGCATTTAGCTTTATGGCAGACGGCCTTAAATAATTTTGAATATTTTTTTACGTACTGTATGAAGTTGGCGTCATATGTAGAAGTCTTTTTGTCATATAATTCATAAAGTGTGTCTCTGCTCTTTCGAATACCTGACGTAGCCCATTCACTGAATCCTACTCTATTGTCCTTGCTTTTTAGATGGCGCAATTTAAAAATCTTTTTAAAACTACCCGACACCACTTCGAATAACTCTTTGTAATGATCATTAGCATTTTCATAATTTCAATTCATGTAGAGCACCCTATGTCACTTTTTGCTGATGACAGCACCATAACTGTACAATGTGAAGATAGATTGACATACGAATACGACATAAATAATGCGCTTAAAGCTATGATACAATGGTTGGACAGCAATAATTTAAAAATAAATCTTGGCAAGACTTATATAATGCACTATAGTCAAAGGATTTCACCTATGTCAGACCTTGAAATAAAATACCAAGACAAAACTATACACAACATAGAGTCAACTAAGTTTCTTGGGTTAATAATTGACAATAAATTATCGTGGAAATCACACATAGAAAATACATGTAAAAGGATTTGTAAATCGGCATTCTTACTCTACAAACTTTCAACGATAGTTAACTTAAATACTTTACTGACAGCATATTACAGTCTTGTGGAATCTGTCTTGAGATATGGCGTTATATTCTGGGGCAATGGCACTGAACGTGAACAAGTCCTCATAGCACAGAAAAAAGGTATTCGAGCAATGTTTAGATTAAAACCCACTGAATCATGTCAACCCTACTTTAAGAAATATGATATACTTACATTTCCATCGCTTTATGTATTAGAAGTATTAATGTTCGTCAGAAAAAATCCTGCTTTGTTTCCACGCATTTCAGAAGCAAATGGTGTGCGACTCCGTAGAGACCCTACCCGCCTGAGTACAAGAATGTCCAATACTGCTTTCATGAAGAAAAGTATTTTATGCATGGGTCCAAAAATATATAATAAACTGCCAAAGAGCATCAGGGAATTGGATAACGATAATGTGTTTAAAAGAGAGGTTAAACTTATACTCATCAAGAAATGTTGCTACAATTTGAATGATTATTTTAATTTGACATTACATTAATCTCAATCAATTTTATTAAGTTATTTTAAATATTTTAATATAATAAAAGGATGGCACTATTTAAATAATTATTTGAATTTATTATAATAAGACATGTCAATTAATTGCCAATCAATTTATAAATTTTTATTATTTTATTTTAATATTTCAACAGAATTTTACTTATAAAAATCATTATCTTGTAAATTTTCATTATTTTAAGATGTCAATATTTGTACGCCTTTACGGCAAAATATGCTGAAACTTATTTAATTTTTATGATAAGAACTTTTATTTATACGCATATTTCACGAATAAATGAATCTGAATTTGAATTTGAATTTGAATTTGTAAGCGAGAAACAGTATTGATCTTCTGTCCCTTACTCGCGTATGCGTTTTTGTTTGTTTGCCACAGCTCGATGTGTGGCAGACATACTTACGTCAAATCTGGGATTTATCTAGTTTCACATTGATTTTCGGCAGATATTCGTGTTTTTCTCCATAGGATTGTAGTTTTTATGTTTCGGTGCAGTTGAACGAAAGTGATACAATGGAGACTTACAGAATTTTAGGCTGTGGAAGCCGCAATGAGCGAAAAGACGCTAACTTAGAGGTTATATTCGTAAGTGCCCTTAATTCTTCTCTTAGAGCTGTTTTTATGATGTGGAAGACTATGCAAAGGAATCAAACTCACATAAAATGCATCTACTGCCCACCATTACCCCTAAATTAGTCGTGAAAACAAATTAGGTGCTCGTACGATAGATTCGCAATCTAACTTCGACCATTTTCATTTAGAGGGTTCATACTAATTTTAGGGTTACCAGACTAATGATATGAAAAATCCCGTTGGCAAAGACGGCTAAATATGAAATAAAACTCACGCCTGATATCCCCTGGTGGGTAAACAGAGGAATCAACCACTAGAACTTGGCCCACGTTTTGACGAAGTCCCAATCGTTTCAAATGATTACATTGTACAAAATTATTTTACAGGTACATACCGATCTGATCAGGCTATATGGAAGCCACGGGTCATTTAGACTGGCAACCGACAAAGTATCGGGTATACGTTGTCGTGTTTGGTCCCATCATTTCGAGCCCCATTGTCTTTGAAAAACAAAGAGTTTGACTTTTCTGACGGTAGCTTCCTTTACGGAACTTGCCTGCGAGGACTCCCTAATAAAATGAGTTATGGGTATGTAGAATATTTCAGTGATTTAATATATTCGTACATTGTTATGTTATAGTTTACCTCACAAATCTATTCGCGAGTTGACCGCTCAACGCATTATTACTAAGGGCGTCATTTAAAATTACGTCTTAGTCCTGGGTCTATTATTTATTCAATCTCTAGTAATGAGCCGTTTTCAGAAGAACTAAAAAAAAAATATATTATGGTTGTCAAAGGAATGCAATTTTGGCCCTTAGCCCAATAGCCATGTGTGATACATCATAAAAAACTAACATTTTCAATAAAATATAACTCCGAAACGACAAACATTTGGCAGTTGGCGTCATAGTAAATTTTAAGCGGTGGTGGCGTAGTGGGGTTGACCCTTGCTTCTCGATCATGAGGGTCTGGGTTCGAACCACGCATGTACAAACAAATGTACGTAACTAAAAGTCATTGCTTTTAGTTACGTACATTTGTTTGTACAGCAACACCATTCGCTGATAAATTGTGCCCGGATAACGGCGACAGGCTTGCCACTTGTAACGTTTGGGACCTAATAAACTCGGCAAAACGTGGGTCCAGTTCTAGAGACTGTTGCCTCTGCCTACCCCTTCGGGGATAACGGGCGTGAGTTTATTTATTTTTATTTTATTTATAAATTTTGTTCAGCTCGCTGAGATCTATTTTATGATGTATCACACATGGCTATTGGGCTAAGGGCCAAAATTGCATTCCTTTGACAGCCGTATTTTTTAATTAATTTGTTTACAGGTGGATGTCTCTCCTCGCAAAAACAAATTGATAAAGAAATTGGATCATGTCTAAAGCTAAAGAGCTGATCCTACTTTGCCGACAGAATGTTGTATGGAACATGGAATCACAAATTAAATTTCACATTGCTTGTCTGCTTTTGTAAGTTCGATGGCGTACAAAAGCCTGTAGATGAAAAAAGATAAAGGGAGCCTTCATTATACCACTAAAGACAATTTGCGAATTAGTTGAAATGTACCGCAGATCCAAAACCATTGGCGAAAAAAATATCACCTTAGTCTTTTATAAAAGTGTTTGAAGAAATTTGTCTGTCTAAATTTGTTTACAGATATATCAGATCACTTCTTGACAGCCACTATCCACTTTTGATTAAATGTATGTAAAAAAATATCTAAATACGACATACATCATGCTCCAAAAAAAATAGTCAACGATGGAGAAAGGATAAGAAAGTTTTATACAAAACTTAATTTGTTTAAAGTACATTGATAAAAATGGCATTTAACGGATATTTGCAATAAAGTGTTAAGATTTTGTTAGTATAAAATTTATTAAAAATGTTTGCGTCTGTTGAGTTATTTATTTCCCGATTTTCTGTTTGCGAGTTGTAAATATGCAAAACATACTTCGGGAATTATGTGTTACGTTGGCAACTCTCGAAAAATACCTTATTTCTATCTCCATCTCAAAGGCATACGCGCGGGCCCAGTCTATTCTATTCTCTGTCTACAATTCATACACATTAAAAAAAATACATTACAGACACAATCAAAATTCACATACAGCTTCGTCAAAAACACAGGTCCTTCATTGAATGTCTTGAAACACATGTAAAATAGTATTTCGAAAATCAACTCTTAAGGGGATAAAAGGGGGGTGCAACGTTAGTATGAAACTTAGCCATTTTTGAAGTTATTCGAATGAAATTCAACATGAAGGTCCTTCATTGAAAGTCATGAAAAAAGTGTAAAATTGTTTTTCGAAAATCATCCCTTAAGGGGGTAAGAGGGGGTTGCGAAGTTAGTATGAAAGCTCTTTCGCATGCGCTAAAAGTATCCCTATCTTATTTGCAAACTCTTTACTCAACTAAAGCCCACGCGGACGTAGTCGCGGGCAACAGCTAGTAAAATATATTCGAGACAAAAATATCTTATTCGAAACCGTGGCGTGTAGTATACACTTGTATAGAGACCATGTTTTTGCCGCCGGCCCGCACGCTCGGTCAACCCAAAACCAATTAAAAAAGGCCTCCACTCAGTCCGCGGAGACGATCATTGAGATTTTGCATCAAGACAAGGATAATTTGCTCGTAAGTCAATTAATACTTGCTACCTGTTTAAAATATGTTACTGGCTGGGAATTGAGAAATAAAAATGTAAGAAATGTTAGCATTTCCCGCACGTGTAGGTATTATTTATGTAGTTGTAGGTACTGCAGGCCAGCGTCTGTAGCTGAATGAACGAATATTGTTCATAAGAAATCAGAAATTTATTTCAACGTAAAGACTTTACATTCTGCTTGTTGAATGTCAATGTACTATGATAATGTCAGCCGCTGCCTTGGGGCTGAATGTAGTGGACAAAAGGCAGCAAAAAAAAAAACTCCACTCTGAACATATTCTCTCAAATCACCTTAGATCTATCTAATACAAAGTTTGGTACGAATGTCCATCTAACTCGTCATAAATGACGTAGACTCAAATAGACATAAACATTTACATACAGGCATAACATTGCTTCTGGCCCCACACTAGGATACCCTGTGTCGTAGGAACCAGAAACAGCGACATCATTCATGCACAAACATGTAAACATCCAAGACCTGGTTTTTTTTTGTCCCCAGCCGGGGTTCGGAACCAGGACCTCTCGCATGGTAGGCCGATGCGATAACCGCATCGGCCATCGATTTACTTTGTAGTAAATGACCTTATGCCTTATCGCGTACATACTATACTGTATTAAAATATACTTTTCACTTTCCCTGAAGTGCATCGCCGTCAATCACTTGCATAATATGAGGATGGCCTGGAGGAAATTGCAATTAGAAATAAGGCTGCCAAATGTAACTGCTGTTTCTGTTGCTGTTTATATATACTCTACACTATCCTAGATTAAGCTTAGCATAGGACTTAGAGTAAGGCGTGTGTGTAAAGTACAAATCCACCTGTACAAAAAAAAACTACATATTATGTAGCTAAGTTTTAGTGGTAGTACGATGGAGAAACAACTAAAGGGAAAACCAAAACAAACGAAGCAAAGATGGGCATTGGGCACGGACCCAGAGTCTGTGGAAACAGAGGTATTTTTTTTTTAAAAACTGCTGTTTCTGTAGTTAAATACTTTTCCGGTGTGGAGAGCGGAGTAAGCACTCTGGGGCTAGGTGTCAGTTGGAGTAGAGTCAATCAAAACACGTGTTACATGGACCATGGTCGTGTAATAAACCATCGGAAAGTATTATAAAAGTTGCTGTGTGTGTTCTAACTTACTAAAGTGTTATAATTATAAAGTACTCTCTTTCATTTCTATCTTTAATCTAGTTACTGGGCCGATGCGCGCAAACGCATGTTGCCCAAGATACAGGGTGGCTGAGGGAATGACGTCAAAAAAAAAAAATTAGGTCCCTCGTCTCATGGGGTATCCGAATCACCCCCATGTATGTTCCGCGATTTTTCATAGTTTCGGAGTTATGATTTTTTTTCTGAATTTTTATGAATTTTCGCCTTATCAATTTTGAAAATTTCTAAAAAAAAACTAGAAACTTTTTTCAATTACTTTTTTTTTGTAACTTAATCTTCACAAGTTGTTCTTCTATGCATAAAATAATCAGCTTCGTAACTTTGATAAAAGTTATTAAAGTGTTGGTCTAAAGTCAAAAATTTACGTTCGGTAAATTATGACTTGAATTTTCAAAAATAAATTAAAAATCCAAACAGATGTTTTAATGGTTTCTTAGTTAGCCTCAGAAATGCGCAAGACTCTCAGATTTCATAATCATTAAAAAAAAGTACTGCTTAACGAGCTACTTTGTGTACATTCTGCCTTCGAAGACAGCGAGCCGAAGAATTATTAAAATTAACTTTTTTTTTTTCTGCCATTTCGTCTTTTCTTAGGTTATTAATGAACGAGTCGTCATCATCATGATGAATAAAAGTGGTTTGTCAATAAAACACAGATTAAAAAATTTGGAGGCATTTTCCGTTTTACAGTAATTAATTTTGCGCGGTCCGTTCTCGTGGGACATGGGTTGTAAATGCAGACGCAACTTTTTACCTGTAATAACAACAGTCTTTGAGGATAGGAGGCCGCCGAACTATTGCTATCTCTCTCACTCTCAGCGGTAAGAGTGAGAGGGGCAGCGCAGCAGAAGCGAACACAAAACAAGTTTGTACCTCAGTCGTTCTCACTTTGTGTTTACTGCTACACGTGTCTTCATTTTGTTTTACCTCACTGTCTCGCTTTGTCCGCGGATTCCGCTGCCTACTTATTTGACTACTTTGCTCGTTAATTGGACTGTGTCTTGCATACTGGTTTGGACTTTGTTTACTTGGAAGTGTAAAAGATGAGTTACACGTTAAGTGAATACGCAGAAATGCACTATTTTTATGGAGTTGCACAAGGAAACGGCCTTGAAGCAGCGCGACTGTATCGCGAACAACTTCAACGTCGTGGTGGGCCGCAACCTGAGCATTATCCCGACCATCGCGTTTTTATTAACACGCACAATACCTTAATGGCAGGCCGCATTCCTGGCCACCGAGGCGATAGGGAAGGAATCCCTAGAGTTGACCCGGATCGCAGAGAAGTTGTGCTCGAAGAAGTTCAACGAAATCCTTCCACGAGTACCAGAGCTATGGCTCGTACTCTGAACATCCCAAGAACTTCTATCCAAGACATACTTCACGATGAAGGATATCATGCGTTCCATATCCGACGAGTCCAAGCTTTACTGCCTACAGACTACCAATTGCGCATTGATTTCTGCCAAACAATGCTACAAAAAGAACAACAAGATCCTGGATTTTTCAATAAAGTTTTATGGTCAGATGAGTCACGTTTTGAGCGCACTGGAATTTTCAATATTCATAATTACCACACGTGGGCGGTTGAAAATCCACACGAAATGAGAGCGTCGACGTTTCAACATCGTTTCAGCGTTAACTTGTGGTCTGGTATTCTCAATGGCGAACTGATTGGTCCATTTGAATTGCCGTCCAGATTAAATGGAGAAAGATACCGACACTTTCTTGAACATGAATGGTTCTTCAAAATGACGGCGCTCCATGTCACTACGCAACGCAAGTCCGAAATTATTTAAATGAGGCGTACCCCAATAGATGGATCGGACGCGGCGGACCAATATCGTGGCCTCCACGCTCACCTCACCTCAACCCCATGGATTTTTTTATTTGGGACTATTTTAAGGAAATAGCATACGCCAGAGAAAGTGGGAGTGAACAAGAGCTGAGGCAGAAATTAACAGAAGCCGAACGTGTTGTAAAGGAAAACAGAGCAGCTTTTAGACGATTAAAAGATAATTTCCTACGTAGGTGTAGAATGTGTATTGCTGCTGGAGGTGGCAACTTTGAAAACCTATTATAATAAACATTTTTTTTACATTTTAATCTGTGTTTTATTGACAAAACCACTTTTATTCATCATGATGATGACGACTCGTTCATTAATAAATTAAGAAAAGACGAAATGGCAGAAAAAAAAATTGTTAATTTTAATAATTCTTCACCTCGCTGTCTTCGAAGGCTGAATGTACACAAAGTAGCTCGTTAACACCTCGTTAAGCAGTACTTTTTTTTAATGATTATGAAATCTGAGAGTCTTGCGCATTTTTGAGGCTCACTAAGAAACCATTAAAACATCTGTTTGGATTTTTAATTTATTTTTTGAAAATTCAAGTCATAATTTACCGAACGTAAATTTTTGACTTTAGACCAACACTTTAATAACTTTTATCAAAGTTACGAAGCTGATTATTTTATGCATAGAAGAACAACTTGTGAAGATTCAGTTACAAAAAAAGTAATTGAAAAAAGTTTCTAGTTTTTTTTTTTAGAAATTTTCAAAATTGATAGGGCGAAAATTCATGAAAATTCAGAAAAAAAAATCATAACTCCGAAACTATGAAAAATCGCGGAACATACATGGGGCTGATTCGGATAGGTACCCCATGACAAGAGGGACCTAAATTTTTTTTTTTTGACGTCAATCCCCCGGCCACCCTGTATATTAGAGTTACCTTCGACACGGTTGAAATGTGTTAAGCACACTAGTGCTAAAAAGCTTATTATAAACGTTTATCTAGGAGACAAAAATGTCTGGTGTTAAAGTAGATTAATATTATACCTATGTATTCAGAGGAGCATGTGTCTAGTGTTCAACACATCCATGAGTAATAATTTTTAAGTTTGAAAACTTGTTAATTAAGCTAAAACTGTTTTGAAAACAATACATCTGGAGTTTCTTTCATAGTTTCTTCTCCACGTAATCTATTTCTTCTATTCTGAAACTAACAACTTTAACGTTTTATAATAAACATTCTGTTTTTATTGTGAATAAAACATTTTAATTTTAATTTGCAACTACATCAGCATACAATCGCGAATATTCTTATCTTATTTACTGCTGACTATATCACTTCATCTTCATCTATATCATTATTCACTTCATGACTTCATCACAAAGGTAACAAAATCCATGTTAAATGCATGAGGCAATGTCACCGAAAAACTTATCCACTTTGAGCGAGACCGCAGACACTCTACAGTACTCAGAAGCTACCGTGTTCACAGGTGATAGAAAAACGCGGCCTGATAGCTCGCAATCAACTCAGCAAGAACATTATTTATCGCAGCCATAAATCCGTACAAAGCCACGGATCGCCGTTCATGGAGCGAGATTTAGCTAATACCTGCTCTGCCTTATTTATTTCTAGTCGTAAAATCGCTCTAGTTGTCCCGCTTTTATCTTGACATAAGTCTTGCCACTCTAGCGAGAATATTTTGAGTCTAGTCTCTTGTATTTAATAATACACGTTTGTTGTGTGTTTCACATGTTGTGTTGTGTCTCTGTCATTCCTGTTTCATACATTGTTTGTCCTAGTTTTGGGAGGCCTGGCATCCTATAGGACCCAGTCTTTCCACAAATTAGTATTCTTTTTGCGTTGTTTAATCGCCCACGCCAAATTTTTCGGGTTCATTTATTAGTTTACCTAAAATAAATCTCTAATGCACACAACTTTAGTCATATTATCCCCAGATGTTGTCAGACATTCAAAGAGAGTATGGACGTTTCAGACCGTGAGACCGCCTAGAACCTACGAGATCATCAACTTACTGTTACATCAACAACACAGGTTATTTATACAAAACCGAAGTGGATTAAGCCGTAGCTGTTAAATTTAATACTCAATACTGTCTGTCTAGCTGCGATCGATTTACCATCCAATTATGGTGCGATTGCAAATCACTCTACATAGAGCTATAAATTTGATGACGCTCCGACGGGACATAGGCTAACGCAGAAGGACCACGATGTAGGTAAAAAACATTTCAGAATATAAGGGTTAATAGGTATTTTTGTGCAATAAAGAATTTTCAAATCAAATAAAAAAATATATGCTAATTTGTCCAAGATGAATTTTGAAGGAGATGATACGTAGTCGAATATTTAAACATTTTATTTTTCATTTACATACAGGCTCATACACTGCTCCTGGCCCGTGGTCGTGGGAATCAGAAACAGCGACGTCGAATTCCACGCAAAAAAGTCGCCGGCACAGCCCTTAACTACCTTAATGAAATCTTTCGTCTCATCATCATCATCATCATAAGCCCACCTCTGCCCACTGCTGGGTATAGGCCTTTTCCCCATCACGCCATACCTCGCGGTCTGTCGCCATTCGCATCCGACCGTGACCATCATCTTTTGTCTGGAAACTTTTATCATTGAGTGACCCTTCTAATCTTTCAACTTTGCTATTCTCTTTAAAATTGACGAGCTGTGTCGTGTGTACGGTTAGCCGCTAAGCATGTGCTGTCGACACCTGGCAGTTTTTGCTTTGATGAGACTGGATCCGAGTATGTAGATCACGCCCATGGTTAGAGGCCTACTACACCGTAACTCGGAACCAAATAAGAGTTTCGTCTGATGGAGTTAAGGTCCAGTGAGCCTAACAAAACCAAGCCAATTAGGGAATAGGCTAATTGACAATGTGAAAAAAACAGTATTATATAATATATACGTATTCGTATAGAGGTAAATTATGCGTCTTAAAACCGCTTTAAGGCAATTTAACTAAAAACAATTATTGTCTGTAAAAAAAAACACAAGATAAAATTTGATAATTGTGTATCTGCAGCCATTGTACCGAAAACAGCCTGGATTGGCCGATTCTATGATGACGTCACATGTCAGTAAAAATGGCGTCCGTCATTCATTCGTTCTTACGTTCATTGGTTGGTTTGCTGGCAAGTGACGTCATAATTCCTGTGCGACGCGATATTGTCCAAGATAGCGTTATGGCGGCTTATTTCAAAAGTAAATTTTCGTTTGCCTTTTTTAGAAGAAATCACGAAAGAATTTAAAACTACACTATGAATTGAACACCAACAAAATACACTCAGAGGCACAATTAACCGCCCACTTTAATTTTCCAACGTAACTTGAAATATTCATCAAATATTGATTCGCACTAGCCATGACCTCTCACATAGTACCTTGATGCCGGGGGTATACCCTATCAAACACGTTTGGGACAATCTTAAAATGCGAGTGTAAATCATTCCCTAATTAATATTTCAAGTTACGTCGGAAAATTAAAGTGGGCGGTTAATTGTACCTCTGAGTATATATGAGATGATTTTCAAAAATCTGTCAAACAGCCTATTGGCTCGGTTTTGTTCTAATCACTTTCTGAACTGATTAATCTCGCAACTTGACTATTTCACTTTAACTGACGTGAGTGTGTTGACCTACAGATGGTGAATCTACCTTGCTGTCAATAGATAGGTAGGTAGATAAATAGATAGATAGGTGCCTATAGGTACTTCATGTTTAGGTACCTACTTAACTAAAATAAATAATCTAGATAAGTCTTTTTATGGGACATAATCGGTTGATGATGATGATGATGAGACCCGTGGAAGGAAGTCTAGGCTGCTTATATTTAAGATGCTTAACCTGGGTACCTTTAATCTCTGTTACAGAATGGATGCAGCGCGTTGCAGCGCGCGGCGGCAGACGGACACGTGCCGGCGGTGGAGCTGCTGCTGCAGCAGGGAGCTGATCCCAACAAGCAAGACCTGCTGGTCAGTACCTACTAAGATGGGGCTAGAGTATACCGCGTAGGGTCAGCTCAAAGTGGTTAACGTAAAATACTTACTTGGTTACATACATCAATCTAAAGGCTAAGTTTCAGAGTTTCAGAGACTCAACAATCACGCGTGCCTAGAGAGCAATTAGCTATTTCAAGGTCTAGTTGTTGTGGACACATCAAATGCTTAGAGGGTCAGAACAAAATGGTTATCGTAAAATTTGTAAATCAATCAATTTTAGGGACATAGGCCAAGTTTCAGAGTTATGGACTCACTAGCCACGCGTGCCTAGATTGTAATAGCTATTTCAAGGTCTGATTGTTGTGGACACATGAGATGCTTAGGTTTCCACATAATGCTTTCCTCCAGAGATAGTAGTACGCCTTATACAAATTCAAATGAACCTGTCTTCGAAAACACTCATTCATTCGAGGATTTCACGAATGTGAAGTCGAAATAGTGGTAGCACTGCGACTTGTATTCCTTACATTCATCTTTGTCACCAGTCTTCCACACGAATCACATTTTTCCAGCTTATCACTGTTAACTTTGTCCTGTCAACGCCCTCCCTGAACGAAATTCCCTCTCGCCTCCCCAGCACGGCAACACGGCTGCACACGAGGCTGCATGGAAGGGCTACTCGCGCTGCTGCGCGCTGCTGGCAGCAGCCGGGGCCGAGTTACGCGCGCGCAACGCCGGCGGCTTTGCCCCGCTACACCTGGCCTGCCAGAACGGTCACAACCAGTCCTGCAGAGAGCTACTCCTCAATGGCGCACCTCCGGATTTGCAGAACAATGTAAGTAACTTTTGAACGTCAGGCCCCTACGGCAGACGTAGACTTAGAAAGAAGCGAAATAATATGGCAAGGGTGAAAACGAGGCAAAAGTCTACGTCTGATACAGAAAAGAATAGGTACCTACTACTGAATGAGGGTCTCATCTTTATAGTTCTCTTTTCCAGTATGGCGACACGTCTCTGCACACAGCTGCACGGTACGGGCACGCCGGCGTCACCCGGATCCTCATCTCCGCGCAGTGCCGAGTCTCCGAGCAGAACAAGAACGGGGACACCGCCCTGCACATCGCCGCGGCCATGGGCCGGCGCAAGCTCACTCGCATCCTCCTCGAAGCAGGCTGCGATAAAGCACTCAAGAACCACCAGGGCGAAACAGCTCGAGACATAGCCACCAGAAAAAGCCTAAACGAAATCATCGCCATCCTCAACACTCCAGTCGCTAAACAACCCAAAAAGAAGGAGAAACGGGACAAAAGCAAAGAAAAGCCAAAAGATGAACCAGATGCGGCAAAAAAGCCCAAAGACAAAGGCAAGAAGAAGAAGAACGTAACGTTTGATACACCGCCTCCAGTGCAGTGGTCTCCGTATGGATGCCATTACTATCCTGACCCGAAGTATTTTCCCAAGCCTAAACTCAGCTCGCTCCCCACCGAACCTTTACAAAAAGGCGAGCAGTACTACCTAGACTTGGCCGGGAACATCAAGAAAGGTCCCATAGGAGCTGGATACACGTGTTACTGTGCGCCCTTCTTCAAACACATGGAGGACAAAATGAATGAAGGCAAGAAGGACACTAAACGTCAAATTGATCGCACTCACGATAGACTAGATCAAAAAGTAACGGATTTAGAAATGAAGACGCAAGGGCAGATATCAGAGCTGACTAGATTTGTAGCAGCAGAGAGAGCTATGTGCAAAGAACGGCATCAGCATCTGGAGCAATGGCTGTCAAGAGGCATGCTGTATAGGGCTTCGGAAAGGGTGAAAAAGCTTGACTTCAGTCCCAAAGGCTCTCTAGACATCCCGCCGATGAAACGCAGCAAGAGTCTTGAGATTCTAGACGCCCATACGGATGAATGGAATAAAGTAAATAAAATTATACAGAGTTTCAACAGAAATTCCGAGCATTACGAGACAAACTCCAAAGAACTACATGAATCTAAACCAACGTCCAAAAGCTCGGAGATTTTGGACAGAATCAGATCGCCGAGTCCAAGAAGACAGTACCTATTAAAAAACTCCAGAAGCAGTGACCAGCTGGACTCTGGCATAAGTAACCACTCTCCTCGCCAATCAGTACACAGATGTCCAGAAGAGAGTCACCTGCAGAATGTTACAGCTGAAATACACGTCAAGTCGAACAGGATATCAGTGTCTCAATCACCGGTTCCGGCGGAAGTTCAAGAGTATACCGAAAGGCTAGGTTGTACTAGTCGGAGGTCTAATACTAAGTCACCTAGCAGTAGCAATAGGGAGTTTAAGGCCAGCGACTCCGAAGGAGATAGACCTAAAAGTAACATCAGAAATAGCCCAAAAAACGCAAGCGGTACTATCCCGCTGTGGAAAAGTCAGGTGTTACAAAAAACTGCGGATGATATTCGCAAAAGAGTCCTAGAGAAAGAAATGACAGAAGCCATGTCGCGAAGTAATAAGTCCCTAGACATCTCACAGGACGGATACGTGAAGTTCCCAAAACAGGGTAACTATCACCAAACCCACGGAGAACCAAGAAAGTCTGTGCAAGAATTAGTAGCGCAGGTAGAGGAACAACAGCGTTGCACATCGCCTGAACCAATGCCGTTGCCAAGAAAACCCGTACCCACCGAGGATTACGAAACACCTATAGTACCGGCTAACATACAGCCGATTGCGAGCATTTTGAAGATGCCTCAGCAACCTCAAAGACCTGCACCAGTACTGAAAGATAAACCACCGAAGAGCAAACGCTTCAGCCTGCACAACCTTATCCCGTTCCCAACGAGGAAGACCTTCCAGGCACCAGCTAAAGACAACGGGAACAACTCCGAAAGCAGCGACGAAGAAGATAACCCTATCCGCACCTCCAATGAACCAGGTCCGATGAGAAACACAAATTTACTCCAAACTTTACCTCTCCCAAACTATGAAGCCATGTCAAATAACTCCGCTTCACCGGCACCGCAAGCGCCTCCGAACCACAACCTACCTTACCCGCACGACTTACGGTCTCTGATCCCGAAAGACGCGTATTTCCATGAGATTCCAAACAGACAGGCCCATCATCAGCTACCGTATAACATGATCGAGAACGGGTTACCAACGCCACAGTATTCCCAGCAGTATCCCGAGGAGCCCGGGCTGCCTCAAGGAGGCAGGAACCGAAACCCTCTGCCCACCTACCATAACCAAAGGGGTGTCTTTGACGCTATGATGCAAGACCACATCATGAGAGAAATGGAGCGCATACCACACTGTTACAGCGAGCATCTGGACCAGAACACTGAAGTGGAAATCTCGAACCAAAACGATCACTTTCGTGACAATTTCTACGATAACCATCAACCAGTGTTCCCAAACTACGGAGGAGGAGTGAGAAAGCCTGTCCCGGACCATAGTCTGCTGCACAGTCGACTCCAGTCTTTGGCAATCAACACTCATCTGACCGATATGCAGAGTCAAGCTGACAGAGAATCGCACAATGACTCTGGATACAGCACAAAAGTCTACGGGAGTTCGCAGGGCCCTTCCCCGAGTCTTTCAGGCCACGTGGATGATAACCTTTCAGGACAACGGGTCCATATCTTGCCCAACGGGAAGCCTGTAGCGGCCCACGTGGGGGCCTCTAGTTTAGTATAGTTGTAAGCGGAAATACTCAGTGGAAACGTGAGAATGCAGATCTAAGTCATATTAAAAACAGTAGTGTCGACTGCAGTAATAATTGAGCCTCATGATATCGATTTTATGTTCATCAGCGTGAAATTTCATGTTTAGCTGTGTGGTATAGATATATTGATCATCACAATCATGCTATCAGTACTACTTACTCTGCCATGGTTAGCGCAAAAGTCACATCTGCTGTACCTACCCAAGAGGCTCAGATGCGACCCTTGAGCTTATCAGAGGCCTCAAAATGCCCACCAAATCCTATCGGAATCCTGACCTGGTATAGCAATAAGCAAGGAATTTGAAAGTTACGTGATTGGTATTGTGTGCGAAGTGCGCGAATTACAGGAGCAAGGCAGTCTTATGCATGTTTACTTAGATTTTTATGCAATACCTACTACAAGAGGTGACACCACCACTTGATACAATTTATGGTACAAAACACAGAAGTAACTTAACTTATAAATTAACTTAGATCGGGCGGTGAATGCACGAAAAGCACCGAAAGAAAATAACTTTTCTAACTAAAAATTTAAAAGTACAAAATAAGAAAAAAAAGTATGCCATGTATGGATTTTGTTAGTGTTCACAAATAGAAATAACTTGTATACTTGTCTAAGATTTGGTTTATTTAGTATATTTTATGCATGGGGTCACTAGGCAACCCGACTTCTGGAACTAAGGATTAGCTAATCCAAAAGTGGAAGGTTTTACTTGTCAATAGAAATAACTTTTACTGCGAGAAGATTAACTTAACTGCTCCAAAAAATCAACTGCTCCACATATCCTAATGCAGCAGGCGGTAAGTTTGGAACGTAATAGCTTAGCATACTTTTGCTCTTTTGAAGTTTTTATTATATAAAAAAAAATTCATAACTGTCGGTCTATTTTTTCCGTCTTATTTTTTTTTACTCAAAGTTAAATTGAACGTGATTTTAGCTACGGAGGGTTCTTTAGTTGTGGAGATTTGACTTAATAAATCGACCGACCTAAGCTTCACTAAGTGCCGTTCTAGTGGAATCATTTTTTTATAAATTATAGCAATAAGCATGCTTATAGCATTAAGTCCGCCGCACTGTACTGTATTTAATTAAGTGCAATAAAAGTATTAATAACAATAATAATAAATAAGTCGGAAAGTTTTTGTCGCAGTCGTTTGTACGGAAATGTAGAGCACTTCCTTTTTGGATTAATATGGCGATTCATACACCGTGTAAGCTTGTCTAACAATGCAAGAAACTATGTCAAAAGTCGGTTTCCTTGGTGGCCCAACGGAAGTTACTAGTTTTATGTCACTTAATGAAAATGTACAGTGATTTAATAATTTATTGATTGCTTTCTGTATGAAAATGTCGATTAAAATAAAATATTTTTGTATTTTTTAATTAAAAAAAACTGCACATCACGTGTCACCGACTAGTTCCATTGTTTCATTTTATCCTCAACAAACATAAACAAATTGAACAATAATGGAATAACATTTTTTGAATATTCGAAATTCTTATTTCCTTCGTTTTATCCAACTTTGTTCTACGTGAAAACTGTTTTTCGAATACCTATAATTATTCTTAACAGTAACAATACTATACTTAAGCATTGGAGATATTATACCTAACTCCATCACATTGAATGATGCCTATTGTCGATATCATTAGCACACGCATACGATACCTCGCTAGCTCTAAGAGCGTTAGGCTAACAGGCTGTGTGTAACTGGTTTTTTTTTTCTCTAAGTGATAAATTACAATTTAGGCGCTTGTCTGCATCTTCTTCTTCGCATCTTTTGTTCTATTTTCTAGCAACTACCGAATATATTAATAAGCATTGGAATCCTAATTAAATAACTCCCTACTCATAACTTCACAGCATGGTCACCCCACCTCCTTTCTCTGTAAAACTCTCTGAGACTAGTATGGTAAAGCGACACGCCGCTCAGCACAGAACTCTTCGCTCTCACAATGTTCACGGCGACGTAATCTCCTGGCTTCACCAGCCTTCTTCCCCCGTCTTCGGTGGGGATTTCTCTTTGATCGAAAACCACCTTTAAGTACAGCTCGTTACGGCCTACAATCTGTCCAGTGCGCTTCGCCGTGCCTTCGACGAGGACCAGGTGTGTGTTTCCAATCTCTGCCTCGTTCAAGGCTTGGCACTTCCGCCGGTAAAGGTCGATCATGAGGTTGTGACGGTGTTTCTTGACTTCGTCGGGGACATCGTCCTTGTAGCGACGGTGGGCGGTGGTTTTCTGGCGACAAGAAGGAAAATTGTGAGAAATGTGCGTACAGATTGTGTCAAAAATAATGTCAGCTTGAAACTGGAGCAAGGTTAGGTTGGAACTCATAGAAGAAAGACTTTTGTTTGCGAATTGAGCATGCTACTTATTTTTTATGTATGTTTTTAATAATCTATTTTGAATGTTTTTATAAAATTTTCGTTTTTGTGACGTCATCAGAGTATGATTAAAAAATAGACAAAGAAAAACACAATGTCAAAGGATTTATAATTTATAATCTTACTGTGTTTGCTGACGTCATAGAAGGTCCCGGCCTTGAATATCTTAAAAAATGTAGACTAATTAACAAACCAGATAAATATAAATTGTACTGAAAGCACAATTCTCGAAATTGTTTTGAGGTTTCCGTTCATGATAAAAAATGTAGCATCGGCAATTGCCACTATGCTGACCTTTCTTCCATCATGAACATTCATAAATAAGTCGCTGCATATACCGGGATGCGGGCGTAAGTATTGTTTGTACGTAGGTTCTGGTTTTTTCCTTACGCAATTTAATTATGCATCAAACACAGACCACATGTATCAAAAGTTTACTCATTTTATTACAATAATTAAAAATAACAAATTTTACGAGCAAGACAGCATGTTCCACGTAAGAGAACAGTACAAGTCACTAAGCTAAATAATTGTTTAAAGCTGGTCATTCACGGTCATGCCATCGCGTCAAATGGCGCGGTATACATCCAAAATTTGATCGTGAGTGTCAAATACTCATGGCGTGATGTAAAACTCTGGATTTCCAATCGTTCCATAATCCACTGCGTCGCGCCATTGCATGATGGAGTGGCATCACGCCGACGGCTCGTGAGTGGGGGATTTACCGCGCCAAGCCATCACGCCGCGCTTACCGTGAATGTGCAAACCGACATCCAAAAAAAAAGTACCCGAAACCGGCGTGCGTGCATGCAACTAATGAATGTCGATGAAGTGAAAGTAATTTGTCAGGATCGTGGCAGGTGGCAGTCCCTGGTCACTGCCTACCCCTCTGGGATACAGGCGTGAGCTTATGTATGTATGTAATCATGTTTTCGCGCTCGGCCACATACCTCTCGCATGCTGTAAGGGAAGAGGAACGCCATGTGGTAGTCAACTTGTTCCATCAGCGTGAGGGTCTCCTCAAACTCCGCGTCCGTCTCACCACAAAACCCGCAAATCATATCCGTTGACAGTCCAACTGCAGAAAAAATCGAATATATAAATCTCTGTTTCTTATCGGACTCCATCGAATCGGGTTCACCGATTATAATGTAATTCATTTTATTCCGGATACACTTAATAATGGCAGTCGTTAAGCCAAGTCAGAGGCCCTAGGGCGGCTTGAAAACTTGTGACAGTAAGACCAGCCACTAGTCTTACAAGCCTCCACCAATCCGGACTTGGCCCCCGTGGTGGAGTATGGCCTATACCTTCCTTAGGGAAAAGATCCGTGCCCCTCGGTGGGGACATAATAGGTTGATGATGATGGTGAACTGATCGGTCCACCAAACATTGTACAGATTAATGTTAGGCTCGGCGGACTAAATCACATAAGTCAGACTGTGATTAAATCATTGTTCTTTATCTAGAAAATAATAAATTAAAATAGGACATTGTTTAATTTTTGTACAAAAAATAAGTACAGTCAATTCATTGTTTCATGATAGCTCCCCCAATATAATAAAAACTTTTCATAGTAATTTTATAAATAAAACAATTGGTTTTTTCATAGCTTCAAATATAAGTGTTTATGTATTTTAGTCAGCCGACCCTAGTATGATAGAATGTGTTAATGTATACCTTGTGTACGACAAAACTTGGATACGCAAGTATTTGTTTCATTTTCTGGTGTTAACTATAAAGAGTTCTAATCTAAATATTTTTTTTTATATCATACTAACATACTTATAAGACAATTACTAAAAATAACAAATTATGGACTAATGGTCTGAAATAAATGAATTGAATTGAATAATCTAATCTTGTTGGTGAACCTAAGGAAATAAAATCTAAGTAAAAATCCTCACCTCCCGGTATGGCCCTGCGCACATGTTCCACAAGGTCCAGGTAGGCCTCCCGTGAATACCCGCGGCGCATCCGCTCCAGTACCGAGCTGGAACCCGACTGTGCGGGCAGATGCAGCAGTTTGCAGATGTTGGCCCGCTCAGAGATCACCTGGAGGACCTGGGTAGATAGAAAGAAAGAAAAAAAGAAAGAAAGAAAGATTTTATTAGTATTGTCACAGAAACACAATGAAGACAAAAGTACATAATAAACAAAATACACAAGAGTCAACAAAACAAGAAAAATAAAATAGAGACAAAGGAAAACAAACAACCGTTTCTTAAATCTAGATAAACCATAAGTAAGGCAGGTGGAGAACTGGACCAGAAACTGCGCAGAAAAAATTGGCTAAGACCGATCTGTAAGCGAAATACATTACAAAAAATAAAGTGATCTAAGAAACATACATGCCAAGTAACGAAACCAAATCCCTCTGTACGTCCGAGGAAAAGAATGTACGCCAAGACGAACCACGCTTGCTAACTTTGAAATATCATACATACGTACATAAGAGCCGTCGCCCACGGCGACTTTCTGTGGCGATGCTTTCGCGCGTTTGGTAAACGCTCGACAGCATCGCTTCTAACGCACCTTAGTCGCATTTGCAACGCACTACAGAAGCGATGCCAACGCCCTACTAATTCGCTACAGCATCACGGCTGTATTGATGCAAACGCGCGACCGCACTGGACGACATCGGGCAAAGATTGGAGTTATGGTGGCCCCTAGAAGCGTTTGCATCGCGACAGAAGCGCGACGGTATCGCGTTTGCATCGCGACTGAATCGTTGTTATGTGGGGTATACAGATAGCGACCGCATCGCGACTGTATCGACGCGAACGCGCGACGGCATCGCTACTGCATCACTGCAAAAAGTTGCCGTGGGCGAGGGCCCTAAGCTCACCTCTGTATCCTGTATAATACTAAGTAACATAACATTTACATACAGGCACATACATTGCTTCTGGCCCCACAAGATAGCCCGAGTCGTGGGAACCAGAAACAGCGACGTCACAAACACGTAAACATACAAGACCTGGAGTTTTTTTTTTACTTAAATAACGCTAAACGCCAGCATTAAATTGAGAAAATTACTTTGCTGAATTCCGCCAATATCCCACAAGCACCATGCGGTTAGTTAATGCACCTCCCTCCCACTTTTTCAAGCAGAAGCAAGACACGAACACACCACCACCGACAACCATACTTGTGTGAGACAATGCGCGAGGCGTTTCGCCTCTAACTAAACGCTAAACGCTAGGTGAAGTCACCTCATCAGGGAAGTCTTTCGGGTGCGCGGCGGTGAACCGGACCCGCATCTCGGGCTCCACGTCCGCGACCCGTGCCAGCAGGTCCGCGAACCGGAGCCCGCCCGCCTTAGTACGGTAGACCGTCCGAAAGCCGCGGGCCAGGCGGGTGCCCGTCGGTTCCACGGGCTGACTAGTGTCGCGGTAACTGTTTACGTTCTGCCCGAGGAGGGTCACCTCTTTCACGCCCTAGGGAGGTACAAGGGTTCTGTAGGGTACTGTTATTGTTTCTCATGAGAAGGCTCAAGGTCGCCCAACGAGCAATGGAGACAGCTGTTTCACTGCGAGACCGAATAAGGAATGAGGAGATCAGAAATGAAGATAAACCTTTCTTTGACTGCCTTGTTGGTACAGCTGATTGCCTCGTTGGTCTAGCTGTTAGGCGCTCAGCTACAAAGACAGAGGTCGTACGTTCGATTCCCACTGGGTGCCGCTAATGTACAAATGACCTCATTTGTATATTAGCATGTACTTTCCTCAAGGCTTTTTATTGACGTATCTTAAAAAATATAGACTTATTTACAAATCTGATAATAGGCTATTTGACAGTGTGAAAGAAACAGTATTATTTTTACGTAACTATTTGTATAAAGTATTAAAACCGCTTTAAGGCATTTTAACTAAAAAAACAATTATTATTTGTAAAAAAACACAAGATAAAATTTGATAACTAGGTATGTATCTGCAGTCATTGTATCGAACACGGCCTGGAACTGGAACACGTGCCAGTAAAAATGGTGTACGTCATTCATTCTTTCTTACGTTCATTGATGGTTTACTGGCAAGTGACGTCATAATTCCTATGCGACGCCAATTTCAAAAGTAAATTTTCGTTTGCTTTTTTAGAAGAAATACACGAAGGAATTTAAAATTACCACTTTCTGAGGACTCCATGAACACCAACAAAAAAATATGAGATGGTTTTCAGAAATAGATCAAATAGCCTATTATAGAAAGTGTAATGAAAGCATAATTCTCGAAATGGTTTTGAGTTTTCCGTTCATGTTCAATAATGTAGCATCGCCAATGCTACACGTAACTCAACATTTTTATCTATTAACTTTAAAATGAACATCACACTAATATTATAAACGTGAAAGTTTGTGTTTGTTTATATGTTTGTCAGTCTTTAGCGCTGAAACGGCTGGACGGATTTTAATAAAATTTGGTATGGAGTTAGCCGATACCCTGGATTAAAACATAGGCTACGTTTTACCGCGGGGAAATATCTTATTCCTACGGGAAAATCTATGAACCGCGGGTAACACCGCGGGGCACAGCTAGTAAAAAATATAAAAGACTAACCTGTTCGGCCAAGTGGCGCACCTCGTCCACGATGGAGGCGACGGGCCGCGAGCGCTCGCGGCCGCGCGTGAATGGGACTATGCAGTACGAACACATGTTGTCACAGCCGCGCATTATGGAGCTGAAACAATATTTATAATAATAATAAGTAATTGATTTGAGTCGCTCGTAGCCTGGGCTGGCTGAGTGATCTTGAACGATCATTAAGATTAATACAGCACGTTCAGTCCATGGAAGGGTCACCGTCTATGACTAACGCTAGTGGCATTTTTCCGAGCGATTCCGTGCTTCGCAAGGCACGTTAGGCAGTTGGTGCCGGCTGCCGTCGATAGATGGCAGTTGGTGCCGGCTGCCGTCGATAGATGGCAGTCGTTAAGCCAAGTCAGAGGTTTTAGGGAGACAAAACATTTTTTATTTTTATGACTTCATATCATAACAAAACATTTACCCTTAACTTTTGAATGAAACATCCTTAATAACTTTAAGAACCAGTAAGAGCCCTAAATGACGCTGGGGTAAGTGAAAATATTAACGAGGTTTGCAATCATAGTTCTAGGCGCACAGTGGTAACAAAATTTTTTGTTTGGTATGACCTGCTTACAAATTAATTTTTCTACGCCAAAATATAAAATACCTCGCGGTGTCTCGCCATTCGTCATCCACGGGCCCCCTGCCGACCTGGCTACAGTCCGATCATCCGTTCGGCACTCCGTTACTGCCCTGCCGCAACCGTGAGGTATGGCGAGATAAGGAAATAGCCTATAGCCAGCAGTGGACAGAGATGAGCTGATTAATTAATGATGAAAACATAAAATAGAAGCTTCAAAACAATATTTTCATTGTCCATCTATAGGGCCAAAATAATTGTCATTCTACTCACATGAAGGCAGTAACATTGTCTTGGTTCAGTCTGACAGGCACCACATCTGCATAAGTTTCATCAAAGGACAGCAACACATTGACTGCAGTCTGCCCACTCTCTGTCAGAGCCAGCAAGCGAGGCAGGTCTCTGTAGCTATCTGGTCCCGCTACTAGAGTTTATAACCATTCAGTTAACTGTTTATTAAAATGAAATATATTTATTATAGTATAGTAGGGCGCCTAAGGGCGGTTTGAAAACTTCTGGCAGTAAGACCAGCCACCCAGTGACGGCGTACCATAGGTGTCAACCCGGGGCGGTTTTCTATTGTGCACCCCCAAAATAAAACAAATATGTATGTACCTACTTACTAAACGTACTTATGTGACTTTATTTTACTGAAATATTTAATAACATTATCAAAATTTACTTTCCGGTCCTTTTCAATGGACAATATGGAAAGATTGGTAAATCGCGCTTGGCTCATTGTAGATCTTAAGTATTTTTTTATTTAAAGAAATTTCTTTCACAAGAAGCCACTGAAACACCAATAGTAAAAAAAAAAACTTCGGCAAAGCGCTAGACTTGGAACAGACTCGGAATAGTACAGTCGACAGCACATCATGGTATACACCCATGCACTCTACTGCGTTGCATTACAGGCGACTTTGCAACTAAAATGTGAAGATTGACGACTGTACCTACCATTTTATAATAAACTTGCTGTTGCCCGCGACTTCGTCCGCGTGGGCTTTAGTTGAAAAAAGTGTTTGCAAATACCTAAGTCACGGATACTTTTAACGCATGTAAAATAATTAAAACAAAAAGATTGTGTGTTTAATTTACATTTTATTGAAATAATTTTTAAAATCGGAGAAATTTACGTTGCACCCCGTTTTACCCCCCTTCAGGGATGATTATCAAAAAATATTTTACTCGAGTTTCAGGACTTTCAATGAAGAACCTTCATACTGGATTTCATTCGAATAATTTCAATAACGGCAACCGTTCATACTAACTTTGCACCCCCGTTCTACCCCCGTAGGGGGTGAATTTGCAAAACTCCTTTCTTAGTACCCTCCTACGTTATAAAAGGAACCCCTGTGCAAAATTTCAAGTTTCTTACCGTTATAGTTTAAACCCTGCGCTGATATGTCGGTAATTAAGTTAGTCAACTTCTCTCTACTAAATTTGCACCTCTATTTTACCCCCATATGATTGAATTAAAAAAAGGGATGTCGGAATAATCATGATTAGGAACATATAACCCAAGTACAACATTTTATTGAAAAAACCTTGACAATTAGAGAACTTTCATACTTACTTTGCACCACCTTTTACCCCCCCCTCAAGGGGGCGATATCAGAAATAATCATTATTAGGAACTTATAACGCAAATACCACTTTTTATTGTAATAACTTTGAAAATCAGAGAACTTTCATACTAACTTTGCACCCCCCTTTCGCCACCTTAAGGGATGGTTTTCGAAAAAATATTTGACTCGTGTTTCATGGCCTTTAACGAAGAACCTTCATACTGAATTTCATTCAAATAACTTCTAAAACGGCAAAGTTTCATACTAACTTTGCACCTCCATTTTACCCCCTTAGGGGGTGAATTTTCAAAAATCCTATCTTAGTGCTCCCTTACGTTATAAAAGAACCTCTATGCAGAATATCAAGTTTCTAACCCCTCTAGTTTAGGCCCTGTCAGTCAGTCAGTCAGTTAGTCAGCTTCGTCTTTTATACAGGGTGTTGATTTGTACAGTTAAACCCGACTCACGGGTGGTTATTTACATGATACTGAAGCAAAAAAATAATATAAAAAAAATATTATTTTTTGTGAAAATCACCTAAAATCATGGCGCATTCTCCCGCCCGCCCGTCCCGCCCGGGAAATCCCCGCCGGATCCGTCAAGTGCAAACGATAGGACCTAAGCCATATAACTTTATGATTTTCAGGTGATTTTCTTTCACAAAAAAATTTTTTTTTTTTTGCTTGTTTTTCATGTAAATAACCACCTCTGAGTCGGATTTAAGTGTACAAATCAAGACCCTGTATATATAGATTTCAGAAGCTCCAAGGTAGTCCACTGGACCGCTTCTTGGCAAGAAATGCTGGCAGCTTCCAAGTGGAGCCTCAGACGTAAAATCTCCAAAATCATTTCTTCCGCAGCAAACTCATCATAAGCTTTCGTAAGATTTGGACCTAGGTATATCCTCTTCTCTTCTTCTGTTGACTTTAGCAGAGTTTTAGGCTGAACCACGCCAAATGTCTTAAGAATGTCATCCATTGTTATGTTGCAATGGTCTAGTTCTCCGTAAAATCTATCTAGACATTCTAACATAGCTCTCTGCAGCTCTTCTGGAGTAAGTTGTCACCACGTTGTCACCCCTTGGTGCTTGGCACCCGGGGCGGACCGCCCCCATCGCCCCCCCTTACTCCGCCACTGCAGCCACCAGTCTTACAAGCCTCCACCAATCCCGACTCGGCCCCCGTGGTGGAGTATAGCCTAGACCTTCCTCAGGGAAGAGACCTGTGCCCCTCGGTGACGACTTAATAGGTTGATGATGATGACGATAGTATAGTAGGAATAAGTTTATTAATGTAATTATTTTCAACTTTATTTACAAAAAAAACATGGTATACATTTTTTGGGCAACTTACCAATGTCTACAGACTTTTCCTTTTCAATCAGCTTTTCTTTGAGTCTCTCAGCCATGCAGCCCAAAATGCCAATCTTCAATGGCCTATCTTTGAGCTTTGAAACAGCTCTCCGTCTTTTGAAGCCTCGTAAATGCTGTAGGCGATGCCAGATCTTGCTCTCTGCTCCTTCTCTTACAGCACACGTCATGACCAAAAAGATATCAGCCTCATCTTCAACTTCAGTCTTCTCAAAACCTTCTTTCTTTAGTATAGACCACACAATTTCTGTGTCGTTCAAGTTCATTTGACAGCCATAAACATCGAAGAAAACTTTCTGTTTTCTCACATTCGGAACGCTGCTCGGTAAGTATGGTATGCTGGGAGGGTCTACAGATAATGGAGATGATGACCCCGTAATAAATTCCTTCAACCCAGGTCCCTTCTGCACTTTACTCTTCAAATTCACTAAGCGAGTGGTATCGGTCGAACAATTGCATTTTCTGTAGAAACATTGGTTTGAAAACTTTAAGAGACGTTGCGCGCGTTGAAACCAAGACATTATGTGTCTTTTAGAAGTTACAACTAGGACGACTTTAATAAATAAGCATTTTAGAATCTATTACAGAATCATATAACCAAAAAATAAAAGTTTCAGTAACGAAACTTGCCTGCAGAAATTAAAAAGAAGCTGTCAAATCAACTGATTTGAAAGCATTGATTTGTTATCATTAAGTGGAAGAGAGATAGCAGCTAATAAACTATACATTTTGCGTTGGTTGGTTAGCACTGGTTGCATTTTATAACAGTTGCAGAAACAAAACGCCCGTTATACTGTATCATCAGAATTTTAAGAGTTTTTTCTTTCAGTTTTCTCCCTTTGTTTCAGCTTTTTTCAAAATTATTTAGATCAAAACTTTTTCTAAAAACACATCATAATTTACCGAAAAAATGTGATTGATAATAATTTAGCAAGCAGCAAAGCAAGCAAAACGCAAAAAAATATGGCTGACCCGACCCGTTCACAACACAAACTATTTTATTTTTCACGATTTCAACATTTACTAATGAAAATTGTTGTATTTATACTTTAAAGAATAATAAATACCAACTGTAACAATGAGCAACAGAAACTACAACTACGATAAAGGTATTCGAATTGAAAAATAGGCGCTTGTTCCTCTTAGTAACTCTTTCAGCATCAACGGCAAAGAAGTGCCCCTTGTAGATTTAGTGGGATCAAATCTATACTTTATTTATCTTTGCCAGTGTTTTCGCATTGGCAGGGTCGTCTCGATCCGCGCGTGATGATTCTAGGAGGACGGCGGAACGCGACCAGAGACACAGACATGGCGAGGGCAGTGGCAGACAGTCTAACAAGTCGAGGTCCCGTTCACCCAGAAGACATTACTCTCCAGAATCTAGAAGTAGCCAGCACTCTCCTGGTAGGCGACGGAACTTAGGTGACCATGGTGAGTCTTGGTAACAATGAGGTTACCTCAGTTCTTTCATCTCACGAGGTTGGGTTGATATTTAACATGCATAAGTTCGGCCCAGAGCCAATCGAGCGCCAGACCATTGTGTCTGTTTGTGAGCACATCATCACAACTGCAAGTATTGCACTCCCATCGTTTTAAGATGAAGAACTTTTTACTATTGTTAAATTTTTATATGTTTTTGCCTTCCCTAAAGAAAAACTGTTCTTGCAGATGAAGCACACAGGTCTCGACCTGAGAGAGATCATTCCGAGGAGGAAGTGCCAGCTCCACCGCCACCGCCTCGCATAACTAAGGTCTCCATAGGATTCTCCAAACCAAAGGTTTGACTTTGTTAGCATTGTGGATCTTATAAGAGCGGTAATGTACAACATGGAATGTTCTATTATTGACTACCCCAGCAAAGGTAGTATGAGGACGCGAGTCGCGCGCGACAATGTCAAAAGTCGTGAGAATTTGACAGTTAATGTACTGGAAAGTCGCGACTTTTGACGTTGTCGCGCGCGACTCGCGTCCTCATACTACCTTTGCAGGATGTTGGGTTACTTTGAAACAGGCATTGGAAGTCAGTTTGGCAGGCCAGAAGTTTTCAGGACCAGACCCCTCCACCCTGCCTCTTGTTTCATGAATTAGTAATATCAGTAACTAGCTGTTGCCCGCGACTACGTCCGCGTGGGCTTTAGTTGAGTAAAGAGTTTGCAAAAAAAGTAGGGATACTTTTAGCGCATGCGAAAGAGCTTTCATACTAACTTCGCAACTCCCTCTTACCCCCTTAAGGGATGATTTTCGAAAAACTATTTTACACGTTATTCATGACTTTCAATGAAGGACCTTCATATTGAACCTCATTCGAATAACTTCAAAAACGGCAAAGTTTCGTACTAAGTTTGCACCCCCCTTTTTCCCCCTTAAGGGATTATTTTTAAAAAACTGTTTTACATGTGTTTCATAATTTTAAATGAAGAACCTTCGTACAGGTCAGTTAAGTAAAGCTGGCACGTTCAACACATTTACACGTTGCGCTTGTGTAGGGTCTGTGAATAAGCGCGCGGCGTGACGTGTACTGCATGCGCATCATGAAAAGTCTACCCGTCTCTCTTGCGCGCGGTCTAGCTTATGAGTGTGAAGGGGACAGTTATAGTTTTACTTTTGCTACTGTTTATAAATACAGCGTGATCTTTTTTGGTATTCAACCGTATTTGCGTTTCAATCAGGGATTTTTCTGACAGCTAAGAAAAGTAGTTCCAAGTGAGCAGTTTTCAGAAGAACTAAAAAAAAATGTACTAACTGACCACTGAGCGTCCGTGACCCTTTGTTACATAATTAAATTATAATGAAATTGTTGAGGATTTCTGGGATAATTATTTTCTGTTTTGATAAAGCTTTTCTTAGGTGAAATTATTTTTGGTCATGTGAAAATTTATTAAAAATTAAAACTATTTTGTGACCATTGATTCCACCTTGTTTTTAATACTTTTCGCTCGAATTTGCTAAAATATATTATAACAAGTAACACATATATTTGTATTTATTTATCTACAACGCACCCATCTTACTAAAACCTAACTCTAGTCTACACTTAAACTAGAGTCGCATTTTGAATCAAAATCATTTATTTTTAAACATACTGTATAGTGAAATTGCATAAGTGTGAGTACTGTGAACGTGCCAGCTTTAGATAACTGACCTATACCAAATTTCATTCGAATAACTTCAAAAACCGCAAAGTTTTATGCTCACTTTGAACCCCCATTTTACTCCCTTAGGGGATGAATTTTCAAAAATCCTTTCTTAGTGCTCCCCTACGTTACAAAAGGAACCCCTGTGCAAAATTTCAAGTTTCTAACCCTTATAGTTTAGGCCCTGCGTTGATATGTCAGTCAGTCAGTCAGCTTCTCCTTTTATATATATAGATTTCTGCTCAACCTAGCCTAGGATTGGTGGGTTGTGTGAAAATTGTTTGTAAAACTGGCCCGTGACAATAACCCCAGGAACATCAAATGCTCTACGCCTGTGACAATAAATTGTGATTGAAATTGTATTTATAGCAAATTTTGTCTGTTACCAGGTGGCGCCAATAAAAATGAACATTGGGGGAGCAGCAAAGACCAGCACTATAGTGCCAAAGCCCACAGTGGCTTCAGTCTTTAGCAATGATGATGATGATGAAGAAGAGCCTGAGGAGATGCCGGCGGAGGCCAGAATGAGGATGAGAAACATTGGCAGGTGAGGAAGTTATGCCATAGTTATGCATCAGCCATTTGACGCCCACAGCAGGACATAGGCCTCCCTATTGTTTTTCCAAGCTTCCCATTCTTGTGTTGCCCGCATCCAGCGACTCCCCGCCACTGTCAGACCATCTAGTGAGAGGCCTGATCACACTGCGTAGTCCGGTTCGCGGTCAGAACTTTTTCGCCCCAACGGCCATCAGTTCTGCGAGTTATTTAGTCTATGCCAATATTAAAGTTTAATAATTCTGTTACATTGTTTTATGTAATAATTTATTTTACATCAAGTCATATTTATGCAACCATATCTATTTCAGAGAAACTCCAACATCAGCAGGACCAAATTCATTTGGAAAGACCAAGCAGGGATTCTGTGATGCCAAGAAAGTCTTTGAAAAGAACCTTAAGCAAGCCCTCGATGCAGATCAGAAGCCTGTAATGCCCAAGTTTCCTCAGACCATCTACAGAATTAAAGGACCATAAAATTACCATAGTCACAAATTTGACAGTATTTCTACCTTATTTCAATTTCTGTAAAAGGTGCAAATGCAGTCATTTTTTATTATACATAGTAGTTTATGTGTAGTTGGAATATTGTGGATAACTTGGCTGAAAATAAAGATATTTGTTAATGAAATTGGTGCAGAAATTCAGTTTCCCAAAACGAATTGCTTGTTTTATCCATTTTTAAATGTATAGAGGTGTGTAATATTATGTAGCATATTTTAATTAATATATCTATGTAATGCTTTCTTTGCAGTTTCTTTTCATGGTGTGGTTTCACTGTATTTTGTTTACCTTGAATCTCAGTAGTATTGACGCCCAGTCATGTCTATCCTGGAGGGATAGGCAGAGAGACCATCAACATTAGTCTGCATGAATGCCCTTCCCTTTGCTAATTCATGCCCTTATTTGGTCGAAGTATCTACCCTTACCGGCCCATCCACCTACATCTGCTTGATACCTATATTGAATGTAATATTCTCAGTAGTTCCACTTTTGTCGGACTAGCAAATAAGTATCCAGTTTCCAGAATTTATCAGAGCCCTTGGACCTAGTAGACATAGACACTGCAAGTTTGTATACATCCAGAGAAATACAATACATAAACTTCGTGTTAATTAATGCGCATGAGGAGTTTCAAAAATATGGTACAAGGCGAAAAAGGTAAGCTTATAAAAAAAATAGCTGTAAGGTGGTTTCATTAATTAAATCAAAATAGCAAACCTATAAATTTTTTAGAAATTAAATATTTTTTTCCTAATTTTAAGCCCTAATTACCGAAAAAATAAGAAATATTAGAGCATGTAACAAATTTGAGTCGATTTTGTTACCATATTTAAAGTTAAATAGAAATTAAACTAAACACATTATGTCTCTCTCACTTATTTATTGGAATTAATACAGTCATTTTACGTTATTAAATTAAATTATAAGTCCCAAAACATGTTGAAAATGTTTAGAAAATTCAATTATAATTCGGTTTTGTTACTGTTGCTCCAAATCCATATATATTTTCAATTTTATTTATTTAAATTGAGATATACCAAACCAGGAATAATATTAGAAAAGGTAATATTTATTATTTTTATCCTCGACACAATACATGTAGTTAATAAGATTTAATTCACGAGATAATCTTTAAAATTGCATCAAATAATTCAGGGACAGTAACAAAACCGACAGTAACAAAATTGTAAGGCATAGTTCAGAAGACCGTAAAATGTAATATTTTAATTTGTAAT
This sequence comes from Yponomeuta plumbellus, assembly GCA_947310845.1. Lineage (NCBI taxonomy): Eukaryota > Metazoa > Arthropoda > Insecta > Lepidoptera > Yponomeutidae > Yponomeuta > Yponomeuta plumbellus. Next base: position 19,996,367 of record OX371208.1, on the reverse strand, counting down.
TTTTAAACCATTTTTAATGTGTGATACTAAATTAAAAACAAAGTACTTAGATAAAAAAAAAATCCGCTGTTCTTCATACTTTTCAGGATTTTCAGTTTTCAACCTCTCCCTATACCGACGCATTTTTTCTCGGGCTGTTAGTGGCATAATTCTGAAAAAATATATGTATATAAACATCATTTGTATGTGTAAATGGTTAGGTTAGTTATTTGGTTAGTTGTGTAATTCTGTTTTATTTGATATTTATCAAGATAGGTAGTTATCTTTATTTATGCACACAATACACATAGATATTTATATTTCACTTGTAGTTTATATGCAGTTTGCATATCGTCAGTTAAGTTCTAACAGTGCGTAAGTAAAAAATGTCAACTTTACAGGAGAGCGAAAAAACGGTGTAAAATTTCAAAATTTCAATTAGCTACATTAGAGGTGTACATTATTTGGGAAAAGTATTTAAAATCAACTTATTGAAGATAAAAAATTGGTCGGCCGAAAGAAGCGCGCCACTTTTCTTCATCAAATGGCATCAAAAGGTCGAAACAGCCAAAAATGACTTTCGCACTGTTAGAACTTAACTGACGATACGCCAATTGTGTTCTATTCCTAATCGCCGTTTGGGTTGGCTAGAGGATTTCTCTCTTTTGAGATAAGTCCTCCCGTTTAGATGTAAGTTTCTTTGTAATAATGTGTGTTAAAAAGTTATTTATAGTGGGTCGGCAATTGTTCACACGATCCATCATAAAAAAAGTTCATTCAATATTTATCTCCACTATTTTAGAAAATCTAGCGAATAAGCAATACACCCTTCAGTAATAATAATAATAGTTACTCATTTGTAAAACAAAATATAATAAAATCTCTTAGGCTGTTATTTTTAACTTTGCAAGGATTCTATCTGAGATAAATAAAAAATGTAACATGTCACTGATATGGAACTAGCCTTATGCTGTCGGTTTTGTTACTTTGATGCTCCGTCTATATGTTACCTTGTCAGTAGTAACAAAACCGAAGTAACATAATGCGCTTTCATTACATTCAAAAATATATTTTAAAACATTCTATTTTACGGTAAATTAAAATAATTAACTTACTTTACCGCATAAAAATACGCTATCTTACAACGATATTATGTGTTAAATAAAGATAGTAAGGATATTAAACACTCATCACAAACCTGACGGTGAACTTTGCTCCAGTTCAGTATGTCGCACATCCACCTGACACCACCGATAAAAATGCACTGTCATGCCGTATTCAAAATGGGCGATCCAACGAGCGTTAATATTGCCATAATACGAAGACCAAAACTATTTTTTGGTAGAATAATTTTATTTAAAAATAGTGGTAACAAAACCGAAATGTCCGGAAATACCATATTTCGGGGACAATACATTTGTTGAAATTTGTTTAGATTATAGTAGGTTTAAGCATAAAATTAGGCCTCAAAACAAAATAATACGCTCCAAGTTTTATAAAAACATCAAAATTATGCCAAGTAGCAAAGAAAATTTCACAAAAATCATTATCTGTAATTTTGACTTTGCACTGGGGACAGTGATAAACATGGGGGCTGAGTAATCAAAACACGAAATATTTTTATTTTCTTTTGTTTTAATTAAGTTTTAAAATAATAAAGATGGACTACAAAACCGCAGTTTTCAGCTACTTGATAAACAAATATCATAATGCTCCATAGTCTTAAGTAAAACAAATATTAAATCAAAGGACATGCCGAAATGACCGTTGTAATAAATTTTTGAAACTCCTCGCATACGTTAACGGCGTGCGTGACCGATTTTGATGAAATTTTATATGCATACTAGCTGAACCTTGTTTGGCCAAATTGGTTATCCTTATCACTTTAGGGGTATGAAAAATATAGATAACAAGCTATTCTCAGACCTACCAAATAACACATAAAATTTCATCAAAATCGGCAAGCCGTTTCGGAGGACTAACATTGTGACACAAAAATTTTATATATTTTTAGATTCAGTAGGTAAACCTACCTACCTGCGAATAGGTTATCTATTTTTCATTAAGGTGGTCCACTTTTTTAAAAATTATAATCCTTACAAATATGTACAGCGAAACATTTGCAGTCTTCTTTTTTATAAAAACTTGATTTCCCTAAATGAATTCCAATCAATTGGAAGGCTTGAGATTTGTGCTTCAGCCGGAGTTAAAGAAAATTTCCAGAAGCTGAAAGTGTAGGATTACAATCTATGCTATGGTCCTGTATTGTGAAAGCAAAGGTAGATATGTATGTGCCTGTTTGTAAATGTTTAGTCTAACGCCTTCATTCTAATGAAATTAATCAATTCTATCAAAGAAGAGAAATGATACAAGTTCAGATAGGATTTTTTTAGACAATTTTATTGACTTATTTACTTCCGCTGCACATTCTGGGGACGCTGCATGTCACGGGGGAAGGTCCGCTGGGGGGGAGTGCGGATGCGGCGGTCCTTCTTGGACCTGTTGCGCACCACCTTACTGTGGATTGCGCATGACACGCAGTAGTGGAGCTTAGCATAGAGCTTAGGGAGCTGGAATGCTGAAAAAAAAGTTACATGTCAGCAAATTGGCTGTTTCACTTGTGTTTTGTGTCAGGTGAAGACATGAACCAAATATGTACTATCATTGATATAAAACACGAAACATGACCACTACCGTAGGTAATGAGAAAACCAATAAGTAATGGTGGAGAGATACAATGGACGGAATAGAGGCTTTTGCAATGTTGATAGGTAGTATGTTTGGGCTTTAGAGTGAATAAATGATCAGATCCAACATCCCAAAGTAGAATCGACAGCAGGTCAATCTTTATATTTTGTGTCAATGTCGCTTCTAACGTGGAATGCAATGCAAAGGATCATGTGCTCTGGACTGTACTGTGATGAGCTGCGATTACTTTCATTGTGTCATCAAACTTACAGGAGTACACTGAAGCGTCGTTGATATCTCTCACGGCGGCAGCTTCGACGATGTTCCTGATCACAAACTTCTTGATAGCCTTGTCTTTCGGGACGCAACGGGCGCAGTTGGTGCAGCGGACAGCCTTCACGTGCCCACGGCCGTGCTTAGCCCGCCCTCCGTTACGGCGTTTACGAGTCTGAAACAATATTTCAGAAAGCATTGAAGCCACATGTTCACTCCACTCACAAAGGCGTTGCTCGATTTGTGAAATCACTGGATTTGCAAGTCCAATCCGAACACAAACTGCATAGATGACTTTTTTTGAAAACAATTAACAATAAAGTCCCCAATTCACTATTTTACATAGTTTATTTTATAAAAATAAATACGAACCATTTTCTAACCTCCAACAACCCAAATGAAAGACGGAAAAGAGACCAAAGACAAGACAAGTGACAACTTCCGATTGTATAAAATTGTTGCCACAAAAAAATATTCAGTACCTATTCTGTGGTCTTTGTTTTCAATGTCCTAAAAGTGATGGTCACGCGACCATCGAGCTAAAGATGGTTCAGACAGACAAGATAGATCGCACTCTCATTCATTCATTCGTTCGTTCACTCAAGACTAAAAAAAATATTTTCTGTCACAGCTAGCCACAGCAAAATTGTATTTTTTGACTCGGGCAGGTGTGAGTTGGTGTAGTTTTGTTGCTAATTTGTAGAATTCCTAATAAATTTAACATTGTTTCAAGCTAACGCAATGCTGGCTAATGAAAAACGTAGCTAACATGAACAATCCATGTCTCCGTTATACGAATTAACTTGGTCACTGAGTGAACCCGAGAAGTGATCCTCCGTTCCGAACAATCATTTGCCTATTTCACAATATTTTAGTGAATAGCGATGCTGTGTAGGTAGTGAATTGTTAACAATATCTCTCGTGTGAAATGTCACATCATGGTTGCCCTGAAAGACTCTCGAACCGTCCGAAGGGCTTCGAGGATGGCCCGAGCCAGGCCACGATGGAAGTGTTGGTGGAGACTTTGACGGGCACGGCGTTCGAGATGACGGTCTCGCCCTCGGACACCATCTTCGCCATCAAGTCCAAGATCTTCCGCGTGGAGGGTGAGTGTTGCACAACTGGCTAACGCCGTGCGTCATTTTAGTCAACAAAGGGATGTGCGCCGTAGCACGGACTTGACACGTGTGATGCACAACATCTCTCTGATTACAACTTCAGACACTAAACAATATACATACAATCCACTTGGAAACACTTGCCAGAATTTTTCGAGTGACCTAGTTGAATAAAGATTCCATTAGATTTCAATAAACTGTAAGCAGTTCAGTAAACAATATTATATGCAGTCCAATCTACTTATATGTCATGATACACAACTATTCCAGTTAGCTCAAACAGGTGGAGCACAAATTTTCTGCATTCATATTCAGCCTTGACTGTCAATCAAGTTTCACTTTTTGTGATTCTTGGTTAAATAGATATCCAAATTAGTAAAAACTATGTATTTTAAACTCACCTACCCCATTCATCAGTTGCGTTAAGACCTTGCAAAGACCAAAAACCCGTGAGCCAACCGGCTCACCAAAAATTCTACAGCTTGTTAACTGCTTCCAACTCCTTAGAGGTCTCAAAATTAATTTTTTGTTATTAGAATAGCAAAACATGTTTACATTTCACTCTTAGATTTGATTAAAGTTCATTAGCATCATAGCTTGTACTGGTCAAATACCAGTTCACAAATATGCAGAGCAAATAAACTGAACCTGAATGATCCTCAAGATGCCTAATAAATGCTCAAACATTTATAAAAACACAGAATATTTTTTTGTTTCGCTACCTCCAGGTCATTGAGATCTAGAGCAAGCTTGAAGCGTTGCCAAACACATAACACGGTGATATGTGTATTTCAGGAATCAGATTGGCCTAGACTTTGGCATTTTTACAACACCTAACCGGCATTTTAGTTGTTTCTAATAACATCGACATTACTCTTCTTAAATTGGCACAACTGCCATCTTGGTACAGAGATATGTAATCTTACTTCTACCTACCTGGTTTTAGTGTGAAGCACCAACTACTAGATGGATTGCTCATGTGATGTAATTTTTTCGTGTACCCGCATTAGCTAAGTATTTATAAACTAATTTTAATATAGAGTTTGTATTTTGTACTAAAATATACCAATTATGAGGAGCTTTGTGTGTGGGGCATGTTACTAAATGTAAGAATCAGAATAACATTTATTACTTGTCATATCTTAGCATGTACAGTAGGGCCTTGTTAATGCGGAGAGGCAAAAACAAGACCCTTTCTTTATTATCGAGGCGTCCGAATTATAGTATGCCATTTATTAGTTTCTTTAATAAATTTTTAAATTCAAGCATAAAGACAAAAATGTACATGTTCAAAATTATGCGAGCTAAATTGACACTGACTGACAACGGGTTGGCTCAGGGCAGCCTGCACCTACACCCGCCACCCCCGCTATCCCCATTGCCCTGCCGGATTACAACAATCACCGAAGAAGAGGGAGTCTGGATTAACGAGGCCCTACTGTATTTACATAAAAGCGCCCAGGGCAGGGACATTAAAAAAAGAAGTATGCATCCTTTCGGATCTTAGTGTATCTTAGCCAAAAGCTTAGGCCATTTTTGAACTAAAACCTTGTAAGCTTAAATGTACCTTATCATATTCAACAATTGAACTGCCCCTTAGATTATGAACAGGAAATATTTACAAGGTCAACAAGTGTGTTTTTCTTCATTATTTATGAGATTGTTGATTGTCCACTGTTGGCATGACAGGAATGATTCTTACATCCAACTGTGGGCACTATTGACTATTTAAGGTGGTGGACCCATCGACTCACTATGACAAACGTTTTAATTGTTCTGCAAGTCCAGAGTGGAAAAAATTGTAGGGAATATCAACTGCACATGGCATTGGGTCATTTATTGCCAATTATAGATAGAGAACACTTTATTGTACATAAAAAAGGAAATTACGCAGGTATGTGTTAATCTAAGGTACAGATGGCGGCCTTATCACTAAAAGTGATCTCTTCCAGGCAACCTTTGGATGGACTAGAGCAAAATATTGGAGGAAGCAGATGTACAAAATAAGTAAAACAGTAATTATGTGTACTTTTTCTGATATGAATATTTTTTTGAACACAGATTTGCTCTGTGTTTAAATAAGTACTAGCTTTTTCATTCCAATTGCATTGTTGTACAAAGCAAATAGAATATCTAAATTCTCCAACTAGGTATATACAAGTATATTCACTGATCTGTAGCACAAACATGTGTGCTAAATCCCAAAATCAGTTCGAAAACAATTTTAATCAAAGCAATTCATTGAACAGGATAACAAAGCAGCATCTAGATCTACTCTATTAAGCTCTCTCTGTATATTATATAGTTTGTTTGTTACCTGTTTTACATACCAATAAACAAATGAAATTAAATATATGTAAAAACTGGCCAAGTGCGAGTACATGAAGTGTACCATTTGAATTGAGAATTTCCTCAAGAAACTTCTTAACTGCAGTGCTGTGTTCTCAAATTACTTAAGTATTTACTTAGTGAAATTCTTAATTCAGAATTATATTGATATCAAGCAAATAGTGCAGAGGCAGTGAACTGTTTTAAAAATAGACTGGATAATTATATAAAAACCAAAAATTATCAAGTGAGTGATAAGTGATAAACAAAAAACTCCCAGGCAAGTTTCTGAAGTGCTGTTACCCAATCTTCTGTAACAGTCTATGAAATCACTCGTCTAACAGCTTTCTAATCAACTAGGCATTGAGAACCAATATAGATCATCAGTGTAGTTTATCACTTGTTTGGAATAGAGCTGTGGACCAGAGCGCCTATCAGTATTACGAGGAAGACAAGAACCAATCTATCAATCTATAATAGACATTGACACGAGGAAAATGAATTAGATCTGTGTCCTGTGGTTCGCCTATTCTAATCGCTCACCTGTATCGGCTACTTCAGAAATTGATGAATAATACAAAAGTGGCTATAAAGAGGATGAGTTGCGTAAATAGGTACTGCTGTGCCTGCGACTTCGTTCGCGTGAGATTTAGATATACTTCCGTGCTAATACAAGATGAATGCCATATCTGGCTGAACATTGTCTGCTGTTATGACGTTTATGGGTTCTCCGGGTATCCGAAATTTCGTATTTAAAAAATAACTATAATTATTAATAATTATTTTGTATTGCACACGAAACATTTGTCAGGATAATTCATAAGAAGGAGCATGTGATGCTATTGAGTCACATATTTCACACTATATTCCGAATAAAAATTGCAAAACCACATACAAAATTCCTAAGTATGAAAATTACATCTATCTATCTATCTAATCAGCCCGTAAATAGAGCCCACTGTTGGGCCTCTTCTCTTTCACGCCAACCCATCCGGTCCAGTGCTAATAAATTACATTAATATACTTTAATTGGACATAATTGGAAAAAATGGCCACTGACTGGGTCCCTCGCGACGGATACCGCAAACCTCGCCGGTCGCGGCAGAGATGGCGGGACGACTTCACGATCCATCTGCCGGGATGGCAGTGAATGGCCAACGAGAAAGAGGAGTGGAGAGCTTTGACCAGCAGTGGGATACTAATGGCCGATTCCTGAATTGAGAATTTACACTAAGAAAATACTTAAGGAGCATGCTGTCACGTTCTTTTCTAAAGAGGTTTGACGAGACAGCGCTACAGTTACGTAATTACTTAGCGAAATTGTCAATTCAGAAATCGGCCCTAACTCGGCTAATTTAAAAAAACTTGTGCCCGCAACTTACGGCCAATTTCTGTTTCTGAATTTAAATAAGTAACTATGTTTAACTGTAGTGGTATCTCGTCAAATTTCTCTGAAAAGAGCGTGAAAAAACATTACTTAAGTATTTACTTCTAAGTGAAATTCTCAATTCGGAAACCGGCTAAATACTTAAGTAACGTTCTGTCACGCTCTTTTCTGCAAAATTGGACGAGACAGCACTACAATTAAGTAGTTACTTAGTGAAATTCTCAATTTACAAACCAGCCCTATTATAACTTAGCACACTATGGGACGGTTTCTGAATTGAGAATTTACACTAAGTAAATACTTAAGTAACGTGCTGTCACGCTCTTTTCTAAAGAAATTTGACGAGACAGCACTACAGTTAAGTAATTACGTAGCGAAATTCTCAATTTAGAAATCGGCCCTAAGCTAAGAATATTTCCTCCACTGGCTTATCACACCAGTCAGTCACGGTACTGTTTTATTTGTGTAGGTTAGTGGAAATGTCATTAAAATCGGATTTTTCCCCACAAGCGCCTTGTCCTAGCCAGCTATGAGTATGAGTCATCGGCGAGTTATGTAGAGGCAGGATGCAGAGTCGCGCGAACAACCGAGAACTGTTGCATAAGCGATGCGATCTGTCGCCTTAATGACCCATTGCCAAAACTGTAACAGCCTTGGTGGATGTTTGCTTAGCTTATTATATAACGGTAGAGCGATATCGGTTGTCTATCACAAAACGGGTTAAAACAGAGATGAAACTGCGTAATAGGGTAGTTGCCAGGGTCAAAATAATTAAATTCTATTTAGTCCGTATTTTAGATTTTTAAAAAATATTGGACACTTATTTCTTCTTTTTTCGATTAAACAAAAAATAACAAAGATATAGCCCATTAAAGTTACGTGTGACGTCACTCCGTGCTAAAAAAATGCAGCACGGCGTGACGTCACACGTAACTTTAATGGGCTATATCTTTGTAATTGTTGGTCTAATTTAAAAAAAAAAAATACGTGTCCCTTATTTTTGGATAATCTAAAAGACGGACTAATTACATTTTTTAGGGCAACTAGCCCATTGCTACGAACTATCCTAATATCTAAAGGTTACTTCTATCCTTCAAAGTCCTCGTATACAACAAAGTATCCACCTAACTTTCTATGAGGCTATCAAACTTTCATCGACACTTTAATAGCTACACAATATAGGCTGCAATTAAATACCAATAAACAATCTGGGTGCCTGTAACTTGCGTGTGTGCGTGCTCTGACTTATTAATGTAGATGAAGCGAAAGAGAACAAGCCTCTTTTTACACGGACTTATTTTGATTGATTACAATGTGACAAAATAACATAACATTTACATACAGGCACATACATTGCTTCTGGCTCCACACTAGGATACCCTGTGTCGTAGGAACCAGAAACAGATATAGTACAAATTGATTTTTACAATTTTCTTCAGACTAGATTTAATTCAATTTTTTAAGCGGTTATTGAAACTGAGCCGGCCAGATGGATTGCAGGCCTATATTATCTAGAAAAAATCGCGTAACACGTTCTGAAAAAAGAAAAACTGCTAGAATCGATTCGATATTTATTATATGTTAGTATCTACAAATTCGGTCTGCGCTCAAATCATAAATGAACCTGCAGAGCTCTTCCCCGTCATACCGACGTCCTCAATCCGCTGCCCATCTCATCCATTGCCCAGTTCAATAATATCATTTGTGCCGTGTGGTGCCGGCAGATTAGAATAGCACCACCCCATATCTTCCCGTGGGTATCGTAAAAAGCGATTATGGGAGTGTTAGAAAGTACCGACCCCTTGTAACTTTCTCACCGTGATACTGTACCATCCGTCTGAGTCTTTCTCCGGTCGTAACGGTCTCCGTTCCACTGGGTCCAGAAGGACAAGGATGAGTATGTGCACCTGTGTCCTGCGCGTACACTTGTGCACCTTAATATATCCTGCGCATCTGACCGCTTTCGTACCACCACCATCATTTACGCGTCGGACAGGCAGGCGGCCATCACTTTTACTTGTCTTTTGTTACCCTATCTAATCAGCCCGTAAATAGAGCCCACTGTTGGGCATAGGCCTCTTCTCATTCACGCCAACCCATCCGGTGCAGTGCTAGTCTCGTACAATGTCTCCCAGCCGCTTTCACAATGTCGTCGGCCCCTCGGGCTGGTGGTCTGCCCACCGACCGTCGACTCGTTCTAGGCCACCTTAGTCCACCGACCGTCTTCCCGCCTAACCAAATGTCCCGCCCATCTCCACTTTAGCTTAGTAATTAGTGTGGTCGAAGATGTGACCTTAGTTTTTTTGTCTTACCCTGCTCATCATTATTTCAAAGAAAGAAAGAAAGAAAATTTATTTATTTGACGCCCCTTCATTTTTACCATAAAAATAATACGTATTTATTGATTTGTATTCTGTAAGTTGTCTGTAAGCATTGATTTTATGGTAAACTAGCTTCGCCCGCGACTCCGTCCGCGTGGACCTTAGTTACAAAATTTTGCAACCCCGTTCACTCCCTTAGGGGTTAAATTTAGAAAAAATGGCGAAATACGTGTTTCAGCTTCTTAGGTCTAACGGCTTTGGCTGGGCGTTGATGAGTGAATGAATCAGTCAGTCAGGACTTTGAATTTTATTTATATAGAAGATAAAATATTTTCACTTTCACTTTTCACTATTATCACAATTAAAAACAATTTTCGACGTCTTTCAGGCATCCCGGTGTCCCAGCAACACCTCCTCTACAACTTGAAAGAGTTGGAGGACGCGAGCAGCCTCCGCGAGCTGGCGATCGCGGACGGGGCTCGCCTCAAGCTGGTGCTAGGGCTCCGCGGTGGGCCCATCTCGACGCGCCGCCTGCCGCCGCCGCCCGCCGCCGACGCCCCCTGGAGGGACATCGAGAGACTGCTGGACAGTAGCCGGTGAGGACCTTCGCTCGTTAAATAATTGCAATCAACGTTGCCCGTACTTGTCACTGGTTTACGCCACTCGAAAAATCGGCCAAGTGTGAGTCGGAGTCGCGTACGAATGGTTCAGTATCATTATCTGACGACGACCACTGTGGCTGTGGTTAGAGCATCTGCTTACCATGCGTGAGTTCCCGGGTTCGAACCCCGGCTGGGGAGAAAAAAAACCCAGGTCTTGGATGTTTACATGTTTGTGACGTCGCTGTTTTTGGTTCCCACGACACAGAGTATTCTAGTGTGGGGCCAGAAGCAATGTATGTGCCTGTATGTAAATGTTTATCTATAAAAACGGCAAAAAAGTCATGTCTTCGAGTCATCATCAACCCATTATGTCCCCGCCGAGGGGCACGGGTCTCTTCCCTGAGGAAGGTATAGACGATACTCCACTACGGGGGCCAAGTCCGGATTGGTGGGGGCTTGTAAGACTAGTGGCTGGTCTTACTGTCAGAAGTTTTTCAAGCCGTCCTATGACCTCTGACTTGGCTTAAAGACTGTCATCAATCGACGGCAGCCGGCACCAAATGCCACTAGCGTTAGTCATAAAACGGTCACCCATCCATGCACTGAACGCGCCCTATGTTGCTTAACCTTCGTGATCGTCTAAGATCATTCAGGCGGCCGGGGCTACGTGCGATTCGTACTGTGTGTGTAATGTGTGTGCAAATGTTTATGTAACTATCCACTATATTGGGCCATTCATTTTTTGACTTTTCCGACTTACACATAGATATTTGATAGCTTGGGTCATTAAGATCGGACGTGACCACACGGTACAAAAGTCTAGCGGTTTGCTAGCGGCTCAGATCCGCTTACCCCGCGTCTATAGACATTGTTTGTTGCTCAATGACGCATAAACTGCTGAAGGGATTAGAATAAATATGCGACCTGACCTAGGCCTCTCGCGCCGCCAGTGTCACTACGGCGGATTAAACTGTAATCCCGTTAGACGCCCAAAGGTCTTCCTTTGGCCACGTTTTTATTGCAAATACTTAAAATATATTTAGAAAGAGAGAAATATATCTATTTATCGCCACACAGACATATCGTTGCTTTAATTTCTAAAACTCGTATTTAAAAAAAAATGCAGCAAACTTTTGTCCCAAAAAATGCGTCTATACTAAAGCTAAAAAAGATTAGTCTTCTTCGTTGTCATAGTTTTTAGTATCTTAGTTTTAATAATATTTATAGCTAATAGTCCACATCTAAGGCTGACATTCAGAGTCGAATCCTAAGTTCACGCTTAGATCAGTCTTAGCAAAGTAAACTAAAGTTGTACTTAGTAAAGCGCCGTAATTTTCGTATACGCAGTTACTTAAGAAAGTCATCTATATTGTCTATCATTTTTTAGTGATGTAGTTCTAACCGTTTTTTTTACATTTGACATTGCTACACAAGAGCAGGACAACATCATACAATTTTATATATGTCAGAGTGAATAAAAAAATCCCACAGATAATGCTCGTAGAACATCAGTGAAATGACGTTTGGAATAGTCTGTGAACAAAAGAAGTGACAGTTCTAAGTTCACGTAAAGTCACCGATATTGACTACTTACACTTAGCTAAGCACCATTTCATACTAAACTTGCTAAGATTCGATTCTGACTACGAAATATTTCTATGTACGTGATTTTGACATTTCTGAGACCGGTCTTAGCTTAGTTTTCGTCTCTGAATGTCAGCCTAAGAAATGGCATTTCATTGCTTATCGAAACTCCATAGTAAAGACAGACAGTTTTATTTCTCTCCTGAAAAGTAGTTTTTTTTTTAAGATAGAGTTTGAGAAAGAAAAGCACCGATATACAAGCCACGAAAACAGACAGGGCAAAATACAAGACGAGAAATAAAAACATAAAATAGCCACGGGCTATGCCCATGCGGCGGTAAAACGGCCTCAGGCTCAGTATTTGCTGAAAGTTCATTTAACATAAACATAAACATTTATATACAGGCTCATACATTGCTAGTAAAGACCTTATTATTATGTTAAATATCCACTACAGATTGTTCTCTTGCCTTATCTCGAGAATTTTTTTTGTACACATACATAAGTTCTCGCCTGTATCGCAGAAGGTAAGGCAGAGACCAGGGTATGCCACCTGCCACGATCCTGACACATAACTTTCGCTTCATCGACATTCATTAGCAGGCACGCTGGTTTCGGATACTTTTTATCTTGCCTTTCGATAATACATCTTCTATTTGGTGGAAGTATATCCGCCTGGGGCGTCTTTAACCGGGCCTTCCTCGCACATTGGCTCGATATATTTGTGTCTTCAGTATCTCTTCTTTTGTTAATTCTAAAAAATACCTTTGCTTTATATATTTTACTAGCTGACTCAGCAACGCAGCTGACGACCTCGTCGGCGAAGCGGTTAGGGCATCTGCCTACCATGCAAGAGGTCCCGGGTTCGAACCCCGGCTCGCGACAAAACAAACCCCATGTCTTGGACGTTCACATGTTTGTGAGGTCGCTGTTTCTGGTTCCCATGACGCAGGGTGTCCTAGCGTGGGGCCAGAAGCAATGTATATCACCATCATCGGCCTACGCTTGTCCACTGCTGGACCTCTCCCATTCCACGCCACTGAGCACGGTCCTCGGCTATGTAATGCATGTGCCTGTATGTAAATGTTTATTTTTATATGTCATGTTTGACATTCAAATTATCTTTATAACATACAAAGGCGACGAATAAATACATAACGTGTCTTCTCCGTTTGTCTGGCAGCGAGGAGGGGGCGTGGGGCGCTGGGGTTAGCGGAGGCGGGGCGGTGGCGGGGGCGGGGGCTGGGGCCGGGGCCGGGGGCGCGGGGTGCAAGGTGACGGTGCTGGTTTTCCGCGACGGCGAGCGTTACAACATGCTGCGCGTGCGCGAGAACGACGACGGCTCCTACTCGCCCATCGACCAGACCAAGTGTGAGTGTACCTTAACGCGGACACGCCCCGGTATAAAACATACCCCTCGAAGTTATTTATTATTTATTTATGGACTAAAAAATACAAAATCACTTTAAGAAATTGTAAAACGTAATTGTAAGTCCTCGAGCAACTTAGTACTATCGGTGCATGTTGTGGCTGCCTGTAAGTGAGGTAACACTTACCTTATTTGTTAGTCTATTGTCTATTGTGAATGTATTGGTGTATATCTTGTTGGTGGTCCTAATCAATAAAAAAATAAATAAAAAAAAAAATAAAAAAAAAAATCAACGTAAAAAATTTTGATTCTGTTTGTAAATAATTAAATAAATTATTTTGATTTTGGAACAATATTTTGCGCATAGAAAAATAATCTTTTTATGTTTCTTAGCAGTCTGCGCATTATCACATTCCTTTACAATCCGTATAGACATATTATCCGAACGTAATTATGCGGCAATAAACCATCGGATTACGCCTGACATTAACACAATGTTATACATCATACCACAGCTTTATTGGTGAAAGGCGAAATTTCTGAAAATCTCGTTTAGAGTTTTTCATTTACTACTTTTTACCACCTATAATTTTTTGCTCATGTCACAATTTTATGAAAAATATTTTGATGTATTAGATAGATGTACAGATGTATGACAGACGACTGCAACGTGGAGTGCGTCAAACACAAATTTAATAAAACTCTGTAAATCGTGTTATTCAAAAACATAAATCTGAGAAGTAAGAGTTATAGATCATAAGTGTGTTGTAAAATACGAAATATTCGCCCAATAAAAACGGCCCTATATTCCTAGTAAACAAACCATATTCTTATATTATTAACTTTATTCCGGACTCACTTACTTGATCTTACTTTTTCATAAACTCGAAATAACATTAAAAATAATTAGTGCTTACGAAAGTTTTTTTTTTCAAATCGTAAATAACTTTCCTTTAATAATCATGAATCTTCATTGAGATCACATGAACCATGGGTTACGCATTAAGCATAGCAGTCGCTATTTAAAACAGAATCACCAAATGTTATTCTTACCTTCCTTAATCATGCCCACCCCCAGCGGAGTCATCATCATGGCGGTCTCTAGAGGCGCGCGACGACGGACTATCAGGCTCAGTACAGGAAAACGCGCTCACCATGGGCAAGATGCTTGAGCTGAGGCGACGCATGGAGACCCTTTCCTTGCAGCGCCGACGCCTTCCGTCCGGTCAGTACTGGATAAATTAAAATAAACACTAGCCAGACATAATAGTAAGTAAGTATCGCTCGTAGCCTGGGCTGCCTGAGTGATCTTAAACGATCACTAAGGTTAAGCAACATACGGCGTGTTCAGTCCATGGATGGGTCACCGTCTATGACTAACGCTAGTGGCATTTTTTCCGAGCGATTCCGTGCTTCGCAAGGCACGTTAAGCAGTTGGTGCCGGCTGCCGTCGCTAGATGGCAGTAGTTAAGCCAAGTCAGAGGCCTTAGGGCGGCTTGAAAACTTCTGACAGTAAGACCAGCCACTAGTCTTACAAGCCTCCACCAATCCGGACTTGGCCCCCGTGGTGGAGTATGGCCTATACCTTCCTCAGGGAAGAGACCCGTGCCCCTCGGTGGGGACATAATGGGTTGACGATGATGACTAGCCAGACAGGGGCGCGGACAATAGCGACTGCACCAAAACTGGTGGTGGCATCCTAAACAGTTCTAGTCACTACTAGCTCCCGCCAGAGCCTTGGTCTATCAGTAACGCCCCAGTCTGTATTGGTGCAGTCAGTACCACCCCCGGACAGTACTAGACACTGTCCAGTCAGAACTAGCCTCCGCACAAATGTAACTGCTGACCTCCTGAAGAGATACCAGCCTGCATTTCCTTGCTCTCACAGTGTATGTCACGTGGGAAGGCGTTTGATCTTAAGGTTTCCTCGGCATGCAAGACCTACACAAAAAAAACGAGGAAGAAGTTTTCATATTTGTATTCTACAAAATTGAGATAAGACGTTAGTACTACAATTTTACCACTTTTAAACGCAATTCAGTGGTAATATCGAACATAAAAAACGCTTTTCTTTACCAAGTTTTGGTGTTGGTAAAGAAACGGTCACGTTACTCCATGCGTCGTAACTATTTCAAAAGATCACATTTCTAGTTTCTCGAATATAATTTGTACTGCTTTTGCTGTGTGTTTTGTCCATTGTTGTAAACATAATAAAATAATAATAATAAACTCACGCCCGTTATCCCCGAAGGGGTAGGCAGAGGCACCAGTCTCTAGAACTGGACCCACGTTTTGCCGAGTTTATTAGGTCCCAAACGTGACAAGTGGCAAGCCTGTCGCCGTTATCCGGGCACAATTTATCAGCGAATGGTGTTGCTGTACAAACAAATGTACGTAACTAAAAGTCATTGGTACATGCGTGGTTCGAACCCAGACCCTCATGATCGAGAAGAGAGGGTCAACCCCACTACGCCACCTCCGCGTAAACATAAAATAACCTGAAATAAATATACATAATATATTTTGTGTAACCGACTCCGCAGTGCACCCGGCGTCCCCGATCCAGAAGACACGCAGCGAGGAGACGCTGTCCGTTCACACCGCCGCCCCCGCCCCCGCCCCCGCCCTCGCCCGCGACCCCGCCCCCGCCCCCGCCCGCGCCCCCGCCCCCGCCCCCGCCCCGCGGTTTGCGCGCGCGCCCGCGCCGCCGCCGCGCCCCGACCGGACCGACCGCGCCGACTACACTGACCGCGTTGACCGCGCCGACGACGCCGGGGACGACAGATGGGGGTATGTGCAGGCCTGTTTCACTACGCGTGTCGGTATCGGACGCATAAGTACACGCTGCGACCACTCCGGAGTGGCAAGTAGGTAGGAATTCAGGCGCCTCAAGAGGTACGCGGTAGAAAGAGAGGCAACATGTAGGTCAATATAACGTAGCTTTTTTAGCGTCGTGCGTTCTTAATTGCACCTAATTGTATCGCTGCTCGAGTCCCTTTTTCTTTAATTGATCTTGCGGAGTGAATCTTCTGTACCTGCACTATTATGTATTCTGTGGTATGTGCTCAAACATTGTGTAGACGTAGACATCATTTATTCGTAATATTCATTATTAGTCAAAATAAATTAATTAAAATTTGGAAACAGAAAGATGAAATCAAATTCATAGATTTTAAAAATTAAATGTCAACATCATATAAAATTACTAAATTTCATGACATAGCGTAGGCGACTTGCCTGCGCACTGAAAATTTCAAGCGAGGAATTCGTCGTAGGTATAGAAACATCTCTCGATAAGCCATTGGTATTATTAATTCTGTGCAAAAACCCTCCGACCTACCGGCGGTGGTATTAAGGCTCCAACAGACGAGCGACAGCTAGTCAGCAACAGCTCGCGACGCCGGTCGCGCGACGGTCACCGACGGTCGTGCGACCGTCGTCGTCGGGGGTCGCCGACCGTACAAGCCGTTGCAAAGCCAGCAACAGCTTGCGACGCTGGTCGCGCAACCGGCGTCGCGAACTGTCGCTAACTAGCTGTCGCTCGTCTGTTGGAGCCCTTATACGACACATTTTATAGAGTATAGGAGAACTGTCTGAGCCACAGATTGTCAATACCATCGGGTTTGAGTGGCAGAACCAGCGATTTTAAGCAAATTAATGAAATCATACATGATTTTAATTTATGGTACATACGTGTACATACTTTTTTTTTCACACCACCATTTGAGAAAAGGTGGTCAGAGTGGAGTTTTTTTTTTTCGCTGCCTTTTTCTCCACTACAGACGGCCCCAAGGCAGCGGCTAACATTATACATAACTGTATGTACATTGACATTCAATAAGCAGAATGTAAATTCTTTACATTGAAATAAATTCTTGTTTTTTTTTTTTAATAAGTGAAAGTAGATTGTAAAAATTGTAGGTTAATTTATTGAAATTTATGTAATAGCAGGCATTCTGTGATTTTTAAGCTTTGTGGTAAATCGGTGATACTTAGACAGCGGAGCAAAATACAAAATGTGGTCATAGGTAGTTAAAAACATCATAAGGGGTGTAAATGTTCAATGTATTTAATATATTATTTTTATTTAAAAACATATTTGAGCATTTCTTTTCTAGAGTAGTTGAATTTTGGGACACGTAGTATATGATTGGCGGCCGATGGCGTGCCGTTACCAATAGGATAAACAAAATGGTTACTCGTTCGTGTGTAACGTATGGCGCCGTTGCAGGGTGTCGCTGGCGCGGCCGCTGGCGGCGCTGCTGGCCGACGACGAGCCGTGCCTGCAGCCGCCCCACCTCGCGCCGCACCCGCTCCACGACTGCGGTACGTGCGGGGGGGGGGACACACACACACACACACACACACATACACACCACACGCACGCACGCACGCACACACACATGAAGACTCCAGGGATTTTGAGATATCGCATGTTTAAAGTTTTACCCTACCTATAAGTTATACCTATATGTAGGGATGGTTTTTGCGCAACTGAAAAACAGCTTGTGAATTTCTTATTTTATTCTTCGCTTCGTCTTTCCCCAACCCGTACGATATCCCAATCCGTGTTGTAATCTTGCATCCCGCTGTCGCTCCTGTCTCTCACTCACACCTTGCGTTCCATTCTAGTCCGTCCGTCAACGTTCCATTCCCACGTATATTTAAACATCATGAACTCGACGTCTAATCATGTTTTCACCCTGTTCGATTTATCATCGTATTGTACCGGAAATTCCCTACAAATTTACATTCACAGATTAGTTTCGAAAAAAAGTGACAAGTTCGTCTTTTTCCCTGGAGTCTTCACATGTGACTAGTGACTGACTCGCTCGAAATTGCGCTTCGTAATACTCTCTTTCTCTCTAACAAAGACCTGTGTCATCGACATAAACATAACGCGCTAGCTAAATGCATTACTATTATTTTAATATATTCTTCGCGTGTCGATGGCAAACAGTCTGTACTAAACAGTTGTGGCGCAGAACTTTGCGACTCTGACTGCGTTGTCACTTGCAATCATTAGGCCAATCAATATCAATAAGGCC
The DNA here is from genome assembly GCA_947310845.1 of Yponomeuta plumbellus. Classification (NCBI taxonomy): domain Eukaryota; kingdom Metazoa; phylum Arthropoda; class Insecta; order Lepidoptera; family Yponomeutidae; genus Yponomeuta; species Yponomeuta plumbellus. The sequence goes on along the minus strand of OX371208.1, from coordinate 19,977,670 downwards.
TCCTGAGTGCAGGTATTAGGACACGCAGAGTAATGCATGTCATGTAAAAATGGTCCATCGTTTAGTAGTATCACAAAGACATTGGTAGCAGCCTATATCGTGAACACAGTGGTGAACATAGGACTTGTCTCAGTGAGAGAGTATGGGCTTAATCGCCACGTTTGCACACAACGGATTGACGATTTCGTCGTGATGACTTCAGTTTTCTCACGATGTTTTATTTCACAGTTGGCAATATATATAAAAGCTACAATCCGATATACTCACTGAGTATACAGGTACATGGGTTAATTCATCCATACGTTTTCTCGGAAACGGTGGGTTCTAGAGAAAAATGATGTATGGGAAAAGTGTAGAGAAGGTACGAATTACAGCCATCCTATGATGCTGATTTTTTAATTTCTAATGCGTTTTCTCATACAAATATGCTAACTTTGTTGTTTATTGTTTGATTTTGATCAAATTTTGATAGAATATTCTTTGGGCGATCCGATTGAGGTAAAAAATGTTGGCTGTTCGAAATTTAACCTTACGGCGAAACGGCAATTTTTCGACCTCTGTGCAAAAAAGTCTGGAGCCAACTGGGCACATGTATGAGACGTGTTGTCTGTGGCATTGGATTATCAAAAGACCTTTTGGAATTTTAAGATGGCGTCCGAGATATTCATGATTTAAGTTGATCAATTTTCTATGGTAATTTTTCACTGCAAATCGACTCTGAGTACTAAAGTCAGTATGAAAACATATGGGACAAACTTGCGAGGCCGAAGGCCGAGCTCCGCGAAGCGGGCACGAGGATGTTCCGCAAGTCAAACGCGGACGAGAAGTCTTGTCGAGCTGAGGCCGAAGGCCGAGCTCCGTTAAGGTCGAGGCCGAAGGTTGAGCTCCGTTCAGGCCGAAACCGAAGGTCGGGATCACACATGCGTCAAATCCCAACAATAGCGTCTAGTGAGGCTCTAGGCCGAGAGCGTGGGCTCGCCCCTAGTTGTTACTATAACACCACAAAAAGGTCTGTAACTAGAAACAAAGTTCACAGGCATAATATATCCGCACTGTGAATCGAATGGGTTTCCCGCTTCCTAGTCTATTCTTCGCTATTACCGCTCTCCACCGTCGAGACAGTGCGGTGCTTGTGTTTGAAAGCGGTCTAGTCCATTCTTCGCTACCACCGCTCTCCGCCGAGTCAGTGCGGTGCTTGTGTTTGAAATCCGTGGTTTTGTAGGGCCGCTGGTGGTGCGCGGCGGCTGGCGCGTGCGTGGGTTCGGGTCGGCGTCGCAGCTGGGCGCGGCGCCGGGGCCGGGGCCGGGTGTGGGGCCGGGTGTGGGGCCGGGTGTGGGCCGCCTGGCGCCGCTGCCGCTGCCGCCGCTGGCCGACACGCTGTTGTCCGCCTCCACCTCCGCGCTGGAGCGCCTCGCGCGCCCGCCCGCGCGCGCCTTGCCTGCCTTGCAGCGGCACAGGTCTGTACTGAATATCCGTGCGCATGTTTAATGAGTTTTTTTAACTACTCGATCGCGTTAACGTAAACTCATATTCTGTTGTCTCTCTGTCACTCCTATACAAATTGCGAACGCTCTCGCTATCGAAAGTGAATGAAAAAACTCGCACTAAGGGCCCACGTGCCCATATTACCCCGCGCCGCCGCCGGCCGCCACGCTGCTTTGTCCGCTTCCACTTCTATACTGTAATATACTGAATAGCCGCGCTCTGCTGTCCGTCTCCACCTTTATACTGTACTGGACTGTCGCGTGCGTGCTGTCCGTCACAGGTACCGCACCGTGTTGTAGTCTAAAATTAAATTTAACGAGGTTTTAACAGTTCTTTTTTTTTCAATTCGGCTCCCATTTTCAGCCTATTAACATAGTTATTACTTTTAGTTTAGTTTTAGTTTTTAAGGCTACTAACAGCACTATGGATCACTGTTTTATCCGAAATAAACGTTTATTATTATTATTTTCACCTTTTTAAGGCTCTTAATGACTATACACTCTTCTTTTGTCCATTTTCCACGCATTTCTCGCAATCGGATTCAAAACTGCACGTCGATCCGGCCGCTCAGTTGTGGTGGCAGCTTATGCCGGGCCACGAAAGGGGTACCAAATGGCGAATAGGCTATTTGACCGATTTCTGAAAGGCATCTCATAATGTTTGTTGGTGTTCGTGTATTTCTTCTAAAAAAGCCAAACGAAAATTTACTTTCTAAACAAGCCGCCAAAACGCTATCTTGGGCAATATGGCGTTGCACTGGTATTATGACGTCACTTCCCAATAAACCAACCAATGAACGTAAGTAAGAATGAATGACCGACACCATTTTTATTGAATTGTGACGTCATTATAGAATCGGTCAATCCAGGGCGTTCGATACAAATGATCAAATTTTACTTTGTGTTTTTTTACAAATCATAATTGTTTTTTTTTAGTAAAATGATTAAAAGCGGTTCTTAGACACATCATTTATACGAATACGCATAAATAATACTGTTTTTTTCACACTGTCAAATAGGCTACAATAACAATGTTGAAATTAAAAAAAAAAGTTGCCACCAAAGTTAGGCAAAAGTTATAAAGACTATTATTATTATTAAAAGTCTTTATTGCATAAAAGTTATGCACATAGGTGAGGTTAATGCTACTTAACGAATACGTGTAAATAATACTGTTTTTTTCACACTGCCAAATAGCCTATTGTAACTCCATAACTCGCAGGAACCGCGAGCACTTGCATCTGAGCGACGAGGGGCTGGACAGGGCGCGGCCGCCGCGCTGCCTCGAGGTGGGCTCGGAGCGGCGCCGCCACCGCATCGACCGCATCGCCGAGCTCGCGGCGCTCAGGTAGAAGCACGGGCGTCCGCCTGGGCCCCGAGCTGGCTGGTAGAAGCACGGGCGTCCGCCTGGGCCCCGAGCACGGGCGTCCGCCTGGGCCCCGAGCTGGCTGGCTCCCTGCTGGCTGCTGGACTGCCTGTCAGATTGCCTGACTTCTGACTGGCTGTCGGACTGGATGCTTGACTGCCTGGCTGCTGAACTGGGTGTCTATCGGATGGACTGAGTGACCGACTTCTCTTGACTGTCTGACTATGTCGGATTTACTATATTTTGGACTGCGTGACTTCTGACTGGCTGTCGGACTGGATGCTTGACTGCCTGTTTGTTGAACTGGGTGTCTATCAGGTTGACTGAATGACCGACTTCTTGACTGTCTGACTATTGACTGTCTACTGACACGCAGATCAACAGTCAAACGACTGGTGATCTGCGTGTCTATCGGACTGATTCGATTGCCGACTTTACTTGACTATTTTACTGCTTGACCAGTTGACTGTCGAACTAATTGACTGTTCGACTAGTTGGCTGCTTGACTACCTGTCTGAAAGCCCAACTGGCAGCTTGACTTACTGCTTAGTTTGACTAACTTAGTGGTTAAATAATTGACTAGTTGATCAGCTATCTAAATTATTAGTTGCCGTTTGGCCACATCCTAGAGGAAAGCTTCGGTGGGACTCTTATGATCTGTTGTTTTGGTTCATTCTCAAATAACAGAATAAGTGTTTTCAATAGGTACTCAAATGCTTTATTGTTAAAATGTTAAAATCAATGAAATATTTACGACAAACGACGACTTGCTTCGTGTAACTGTGACCTCACGAACATTACAAGTTAAATCTGTGTTATTTTTATAATATAATTCGTTTAGATTAGATTAGATTAGATTAGAACTCTTTATTGTACACACCAGAAAAACAAACAAATACATTATAAGACTTATATAACTAAGTTTTGCCGTATACAATTGGATTTATTTCTTTGTGAACCTAATCGGTCGTTTCGTCGTCCCCGCAGCACGCGCAGCTTGTTCGAAGAAGCCTTATGCCCCTCCCCCGCCCCCGCCCCCGCCCCCGCCCCCGCCCCCGCCCCCGCCCCCGCCTCCGCAGCGGCGCCGGAGACCGAGGGGGCGGTGGGGGCGGTAGAAGGGGAGGCGGGGGCGGCCGACGGGGCGGCGGGGGCGGCGGCGGGGCGGCGAGTGCGCTGCGAACAATGCCGCAAGCGACTCAGCATCGCCACTCAACACACGTGTCGCTGCGGGGGGCGGTCAGTATATTCATTTATTTACTGGTAAACTTCTGACAGTAAGACCAGCCACTAGTCTTACAAGCCTCCACTAATCCGGACTTGGTCCCCGTGGTGGAGTATGGCCTATACCTTCCTCAGGGAAGAGACCCGTGCCCCTCGGTGGGGACATAATGGGTTGATGATAATAATGACTGGTAAAGCTTGAGAAGCGGAAGCAGAAGATAAGGAAAGTTGACCCCACCATCATGTGATTAAAAGCCAGGAAGAAGGAGAGAGAGAGAGAGAGATATCAGATACCTCATTTTGTGTCAAAGTAGTACACTTTTACCTCGGCAATTATGAATTAATATGTATTACTTTTGCGTAGTGCGCCGTAGGGCGCGTAATTATTATGTATAATAAAGTGTTCTGTATTTATGTAAATTCTAGTGAATTGGAGAAATCTAGCATTTACCCTAATCAAAGTTCCCTGGTTACTAGCGTCATTCTCCAAAAAATATTGTTAATTTCGAAACCGTAACGAGTTGGTCAATTCATACTCTTCTTCTCATGCATATAAGACTGGTTTAAATTAACGCCACCGAAAAAAATATCACATTGCATTTTTTTTACACATCGGATTTGCAGTGTTTGTACCGTTTCAATACTATCTAGTCTCATGTTATATACCTCGGAGCGATTCATTTTGCTAGCTTATTTTTTTAATATAGATTTAACATTTTAAGTAATTTCATATTAAACTCGACATCGTGGAACTATTTTTAATTTGTGACGCTCAATAATGTGTGCAATAATTTCTTCAGTCTCCTAGCAGGTTCTTAATTCTAAGTTCTATGTGGTGGGTCTTAAAAATCACTGCTAACACGATACAGACACTTTGCAAATGCGACCTGTAAAGAAAGATATGAGGGCGCTAGTATCGCCTTGGCAAGCAGCACTAAGTACCCAAGTACTAAGCACTAAGCAGCGTAAGTGTACCCGCTCTAAGAGCCCTCACTCATTGGGACGCCATTGCGACGTCGCCAGCGACGTATCCAAACGATTAAATTTGAAATGTAATGTAATGCCTAGGATTAGGCAATGTAGATTGTAGAGACGCGACAGGCGGCAGCTCAGACGTCAGACGTCAGCGTCAGACGTCTGACGCGGCGACAAATCGCCCAGTTTGCGATGGCTCTAACTCACCTTTCAATATGAACTGCTTGGGTGCGTGGCTGGCGACGTCGCGTCGCCATAGCGTCCCGGGTGCGTATACTGAGTTTTTTCATTCACTCTCGATAGTGAGAGCGTTTGCGATTTGCATAGGAGTGACAGAGAGACAACTAGATGGCGCGCTTTTTCACTCCTATGCAAAACGCAAACACTCTCGCTATCGAAAGTGAATTACAAAACTCAGTATACGCACTCCGGTGGGGCGTGTCTGTGACGTTTGGTGATGGCGTGCGCAGGTTTTGCGCGCCGCACCGCTATGCCGAGGCGCACGGCTGCGCGCACGACTACAAAGCCGCGGCGCGCGCGCGTCCCCCGCCCGCGCTGCGCGCGCGCAAGCTGCCCGACATGTAGCGCCGCCGCCGCCCCCCACCCGGCCCCCATCCCCCCCACCGCTTGTGCGAACTACACTCGAGTAAGCTCTGACCATCACTTCGTTCCGGATTAGCTTGCTGCATTGTTAAGAGTTCCGTCCGCCCCGAACAGCACGCGTGGTGATTTAAGAGGACCTGTGGACTCGTTATGTAATTTTCGCAACGGATATTCGTACGCCTTAAAGAGTCACGTCAACAAAAACCGACGTCGTACGGAGTACTGTCTCGCTCTAACGTAGGGTCTTAAAAGAAGATAGTGGTATGCATGACTTTTTAAGACGTATGAATATCCGTTGCGAAAATTACATAATGGGCCCACTGTGCCCTATAATAGGACAGTTACAGGCTACGTTACCACAAGGGGTGAAGGAGCCTCCTACTACTGTCTGTTTGTGTGTCATCGGACTGTCTGATGCCTCGTCCAGACTACTCGCGAAGTCCCTCGACAATGTATTCGGGAAAGTTGACCGAAGAGCATAGCAGCACACTCGAGGTTGAACGAAATGAGTCGTACCTACCGTATTCGTCTCACGAATCGCGATCACGATTAGGCTCTGAGGATCAAAGCGAAACCTAGTCTGACTCCTCCTAACATAAAAATCAAGTAAACGAATGCGGAATAAAGTTCACAATAAACTATTGTGACAATTCGAGTTACATGCAAGTGTCTGTTGATCTGACTTTGCTATATACATCGAATTGTTGCAGTAAAACCATAAATTACTGTGACTTACAGTTGACCCATGAATTTCATGTAATCAACCCGCAGATTAACAATATGCCACGAATGTAACTTGAGTGGTTTCAGTAATCATTCATTCAATAAACTGTGAATTGTAGTTTAAGGAAACTCGGCATGGATAACGCGACCGCGAGACATGCGGCTTAGCTGAAGAAGGCACTACTTTCTTTACATACATTAACACCCGTATTCCAAAGTGATCTTCAAAGTCTCGGCTACTCAATACTCAACGGAATCCAGATGGCTTGTTACTGAATTGAGAATTTCGCTAAGTAACTAAAGTCTGTTTTTTCATTCAATGCACAAAAATAATATTGTTACGTTGAAATTTCCATACAATTCTTAGGCTGTCAATGTCTGATTGTTGCTAGTACGTAAAAACCAAATAACCCCATTTTACTTCCAAGTTAAATTGTGTATGCTACGCAGGTGTTTTTTTTACACTTTGCTCTTACGAGTAATTCAATTTTAATGTCTTTGATGTGATAAAGATTTTGGTCACATGAGTCTTCTATTCACGGTAAAAAAAAATCTACAGAGTTAACCTATAGCTTTAATAGCGGTAACACCGCGTCATTTTTTTTTGCATCGAATTAAAAAACGGACTGTACTTAAAGATATAAAGATATTTTATTCAAGAAAACAATTATACATTGTCCTGATGACTAAGGCGTGGTACCCTACTTGTACACGTAGTGCTGTCTTGTCAAGTTTCAGAAAAGAGCGTGACGTTAACGTTTCTTAAGTATTTAGTTAGTTAAATTCTCAATTCAGAAACCGGCCCATAGTATTGTCGGTTGATTACTCGCCTCGATCGAGAAATTGGTTCGGGAGGAAATTATTTTTATATAATGTTTTCCTTAGTCGAGCAAAAACGGGGTCGAGGAAGACTTTGAGGAACGTCTCGGAATATACGGGTAAGGACCTCTTGAGGTAAACTAACGCCACCGATGAAAAAAAAATTTTGGCCGATAATTATTCAAAAATACTTTTAAAACCAGTCACCGATAATCTAGTATAACAGCCCTGGGACTAGCATTTTACGACAAAAGGAATTGTTTTTGCTAATGTTAATAATATTTTTTGTTAATGCTAATTCTAGATTTTTTTTAATTTGGTTATGGCTCGGTTTTTTTTTCAAAAATAATCTGTGAAAAAAGACTCGACTTGGTGGCGCTAGTGATTCCCTTAACTGTCAAATAGTGACATGTGAACGCCACAAAAAGCGTGTCTCGCGCCGTCGTGCTACCAATCACACTATTCCGTAACTGTCCACTGTAGACGTTTTAGACAGAAATGTGTATTGGACAATTAGAAATAAATTTAATCGAAAGCGTCGACACAGTGGAGAAATTACGAAGTAGCGCACCTAACCACTGCCTAGTAAAGTTGCCTCATCGCTATAATCAAAGGGTCGCTTGTTAAATGAGTCATGCACCCGTGTGAGCAACGTGAACCAATACCAACCATTACATCTAGACAAACATCTGGGGCCTGTTTCATAAAAGTACCATTGACGCCAATCCGATGTACCTACATAGCATAGTCGATCAAACCACAGATTATCAAGTAAGATAAGATATTTGTTTATTTTCTGTGCACAAAATTAATTCGTATACAAAGAACATTGAATAAATTATACAGAGCTAAAGAATCTACCATTTGTGAAAAGACTAGCCTCTTGCCACGCCTCTTGAACTACAAAAAGATTGGGATCATATTCGACGCGTCACCAACACAATGTAAGCAGTATTAATGATTAAAAATGATGTCGTCATCGTAGAATCTGCCAATCCAGGCCCTTTTCGATAAAATAGCTACAGATAATAAATCATTATCAAATTTTATCCCGTTTTTTTTCAGGCCTTTTGCCTTAAAACGGTTCATATACATACATATAAATAATCTTTTTTTTCACACTGTCAAATATCCTATTGGTGCGGTCTGCAGAGTGATGGCACGCCAGACTTTACTTAGAACACTAAGTAACGCGATACACTTAGGATACTGTTATGCCCTAGATCACTCTGGTTCTAATGTCGTGTTGATTGTGTTGTGTATATCAAGTAAGTACATCGAACTGTCATTATAAAGTATCAATTATTGTAGTTTTATGAAACAGATGTCTAGAGCCTCTCTCCCGCTTCCACGCTATGCTATTGACACGTCGTACGCGCGACAAGGACGTTAAATGGCAATTCGTGGATAGTTGTCTAGTTGTGATGGTTAGAAAATAATTGCGATTTTGAACACGCGGGTACATCGCAGTAGATAAGGCTGAGACAAGTCGAGATTGCGATTCTGCGACTCTTTTATACCCTCGTATTTACCGACCCAGTTTCGAAGTGGTTTGATGTAGGACATGCCTTAGATTTTTGTTAGTTTTTGAGGCGATTTGAAGAACGCTCCGGTGGCGGAGTGGGTCTATTACTATATAGTAGTAATACGCGCCGTAGGGTCTAGATCTACGGACGTCGGCAAAAGCGTATCTAAAGCAAGGGCCTTTCTCCACTGCTCCGGTCCGGCAAACGTTAATTACCGATCCGATTTAGAAACACACAAGAATACTAATAAGCTTTTCCACTACTCCGGCATCCGGTTTTTTACGACCCGATAATTTGGTAGATCGGTGGTGGCGTAGTGGGGTTGACCCTTGCTTCTCGATCACGAGGGTCTGGGTTCAAACCACGCATGTACCAATGACTTTTAGTTACGTACATTTGTTTGTACAGCAACACCATTCGCTGATAAATTGTGCCCGGATAACGGCGACAGGCTTGCCACTTGTCACGTTTGGGACCTAATAAACTCGGCAAAACGTGGCTCCAGTTCTAGAGACTGGTGCCTCTGCCTACCCCTTCGGGGATAACGGGCGTGAGTTTATTATTATTTATTATTATTATTATCGGCACGGTATTTTACCGGTCCGAAGTGATCGACGTACAAAAATAATACACGTTTTTGCATACAACCCAAAAATGTTCCCATATTTACATTAATAGAATATGTGGAAAACGTCTCCTGCCTCGAATAGAAAAACCGAGGAATTTCAATAAAGCACTGCGTCACGTCCATTGTCGATAATAGTCGGATAAAGTTGAGAAGCATAATCCAGCCTTCCGATATTTGTCTCACGACTGATTCCGGTTCCGACGCTGGATCTGAGTAGTGGAAAAAGGCCCTTAACATCCATGCCGATCGCCTACGGGTATAGCCGCCTAGCTACACGCCGGGAATTCGGAACCGCCTTAAAATCAAGTGATGTATATTATTAAGGCCACGATTCTAAGACGGTTTCTATTAAAAAACGGTGTGCGTAGTAGAGAGACACTGCTGGCGATGCTGACTTTGCTAACCAATGTATTAGCACCCCAACTAATAATTCTGTGTACGTTTGACCACCGCGGCTGCTCCGACGAGTCAGCTTCGCCCGCATTGCCATAGAAAATGTAAAAAAGTATGTATAATTATTGCCTTGTACTGTGGGTTAAATATTGTTGAGAGTACACAGAAGATGATATTATTGTAAAGTGTCTTATTGGTCACTTAGGCTAGCGGGCCCGGTCTATTAACGATACGTTCTATAACGAATATTTGTCATTTATTATATCGATTTATTAATAATAATTATTGGATTTTTAATAATGTAATTATTTAGTTTTGTTTTGCCGGGCAACGGTTCTAATAAATTGACCTAATCGTTGCACTTGCATGACCGTGCTAGTGCCGTAGCGTTGTGTAGTAATGCTTGCTACTAACTCGGCGCCGGCCGTGTGTCGGCGGGTGACGCGTGACACGGTTCACCCGACAATCGGCTGACGTGTGACACGCTGCGGTCGTGTCGTGTCGGGTGGCGCGTGACACGGCTCACCCGACACTCGGGTGACGTGTGACACGCTGCGGTCGTGTCGTGTCGGGTGGCGCGTGACACGGCTCACCCGACACTCGGGTGACGTGTGACACACTGCGGCCGTGTCGTGTGACTTGTGACACACCGCGGGTGTGTCGCTTCGGGTGACATGCGATACACCGCAGCTGTGTCGTGTAATACACTGCGGGTGTGCCGTGTCGGGTGACGTGTGACACGCCGCCGGTATGTGTCGTGTGAAGTGACGTATGACACACCGCGGGCGCGTGGAGTCATTAAACAAATTGTGATAATATTTTGACATAAGAAAAAAATGTTAAAATTACTTAAGCCACGTGTGTTTTTGTAAAGAAATAATTTTGAAAAAATGTATCAAAAAAATGCTCTAAATATCGCCCCCTTATTTTAACACGGAGGTGCTTTATTTCGTGCTAGGAGTGGTCACTTGTTTTCTGTATTGATTGTTGTATATTGCTCTGTAAACGTTGCATTACTGCTTGTGTAAGTCGCCGACCTAGTGCGACCTTGGTTTTCTAATTAGATGGTATATTTAAGTTTATAGATAATTTTTATTTGGGAAATAATTTTGGCTGATTTCTAAAAAAATAAATATTTATAATGCGAAAGCGATAAGACTCTTTTATTTACATTAAAACCTTAAATTAATATCAATATGAAGATTTAAACAAACATTTACATACAGGCACATACATTGCTTAACATTTACAGTCATATTTCTGTGGCCTGGTGCTAAAAGGGCCAAAGTCAGATTTTGCCCAAAATCAGCTTTTGATGCCAAAGTATAGAAAAATGTATATATTTATTTGTGCTGAAAGGGCATAAGTGTAACGACAATATTTTCAAAGATGTAAAGAGGCCAATGGTAAGGTGTATGACTTTCCACCGGTACAGTAAAATTTGTTAGTTTTAAACGGTCTGCAGTGAGGATGGGGATTACTGACATTGGCCCTATTAGCACCAAGCCACAGATTTATAAAAACACGATTCTAACACTCGATAAACTCCGATTCAATTAATCCGTGGTGGAGATTTTATAGTGTGTGTTCATTCACAAGGCATTCTTTTAACGTTATTCCAGGTACATTTACTTGACTTTTAGTCGGAAGAGCCCGATCAGGTTTCGCTCTGATTGGCACTACTCACCATGATTAAGCTCTGCGAATCGGAGCGAAACCTGGTTGGACTCTTTCGACTTGGCTAAGTAGTGTATCCAAAATAAAGTTAATAATGTATAGTGCTTAGAGTCCATCCATTAATCACGTGAGGCTCCGAAAAAAGGGGAGGAGTTCGGCAAAAATCACGAAATATCACAAGGGCTTGATGTGGGTGTAGTAATATATCACGTGTAATTATTTAGTACCTGGGTGACCGGTACTTTTTTTGTAATATAAAATTAAAATAATCCTTTTTCAACAAAAAAAAAGAACTTGGAAAAAAACATTATGACTCGAACCGGGTCTCTTGAAATCGGCCCGAAACGGGTCGCCCGTTTTCCCGTCAGAACTATCCCAACCTTGCACATAGACGCGAAATTTACCTCTGTATGTTATCATAGCAAATTTCAATTGCCTTAAAACACGGATAAAACAACGTTTTCTAAAAATGTAACCTAGGTAGATCAATTGAACGCCCCCGAACCTACAAAATTTCGTGAAAATCGTTGGAGCCGTTTCCGAGATTCTGATTATATATAAATATATACAAGAATTGCTCGTTTAAAGAGATTAGATTCATCAAACGCGCGACACCGAAAAGCGGCGTGTAGAGTGACACGACAGATTGAGAGAGATTCTCTGCGTAATGCGCGAAAATGACTACGTAGAGTGATTAAAATTATAAAAAAACATCACTTGATTAATGGACGGCCCCATCATCAACCCATTATGTCCCCACCGAGGGGCGGTCTCTTCTTTTTTTGAGGAAGGCATAGGCCATACTCCACCACGGGGGCCAAGTCCGGATTGGTGGAGGCTTGTAAGACTAGTGGCTGGTCTTACTGTCAGAAGTTTTCAAGCCGCCCTAAGGCCTCGTAATGTCTTTAGGCCCCTTACGAAAGTTTTATAAGAAAGAAATCGTGTCTTCGTAAATCGGAAATCGTAAACGAGGCCGCTACACTTTAAAACACTTGATCGTCAGTCTCCTTAAGCAGCTCCTCGAATATCGCAACGAAATTGTCCACGCCCTCCCTAAAGTTATCGTCCACGGCCTCCGCCTCCTCGTCGTTGAAGAAGGCGTGCGCGAAGTCGATTATCTTGACCGTCCCCCAGAGGTTATTTCCGAGGTCATCGTTGGCCAGTTGGTCGAGTAAGGCGCGGTAGTTCATCTTGATCTTGGAGAGTTTGTCCTCGTAGTTGTTTTGGAAGGAGTGCACTTTGTTCATGGCTTCGAGGGCGGCGCCCCACGGTGAGACGGCGCTTCGCGGCGGCGGCGCGAAGCTCTGCTGCGATAACGCTAGCGAGCTTAGCGGCACCGAGTTCACCTGTAAACATAAACATATACATTTGCCCCGTTTCCACTCGGTTCACCTACTGGTAGGAGCATAAGGAGAAGCATATCCTCGTGCTCCTACTAATGGACAGTCACGTACAACGAATATTGTATGAATACACCGAATGGTTGAACTCTATGTTATTTCTATTTTTGTAACCACTACTTTGAAATAAAGAATTTATTTATTATTATTATTATTATTGTGACTCATTAATTACTAATATTTTTTTTACATTTTTTACATACAGGCACATCTAATGCTTCTGGCCCCACACTAGGATACCCTGTGTCGTGGGAGCCAGAAACGGCGACGTCATAAACATGTAAACATCCAAGACCTGGGTTTCTTTTTTTTTGTCCCCACCCGTGATTCGAACCCGGGACTTCTCACATGGTAGGCAGATGCGCTAAATAGACTGCCTGCTTAGATTGCCCTATTGTAATGTAAATAAATAATGGCTAATCATGTCCTGACGCCCACGATACAGGCTATGCCTAGTGTTGGGTCACCACTACTCTTATTGTTTACACAAAATTTTACTTTTTATTATCTAAGTACCATTTTTATCTGGCATTATATAAATAAACATTATTTGAACCGCTGCGCCACAGAGGTCGTCAGTATAATTATGAAACTGAAAAGTTTTCTCAAATATTTCCAAAAGACATGGATGAAGGGCGAGTTGTCCCAGAAGGAAATGTAATCTGTTCCATTCAATATTGATAATTTCTCTATTTGACACAATTTTTAAATGTTTAATGATGAGGGCCAGAAGATTTTCCATTTTTTTGAATTTTATAAGCACCAGAGGAAAATGTGTTGTACCAGAAGCACTGATACTATTGGCAGAGTAGTCACAAATGAAAGCAGGGAAGTGACAGGCCATTGATTATAGCTAAGAAAGGGGACACGTATTAAATAAAACATGAAATATTTACATAACATAACATTTACATACAGGCACATACATTGCTTCTGGCCCCACACTAGGATACCCTGTGTCGTGGGAACCAGAAACAGCGACGTCACGAACATGTAAACATCCAAGACCTGGAGTTTTTTTTTCCCCAGCCGGGGATCGAACCCGGGACCTCTCGCATGGTAAGCAGATGCACTAACCACTACGCCACAGAGGTCGTCAGTGCCAGTCAAATATGCCAGAGGAGTGACGCCACAGGAGTGACAAAACCTACAAAAACATATCACTCGCTTTTCTGATCACCGTTTAACGTAATACATGACATCTACACACAATAAACATTGCATTGTGCAAATATACAATTTCGTAACTATAAAATACAAAAACATAGACTTGCCAGAGGAAATACTCCAACGACTGGCAGAAACACGCTTTCCTACAGTGAATCGCAAATTGACGCTATATTATAGGAATTTTGCTCAACGTCATTAGCTTGTTTCTAACTTAGCACTATTGTATGCGCGTAGTTCATGGACAAAAACATACCATTGCGGTTTTAAGTCAAATTTTACTTCTTTGAGTTTCGCCAGATGAAGTGACATTATTGTAACGTGACATGAAAGTAAGTTATTTTTCTTTATATTAGTAAAACTTTTTACTGTATATTGTGATGAAATATGTTTCGATGTTTATAAAAGCGTATGATCATATTTAAAAAAACATAATGGCATACGTATTTAAAAATATCTCGCCATAAAATCATTATAATCTAGAAATGGGGAGGCCAGAGGAGTATACATTTACAACTATTTTTAACGATTATGTCTTAAATGAAACAATTATCGTGAATAGACTATGTGGGCCAAATAAAAGACCATATTCTTTAATGCTTAAGCATACGGACGCAATAATATAATAAGTTTAACATAATCTTTGTCCATGGACCATAGAAATTCAAATAGCGTATATTGACCCTAATAATGAATACCCAAATGTCGCTTCAATATGGCGAAATTACTGTAGTAATTGTTTGAAAATGAAGACTCCAGGGAAATAATAAACTTGTCAAGCAACGAAAATTTTGAGATATCGCATGTTTAAAGTTTTACGCTACCTACCTATAAGTTTACATTTAAACGTCAAAAACTCTATGACTAATCATGTTCTACCCTGTTCGATTTATCATCGTATAGTACCGGAAATTCCCTACAGAATTACATTCACAGATTAGTTTCGAAAAAAAAAGTGACAAGTTCGTCTTTTTCCCTGGAGTCTTCAAATACTAAGATGATTTTATAATTTGCAAATTTTTAATTTTTTTTAGTCTGTACTTACATAAGTGTAGGTACCAATTGCATATAATGTCACGATGAGGCATAAGGACATATGGTCTTCGCGCTTCTGCTAGTAGGAGCAAGTAGAAACGCCGACATTTTCATACAGGCACATACATTGCTTCTGACCCCACACTAGGATACCCTGTGTCGTGGAAACCAGAAACAGCGACATCACAAACATGTAAACATCCAAGCCCTGGGGTTTTTGAATCCCCAGCCGGGATTCGAACCCTGATGCGCTAACCGCTACACTACAGTGGTCGTTGAAATATTAATTTCAAAGTCCTTAATTAGGCCGGTTTTAGAGTCACGCTGACACTCGGCGCTGAGAGGCCAATATGTACTACGTCCTAAGGAGGGTTTTAGAAAAACACTGACCGTTCAGCGCTGACCAGCCATACATTTTGTCTATTAGCGCTGACGGTCAGCGTGACTCTAAAGGCTACCATTCGCAGGCGCGCCCATCCGCCGGATTTGTCGCTGGCGACAAGTCCGCAGACAAATCAGCGTGTGAATGTGTTGGAGATAAAGTAGTAAGCGGCTCGTGTAGCGTGTGGGCGATGACGGATTTGTCCACGAATGGGTACGGCTCGGAATCGCTCGTAGCCTGGGCTGCCTGAGTGATCATAAACGATCACTAAGGTTAAGCAACATACGGCACGTTCAGTCCATGGATGGGTCACCGTCTATGACTAACGCTAGTGGCATTTTTCCGAGCGATTCCGTGCTTCGCAAGGCACGTTAAGCAGTCGGTGCCGGCTGCCGTCGACAGATGGCAGTCGTTAAGCCAAGTCAGAGGCCTTAGGGCGGCTTGAAAACTTCGACAGTAAGACCAGCCACTAGTCTTACAAGCCTCCACCAATCCGGACTTGGCCCCCGTGGTGGAGTATGGCCTATACCTTCCTCAGGGAAGAGACCCGTGCCCCTTGATGGGGACGAAATGGGTTGATGATGATGATGATGATGAAGGTCTATGTCGCATCTAAAAGCGAAACGGTGAAAAATATTTATGAAATAGTGAAATAGATGAAATAAACACCGCTATGCTTATTATTATGTAAGTTAACTGTAAAAGCGAAAAAGTAAACAACAGCACTATCTCTGTAAAAACAAATAATACACATAGACCCTTTTACGGGCAACGCATTCAATTATTGTAATAATTTGTAATAAACGAGTATCTTTTGATGTGGTCTGATTGTTTGATATAACGAGAATAACGTGATTTAAGTTCAGATTAAGAGGTCACATTAAAGAAAAATATATAATTTAATAGCTAATTAGACATGAGAAGTTGCATGCTGATGTTTTTAATATCGACGGTTAAAAGGTAATAGGGCATAAGCGACATTTTGGCCCAAAATGACTTTAGAATGCCATATTACTTAAAAAAAAATCTGCGTCGAATGCGCTTACTCCCGCGGCTCTACGATACAAAAAAGTCATCGTAGAGCCGCGGGAGTAAGCGCATTCGACGCAGATTTTTTTTTTAAGTAAGATGGCATTCTAAAGTCATTTTGGGCCAAAATGTCGCTTATGCCCTTTTAACCGTCGATGTTTTTAATATGGGCTTTAAATCAGGTTACACGTAAGCAGCCTACGTCGCTATGCTCATTATGCCGACTTTTCACGTTCTTAGTAAGCTCGGACCGAGTGCGCCATCCGAGTAAACTCATGCTTCGGATTGGACGGTTTTTCGTCACGTCACTCCAATGGCCAATCAGAAGCATTAGTTTACTCGGATGGGGCACTCGGTCCGAGCGCACTAAGACCGTGAAAACGCGGCATTACCTTCCGATAGAGCGGGCCACTGGGTCCGAGCTGTCCGCTGAAGGAGCCGGCGGCGGCGGGCTCGCTGTGTAGCGAATGTATGGACTTACGCCGCACGTTGGCCGCCGGCACGCACTTCGGACTGCCGCTGCAAACGGAGATAGAATCAGAATCAGAATCAGAAATTTATTTCAACGTAAAGAATTTACATTCTGCTTGTTGAACGTCAATGTACATACAGTTATGTATAATGTTAGCCGCTGCCTTGGGGCCGTCTGTAGTGGAGAAAAAGGCAGCGAAAAAAAAAACTCCACTCTGACCATATATTAATAACTCCACACAGAATCAGAATCAGAATCAGAAATTTATTTCAACGTAAAGAATTTACATTCTGCTTGTTGAACGTCAATGTACATACAGTTATGTATAATGTTAGCCGCTGCCTTGGGGCCGTCTGTAATGGAGAAAAAGGTAGCGAAAAAAAAAACTCCACTCTGACCATATATTAATAACTCTACACAACACTTATCACTTGACCTGCTCCCAACCTAGGATACCCTGTGCTGTGGTAACCAGGCAAGAACATTACAAACATGGACATTACAGACGACCTCTGTGGGGCAGTGGTTAGCGAATCAGGGTTTGAATCCCGGCTGGGGACGAAAAAAAACCCTAGATCTTGGATGTTTACAGGTTTGTGATGTCGCTGTTTCTGGTTCCCACGACACAGGGTGTCCTAGTGTGGAGCCTGAAGCAATGTATGTACCTGTTTGTAAGTGTTTATGTTGTTTACAAACAGGCAGGCATCTTTTCCGCAGCAGTCTCTCAGCCTGCTCGCGTCGTAGGCAAGCAGTATGGGCACAGAGTAGCTGCGCAGGCAATGAAGGCGGGATCACGCCACTTACCTACATGAGCTCATCTTTCCCGCAGAGGCCTCTCAGCCTGCTCGCGTCGTAGGCGAGCACTATGGTCGCAGAGTAAATGCGCAGGCGGCGCAGACGGTATCTTGCCACTTACATGAGCTCATCTTTCCCGCAGCAGTCTCTCAGCATGCTCGCCTACGACGCGAGCAGTATGGAGGCAGAGTAAATGCGCAGGCGGCGCAGACGGTATCTTGCCACTTACATGAGCTCATCTTTCCCGCAGCAGTCCCTCAGCCTGCTCGCGTCGTAGGCGAGCAGTATGGAGACAGAGTAGATGCGCAGGCGACGCAGGCTGAATCTTGCCACTTACATGAGCTCATCTTTCCCGCAGCAGTCCCTCAGCCTGCTCGCGTCGTAGGCGAGCAGTATGGAGGCAGAGTAAATGCGCAGGCGACGCGGGCGGGATATTGCCACTTACATGAGCTCATCTTTCCCGCAGCAGTCCCTCAGCCTGCTCGCGTCGTAGGCGAGCAGTATGGAGGCAGAGTAAATGCGCAGGCGACGCGGGCGGGATATTGCCACTTACATGAGCTCATCTTTCCCGCAGCAGTCCCTCAGCCTGCTCGCGTCGTAGGCGAGCAGTATGGAGGCAGAGTAAATGCGCAGGCGGCGCGGTCTGGCCGCCCAGCGCTGGATCTTCCACAGCTCGGCGAGGAACTGCAGCAACAGAGCGCGGCACGGACCCACGGCGCTGGTGCCGTTCAGGAATGTCTTTATTGCTGGGGAGGGTTGAGAGTTGTTTAGCGTCTTCGTAGCGGGGTGCTTTAGAATGGTGCGTTAAAGACAATGAAGTTATTCTACTCATCAATAAAAACAACTTCTACGATTGGATCAAGAAAACAAATAATCGCTAGAACATGTATTGTTCAGTACGTTTAGCAAAAATTAATATTTTATGAATAATACAGTAAATATTCCCTCCGGGAAACCGCCAGACCTGGAAGCCCTCCAGAAGCTAGCCCTGATTCATCGCTCACCTTCTTGAACATATCTTGCACTTACAACCTATAAATAAACTATCATTACTTGCAACCTCTTTCCGAACTTACAGAGCTTCTCGCCAGCAAGCCGGTACACCTGGAAACCTTCAGGAATCTAGCCGTGATTCACCACTCACCTTCCTTGACCATTTGCCCTTGCAACCTCTTCCCGTAGTCCTTCCCGTATTTGCAGAGCTTCCCGCTGGCGAGCCGGTACACCTGGAAGCCGGGGATGCAGAAGCAGAATTGCTGGCGACTCGCGCGGTACTTGGCTTGCTCTGACGCGATCTTCTCTTCCGAAGCCAGCGGGTCCCACGTCCTCTTACCTGGAGATGAGATGTCACTGAATTTAACATAACATAACATCATCATCATCATCAACCCATCATGTCCCCACCGAGGGGCACGGGTCTCTTCCCTGAGGAAGACATAGGGTGAGGGTGATTCTCAGAACTGCATAATTTCATTGGCGCATTTTTTTTTCATACTAATACAATAAAAAGTAACATTTGTATTGTAGTAGATGCTACCAAAACCTACAAATATGTTACAATACAATCTTCAGGGCCCAATAAACCTACAATAATAATATGTTACTTTCTATTGAGTTAATGTGAAAAATAATGCGCCATATAATTATGCAATTTGGGCCATTTTCTGAGAATTACAACAATCCAACAATTACATACAGGCACATACATTGCTTCTAGCCACACACTGTAGTGCCCTGTGTCGTGGGAACCAGAAACAGCGACGTCACAAACATGTAAACATCCAAGACCTGGGTTTTTTTCTTGGTTATTATATCTAGATAACAGCCAGTCCATGTTCCTGTTTACTTATGGGCGATCAATAAATTACGTCACATGTTAAGGGGTCAACGAAGTGTGATATTGTGTGACAGGTGGGTGGGAGGGGTGCTAAATTTCGTGACATAACATTTCAAATAATCGATGCGTTAAAACACGAACTTTTAACTATTAACGAAAGACTCAAAAATATTTGCAACACTATCTGCTCCTAACCCTATAACTAATTTCGGAACTGCTGTTTTTATTAAATAATGTCTAGATGTAAAATTGCAAAACATGTGATGTCACACTAGGGAGGGGGGAATCACCATACAAGGGGAGGGGTAAAAAAATCATGAAATTCGTGTGACGTGATTTATGGATGGCCCCTTACGAGTGCCTCGTTGGTCTAGCCGTTAAGGCGTCTGGCTACCAAAATTCTTTCCCACTGGGAGCTACAGTACATTTGTACAAATGGCCTCAATCTGGGTGTTTCC
Organism: Yponomeuta plumbellus; assembly: GCA_947310845.1. NCBI lineage: Eukaryota > Metazoa > Arthropoda > Insecta > Lepidoptera > Yponomeutidae > Yponomeuta > Yponomeuta plumbellus. The sequence continues at coordinate 19,957,680 of OX371208.1, read as the reverse complement.
ATGTCTGTAACGTCATTGCCTGGTTACCATAGCACAGGGCTAGTTTGGGACCAGATCAAGTGATTGTGTTGTCTGAAAGGTATTTTATTGTAGGTAGGTACTGTTTACTTTTAATCTCTTCTCAGAATTTGAACTTTGGATTCTTTCACCACGAGTGGTATTGACTACACAATCATAAAAATGTATTATTTACAACGTCTTTCCAATAAATATCTTCCGGCACTGCCCCATCCATTATCCTCATCAACAAAGGTTAGCTGGAAGCTCGCCCATGTACATAATTTTTATTGTGCAATAAAGAATTTTCATTCATTCATTCATTCATCATCATCATCATCATCATCATCAGGCTATATTAGTCCACTGCTGGACATAGCCCTCCCCTAATGAGCGCCATAGCGCCCTGTCTTCAGCTTGCCGCATCCAGCATCTGCCTGCAGTCCTTCGCAGATCGTCATCCCACCTGGTTAGAGGGCGTCCTACACTACGTTTGCCGAGTCGCGGTCTCCACTCAAGAACACGTTTACCCCAGCGGTTGTCGGTTCTTCGCGAAATATGGCCAGCCCACTGCCACTTCAAGATTCGTAACGAATACATCCGACAGAGAACCAAAGTTATCGACATAGCTCAGAGAATTAGCATTCATTCATAAATGTTGGTAACTTAGAAAACATAATAATTATTGGTACAACATGAGCCAGTTTCTAAGACAAGCACTGATTCTCCAATCAGGCCCCAGCATCACAACAGCCTGCTGAAGTTCAAATGGAAAGACCATACTTTCTCCTTAGGGCCTCGCTTGCGCTGCAGTTGGCCCTAAATTCTTATCATCTGTCCTACGAATGTAGGATTCGAATTCAGAAAAAATAAACGCTATTATTTTGTCGTTGGAGCTTTCTTTACATTGTATCCAAAGACGTATAAGCCCAACATCTGGTGACTGTGTCTAAATAAATGAATTAAGTGCTTTTCTTAATTTAGAACAGTACCTACTAACTACTATAGGTCAGTTAAGCAAAGCTGGCACGTTCAACACATTTACACGTTGCGCTTGTGTAGGGTCTGTGAATAGCGCGCGGCGTGACGTGTACTGCATGCGCATCATGAAAAGTCTGCCCGTCTCTCTTGCGCGCGGTCTAGCTTATGAGTGTGAAGGGGACAGTTATAGTTTTACTTTTACTACTGTTTATATATACAGCGTGATCTTTTTGGTATTCAACCGTATGTGCGTTTCAATGAGGGATTTTTCTGACAGGTAAGAAAAGTAGTTCCAAATGACCCGTTTTCAGAAGAACTAAAAAAAAAACAAATGGCTGTCAAAGGAATGCAATTTTGGACCTCAGTCAAATAGCCATGTGTGATACATCATCGAATAGGTCTCAGCGAGCTGAATAAAAGTTACTAGAGTCTGACAAGCGAGTCCTGGGACGCGATTTATTTCGAATTCTTCATATGGCCACACTCTGACTGTCAAACTTAGGTATTTCAGCTGCAAGTAGTACAGCCCAAACTTGGAACTTAGAATTTAAAGAGATCCTCACCAATCTTAACATCAATGATGCATGGCTCCAACATCCTTTCTGTCAGGTCCTCCAGCACCAAGTATTCATTCTCGTGCCCATTGTGCGTGTACTGGCGACAGCCGAAGTATTTTGGGACCAGTTTCTTCAGCTCGAGGAGATCAGGATCCTGGGTGTTTCCCAGCCGCGTGTAGAAGGCAATCTCGCGCTTCTGCGCCTCTTTCAAGACAGGCTTCAGGATGGTGCCGTCGTTGCATTGGAGAAGACCTGGGGTAGAATTGAGAATATAATTAAAAAACGCCTATTTACTATGACAGAGCAAAAAGGTATAGGTGGTGAAAGTGATGGTGATCCTCTTTTCCGTCTCTGCGAATCAGAGCGAAACCTGGTCGGACTCTTCCGACAAAAAGTCAAGTAAGTGTATCCAGAATAAAGTTAATAACGTGTAGTGCTTACGAATGTTTTAGTAATTATACAGTGTGGCCCTGGATAAAGTGCAATCCCGAAAGGGGATGAAACTAGACCATGAATCATTGACTAGAAAAATATTAAAAAAAAATATAAAAAAATATTGTAGGATTTATTGGTATTTTAAGATTTTCATGTTTCATTAAGGACTCTATGTACAAAAGTATTGATTTCTTCCAAAATAATGGGTCTATTTCTTTGAAATAAAAAAAAACAGTATGCCTAATACCTGGCGATGACCATGAAATAATAAATAGTCTGCAAAAAAGTAACTATCTTGGGTAAAAAAATGTATTTTTATGAAAAAAATGATTTTTTTAGACGTTTATTTTAAAAAACTTCAAATTACTAAAAAAATGTGCCCTATAACTATGTAATTTTATAGCTTACTTTTATTCTTTACCATTTTAGCTTCCAAATAAAAAAAAAAGCAATGTTCTAACTAAAAAAACACGCTATCTACGAACTTTTAAAGTGGAGCCTAATCGTGTTACCGTGCAGGTAGAGACCGTTTTTTCCATTGTTTCCGTCCTACTCTGTGCCCTTCGGCAGTCGCAGTCCTTTTGTTCTACACTCAGGTAGAGGGAAGGCGAGGGGAGGGGAGGCAGGGGGTTCGAAACAGGACTTACACAGTCGCTCCGATATTCTCGCCGCTGCTACTACTGTTCTCGTTCTCGCATTGTGTTCTCGTTGATTTGTTATTAAGTTTTTGTTACATTGTTGACTGTTACGTTTTCTACTGTTCGTTACGTTTGGACTGTTCCTGTTCTGCTGTTAAGTGTTGACGAAATGCCGCGATTGACAGAGTTCTCACCTCGAGAAATAGCCGACATGCATTATTATTATGGCATGTCACATGGTCGCACAACAGTCGCTCGGACTGCATACATAAATGCTTTCCCGGGCAGACTCATACCCTCAGCTCGAAATTTTCAAGAGATTCATAGGAGGCTCTCCAACATTGGACTTGGTTTGGCACGAGATCGCCGTGAGCATCCAGCTGTCGTTATTGACAATGCGATAGAAGAGGCCATTTTAAACGATCTGTTTGCTGACCCTACAACAAGCATAAGACGATTAGCGTTGCGTCATGGCATATCGAAGACGTCTGTCTGGCGAATTTTGAAAAAGGAGGGATTGCATCCTTTCCATTACCAACGAGTACAACATTTACACGAAAATGTAGATAATCGTCCAAGATGCGTAATGTCGACGTGGATTCTAAGAAAAATTAGACCTGACCCAAATTTTCCCAAACGCATTTTTTGGATGGACGAAGCGACATTTACCCGAGACGGCATTACAAACTGCAGAAATTTGCACCAGTGGTCTCACGAAAATCCACGATTGAAGCGGGCATCTACTTTTCAAGTAAAATTTTCAATAAACGTATGGGCAGTCTTAATCGACGACATTTTAATTGGTCCAGTCATTTTACCCAGAACCCTAAATGCTGAACGTTTTTTAGAATTACTACAAAATTTACCCATGTTGATGGAAGATGTTCCCCTGGCTACGAGACGGCGTGGGCGTATGTATCTCCAAATGGATGGATGTCCTGCACATTATGGGCGGGAGGTGCGGCGATTTTTGAAGGAAAATTACCCGAACCGGTGGATTGGCCGAGGAGGGCCAGTAGGCTGGCCGGCGCGTTCACCTGATCTGACACCCCTAGATTATTTTTTATGGGGTGTCATGAAGCAAAGAGTATACAGCACGCCAATAAATACCGAGGCACAGTTGCACGACCGAATAATTCAGTGCGCAAATGACATTAAAAATTATCCAGGAATGATTCGCAGAGCCACTAAGCAAATTAATATTCGTGCAGTAATGTGCTTGCAAAATCGAGGAGGCCATTTTGAACATTTAATGCATTAAATAAAAATGCAAAATTGTAAATTACGGATAATTTTATTAATAAAGTTATTGTGATTAAAGTCTGACTTTTATTACCTACTAAAATGTAAATAACTCCTAGCCATTTTTTTAGTTAGAACATTGTTTTTTTATTTATTTGGAAGCTAAAATGGTAAAGAATAAAAGTAAGCTATAAAATGACATAGTTATAGGGCACATTTTTTTAGTAATTTGAAGTTTTTTAAAATAAACGTCTAAAAAAATCATTTTTTTCATAAAAATACATTTTTTTACCCAAGATAGTTACTTTTTTGCAGACTATTTATTATTTCATGGTCATCGCCAGGTATTAGGCATACTGTTTTTTTTTATTTCAAAGAAATAGACCCATTATTTTGGAAGAAATCAATACTTTTGTACATAGAGTCCTTAATGAAACATGAAAATCTTAAAATACCAATAAATCCTACAATATTTTTTTATAATTTTTTTTAATATTTTTCTAGTCAATGATTCATGGTCTAGTTTCATCCCCTTTCGGGATTGCACTTTATCCAGGGCCACACTGTATGTACGCTTTAGCCGTGTCGTCGTCTCACTCAGATACTGGTCGACCGCTCTCCCCGCCGTGCCCTGCGATCTACCGCGGCGGCTACGGCTGTATGAAATTTATTTTCATCCGACTTCTATTGTAACTAAACGCTTTACGGCCTGGCCACGGGGGAAATCGCCCGCGCGAAAAATCGCGCGGCGCGAACGGCGGGGCGTCAACCCCGTGGCTTGCTAAGTACATTTCTATAAGTTTGTTTCAGTCGCGGCTGCGACTAGCGACTAAGGCGGTTAGCTGGGTCGTCGCCTCACCCAGATACTTGTCGCCACACTCCCCGCCGTGCCCCACGACCTGCCGCGGCGGCCACGGCTGAATAAGTGATTATTGTAACTATACGCTTTAGCCGGATCGTCGCCTCACCCAGATACTTAAAGCCGCACTCCCCGCCGTGCCCCGCGACCGGCACGCTGTAAGCCGCGACCTACCGCGGCGGCCACGGCTGAATAAGTGATTATTGTAACTATACGCTTTAGCGGGGTCGTCGCTTCACCCAGATACTTAACGCCGCAATCCCCGCCGTGCCCCGGGAACTGCGCGCCGTAAGCCGCGACCTGCCGCGGCGGCCAGGGCTGAATAAAAGTGATTATTGTATCTTTACGCTTTAGCCGGGTCGTCGCCTCACCCAGATACTTAACGCCGCACTCCCCGCCGTGCCCCGCGACCGGCGAGCCGTAAGCTGCGACCTGCCGCGGCGGCCACGTCTGAATAAGTGATTATTGTAACTATACGCTTTAGCCGGATCGTCGCCTGACCCAGATACTTAACGCCGCAATCCCCGCCATGCCCCGCGACCGGCGCGTCGTAAGCCGCGACCTGCGGCGGCGGCCACGGCTGAATAAAAGTGATTATTGTAACTACACACTTTAGCCGGGTCGTCGCCTCACCCAGATACTTGTCGCCGCAATCCCCGCCATGCCCCGCGACCGGCGCGTCGTAAGCCGCGACCTGCGGCGGCGGCGGCCACGGCTGAATAAAAGTGATTATTGTAACTATACGCTTTAGCGGGGTCGTCGCCTCACCCAGATACTTAACGCCGCAATCCCCGCCATGCCCCGCGACCGGCGCGTCGTAAGCCGCGACCTGCGGCGGCGGCCACGGCTGAATAAAAGTGATTATTGTAACTATACGCTTCAGCCGGGCCGTCGCCTTACCCAGATACTTGTCGCCGCACTCCCCGCTGTGCCCCGCGACCTGCGCGCCGTAGGCCGCGACCTGCCGCGGCGGCCACGGCTGCGCCATGTGCTCAGCGGGCCGCGGCAGTGCGTAGTGCACCTGGTAGATGGAGCGCTGGCGCCGAATGCGCGCCGCCGCCGCTGCCGGGCTCGCCGCATCACTCATCTAGCGCGCTGGGGAGTTCAATCATAAGCAACCATCATCATCAACCCATATGTCCCCACCGAGCGGCACGGGTCTCTTCCCTGAGGAAGGTATAGGCCATACTCCACCACGGGGGCTAAGTCCGACTTAGTAAGCAACCATAAACATAAACATTTACATACAGGCACATACATTGTTTCTGGCACCACACTAGGATACCCTGTGTCGTGGGAACCAGAAACAGCGACGTCACAAACATGTAAACATGCATAATTAAGCATAAACATTTTTTTCCGGGGAGGATTGTTAGGTTAGGTAGTGTTACTGACCACCAGACTGCTAGTCCAAAAATAAACGAAGAAAGATGGCACACCATGATTAAGTTGCATCGGTACTTTGCAACATCGGTGCTTTGCGACTAACAGAATCGCTGTCGGGTCGGATCTTGAACTATAATGGGTAGCCAGTGCAAACCTTCACACAACGTGTCGATTCTATCTATCTATAGAGCCCATGACGACCCTCACTGCTAGGCACAGGCCTCTTCACCGTCACGGCAACCTCGCCAATTTGTCCAATCTACCTATATTGAGATATCTGTGGGGCGTGGGGCCTAACCACCGAAGGAACGGCCAGTTCTTGGCCACGACTCTGTACTGCCTTCGTTCATCGTCCGTCTTCTCGTCTAATCAGACTTCTCGCCCATCTCCAATGTTATATGGAGACTGTTACTTGAATAATAACAAGTAGGTTTATAAACTTATAAAAACATGTAATAACCATTTTAATGTTAAACTCTTATACTTAATGTATAATTTTAATGATAGCTATCATGCTGTGTAAACTGCATTTGGGTTCCAGCCTAGTTCTAGACTGATTTGTTAATAGTTTTAATGCCTCTTTGGTTGTTACCTGTAAGTTTACCTTTAATAAATAAATAAATCTCCAATAAAGTTTCGTAATTTACGATTCGTGTGCCCACGTCTTCTACTTTGGCCTTCTGTCACACACCATCGACGACAGAGATGCCTAGCATGTCGATGGCTCAACAAATAATTAATAATAACCAACCAAGTGCGAGTCAACTCGCGCACGAAGGGTTCCGTAACGTTATCTATAAAGACGGGAAAAAAATCACGTTTGTTGCATGGGAACCCCCCTTAAATATTTATTTTATTTTGTTTCTTAGTAATTATTTGATGTTATAGCGGCAACAGAAATAGATCATCTGTGAAAATTTCAACTGTCTAGCTATCACGGTTCATGAGAAACAGCCTGGCGACTGACGGACGGACAGCGGAGTCTCAATAATAGCCGTTTTACCCTTTGGGTACAGAACCATAAAAATAAAGTTTGTTCACCAAACAGAACAATACAAAAATGTTATACAGCCTGTTAGCTTTTTACCTCGGGCTCTAGAGTAGGCTTCCCGAAAGCACACGAGTAATACTACTTCCTGCTCTGTATAAAACTTTTCTTCACTATTTTGAAAAGTTATGTACAGTTATAAATAACAATACAAAATAAACCTTACCTTATTGCAATATATTCAATTCTATCCGATCGTAGCCGAGGTATATTCTAAAAGCTAACTTACTGTAGCTAGGGTTTGGCACGGGGTATGTATGACAGCATAATGCCCACTATTTATTATTTCTTGCTTCCATAATATGTATCACTTACTTGACAACACAATCACTAGCATATTGCAAACTGTTATAAATCTTCATATCTAGCTAAATAATAATATTATAATAACTTCAACCCTATACAATCGTCCAAAAGTAATTTAAAATAACAACTCTATTGCTTACACTCACCAGATAATTAAGTTTATGCTCACTAAATTAAAGACACCAACTGGGTAAGTATAAGTATCAACTGTTATGTCTCAAGTCGACTGACGTCACTTAAGAATGATAATTACCTTATGATATTGACTTACAGTGACTTTACTAATCACTTATTTGACTCATTTGACTGGGATTTAGAGGTGAATTTTAGTAGCAAAAATAGCCCCGACTTATGAGGAAGTGATAGATCTAACTCTGGAAACGGACGGAGTAGGAGTATCTAATCTCGGCTTTAAATCAAAATGGCATGGTTTATCGATTCAGATAACTCTTTATTGTGTTTGCATTTATCAACATTTCGTATGTTATTGCCGAAAAATTCCATTTCTTTGTGAGCAGATAATGGGCTGGTTTCCGAATTGAATATTTTACTGAGTAAATACTTAAGTAACATACTGCCACGCCTTTTTCTGAGAAATTTGACGAGACAGCACAACAGTTAAGTAGTAGTTACTTAGCCAAATTCTCAATTTGGAAACTGGCCTTATGGGAGTTACATCACAGTTCAAATAAAATAAACGATTGGTAATATCAACATTTTATTCTGTTGCCACACTAAATAATATCATAACAGTCTTAATAACCCCTGTAAATGATAACTAGGTACATACTTCGTTTAACCTCTATTTGGAAAGAAGCTATTAAGAGTATATTTTTACTTTAATGTATCGTCCATTAACGCTTAAGAAACTTAATGTCTGTTGCGGGGTATCTTAACGATTTCACAGAAATAACAAACGCACCTACTTCTTAGTTCACGATATCGACAACGGTGGTATACCTACAGACAACCACCACGCCTTTACGACTAGCCTTAAGGGGCGACCTGAAGAGCTACTATGTAAGTTGTCCACTGTGTGGGCTCCAATTTAACCTACTCCGAAATGGCAAATACACATATTTTGACACGACGAATCGTCTAAACGGTCAACTCAACAGAGTGGACAGTCACTAATAGGAGAGTCGGTGCTATAGTATAGAAAAAACTTTTTTATACCTTTTCGCAATAATGGTGACAGCTATTTTCATAAAAGGACAGCCTAGTACCTGGGGTCAACAACCTGGGTGCTTAAAGCATTTTTCTAAAAACAGCCGTATCTATTAATAGATTTTTTCTACTGGTGGCGCTAGTTAGACCCAGTAGAAAAAGGTAACCCCTTATAAAATATCCCAAAGGACTGATTTGGCTGTGACTCTATTAGTTTTTATTGACCACTGTCACCGGCGTCTTTAACGGATGGGACCTCAGCCCTTCTATCACGCGACTGCCCACTTTATCGAGTTAACTTGTATTGACTACTTACTCCAAAGTGTCAAAATCTATATTAACAGTTTGGAGTAGCGGAGAGCGTCCCAGACCAGAATCACTGGCTGTCATAATCGTACACCCCTTTCCCAGTCTTCCTACCCAGCCGTCCCTGCCCCACCAATCGGTCCAGTACGCCTATGCGTCTAAAGACGGGGTTGCCAGTCTTCTGCAGCAGTGTTGCCAGCACGAACTGCTTGGTATCAAGGCCGGTGTAGTCGGCCAGTTCGAGTGGACCCATCGGGTAGCCGGCGCCGAGTCGCATGGCCGTGTCTATGTCGCGAGCCGAGGCGTCCTCTGCGGAAGGGTGTTTTAGGTTATAACTGACCTCTGAGTAGAGGATTTGATTTGGATGAGTATTGGATTTGGATTACATTTAGACTCACTCGATTGCTAGAAATAACTCGGGCATAGTTTCCACTAGTTAATGCCCATGGGTTAAGGCACATCGCGACCACGCAGCACACGGTTTCTTAGAGTATTATGGTTCTTCTAGTATGATACGAGGTGTAGACAGACAATCTTCATGATGGTCTGATGACATCAGGGCTACTGCTGGCTCGATCTAGACTACAATAGCCGCGGACCGATTGCGGCAGAAGACTTAGGCACGTCCAAGAGTGGACAAACAAATGCTGAAGAAATGGTTCTTCCGTGGTTCTCTTTAGAAGTGTTGTCGGAACGTAAATCTTTACTAAAGTAAGTCCTATACTTGTGGCTTCAATTTACTCGTCATCTGTGTAGTAAGAATAGCGATATAGATGGTTATTGAAGAATCCTACGCTAAAAAGTTATCACGCAGACATTATTTTTAAAAAATCTACACAATACATCATTTGATCTGGTCCCAAACTAGGATACCCTGTGCTATGGTAACTAGGCAAGAACGTTAGAAACATGGAAAAACACCCAAACTGAGGCCATTTGAACAAATGTACGGCGCATCAAACCTCAGTGAGCATTAAACACACGACCTATCGACATTAGGTAAGTAAAGCTTCAAACAATGGTTCGCCGTTTTATTTTAATAGCCATTAATTAGCAAAGCCAATCAATTAATCAAATGGTCTATTGGTGCACCGTATTCTGACGTAAGTGTTTTATCATTCAATTCCAAACCAATTATTTACAAAAATAGTCTATGTAATGAGCCGTTTTCAGAAGAACTAAAAAAAATATGGCTGTCAAAGGAATGCAATTTTGGACCTCAGCCCAATAGCCATGTGTGATACGTCATAAAATAGGTCTCAGCGAGCTGAACAAAAGTTACTATGACGCCACCAGCCAAATGTTTGTCCTTTCGGAGTTATATAGTATTGAAAAAAAACTAACATTTTCAACAAAATATAACTCCGAAACGACAAACATTTGGCTGTTGGCGTAGTAGTAACTTTTGTTCAGCTCGCTGAGACTTATTTTATGATGTATCACAAATGGCTATTGGGCTTAGGTCCAAAAATGCATTCCTTTGACAGCCGTATTATTATTATTTTTTTATTTCTTCTGAAAACGGCTCATTACTTTTGTCATTTAGGACCTCTGTGGCGCAGCAGTTAGCGCTCTGCCTACCATGCGAGAGATCCCGAATCACCCGGTAATCCCGTTCGAATCCCGTGGGGACAAACAAAACCCCAGGTCTTGGATATTTTGTAATGTTTCTGGTTCCTACGACACAGGGTCTGTACGTAAATGTTTATGTACAAAAATAAAGTCTCATGTATTTTTTTAACATAAACATTTAAAAACAGACACATTGCTTCTAGCCCCACACTAAGATACCCTGTGTCGCGGGAACTAGAAACAGCGACATCACAAATATGTAAACATCCAATTTACATAAAATCATCAATACTTTTGACTTGTAAGTATGAAAAAAAAAATCATATTTTTTTGTGAATATACCTTTTATTAGGCAGATAAAAATTTTGTCATAAATACTAGTCGGTTGAATCTTAAAAAATATAGCTAGCGCCTGAGGGCTGATTTTTGAATTGAGAATTTGCACTAAGTAAATACTTAAGTGACGTGCTGTCACACTCTTTTCTAAAGAAATTTGACTAGACAGCACTATAGTTACGTAATTACTTAGCGAAATTCTGAATTCAGAAATCGGCCCTGAGACTATAGAATTAATGTTAAATTGTGCGAGCCAAAGTGCCCTCAGTCCTAACCACGCGTTCCTCATTCGTTCACAACTTATTTTTTAGGGGAATATTTATAGAATCCCTCTCCAGTCTTGATTCCCAGCTTTCCTTCCGCAACCATTCTATCCAACAAGGGAATGGGTTTGAAGACGGGGTCGCCAGTCTTCTCATACATGACTTGCAGAGCAAACTTGTTCGTATCGAGCCCGGTGTAGTCGGCCAACTCAAACGGCCCCATAGGGTAGCCAGCTCCAAGCTTCATCCCAATATCAATATCTTCTTTCGACGCGTCTCCTGGAAAACAAGTTTGCGTTATCAGACGTTGGAATTTATTTTTGCTCGTGACATTGACGGAATGTGAGTTGAGTAATATTGGAGATTAGGGGTGATAAGATATTTAGCGTGTTTTCGCTGTATACAAAAGCATTTTTGGGGCTTGCTTAGCTGATAATGGTAGCTTACACTGCCGTCATAAGGAAAAAAGACGTATCTGACATTTTTTCCGAAATTGAGTTATATACATATTCAGGATCAGTAAAAAAAGGCGCATCTACCAATATTTTTATATTTTCGATAAAAGCAACGTAACCTGATAAATTGTGGTTTGAAATAGGACGTATCTGAGCTGACACCTAACGATTGGTAAGTAGGAAAGGCGTTTCCATATTTTACTAAATTGAAAAGACGCATTTGAGTAGAAGCGTCTTATTAACTTACAAATTATGATATTATTCATACGACGAAATGACGTTTCTACATTTCAACAACATAAACAGACGCAACTACAAAGATTGTTTAATTTTAATAAGAAAAAAAGGCGCTTCTACGTAGATGTGCCTTTTTATCGTAGTAAAACGAAAAATTACATGGCGCATGTGGTAGTAGCGTCTTTTCTTCTTAGTATTCCTAGTTATGCGGGGGGAAGTGGGGCACGCGGTTTGGGTGCTGCTCTGTCAGTTGCGCCCTCGCAGTCCGAGCGTCAGTACGCGTGCGCGTGATTCTCTGCTGTAACATTAGGTCTAAATTTAGTTTATTCCTGATTATAGCCAATTTCATTGCAAATTTGCTTTTGTTAAATAATTGTAGCTAAAGAGTTTTTGTGTTGGATGTTTAAAATATTTATTTAATAATTATTGTTTTATTTCAGTGTGACAGAATGAAGTCTTATCGAAGCTCTCGGATCCTGGCGTTGGTGCCATCGACCAGTTCTTCGCAGGAGTCAACGTCAAATACTGATATGAATGTGCTGCCCTCGTGTTCCACAAATGAAAAGAACTCTTGCAACGATGATCAATTTCTTGGACTGGATTTTGATTCTGATGACTCGCTGTTTGATAAGGATTATTTCCCATCAAGCTTAGACCGGTCTTCAGAAGATTCAGATTCTTCTACGAATATTATTCCCAACTCACAATCAGTCAACGTTACTATTCCTGAGTCACCCGAAGCCTCAGGCGAAGAAGTCTCGCAACAAAACCTAACAAAAAAAGAGGAAAATAGAAAACGCAAAAAATATGACAGTACACAGGCACAGAGGAAACAGTTAAAAAAATTGAAAGATATGGAATCTAAATATAAACTGAAGCCAGGATGTAATACAGAGAATTGCAAGAAAAAATGTCACATACAGTTTACAGACGAAACGAGAAAAAAACTAAACCATTACTTCAGAAACATGTCTTGGGAAGAGCAACAAAACTTCATAATAAATAACACATCCAAAGAAGAGCCTAGAAGAAAAACCGTGAAAGAAAACCGAAAACTGCCAAGAAATGTAAGCGTATCATATTTTCTGTCAAATGAATCAGGAACAAAATTGAACGTTTGCAAGGTATTTTTTCTAGAAACGCTTGGTTTTAATCGAAAAAATGATAAATCGGTAAGGACCGCCTTACGCATGATGATAAATGAAGTCCCAGAAGATCGACGAGGACGCAATCCTAATCCAAAAAAGGTTGATGACACAGCGATTAAAGAACATATAAATTCATTCAACCCTTCCATAGCCCACTACCGACGCGAGCACGCTCCAAATAGGAAATATCTTCCATCTGATCTAACACTGACCAAAATGTATCAAGATTTTTGTGAACAACAAAATATGAAGAACATTCCTGTTGACGAACAAATTTCCTATGACTACTACAGAAAAATTGTGAAGAAGTTAAACATAAGTTTCACGAAACTCGGTCATGAAGAGTGTGAGTTATGTGAAAAGTTTTTTATTCATAATCCTGAATATAAAGAGAAAAGACACAGAAATTGTCAAGAATGCCGAGATTACGAACGACATCGGGAAAGGTATATATCTGCTAGGCAAGCATACAAAACAGATGTTGGAAAGCAAAACAATGCAGATACAAACTCAGATATTGCCTATTTTGCAGCTGATTTGGAGAAGGTAATAATGCTGCCTCGTATCGACAATTTCAAAATTGTTATGTTTTGCCCACGAATAATCGTTTTCAACGAAAGTTTTGTACCAATAGGTGATAAAACAAAAAACTCCACATCTAAAACATACGCTGCAATATGGCATGAAGCAACAGCAGGCCGCAAAATGGGTGACATAACAAGCTGTTTCAGAGCTTTTTTGCTGGCAAACAGAGACTTAAAAAGTGTTGTCATCTGGCTAGACAACTGTGCAGCCCAGAACAAGAACTGGACGCTGTACTCTCATTTCCTTCTGCTTGTGAATTCAGTTGAAGTGAGTCTTCAAACAATAACTTTAAAATATTTAGAGGTGGGCCACACGTACATGGCAGCTGACGAATTCCACCATCAAATCGAGCTTGCCATGAAGAAAAAAAAACACTTGTACGATTTTGAAGACTTTCATCAAGCAGTTTTGAGCACCAGAACAAATATCACAGTCAAAGTAATGAATGTGGATGATTTTTGTCACTTTGAAGACTGTTCTTCATCTTACAAACTACAAAATTCCTCGCCTCGCGCTTATTTAAGTGATATGTGTGAAGTAACATTTGAAAGAGGTAGTCACGCAATTCGTTACAAAACTGATTTCTGTGGTAATGAAGAATACACACTTGACTTTCTAAGATTAAAAAATATTAAATCCGGAGTACCACCTCCAATACCAAAAAAAGAATGCAGAGGCATTACTCAGGAGCGAAAGTCGGCAATCATACAAAAACTAACGCCCTTAATGCCAGATAACAGAAGATCATTTTGGTATAATCTTCCTACTGATAAAAGTAGTGCTGATCTTACTCAAGTTTATGAAGACTGACCGCGAGCAAATTTACTGACGCAAAAATTGTTCGCACTTTTTTTTTCGTTTTTTTCAACTCATGTGTTTTTGTTTAAGGCCTCAGTGATGTCCACTTTTTTTGACTGATTTAATTAATTTATGCTAGTTTTGCAATGAAACGTTGTCACGGTCACGATAAATATTTTTTGCACTGAATTAATTACCAATTTGAAATAAGTGAAGAAGTCTGAATTTTTTTTTTGTTAAAATCTTTCCACCGACAGTTTGTGGTCGTGTCAGATTGACCAGTCTGCAAAATCTATGGTTTTAAGCAGTTAAGTTTTAAGTTAGTTATTAGGTTTCTGGGTAACTATAGTTTGATTAATGGTACAACATGAATGATCTCATAAAAGATTTAGTATTTATATGATAAAGAATAAGTTCCTATATTTTGTTTCTGAAAGAATTTAAATTGTTTTGTTAACTGTTTTTTATGTATCCTATAATATAATTATGTCTGATTTTAAATTTTGTTTTTTTATTATTACCTACCTATAATTTATTAAACAAGTAGATAACCGTTTAAGCTAAATTATAGGTAGGTATTTTTCATGCAAACTACCTCTTATTCAGTTGTTAATCCAACCCAACTTGCTTGTCAGTAGATAATTACACATTACCACCATGGCGCATCTGCAGAATGATGATATATTAAGTATAAATTACTGAGTAAGAAAGCAGCAACTGGCCAGAAACGTCTTTTTGACTAAGTCAACTGAAGCCCGTTGCTACATTTATACTAAGCTGAAAAGACGTTCAATAAATTACTAAGTTGAAAAGTCGTTTCTAGCCAGAACCGTCTTTTCACTGTAATATTTCATATTTTCTTGTATTTTTTTTTTTAAGAAGAAAAAGAAATTTTAAGTTATTTAGTAATTAATATTTATTTTATTAAAGTTTGCGTACACGTTCCGATAGAGCAAAGTCACATACACATTTGTGCATAAAAAAACATAAATTATTTAAATTATTTATCTCACAGCAAGTCTTACAATTTTTAAAATACAAAACAATTTTTTTCTCCGTTTACAGTTATAGGTAGAAGCGTCTTTTTTCTTTATGACGGCAGTCAGCATACGAGTTAATATTATATTCTATGAAAAACTACACTAGGTCGCCGACGTCTGCTACCCTGTATAACTGGCGTGGAGCATGCTGTCTCGCTTGCACTATTTAAAATTTTTGGCCATTGTGATAAGATAAAAAAAATAAAATAAAAAAATAATAAAACACATTCACCATTTACTTTTGGTGAATGTGTTCTGAGGGTTTAATGGACAATGAAATTGCGGATATCCGAGGCATATTTCAGTTATCTTGTATAAGTTCTTGATTAAGAAAAATTGACTCAAGACGTAATAATTTTGGAAACAACTTTTCTTTATTAAAAACTATGTATAGAAAAACAAAAATATATTTAAAATATCAAATATATTCGTCATTTAATATTTATGAAAATTACATTTTATGACTAAAAAAAACATTGTGCGAGCGAGACAGAGTGTCTTACGTAAGATCAGCCTTAAGTTTAAGTTAATTAAGACCGACGGAAAGCGACTGACGTCAGCGAAGAGCGAAATGAAAAGCACATAGCAACAACACAAAAATATATACAAGTTTACTTACACCACATGCAACCAGCACAAAGATAGATAAATGCAACACTTAGGTATAAGTATGTTCAAAATAGAATAATCCCGAAATACAGGTTTGCACCTAGTTTAGTAGATACGATATTTTTCTTAATACCTCAGAGACCACCACAATAATTGTATACTCTGGATGTACTTAATTGTTATTTACGTATGCACGACCACAAAATATTAGTACTAATATAGTAATATTTTGTGTAGAGAAAAAAAACAGAATAAAACCACAGCCTTCTTTATTTTTGTACCATAGATGGAAACCCAAGCAAAGCTATATTTTCTAAAAACAGTGTGTAACATTTCTGATTTCTGTGACCACTTCACAACACATAAAATATCAAAATCAAATCAAAGATGCAGCCCTCAGTAAATAATTGACCTACGTGGAGAAAATACGATTCTATTTAGCACATAATTATGGCATACATTGGTTTACGTAAATATATATCATATCATACAGCATTTTATTAAAGCTGACAAACCGGCAGGTTTTCTCTCTAACTAACCAAAAATACTTACAATACGATTAAAATCAGTTAACAATTCGGCCAACCTTGTCGTGAATCTATCGTCTCTCACATAGAGTTATGAATTTACAGACATGACATTTAATTATATTAGGTACTCGTTGTCTTAATGAATACAATACAAGAACGATATGAGCAACAAAACCTCCTATGTAGCTCAAAACTAACACAACCTTTGTATCGAAATAAGAATAATAATTGACTATTTTGACAGTCTGCCTTCTTCAAGTCAATAAAAAGAGTTTGACGTAGGATACATTTATTTCAATCGTGAAAATATTCGATTCTATCAAAATTTATCACAATTAACTTATAATAGTTATGTATCATGGCTTCAACAAATTCAAAGCATGGTAAAAAAATTTTGCTCAATCTCGTGAAATTGTAAATAATGTATATAACTATTTTAGAAAAGAAGCTAATTTATTTAAAAAAGAGGAAAGTAGGTAAATATCATCAAAAAAATTTGGACAGGGTTTGTGAAGCAACCGCAGTTTCGAAAAGCAGCGTGTAATTTTTTTTTAAGGAAAACTACAAGCTCTCAGATCTGTCAAATTCATGTCGCTTCTGCATAATAAATTTCCTAGGTCTACCGGTTAGTAATGTCATCTTGGCAGGTGATATACATTGCGTTTATGATACTTCAAATCAATGCTACCTAAAATAAATCGAGGTAATGTATTTCGTGTCATTTCCGTCTCCGGATTTAGTCGATGACATCCGAGAAAAGCCGAATTGTTAACTGATTTTAATCGTATTGTATCAATGCTTATACATAAATCTTGAATTTCGAAACTGAGAAACTTATAGTGTGCAGCAAACGGCATTTAATTTATGCAAACCGATTGACGTGATTTTTTGCATAGAGACAGTTGTCACAGACCTAGAGTGACATTTAGTGACATTACACCCGAATATTTGTTTCATCATCAACCCATTAAGTCCTCACCGAGGGGCACGCATCTCCTACCTGTCGAACGCACAGGCCACACTCCACCACGGGGGCCAAGTCCGGATTGGTGGAGGCTTGTAAGACTAGTGGCTGGTCTTACTGTCAGAAGTGTTCAAGCCGCCCTAAGGCCTCTGGCTTGGCCTAACGACTGCCATCTATCGACGGCAGCCGGCACCAACTGCTTAACGTGCCTTCCGAAGCACGGAACCACTCGGAAAAATGACACTAGCGTTAATCATAGAACGGTCATCCATCCATGCACTGAACTCGCCCTATTTAAATTTAAAATGTCTTAAAGCTGTTTGAAGACTCATAATTTATATGTACATATTTGTATAAATATTTTTTTTCACTCTGTCAAATAGCCTATTGTTCAGTCGACAGCACGTCAACCTTCCATTTTAGTTGTAAAGTCGCCCGTAATACAACGGAGTAAAGTGCGTGGGTGTATAGGATGATGTGCTGTCGACTGTACGATACAGCATGCTCCACGTAAGAACAGTCCAGCAGTACCAAGCAGTACCCACCTCTCTCATACATCCTGAGGGCCTCAGCACTGTACGGGCCGAGCAGCCGGTTGACCACAAAGCCGGGAGTGTCCTTGCAGGTGATGCAGGTCTTCCCGATGGCCTTGCCCCAGGCCATCATGGCCTGGTAGGTCTCCTCCGAGATGTGGTCCCCCTTGATCACCTCCAGAAGCCTCATCACCGGCACCGGGTTGAAGAAGTGGAGCCCTCCAAATCTGTTTGTTTTGTTGAGAAATTGTTGAAACTAAATCATTTATTTATATTCACATAAATACATAAATTATTTAGAATCGCTCGTAGCCCCGGCTGCCTGAGTGATCTTAAACGATCACGAAGTTTAAGCAACATAGGGCGCGTTCAGTGCATAGACGGGTGACCGTCTATGACTAACGCTAGTGGCATTTTTCCGAGCGGTTCTGTGTTTAGCAAGGCACGTTAAGGGGTTGGTGCCGGCTGCCGTCGATACTTGGCAGTCGTTAAGCCAAGTCAGAGGCCTTGGCAGGAGAGGGCGGATACGCAACCGCCCCCTCTCGCCCCATGGTGATGACCCACTGCACTGCTCTGCTCATCACCGCGCCGTATGGGGACGACCGAGCAGTCCCGGTCGTCCCCGGGCCCCTCCCCGTGAAGGGAGGGGCGCGAGGGGCCCGCCGTGTCTAGGCGGGCAATCACCGGCGGGGGACTGGAAGAAGTGCCAGATTCCCAGACCCCCGTCACTAAGGCGAAGAGGGAGTGCCGCTGGGTTGTTTAGTGAGTATACCGGGAACCACTTTCCCGGGGAGTCCCACATACTCCTTCCGTCCTCCGACGGGAGGAGATGCGTAACGCAAAAAAAGTCAGAGGCCTTGGGGCAGCATGGAAACTTCTGTCATAAGACCAGCCACTAGTCTTACAAGCCTCCACCAATCTGGGCTTGGCCCCCCTTGGTGAAGTATGACCTATACCTTCCTCAGGGAAGAGACCCGTGCCCCTTGGTGGGGACATAATAGGTTGATGATGAAAATGAGTTGACCATGCACTTAGGCACAAAGATATGTAGCCCATGCATTTATTTATATTGACTTGGCCGATATGGAGCTGATAATATCGAATCTTAATAGCCTTAACCAGCTCCATTAAGCATCAACAATAATTCTTTTGTGGTCTAGTCCATTAGCTTCGTTTCAAGATGTTTTGGGCAAAAATATTTTATCTAACTAACTAATAATTTCATTACTTAATTGATTCTATTTAAAAATGACTGTAACATCCGCTTACTTGTCTTTGCGTTTGATGCCAGCACAGATTTCATTGATTGAGATTGAAGATGTGTTGCTGGCAAAGATTGTATGCTCAGGGGACAGCTGAAATGAAAATAAAAAAATTGAGGTTGTTTCAAATTAATAATAATAACTAAGCTCGCCATGTTAAATATTATTTGAAGGGACTTTTGTTCTTTTTCAAATGGAGGAGGTAGTATTCAAGGGCAAAATAAAAAGTACCTGAATATAGGGTGCATTAGGGTGATTTTTAAATTTATGGCAATCATAGAATCTTAACATTAGGCTCTGACATATTACGATTAAAATTATATTAGAAGAGACGGTCAGAGTGGAGTTTTTTCTCCTGCTGCCGTTTTCTCCACCACAAATACGGCCCGCAGGCAAACAGAATGTAAATTCTTTATGTTGAAAAAAATTATTTTAATTTGATATGATTTGTGATTTTTCTGAACCATGGCAACTAACTGGAAAGGGAATGTGGAATTAGTTTTGGTGAAATGCACATAATGTATTTGCAATCATAATTTAGACCAGCTTTTACTAAGATAAGATTTTGTTAATGTATCGGGGATTCAGTGTGACACCCTGAATAAAGTGATTCTGCTGCAATATCATGTTTTGTAATTGAGATAAAATGTATACATATACCTACTGGGACAAACAAACCAAGTATATTATGTACACATTTTAAATTGCATAGATGTGTGAGTGAATGAAGCATAGCTTTTCTAGACTTGACTGAGCCATTTTTGCCTTTTGAATGTGTCTTTTTATTATTCAACTAATTTGAAACTTTAAAATCAATGCAATAGAGTGCACAGTTTGCTTACAGTCTCTTCGGAATAGAATTAAAATATTAAATCTATGCTGAAGCATAAATAGCAAGCAATGAATTGGAGTATGTCCATGACAAGAAGTGTTATCAAAGTTGAATGCACTCAACATAACAATATCGACCGATCATACTCACTCCATCCAACTTGTTGAACAGCTGCTGTTTTGCATCAAGCTTCTCCACAATAGCTTCAACGATCAGGTCTACATCCACAGCCTCTTCAACATTGGTGGTCACTTTGATCCTACCAAAGGATTCCTTGACAAAGCTCTCGACCTTCTGAGCATCATCCTTGTGAATCTTCTTGGCCACACGGGTCAGATTGCCTTGGATAGACTTCTGGGCCTTTTCAAGGAATTCTGGTTTGACATCAACCAAGTTGACAGTCTGACCGGCCTGGGCAGCTATCTGGATACATTTTTACAAGATCTTTAAATAGTGTTCTAAATATACTCTGCAACTTAAATCATATTCTATGGTTATTTAGCATTTAGCAGGTTTGCATGTATTTGGATATTTAATTAGCAAGTTGACCTTGAGGCCACTTGAAACCAAAAATTTTTTTGAAAACTATGTTATACAGCATGTAACAAATCTCGTATCTATCTGAAACAGTTTTTGCAATAATAACAATGTTGAAATTAAAAAAAAAAGTTGCCACCATTGTTAGGCAAGTTATAAAAACTATTATTATTATTAAGTCTTTATTGCATAAAAGTTATGCACATAGGTGAGGTTAATGCTACTTAACATTAAAGTTGTTATTATAATTCAGAAGGATTTTAGATTTTATAACATCCAGAATAAAAGTGAATCTGTTTTCATATCTACCTGTGCGATACCCGATCCCATGAGGCCACCTCCAACCACTGTCACAGTTTTGATAGCATTTCTTGAGGTAGAACTGGAAAAATTCCTAGTCAAACCGATCAACTTTATCATCTTCATGTTTTCGAGATGTTGACGCGACCACGGCGAAATTAAAGTGCAGTGACGTGTAATGTAAACGCACGCTATAGAGAGTTTAAGGATATCGCTACAGTGGACTTGTAGCGTAGGTCATTGGACAACAAATGTGCGTGCAGCGGCCGGCTCGATCGTCGAAAGTGAAAGTCACTGGACCGGCGTCCAAAGTTCACACTTTGATAATAAAGATAGCAGGACGCAATCTCGCGTAGTAAAGTTTGTTGAAATTTTGATAAAAACAAATGATAATAGTATCGTTTACCTTCCGCGCGATGATTTCGCCGCTGATTCGTTATCCATTTTATCACTTTGCCACTTAGATACCTAACTAATAATACTTAAAACTCAAGATAAATTGGGTTATTGATGTGCTTGTTGATTCTTTTCTGTTTTGCCCAAAAAAATTTGTGAAATTTTGGATCGTTTTAGCGTTCCATTTCATCAATTTTCACGTTTGAAAAAAGATCCAAGATAGAAAAAGTACAGAAACTTGCAAAATCTATTGAATAATTGTAACGCGTCGAATAGTAATTTCGCTTTAACTTCAACTCAAAATACGATTGCATTTTGTACAAACAAAAGTTTAGTACTTAAGTCCCTTGACAAATAAAATAAAATCGGTTAAATTCTGTTAGTTGGAACGTTACATGAGAAACGTAGTGCATATGACGTTTCTAACATCATTCTCGTCGGTTCTAAAACCATTAAAATTAAAAATCTTCTACATGAAAAAAAAAACCTGTTGGTACATTGTATACTTGGTACGATATCTCGGATTATTTTCCAGATAAATTCCACATTTTGACAGATTTTCATTGAAAACGCTAAAAATCTATGATCTAAAAGTATTACATATTGTAAATCTCTAGTCTGTTCGAGGCGTAAGAACAAAAGGTATTTGAACGTAACGCAAGTGAAGTGAACTTTGGAATTAATTTTCCACAACTTTTTTATCCATCTTTCTGTGATTTTACGGCACAGGAAGTTTGGTTTAGTACTTTAATAATATACTATTGAAATTATGCAGTTCGGGGTAATTGCTAGGAACTTTTCGAGCTCGGCAGCTGTACAAAATGCCATCAAAAATGTTACCGTAATCGGCGGCGGCTTGATGGGCTCGGGAATCGCCCAGGTGAGAACGATATATTATCCTACCCACTTACATTACGGAACCATTGTTTTAAGTATTTCTCCACTCTTATTGCAATCTAGCGCGTTTTTACCTTTAAATTCAATACTAAAACAATTTCGATACTACCTACCGACTACTTTGCACAATTTAGGTTGCGGCTCAAGCTGGTCAGACCGTCTCTCTAGTCGACGTGAGCTCCGATGTCCTGGCCAAATCCCAAAAATCCATCGCAGGGAACCTCGCCCGCGTCGCCAAGAAAATGTACAAAGATGACCCCAAGGCTGGGGAGAAGTTTGTGGCCGATGCTCTGGGCAGGCTGAAGACTGTCACTGACCCAATTGAGGCAGTGAAGAACACCGATCTGGTGGTGGAAGCCATTGTTGAGAACTTGGGTGTGAAGCATAAGCTGTTCAGCCAATTGGATGCGGTTTGTAACACTTATCGAATTCACACTAATATTATAAAGGCGAAAGTTTGTGAAAGTTTGAAAATTCTTTGTTACTTCTTTGCGTCGAAACGGCTGGAGCGATTTTAATAAAATTTGGTATGGAGTTAGCTGATACCCTGGATTAACACATAGATTATGTTTTACTGTGGGAAAATATTTTATTCCTGATTGATGATGATGATGGACAATTGATGAAAATTAAATTATGTAAATTGATGCTCAAAGGAGATCATTCTGGATCCATATAATAGGGTAGTTTCCAGGGTCAAAATAATTTAATTCTATTTAGTCCGTATTTTAGATTATAAAAAAATAATGGATAAGTATTTTTTCTTTTTTCTATTAAACAAAAAATAACAAAGATATAGCCCATTGAAGTTACGTGTGACGTCACTCAGTGCTACAAAATGCAGCACGGCGTGACGTCATACGTAACTTTAATGGGCTATATCTTTGTCATTTTTGGTCTAATTTACAAATAAAAAAATCATCATCATCATTATCGGCCTATGGTTGTACACTGCAAAAAAATACGTATCCCTTATTTTTGAATAATCTAAAAAACGGACTAATTAGATTTTTTTGGGAAACTAGCCTATTTTGGGCCTTTTCTGAAAGTGCCGGCCAACAAAAAAAAGGGGGTACCATTTGATAGAACTAGTCATTTGGAACCATAGTTATTATGGCTCAAACGTTGTGGGATTGCTCTGAGCCAAGTTATTCTACTTCGATGATTTGTGATTTCCATACAATTTTGATTTTTGAAATTGCTGGGAAACGTAAAATAATTACGGATACCGTTAGAAATGTTTCATTTAGGTAAAAATATTTAAAAAAAACGAAATCTGGTCTGGTCAATCTGGTCGAAACTCCGAGGGACGAGGGCATCAAGTTCTGCAAAACGCAGCGGACAGGCAGGAAATCTAAACTCTCGGCTGAGACTCTCCGGTTGCTGACAAAAAGACGGGAATCCACCCAAGCGACTTCGTCTGGGAGGTCAGACCTGAACAAGCGAATTGCGAAGATGGTACGGCGCGACCTTCGGAGCTCCAACACACGCCTCATTGAAGAGGCGATAGAGCAAAACCGAGGGTCCAAAGTATTCACTCAGCAGCTTGGCAGGAGCCATCTGACAAAGCTCAAAACGCACGACAGGAGGACCGTATTGTCGAATCCGGAGATATCCGCCGAGATAGAAGATTTCTATGGCCGATTATACGCTGCATTTGCCCCTCATTCCCGACGAGACAACCAAGATTCCAGAGCCACCCTGACGCGTCACTACACCGACGAACTGCCTGACATCAGTCAAGACGAGATTGTGTTAGCTCTGAGGCAGCTTAAACATGGAAAAGCCCCCGGTGAGGACGGAATAACATCAGAGCTTTTGAAAGCTGGAGGAGCCCCTATTATACAGGAATTACAAAAGCTCTTTAACACCGTCCTTCACAGTGGGAGAACTCCAAAGGCATGGAGCGGGAGTTTGGTAGTGCTCTTTTTTAAGAATGGTGACAAGACCCTTCTTAAAAATTACAGACCCATCTCGCTCCTGAGCCATGTCTATAAGCTGTTTTCACGAGTGATCACAAATCGTCTCGCCAGGAGACTCGACGAGTTCCAGCCACCGGAACAGGCTGGGTTTCGCTGAGGATATGGCACCATAGACCACATTCACACAGTGAGGCAGATTATACAGAAGTCCGAAGAGTATAATCAGCCCCTGTGTCTGGCCTTTGTGGACTATGAGAAAGCCTTTGACTCTGTCGAAACCTGGGCAGTTCTGGAATCCTTACAGCGATGCCAAGTAGACTATACATATATCGTTATATTGAGGTGTTAAGATGTCTGTACGAACTCGCCACCGTGAGTGTCCAAGTACAGGTCTAAGCATATCCAACTGCGCAGAGGAGTAAGATAGGGGGATGTTATATTCCCGAAACTGTTCACGTACGCGTTAGAAGACATGTTTAAGACGCTGGACTGGAAAGGAAAGGGCATTAACATAAACGGCGACTACAACTCGCACCTGCGATTCGCAGACGACATAGTCTTAATAGCGGAGTCGCTAGAGGAGCTGAACCAGATGCTGGCCAGCCTAGCTTCAGCCTCGCGACGTATCGGTCTTGGCATGAATTTGGATAAAACCAAAGTCATGATCAATGGCCACATTGATCCAATGCCGGTTGTCGTAGAGGGTCACCTTCTCGAAATCGTTTCCGAATACACTTACCTCGGGCAAATTCTGCAGTTAGGTAAAAACAATTTCGAGAAGGAGGCCAATAGGAGGATTCAGCTGGGCTGGGCAGCGTTTGGGAAACTACGCCGAGTCTTCTCGTCATCCATACCGCAGTGCTTGAAAACGAAAGTTTTCAATCAGTGTGTCGTACCTGTAATGACCCACGGAGCTGAGACGTGGACACTCACGATACGGCTGGTCCACCAGTTCAAAGTCGCTCAGCGAGCTATGGAGAGAGCTATGCTCGGAGTTTCTCTGAAGAATAGAATTCGTAACGAATACATCCGACAGAGAACCAAAGTCATCGATATAGCTCAGAGAATTAGCAAGCTGAAGTGGCAGTGGGCCGGCCATATCTCGCGAAGAACCGACAACCGCTGGGGTAAACGTGTTCTTGAGTGGAGACCGCGACTTGGCAAACGTAGTGTAGGACGCCCTCCGACTGGTGGATGGAATGACGATCTGAGAAGAACTGCAGGCAGATGCTGGATGCGGCAAGCCGAAGACAGGGCGCTATGGCGCTACTGTCTAACTATTGTTATGCTAATTAGCGCCATTAGAAGTAACAACATGATCAAAACTACCTCAATCTCAGTTTTTATACCAATATGTATTAAAAATAATGGGTTTCTAACCCTTATGTCATATGTTATACCTATAACATAACAGAACTATTACTCTACAGCTTTCGCGCCATACTAAAATGCTCCAGGAACTTAGTACTAACAATATAAACAATTATTTTATGCTTCCCAACACTTACAAAAATCAATAAATGCATAGAACTTACAAATCATCAAAGTAGAATAACTTGGCTCAGAGCAATCCCACAACGTTTGAGCCATAATAACTATGGTTCCAAATGGCTAGTTCTATCAATTGGTACCACTTTTTTTTGTTGGCCGGCACTTTCAGAAAAGGCCCCAAAAAAATGATGTCCTTTAAATTATTTTGCTTCTAAGAATGTGAATAGTTATTATTCTGCGTGGGGGAAACAGCTAGTTATTATTAAAATATTAATGTCTTCATAACAGACAAATGCAATACAAATTTTTAGCTGTTATGTCTAATAGGTAGTTCTCTACTTTAACTCAACTTCATGGCCCTTCAGATAGATAGATAATGACACACATAATTTCTATTGCATGGACTAAAACCAGAAAGAATTTGATTCCGTAATAAAAGTAATTCAGTGACTATATTTTTCTACCTTGTAGCTTCAATATAGTGGCAGCTTGGTATGCATGTATACTCATGATTAATATAGTATAGCGATTGATTATATACTAATTGCAACATAAATAATCTTAATTATGTTGTTTCATTATAAATTATTATATTTTTAAAAATAATATACAGATAATTAAAAATAGTTCACAACTTGCCTATAAGTAAAATGTGGATAACATAGTGGACTACATGTTTATTAATCTAAATTCTATTTTTTTTTTGTAATATTTTAATATGTAGTTGTTTATAAAAAATTTAAGTTCCCTAAAAAAACAATCAGACTTTGGTTAGGACAAATATGGCTCTAAATGTTTTAGATGGTCTATACTAACACCCCCCTAAGGTTTTGCACCCAGCTTCCAAACACCCTTTAAAATAATTAGTAAACTTCAAGCTAAAACTCTGGTATGTTATTTTTTTTTAATTCAGTTGTGTTATGACAGTTCAAAATCTTTGTTATGGTGAGCCAAATCCGCCCACCAAAAATTCTACAGGATAATACACCACCTGTAACTGACAATGCTATTATTATTACAGATTGTAATGTTTATTATATGACAACATTATTTTACTGTGAATACAATTTTAGATAGACTAATGATTAACGTTACATTTCCAGGCGGCACCCAACCACACTATCTTCGCTTCCAACACCTCGTCTCTATCAATCAATGAGATTGCCACTTCGGTCAAGAGGAAAGATAAGTATGTTTCGTGTGCAATAAAGTATTTAATAAAGTTTGAAAAATAAAACAACATTTACATATTTTATAGGCACTTACATAAATGTGAACATCTGCTAACAGAAAAATGCCCTCAAGACAGTCCCTGTTTGTACAACTGTTTGGTCAGAGTTCTATTACCAACTGCACTGTGGTGACTAGACTGGACGCAGATAACACAAATAGGCAGTTGCCTGATCTATGTAATTTTTAATCATCACTCTGATTTGCCACATAACTCAGGTCTTGCCACATACAAATTGTACATACAATGCAATACAAATAGTAAGTGCAGAAGTCACATGTCTAGCAAACTACATACATAATATATTATCCAGATTCGGCGGCCTCCACTTCTTCAACCCGGTGCCAGTGATGCGACTTCTGGAGGTGGTCCGCGGGGCGGAGACTTCAGACCCAACCTACACCACCATGATGGCCTGGGGCAAGGCGGTCGGCAAGACCTGCATCACCTGCAAAGACACACCTGGCTTCGTCGTCAACAGGCTGCTAGTGCCCTACATCTGTGAGGCGATACGGCTGTATGAGAGAGGTTGGTTATGTTTCGGTTGCCTATGGACTCTGGGATTGGGACTGGCAAAAAATAAAAATAAACTCACGCCCGTTATCCCCGAGGGGTTAGGCAGAGGCACCAATCACTAGAACTGGGCCCACGTTAAAAAATGGCAAAAAGGACTGGCAAAATTAACTTAAAATAGGCGATAATATTATATTGGTTCTGTCCCGACAAATCTCACGATATTTCATGAATTCATTACAGTCCATTACATTAGGCGATTTTGGCTCCATTTCTTTTTTTAGATTACCTTCCCATATCTGCTACCTTTTCCGCCAGAGAAGCCGAATCAAGCTTACATATTGGGGTGTACTTTGACATTCAACAAACAGACTTTACAAATCATTTGTGAGTGGTTGACCAAAAAGGGACCTCAAGGGAAAATAATTGATTTCGAGAAAATCGCGTTTGAAGTTTCGTGTTTCTATAGGTTTCGACTCGTGTTCGGCTCACAAAAAAAATCATAAAAAAATAACTATGCCATCTAAAAATATTCTGGTTAGACCAAAACAAAGCTAAAATACCACAGATTAAAAAATTCATATAAAAAAATAACGGTTTCCAATCTCTCCAGGTCCCTTTTTGGTCAACCACTCACATTTACATTACATAATAATTATGCTCACCAGGGTTTTCAGAATAGGAAGAGTTGTAAACGCAGAGGAGTAAATTAAGTTGAATTTTCCTAATTTACATTTCGAGTTTCCAGAATTGGCAGAGTTCTAAACACAGACGTAAATTACGTTGAATCATTCTAAGTCACGCAAAGCAGCTATGCAAATTACTTATTTTCTTCCAACCCCGATTCGCAGGCGACGCGTCGGCCCGCGACATCGACATCGCGATGAAACTCGGTGCCGGCTACCCGATGGGGCCGCTCGAGCTGGCCGACTACGTCGGACTGGACACCAACAAATTCATCCTCGACGGCTGGCACGCCAAGTTCCCCAACGAGCAACTGTTTAAGCCAATCCCGCTGCTTAACAAGCTGGTCTCGGAGGGAAAGCTCGGTGTCAAGTCTGGGGAGGGCTTCTACAAGTACGAGAAGAAGTAAATGGTGGAGAGGCCTTCACTATCCCTGCAGCACTAAGGGGCTGAGCACTACCTATAATATGGTCATAAATTCGTAACTGGTGCTATTTTATATTGGGATCTTCATTTATTTGCTGTGTTCTGAACCTCGCCTACTGCTTTAAGAAGTTATTTTCGCAAAACGTGGGTAGAAAATAATTTGTCTTATATTTATTGATTCATAGAAAGAGGTTGATGGACTGTGAAGCAGGATAGTGAATGAAAACATGTATGTCAAACCATGCCTTTTAGAAATAAGAGAAGTTGTTGATTCTGTATTCAATTTTGTGTAAGTATTTTTGTGCATAAAGAGTACTTGATCATGTGAGATTTAAATATATGTATTTTACCTACACTCCAAATTTTTATTACTTACACAATATTTTCGTTTATTATAGCTAGTTGTTGCTACTTAAGGACAACAAAAATTGCATAAAAATTATGGAACCATGTACCTACATCAAATTTAAGGTTAGGTCAGATAGATTGACTCTCGAAGGTTTGCTGGAAGAAATCTCGTACAGAGATAAGCTCGCCTTTGTAAATGTTGTTTTTACGTAATGTTCTGTTGAATGTCTCGTGTCAACTTATACTTCCTATAGTTGCCACCTCAAATTGAACCTTATTATATCACTTTTAAATAAAGTCCAAAATTAATGAAAAAATTATGTTATACCATATTCATTTGGGTCTTCGACAAAATGTAAACAACATTTCAGTACTCTTTAGACTGTTTTTATTGTCAAAAATTTTTATTTCGGTTCTTACACTAAGAAATAAGTAAAATAGATTGGATGACATCTAATTTACTTTAAAAATTAGTATAGAAACCGAAATAACATTTTTTGACAATGAAAATAGTATAAAGAGTACTGAAATGTTGTTTACATTTTGTCTAAGACCCAAATGAATATGGTGCAGTTCTGTTTGCCCGTTAAAGGGTTAATCAGTTGCATTATGACCTTGAAAATAACAATTAAAAACCATTGTTATGGAAAGTCGATTAGGCCACTAAAAATTCTACAAGTACTAAAGAATCTGTTTCCTAGGCTTGCATTTTAGTTCATAAGTTGTTTTAATAGAAAGCTAAGTATACTTTGATAGGTACTTGCATTCATAATGAAAAAAAAACTTGCTTCATTATAAACTTTATTACCTTACCTATTACCATAAAGCTAAAAACAACTTAAAAGCTACCTTACAGTTAGTGAGCTAGGGTCTACTACGCCAGATCATAGTCGTCATCCTCACGCTTGCGTTTGTGTGGGCCTATGTCATCCACCTCCATCTTTACGGGCGCGGGGCCTGACGTCACGCGCACTGCAGGCTTCGCCACAACCTGGAATGGAAAATGTTATTGGTTTATTTCCATATAACTAGCTCACTCGGCAAACATTGTTTTGCTATTTAAAATACCCTAGACCTCTCAGACCTACCAAATATACAAACAAAATAGAAATTGGTGAAGCAGTTTCAGTGGAGTTTGATAACAAACACAGATTTTTATTATATTAGATTACATATTTTGAGTCTTAACATCTGCTTAGCTGGGACTGGGGAGAATAAAATCAATAACTTATTAAATAATATTTTTTTTACAAGCAAAGAAGACGATGGTAAGACAATCTGAAATAGTAACTAACTTTTAGTTAATAAAAAATATGGTCTCAGAAAGGGGAGGCCTATGTGTTCATAGGCCTCCTGAGACCTCCTGAGACCATATTTTGACCATATTTTTGCAGGAGACATTAATAAGAATATTGATTTAAGAAGAGAATGAAGAAGAGGTTTCTGAATAGGGATTTGACAATCCAGTTTCAAATGTGTCAGAAGCCTATGTCTACAGAAAACTTAGTGAAAGTGTAATTATTTTCTTTGAGTGTTTTGCAATCTTTCTACAAAAAATTTGCTCGAACAGCGCACAAGTAATTGCGATTTCTAGACAGGCTAAAAGTAACTCTTGTTTAGAACATTAAACCAAGATTCTAACCTTACTCCCTGATGTAAACTTCAGCACAGGTTTAGGCACTCCCTGCTTAGCCACATTGACAATGGCCCCTGGAGGTCGCTTCACCACCACATTGGGGGTGCCGCTGGGCTTGGATGGCATGGCCTTCATAACCGGAGCGGTTGGAACAGGCTTGGGTGCCACTTTCTTGGTGACTGCTGCTTTGAGTTTGTAGTTGCAGCCGGAGAGGCAGTATCTGATTGTGAAAATAAATGTATAAATCCAAGTCACAACGTGGGTTTCGAAGGCACATGCTCACACTCTTATACGCTACTACTGCATCAATATAGAAACTAGAAAGGTAAATATTCAGTGCTTTACCTGTCTGGAGGCAAGCGCAGGCCACAATGAGGCTTTATCAAAGGCAGAGGGTTCACATTTTTCACGCGGGCGATCTCGAGCAACACCTCACGCGGCGGGGGACTCGTGAAAGATTTATCCAGCTGCATCTGCACAGCCAATCGCACGTCGTCCAGGTCTAGAGCCTTCTTCTTCGCGTGGCCGGCGAAGATACGCGCGTCGTCGAGGACCGACGTCACGTATCGGTAGGTGAACTCCAGCAGCTGGTTCACGACGCGGGGCTCGTATTCAGTGATGCCCACTTCCTTCATAATCGACATGATCACTTGGGCATCTTTCGGAATGTATTTCGTTTGCGTGGTCGCTTTGGATTTGTCCACCTTTTCGGTCATGTTGGCCGTGCTTAATACGCCTGCGGGCACTGATATAGTTTAGCCCTCGAGGGATTTATCTCCACGACTTTAAAGTCACAAAGTTGGTTCTAATCAAAATCAAATCTATTTTGAGGTGAGTGACAGAACATAAAACCACAGAACAAACATACTAAAACAAAACATACTAAAGAAGAATGAAAACTACATACAAATAAAATCATCTGTCTTACTAGCGCCACCTAAAGTTTGCCCACAGCAACTTTGTATGGCGGCAACAATGAGGAAGGAAACCTATGGAGACTATGGAGAGGCCCTATTCGTCTATATGCATACCATTGCCGGGTGCCATAATCGCCATGTTTTGCGACAAGTTTTCTCTAGTAATCTGTGAGTTTCCTGGTATGTTAGCTGTCAAATTGCTTTGTTGTCGAGAGTTATTTGCAATTTGTGAAGTCAATACTACTAATAGGCAGTTAGTTGCGGCATTAATAAATAATATGCCTGTATGTTCTATTGTGCAGTGTAATTCGCGAAAGAACAAAAATCGACCGGAGTTGACTCTTCATAGGTTAGTACCTGGTTTTTAAAGAAATGTCGTACAATCTGGTCGTTTTAGGGCCCTCAAGTTTCAACTTAAACCTCTAAGACAAATTTTAGTTTCTTACTGCTCATTAACCTGATATTTTCGTAGGTAAAGCAATATTTCATTTGTTATGATTTGTTATCAAACCGTAGTGCAGGGACAAAGTCATTGGATGGAACATAAAACGTCGATAATAGTTATAACAGTAGAGCTAAAATAATTCAGTTACTAAATAACCTTATTATTACCATTTTCTAGGTTTCCCAGTAGTGAAGCATTAAGATCCTTAAATTCACGACACAAGCAATAATATGTCTGCTCGCTGCACTTTAACGCGGACAGCTTCAACAGAACACTTGATGTGGTGAGATTGCGTGATAATGCTGTTCCCTCCATTTTCTTGTGGTGAGTCTCGTTACGTGATCTGCTTCACATAGTGAGAGCATAAAAACATAATGTTACAAATAAGTGTTTCTGTTTAATATTATATTATAGGTATGTACTTATTGCCTAAAACTTAAATTTTAAAACGGAAATAATAACGACATTGTACCAATTTTTCGCAGAGGACTACAGTAAAGAAAAGGGCCGTTTTATTTGATCGAGACAATGTACAATATCCACTCAGCTCTGCAGTGACAATTGCAGGGGCAATTTTAATTCCACAAGGGAATTTGCAGGAATCACTTAGCTCTGCCGTGCCCTATCACAGTCAATCGATTTGAACCCTGACAACCCCAGTGAAGAGGTATTTTTAACGTATTTTATAAAGACTTATTTTTGTTTTATTGTCAGCGCTATCTTCATTTGATTTAGATCAATATTCACATTAATTTCTCTCATTCCAGATGCGTCGTAATGAAGAAAAAAATAAGCGACTAACTCAACGTGCAAGAAGCAGCCCTGACAACCCCAGTGAAGAGGTATTTTTAACGTATTTTATAAAGACTTATTTTTGTTTTATTGTCAGCGCTATCTTTATTTGATTTAGATCAATATTCACATTAATTTCTCTCAATCCAGATGCGTCGTAATGAAGAAAAAAATAAGCGACTAACTCAACGGAAGCAGCGAAAATCAAACGTTTCAATGATAAAGTGTGCAAAAGAAATAGGAAGTTTGCACTTTTACATGATATAATGAAGATTAAAAGAAAGGAAATAAAATCTGTTCTGGCACCGTTTTTTTATTTGACTTTGACTCTTGAAGTGATTTGGTAGTGTTTTGTGTGGAGTACCTGCATATAATTAATAAGTCCTTCTGGTAATCGAAATCTTTACTTTCTGAGACGTCAATAAAAGACAGCGGTCTAAGCTAACTGAACGGTTTATTGTGGGTACTTTCCATATACATCACATTATCTCCACCTTAAGTATATACTACACCTAGGATACATAACTATGTTGTCTATCGCTGAATACGTGGTTTCATACAATTAATATTAACTTTTTAAAAACTAATAACATAGGTGCTTCTTTTACTAAAACTAGAAATCTTATCTTTATATTTTTATTGATCTATGTTTTAATCTTAATTATCTTACATAATCAAATAATCAACTACTTATTTCATTGCGCAACGTCTTTCCTCAACTGCCGCCGGTAGGCTCGCATCGCTCTCTCACTCGCATTCTCGGGCGGTGGTGCTGCGGCCTCGCGCGGCGTTCCCGGCGGCGGCGGCGGCGGCGCCTGCGAGTCCGCAGCAGCATCGCTCGGTGCGTCCTGACGATGGCGTGGCTCCTGCTGCGGCCCGCTGCTACTCTCTGCCCGAGGCAGGTCCTCCACAGGTGGTGTCATAGAAAATCTGCTGTGGCGTACTGCTACTATTTGATCCGCATGTCTACGCCCACTCCCACCATTATTTAAGTTAATTTTATACGACAGAGGACCTGTTTTTGCTGTTATCTGTCCTTCCGTCCATTTATTATTGTTTCTTAGCGAAAAATCGCGTGTTAAAACTCTGTCTCCTACATCAAATTGTCTATCTGACCCCCCCGCGTTTTGTATTTGCCTTTCTTGTGCCTCTCTAACAACCTCGGCTGTATTTGGCCGTAATATGTCCAATCTACCACGAAGTCGACGGCCTAATAAAGCTACCGCAGGAGCCACGCCCGTTGTGGAGTGTTCACAATTTCTGTATTGGAATAAAAATCGAGTCAAAGCCGTTGTTACATCTTGCCCCTCATGTACCGCCTTTTTAAGTGTTTTTTTTATCATTTTGACGGAATTTTCCGCAGCGCCATTACCTTGTGGCCTGTAAGGGGCGCTAGTAGTATGTTTGATACAGTTTTTTGCACAAAATTCTTTGAACTCTGTACTTTGAAATGGGGGGCCATTGTCTGACACTAATTGGTGTGGTAACCCAAATTTGGAAAACAGTTGTCTGAAAAATCTTAGCGTCTCAAAAGCGGACGTGCCTCGCACTTCTTCAACTTCCAGCCATTTTGAGTGCGCGTCTATGATAATCAGATAATATTTATTTTGAAATTGTGCAAAATCCACGTGAAGCCTTTGCCATGGCGCGGCGGGAAATTCCCACGGGTGTAATGAGGCATGCGGGGGCGCATCACGCACACTGCGACATGCCTCGCAGTTGCGACACAACGTCTCAATGTCATTATCTATTGTGGGCCAATAGACATAATTACGAGCAATAGACTTCATTTTTACAATACCCAAATGCCCCACATGAATTTCGGACAGCAATTTCGTTTGTAATTTACCTGGAACCACTACTCGATACTTATACAATATGCATCCGTGT
Organism: Yponomeuta plumbellus; assembly: GCA_947310845.1. Classification (NCBI taxonomy): domain Eukaryota; kingdom Metazoa; phylum Arthropoda; class Insecta; order Lepidoptera; family Yponomeutidae; genus Yponomeuta; species Yponomeuta plumbellus. Next base: position 19,923,169 of record OX371208.1, on the reverse strand, counting down.
TCCACATACAGTTCATTTCGTCTGAAATAAAACGGTTTTTCACGATCTTCAACTGTATGTGGCCACCCGAACATAATGTATCCGTATATCTTACTTAACAACGCGTCGGTCTTTGTGTGTGTGGCTATATCTTTGTAACTCACTGGGACCGATTCATCAAAAAACATAAGATAATGACATTGTTCCACCGCCGCCTCCCTCATTTTTCCAGAGGCACTCAGCGGTAGACGCGACAATGCATCTGCATTTCCGTTATCTTTCGATGGTACATATTGTATTTTAAAATCGTATGCTGCTAGTTTCGCAGCCCATCTTTGTAATCTACTAGCCGCCGTTTGAGGAATACCTCCTTTCGGTCCAAAAATAAAGGTCAGTGGTTGATGGTCAGTCTTCAATGTGAATTGCCGTCCAAACAAATATTGATGGTGTTTACACACCCCGTAGAAGATCGCTAAGGCTTCCTTGTCCAGCTGACTATAGTTTTTCTCCGCGTCCGTAAGCGTTCGCGAGGCACAGCTGACTGGCCGCTCCGAGCCGTCCGGGTAACGGTGAGCTAAAACGGCCCCTATTCCGTAGGCACTACTGTCGACTGATAGTACAAGCGGCAGCGATGAATCATAGTGAGCTAATACTTTATTGCTACACAAACAAGCCTTGATCTCTTCGAATGCCTTTTCACATTGAACACTCCATTTCCACTCTGTGTCTTTCTTTAATAAAGCGTACAATGGGTGCAATAAAGTACTCAAATTTGTAACGAATTTGCCGTAATAATTAACTAAGCCAAGAAACGCTTTTAACTGCGTTGAATTACCAGGTCTCGGGGCCATTTTAATGGCTTCCAATTTAGCTGGGTCTGGGTGTAGCCCGTCTTTGTTTATAATAAATCCTAAATAGGATACACTTTTCTGAAAAAACTTACACTTATTTATTTTTATAGTCAAACCCATTTCGGAGAGTCTTTCGAGTACAGCTCGCACGTTTTTTAAATGAGTTAATTTGTCACCACCTGTTACGCAAATATCATCGAGGAAGACCACTGTGTTTGGTAGACCCCTAAGCGTTTCTTCCATTAATTTTTGAAATTTTTCGGGTACGCATGATAATCCATATGGGGTACGCCGAAAAACGTAAGTTCCCAGGTGTGTTGAAATTGCTGTCACTGCCTGTGAGTCCTGATCTAGCGGTACTTGCATGTAAGCTCTCGTCAAATCAATTTTTGTATATTCCTGACCGCCACTTAACGCAGCAAACAACTCGTCAATCTTGGGTAGAGGATAATAATCCCTTATTAACTTAGGGTTTATGGTGACTTTATAATCGCCGCAGATTCTTATTTCCCCCGATTGTTTAACTACTGGAACAATTGGAGTACCGAACTCAGAATGGTCGATCGAATAAATTGACCCTTCCTTCTCTAGTCTAATTAACTCTGCTTCTACTTTAGACCGTAAGGCTAACGGTACTGACCGCGCCCTGACAAACACTGGTTCCCTATCTGCGAGCTGTAGACGAATTTCTCGTTTACATTTTCCCAAACTATCTGTAAAAACCCCAGGAAAATCCCTCACCAGCTCCCTGACCAACCGATCATTAGTATTATCTGGAGTGGCCTCCGTTTCTTGTTGACATACAATTTTATTTACGTGTAATTCATTGATTTTAAACCGACGAATCCAACTTCTACCAATTAATGGCCTACTTCCATTTTTTATTACATACAATTTTAAGTCTTCTTGAGATTCATTCTCAATTGAGGCGTTTACAATAATGTAACCAATCGGTTCAATCAGTGAGCCAGAATAAGAACATAATTTTATGTTATCGTTCAACAGAGCCTAGTTTCAGAAGTACTGTGTGTAACAATTTTGACTAATTGCTGAAATTTTACTTCCCGTATCAATCTCACATTTTAATAATGTATTATCGATCTTTACAGTAACAAAATAAGGACTGTCGCCACTCGCTATGACACGCATGTTAAAAAAATCACTATCTGAGTCTTCTTCTAGGTAATTATGCCTGGTAGAATTATTTGAGTTAGATTGCGAATTTTTGCACATACCTTTCAAATGTCCTTTACGTGAGCACTTGTCACAAGTATACCTTTTGAAGCGACACTTATCCGGGTGATGTGGTTTGCCACACCTCCAGCACCCCGTGCGCGCGTGCGCGCGCGCATCCCGTACGGCGTGCAGGCCGTCGCCCGCCACGCCCTCGCCGCCACCGGAGCCCTGCGCCGCGCTCATGCCCGCGCCCGGGACGCCGCCGCCTGCCACGCGACCGCTCCCAGCGCCTCCCATTGCGCTCGCTACTGCATGCTTCTCCGCAGCCTCCAGGGAAAAGGCTAGCTTCACCGCCTGTTTATATTGCACGTCTTGTTCTGCGAATAATCTAGACCTCATGTCGTCACTGGCTAAACCTGAGACAAATTGGTCCCGAAGGTTTTCTTCTAACGAGTTTCGGAAGCCGCAGTTTGTCGCCAGGTGTTTTAGATTTTGTAAATACTCCGATAGTGGTTCGCCGACTCTTTGTCTTCTCTGGCGAAATACGTGACGTTCAGCTATTATAGATCTTTGTGGTTCTAAATGATCAGAAACGATTTTCACCAACTCCGCAAAGGTCTTGGTTTCTGGCAACGCCGGTGCACATAAATCACACATCAAACTGTACGTCGTATCACCTACCATCGTTATCAAAGTAGCAACGTGTAAATCAACCTCAATTTTGTTGAGTTTTATAAACTGTTCTACTCGTCGCACATAACTTGGCCATTGATTCGAGGTTAGATCAAATGGTTCCACTTTACCGTACGGCATTGTCACAAATCCTTCGAAATAACACGGATTTAACGTAATTACGTGGCAATTAATGAATAAAAATCCCGACCCGTCGCCAATGAGACGTCAATAAAAGACAGCGGTCTAAGCTAACTGAACGGTTTATTGTGGGTACTTTCCATATACATCACACTTTCCAATGATAAAAATAAATATTCAGAATAATTAAATGCAAATGATTTGTATGTGTTTTTCCTGGTACAATAAAGAATATTCTCTTATAATGTGTGTGCCGGTATGTAAATGTAAATGTTAATTTACAAAGTATAAAGCGCCTTTCTTATTTAAATTATTTCTTCAATCCATGGACGTACTTTTTGTTAAATATAGAAGTATCTGTGAGTTTCAACGGTGTTTGATCGACTGCGACGATCTACTTTACGAATTATCATTACGAATTACGAATGATCAACAATCACCTTTGACAAAACCACAAAATAGTAATTCTTACAACCCGAATTTGCTTCAAAGCCGCGGTCTTGTATAAAACACCAACACCACAATTGTATATTTCGTGGCTAATAATCGGTAAACATTAATTCCCTACTCGTGACAGTGCTGCTTGAGCACTGCTGATGATGCAGGCGCTAATATCGATATCGATATTTTCGATAGCTCCGGCGCGGCACTAGAAGGCGGCCATTTATTGCGACAACTTATTGGCACCCTTTTTCTGTAGGTACAACGGGTCCATATTATATTTAGTAGGTCTGTGATTCAATATATTTTCAAACTTTCTATTTTGACAGAGTTTTGATCTGTGTCATTTTAACAAATGTAATAATTTTAAAATAAGAAATGAATTTAGATACTTGTTAGAATCGAGAGTAGGTCTGTGGAATCGAGGCTTCGGAACTTTGAAAGGTAATAAGTACATTGTTAAAGCATTATAGACTATAATGCACATCTTGCGACAAAGAAAAGAAAGACAAAGAGCCGATTCTCGCCCATGCGAATTGAAAGCGTAGACGCCAAACATTCGAAGGATTAGACATTTCGCACCTCCAGAACTAAAGTGACCTAACTCAAAATTTGGGTAAAATAAGCTAAGTACTCAGAATGACTCCAAAATGTATACACTTTCATGCCTTTATTAAAAAACCGACTTTATTTGGTCAGAAAGAGATGGAGGAATATTTCGGTCTGTTTTTTCTTGAGCAACTCGCTCAGAGCGCCGAAGACATTTTGTTCATTTCCGAAAAGTTGCATATTTTGAGTTAGGTCACTTTAGTTCTGGAGGTGCGATTTGTCGCATACAAATCAGTTTCATGTATTCTCACAAAGTCGTATACGCAAATTTGCTAACAATTTTCGTTCGCTTTGAGGTGTCATCTTGTCGCATGGTAATTACCATGCGACTCGCAAAAGGCGTATGAAATTTGAACGCATTCATTGATAGTTGAGGGTGGGTGTATTCCGAAATGCGATAAAATCGATTACAGCGCGAATCCACTTAAGTGCAGTAAAAACCCTACTCCGTGCGAGATACTTTGGGACTACTAAATTTGGTCGGATTCGCGCTGTAATTGATTTTATCGCATTACGGAACGTAGGGCAAGTCCATTATTAATGGACTCGCCCAACGTTCCCTACGTTGACGTTTCGTTATAAGTAAAATTTCAGTTGAAAATTTTAAGAGTTAAGTGTATTAAACTTTTAAACAACGTATATTTTGTACCTAAACAGTTTCTTAGTTTATAAAATAACACTCAAAGTAATAATTTGCTGCAAAATGTATAAATTTAAAAGTGAAATTGTAAATGTTTTAAGATTCGACTAATTTTCAATTTACAATCGAGAAAATGGAACGTAAGATTCACAGATTACTGTTATAGTCGTTAGACATTTCTTTTTTCATTCGAATTCAATGTCGCATGGTGTTCAGAATACAGAATTTGGGTGTCGTTCGACTTTTTTTATGTAGAATTCAAGTCATACGCCTTAGAGTCGTATACGTCTTATTTGCTAATGAAGTGAGAATTGGCCCCCTGGTAAACATTTTTAGACCCCGACCGTATATTCGGTAGGTCTGAGAATAGGTTGTTATGTATTTTTCATAACCCTATCTGGAAAAACACTACCTTTGCGTTGCAGGGTCAGCTAGTAGGTAGATAAAATAATAGACGTTTCTGAAACAGTCATTCGCAGTGCGACTACTGCGACTTTTGAATTAGTTCTATTGATGCGTATGGGCCCAAACAATGGAATCTCTAAGAGTAGTGCGATTTGTATAGTAATGTCCACGAAATCAACCATAATTTTCCACAGATGGTCCTTTTTCTGTACCTATGCAGGAGAATCAGGACATTGTCGATCTTCGAAATAGAGCATACCGGTCTGTCGAACCGACATACTTTCAACAAGATCGCGATCTATCTTAGGTGGTAGGGTATATTTGAATATTTGACGAGAGTATAAAAAAAACCGTTCCTTCCTCGTGGTCTAAGCTCATGATTTGACCGCGAGGAAGGAACGGTTTTTAATATTCTTCGTGGTCAAACTGTAACTATACTTTGTTTTTTTTAGCATTAGAAATTTTGTAAACAAAGAAGCAGGGCTTGTCAACCTAAAAATCGGCTGAATAAAAATCATCTGTTATTCTATTTGCATACATCTACAACTACCCAATAGGCGCGTCCACACAAATCGAGCTGCTTCACGCGGCAAATTCCTCGCGAGGCTGCTCGCTCTGTGTGGACGCGCCTAATCACTAAAGCCTCGGTCAGACGGAGCGAATACTCGCGGCACGAATTGAACATATTTATCTATGTGACGTGATTTGGATTGAGCATGTTAAATTTTACTCTTACACACGCAGCGAGTAATCTTATAGCAAATATTTTAGATCCTAAAGCCTGGTTTTCACAGGCCAGTAGCTGGGGCTCAGTGAAGGTCAGTTACTGTCTGGCAGCTACTGTGTCCGTGGAAACAAAGTTGAGAGAGTACTGACCGATCTTTTGCTGAAAAAAGTTGAGCCAGTACCAACCGATCAGTTGCTGTCAGACAGTTGCTGTCTACTGGTTGGTCAGTACCTGGGCCTGTGAAAACCAGGCTTAACTTTGAAATAAGTTTACTAAATTACATCTTCACTGTACCTCATTCTATGCGAATAAATGATTATGTTGTTGTTGTTACACTTTATTGCACAAAAGAAAATACATATTATGATTATGTATTAATAAGAAAATATTACATACAAAGGTATATTGAGGTGAGCGAGGGCAAGCTGAAGCTACTTTGAGATATAGCTAATGGTAATGAAACAAAATGAAATACATTGGAATATTTATTCATCTTCAGAAAAATCTGATGATTCAGATGACTCTCCTACATTTATTACAAACCTTTCAACAGTATTATCTATTAATGTATCTAAACTAAGCATTTTTTCTTCTTCTTTGATAACATGATTGATACACGAAATCCAATTACTTGCTGTAATTTTTGAAAAAGATTCTGGCACTAATTTTTTTATTGTCTCCATTTTGAAATCTTTATTGTGATCAGCAATGTACCCTTTAACTTGAGCCCATATTAATTCGATTGGGTTAAGTTCACAGTGATACGGGGGTAGACGCAACACTGTGAACTCCATCTCTTTGGCCATTTCGTCAATAACATATGACGTATACAAATGTTTGTGTTCTTTGACTTTTGTCAAAAGTTGGGCTCTCACTTCCTTCTCTTCAAAAGGGATGTTCTTCTCCCTTAACCAATTTTGGATATCAGTTTTTCTAGTTTTTGTTGTTGGGATCTGATCTTTTCTCCTTGAGTGATATGGAGCGTTGTCCAATACAATTACAGAGCCTTTTGGTATTTTGTCTGAGAGGCCTGCAAACCATTTTTCAAAATTGTGGCCATCCATCTCAGAATGGTAGTCTCCCTCTTCTTTCTTCGCTTCGAAGACCAAATCTCCTCCAACCAAAAATCCATCTGATGATCCTAAAAGTAAATAAATAAATAAGTTACAAACAAAACTTGTGTGGTAGGGTTAAAGATCAGAGATTTGTTTATCATAGCTGTTTGTGAGACTTGATAATTTGAGAGTAACTCACCGATGTGCAAAATAATTAATCGCTTTCCTTTCCCCGATGGATTTTTTAATCCCGTTGATAAGCCTTCTCGATGAGCTTCTCTATTGGATTTTATTTGGGTATCTTGCCAGACTGAAGACTTGGTGTGGCCTGTAAATGAAATAAAAAAGTATTTAATAAAATAAATCTATAGTACAAGTTTTTATACACCACTCGCATCCTTCAATAGCACCTAAAAGTGCAGGCGTGTCCACAGGGTTATAAAACATAATAAACAATAAACATGTAAACAATACAGTGATAGTAGAGGTACACTTTAGGTATTACTGCCACTCTAACACAGATGACTGACGTCTTATTAGTGGCATTATACTGCATTTTGTTCAGTGAGTATGAGCACCGGGGGCCAATAATAATAATACACACCTTCATTCACCCAAGTTTCATCCAGGTAATAAATGTTCCTCCCCTCATTTCTGTATTTCCTTATTTCACATAAATAGTGTATTCTCCACAAGGTTATTTCATTTTTGTCAATTAACGCACTTTTGCGGTTTCTTTTTGCATATTTGAATTGAAGTATTTTTGTCAGTATTTTATGCAGTGTGCTTCTTGACATGTTATTCAATGAGTCATCACTGTTCACTTCTGCCAGCACTTTATCCAGGGTGGGTATTTCGTTATTAAAAAAGAAATTGTGCACTTTCCTTCGAATTCCAGAAAGAATAATTTCGTCTAAGTTGCCAAACTTATATGGTTCTCTTCGACGAGGAGGCGGAGATTTTACATCGCCGTCTCTCTTCTTTTCCTTCAGTATGTTGTACACAGTAGCTTTGGCTATCCCTGCTGTTACAGCCGTCTTTGTAATGATATCCACTTTACTAGGATAGCTGTCTTTAGGCCACATTTCCGACACCAATTTGTGTATGTTCAAAACAACTTGTTTTTCACTGGCGCTAAGTGGAGTTTGCTTTTGCCTTTTTTTCTTAGGTGATGGCAGCAAGACATTTGGCGGACTTTGACCTTGGCGCTTTATTCCACTCGAACCGGCTTCAGGCTCGTCCATTTTTCAACGAAATACCAATTAAAACAGCAACAAAAATAGCAACAACAAAATATTAACAAAAACAAACGAATTTATGAAATAAAAACAGCTTGAAAACGACAAAATTCAATCTCATATGCACACAGAAGTGACGTTTGGTTTGTCAAACAAAGTTGCATTTACGAAGACCACTTTGTAGTACAGTTTGTCCAAAAAGAGTAGAAACCGGAAGTGAAAGTATACTTATTGTTTTGTTGAGAAGTCAAAACATTTACTATATTTATTGGAGCACAATACCTTATTTTATGTAATAGCTCAAATTTTTAATTTATATAATGCTTGTAAGCGCAACATATTATCAAACACATAAAAAAGTCTGAGCAAAACCGTACTCTTTAATATCTACTCTTTTTGGACAAGCTGTACGTATTTCACGCTAGACACGTTCCGTTAGAACGTTCCGTTTTATGTTTGCAACATCTGCTTCTTTAAGTCTTTTATAGTACAAACTTTTGAAAATTATTAGCTTATTAGTATTTTCAGTTGTATTTGCAGTGTAATTTTATAATATTATATTTTATTACTAAGCCTATATGAATAAAAAACTACACTAATGATTATTTTGGGTGAAATAAAAATATGTATATGATATTATTTCAAATATTATTTGTTGCACAAAACAACGCACGATAAAAAACCCAAATTTCCCTATTTCTAATGCTAAAAAAAACGAAGTATAGGTAGGGGAGAGTGGGTATGATTCGTACACCGGGAGCATTCGTACAACGGCCATAATTCGAATACGCAAAATAGTGGTGCCTTCGTATCTGTGTATGTGATGGCCACTCACACGCATAATCTAACCGCGGAGTGGCTCGCCCGTGCGACCGCCGACTTCGATGTGATAGGTCGTTACGTGTTTTCGCTTCGCATAAATAATTTTTCGATGCAACTTTAAACGTGTTTTTCTTCTATAAGTTTTGCTGCCATTGTTAACTGATTTTTTGTGGTATTTGAGTACATATTTCAGTTTATTATTTCGACATTTCTTGAAGATAATCTCAGCAGTTATTTTTCTTTTCAATATATTAGTAAAATTTCTTGATTGGGGTAGCTTCGTACAGGTTTGAACGGGGTGGATTCGTACTGTACGAATGTACCCCACGTATGATATACAATCTTTATTGTCGTAGCTGATTGATTTGCCATCGACATCTGCTCAAGGATTAGTAACGCCAGAAATGATCCAACCCTACCCTAAAGTGGCTAGAGATGTGACCAAAAAGTCCAAAAAAGGTAAACAACAGATACTCCCGAAAAAAAATTGGCGAGACAAAATAGATAGAGCAAAACAGTTTTAAAGAAGCAAGAGCAAGAGATAAAACAAAGAGCTAAAGAGATGAAGAGGGCATTAAATTTGATATCAGGTAAAGATATGTTAAATAAACCAAAAAGAAAGAGGCAAAGTTCCTGTTCTCCCATTAAAGTGATTGCTGAAGGATCTGATGTGGAGAACAAAACTCCAGTTTTAACTGAATTTGTGAAAGAGAAAGGCTTTATTCTAGTGAAGTTCAAGAAGAAAAAATCTGTTAAACACTATGTTGGTCAGGTGATTACAAAATATAGTCCCACTGGGTACAAAGTTTCATTTTTAAGACAGAAATCCGGCGCTCGGGAAATTTGTTTTTCCCAATAACATAGACGAAGGGACTGTTTAGGTACATATCAGACATCGTATATTATATTGCCGGAACCCAAATCTGCTTCTACAGCAAGAACAGCTAACATTTAGCTTTCATAAAGATCTGTCTATGTACAATGTGCATTAAGTAGATTCATAAAAATATTATGACTCTTGTTACCCTAATGGTAAATATTATTGTTGATTCATTTCTATAGGACATAAGAAGTTAAATAATGTTAAAACAAAAAGCTTAACTAATTATTGTATTTAAAACTATTTTATTATTAAGTACTTAGGCACCCAAGGCTGATTCCGTGAAATTTTGATCTCAATAAACGGTAAATTTTCTATAAATAGCATTATTAATCATGATGTACGGAGGTACCCCACCATGTACGAAGCTACCCCAACACATGTACGAAGCTACCCCGTGAGTGGGGTACATTCGTACGACTTCTACTTTTTTTTAAAATCGTCATAGCTTGGCCACACTTCTTTCTATGAACAAGTCGTCGTCAAGGGAATATTGTAGGCAAATATATAAGCAATCTATCATTGCTCAAATTGTTTTCAAATAGCGTTTAGTTTTTCTGCTATAGGGCTCGAAATGAAAAGTGTACGAATCCTCTCTCCCCTATATAACCTCTTTGAACATACTGTATACGATGTAGTCTTATTGTACAGGGAAAAATAAACTAAAATAACTGTACAATTTTATTTCAAGACTATCACACAGGGTGTAAGTTTTAATAAATTTGATAGTTTGACCGCGAAGAATGTTAAAATTCCTTGTGGTCAAATCAGTTTGACTATTAAGTTTGACCACGAGAAAGGAAGGAAAAAACAGTGCAAAAGAAAAAACGTGATTTTATAATAACCATTTCGATTTTATTCAGTTAAAATATGAAATAACTTACGTGTACAGTAAAAATAAGTTTTTAGATAGTCATTGAACTATTATCCACGGTAGATCGCTAGTGGTACTCGCGAGCGACTCGCGCTAAGGCCCGCGGGCGCTAACATATTATCATAATATACACTCTAAGATTACATTATTGTAATTTGTATTAGGTACATTAACATATTACAATGGACAATTTGGACGAACAGTTGTGAATTTATTTAGCTTTAGACATAGCAAACGGATAAGTATCATTCGTGAACAGAGCGGTAGAGTGCTGCGGTCACAATGAAAAGGATGTTACACTTATCTTTTGTTCCATGATTTTTTCAATATTTTTTTCCTGGCATATTTACAGATTTTCTCATTTTTCTATTTCTTATTACTTACACCTTATTTCTATTACACGCCATGTGATTTATTTATAGACCTATCTCTAAAACGTAATTTTACGGTGAAGCAAAATATAACGTTAATTTACCCCGAAATGGAACAAAAGAAAAGTAACATAGAAAGGAGCGTTCATTTCATTAATAGGTGTTATGTTGGAGTTAAACAGTGATATGTTTCAGCAAAAGAAAGTAGAAGTGGAGTACAGATGATTCGGCGAAAAAACCTGAGGAGTTAGATTATTGCTTTCGTTTTCCGATTGTCACTTTACGATGATACTAAATGTTTTACCCAAAATTACTTACACTGCTCAGCGATTTTTACAATTAACTTATTAAACTTGTGCTATTTTACGAAACAGCGCGATGCGTCTATCATCAACCCTTATTAATATATCACTATGAAGTGAGGTTCAAACGATATCCTAGCGCGCCCCGGCGGGCCGCACCGGACCTTGACAAGTAACTACTTACTTAATATTGTATTTCGGCAGTGGGACGTACGACCCATCTAAATTATTACGTACATTTTCATACATTTGTCGGGTTTATCCTGCGGGTCCGTTGCAACTCGCGAGGGCACCTCAAAGAGACTACTTATACGTAGAAATATGCTTACACGACTACTCTCATACGATCATTACAATATTATTTTTTATATCAACAACGTAATCGATAACCTACGTTACGAAAAACTATAAACATCACAAAATCCCAATACGATAACTATCAAATATTACAATGCGTATGACTATCGACAAAACATACATGGCGTGTGTTCATTAAACATGGCTCTTGAGCCCGGCAAGTTACTCGGGCAATAGCGGAGCCGCAGAACGCCTCAGAGGTCGCTCACGGCCAGCATTTCCAGCTATCCTTCACTAATTACCGATATTTCCCAGTATTACTGATCTCAAAAATCAAGCCACGTAATATTAAGATATCCTAAGCAATACTGAATATCGATGCTATCCACGTACCAAACCCGTATCAAATGATTCATGACTGTATTCGTATCACAGAATAAGACACGTAGAATGTTCATATAGAGATTAGTGTGAACATCGTCCGTATCGCGCGGATTACACGCTACGACGAATGTCAGCCGAGTGACGATAGTATAAGATCCTAAAGAATGGCCAGTGTACAGTTGAAGTGAATACCTCTGTATTCGCATATTGGAATCAGATTACTAATACATGAATTCATTCAATATCAACGATATTAAGGAATATATCGGTTCCTTCGTTGCCCCTCACATTATTGCAACTGCTCGATGGCATCCTATTGACAATTCCACGCCTGTAATAGTGCTACTTATACGATTCAAGAGTATAAAATACAATATCATTATAAACTACATGAAATTAAATTAAAATAATGATTGCACAAATTATTAAAAAGAGTTTTCAATTAATAACAATATAAATAAGCTCAACATCTCATTTTCATGATCTTACTTTATTAATACACGATTAAAATAGATTTCGGCGACACATCCACGATTCAAACCAAATCAAGTATTAGAAAGCGTCCATTAGATACATTGCTGAAAGTAAAAACATGTCATATAATAATATCATAAAGTTCATTATTGTTCTTGGTTATCCATCATCCTTAGTCCACAGTCCGCTGGAGCCACGTCGCCGGCGCGTCCCAAAGGCACTCCAAATTTTGGGCCAAACATTTGGATAGGGGTGAACTCTGCTCTACATTACTACGAGTATACTACACACCCCTCGATTCACACTTGGCTCACTTATCAATAAATAGTTCTATTTGATGAGATAAAATATACGGGCCCAGATTCTGTCAAGAACGCGCTGATTATGTCATTGTGGCTCCAATTCTAAGCACGCATTTTTGTCAAACTTCTCCGTGTCAATGGTTAAAAAAAGCACGTCACGTGCGTGACTCGATTGTGTACGTAGGTACTACATTGCCCAACAGAATCGAAACCCGGATATAGCGATGGTTTGAAGTAGGAATCGAAGGGTGCTCTATGTCTGGATCACGGGTGTTATTACCGAATAAACAACCTAGCCTACGTCATAAGACTATTATAGGAAAATACTACAATGTACTAGAAAAAAGAGGTCGTCCGACTCATATAACTCATAAGAACAGGATGTTACTCTGAAGCATCAGTGAAGAACGAGAATAGACAAAGATTATATAATCACAGATGGCGTCAGTTACTATACCGTAAAGCCCAGATTTCATTCGAACCGCCATTTTGTTTTCACTACCCTCCTGACTGGCTAACCACCTAGCCACACAACTTCCTGCCTTTTCCTACACCTATATCTCAGCCCATTCACATCGGTAAAGGACTACATACACATATCTCGTCCCCTTCCTTTTACATATTTAAATTTTCCTCGCGAGTACCTCTCAAATGTCGCGACAGTTAAAAAAAATATATCCTTCACGAAGCGACTTTTTTTTGCGAACTTTCAAGTTTACCCAGGTGCATTTTTATGATGCGCTCAGTTCACTTAAAAAACGTCCTAGTCACTGCAGAGTTTGAGTGGTCCCTTCATTCATCTAGTGCGAGTGAAGGTGCCACCGGGAGCCGTACAAATTATATATCCAGTTGTAGTTCTACATAAATCTACTTAGACTGGCTTGATATAGAACCAGGGAGTCGTCTGACATCGTTCGCCGGTCCGGTGAGCTTCAGAGTGTAAGCAGAGTGGAGGGCGGGAGTGTGGGAGGGCCGAGTCAGTGTGGTAGGGTCGCCCGCGGCGGACGCCGAGCTTTGACCCTACCGCGCGCCCGCCCGCTCTGCTACGACCTGGCGAGAGACACAGGTGGGTTATACTCAGTAGCAAGGAAGGGGGTCACGATGAAGACCCAATAGGCCAAGCTACTTATTTTTGATACATATTTTTTATAATTTATTCTGAAAATATTTCTCAATAACCATTTTAAAATACCGAAATCACACTAATTTCGGAATTTTTGAGTTTTATGCATTAAGTCTATTTCAATATTTTTTCTAAAATTTTGGTGTTTCATCCGAGCATGATTAGAGAGATTTGTAAGCAGGAAAGGCAAAAGATTCATACTCATACTGTGTTTTACAAATCTGATAAATAGAATTTGTATTGAAAGCATAATTCTCGAAATGGTTTTGAGCTTTCCGTTCATGTTGAAAAATGTAGCAGGGGCAATTTCAATGAACTACAATTCATAGTTTTCTAGAAAATTTGATATACACTGTACAGCCGATCTGACTGAAACGAACATCTTGGAATAGGCTTCTAATCTGAGGTGGACATGACAACTTCTTGTACAAAACTATTGTATTATTTACTTTTTACCATCGCAGGTAAACACGCTGCGAAATGATCGAAATATGGCTGACTTGCAGTTGCAGTGTGTCACATGACAAGTGGTGCTTTGTGTCACCAATTGGGTAAGTACATAGTGTGGTCAGTCGGTCACTCAGCTGGTCACTCAGTCAGTCGGTCACGCAGTCGGTCACACAGTCAGTCGGACACTCAGTCCGTCACTCGATCAGTCGGTCATTTAGTCGGTCAGTCAGTCCGTCAGTCAGGTGATCAGTCAGTCAGTCGGTCACTCAGTCTGTCACTCGATCAGTCAGTCCGTCAGTCAGGTGGTCAGTCACTCAGTCGTCACTCAGTCAGTTTGTCACTCACTTAGTCGTTCACTCAGTCGGTCGGTCAATCAGTCGGTGACTCAGTTTTCAGTCAGTCAATCGGTCGCTCAATCAATCAGTCAGTTTGTCGGCCTATGATTTAATGTATACATTGACAGCAGACTCGGGGCTGCCTTCGTAGGAAGGATCTGCTTAAACTTGAGACGGGGGGTTTGTGGTGTCGGAGGCCAAGACCGACTTCGGGTCGCCGAGCCAGCGCAGTAAATGTGTGTAGTATCTGAGGGTGGTTGTGTGTTAGTACTGGTACCTATATGGTGAGCGTGGGCTGCGGCGCGGGCAGAGGCTGCGGCGCGGCGTACTCGACCACCTCCTGGTAGATGTAATGGCCCAAGCATAGTACCTATGTGGTGAGCGTGGGCTGCGGCGCGGCGTACTCGACCACCTCCTGGTAGATGTAATGACCCAAGCATAGTACCTATGTGGTGAGCGTGGGCTGCGGCGCGGCGTACTCGACCACCTCCTGGTAGATGTAACGGCCCAAGCATAGTACCTATGTGGTGAGCGTGGGCTGCGGCGCGGCGTACTCGACCACCTCCTGGTAGATGTAATGGCCTAAGCATAGTACCTATGTGGTGAGCGTGGGCTGCGGCGCGGCGTACTCGACCACCTCCTGGTAGATGTAACGGCCCAAGCATAGTACCTATGTGGTGAGCGTGGGCTGCGGCGCGGCGTACTCGACCACCTCCTGGTAGATGTAACGGCCCAAGCATAGTACCTATGTGGTGAGCGTGGGCTGCGGCGCGGCGTACTCGACCACCTCCTGGTAGATGTAATGGCCTAAGCATAGTACCTATGTGGTGAGCGTGGGCTGCGGCGCGGCGTACTCGACCACCTCCTGGTAGATGTAACGGCCCAAGCATAGTACCTATGTGGTGAGCGTGGGCTGCGGCGCGGGCGGCGGCTGCGGCGCGGGCGGCGGCGGCGGCGCGGCGTACTCGACCACCTCCTGGTAGATGAGCGACTTCCACTGCTCCACCGTGTGCTCGCGCTCGTCCACCGAGTGGTCATACGGCGCCGGCGCCGGCTGCAATGCACACGACCGCTATTGGCACACTCCTTGCGTCGACCATACTCTATCGCGCGCAATAGGTTATTTGACAGATTTCTGGAAACCTACGCAGACCTACTCAGGTTTGACATTGAAAGTATTGATTGCACTCATGTGTCTTGAATTTTGACATTCTTAGGTAGATGGACATTCGTACCTACCAAACTCTGTATTAGATTTAAGATGATTTGAGAAAAGATGGTCAGAGTGGAGTTTTTTTTGCTGCCTTTTTCTCCACAACTTTCGGCCCTAAGGCAGCGGCTAACATTATAATTTTATGTACATTGACATTCAACAAGCACAATGTAAATTCTTTACGTTGAAATAAATTTATGATTTCTGATTTGTTGGTGTCCATTGAGTGGCCAAAAAGTCCTAATTTTAAATTATTTCGTGTGTTTCTTCTAAAAGAAGCAAACGAGCATTCACTTTAATAGCAATATTCGCACAGGAATCGTGACGCCATTGCTTAGTAAACAAAACGATGAACGTAAGAACGACCTGAATGGCAGACGCCATATTTGCTGATCTGTGACGTCATCATAGATTTGACCGATCCAGGCCGTTTTCGATGAAATGACTGCAGATACATAACTATTGCATTTCGACCTGGATTTTTGGATAATGTTCTATTTTTTTTTTTGGTGTTATTTAAATGGTTAGCATAGTATTGCTATTTTTGTGAGCAGACAAATATAATCTGTGAGCAGCTAATTCATCAGCAACTCAAGGCCAGCAAACATTTCAAAATCAGTCATCAATTTATGTCATTTTGGATGGCTGCAATTATTTTTATACAGAATATTAATTATATGAACTGCAATGAGCTGCTCCTGTTTAATAAAATTTTGGTAAGCACTCAGTCAGAGTGTAAGCAAAAATTCATTTTGTGCTGCATATGTATATAAACGTAGCAAAAATACTTTACCTGTCATGCGGAAAATGGACGTATTTCTTACAAAGATTATTTAATTTATTTACTCTCTGAGTGGATGTGTTTGTTTGGGTACGTTTTATTATTTCGAGAAGTGTAAATTAATGTTTTTTTTTATTCTTTAAAAAAACTTCAGATAAATAAAAAAAAAAACAGATAAGTAGGTAGGTACCTAAGTATTTAAACTATAATTATCTTTATGCTTTATTTTTTTTTATTTGTTTACAAATTTTAAAATAAAGACATAGCGAAAATTATCTGCTCTTGCTCCGCCCACTTTTAACGTACATTGCCGATGTTTCAACAAAAGCGCAATCTAATTAGTTATTTTGCTCACCATGTTTTAAATATGCATACCAATCAAATACATTGCTTATAGATTATCTGCTGATCAATTAGAAATCTTGCTGATCAAGTAGTTATTTTGCGGACTGAATGTTTATTATGTCACCTCATATTATTGGAAGCTGCCTATTTATGATTCAATAGTTTTCCATTATCAAAATTATTTGCGGAACAAGGCATGCAGCCTGTTTTTTTTATTGCAAACAAAATCTTTGTATGCTGACCAAATAACTTAAATGCTGTTTTTTGTGGGTGACCAAATTTTATAATTGCTAACCATTTTAATTACTTCTCTTTTTTTTTAAGTTAACGTGCGGTTTCAAGACTCATAATTTATACAAATACGTATAAGTAATACTTTTTTCTTACACTGTCCGGATTAAGGTCTATGTCTAGGCGCGTTCAGTCCATGGATGGGTGACCGTCTATGACTAACGCTAGTGGCATTTTTCCGAGCGGTTCCGTGCTTCGCAAGGCACGTTAAGCAGTTGGTGCCGGCTGCCGTCGATAGATGGCAGTCGTTAAGCCAAGTCAGAGGCCTTAGGGCGGCTTGAAAACTTCTGACAGTAAGACCAGCCTAGTGGCTGGCCTCCTTACAAGCCTCCACCAAACCGGACTTGGTCCCCGTGGTGGAGTATGGCCTATACCTTCCTCAGGGAAGAGACCCGTGCCCCTTGATGGGGACGAAATGGGTTGATGATGATGATGATGAAGGTCTATGTCGCATCTAAAAGCGAAACGGTAAAAAATATTTATGAAATAGTAACACCGCTATGCTTATTATTATGTAAGTTGACTGTAAAAGCGAAAAAGTAAACAACAGCACTATCTCTGTAAAAACAAATAATACACATAGACCCTTTTACGGGCAACGCATTCAATTATTGTAATAATTTGTAATAAATGAGTATCTTTTGATGTGGTCTGATTGTTTGATATAACGAGAATAACGAGATTTAAGTTCAGATTAAGAGGTCACATTAAAGAAAAATATATAATTTAATAGCTAATTAGACATGAGAAGTTGCATGCTGATGTTTTTAATATGTTACTTAGGCTATTGTTTTTCTCATTTTAAGTGAATGTGATGTTAAATCGTTGTCATCCTACTAATATTATAAACGCGAAAGTTTGTAAGTATGGATGGATGTTTGTTACTCTTTCACGTAAAAACTACTGAATGGATTTTCATGAAAGTTTACGATAATATAGCTTATGCATCAGAATAACACATTGGCTACAATTAATAAAGAAAATAAAACAACAAAAATATAAAAAAAAAGGTAAAAATATAAGAAAAAACTTATGTCCACCCGTGCGAAGCCGGGACGGGCCGCTAGTGAGAAATAAATACTTTAAACCTTAAACCTTTTCTTCGACATTGCGGACATGTTTATGTTTATTTATTTTCTATTGTAAACAGTGCAGCAGTACTGACCGCGTTGACCTTTCTCGTCGTACCAGACGGAGGAAAGTTTTTTTTCCAAAGTTACAAATCACTGTTTTTAACTGGGAGACCAAAAATTTCAAAATAAAATTAAAAATACTTATGCCTGCTACTGGAGCTCCAAACTAATCTTAAAAACTTTGCATGACATTACACTTTTGAAATAATAAAGAAAAAAAATGCCCTGTACGTAAATTACATGCCGTATGCATCATCATCATCAACCCATCATGTCCCCACCGAGGGGCACGGGTCTCTTCCCTGGGGAAGGTATAGGCCATACTCCACCATGGGGGCCAAGTCCGGATTGGCGGAGGCTTGTAAGACTAGTGGCTGGTCTTACTGTCAGAAGTTTTCAAGCCGCCCTAAGGCCTCTGACTTGGCTTAATGACTTCAATCTATCGACGGCAGCCGACACCAACTGCTTAACGTGCCTTGCAAACCACGGTACCGCTCGGAAAAGTGCCACTAGCGTTAGTCATAAACGATAACCCATCCATGGACTGAACGCGCCGTATGTTGCTTAACCTTAGTGATCGGCAGAATCAATGTTTATGTTTATTTATGTTCTACTAGCTTTTGCCCGCGACTCCGTCCGCGTGGACTTTGGAAGATTCAAGGAACAAAATTTTGCAACCCCGTTCACTCCCTTAAGGGTTAAATTTAGAAAAATGGCGAAACACGTGTTCAATCAATACGCTACTTGCCTCGTATCAAATTTGACGCGATAAATGGATATTTCCTGTAGTATCTAACGTAAGAAACCGAAATATATTGACTTTACTAAGTAAATATGCAGGATGGCTGCAAAATTTGCAAATTATAAAAGTTTTTTCGCTTTTAAATCGGAACGGTGAAAACACTATCCGCCATCTTGAAAGCACCTTTGGTTGTAAACAAACATCTGTCAGTCGTGCGTGCGTAGGTTCTATTGTGATTTGGATTGGATTTAGTGTTTTTGCAAAAACTCTTCTTGTGCAGTTAGTGTCTTATCATTTTATTGATTGATTGATTCGTGGAAGCTGATAGTACCAATTTGCCAAAACCAAACCAAATCAAACCAAGCATTATTACAGCTAAAAACCATTTCTGTGTACATTGATATTAAATACACCCAAGTTTCAGTCGATAAAGAATCAGGGTCTCTCTTGGCAAGTTTGAGCCAAGTTTTTCGTATGTTTATTTCACTGGGCACACGAATCCGCGACTTCCCGGTCTTTATTGACGTGTTTTTGCAGTCTCGAATAATGCAATAATGATAATTGATATATTTTGCATGTAAACTCGATAAAATCATGAATGCGTTGTTGTTATTTCACTATGGGGCCGTCCATAAATTACGTCATCGATTTTTTCAGATTTTAGACCCCCCCCCCCCTGTAATCATCCTATCGTCATTTCTTAATGACCCCCCCCCCCTTCTCCCAAAATTGACGTCATTACTAGTTTGACAAAATAAAACATTGCAGATTTGAGAAAAATTGGGTATTATATGATTAAAACACTTGGTTATAGAATCACCTTTTATTATTTTTACTTTGGCAATAATCATTGATATAATATAACTACTTATTTTTTACTTTTCTTTGGATAACTCCCACGGAGTTTTCACCCATTCTTTTAAATTCTGGATCACGGGTAATATCTCCGTATCCTCCCGATATTCGTTTTGGCTCGATTCATCCACGTCTTCAACCCACTCAACGTCAAGTGCCTGTCCCGTTACGCCGTCATGCAACTGTTGAAGGACTTCTATTCCTCGCCGTCCTATTAATACCATTAAATACTTGCAAAATATCACAAGAACATTATCTTTCCTTAGTATGAGACATGTGTTTAAGTATAAGTATAGTATTAATATGTACTTTTATTAATTATGTAATGTTGTAGTTATTATTTAAGTATTGTGTTTATTATCAATACATAGTATAGTATTTTACTAGGTGTGCTGGAAGAAATTTCTTTTTAGAAATAATCTTTTTGTACGTGAAAAATAAACTATAAATAAATAAATAAGAATGACGTCAATTTCGAAACACCCCCCCCCCCCCCATCTATCATTTACCGTCATCCGCAGACCAACCCCCCCCCCCCTAATTTTGAATGACGTAATATATGGACGGCCCCTATGCTCACAGATCACTAACAGATTTTAGGACTATAGTTCGTGCCAGATAAACTTGCACAAAAGTCCATTGAACCCAGTCTGTTGTAAAAACCAAAAGAGAGTAACTTAAAAAAAAAATATTTTCGTCGAAAAAGATCTTGTTTTTTTTTCTATTCTGATTGTTAGTAGAAACAATCTTAACTTAATTTATTTTCTCATTTTAATAATTTTAGTGTAGTAATGACTGTAACTTTATAAAAATGTCGTTCATCACGGTAAAAATGTCTTATTTTATGTTTTATTTTGTGACTGGCAATCAATTAACCCATACTGTAAATATTATATTTATAATAAATCTATTTGAAGCATTATAACAAGGTATTTTAGACTTGTTAAAATTACTTGATCAAAAATGAAAAAAAAAAAATTTACTCCATTTCATTACTGACTGCAGACAGACGAAGCATGCAGCGGTGCACAACTGTCGGTCCCCCGTTTTGTCGTTCAATCGCTCGCTCGCGTCACAGATTAGAGAAAAAATGTTTTCTCGCGTCATTCATTCGAGCGATTCTGTGCTTTCGAGTCGGGAACACAAAGTACTATATTAATTCAGTCATTATAGATTTTGACCCGTGAATAATCAGTTCTTGGATTTTTTTCGTAGGTCCCTCGGGGGGGTCACTGGGAGTGTAAATTAAAAAAATAGACTTAATCAGGCTCCTGTGTATATTCGAAAAACGGTTTTTCTTAAACAACTCGGCCATATTTGATTTTACAGTAAAACCGTGAGAACAAAAATTGTAGGAAATTTAATTGTCTACAAGGTGGGTTCTTACAATTTTTCTTCTAGGATCGATATTTTGGAAATTAAACTTGAAAAACCCGACAAATTCAAAATATTATCATTATTTCCTATATTCCACGTTTTACGGCATGAATGAAGAGAAACAAAGTTGTAGAGAATCAAATTCTGAACAATTTTGGTTCCCACCTTTTTTTTCCCCCAAAATTGATATTTTATTCAGGTTTAATTTTCAAAATATCGATCCTAGAAGAAAAATTGTAAGAACCAAACTGGTAGACAATCAAATTTCGTACAATTTTTGTTCTTACGGTTTTACTGTAAAATCAAATATGGCCGAGTTGTTTAAGAAAAACCGTTTTTCGAATATACACAGGAGCCTGATTTAATCTACTTTTTGAATTTATACTCCCAGTGAGTCCCCCGAGGGACCTACGAAAAAAAATCCAAGGAATGATTATTTACGGGTAGGGTCGGTGTTTTGGACATAACGACTGGACATTATAATACAATACCGGAAAGTTGGGAAGCGCTCACGTCACGCACGCGGCCTTGTTCTGTGGTATGTCCACATCTACAGCGCGTAACAAGACCACTGATGTAGCCATAAGGCACGAATAAGAATTAGCAAAAAACGCAAAAATCTCCAAAAATGAGGAGGATGTGGTTTTCGGAGATGTCGGAGATTTTGTTACACCCGTGTAACTCATTATTACTTTTATCCAATAAGGGGCTTAGAACATAGTCAACTATGTCAAATTTTCCAAAGCATAGATCTCAATGGGTATTTTTATATTGAGACTATATTTTATACTAGCTGTGCCTCGCGGTGTCACCCGCGGTTTATTAGGGAAAATAAACATAAAACATAAACATAAACAAAATAAATTGTAAAATAACAACCATTCACATTTTTAGGGATTTTCCTACGAGAATAAGATATTTTTTCGCAGTGAAACGTGACCTATGTGTTAATCCAGAGTGTCTGCTAACTCCATACCAGATTTTATTAAAATCACTCCAGCCGTTTAGACGTGAAGAAGTAACAAACATGCACACTCACACACTCACAAACTTTCGCCTTTATAATATTAGTGTGATTGCCTAAGGTTATTTCCCCCTGGCCAAGACACCGAAAGGTCAATGGACTTTTGTGCAAGTTTATCTGGAATGAACTATAGGTAAAGATCGTTTCACCAAACAAGTCCCACGGTAAAATCCTTAAGGCCATAACAATAAAAGCCAAAATTCATTTACTCATACTTTGTTCGTGGCACGAACTCTACCTATGTTAAATGTCAAACTTTGTTTACAAATGTTTAGGACTTCAAACCATAGACAAAAATGGCGGACCGCGTTTTTGGCTGTTTAGCAAAGCAAAGTTTTAAAATAATGTTTTTGTTGCTTTTAGGTCCTCAAAAAATATACTAAAATATTTTTTGGTCTAATGGAAGAGATATTTAGCATTTAAGACATACTTGAAAAAAGAGTAAAGTAGCGGATTGTGTTTCAAGAAAATTAGACAACATTCTTTATAACTCCCGTACAAATTTTGGCCACCCTTCTTGCCCCAAATTCAAAAAAGTCTTATTCCTTGCCTACATTATATATAGATCCTCTGTGCAAAATTTCAGCTTCCTAGGTCCAACGGCTCGGGCTGGGCGTTGATGAGTGAGTCAGTCAGTCAGTCAGTCAGGACTTTGAATTTTATTCATCAAGTAGCTCATGCTCAGTTCAGACACCTTTTTATAGCCAAGACTCACATTGTCACACTTACGTGGCCCTTTCATGTCTCTGAGTACATGTAATTGTTAATTTTAAAGTTTTTTTTTTTGTAAATTTTGTTTTTATTTTGTTTATTTTCTAATTTCACCTAAATGTAAAAATGTGTGTTTCAGTGTGTAAATAAAATCTTTATGTATCTATCTATCGTCAGTTAAGTTCTAACAGTGCGTAAGTAAAAAATGACAACTTTACAGGAGATCGAAAAAACTGTGTAAAATTTCAATTAGCTACATTAGAGGTGTAGATTATTTGGGAAAAGTATTTAAAATCAACTTATTGAAGATAAAATAAGATTGATTGATAAGATTGGTCGGAAAGAAGCGCCCCACTTTTCTCCATCCAATGGCATCAAAAGGTCGAAACGGCCAAAAATGCGTCCGCGCGACCGAGCGGTTTGGCGGCAGATACCGGCGACCGCAGCGAATTCGCTTTGTGATTTATATGAAGCGGCCCGAGCGTCTCCGCTCTCCACACGTTCTCACAAACAACAAAAAAAAACGTCCAGAGTGCGTATACTGAGTTTTGTCATTCACTTTCGATAGCGAGAGCGTTTGCGATTTGCATAGGAGTGACAGAGCGCGCCATCTTTGTCACTCCTATGCATATCGCAAACGCTCTCACTATCGAGAGTGAATGACAAAACTCAGTATACGCACTCCGTCCGCTTCAAATGCACCGATACAAGTGAACACGTCGAAACTCGTCCGAGCGGCCGGGCCGCGCGACCACGCCGCTCGAAGGCGCGACCGCGCCGCTATTTAAACAAATCGTTACACACAATTGCTTGTAGTTTCGTGGTGTAGCGGCCGGGCCGCTCGGTCGCGCGGACGCATATAATTAAAGCCTTAGAACTTTTCATCATCAACCCATCATGTCCCCACCGAGGGGCACGGCTCTCTTCCCTAAGGAAGGTATAGGCCATACTCCACCACGGGGGCCAAGTCCGGATTGGTGGAGGCTTGTAAGACTAGTAGCTGGTATTACTGTCAGAAGTTTTCAAGCCGCCCTAAGGCCTCTGACTTGGCTTAACGACTGCCATCTATCGACGGCAGCCGGCACCGACTGCTTAACGTGCCTTGCGAAGCACGGAATCGCTCGGAAAAATGCCACTAGCGTTAGTCATAGACGGTGACCCATCCATGGACTGAACGCGCCGTATGTTGCTTAACCTTAGTGATCGTTTAAGATCACTCAGGCAGCCCAGGCTACGAGCGATAACTGACGCTATCTATCTATGTTATGTTCTATGGAAAAGAGTGCAAGAATCAAGAATTTTTTATTTCAACGTAAAGAATTTACATTCTGCTTGTTGAATGTCAATGTACATACAGTTATGTATAATGTTAGCCGCTGCCTTGGTGCCGTCTGTAGTGGAGAAAAAGGCAGCGAAAAAAAAACTCCACTCTCACCATCTTTTCTCAAATCACCTTAAAGCTTTAGTAGGTACATACCGCGTTGACCTCCCCCTCGTCGTACCAGACGTTGATGTAGGGGTGAAGCAGCGCGTCGTCCACGGAGATGCGCCGCTCCGGGTCGATCACCAGCATGTGCGACAGCAAATCGCGCGCCTGCGACGCCTGCGACACAAACGCGATCGATTCAATGTTGAATCAGTAGTTTCAGAAAGAACATTTCGCACCTCCAGAACTAAAGTGACCTAACTCAAAATTTGCAACTTTTGGGAAATGAAGAAAAGGTATTCGGCGCTCTGAGCGAGTTGCTCAAGAAAAAACAGACCGAACCGAAATATTCCTCCATCTCTCTCTGACCGAATAAAGTCGGTTTTTTAATATAGGCATGAAAGAGTACACCTTTTTGAGTCATTCTGAGTACTTAACTCATTTTACCCAAATTTTGAGTTCGGTCACTTTAGTTCTAGAGGTGCGATTAGTCCAAATTTTGTGTGATTGACTTATTGTTGTCTATGGTATCCTTGAGGGTAGATCTACAGATCCCTATAGAAAGTACATTAGTCTAATGAATATCAGTTGAACCACGTGTACGTACTACGTCTCAGTAGACGCAGAAACAACATTAGTCCCACTGAGGGGTCAGTTTTTTATGTCTCCTGAAAAGAAAGCAGATTGTGACTAATGTTCTTTCTGAAACTACCGATTCAGTTAAAAAAGCAGCGCCTGCACAACAAACGCGATCGAATCAAAGTTAAAAAAAAAAAAATTTTTTTTTTGACACCATCATCGGGCTATATTTATTTATTTATTTCTTCACAACGTATATGTTTTAGAAAACAGTAAGTGCCTAAACACTTCACTAGGCAAGCCCGTGCTGAAGTGATCAGATTCCATTATCGATTGCTGTGTAGGTGACAAGAGGCAGTGTCACAAAATCATTTAAAACACGTTAACAGACGTCACATCAAATAGATTAGATAAACTGACATACATATGATACATAAACTAACATGCTACAAAATAGACAAAAGACTATTATATCAAATAATAAATTACATAAATGGTATACAAAGGATAGATAATAAAATAACAAAAATATAAAAATAACAATAATAAAATAACATATATTCTTTACTTATTATGTTGTTATGAAATAATATCCAATACTAGCTTTTCCGCATCGGTTATATATCGTCGCCTTAGTGGTGAAGAGAGCTATGCCACACTTTTGATCGAATTGAGTTATGGACACCACCCTACTCTGCGTTAAATGGAGATTGTATTGGTGAAGAGATCTGGGTGATAGCGCAACTAGCAATTTTCGGTCCTGGGCCGAATAAAAAAATATACAAGGCATCCCACGCCTATGCCACAAGGAGGGAAAGTGATGAATTAATACTGTAGATGAAACATTTTACTGAAAGACATTATTTTAATTAGTCCGATTCTCAGTTCAACAATGTAATAATTGAAAAATGCGTTTATTTTTTTTTAAATTAAAATAATGTCTATTTTGGACAGTTTATCTTGAGCCGGGTGTGTTCGTGGAGAAGAGTATATCCAGGAAATGGCGGACGAAGCTGTTAGGGTGTATTTCCTCTGCCTACCGTGAGTTTGACCTAGCTGACGGTTGAAACCAATACTGTGGACAGCTCACTTTGAGGCGGTTGTTTTCGAGGGGAAGAGTATATCCGGGAAGTGCCGGTGGAAGCTGTATCCGGGTGTATTTTATGAGACCGTAAGTTTGACCTAGCTGACGGTGGAAAGCAATAGAGTGGAGAGGTCACCTTGAGCCGGTTGTGTTCGTTGCTGTCGGTGGGAAACAGTATGTCGGGGAAGAGCCGGTCGAAGCTGTACCCGGCGTAGCGCGGCCGGTTCTCCACGTAGTTGCGGACGGTGGGCTGAAGGCGCGCCATGAACGCCGCCGACGGGGTGCCCAGTTGCTCTGCGGACGTTCACAACACGAATCCTCTTATTTTGTAATTTGCTCAATATTTTTATACCACTGTCGGTTGTTGTTTATATTTAAGTACCTGTGTAAAAATATGAAACTATATTAGTCGCCAAATTTTAACTCTGAATCCTTCACAACCAAGTCCTCACTATACAGATTACCGTCTAGTGTGGGGACCAACGGTGAACCTTTGATTGTTAATCCTAACCATTTCTTAAATTCATACATAATCTAACTAATCATACTTTTACGTAACGGGAAAATGTACAAATTGTTTGTAAGTGGTTTAAATAAAAAAAATCTTTTATCTTTATCTCTAAAACACTTCTCAGAGGCAGTTTGTTCATTGTACGTAATTTGTAAAGCAATTTTAGCAATTTAGAGTCACGCTGACTACGCGCTGACCGTTAGCGCTGATAGACAAAATGTATGGCTGATGGTCAGCGCTGAACGGTCGGCGTTCTTCTAAAACGCTCCTTAGGACGTAGTACATATTGGCCTGACAGCGCCGAGTGTCAGCGTGACTCTAAGACCGGCCTTAATATGCCTATAATTACGTAAATTTTTATGTTTATGTTATTGTACAAAACAGCAGATATGACAATCAAATTATGATAGGGTATTTATCAAACTATAACGTCAAATTTCAAATTTTTCAAATTCAAAAATTTATTCAACGTAAAGAATTTACATTCTGCTTGTTGAATGTCAATGTACATACAGTTATGTATAATGTTAGCCGCTGCCTTGGGGCCGTCTGTAGTGGAGAAAAAGGCAGCGAAAAAAAACTCCACTCTGACCATCTTTTCTCAAATCACCTTAAAGCTAATACAAATCAAACCTACAAAATAATATCTTGGATGTGTTGAACACTAGACACATTTATCCTCTGATTAAATTTAATATTAAAATACTATTTAATGCCATACGTCCTTGTCTTCTAAATAATCGTTGATTTTATAATAAGCTTTTTTGCAAAGAGTGTGCTTAACACAATTCTTAAATCGCGTTGGAGGTAACTCTAATATATCTTGGGGTATCTTGTTGTAGAACCTTATACAGTGCCCCATAAAGGAAGTTTTAACTTTTGCAAGTCTAAATCGTGGAAATGACAATTTATGTTTATTCCTAGTATTAACGTTATGATGGCTACCAAGTGTTTCGAAGTCTGTAATATTTTTCCTAACGTACATAATATTTTCATATATATATTGGCTTGCAACTGTTAGGATGTTAGTTTCTTTGAAAAAGTCTCTTAGCGAGTCCCTACTACCTAGCTTGTAAAAAACAGTCAAAAACAGTCTGTTAGCTTTTGAATATACCTCGGGCTCTAGAGTACGCTTAGGTTTTCACCGAAAGCACACGAGTGTAATACTACTTCCTGCTCTGTATAAAACTTTTCTTCAATATTTTGAAAAGTTATGTAAAGTTAAGTGTCATATTAGTTCCGATATTTCTATTACACGAATATATCCGATTCTATCCGATAGTAGCCGAGGTATATTCTAAAAGCTAACAGACTGTATGACAAATATGACCTTAGATCAGTGGCGTAGCGTAGTGGGGGCGGAGGGGGCGGTCCGCCCCGGGCGGTACATTTAGGGGGCGGCAAAATTTCACATTTCATTAAATAATAAAAATATTTTGTTAACTTTTGAACCATTTTATATTTGTCGCACTTAAAATTCGAACCGATAGAAATGAAGGGTATTCTGTACAAGACGGAGACGCCGAATTAAAAATTTCAAATTAATATCACAAACACAGCTAGCACGTAGCACGAAAAATAAATAGGTTCACTTTTTTTATATAGGATTTTACTAACATATTTTTGAATTGAGGGTCTGGGTTCGAACCACGCATGTACCAATGACTTTTAGTTACGTACATTTGTTTGTACAGCAACACCATTCGCTGATAAATTGTGCCCGGATAACGGCGACAGGCTTGCCACTTGTCACGTTTGGGACCTAATAAACTCGGCAAAACGTGGGTCCAGTTCTAGAGACTGGTGCCACTGCCTACCCCTTCGGGGACAACGGGCGTGAGTTTATTATTATTATTATTTTTTTTAAATTATTTTCTGAATAATGATTCGTCGGAGCCAATAATGAAGTGGACTAAAGAGGGCCGCAATTTTTTCCGCCCCGGGCGGCTGATACCCACGCTACGCCACTGCCTTAGATGACAGTGGCACGTACCGATAATCTTGTTCCACTGGTCGATGTGGTCGGTCCCGGGGAACAGCACGCCGCCGCGGATCATCTCGCCCATGATGCAGCCCACCGACCAGATGTCCACGTTCTCCGTGTAACCCATGCCGAGGATCACCTGCGGGGACAACGGAAACGATAAAAAGTACCCGAAACCGACGTGCGTGCATGCAACGACTAATGAATGTCGATGAAGCGAAAGTGATTTGTCAGGATCGGGGCAGGTGGCAGTCCCTTGACTCTGCCTACCCCTCTGGGATACAGGCATGAGCTTATGTAGAGTATACTATGAAAGTATACTCCCTGCCTCACTAGGACGCCATGGCGACGTCGCCAGCGACCGTATCCAAACAGTTAATACTGAAATGTATGGTGCCTAACTCACTTGGCGACGGTCTCGCAACGTCGCCATTCAATACAAACTGCTTGGATACGTAGCTGGCGACGTCGCCATGGCGTCCTATTGAGGCAGGGAGTATACTTTCATAGTATACTCTACATAAGCTCATGCCTGTATCCCAGAGGGGTAGGCAGAGTCAAGGGACTGCCACCTGCCCCGATCCTAACAAACCACTTTCGCTTCATCGACATTCATTGGGCACTAAGTCAGTTAGTTTATGTACAACTCCCATCACTCTATTTCATGTGCATTTACCAACCTACTATCTATTTTTTGCTTTCTATCCATTCCAAGGTTGTCTGGAAGAGATCGCTTGTAGCGATAAGACCGCCAAAACTTAGATATGTAAGGTTTCTAATGTATTTATTTCTTTCTGGTGTGTACAATAAATAATATGTGTGTATGACCGTCTGCCTACCACGCGAGATGTCCCGGGTTCGAACCCCGGCTGGGGACAAAAAAAAACCCCTGGCCTTGGATGTTTACATGTTTGTGGCGCTGTTTCTGGTCCCCACGACGACACAGGGTATCCTAGTGCACTGTATGTGCCTGTGTTTCTTATAAATATCCCGCTGACCTCGGGCGCGCGGTAGTAACGCGTGACGACATATGGCGTCATCATGAAAGTGGTCCCCGCCGTGCGCGCCAGCCCGAAGTCTAGGATCTTCAGCGTGCAGTCACTCTTCACCACAATGTTGGACGGCTTCAGGTCCTGGGGAGAGAGCGGATTAAGAATAAGAATCATCATTGACCCATTATGCCTCCACAGAGGGGCACGGGTCTCTTCCCTGAGGAAGGTATAGGCCATACTCCACCACGGAGGCCAAATCCGGATTGGTGGAAGCTTGTAAGACTAGTGGCTGGTCTTACTGTCGGAAGTGTTCAGGCCGCCCTATTAAGGCTTCTGACTTGGCTTAACGACTGCTGTCTATCGACGACGGCAGCCGGCACAAACAGCTTGCGGCGCAGCGCAAAATGCGACCATTTCATATGAATACAAGATTAATAAATAGGTAGTTAACATGTGCTGGTCTCAATAAACAACAATAATAAATTGAGAACATTATTTAATTTTTTTCCGATCCAGATCACCCGATACAGATCCAGATACTTCATAAGTTTCATAGGTACGGTAAGCCTGTGGATTACCCCAATACAATAGATGCGCCGTCCATAATCTCGATCACCAGGTCCTGTCAATCATGCCATCCTAGCGAGATGAAGATGATACCGCATCCACTAGAGCTGATAGCTATCCATCTGTATGACCTGGCATACGTCTATCACCAGTTGTGGACAATTGCACACTTACCCTGTGTATGATCCCGGCCAGATGAAGATGCTTGATGCCGCACAGCATCTGGTAGAGCAGATAGCTCATCCGCTCATGGTCGAGGTCCATCTGTATGACCTGGCACAGGTTCGCGTCCATCAGTTCCATCACCAGGTAAACATCCTGGAACTCCTCGAGGCTCATCTGTGGCGTAAACGCATTGAGGAGGCCGATTATCTGGAAGGGCAGAGTTTTAAATGTAGTTTTCATATAAATGTTATAGGAAAATAGAAGTTATTGTGCTCGTCAACGATAAAGGGACATTTCCCGCCAGGTAGATAGAATGCCTGGAGACGGCCGGTCTAACGGATGTTCGTCGGACTTTATATTTATAGTGCGTCATGTGAAACTTTGATTGCGCGATGCAGGAATGCCGGAGTTTGTAGGGCGCGCGCGCACAGTTGTCACGTGTTCGCCACAACGTGAAACCGTCCAATAAAGTTTAAATCGTAGCCTCCAAGCCCTAGCTCCAGGTGAGAAGATCTCTCTGGGTCCGGACCTGTGGCAGGAGGGAATTATGCTCCCTCGCAATAGGGAGGCGAGACCGACGACGTATTTCCCTGGACTAGGCAAAAACAATTTTTTTAAGCGTCAGCGTTATATTGGTCTTTCTATCCAGCTTATGCTGAATCATAACCTCTTTGCATTTCTCACACCTGCAAACTCTTTGTTATTGTTTGTCTACATGCTGCAACATTTTGAGTCTTTTGGTCCATAATTAAGAATCAAAGTATTATTCCAGAACCTAGGACGGGTATTGGACTGGTTTCAATTCTAGACATTTTGTCATCTAAATAATCTTAAATTATATCGTAGTCCTTTTGGCACAAAGTGAGCCTAACACATTTTTTGAATCGAGTTCTGGCAGGCTTATTTATCTATTAAATCTTCAGGGATCTTATTGTTATAGCATTAGCTTTTACGAGCATACATCTTGGATTAGCCCTTATTACTAATTTTTTATTAACTTTATTCCGGATACCATTACTTGACTTTTTGCCGGAAGAGTTTCGCTCCAATTCACAGAGCTTAATCACGGTGAACAGCGACGGAGCTCGCGTCGTCGATTGCTCTTCTCTGAGCTCTGCAAATCAGAGCGAAACCTGGTCGGACTCTTGCGACAAAAAGTCAAGTGGAAGAACAAAGTTAATAATGCTTACGAAACTTTTAGTTCAAAAAAGGTACTCACATTCTTATGGTTGACCAATTTCATGAGCTTGAACTCGCGGTAGGCGCGCTTGGCGTGCGTCACGTTCTGGAAGGGGCGCGACAGCTTCTTGATGGCCACATTCTGCTGCGTCACCGTGTCGTACGCGGCGCTGCGGGGGAGAGACGCGTTAATCACTAATACTGACTTATACTCCATGTACGTGTACTGGGGACCAGACACACTTTCTAAAACCGTTTATTAATTCGATGCAAAAAAAAAGGAAGCGGTGTTACCGCTATAAAATTAAGAATAAATGACTGTGAATAAAAGACTCATGTGACAAAAACCCTTGCCATATCAAAGACATTAATAGCCGCGGGATAAGAGACCATGCTAAGCGGGCAGCCGGACTAAGATGACAGGCGTACTCAGCTTTCGTATACGCTTACAGTTCTGTCTCTTTCTGGTCTACGAAGCTTTATAATTACTGTCTCGCTTCCAAGTATACGAAAGTCGAGATACGCCTGCAATGTTAGGGTGCGGTTATAAAGAAGCATGTTTCCCGGTACAGGTCGGTACTGATACGTACGTACTCTCTTTCACCATACCATCTCTTTCATACACACCCTGCTCAGGCAAAGACTTCAAACAGTATGTTCAATGCAGGGTAATCCGTACTGATACGTACCGACAAGTAACCAGCCTCTTTTATAAACGGGCACATAGAGATTGGTTGGGACCGTCATACCAATACCGATCGGTACGGACCCACGGCCTTGCCTTTATGGGTTACCTGTTTCTTCATAACCGCACCCTTACTCAAGGCCGCCACTTCAGGCAGAACTTTTCTCAGAGAATGAAAAGTCAAATTGGAAATTTAGTTTTTACAATACAGAAACGTTACTGTTATTTTAGTAACACGTAAGACATGGAAAAACTTCAGGTAGTTACGGTTAAAAGCGAATTTGCTTTTAATGTAGATACTACAAATCCAGTGTTAAAACATTATTTAGTAAACATAAATCGAATAAGTATTTTTTAAATACTGACATTTCAGTGTGACCGTCAATTTGCTTGATAGTATACGTAAAATACATAGAAAAAACAAAGCCAAATAAAACAAAAATAACAACATAACACGCAACAATAGGACAGACAACCAAAAAATCGTGCACCTAAATTACGTTTCAGCTAGTCATGTCGAGTCAAAAATGTTAGTCAGAACAGAATAGATGTTACATACCAATTACTCGTATTCGTTATCCCGGTAGAATACAGTGGATTAGGTAATGTGAAAATTATTTACAAATAGCACCAGTAATGACCACCGTATTAGTGTATAATGTATTAGTGAAACAACTTCTACAAGAAATATGGAAAACCATTAATCATTCTGGATTTTACAGTCACTGCATATGACTGAAACAATATAAGCGTTCAAAAAGCCTTTTAAAACTTCTTTATTTAACTTTGATTTATTTTTTCAATGAGTGGTACTTTGTATCTTTAGTTTGGAGTTGCGTATTTCTTGTCCGAAATGTAAACAAAATGGCGCCGGTTAGATGACACGTAAACGCGGCCGCGCAAGAGATACAGTCGTCTCTTTCTCGCACACGACTCGCGTAAGCCTCGTTTGCACGTAGAAAAAAATGGCCGCTAGTGAAAGATCACGTAATTTTGTCTCCTGGTTTAGGAGATAGAGTCAATTTTTCGTAATATCTCACAACCACCACAACAGTATTTTATACTCTGAATATACTTCATTGTTATTTACGTAATATTATTAAGGGACCATCCATGTATACGTCACACGAATTTTATGATTTTTGACCCCTCCCCCGTCTTTGCCACAACTGGTCACATTTGTGAGACTCCCCCTCTAGTGTGACGTCACATAATATTTTGTTTTATTTCCGATAAAGTTGCAAATAGAGTTAGGAACAGATAGAGTTACAAATGATTTTGAGTTTTTCGTTATTAGTTCAAAGTTTGCTTATAGGTAATAGATTTTGAAATGTAATGTCATGAAACTTAGGACCCCTCCCACTCCCTTGTCACACAATATCACACTTCGTCGATCACCTCTCCCCCCAATAAAGTGTGACGTAATTTATGGATGGCCTCTAATATGGTATGGTGAGAAATAAACATTTCATTTTTATGGAAGGAGCGTGCTTGAAAGTCAAGCCTGCTTGAATAAAATTTAATCGATTCTTTTTCACATTATTAGCAGCCATTTTAAGATACGCGTAAAAAATCATTCAGCTTAATTTGGAGCTGCCAGTTGAGATGGCGACAAGAAAAATTGCATTTTTTGTTTAACCAAACCACTATTCCAGTGATTGAAGTTCTAATGAGAACGAAATCAGTTAAAACTGATTTTCACCCGTTTCTTCGCCATGTTCTACTAAGGGCGACACCACACATTGACTCCTATTGGCGTATTTGGCAAAATTCACCATCCATTCCAGGGTATTCTGACAAATCTTATGCAGATATTTTTTTTCCATATTCTTAACACTATCTTTACAGGTGACCCTACTGCGATAGCTAAGTACATTATTATATATGAATATAAATAATAGCGCGTGGCCACAATGAATTCAAATAAAATCATACGTGTTTTAACTGTCATGTGACTTAAGAATTTTGTTAAAAAATCTCAATTTTTATCTTCCAAACTTGACGAAGTCAATTTGTACGAAAAATAAAATCGACAATTAAAATTTTGCTTCTTGGAAGAGGTTTAATTTATCGATACAGAAACAACTCTTTTCAAGTTTTGATCGACGACTCTTCTCAAAGCTTAGGTACTCGTCCGTGCCTCGATTCGCTAAGGCACCGAATCGAGAGTCGGAACTCAGCCCAACTCTCAAATCTCAAAGATCACGATCTCTTTGATCTCGTCAAATCTCATGTGTAAAATTCCTGGTGTACATACAATAAAGAATAGGTACTCTATCAATCTCTCAACTGACAGCCCCGCCCCGCAGCCGTTAGTGGGTGGTGTGCCAGCTTACCAGACGAGCCCCTGTGCGCCGATGCCGTGGGGCGCCAGCTCCGTGTAGCGAGCGGGCACGCAGAACGTGCTGTCGCCGAACGACACCGAGTAAAACTGAACCATTGCTAGAGATACGTGCCGTACTGTGCTATCAACTACGAACAGAAAAAAAAGAAAAGGCGATTTTGCGTGCGTACGTCTCGGCCGGCCGGGAGGGTGGTGTTGGCGTGGGTGCGTGGATTTATAATATATAAATCTGCTGGAAGAGACCTTCTGAGTATCCTTAAGTGAGGGCCGATTTTGTGAATTGAGAAATTACACTAAGTAAATACTTAAGTAACGATCTGTCACGCTATTTCCTGAGAAATTGTCAAGACATCACTACAGTTAAGTGATTACTTACTGAAATTCTCAATTCAGAAATCGACCTTCAGTGTCTAACGGCCGGTTTCTGAATTGGGATTCTAAGTACATACTTACTAAGTAAAGTTCTTTCACGCACTTTTCTGGGAAATTTGACGAGACAGTACTGCAGTTAAGTAGTTACTCAGCTAAATTCTTAATTTAGAAACTGGCTCTACGGATTGTAGATAGATAGTTTAATGATGTTTCTTTGATTGTAGATACGGTAAGCAGCTGGTAGTAGCCAAAATTAACATCTGTATTGAATAGTCAGGTGTAATGTCAGATTCTATCTTTCACGTAGTGGTCATGTGAATAGAATCTATTTATTGAGACCAAAAAACATCCAATGGATACAATTCAACTTACGCGTCTCAAAATTGTGCCTGTAAAAGTAGCGCTATCTCTGCAGTTGCTGTTTCCAAATGAAACTGTGCTGCTTTTAGATAACACCTTTATTCACACCACGTGAGAACTGTAGTATGTAGGTAGAGATAACAGGTACAAATCTTTGTGCTGCATGTGAACTAAGCTTTACTTTTCAGAATTTGTGCAAAGTGTAAAAGATATGAGAAGTGTAAACGCTGACATTATTATTTGGATCTCGGCCATCTTGATATGTAAGTAAGGGCAAGATGGTCAAAGTGGAGTTTTTATTCGCAGCCTTTTTCTCCACTACTTTCGGCCCCAAGGCAGCGGCTAACATTATAAGTACACTGACATTGAACAAACAGAATGTATTCTTTACGTTTATAAAATTTCTGACTCTGATTTCCAAGTAAAGAGAACTCCAGTAAACAGTTATTACAACGTTAGTAAATTCGACAGTTTTGTAAGAATTCCTCAACCGTGCCAGCTCAGTGTGAAATACCAATTTGATGAGTACAAGTGATGGTGAGTGAGAGAGACGGAAGAACGCAACCGACTGTGTGCAACAAGGACAGATGATGTGCGAGATAGACATGCAAAGAAACAAGTGCGGAAGCATAATGCAAAGAAACAAGTGCCAATAATAATAGAAATGAAAATAAAATTTATATTTTGTGCAAAAAAATACGGTCGGTACGCCAACAAGCACCGTATTATTTGCATGCTTATCGTTTGAAAACACAGCTAAAACATACTTAAAAATAATACTACTGTAGGTCTTTGAAGCGGTCGTGTAGGATATTGTAACAACACAATCAAAATAACAAACAAACATAAATTAAAAATCATATAATAGATAATCAAGTAAATTGTTGTCCAATACCTAACTTAGATGTTATAAAATATTGGTCGCAGACATGTAGCTGATCAACTTACTTTTTTTATCTGTGTAAAAGAAGAACTTATAAACTTGATAGCAGCACCAAAATCAGCATAATCTGACCATAGGTATTATATTTTATCATGAGTCTTGATTAAGTATCCCTTGCAGAAGGTAAACCACCTCAAATGGTGGTATCGAATGCATGGGGCATACAAACACTTATCAGACGATGTCATGATCGCTGCAACTGATGGTTTTGAAGATCTCGTAGATAGTGGTGATGGCGTACTGGATACGACGTAGGTAGAAGGTCACCGAACATTCAAAAATTAGCTATGCTTCACGAGCCCATCGCCAAGGGAGTCCTATCAACTTTTGATATCACCATCGTCAGACTATCATGAAGAGGACATCAGCATCAGCAGGTAAACAGTATATGAGACTAACGACTCTGTGTGAAGATGAAGCATTCATCGCGGTTTGAAGTTCTCAAAATATTGTGATGGTGTACTGCATACTATGTCGCTAGAGAAAAAAAGGAACTCAACAGACGATGCCCTGAGCGCCGGAGTCGATGTGCTTGAGGTTTAGGTAGTGCATGACGATGGGTATACTGAATAAGACGTGGCGAGGGTACAAGACAATTTCCAGAACATCCAGACAATCCATCGAGATTTGAAGTTGTCAAATCATGGTGATGATGCTCTGAGCGCCGGAGCCGCAGTGCTTGAGGACTAGTCTGGATAAGGCGTGGCTAGATGGTACAAGACAATTACTGGACCATCCAGACAATCGATCGCAATTTGAAATTCTCAAATCATGGTGATGGTGTACAGGATACGACGTGGCTACAGGGTGAAAGAGACCAGACGATGCGCCGGAGCCGATGTGCTTGAGGTTTAGGTAACGCATGATGATGGGTATACTGGATACACCGTGGCTAAAGCACCATAGCATCCAGACAATCCTTCGGGATTTGAAGTTCTCAAATCATGGTGATGATGCTCTGAGCGCCTGAGCAGCAGTGCTTGAGGATTAGACTAGATAAGGCGTGGTTTATTGTTACAAGACGATTACTAGACTATCCAGACAATCGATCGAATTTGAAATTCTCAAATCATGTTGATGGTGTACAGGATACAATCTGGCTAAAGGGTGAAAGAGACTCACCAGACGATGCCCTGAGTGCCGGAATCGATGGGCTTGAGGTTTAGGTAGCGCATGAAGATGGGTATACTAGATACGACGTGGAGCACCATAGCATCCAGACAATCCATCAAGATTTAAAATTATCAAATCGTGGTGATGGTGTACAGGATACAAGCTGGCTGTAGGGTGAAAGGGACTCACCAGACGATGCCCTGAGCGCCGGAGCCGATGGGCTTGAGGTTCTGGTAGCGCTTGAGGATGGTGAAGCGCGTGTCGCCCACCTCGACCGTGTAGAAGTGCGGGTGGCGCGGCGCGGCCGACATGGCGCTCTCCACGTGGGGCATGCGGCCACCCCGCGCTGAGGACGCGGAACAGACACTATTTTAATGCGAATTTACATTACGAAATTAGTAGCATGAAATTAATGTCGTGACATTACTTTTATCAAAGTTTTCACATGTAATGCATGCATTAATTTCACGGCAGCAAATGTATATTCTCTTTCTGGTGTGTACAATAAAGAGTTCTAATCTAATCTAATCTAATATGTATGGGTTTAAATCCACTAGATTTGAGTACAATAATTCGACGTTAGAGCGGCAAAGGTTTGGTTCGTGCCGTCGTGAACAAAGCGTGATCTGATGACATCGCGAGCGCCAAGCATAATAGCGGTTTTTAGACCGCTGTCGGCAGCGTTATGGAAATGTGGAACGTTATTTATGGAATAATAACGTTACAGTGTGCAAGTGTGTTTAGTTCAAACGTTACGCCCGACCCAACTCACCTCACAAGTATTTCCTTAGAGTCCGCTTAAGTCTGTCCATATACGGGCACCGTGCAGTGCGGCGCAGCTGGTGACGTCACGCGGTGCGGCACACTGGGCGGCTCGGTATCACAATTTCAGTCTTGTGGGCGGAAGACTCGTCTACTTTGTACTAAGCACCGTCTGTGGACAATGGAGACAGTTGTAGTTAGAACATTGGACAATTGAGATAATAGGGGTTAGAATAGTCGTTATTGTTCGATATACAGGTTCCATAAATTATGCTAGAGACATTTCTGTTACTGGGCTGTATGTGGCTAATAGAGCGAGATGTACTTTAGGGCAGAGCTTGAAAAAAAAAAATTTAACTAAGGGCCGGCTTTTGAATAGAAAATAAATAGTAAATACTTAAGTAACGTTCTGTCACGCTCTTTTCTGAGAAATTTGACGAGACAGCATTACAGTTGAGTAGTTTAGTTTGAGCTTAGCGAAAATTCTCAATTCAGTAATTGCCCTGACCAGCATTGCATAAAAATACATTTTACAAATAATTAAAAAATATATATTAAAAGTATTTAATGATATTTTGTACCCGCTGCTCCGACTCTCTAAGGGACTCTCGGACTTACTGGAAGAAATCTCTCACAGAGATAAGCTCGCCTTTGTACATGTTGTTTCTTATGTAATGTTCTGTTCGCTGATTCGTGTGCAATAAAATATTATTGTTGCGTATAAAGTATCCAATAAGACGGGGTTGGCGTCGCACCAACTGAATGTTGACAAAATCGATGCCAACTGAAAACTTTTGGTGTCTGAAGAGGGCATTCTTCGATCTGTCTCCTCCAAGCAGTGTCTCTATCCTTCTCACACGCGTTGCCGAAAGAGTGGGAAAAAGATAGAAATGGGGGGTTAAGTGGATCATTCAGTCGTGGTGGGCAGACGCCTGACTAACTGAAGAGGTTAAATTTATTTGTAGATTCTATTTCATTCATGTATGTGTGTTCATGTGTGCGAACATCGTTCAAGCACGGTCTGTTTGTCAGCTGTTCCATACTAAAGTTATCTGCGCCATTAAAATAAAGCATTTTTAAATGCAAAAAATAAATTTGAAAAATAATTCCAAAACATTATTACAAAGGCGATTTTTTCTGCAAGAGTGATATTTTCCAGAGAACCTTAGTTTAACATTTCCCTAACCAAAACATTTTCCGTATTGTCAAGTAGAGAATGCCATTTTAAGAGGTATGTTACAAAGATTTTGTTAAGCTCTGTATAAAGTGTTCTAATAAAGATGTATAGACAAAAATATTAACGCGGCAGAAAGTAACATCGAGTTTGATTTCGGGTCCTAAGGTACCTTACCTTAAAACGTTTTTCTTATTCGTAAGTTACTGTTATAGACTGTTTAAAATCATAAAAAAATATTTCTTTAGCCTTAATTATAAGATAAGGATGTAAGAATATTCTTTATTGTACCAGGAAAACACAAATTATACAAATTATATATTAAGTTCGAATGGAATGTCAAATTCTGTAATATAATATGACAATCAGAGATTTATTTCAACGTACAGAATTTACATTCTCTTTGTTGAATGGCAATGTACTTGTAATAAAGGCCGCTGCCTTGGGGCCGAATGTAGTGGAGAAAAAAACAGCGAAAAAACACTCCTCAAAATCATTCAGAGCACTCAATTCTCAGAGTAATCACTTCAATGTAACTTCTTTATAAAATGTTTAGCTGACCCGGCCTTATTTGGCAAACGTTGCTTTGCCAGGGCTATGAAAAATAGATAACAACCTATTCTCAGACCTACCGATTGTATATATAACATTTTGTCAAAATCGCTCAAGCCGTTTCGGAGGAGTGCGCATACTCCACTAACATTAAAACACGAGAATTTTATATATTAGAAGAAAAAGATTAGATTAGAGAAGATTTACTCGACGGTAGGAAGTTACAAAAAGTTAAAATACGTTGCGACCAACAAATACGGCAGATCTGACAAAAAAAAATTTTAAATTAGTTACAGTTGGCGACAAAAGGTGTGTGCTCAAATTGTGCCGCCAGAGACATGGCATGCCTGTCGACGGCGCTGTTTTTCAGCACAAGTGTGACATAATGGAATTGTCCAGTTATTCAGCGTACAGTGGAATTACAGTACGGTGCTCTACTCTTATAATAACGAGTCATATAAGAGTTTTTAATCATCATCAACGGCACGGGTCTCATCGGGAGGCTTGTAAGACCAGTGGCTGGTCTTACTGACCGAAGTTTTCAGGCGACTTGGCTTATCGACGGCAGCCGGCACCAGCTCCTTAACGTACCTTGAGAAGTACGGAACCGCTCGGAAAAATGCCACTAGCGTTAGTCATAGACGGTGACCCATCCATGCACTGAACGCTCCCTATGTTGCTTAACCTTCGTGACCGTTTAAGAACACTCAGGCAGCCGGGGCTACGAGCGATTCGATACGAGAAAGTTTAATAGCACAGTTTTAAAAAAGTAGTGGCGCTAAGCTCAATATTGCGCCGGACGCCATATTGCTTCAACAGCGTAAAAAAATATGGCGACCGTAAATTCGCCGGGAAAAGTTAATTTTAAGAGGCGAAGACTAAATGAGTTCCCTAACACATTTTTAAGTGGCAATTTTCACGTGAGCCTCTAATCCCATTTGCATTCCGTTATAAAGGATGATGGGCAAAAATGTATGAAGCGTGGGCCCACTCCAATAAAAATGGCTTGTTTATTAAATTAAAGGTCTACATACATACGTTCATTATCAGGCAGGCGCATGCCAGAATTCGCTGTGTGTCTGGAGTTTTTTTTATTCAGAAAAAGTTGATGATTTTGGTTATAAATAGAAGTTTTTGGTTTATATAACCATTTTTTTTGCTTATATGTAAACCACCTAATGCTACATCTTATATGAAAATAAGTTGAGATTTTTATGCCAGAAAAATAAAAGTTTTTGGTTTGTGGAATGAAAATAACATAATTATAACACACTAATAATTATCATTTAAAAATGCTTAACCAACTAATCAACAATAAACTCATTCAGAAAAATAGCAGGACCATTAAACTGATTATGTCTTCCGAATCCCAGATACCATAGAATAGACACAACATGCGCGCAAGTACCTATTGTGCGTCTCCCTGTCAAACAAGTGCAGTAATGCTCGACGATTGTACCTCTTCCTTCCTGGCTAGCATTTTATGGTTCTCTGGCAAGTTAAGGAAATCGGTGATCTGATTTTCTCTATACACTTCTAAAGTATAGACGCCATTTTGGAGATGTTCCGCACAATACGACCTGGCCAGCTTAATGTGATAGGTCCCTAAACACAAAGGTGTTCTGACAAGGCTGGGAAGTTTTCTACTTGCGGCAGGCTTGCATCAATGCGTTCGAAAGCAGTTATTCTTCTTTTAAGATTATTTTGCTCTACGTACTGAAACAAAGCATTCGGCCTGTTAATCGATCTGTTAATGAGCTCCAATATGGTTTCTGCATCATCATTATCCACTACTGGCTCGTGGAAATGATTCGTAATTGCTGCTGCAATCTTGAAATCCGCCATCGTATGAGGGAGCGCGCGGTTGTTACAATCTTGGCGAAGCAGTTTAAAATCGCGTTTAAAACGCCCGTTCACCACCTCAACTACTCAACGGTATTCAAGATTGTCAATCAAGATTTGTTAGCTTGGGTTGTGGTGAGCTGAGTCTTGTGTCTATCCTTTGTAGGTAGCATATGAGCTTCAAAACCGCATGATTCTATATCTGACAGACTGTCACGAACGCCTCGGTCAAGTATAAGTAGATCATTTACGTCTAAAAACTACAATAGGGGATGTTCTTCATCGGTAAGGATGTCACTCATAATATTAGCATCTGATTTTGTAGCAGAGTACGGTCCTAGGACGTCTACAATGTACCTATCGGTGCAAACCAATGCAATGCAATGTAGTCGCAGTCTGTACAGTTATCAGTGCATGCAAGCTCGGTTATGCCTGTCGGTTATGCTTGCAAGGTTAAAACCATCATGCAAAACCTAACATGTAAAGCCACCATTAGTCACCTCTTACGACATCCATAGGCTGAAATGGGTTACTATTATAGTAAATGATTTAGCATAATTGGTTCACATATTAGCAAAAAAATGGTTTTATAAGCCAAAAACTTATATTTACAACCAAAAATATCAACTTTTTCTAAATCGAAAAACTCCAGCCACACAGCGAATTCTGGTATGGACCTACCTGATAATGAACGTATCTATCTAGACCTTTAATTTAATAAACAAGCCGTTTTTATTGGAGGTGGGCCCATTTTGCACATCATCCTTTTATACTATACTCCCGAATGATAACAAGTTTTTAACACCATGAGCCCCATTTTGTAGAACATCAGTTTTCACTATGACAGTTGGATGCTTAGTCGACTAACCTACAGATTAACAATATTTCTAGAACTAATCGTCAGGGGAGATTTATTTAAATACATACATAAGCTCACTCCTGTATCCCAGAGGGGTAGGCAGGAACCAGAGACTGCCACCTGCCACGATCCTGACAAATGAATCACTTTCGCTTCATCGACATTCATTAGCAGTTGCATGCACGCATGGCGGTTTCGGGTACTTTTTATCTTGCTCTTTGCTAATATATCCCTTATTTGGTCGAATTATCTCCGCCTGAAGCGTCCCTTACCGGCCCTTCCACTCACATCCGCTCGATATATTTGCATCGTCAGTCTAAAAAGGATCATTGTATTTTAGTACATATTTTATTATATATGCTTACATATTTATGTGTAAGTTTATTAAATACACCTTATTTAAGAATGTTTTAAAACTTATTTAGCGTTTCTTTTGCACGCCTACCAACTCTTTCCTGCGGTTGACTGGTAGAAAATGCTTATGGCATGAAGTCCGCCGCATTGTACTCTATAGTTTTTTTTAATGTAAGTGCAATAAATCCATAAATTATAAACTGTTTCCCGGATGTACTTACTTGACTTTTGGTCGGAAAAGTCTGACTAGGGCCTCAATTCCGCTAAGGCATTATAGTTCAATGACAGATACTCGATGGGTCACGTGACATGATTTTTTATACGATTGACGCCCAGAAGGATTGGTAGGTGTGCGCGCGTAGATTAAAGCGGCAATGAAATAGTAAGATAGTAAGAATAGTAATTTATTGCCATGCAAGTATTACAGTGGTTATATTACAGCTCGTAGACAGGACTCGACAATAACAAACTTAAACTAATGTGGTTTACATAAGATCCTATCAGTCGTAATGCATGACAATTGGACATACGCTCAGCATAATGCTGTTGGATAGATCTATCCTAAAAACAGCGCTGATTTTCAGCGCAGCCCGTGTAACGTAAAAGAAAATATTATTAAACTAATACTATTATAACTACGAGTACAGGTAATATATTATGCATTTATAAGCACCCCTTATATTCCATTGTTTATGTTTAATTAAGTAGGTAGGAACATCATAATAATATTTAAAAAAAAAACAACAAAATGCAACTTGGTAGGACAATCCAAATTAAATTTCAACGATTAATTGCAGTGGCTAAAACTATTTAACTAAACGCTTTTAGCGATAAGACCGCCAGTTGTATACTGGTGTGTACTCTTTCTGGTGTGTACAATAAAGAGTTCTAATCTAATCTAATCTATTAAGTACATTTTTGTATCCCTGAAATCGCCGCGTTCATGCAGTTGTCATTTTACTACAATGCATTAGCAGAATCTAGGCCGAGTTTCGCTCTCATTCGGAGACCTTAGCTTAGCTTAGCTTAGCTTCATCATCATCATCATCAGGCTATATTAGTCCACTGCTGGACATAGCCCTCCCCTAATGAGCGCCATAGCGCCCTTCAGCTTGCCGCATCCAGCATCTGCCTGCAGTTTTTCGCAGATCGTCATCCCACCTGGTTAGAGGGCGTTCTACACTACGTAGCTTAGCTTGTGAAGTGCTTACGATAGTTTTAGTTCAAAGCGCACGTTGAGGAGCGCCGCGTGCTCCGCTCAATAATTGAAGAAGTCGCTGATAATTTCGCCCAGCAGCCTGTCTGAGCATTCTCGAGTCTCGGGGCGCGGCCAAATCGTTATGAGCCCTGCATATTCATGGCACAACCGCTACACAATAGAGATTGATAGATGGACTTCTTCATCTCTGATTCCTCAATTATTCATTACAACAGTCCGACAAGGTTTCGCTCTGATTCATGGAAGCTTAATCACAGTGAGTAGAGACAAATGAATCTGTGCCGTCGTCACCAGGTAAGAGAGTTCTTGTTAAATTACAAAAAATAATTCAAATTCAAACGTTTTTATTCATAATAAAAAACCAAATGTTTACTATATGAACGTCAAAGCTGCTAGTTTCACAATTAATAGATTTCATGGAAAAGAAACTCCACACGTATCTTTACAAAACAGTTTATGCCTAATTAACAAAC
The DNA here is from genome assembly GCA_947310845.1 of Yponomeuta plumbellus. Taxonomy (NCBI): domain Eukaryota; kingdom Metazoa; phylum Arthropoda; class Insecta; order Lepidoptera; family Yponomeutidae; genus Yponomeuta; species Yponomeuta plumbellus. The sequence goes on along the minus strand of OX371208.1, from coordinate 19,878,610 downwards.
TTTAAAACTTAAAAATTATTACCCCTGGATGTGTTGAACACACGACACAGTTATCCTTTGATTAAATTTAATATTAAACTACTGTTTAGCACCAGACATCCTTGTCGAATCTGTATAATTCGGAATAAACTTAATAATAAATAAAATTCATCATCATCATCAACCCATGATATCCCCACCGAGGAGCACGGGTCTCTTCCCTGAGGAAGGTATAGGCTATACTCCACCACGGGGGCCAAGTCCGGATTGGTGGAGGCTTGTAAGACTAGTGGCTGGTCTTACTGTCACAAGTTTTCAAGCCGCCTTAAGGCCTCTGACTTGGTTTAACGACTGCCATCTATCGACGGCAGCCGGCACCAACTGCTTGACGTGCCTTGCGAAGCACGGTATCGCTCGGAAAAATGCCACTAGCGTTAGTCATGTGTAGTGTTCACGAAAGTTTTATTGCAAAAGAAGTTTCTAGGTATCAGAGTTCCGATACTTTGTGCTATGGTCACAAGGTAAGAGGGTTCTCGTTAAACTACAAAAAATATGGCTGGTCTTTCGTCATAACTGGGTTTAGAAGGCCTGCAGTGACATGAGAGCTAGTTTTCTAGAGGGTTAGACTGGTTGCAGTCTCTCATCTATATATATAAAATTCAAAGTCCTGACTGACTGATTCATTCACTCATCAACGCCCAGCCCAAACCGTTTGACCTAGGAAGCTGAAATTTTGCACAGAGGATCTATATATAATGCAGGCAAGGAATAAGAACGGATTTTTTGAAACTCAACCCCTAAGGGGGCGAAAAGGGTTGCCGAAATTTGTATGGGAGGTATAAAAATGTTGTCTGGCTTTCTTGAAACTTGAAATAAATACTCTTCAACACAATTGATTGAACACGTGTTTCACCGTTTTTCGAAATTCAACCCTTAAGGGAGTGAACGGGGTTGCAAAATTTTGAACTAAAGTCCACGCGGACGGAGTCGCGGGCGAAAGCTAGTACTACATAAAATAGTCCCACTATAATATGAAGTGCAGAATTACATATCAATTCTAACTGTCAGGGAATACAGATTTCTGAGCGATTCTGTTCAGCGTAGACACCGCGGCGTGAAAGATGGCGTCGATCGGAAAGCCGCGGCGCGCGTTCGACTTGCAAATCATCAGACTGTGAACCAGTGGTTCCTAACCGGTGGTCCGTGGACGCCTCAGCAATCGTCCGCGAAAAGTTCTTGTAGTATTAAAAAATGGTACAACACAATTTTGAAAGCAATGCGCTTCGTGCAAAGCAACGAGTTCATGTGTTGTTAAAAAAACAAACTTTTGTTTTAAATATGAGTGTGGAACACACTTGCCCTTTGACCAATTCAACGATTCAATCGTGAAAAAAAAAATGTATGTATTTAATAGCTCGGAGTAGGTTAAATCGGACAGCTCTATGATAACTCTATACAGTGAACGACTTATGTAGTAGCGTCCTTGGGTCCTATTTCATAAAACTAAAAATAAGGGTTCACTATGACAGATCTGTCCCATGTTTTCTTCGTATTTAATAACCCTATCTTTGTAGAAACTATTTTTGGCCTCCGCGATACAGGTTTTACCTAGTGCGGAGTCCGCGGGGATACGGGGTATCTCTCGGCACTGACTGAAAATCAACGCTGAAGGCTTGTCCAACAACATACTGCTGAGTCCGCAGCCATTTTTTTATTTTTGGTTATTTATTGAATCGTGTATACTGTTTTTATAATAAATGTTTCTTCTCCTTCTCCTTCTTCAGATTTGTAGAAAGATTTGGCTGCGACTATGCATCGAAATATCATAATAAACAATGAAGCGGCGTTTTATGAAAAGCGGCCTTGGTGGTTTCTGCTTACTACTAACCAATAAAAGAGGTATTTAATCGACCAAAGGTTTGGAACCTCTGGAGAGCCGACGCGGCTGTCGGCTGTGTGGGATTGCGGACTCGGGTTTGCTTTGTATTACTGTTCGAGTACGAAAGGAACTTAATGGGGCAGTGGCAATGGAATCAAATTTATCTTGTACTAGCTGTCCCAAAGTTTTCGTTTTTTTTCTATATTTTCTCGTCTTTTAAATCTTCCTCTTTTTTTAGGATTTTTTTTATTTTTTTCTCTCCGTAAGAACCATCCTCCTACTTCAAGAAATATTCTCAAAAAAGAATTAGCGAAATCGGTTCAGGTGTTCTCGAGATTTGCGCTTAGATACACATCCAGCGATTCATTTTTATATTATAGATTATTAAATATGTGTACGGGTGTAGCCTTTCAGCGCCTCTATTCTATCCTACCTCTATGTAAAGCATGCTTAAAAGCATGAAAATAAAATATGAATGAGGTTTTTTCGCAAATCCGCCCGTATCGTAGCTGAGTAGAGTGCACACATGTATGCACCTTTGTGAATATTTTGTAGATACAGGCTGTACAGAAATCAGGTACCTGTTGTCGTCTTTTGTGGTCTTTTTACAATATTTCCTGATACTGTTTTATTAAATATATTTATGCGTACACGTTAACATTTTTTTCAAGCAAATAATACAAGTGAGTGAATATGTCGTTGAATAAAATATTTTCTCGAATGAGTCGTTCTTGAATGTCATTTGGTCAATATTTGGTTTTGGTTAACATAGATGGATGGCGCCACAAGACAATGTGAAAATTCGCGCGAGAAAACATACTAAGCTCAACCTTGTATCCCAGGCAATATAATATGCCTTACTATTGATTGTGAAACTAAAAGACGATGATATTATGGAAGTAAACGTAACGGTTTATGTACTGTCGACTATAAATAGCGAGGACCCCCCCCCCGCACAAACAAGGACAAAGTTGAAGACACCAAAATATTTTTCTCCACCCAAATACACCCACCGCGGCCGTCAGCTCCGCAATTAAACATAAAGTTTAAAAAAACAAAATAGTGCGAGTTAGGAATACGTACAGAGGGTTCCGTCATCATACTGACGACCTCTGTTGCGCAGCGGTTAGCGCATCTGCATACATGCGGCATACAGGCTGGGGCAAAAACCCCAGGTCTCGGATGTTTACACGTTTTGATGTCGCTGTTTCTGGTTCCCGCGACGTAGGGTATCCTAGTGTGGGGCCAAAAGCAATGCATGTGCCTATAAATGTTTAGGGTGAATTCACTAGGACGGCATTGACTATTATGTGTTATAATTAAGGTGTATAGTATTTAAGAAGTTAAAAATAGTTTAATAGTAGGTAAATAGATACCGATTGTATGTTTAAATTGTTAATTAATGTTTGTAAAGATTTTATAATGTTTTTAACTTGTTGCATTAGGTGTAAATCCTGTAATAATAAGTTAAGTTAAATAAATATATAAATAAATAAATAAATTTTTTCTTCGTCTTCTGTTTATTAATTGATAGAACATCCGCCATACATACATTCTATCAACATTTCAACATATTATAAGCCTTCATAACATACCGTTCTATAACTATTTTTATTACAAAACAATCAGTGCAAATCTATATCACACATTGCATGGTGTAATCGTCAATTACCTTTAATATCTGTGAATGAGCACCGCAGTCATTAAGTAATACTGTAAAAGAAACGTCCAAGACGAAATAAATTTCTGATTTCTGTTTCAAGTAAGAGGGAATGTTAGCACAGACTTATTAAAGTCCGTTCGCTTAGATAGTGTCGGTACACACGAAGGCAATCTGGTTTTAGTAAAAAATATTTATTTCAAAAATACAACTTAAACGGCAAAAATACTTTAAATAAAAAAACATAGTACAATATACAATATGAAGCACAAAATAAAACACTACTCTTCATCACTCGATGTGTCCTCAAAATATTCATCTCCACCGGTATTTAGTAAGGTACCTACCTAAGTGATGCAGGATCGTCTCGTTATAAATCCATTCTAAAATACTGATTGATTTACTTCTTTAATTGCGTGATCTACATAATAGTAGAATGAGACGAGCTGCGAGCCAAATTCACTGGCGTGTTTGCGCCGCGTCGGCTTCCTTTAATTTCTTTTGTGAAAAGCCGCCACGTGCCGAGGCGGTAAATATCAAAGTGACACTATGATAGCGAACAGACTTTAACAGGGTCACTGTTTGCGCATGTAACCCTAAAAACCGCTCGACAAACGTGGCGCTAGCACGCTTCAGTCAAAAACACAAATAGAGAGGCAAGTGTCGCGGAGTCGAGTGGACTCGGTCGGCAAACCAGCGCGGGAGAGCGGGCAAAGTTAAGCCACGCTCATGAATAATACAGAAGGACATATGGTCAGATTTCTAAATTTTTTTTAAATGATTTCAAATTACTTTACATTTAAATTACTACTAATTACTACTTAATTACTATTTTCCAGAGACACTTAATTTTTTTTCGGAAGAGATTAATTTTCTTTTTTTTCCGACTTGGTTTCGCTCCGATTTGCAGCTTAATCATGGTGAGAGGTAAGTGTATACGGATACACGGATATAAGTTAATAATATTTTTTTTTATTTATTACTTATTTTATCATATTGTCCAACCTTACAGTCTTTGACTAATTCGTTGCACAATACAAGTTAAAACAATTAAAACAGTTAGCCTATATTACACAGTTCAATATCAGGTCCTAAAGCAAACGCTTTAGAAAGGGTTTAAAAATCCCTACTTACACCCGAAAGTGGGAGGTTCAATACGAACGACTTTTAGTATGGGGAAAACTTTCAAATCGCAATAGGAAACTTTTACTGACATGCTTTTTGCGATTGTCAAGTTATGAATATTTTCCGCATTGAATATTACTGCGAAATTGCCAAAACAAGAAAAACGAAACTAAACGAAACGAAAATGAATTGTTAGCTACAGCAACACACGTAGCATTATGCCTACGCCTCGCCTACGAGCTACGGACTACGGGCTACGGGCTACGCCATCTCATGAGACAATATCGCACCCTTGCAAGAACAACGTGATATTTCGCAGAAAACAATTTTTTATTCATAGATTTGTTTTTAATGCGATTTTATTTACTTCGAAAACGCCGGAATAATGAGCAAAAGAGACACTGCATAACGTTTCAGCGCTATCTCTTCGGTCATTACTTTGAAATCTTAAAAAAATGCTCTCATGTAACGTAAGGGTTCCGAAATAACACTTTGTTCTTGCAAGTGTGCGATATTATCATAACGAGCCCGCTCGACTCAACATAACAAAGAATTTAAATTGTTCTTTTTAGGGTCATAGCTCAACTGAATAAACTGTGGCTGAGCTGAGAGCTGGGAAACTGTTCTTCTAGCAAATAGACAGTGTGCAAAGTTCAGCCTTTGACGAGCGCGGGCCAGCTGCCCCTTAATAAATCATGCCCAGCGACTGCCGAGGGCCCCGGAGTGGACGGCGGGAGGGAGATTTAAAAATAAAACTACAGAGGAATGCTCCTAGCTACTTTGTGACGTCGGCGTTTAGTAAGGGTCGCATTGGGTTGAGGTGTATAATTTTCAGAGGGCCGATAGCCTCACCATAACAATGGTTTTTGATTGTTAGTAAAGAAGTTGCTGTTCGTTAGCCTCACTAAAACTCGAGAACGGCTGGCCCGATTTTGATGATTTTAGTGTTTTTATACTTGTGGTATTCCAGGAAAGGTTTAAATGTCTCACCACTACCAACCACCTATACCTATAGTGGTAGGTGTAATCAATATCAATATAGTAAATCCGCAGTAATTAGGGAAAATAATTGAGGTCATCATAACGTCAAGGTGATTACTACGTGCAATAATACTCAGGCCACGTGATTCCACCACTAAACTATTATAATAATTCCCACACAACAACCACTCGACCTGGTTCCAAACTAGGATACCCTGTGCTATAGTAACCAGGCAAGGCCGACACAAACATAAAATTACGCCCCCAGAGGGAATCGAACCCGGGACCTTCGTCTTGGTAGTTAAGCGCCTCAATAGCTAGACCAACGAGACAGTCTTTAGAGATTAGTTACGCGACCCTAGAAGGATTGTGCCAAATCGAAAAGTATTAATCAAGATTATTGCGCAAAGGGTTCCCGATCCCTAAAGCTCTTCAACTAAGAGAAAAGGTCTCGGAGGTCGGACGATATTGATCTTCCACCTAGAGAGGTTTAGCCCTCCTACTCGAACAGGCAAATTTAAGACTTACATGGTTTTGTCACGGATTCCACGGTCAGAACTGGACCAAATTGAATTGACACCACACGGATAAAATAAATAATAATAAATAATAAATTCTTTATTTCAAAGTACTGGCTACAAAAATAGAAATAACGTAGAGTTCAACCATTCGGTGTGAATAGAAGAACCCAAATGATATTAGTTGGTATCTGGTGCTATAGCTAGGTTACCATCTAACCTGTATTTATAACACACAGGCCCGTTCCTCATTGCGAGTCGGTCTTATTAAGAAAATTACAGAGGTGGTGTGAAATAAAACAAAATAAATTATAAACTAACATGCAATAAGCACGCACGCAGAACATCGCATGCGCTCGTGATGTGAGTGTTTGAGTGTGTGTGTGTGTGAGTGTGTTTGTGTGAATAGGTGAGTGAGTTAGTGCGTGTGTGAGTATGTGCGTGAGAGATAAACATTGCCATCATTTAGAGGATATTCTTTGGATTATTTAATTTAAATTAACGTGATAGGTTCCCTTGTCACGGGAAGGGATTAGTGGTGGTCAAAAGGTTTTCGGTTTCGATCATAGGAAAGACGTTTTAGAATTTTAGTTGTAATAATTTTGCATTGGGATGTGCACATGGGATATACGTAATGGTTTCTATTTAGTTTATTATACAGGATAAAAAAAGAAAAAAAGGATCATAAAATCAAAATGTCCATTTTTTTTTTGAACAGTCGAATTGAGAACCCCTGAGTCGGATTTAACTGTACAAATCAACACCCTATATATAAGTAGCTTAAAGTAGGTTACATGTCTTACACTACACTGGTTCGTATTCAAAGGGCGCGCAACATTTCCCGCGCTCCGGCGGAAGTCACAAAATGGAGGCTCGACAAGATGGCGGCCGAGTGGTGGCACTGTGTCAAGTGCGCGCCAGTAATTGGCGCCGCGATGCTGACTTGAGCCAAATGTCGAACAGCCTATGTGGCACGAGTGGAGAATTTTCCAGCATGCAAAGTAAAGTGTAAGCTACATGCTGTTAGGCATTTTTTTAAATTATACATTGAAGACAAATTCGAAAAACACTTTTATTTACTTACTAGTTGACCCAGAAAACGTTGTTTTGCCAGAAAGAGGTATGAAAAATAAATAACTACCTATTCTCAGACCTACAGAATATACGTATAAAATTTCATCAAAATCGGTCAAGCCGTTTGGGAGAAGTACGAGTATTAACACTGTGACACGAGAATTTTATATATCAGAAGATTAAAAACATTTATATATTTTACTTCGACCAACTAGGAGATGTATTAGCAAAGGGCAAGATAAAAAGGACCAGACAGACGTGCGTGCATGCAAGGACTAATGAATGTCGATGAAGCGAAAGTGATATGTCAGGATCGTGGCAGGTGGCAGTCCCTGTGTAACGAAATGTGAACTGGGACACACATTTTGTTTCAAAAACAGAACTTTAATTAAGAAATTATTATTCACTATGATTCCCTAATTACAAGCTTATGTACTAGCTTATAATCTAATAAAATAGATAAATCAACTATTTATTTGCACGTAGTACAATATGTAAACACACTTAATTTTATAACAATAATAGACAAAAGTACATTCTAACCTTATAAACACTTAAATCTATATTAGTATTTACACAATAAATAATAATTTCAACAGACAAACTGATCTAACGTCACGATTTTGATATAGATGAAAGCCAGGCGCAAACATTAGTAGTACTGTGACTAGTTTTCGCATGGTGGGGAAAGGCCGGCCTGCCGTCGTGCCTCAGTCGCTCGGAGCCTTCCTCTTGTGTCAACCTTATATTTGTTGCTGTGTTAGCTAACTAGTTACAACGAATCCTACGACGCCCTTGGTCGTGAGGTGTTGGCAGAGATACCAATTGAGTATCCGATTCCTATGCTAATAGGAAATCCCAAGCTTGGGTGAGTTGTGCATATTTTACGTACCTATTTAGCTTTAGTGATCGTTGCGCGGTAGATGCGTTTTGGCTATGGTCCAAAGTTCAATGTACATAATGACGTGTTAGTTAGTATTAAGTTTTCCTACGCATAATTCCAGCGATAATCTATCGGTGACTGATTAGTGTCTATATGTAGTTATGCTTTTAGTTTAGATTGTTGTAACCGTTCTGGTCTAAATTATGTACTGCTGCCACATCGCTAGCAAGTAGGCTTGGGCGCTTGTAAAGTATACCCTACCCCCTCTCTGCTTTCGCTTGCTAGCTATGTGGGACAGTCCAGGCTTATCCTGATCTCCCACTAATGTGTACCTATGGGCACATTCCAGGAACTCTGTGCGGGTTTGAGCTACCGCTGCTGATTGAAGCAGGCCAACACTGGGAGTCTACCCTGACCCTGTTCCCCTTTGGTTGGACTCGGCTACCTTCTTTCGGACGCTGGACTTCGCCTGGACGTAGCGCTAGTGACTGCGAGGGAAGTGGGGTATTGTACTCAGACTAAAGTGTAGTTTGTAAGACCGAACAGACAGTGCGCGAGTGAACGGCGACCTAGGCTTAGTAACCCTCTCCACGCTTGTAAATTTGTAAATATACTTGTAAATATATCTTGCTCATGTTTAATTTTACCCGCTATAAAATTAACGTGACACCTGGTCTCTGCCTACCCCTCTGGGATACAGGCGTGAGCTTATGTATACATTTATTTAAAAAAACCTCGCTGAAACCTGTATAGGTTTATATGTGAGGTGACACATATAAACCTATACAGGTTTCTATAGGATACTATAGCGATCTTTATCACATAACCGAGTCGCAAGTAAAAATGGTCCTTTTAAAAGTTAGCAGTGTTAGAAGAACTAAATTTGGTAAAGTTTATTGAACTAAAGTTAGTGGAAGTTTGTTAAAGTTCTTTGCAAACGAATAGAGTCTCAAGAGTACGAACTTATAACACTCAATTGATAGCTGTGAAATGACATGAAAACATGTTACTTTACGTTTCTTTCTCTCTTTGCGTGCCATATTTTTATAAAGTGTTTTAATGTTCACCTATACGAGTAGATAGACAGAATATTCTTACCTATATTGCCTCTGCTTCGGTGATCGAGCCGTTAAGGCGCTAACAAGTAAGAGGTCGTGTGTTCGACTCCCACTGGGGTCCGTCGTACATTTGTACAAATGGCCTCCGTCTGGGTGATTTTCAACGTTTGTAATGTCCTTGCCTAGTTACCACAGCACAGGGTTTTCAGGCTTAGGACCAGGTCGAGTGACCTGGCCTGCAAAAGCACGTTGACGCTAGCCGCGCGTTTCAAATGTTAAAAGCTGCGACTTTCTAGTACATTAACTTTTAAACTCTACCATAGTAGCGCGACAAAACGCTTGACACGTGTCACCATACTACCCACGCTGTTGGTCTGGTTACAGCACAGGGTGCTTGTGTTGTGGGAGTTATTGTTATTACTATATTAGAGACTTAAATTTAATTTTGTTTATATACTTTTTTATTAAATTCAATTCAATTAAATTCATTTATTTCAGACCATTAGTCCATAATTTATGTAAGTAACTGTCCTATAACTATGTTAATACCATATAAAAAATTAAAAACACAAAAAACACATTTATGTTTTATTATATCGTCTCTGTAAATTTTCTAATGAACAATGTGAACGACCAGGAGGAAAATCCAATCACAAGTGCAGTACCACGTTAGTACCTAAATAAAAATAAAACGCACGCGAATCAGGTTATGCAATGTCGAAGAATTCGAAGAGCAGGAATTGCAGCTTAAATCGCATCAGGGAATTCAAATTAAACGTGGGCCCCGACACAGCATCGCCGGCGGCTCGTTCCGTTCCATTAATTTGCACAAAACAAAACTCCATTGTGCCGCGAAATTGTCACTTTTTCCCGCGAATTCCGCTGAGAGCGAATTAATCAAGAGTTTGCACCAACAAAGGCATACATACAGTAAAGACAAAATCTGGGACGCGTTCCGAATTTCCTTCTAGGAAGCAATTTTTGTCTATCCCCAAAAGATATAGATAGTTAATACTTTCTTGATGGAGCACTGTATAAGATTCTACAACATGATTCCCCAAGATATATTAGAGTTTAAATATTAACTGGTTTAGCAGCGTTAACTTAAGAATTCAAATTGTCTTGCTGAACTTACCCTTTTCATTGTAAGTCAGTATGTAACTATTCAAGTCACTTGTCGGAAGAGGTTCATCTCCTAAGATGCAGGTAAATCCTATAGTTTAGGAGTTGGAATAATTAATATGTGCATCACTTGCTTCTAGACTAGACTATCACATTTTATTTTATAAGGCTTAAGAGTGTATGATTTTGGTCAAATAAACACTTTTTTACTTACTTTACTTAACTAGTTGACCTCCGACGCGGTTTAAGAAATGTGTTGAGCACACTCTATGCAAATAGCTTATTATAAAATCAACGGTTATTTAGAAGACAAAGATGTCTGGTGTTAAACAGTAGATTTGAAAGTTTGTTAATTAAGCTAAAACTGTTTTGAAAAGAATAAATGTGGAGTTTCTTTGTTAGTTTCGTCTCTACATAACCTATTAATTTTTTTTTTATTCACAAACTTTTAAACTTAAAAAATATTTAAGCTAGCGGATCCGCTTCTTACTAAGAAAAGTCGCCGGTAATGTAAGAAATAGACCTCAGTCAACTAAATGATTGAAGTGCAGTCGACTAGCTGAGATTACCAAGGTCTTTGTGAGTGCCAGTGTTCGTTCAGCATATTGTAGAGCACATTTTCCACTGAATAACTTTGTTGACACACAGCCACAACGTTCTCAGTCGTGTAAGGAGATAAGCGAAGTGTGGCCGATGAATGCGGGGCGGACGCTCGGGGCTCTTTGCGCTATTCGGCTCGTCCCTGATGGTACATTCGAGTTGACTCGCTCGGAACAACCGCTTGGGATCACAGCGGAGTCCTTAAAAACTGTTGCGGTTGGCTCCTGTATATAATATTTGCTTTGTACCACTGAATGATTCCGATGTTACAGTAGAATAAATGTAACTAAATTAATATTATTTAACTGTAGCAGCCCTCGGATGTCAACAGCGGACTACGTTTTTTAGTAGATACAGGTGCTAACGTATCAGTGTTACCTATGGTCAAGAAACCGTTCAGGGTCAGTGAAAGTACAGACTTTTCTCTTTTTGCTGCTAATGGTACGAAAATCAAGACATATGGGACTAAATCGTTAGTGTTGAACTTTAAATTGCGTAGACCTTATAAATGGACTTTCATTTTAGCCGACGTGAAGCAACCAATTTTGGGAGCAGACTTTTTGAGTCACCACAAGATATTGGTAGATTTAAGTACACGTAGACTTATAGATCAAGTGACAAGTCTAAATGTTATTGCCTCTATGGTCGATTACAACGAGTCAAGCGTAACGACGATAGATAACAAACATCCATTTTTTGAGTTACTTTGAGATTATCCTGAAATCACTAAACCAGTATGTTTCACGGAAGTACCATGTCATAATGTATACCATCACATAGAAACCCAAGGGCCACCGGTTTTCGCACGGGCTAGGCAATTACCACCAGGTAGATACAGTAAGGTGAAGGAGGAATTTAGTACCATGCAAGAATTAGGGATATGCCGACCATCCAAAAGTGCTTGGGCAAGTCCGTTGCATGTGGTACCTAAAAAGAACGGGGATATCCGACCGTGCGGTGACTATAGGCAGCTAAACGCCATCACCAAACCGGACCGTTACCCGATTCCTAGGTTGCATGATTTCACTTACTTACTAGCTGGAAAAAGTGTGTTTTCACGTATAGACGTTAATAGAGCTTACCATTGCATAGGAGTAGCTCCAGAAGACATTGAAAAAACGGCTATTCTTACCCCATTCGGTTTATTCGAATTTAGTAGAATGCCGTTTGGTCTAAGGAATGCCGCACAAACGTTTCAACGTTTTATGAACCACACTGTTTTTGTAGGCTGGATTTTTTGTTTACATACATCGACGACGTAATAGTAGCAAGTAGTTCTATGGAGGAGCGCAAAGTACATCTTAAAGCAGTTTTTGAACGTTTAAATGAGTACGGTCTGACCATTAACCAGGAAAAGTGTAGTTTTGGGCAAGCAAAAATCGAGTTTTTGGGATTTGAAGTTTCGACAGAAGGTATTCGTCCTCTTGAAGACAAGGTAAAAGCAATTGTCGATTACCCAAAACCCAAAAACGTCGATGAGCTTAGGAGATTTTTGGGCATGTTAAATTTTTACAGAGCACACATTCCGGATGCAGCCCAACACCAAGCAGATCTCAACAAGTACATACATTCTTCGAAGAAACGAGATAAGACGCCCATCGAGTGGACAGAGCAAGCATTCGCGCAATGTAAGGTAAATCTACAGGAGGCCGTCACGTTGTCCCACCCGTTGGTCGACACTCCGATAGCGCTTTTTGCTGACGCCTCAGATGCAGCGACCGGCGCAGTTCTACAACAGCGGGTAAACAATTCGTGGAAGCCGATAGGTTATTTCTCAAAGAAAATGAACGCTGCTCAACAGAAGTACAGTACGTATGATCGCGAGCTTTTAGCAATATTCTTAGCTCTCAGACATTTTCGCCCTTTAGTAGAAGGTCGACAGCTAACGATATTTAGCGACCACAAACCGTTACAGTTTGCATTTTGTTCTTTTAACAGCGAGAAAGAGACACGGTGATTTAAGGTGATTTGAGAAAAGATGGTCAGAGTGGAGTTTTTTTTCGCTGCCTTTTTCTCCACTACAGACGGCCCCAAGGCAGCGGCTAACGTTATACATAACTGTATGTACATTGACATTCAACAAGCAGAATGTAAATTCTTTACGTTGAAATAAATTCTTGATTCTTAATTCTTGATTCACCTAGGCGCACCCGGCAGTTGGCCTATATTAGCGAATTCACCACCGATATTCAGCACGTGAGCGGAAAAGATAATTTAGTAGCGGACGCGTTATCTCGTATCGAGACGATACACTGTCCTACGGTCATAGATTATTCAACTTTAGCTGATGTGCAAGAAACAGACACTTTCCTCACGCAGTACACGGCAATGCCTGATAGCAAAGTAGTATTGAAAAAGCTTAGCATTCCGACTTGCGATAAAACTATTTTTTGTGAAATGTCAACCGACGAAGCTAGACCATACCTACCCGAACAATTTCGGAAAGCAGCCTTCGAGTCCGTAGACAGTCTGAGTCATCCTAGCATTCGAGTATCGCGAAGACTGATTCAGAAAAGATTTTTTTGGCCAGGCATGAATCGAGATATCGGGATTTGGGCTAAAACTTGTATTGCCTGTCAAAGATCAAAAGTTGACAGACACACCGTTTCAGGATTAGAGAACTTTTCAAACAGTGAACGTTTCGAGCACGTTCATATCGATATTGTAGGTCCTTTACCAACGACTACTGAGGGATATAGGTATCTCGTAACTATGATAGACAGACGTACTCGCTGGCCAGAGGCGTTTCCAGTACAACAGATTACAGCTGAGGATGTAGCCAAGGTCGTTTTCGAGGGGTGGATATCACGATTTAGATGCCCAGTTCGTCTAACTAGTGACCAAGGACGACAGTTCGAAAGTTGTTTGTTTACGCATTTAATGAAGTATTTAGGTATTAACAAGCTTCGTACAACAGCATACCACCCGCAGAGCAACGGTATTGTAGAGCGTTGGCACAGGTCACTCAAAGCAGCGTTGACAGCTCGCTTGAGTTCATGTTCATCGTGGTCAAAAGAACTCTACACAGTTCTTTTAGGGCTTAGAGTCGCATGCAGAAGTGATAATGGTGTTAGCGCAGCAGAGATGGCATACGGCACTACACTACGCTTACCAGGCGATTTTTACGAAAACACTTCGGCGAAAGGTATGCAAGACGATACATTTACATTCGTAGATAAGCTACACGAAAGTATTAACAACTTGAAACCCATTGAATCAAGGAGTAACAGAAGGTCGATTTTTGTTCATCCAGAGTTGAAGTCATGCACACATGTTTTCATACGTAATGATTTTGTTCGTAAACCCTTACAACCTACGTATAGCGGTCCTTTCCGCGTACTGAATAGAGGCAATAAGGTTTACCGTATACAATTACGGGATAGGGAAACAAATGTATCAATAGATCGATTAAAACCAGCGTTTTTCTATTTTGTGTTAGAATAAGTACTTTTACATTGTATTTTGCTAATGTGTAGTTATATTTTGCCTGCACTATGGTGCAAAGTCCAATAGGCAGTCAAAGTAGGTTTCGTAAGTAAGCAAATTTCAAGTGACCATGTAATAATTCGGATACTATTAAGTAATGTTTTGTATGATTTATTTCACTGACAGTTCAAGAAAGCCGCAGTAACCATTAACTATTTACCATGGGCTATAATCAGAGTAAAGAGCAAGTTATTGCTGCTCAAATTGTTTCAAGTCAAGGTCAAGTGGAAAGCAAGCTCAATCACTACGGTTTTCTGTTAATTGCACTAGTGGCGTTATTAATTTTCATATGTGTTGTCATAATTTGGAAACAGTGTAACAGAGGAGTGAAGAGCTGGGTGAAGAAACAAATAACTTTGTCAAATTTAGAACCACCTGTATTAAAAGTTCACACGGTTCAACAACAACCGGCGGCAACCGCTACAGGATATGTGTAATAATAAACCGTAGTGTTAGTGAAATAAGTGAATAAGTAGAAAGTAAGTTCGTTAGATATTAAGTAAACGACGCATTGTGTTAACTCAATGTAATTCTGTATTTCGCAAATCATGTTTTGGTAACCGAAAATTTTGTGTATGTACCTTCAAATTTTTTTTGTAAAAGGGGGAATGATGTGGCAGCGCGTGGGACGCGCGATGCATGCATAGACGGACAGGTTAGTTAGTAGTTCCTGTGCCGCGATTGTAATAACACGTTTGTCACATTTTTATATTACATACATGCAGTTGTCGTGAAACCTTCTTTCATTTCCTGCCAGGGACTACTCCGCAGTGACAAACCTTATATAACTATCTGTGTAAATACATTTGTAATGTATCATGAGCACCGTTTCACACCTCAACAACCTCAAATGTCCCCGCATGCGAACACGATTTTACGTTTAATTACATTGAGCCCCATGACATTGTTAAGAATTTTAAATTATTAAATCCTAAAAAAACCGAGAACTTATGGGGTATGTCAGTAACAATAGTTAGTTCAGTGATAAATATCCTAGCTTTGCCGTTAGCACAGATTTTCAATAAATGCGTAGATGAAGGAGTATTTCCAGACCTCATGAAATATAGTAGGTTAGTACCCTTATTTAAAAGCGGTGATAAACAAGATCCAACAAATTTTAGACCCGTTTCAGTCCTACCAGTATTAAGTAAAATATTTGAAAGAATTATCTTAGATCAATTACTTATTCATTTCAATAATTACGAACTCCTCCATAGTCAGCAGTTCGGTTTCATTAAAGGGCGGAATACAACAGACGCTGGAGTCATGTTAGTTAAACATATTTTCAGTGCGTGGGAGGATCATAATGATGCGATAGGAGTATTTTGTGATCTGTCAAAGGCATTCGATTGTATAGACCACAAAACATTACTCTCAAAGTTAAAACACTATGGAATAAAAAAATTAAGTCTAGATCTTTTAAAATCATATTTAGAAGGAAGGGTTCAAAAAGCAGAAATAAATCGTATTAAATCGTCAGGCTCACTTGTAAAAATGGGAGTCCCGCAGGGATCTATCTTAGGGCCGTTCCTTTTCCTAGTCTATGTAAATGATTTACCGTTTTTGGTACAAAAAATGTGTGAGATAGTGCTATATGCTGATGACACGTCACTTGTTTTTAAAATAAAGAGACAGGAAAATATCTTGACGAAGCAAATAATGCTCTCTCGCACTCTAGATTGGTTTACAGTAAATAATCTATTGTTAAATTCAAAAAAGACAAAATGTATGAAATTTACCCTACCTAACGTAAAATTAGTTGAAAACAACATTGTAATTGAAAATGATAAACTAGAATTTGTTGAAGATACTGTATTTTTGGGCATCACAATCGATGCCAAACTACAATGGGGTCCACATATTTTAAAATTGGCACATAGACTAAGCTCCGCAGCATATGCCGTGAAAAGAATTCGAGAACTTACTGACGTTGCAACTGCTAGGCTTGTTTATTTTAGTTACTTCCATAGTATTATGTCCTATGGTATAATACTATGGGGCCGGGTAGCAGACATTGAGACTATTTTCATCTTGCAGAAGAGAGCGATCCGATTTATTTACAAGCTAGGTAGTAGGGACTCGCTAAGAGATTTTTTCAAAGAAACTAACATCTTAACAGTTGCAAGCCAATACATTTATGAAAATATTATGTACGTTCGGTTGTTTTTTTTTTATTTGGAAGCTAAAATGGTAAAGAATAAAAGTAAGCTATAAAATTACATAGTTATAGGGCACATTTTTTTAGTAATTTGAAGTTTTTTAACATAAACGTCTAAAAAAATCATTTTTTTCATAAAAATACATTTTTTTACCCAAGATAGTTACTTTTTTGCGGACTATTTATTATTTCATGGTCATCGCCAGGTATTAGGCTTACTGTTTTTTTTTTATTTCAAAGAAATAGACCCATTATTTTGGAAGAAATCAATACTTTTGTACATAGAGTCCTTAATGAAACATGAAAATCTTAAAATACCAATAAATCCTACAATAATTTTTTATAATTTTTTTTTATATTTTTCTAGTCAATGATTCATGGTCTAGTTTCATCCCCTTTCGGGATTGCACTTTATCCAGGGCCACACTGTATAAGGTTCTACAACAAGATACCCCAAGATATATTAGAGTTACCCCCAACGAGATTTAAGAATTGTGTTAAGCACACTCTTTGCAAAAAAGCTTATTATAAAATCAACGATTATTTAGAAGACAAGGACGTATGGCATTAAATAGTAGCTTAATATTAAATTAAATCAGAGGATAAATGTGTCTAGTGTTCAACACATCCAAGATATTATTTTGTATGTTTTATTTGTATTAGCTTTAAGGTGATTTGAGAAAAGATGGTCAGAGTGGAGTTTTTTTTTTCGCTGCCTTTTTCTCCACTACAGACGGCCCCAAGGTAGCGGCTAACATTATACATAACTGTATGTACATTGACATTCAACAAGCAGAATGTAAATTCTTTACTTTGAAATAAATTCTTGATTTTGATTTTGATTTTACTGCGACTCCCTAAGGTTTGCTGGAAGAAATCTCTCACAGAGACTAGATCAGGTTTCTGAATTGAGAATTCGACTAAGTAAATACGTAACATTCTGTCACGTTCTTTTCTCAGAAATTTGACGAGACAGCACTTAGGTTAAGTAGCTACTTAGCGAAATTCTCAGTTCAGAAACTGGCCCAGAGTTGCGTTATTTTCTTATGTTGGCATTTCCTCTATTGTGTTTTTGTGTGCAATAAAGGAAGTATTACATGTACATATTTTGTTTTCAATAAGTACTTGTCTATCGATTTTAGACCAAAAGTTAATACGTCCTTTATGGAGGTTCTACAAGATTCCAAATCAGAATTGATAGAGGAATCATTTTGCAGATAATTATCGTAGAAAAACGTTATCAATTTGATTCCAGATGTCTAGTCAAAGACGAGCTACCAAAGACGCCAGCTCCGTATATTCTACTCTTGCTGATTAAGTTGTGTGGATTCAGAGCGAAACATGTTCCGATTTTTCCGGCAAAGAAATTAAGTAAGTAATTACGGAATTAAGTTGATAATTAACTAAGATTACCAATAATAAATCCCACACGACACGATCAATTACTAACTAACTAACTAGGATAACCTGTGCTATGAGAAGGAAAGCAAATACACAAACAGAAATACCCCAAGACTGATGCAAATACATACGTACGGTGCGGCGCGGTAGTAATCGAACTACGACCCCCCGCATAGTGGTAATCAAACGTGATAGACCAATAAGGGCCGGTTTCTGAGTTGAGAATTTTCACAAGTAAAGGTAGTGCTGTCTCGTCAACTTTCTCAGAAAAGAGGGTGACAGAAGGTTATTCTCCTTCTTAGCGTGTCGATGGCAAACAATTTCTAAGTCTACTAGATAGTTGCTGTGATGTATCTACCTACCCAATTGATTGTATATGTCTGAAGGTACTTCAATAAATCAGTTGTCATCCGCCACTTGTCGTGTTACTTAGCCGCTCCCCATACATAACATATTGGCGACGAGTTGGGCTTTTAAATTCCGTAATTACAATGTCTCCCAGTGCAAATAGTGTCGTGGGTAATATAGGCGAGTTTAAACTAAACTCCGATGATTGCTGGGCAAGTTACGTGAAACGTGTAAAAGCGTTCTTCAAAGTTAATGACGTCAAACCCGATGTTCAAACTGCGTATTTGATCACATTGATCGGAAACAATACCTACAACTTGCTCACGGATCTGTGCAGTCCTGACGACCCGGAAGGCAAGTCATTCGAGGCCTTGGTGAAACTTGTAGATTATCATTTGAATCCAAAATCATCCGAAGTAGCGGAACGAATGAAGTTCAGAGCTTGCATGCAACTACCCTCGGAGTCGGTGAACGAATACCTATTGCGTCTGAAGAAGTTAGCCAAGTTTTGTGGATTTAAAAGCGCACTAGAGGAAAACTTAAGAGATCAGTTTATATACGGTATTAGCAGCGAGCGATTACGACAGAGGATCTTATCAGAACGCCAAGTGACGTACCAGCGTAGCCTAGAATTGGCCACGGCCATGGAAGCAGCGGAGCGCGAGTCACGACTGGGTGGTAGACAAGGCAGCAGCAGCGCCGGGGAGGCATCCTGCGGCAGCAGCGGCGCCGTGCTGGCAGTGCGCAGCAGCGAGGGTCGCGCGCGCAGACCTCGCGGCAGCCGGGGTGGTGGCGGCGGCGCGGCAGCGCGCGCTCCTGCCCCAGGCGCCTCACAGTGCTATCGGTGTGGATCGCGGCAGCATTCAGCCGATGTGTGTTCGTTTGCGAACGCCAAGTGTTACAAGTGCAATAAAGTCGGTCATATAAGCCATATGTGTAGAAGCAATAAAGTGCATAAAGTTTATCATGTCGATGAAAGTGAATCGGATGACGGAATGTCCCCAGCCCTGTATCGCTTAGAAGAAGCGAGCGACTCCGACGGTCCATGGTTTTGTAAGTTAAATGTAGAAGGAATTATTTTACAAATGCAAATTGACAGTGGGTCATCGGTGAGCGCTATTTCTAAAAGAACCTACCTAGCGTCTTTTCATGATTTACCAATCCATAATACGAATAAATTATTGACTGTTTACAGCGGTCAGAGAATCGAACCTGTTGGCATAATGCCCGTTAATGTCGCGCATGGCAAAACTACATTCCAATCAGAGCTGTACGTAATTGATAACGGCAATTGTCCGCCAATATTGGGAAGAAAATGGATGCGCGAGTTAGGAATAATGTTACCACTAGTAGCTCATATTTCTGACAGTGAGTGTGACAGGGTTCTTTCAGAAATAGAGCATAAATTTAAGGATGTGTTTGATTCACGAATAGGTACGTTTAATCGGGGCACCATCAGTCTGCGCGTGATGGCGGGCGCGGTGCCGGTGTGGCGGCGCGCGCGCGTCGTGCCGTTTGCACTGCGCGGCGCCGTTGACCGCGAGCTAGAGCGGCTGCAGCACGAGGGCATCCTGAGCCCGGTCGAAGACGTAGGAGAGTGGGGCACGCCCATAGTGCCAGTTGTAAAAAGTTCGGGGGACATCCGCATATGTGGCGACTTTAAAGTTACTTTAAATCCGGTTTTATGTGATGATAAATATCCTCTTCCGCGGATCGAGGATTTATTTGCTACCCTTCGAGGAGGGGAGACATTTAGCAAACTAGATTGTAAGAATGCGTTCCAACAGCTCGTGCTGGATGAGGAGTCCAAAAAACTTTGTGTGATAGTTACACATAAAGGGAACTTTTGTTATAATAGACTACCCTTTGGCATTAAGACGGCACCAAACAAATTTCAACGAATCATGGACAATTTATTTAAAATGCATCATGTAGGTATTTTTGTTGACGATATCGTTATTACTGGTGTAAATAAAGAAGAGCATACAAAGAATTTGCACAGTGTTTTTCAGATACTTAACGATTGCGGATTGAGGATTGCGAAAAACAAATGTAGCTTTTTCCAAAAGAAAATATCATATTTAGGTCATGTTATTGATGCCGAAGGGTTACACACTGAGACAAAAAAAATTGATGCGGTTCTTAGGGCAGGAAGGCCTACAAGTGTATCAGAGCTTAGAGCATTTTTAGGACTAATAAATTATTACTCAAAGTTTATCGCGAATTTTAGCACAGTTGTTAGCCCATTGTATGAGCTATTAAGGAAAAATAGCCAGTGGGATTGGTCATCTAATTGCGAGAGCGCGTTTAAGCAGATAAAAAGATTAATGAAAAATGCAGAGGTATTAGTGCATTTCGACCCAGCCCTTCCGGTGGTGATGGCCAGCGACGCATCACCCGTGGGAGTGGGCGCCTGGATTGGGCACGTGATGCCGGACGGCGGCCGCACGCGAGCCATCCTGCACGCGAGTCGCACGCTCACACCCAGTGAGCGTAACTACAGTCAGATCTGTAGGGAAGGATTGGCGGTCATCTTTGGAGTGAAACGATTTCATGAATATCTCTATGGGAGGCGTTTCACACTTATTAGCGACTGCAAGCCTTTGTGTTCTATTTTTGGACCAACTAGGAGCATACCCCAAATGGTTGCAGGCCGGTTACAGAGATGGGCGATAATCCTCAGTACCTATAATTATCAAATTAAATGCGTGAAGTCAGGTGATAACTGTTTGGCTGATTGTTTGTCGCGCCTTTCGAGTGCGAATTCCATTGAAAATAAGAAACCGGTTTGTTACGGCGAGGCGGTCGCCGAAGCCGCGGCCGGCGCGGAGCCTGTTTTGGATAAACCGAGCGCGTTTGCTTATTTTATTGAGTCTAACACTCCTATCTCATTCAAACAAATAGCGGCAGCCACAAAAAGAGATCAGGTCTTAAATATAATCTACGGGTATGTTATTCATGGATGGCCTTCACAAATAAACGAAGTGCCAGATAAATGTAAAGAATTTTACACAAGAAAACATTTTATTTCATCGGATTATGGATGTTTGATGTTTGGTTTTAGAGTAATAATTCCTGAATGCCTGCGAAAAGACATGTTGAAGCAGCTACATGCTAGTCATCTAGGCATGGTGAAAACAAAATCGTTGGCGCGAACTCATATATATTGGCCAAATATAGATCGAGACATTGAACTAATGTGCAATGGCTGTGAGGTTTGTTTAAAGGAGCGAGCCAACCCTGGAAAAAGCGAGTTAGTTCCTTGGCCTTGGCCAACAAAACCGTGGTTTAGACTACATTGTGATTTTTTAGGGCCATTTCGAAACCAATATTATTTAGTTTTAATTGATTCGTATACGAAATGGATCGAGGTAGGACGAGTCAGCTCAACTTCTGCCGACTGTACACTGCGCCTAATGAGGGAGGTGTTTGCTAGGTTTGGTCTGCCTCATGAGATAGTCTCTGATAATGGCCCACCGTTCACCAGCGAACAATTTTCAAAATTTATGATTAAAAATGGTATTGTACACAAACTGACACCGCCTCGTCATCCGCGTAGTAATGGTGCCGCTGAGAACGCTGTAGGACAAATTAAACGTTGTTTAAAAAAAGCATTGACCGACGGAGTCGCCGCTGACGTAGCATTAAGCAGGTTCTTGTTGTCTTACAGGAACAGCGAGCATAGCACAACAAGAAAATCACCGAGTGAAATGTTACTGGGAAGAAAGTTAAGGAGTTGCATGGATTTAATTATACCAGACGCGAGAAACATAGTGCATCAAAACCAGAACAAGCAAATAGAAAATTACGGAGGCAAGCACAGAGACATTTCAGTCGGTGATAAAGTGATGTTTAAAAAATGGTATAAAACCGGGGAACAATGGGAAACGGGACGAGTTATAAATAAAATAGGTAGTAACATATATGAAATAGAATACGGCACGGAGAGGCACAGAAGACACATAGAACAGATATACAAAAGAGATGGAAGAGAGGAGGAGGAGGAGCCGGACAGTTGGAGCGGCTGCGGCCTCGAGACCTCCAGCGGCGAGCCGGCGGCGAGCGTGCCCGCCCCTGCGCCGGGCCCGTCCTCCTCGCCACACGAGGAGTGGTTCGACGTTGAAGGGCCACAGCGGGACCACGCAGTTCACCAGGGCGAGCCTGCACACCACCCGACACCGGACAAACCTAGTGGGCCGCACCCATCGAACTCCAGACCCTTACGAACGAGGCGCCCTCCGTGTCGATATGGTTTCGATGATTAGCCTTTCCTTAAATATTCTTGATTAATTTTAGATTTAGTTGCATGTTAGATTTAGTTAGCGATACCACTTGTCTCAAATAGAGATGGGAGAGTGTGATGTATCTACCTACCCAATTGATTGTATATGTCTGAAGGTACTTCAATAAATCAGTTGTCATCCGCCACTTGTCGTGTTACTTAGCCGCTCCCCATACATAACAGTTGCGGCCCAGAACTTTGCGACGCTGACTGCTTTATCACTTGCAGTCATTAGGTCCTCCTGAGTGCAGGTGTTAGGGCACGCAGGGCACGATGAGAGGTGGTCCATCGTCTGGGTAGTACCGCACAGGCAGTTCAAATTGTCGCTGGCGGGATCCGCAAACCCCCACCTGAGTGCTTATACTGAGTTTTTTCATTTCACTTTCGATAGCGAGAGCGTTTGCAATTTGTATAGGAGTGACAAAGCTTGTCACTCCTATACAAATTGACAAAGCTTGTCACTCCTATACAAATTGCAAACTCTCTCGCTATCGAAAGTGAAATGAAAAAACTCAGTATAAGCACTCTGGACATGTTATCCAATTCTAACGAGACAATAAATTCTAACGAACGTTATTTAAGTATTTACTTAGTGTAAATTCTCAATTCAGAAATCGGCCCTAAGACAGTCAATATTACAGATACACTTATCTATATTTCTTTCTAAAATAACCATTACCTAATTTTTTCGCTGCAAATAAAATATTAACGTTGTCGATTATTCAATTAGGTTCTCTTATCGGGCCATTGAGCAGTCACTGAACAACGCCATATCGGGCTCGTATAGTCGATGCGTCGACATACAGTGTTAGATAACAGGCGGGCGGGCAGCGAGCCAAGCGCGCCGGCCGCGGGTCGATCGCCAAATGTGAACACTGAGCCAGATATTATGGAACCTATTCGAGGGACTTTTTGTTAATGACTATAACGAAGGCTATACAGGGTGTCCCAAAACTCAACGTCAAGCCGGAACCGGGTGAAAAGGCAAGTCATACTGGTTATCAGAAAAATCTACTTTTTGTATGATTTTTTTAATTTTAAGTACCATAATTTTTTTTTTATTATTATTTATTCAAGAAATTTCACAAACATAATGAAAACTAAAATAAAAATAACAAATGGGAAATTTTTTAAAGTTATTTTCTTTTAAAAGTCTCCTTTTCTTCCAAGCCGGAGCAGCTGGTTTTGAAATTTTGTTAAAAGTTTAAAGAAGCATTATTCAGAGTTACAAAAAAAAAATTTGGAAAAAGTAAAGATTTGTGGCAACAGGATATTTTTTTTTAAATGCCTCTAATTTTGTATACAAGCAATTTTTTTTTCTGTATTTTTCTGATAACCAATATGACTTTTCACCCGATTCCGGCTTGACGTTGAGTTTTGGGACACCCGATATACATTTCATATCTGTATATTGGCCACGTGTGAAGGACCCAACACTGATGTATATTAGCGAAACTTGAGTATGGCAGAAGAATCATGAAAGTAGGATTAATGCAGTAGAAATGAGGCCATAGAGAAATATTGTGTGGTTTTACTTCAAACGACAGAATACGTAATAGTGTGATCAGATAATGTTGTGGACTGGAATTGAGAAAGGGGAGAGGATAAAGGAAGAAAGTCTGACGAAGCAAATATATCGAGCGATTGTGAGTCAGATTGTGATCAGACGAATATACTTCGACCAAATAGGGGATATATTAGTAAAGAGTAAGATAAAAGTACCTGAAGTCGTTGCATGTACGTACGTCGGTTTCGGGTACTTTTTATCTCTTTAATTTAACAAAACACACCACATTATTATTTATTGAGTTTGATTGTGTTTACATTACATGATTGTATGTACCTGAGCTGAATGAAACAAAATATACATTCCACTGTAGGGCATAGGACCTTCTTTTAGAGAGAGTTTAAGTTCAATCACCACGGTGACCATCGTGTTGGCAATTTAAACAGTTGAGGTATGTGAATAAGGGACTCGGATCTCCTCACGATGTTTTCCTTTACATTTAAAGGAACTTCATTAACGTTATTCCGGATACACTTACTTGACTTTTTGGTCGGAGTCTGCGTTTACACCGCACTTAACTTTACAGCGTTCTGTCAAAAAAGGAAAACATCTTGTGGAAACCTTAGTTTCTAAGTTCACATACGTCAGCGCTTAAAATTACCAATACGCGGTGACCACGTGTGGTGTTTAGAACATACTGTCTATGAAAGAAGGCCTATGCTTTTGTGCCACATAGTGAGACATATATAAGCTACATTATGTATGTATATAGGTATCAGTGTCACAAATATTCCTGTAACTGATGCCTAAAATACGTGAGTATAAAAGGAATGATACAGAACCGCTGAAAGCCCTAAGCGGCGCGGTAAAAATGTAGAAATAATTAAAAAGCCTGTTGAAATGAGGCGAGCGGGGAACGATTCATTCCGTCGGCAGAGCAGCTGGGATTGAAACGCCACTTGTTATAATGAATCAAGGTGGAAAGGATCTTTCCTGCCAGTGTAAAAATCATTTGAGTAATGGCGCTTTCTCTCCAGAACGTTGTGGACTGGAAGAGGATGATGTGACGAGAATTGGGAAAGGAACGTTGCGTAGGTTTAGTCATATGGAGAGGATGAAAGGCAAAAAATTGACGAACAAAATGTCTCGTGTAAATGTGGGTCCCAGATATATGTACTTAAACCAAAATCAGTGTTTGTTATATCCTCGTAACGCCCGACCTTGAAAATAACAATTGATTTTGTGATCACTTGAAGACATTGGGCCTCACGAGGATATAAAAGTAACACTAAAACTGCGACTTAATGAATGTTACAGGTTGGACAAGGAGTCCATTTGTAAATCTAGATCATATATTGTATAGAATCAGGCGTTACTTTGCGGAAATCCATAAAAGCATTAAAATGAGAAAATTACATAACATAACATAACATTTACATACAGGCACATACATTGCTTCTGGTCCTACAGTAGGATACCCTGTGTCGTGGGAACCAGAAACAGCGACGTCACAAACATGTAAAAATCCAAGACCTGGGTTTTTTTTTTTGTCCCCAGCCGGGATTCGAACCCGGGACCTCTCGCATGGTAGCCAGATGCGCTAACCGCTGCGCCACGGAGGTCGTCAATTACTTTGCTAAATTCCGCCAATATCCCACAAGCACCATGCGGTTAGATTTGGTGCATTACCAAAATGTTTGATACAGAATTACAGCAAGATTTGGGTAAGAGAAAAGGTGCTCTACTCACAGACGATGATGAAGGTGGTCTCCAGGTCCCGGGACACAATCCACACAAGCTCTCACCGGGTTATTTCAGCCTGTATCACACGCCGGCGGCGGTTTTTGAAAGTAGTTTCGACAGAAGAAGTTTAACGTGCGCTCCGCAAGACGAAAGAAAACTCTAAACTTAGTTTTGGGGAACCTTTAGCAGGAACAAAAACTGGGCTAACACAAGGTTTTCTTGAAGAACAAATTTCCGGTACGGTTCAGACATCATTTAAAGGTTAAAAAGCTGTTGAGAGTACTTCTGTATCTTCTAATTTTATCGCACAGGTGAAAACGGAGCGTCAAAGGTCACGGGATCCTAAATTCAGCCTTCTATTTGTTAAAACCCCTAATTGAGGCACGAAAAAGCTTTCAATTGAACACATGTGGGACTGAAATTATTGAAGCATTTACATATTCCATAGGTTTTGTGGGGTTCAGGTCACGAATAATACACGAATTCATGAAGAATAAAATATTACACACACGAAGGTCCGAAATTGTACCATATTTGCTTACAAATAAATCAGGGCTTTAGGGGTTAATGCCTAAACAACATAAATCTGTCCCACATGACACACTGTTAAATTATAAACTGAAGTTCAAACACAAAGTTCTGCATAACAGAACGGTACTATAGTGGCCAAACTCACTGCAGCGGCGGGCCCGAGGGAAATGAATGCAAAATGCTCTCGTACACTGGCGAGCATAGCCGACGAGCCACTCCGCTGCCTTCCTAATGACTTCTAATGGATGTCGCCGGTAGTAATGTTAAGAGTCCGCGCCACCACCGAAGTTCATTGAGTTAACACATTTTCGTCCTTATGAAAATGCTGACAAGGTGGTATATGAGTGATCGCGCGTGCTCTGGGTAGAGTTGAACGTCAGGATAAATGTAGAGGGTTGAGAGAGATGGGAGGTGGCTACTGTCTACGAACGACTAAGGCAGCACGTTAAAAAAAAAAGATTGTAAATCTTATATTATTGTTTTTTTTTTAAATTGTGTAATGTTGTGTTTTGGTGTTTTTTACTTCTATTCTAGAATGAGACTTGGTGGCCAGTGCTAATAAAGACAGCCTGTATACGTTTCTTAGCCGACCAGAGGCTTTCTCTCAGAGATAGATGAGGCGTCGAGTTGAGTGCACGCCTAAGACGCTCAGGTTTCCTCACGAGTGGAAAAAGTGGAATTTCCTCGCGAATGTAATCGTTACCAAGAGTAATTATTACAAATAAATTATGTATCTATTTATCTACTTGCAATGCCGGCATAGCTTAGTTAGGATTGTTTTCTAGTGAAGTGGATAAAGCTATGGATGACCTTATCGTAAGGTAATGAAGATTTTATAACTATTTAACTGTGCACACTCGAATATATTTCGAGTGTGCACAGTTAAATAGTTCTGAATAGTTCATTTTGAAGTAAGAGTATTAAGTTTCGAAATGAACACAAATCTGGAGAGTTTCAAGCATTTAGTTGTGTTAAGTATACACTTGTCTGTGTGCGGTCGTACGTGCGTGCGTTCGTGCGTGCGTGCGTGCTTTCGTGTGTATGTGTGCATGTGTGCGTGCGATAGTCGACAGCGTAACAAAACTGATAATTGTGCACGGTTGTAAGGTGAATGTGTTATAATCTGTACGGGAACTACCCATATCTTGCTCAACTGTCAGCTCATACAACGCGAGAGCATAGCCCCAGAAATAACACTGTACAGCGAAGATTATGCAAGATAATATTTTATAGCATTTTCCGAGAACATAAGCGAGTCTTACGTAAGGAATGGCTACGTCATATGCCGGGAGGCTGTCGCAACTGTGTGGGCGCGTAGAAATTGCGGATTTCTGTTGGAAAAAGTTACGTAAACCGAACGAAAACCGGGAAAAATTCATCGCACATCGTAACTAAATTTTATTGAAGTACTTTCTCGTATGAGATTTATAGAAGGTTTCCAATCTTGTATAGGAAACGGTAGTCGTATAAAGACTTGAGTAGAGTTATTTGACATTCCAGATGGCAGGCATACACTTTTGCTTTTACTGCGTTTGCCAAAGAGAACAAAAGCCAAAAGCTAAATGTACGTCGTTTCGAAGGCTATTGAGCATAACCTAACGCCTGTATCGAAGAGGTGTAGACAGAGACCAGAGTTTGCCACTTCCAGCGATCCGAAAAATCAGTTTCACGTTCACAATATTACACAATATCACTGCAGTTCACAATATCACAATATTGCTGGTTTAAAGCTGTGAAAAAATCAAACTTATAAGTTAAAACGATACGACCGTACCTTTAATGCCACAAAAAAAAAAGAAAATTCCGACAATTCATAGCGTACTTTCCGTCCTAGAACTATGAAATTCTGACTCGGCAAAAAACCATCAGCACAACGCTGAGTCAGTTGCCTTTTATGGCAACTTAGACACACCACAGACCATATCTATGGTTTTGTTTTAAATTAATTTGTTTTTTTGTTTGTTCCCCTAAGGTACTTACATTATGTTACTAGTCTGTTTATTTTATTTGTGTGATGTGTTTCGTTGGTATAATAAACGTTTTTTCTTTCTTTCTTTCTAAATTCGGCAAGTAATATCGTCTTGTAGCTACCACGAATATATGGAAAAATATCTGAAAATAAATAGAAAAAATGTAAGTTCAGGAATAGTTCGGAAAAAAACTGCGATTACGGAACCCCGGTGGGCGAGCTCGGCTGGCTCTTGTCCGGCTTTTCCATTTCACAAACATTTATTCTAAATCCAATCATTGGCCTAACCTGCCGCTGCCCCACTCCGGACCTTTTAAAACATAAAAAAATTCACAAAAATAAAACCGACTACAAAAAAAAAAGTTGGAAATAATTGCGTATTCTTACTTACTTCATCATCAACCCATCATGTCCCCACCGAGGGGCACAGGTCTCTTCCCTGAGGAAGGTATAGACCATACTCCACCACGGGGGCCAAGTCCGGATTGGTGGAGGCTTGTAAGACTAGTGGCTGATCTTACTGTCAGAAGTTTTCAAGCCGCCCTAAGGCCTCTGACTTGGCTTAACGACTGCCATCTATCGACGGTAGCCGGTACCAACTGCTTAACGTGCCTTGCGAAGCACGGAATCGCTCGGAAAAATGCCACTAGCGTTAGTCATAGACGGTGACCCATCAATCGACTGAACGCGCCGTATGTTGCTTAGCATTGGTGATCGTTTAAGATCACTTAGGCAGCCCAGGCTACGAGCGATACTTACTTACTATTCTTACTTACTTGCGTTACAATTATTACTATTTTTGGAGTCAGTGTCAGCCAATGAAACCCTACAACCTTAACCCTAATGACACCAACTCCAATACTAACCACAATTGTAACAAAAGTAAGTAAGAATACGCAATTATTTTCAACTTTTTCTTTGAAGTCTGTGTGTAGTGAGTCCCTAACGAAAAGTACACTACCTAATTGGACACCAACAAATTATTCAATCGACCACACGACGATTTGCGTACATACTTAAAGCAATGTCAAAATCAGGTGACTTGTTGCTATAAAGAAAAGGGATGGAGCTTGAACAGCCAAATTTAAGACTTATATGGTGTTCTCATGGAAGGAGCTAGAACAAATTGAAACGGGACCACACTGGAAGCACCAGCTTTCAAATAAAAAAAGAGTCATCAAAACCGGTCGACCGTGTCCGTGAAGCGTCCAGTCGATATGCCTTTGGGCGTAAGCTCAGGGCATATTTGCTTGAACAACAGAGACTTCCCTATCCTGTCCAAACTTCTCGCCGCAACTACTGACTTGACAAAATTTAACTATGTGATCGCATCGAAGACAGCTGTGGCCACAAAATTTTACATTTGATTTTGTTAACGTTTATGTTCATCAAATTGTTTATTAAATTTGTGATGCATATGCCATTTTATTATTACTGTTTAAGTATTTATATATTTTTTTTACATACATATTTGTTACTATTTTATGTCTGTGTACATTGTACAATAAATATTAGTCTTATCTTATTATTAAATTATATAAATATACACTGCGCCGCACAATTGGAACACTTACGGGACATTTAGGCACTGACTGAAAACCAGCGCTGAGGGCCTACACCCTCAGCATTATGCTGAGTCAGCTGCCTTTTGCAAATGCGGTTACACACCGCGATAAAACTGTATAAATGTATTTCCTTATGTTTGTACCTCTTTTTATCTTGAATGTTTTCTTCTCATTTGTATTTCGTATTTTTGTTGTGTGTGACTGTTGGTGCAATAAACGTTTCACTTTCTTTCTTTCTTACCTAGTAAAAAGTTCTGAGGTAACAAACATCACAGTCGAATTGAGAACCGCCTCCTTTTTTGAAGTCGGTAAAAAATGCCAGGAGCGTGCCTTATTCCGTGCGGTCCCGAGATTTATCAGATTGCCCGGCCTAAAGGGCTGCTTGAGTAATGTCCGCGGACATTTTTCCCCGGTTGCCGGCGCGATTTGTCAAAGGTCAGGGGTTTGTACCTATATTCAGTTGACAGTGCACTCTAATCAGTTGCGTTACGGGTAAATTTAAAACGAAAATGTAAAGGACACGATGCTGTCGTCTGTAGGGTCTTCAAAGAGGAGATGAGATGTGGTATGTAGAAATGTTACGTACGTAGTAAAGTCAAAGTTATACAACCAGATGATTGAAGTCATCAGTACTTCTAACGTGGCCTCTCACTATGGGCCTCATAAGAAAGCTCAAGGTCACGTAACGAGCTATGGAAAGGGCTATGCTAGGAATTTCTCAATGAGACCGAATCAGAAATAATGAGATCCGTGGATGAACGAAAGTCGTCGACATAGCCCAGTGGATTAGTAAGTTGAAGTGGAAGTGGGCGGGCACATAGCACGCAGAACTGATGGGGTCGAAAAGTTCTCGAATAGAGACCACATATCGGCAAGCGCAGCTTAGGACGTCCAGCCACAAGATGGACAGAACATCTCGTACAAGTGGCAGAGAAACGCTGGATGGAAGCCGCTTCCAACCAGTCTTTTTGAAAATCTATGGAGGACTTCTTATCGCTTATTTATTTATTTATTGTATATTTTTAAAAGATGTACTGATGTATTGATGATGATGAGGTAGTAATGTAAATTTATTAGCGTAGTTACGGCGTCACGGCCACAACTAGTGTTAAGTTACCAATAAGTCGCATTCAAAATAGGTTATCCTAAGGAAACAGTAGCAGCTGCTATCGTCATGGGAACTTTTGGATCGGGTGTGTCTCGGGGCGGTATTTTTTATAGATTTGATGTAGTTTGTTGTAGTTCACCTCTAAAATCATACTTTATTTTATTTTTAACGAAACATGTGAATTTCGATTGTGATTGAATGTATTTTTTTTTTATAAAAAAAGGCTGCAGGAACTAAATTATCAAATTTAATCCTGTGTTTTTTTTATAAATATGTAATATTTTTTTTTTTTTTAGTTAAAACGCTTTAAAGCGGTTTTAAGACTATTTTACGAATTTATACGAATACGTATAAATAATACTGCTTTTTTCACACTGTCAAAAAGCAGCCATTTATTTTCCAGGCACGAAAGCGGTTGCGGCCGCGGCCGGCCGCTGCCTAAATGAGTTTTTTCTGGCAGCCCCGCCACCGGTGGAATTGATGAAATTTTAACGCAGCCAAATGTCCTTTATTGGATCAGTGAACGGTGAATAACTGAATAACTGCGCGAAATAGGCCCACGCAGCGGGTCTATGGGAAATGGATATGGTTTTTTTACTATCGCTTTCTTCTTCAGTAAAACTTGGTAAATAGTAAAAATATTTATTATAATGAGCAAGAGGTTAAATTAGAAATTACAATGGCGCGGACGCAGTCACAGTATTTTTGACAGAGAGAGAAAGAGAAAAACAAAGACTAGATACATGATATTATAGTGATGCTATATTATGTCATAGTGATGTGAAAACGGTAGAGTGTCGTCGGCGTGAACAATATGAACCTTTTATCTACAGAGTGAAAGGTTAACTTTCAAGTTTTTAATTTGTGTATGTGACCACTTCCTGTGATTTGGTCATGTAATCTTATCATACACTTAAGCCGTGTATCCATTACGCGCTCCTGGAGCGCGCGCCATGAATGACCGCGCCGAGAGAGCGCTCCGCGGAACGCGTTCCAAACATTTGAAGTATATCAACTAAGCGCGCCTGGCGCGCGTGCCAACCGTTCCAGTGTTCGACCCTTCATCATGGAAGCCAGTCGTGTTCAAGAAAAAATACAACGAACCGTCTCAAAAGGCGCGCGCGCCACGATTGACGCGCGCTAAAAAACCGACACCAGTCGGAACGGACGTCCGTGTTCATTGGCGCGCGTTCCAAAGTGGTATCCATTTCGCGCGGCTGGAACGCGCGCCAAATTTCGCCCTCTTGGAGCGCGTAATGGATACGCGGCTTTAGGCTCTGACGTTTTTTTATTATTATTAGCCTTTATTAAACCATGAATTAAAATACATTTGATTTTTAAAAAGAATTTTGAAAATGTGAAAGAAGAAACAAAAAAAAAACTGTTAGAATTCATGGCCCCTTTCTGTATAGGCCTCCTCCAAATGGCTCCATTTCTTTCTATCATTTGCCTTGTCAATCCAGTCCTTTCCCGCTGTCTTCTTTATGTCGTCGCTCCAACGGTCTCTAGGTTGGCCTCGGTTTCTTTTTTTTTCTGATGTATTCAGTTTAAAATTATTTTAGAAATGAGTGGAGTTTTTTTAGCCGTTGCTGTTTTCTCCACTACAAATTCGGCCCAAAAGCAGCGGCTAGCATAGAACATTGACATTCAGCAAACAGAATGTGAATTCTTTACGCTGAAATAAATTATTTTGATTTGATAAGACCAGCCACTAGTCTTACAAGCCTCCACCAATCCGGACTTGGTCCCCGTGGTGGAGTATGGCCTATACCTTCCTCGAGACTCGTGCCCCTCGGTGGGGACATATGCATGTATAAGCATAGTCAGAGGCCGTTAAGCCAAGTCAGAGGCCTTAGGGCGACTTGAAAACTTCTGACAGTAAAACCAGCCACTAGTCTTACAAGCCTCCACCAATCCGGACATGGCCCCCGTGGTGGAGTATGGCCTATACCTTCCTCAGGGAAGAGATCCGTGCCCCTCGGTGGGGACATAACGGGTTGATGATGAAACATTTACGTACAGGCACAGACATTGCTTCTGGCCCCACACTTGGATACCCTGTGTCGTGGAAACCAGAAACAGCGACATCACAAACATGTGAACATTTTAACCTAGATCTGGGGTTTTTTATTGTGTAGCCATGTCGCATATAGGTGTGTGTGCCCTAAATTGGGGCGTATATTACACGCTCCCATGCAGGGCACAGGCCTTTTCTCAGAAAGAGCATGGGCTTCATCACTTCGCGTGCCCACCGCGGATTGGCTCAAGCGCTGAGATATGTCAACACCTTAGGCACTCAGGTTTCCGCACGATGTTTTCCTTCATTTAGCGAGCGGTAGTGCTACTAAAAAATAAAAATATATAGACAAAGGTAATTTTCTGCTGACGACTACGGTTCTACCTAGTTGTACCATTTCGTCTAGAAATTTATGCGTTAAATGGCAATGTGTCAGCAGATAAGATGGATGTCTATCGGTCAACCCTTTTTAGAACTCTCTACATACACGTCACCCTTCCAAAGATAATATGCTGATAATAGGCTGTGACAGACGGACGGACCCTCCTGGCAAGCAGCCCTTATCAGGCTCGGCACTTCGCTGTCCCAATAAATAATGCGACACGACGGGTATCCTAAACCAGATAACGTTGTTTTTCAGTGCAGCCGATACGATTTTGCAGAAGCTTTATTTAGAAGAAGATTTATATATTTTTAGGGTTCAGTAACTAAAAAGGGAAAAACGGAAACCTTCTAGATCAAACTTTGTTATCCGACCGCCTGTCAAGACGCTTTATCTCGGGAACGCGTCGAGGTATCGAGTTAAAATTAAAATCAGTAGGACTGTACCGTCCCTTGAAGCAGAAAAATAATCAAACTTCTATTATAAAAAAAAATACGACCGTTTATGCCGCAAAAAAAACGTATATTTCGATACACATAGGGCACTTTCCGTTTCCGAATCCAACTAGACAAATACAGGAAAAAATCTGAAACTATACATTTGAAATAAATTATGAGAAAAATTGTCCTTTAAGTTACATAATTATTATGCTATGTCAGCCACTGCCTTGGCAGCGTTTTAGTACTGGGGAAAGTGGACATAAACTCCACTATGACCATCTTTTCTCAAAACATCTTAAATATAACAAAAGCATAAACATTTACGTCTAACACCTCACTATTGTACCCTGTGTCCTGGGAACCAGAAACAGCGACATCACAAATATGTAAATATCCAAGACCTGAGTTTGTTTTGGCCCCTGATGGGGTTTGAACCCGGGACCTCTCACATGGTAGGCAGATGCGCTAAACATTGCGCTACAGAGATCGTCGAATATTGACGGTTTTCATACTAGAGAAATGGGAAAAATACACCACTCGGACCAACTTTTCTCATATCATCTTAAACCTAATACGGGAAACATTACACTGTTGCTTATAATTTTTCCCATCGTGAATGGGCCGTAGGGGCCATAAGGCACGTGCAAGCCCGGTCGAGCAGTTCCTGCATTACGCGTATTATAAAACTCTTAGCGAGGATTTATGGGACATTTCGCTGAGAGTATTTCTGCACAAGCGCGCAGGGAAAACGGTGCGCGCCAGCGCGAGACTCTAATGTATCTATTCTGCAGGCTTTGAAGAGTTTTATTTTTATTTGTTGGTTGCCCGGAAGAAATTGCTTTAAGCAATAAGGCCGCTCTAAGAAAGCTCTTTATTTGGCAATGTAACAGCTGCCAAATATTTTTTTGTATGCACTTTGGCCAACTGACAGCTGTTAACAGTAGATTAGCAGCTTGTTAGTGTACGAGAAACCTGGGGTAAGAGGGACTCTTCCGGGATAGTTAATAATGAATGGTGCTTACAAAAGTTCTAGTTAAAAAATAATGTAAAAGCCAAGTTACGAAAGTCGTAGTTAATGACAAACTCGAACCGACCTGTTTCAGGAAATACATCTACCAGTAGAACACACGGCAAGCAGCTAGTTAAAGTCCTTTTATTGCGAGATGTCCCAGGTTCAAAACCAAGCTTGGGACAAAAAACCCCAGGTCCCAGATTTTTACATGTTTTGATATCGCTGTTTCTGGTTCCCACGACATAGGTTACCCTAGTGTGGGGTCGGAACCAATGTATCATACATGTATGTATCGAAATTACTAGCCAAGCAGATTTCACTCGGTAGAGTCCGTATCAACTCATAAACGCGATCAAATTTACGACCTTTCAGGAGATAAACATGTGGACAAAAAAACACAGGTCTTGGATGTTTCCATGTTTGTGATGTCACTGTTTCTGGTGCCCACGTCAGATGGTATCCTAGTGAGGGACCAGAAGCAATAAATGTGTTTATGTTAATGTTCTGTATTTGTTTTTCTGGTACAATAAAGAATATTCTTATCGTCTTTTTCTTCTTATGTTTTATGTACATGTTTATGTTTTATGTTTATGTAACTGGGATTTAAAATAAATCACGCTGTGTGGAGGTGTAAAGAGTGGGTGTAAAGCTTCTACAGGTGTCCTCATAATTATGTTTTAAGTTTACCTAAAAATAAAATAGTGTCAATGGACGTTTCAGTGGTTATGATACGTTTTAATAATTCGATACGGGTCAAAACTCTCAATTTTAACAAAATAAAAGGTAATATAATCTAAACAAGTATAATTTGTCCATTAACGAAAAGGTGACAAGACTTGAAAGTAATATCTATATAAAAAACGTTCTACGTAGTGCTTACGAAAGTTTTAGTAAAAAAAAGCTCATCTAAATTATGATTTTTCTCATCTTTGAACCAATTGCTTTTTGTGTACTTTACATTTAAGACTAGCTGTCCCGGCCAACTTCGTACCTACCACCAACGTTTTCGTATTTTTTCCATATTTTCTCACCATTTAAACCTTCCCTGGAGTTCCACAAATATAAAAGACCAAAAATCAGCCAAATCAGTCCAGCCGTTCTCGAGTTTTAGTGAGACAAACGAACAGCAATCCATTTTTATATATACATAAGAGAAGAAGAATACATCGTCAGTCTTTCTTCGTACAAAACTACGTAGTGACTTAAATTCTAAACCTAGTCTTGCAAACAAGACCTATATTTTACAGCTGTAAGCTCCAATGTCAAGACCTGCAGGTACCAGGTCGATTCGAATTAAGCGACAGGCCCGGCATCTGAGCCGGGTGCTGGTAAAACGTGATGACTGCTGTCGATAAAAGCCTCCAGCGGCGGGGTTCACAAATAGAATTAACCGATCGCATAGATAACGTTTATTTATTGTGTTCACCGCTGGGATAATCGGGTAGCGCTAGGCGTTACTTTCCTTTCCTTTTCTTCTCAAACTCGTCTATAATGCTCTGCACTAAGGCATATACAATACATACATAATAGATATTCAGAGACGAATCCCAAGTTTACGCATAGAGCAGTCTTAGCAAAGTAAACAATGTCATACTTAGTAAAGCGCCCGAATTTTTGTATTCACAGTCGATCTGGAGCCTAGCTAAGAGAAGAGCATTCCTCTATATTCTCTATTATTTTTTAAGATTTTTAAATATTATTACGATTTATTTTCTCACAAAACTCCGCAGTAAACACAATGCCAAATAACAAACTCCAAGCAAAACAGTACGACAAAAAGGTAACCTCAAAATGAAAAAAACCAAATGACAGTTCTAAGTTCACGTTAATGCCCGGTTCCTATAATATATGCCTACCGGCTACGATCCGTTTTCCATACAATGTATTGACGGTTCGTAGGAATTTCGTAGGAATTGTAACCGATCGTAAGCAAAAACGAAGCGTTTTGTGGATATTGGAACCGGGCATCAGTCATCGTTATTGACTACTTACACTTAGTTAACTTGCTAAGAATCGATTCTGAATACGAAATATTTATAAGTACGTGATTTTGACATTTCTGAGACCAGTCTTTACTTAGTTTTCGTTTCTGAATGTCAGAGCCTCCATTCTGACCGTCTTTGAGCTTGAACTTCCCATAAAATATAATAAGCAAGTAAACGGAAACTAAAGTAGTCTACACCTTATTTACTGAAGCGAACGAGTAAGTGTCAACATGTCAAAAATTTGGTTTTTCAATATGCCACATATAGAACACTGCATAATATTTAGGAAAGTTATACAAAACAATATGGCTAATAAATGCCAATAAGCAATAAACACAAAAACACTGTTATTGCCTGATTTATCCCTCACTCGCAGTTTATTTAACTAAATATTTTATTTTATCATGAAAATACGATATGCTTAAGAGATCTATGCCCCAAAAAATACCTAAAATTTCAGTGGTCCTCAAATAAAATCGATCCTACAGCTGCCAAATATGTTCGCAACTAGCAAAGATGTAGGACTTTTGTTTAAATCCCAATTTTTTAATTAGTCTAACTCTTTAACTCTTTTTTAACTAAAGGCAAAAAAAGTAAGATAGCGACCCCGACGCCATATTTACTCACGACTGACGTTGTTGATGCGAGTGCAACTTCTCTAAACTATTTTATTTTCTTAGTGTTTGTCTTGTCTTCTTTCGTTGTCTGTCTGTTTTCCTTAAACAGTACCTATCTAAACCTATGTGGGTATACGATGCAAGCAAAGCTGCGTGCATGAGCTATTTTGAGTGACATGTAAGTTTGAGAGATGCTGTGTCTTTGTTTACCTTTAGTCGTTCGCTTCAGTAAATAGATTGTAGGTAGGTTCGCGGTAAAGTTCACTTACCATAAAAACGTCCCGGTCATTTTGAGTTACGAAAATTTGTTTTACTTCTAGGCACACCACCTGCAAAGGAAGAGAAGAGAAGATATGAGAAGAGAAGATGAAGATTCGAGTTTCTGAATAGATAGATAGATAAATCATTTATTGGTAATGGTTATTGCGGTAACCTATGTTACACTGAGGCTTAGTTTAGTGCACCGGTAGAACGATTCGAGTACCTTGAGGTCGTGGGTTCGAATCCTGGTGCACAATATTCCTTGACATATTGTTTTTTGTCTCTAGCCATATTGCCACGAAGGTCTGCTCAGTGTTAATTATTTTGTGAAAAATACATGGTGTGGCTTTAAGTGATGGATTGTGCGTTTTTATTTATCTCGGTGACGTAATCCTGCCTATTAGATATCAAACCCACCTCCCGAACCTGTGGAAATTCATAACACCCGGCATACATATTATCTATTGGACCAGCAGCCGACGACTCGAATTCCATCGTCATAATTAAGCTCTGCAAACCAGAGCGAAACTGTCGGACTCTTCCGACAAAAGGTCAAGTAGGTCTATCCGGTAGAGAATGAATAATGTATATGTAATAAATAAATCTGACGACCTCTGTGGCGTAGTGGTTAGCGCAGATGCGCTAACCGTAGGCAGATGACTACCGTGCGAGAGGTCCCAGGTTCCAAATCCCGGCTGAGGACAAAAAAAAACCCAGGTCTTGGATGTTTACATGTTGTGACGTCGCTGTTTCTGGCTCCCACGACACAGGGTATCCTAATGGGGCCGGAAGCAATGTATGTGCCTATATGTAAATGTTATGTTATGTCTAATGCTCACGAAAGTTTTAGTTAATATTATGTTTTTTAGCAAAGGGTAAGATAAAAAGTACCCGAAATCGACGTGCGTGCATGCAACGACTAATGGATGTCGATGAAGCGAAAGTGATTTGTTGGGATCGTGGCAGTCCCTGGTCTCTGCCTACCCTTCTGGGATACAGGCGTGAGCTTATCTAGGTATGTTTTTTATAAAAAAGACGACAACCTATCAACAATTAGTTTACAGATTTTCATAATTTATGAGAAATGGTGGATAAGAGACACATTGGGACAGTTAGCCAAGAATTCAAAGTAAATAAGGTACGCGCTGGCAATAGTCCATTATTAGATAGATAGATAATTATGTATAATGTTCTTTTTTGTATTGTACGTCATACTTTTTACACAAATTGAGTTGGGAGATTAACAGAGAGATATAGGGCAACACAGGATCAGTTTCCAAAGGATTATGTACCTAGACCCTTTGCATATTTCAGCTGCAAAGAGAAATTGCTCCAGTAAAAAGGGTCGACGGAAACAAGTATTTTATTTTCCTTCCATAAGTGGAATTTTGTCGAAATATTGTTACTTGTTCACTAGTACATTGCCTCGTTGATCTAGCCGTTAAGGCGTTTAGGTTTACCTACCAAGACGTAGGGCGCGGGTTCGATTCCCTCTGGAGGCCGCCGTACATTTGTATCTACAAATGGCCTCAGTTGGGTGTTTTTCGATGTTTGTAATGTCCTTGCCTGGTTACCATAGCATCCTAGTTTGGGACCAGGTCAAGTGATTGAGTTGTGTGAAGTTATTATGTTTTGGCTTTGGAACGAAGATGTTTTGAACCGGTTCGTGTTAATGTACAGAGCGGATCGAGGACTTGGCCTGACGCTCTCTGTACGACTTGACACAGTACGGGCCGGCTGAAAACTTGGCCTTACGGAGATCGAGAGGATCGAAGAGGTCTTGAAGTGGTTCTTGTTAATGTACAGAGCGGATCGACGACTTGGCCTAGCCTTTCCACAAACTTGACTCAGTGCGGTCCGGCTGAGAACTCGGCCTGGCGCCATCGTTGATGAGAGGCATTTGCAGGTCCCCTTTACTAATCCCGCTTTCGGCGCATTCACGCAAAGTCGGGGGTTACCAGGTTAGGCTCGGGCAAGCGCCGGGCCTAATGAGCTATGTGGGATCCGACTTCAGCTCGAGCGGATAATCTTTTGAAGTAAGCCTACGCAGGGGATGGCCTGGATGGGAAAACCGCGGGGGTTTACCCTTTTACCAATTTTCCTGGCACACGAAGTTGAGAAGAATCAAATCAAATAATTGTTATTTCCAAAAAGCTTATGTACTAATGACACTAAAGGGCTTAACTTTATGCAAGTAGGTGGGAAAAATGTTGTCACTATACTTGAGCCATTACAAACGTGCGAACCAAGTCATAAAAGTGCGAGCGAGAGTTCCGATATGCCTGATATGCCTCCTACATGTGTGAGAGAGAGGTCTGATACAAATGTTTATTACTCAGTTCGCACGTTTGTAATGGCACAAGTATAACTACAAATAATTGCGTACTGGTGTTCGTCGCACTAGGCGGACCTGTTTTGCGAGAATTATTACATAAAGAGATTGCTATGAATTAAACCGTTATCGATCTCGAGCGATGGAAGATTGAAAAATACTATAGTTGAAAAGTATTACATAGTAAGTCGATGACGTTTCATTTATTCGGAGAAAAACTATTGTGATACTCAGAGGCTGACACTTTAAAAATGTTAAATAAAAAAAAATGTACTGTGCAATGTTTGTATTCCTTAATAAATAAAATAAAATAAATAAGCTTTAGAATGCCTGACTGCCTTGGGGCTACTTTCTGAATTGAGAATTTCGCTAATTAACTACTTAAGTATAGTCCGTCTCGTCAAATTTCTCAGTAAAAAGCGGGATAGAACGTTACTTAAGTATTTACTTAGTGGAATTCTCAATCCTAAAACCAGCCATATGTTTACAACTTATGATAAAAACCCCAGGTCTAGGTGAAAATGTTTACATATTTGTGTTGTCGTTGTTTCTGGTACCCACGACACAGGGTATCCTAGTGTGGGACCAGAAGCAATGTGTGTACCTGTCTGTTTGTAAATCTTTCTTCATCAACCCATTATGTCCCCACCGAAGGGCACGGGTCTCTTCCCTGAGGAAGGTATAAGCCATACTCCACCAAGCGGGCCAAGTTCGGATTGGTGGAGGCTTGTAAGACTAGCGGCTGGTCTTACTATCAGAAGTTTTCAAGCCGCCCTAAGGCCTCTGACTTGGCTTAACGACTGCCATCTAGCGACGGCAGCCGGTACCAACTGCTTAACGTGCCTTGCGAAGCAAGGAACAGCTCGGGAAAATGCCACTAGCGTTAGTCATAGAAGGTCACCCATCCATGCACTGAACGCGCCCTATGTTGCTTAACCTTCGTGATCGTTTAAGACCACGCAGCTAGCCGGGGCTACGAGCGATAAATAAAATAAAAAGAGATAATTTAAAATGAATTTGGCATGAAAAACTTTATTTATTTGCTAATTTTAAAAAAGCGTCTCCCTAAGAGCTCCAAACGTTAAAATAATAGGCAACTTTGCAACAAAAATGTAAAAGCGAGCTCTGTAGACTGTCAACAATTTCCATCGCAAACGCCTTGCAGCTGGTAGGGCATAAAGTGAAATTAAATTATCATAACGAGGTGGATGTAGAGCTATGGCAGATCCTCGGAGGAGAAATATTTTCCGCTGTGAACTATGAAGTGTTTATAATACGTACGAGTATTATAAACGGATAACAACGAACATCCGTAAATATCGGTTTATAAAGTTAACACTTTGTTGTACATTTCACTTTACCCAATGGATCAAATCACGATTTGACCCGATGAATATACAACTTAGCTAAACATGAAAACAGATTGTTAGTAAGAACATATACTCGTAGGACTATACCATGCAGTAAGCGTCAAATAGTTGATGATCATGCAACTCTTCCTTCACTTCACAAATAAATAAATCTACACTAACAACCAAAGTACAATATTATTTCATTTAACAATATACATACGAGTATATTTCTCTACGGTACACAGAGTTATG
This sequence comes from Yponomeuta plumbellus, assembly GCA_947310845.1. Lineage (NCBI taxonomy): Eukaryota > Metazoa > Arthropoda > Insecta > Lepidoptera > Yponomeutidae > Yponomeuta > Yponomeuta plumbellus. The sequence goes on along the minus strand of OX371208.1, from coordinate 19,836,983 downwards.
ACGTCACGACACGAAATCCTCGGGCTATTCCCAAAGGGGAATTGAAAGTGGTTCGCAAATATCACACTCGTTTTGTTAGCCCAAGAATGGGGTCAAAGGACAGTAATATCACGTCTGACGTCACAAGATATCCCCGCGAGACCTGAATATTTGACCTGGTATTTATAAGGATGTGGGCGTACTAATAGGTTAATTTTATTCTTCGAAGGCTTTTCTACACATTTTTATATTTCATTCGACCTTACATAAGAGGATTTATCTACCTGTACAGCTCATCAAAGACGCCTAGCCCGCCCGCTTTCTTAATGTTTTCGTCAGGTAGGCTCAATGAAAGACGGGATCAATCACAAATTGCAAACAGTTTGACGACCTCTGTGGCGCAGTGGTTAGCGCATCTGCCTACCATGCAAGAGGTCCCGGGTTTGAATCACGGCTGGGGACAAAAAAAAAGAAACCCAGGTCTTGGATGTTTACATGTTTGCGACGTCGCTGTTTCTGGGTCCCACGACACAGGGTATCCTAGTGTGGGGCCAGAAGCGATGTATGTGCCTGTATGTAAGTGTTATGTTATTTCTGCCTCGTTGTTAGCTACCAAGACAAAGGTCATAGGTTGGATTCCCACTAGGGACCGCCGTGCATTTGTAGAAATTGCCTCAGTTTGGGTGTATTTCCATGTTTTTAATGTCCTTTCTTGGTTACCATAGCACAGGGTATCCTAGTTTGGGACCCGGACAACTGATTGTGTTGTGTGGATGTTATTTTTGAACATAAACTTTTGTAAGCACTAGCCATTATTCATTTTATTCCGAATCTTTCGGCAAAAATTCAACTAAGTGTATCTATAAAGTTAAAGATACATTTAGTTGAATAAAGTTAATAATGGAAGTTATTTATAGATTTATATTTCGAAAGCATTGAGGCAGAGCTACAATACATTTACAATAGCTTTGCACGATAATCGTATATTTAAAATGTCCGTAAAAAACGATCCCGCGATATATCGGACCCAAAGGTCCAATAATAATGCCGCATTGCACACAAATGTTAATTTATCTGCATCCGTTGTTAAGTAAAATTTACAAGCAAACTAAACCAAACTAATGACATATATGTAGAGAAACCAGAATTTCTCGTACATACACTGATGCAAAAAAGCAACTTAGCTGATAATCCGTATTGTAAATACCACTTCATTTTGAACAATTTCTCAACGTTATTTTATTTCCACGTTGTAGCCCGCGTGCCACCATCTCACGTCATTCGCAGATCCTGGCAATGAAGGAGTCCGATCCATTCTTTCTTTAACTCCTAGCTATTTATTCGTGTGGTGCTCTGCCGCAGAGCCACCTTAGAATCTGATCATTTATATCTTAAAAGGATGTACGTCAAACGAACATAACGTAGGTACCTATGCCGTTATCGGCTGTACGTGCTTTAGGTAATGATAAAATAGACTTTGATTGTGGTTCTGCTGCGGAGCATACTCTCTAGCAGAGCCACAAAGAATATGTACTCGGGCAAGATAAACGCGAAGATGAGGAACATAAAATTAATAGTAGCTTGTTCACCAAGGGCGCAAACAAAATTTTTGCGTCGAGGTTGTGAAATTGAATCCAGAGCGAAATGAAGCGATTTTTGCATGGAAGCCCGAGCAAAAATTTTAAGTACCTAATAGTCAAATATTTGAAAGTTCCAATTTCAAATTAGGTACCTACTTAAAAGTTTTGCAGCAAAGAGTTTGGAAGTTCAGTAAGTACCTAGTTCCAAACTCGGTAAACTTACTGCAATAGATATAGGACGAATCCTCAAGAGTGCAAGAGAAGTCCAACTTCTTAGTAAATGAGTGCATTAGTATATAATTTCAAAATTGGGTTTTGAAGCTATTTACCTTTAGGTACCTCTAAAGGTAAATAGCTTCAAAACCCAATTTTGAGTCTATTTACTTTGATGCATCTTAGCTTGAACAACGGCGAATAGCGTGTTTTGGGTCCTAAATTTGGGCATCAAAATGCATCATTTCGAGCAGATGGAGTGAAAAATAAAGTAAATATTCAAGGTGGGCTCCCATACAACAAACGTGATTTTTTTTTCAATTTTACAATGGTACGTGAGTACGATTCGCACTTGTTTCATTTTAATATGTTACTTGTCCGTTTATTTTGTTTCTGTGACATGTCTTATTGGTATAATTAATGTTTTTCTTTTTAATCTTCTTCTTCCAATACTCCGTCTCTTCTGTGCGGGTTTCGTCCCGCACCTTTAGAACATGTTATTTAAAGTAAATTGGAAAGACAACGCGTCTTTTCAATAGGCCCTTGCTCCAAGTCCATTCACTATGTGTGTCTCAAGCCAGTGTCTATCTAGCCCTTTGAGCGGGATGAATAGGGCCGGGCTTTGGCCGGCAATGGCCGGATTTGTGTTTAAAGCTGAGAGGCGGGAAGGTCCCGGACTCTTCCACCCTACTAATGGATACCGCGATCCATTCGGGAGGCATAAACGACCTACAATTCAACTAAACAATAAACAAACGTAAACATTTACATACAGGCACATACATTGCTTCTGGCCCGACACTAGGATACCCTGTGTCGTGGGAACCAGTAACAGCGACATCACAAACATGTAAACATCCAAGGCAGGGGTTTTTATTGTCCCCAGCCAAGGTTCGAACTCGGGACCCCTCGCATTGTAGGCAGATGCGCTAACTGCTAAATAGAAGAAACGAGTTCGTTCATTCGAAAACACATTTACGGTACATGAAATCACTATTAAATTACTAACTATAAAACGTAATTACAATAGGTCGAGACCTGAATAAACTAACGAATCAGGTTCCAAACTTATATCCCTCGGTAGACCGAGGTTCAACGATCGTGAAACACTAAGTTGGAAAGGTCAATTTGCTTGACCTTCGCCAGGCTTAGTAAAACAATCAAACTTCAATGAAACCGAAATGAAGGCAAATGTAAGCTTAACTAGTTACAAGCCGATAGCATCAGGCTAAGCTGCTACAGTCTGTTAGCTCTTAGAATATACCTCGGGCTCCAGAATAGGCTTCGGTTTTCGCCGAAAGCTCACGAGTGTAATACTGCTTCCTGCTCTGTATAAAACTTTTCTTCACTATTTTGAAAAGTTATGTAAAGTTATAAATAACAATACATAATAAACATTACCTTATTGCAATATAATCGGTTTATCCGATAGTAGCCGAGGTATATTCTAAAAGCTAAAAGACTGTACTGAAATATCTTGCTAAAGTTGTAAGCTTTATCAGCATTAAAAGAACAATAACGTATCAAACAATTAAATCCGGCCGCTGGGAGAACACGATCCTGACAGGTCATGTTAGAACGGACGACGTAACCTTGAAGTGGCGTTAAATTTTCGATTAAAATATTTTTAAGTCCTATTTATCCTACTAGCAAATAATTGTCATTGAAACTATATCATTGTGTAAACTTACAATCAATGTTATGTTTTGCATAGTGATTTAAATGTTAAATAAGAAGAAAACAATATTTAATGTTCGTGCGTAAAATACTTACTACGTTGTCACAAGGTTATGTCAACCGTATTTTTTTGTAGTGACGTACCAAAAATAACGAAAATAATAACGGTCATTTTAACGATACGAAGTTGATGAAGAGGCTTTAGAAAAAGATCATTGCGTTCTCAGAATCTCTCCGCACCACTGCCGTACAAAGCGATTGAGCTGATCTGGGCTCAAATAAAAGGTCGCACAGCTCGCCACAACACTTCACCGCCATTCGGCACAAAAAAGATGTTGACCCTTCTAAAATGCCTGCGAAAATGTCACAGGAGATGACTGAGTGAAGGTCGTCTAAAAAACAAAACTACTTGCCTACGTGCCTGTGTGTAAATGTTTATGTTTATGTTTACTTAATCGTGAGTCAGTAGCAAAAGATAGTTAAGAATAACGTAAGGAATGATAACGTTGATTATCTCCCATCACTAGTCATATGAAACAGACATGTGTCAGGATCGTATACTCCCAGCGGCCAGACAATACCTAGCAAATAAAGTGCCACTTTTAGTCACAAGTCGACACTACTGTATTTAATTTATGTTTATTAATAATACAGTTACAACGAAATCGTAATCATATAAAAAAACCGTAAAATAAACTCATACCTGTATGCCGGAGGTGTAGGTAGAGACCAGGGTCTGTCAATTGCTACGACCCTGACAGATCAGTGACGCTTCATCGACATTAATTAGTTTTTGTACGCACGCACTTCGCTGTCGGCTACTTTTTATCTTGCCCTTTGCTAATCCCCTACATTCCCTATTTGGTCGAATAACGTCGGCCCAAATTTAATATATAAACACTAATAATAAATAAACCGTAATAAATATTTCGAAAAAAAATATCTAAAAAAATCATCATAAGCTGTCGTAAACACGAACTGCGTATTTTAAAAAACCCTGCTAGCGACAAATTATCACCATATTATTATGATTCTAACTCAGGTTAAAATGTCGAAAAAGGCTAGACAATTCAAAGCCATGATATGAGATTCTGAATTACAGGTTTTGTAGTCTGTTATTTAACACCTGACGTGCGTGTCGACGGCACATTGAATGTCACACCTGGTTCATGGAGGAAGATCGATACTGAGTGGCTGCTGCTACGAAAGGAGACGTGTCTATCGACTTTCTGAACCAGTAGGCTAGTTGACTGTGTGAAAAAAACTGTATTATTTATACTTATTCATAGAAATTATTAGTCTTAAAACCGCTTCAAGACATTTTAACTAAAAAACAATGATTTTATTTGTAAAAAAACACAAGATGAAATTTGATACTTATGTATCTGCAGCCATTGTATCGAAAACGGCCTGGATTGGCTGATTTTATGACATTCCAGTAAAAATGGCGCCTGTCATTCATTCTTTTTTACGTTCATTGGTTTGTTTACCGCCAAGTAACGTCATAATTCCTGTGCGTCGCCATGTTGCCCAAAATAGCGTTTTGGCGACTTATTTGACAGGTAAATTTTCGTTTGCCTTTTTTTAGAAGAAATACAAGAAAGAATTTAAAATGACCACTTTCTGAAGACTGAATGATGATGATGTGATGAACACCAACAAAAAATACGAGATGGTTTTCAGAAATCGGTCAAATAGCCTATTCAAACATGTGGCATGCGTCAGCCGCCACACCAGACGATAAATGCCTCGTTGGTCGAGCCGTTAAGTCGATTAGTCGATTAGCTACCAACAAACAGGTCGTGGGTTCGACTACCAACGGGGGCCGTAGTACATTTGTACAAATGACCTCAACCTGGGTGTTTTCCATGTTTGTAATGTCCTTGCCTGTTTACCACAGCACAGGGTATCCCAAAGTAGAATACCCTGTGCTATGGTAACCAGGCTAAACCAAAAAAGCACCTACGTAGGACAGACAATTTTTACTTAGAAGTAAAATGAGATCATTTGGTTTTTACGTACTAGCAACACTAAGACTTTGACAGTCTTTGGCTTCATATTGATATGTCAACGTGACAGTTTTTTTGGGATTGAATTTAAAAACAGGTTTTACGTTTGTATAGGAATAGCCTTAATGTAACTGACATAATTATTATTTTACCGACACGTGTAAAATCCATTCACATACGTCAAGTCAAGAGGAAGCTCCGGAGACCGTCATGGCGCGTCCTATTTCCGGTGTATACCGGTATTCCGCACGAGAGCATATTGTCGCGACACTATCAATCTAAATTCAACTCTAAGCCTTTGGAATAAGTACACTTCAGGTTGTACAGGTGATGTCTGTACTTTCTATGAGCTAGGATCTTGGCCTCTATTTCTGTATAACCTCTTGCGGCCCGACCTTGAAAATAACAATTGTTTTTGTACATTATATTTGACATTGGGCCACACAGTCCTCGGTAAATCCCCTTCACAGGATAAATGTCCATTGTATTCTATTCAAAACGTATTATAGTTTCAAGATTTTTTTGTGTCAACGCCAAATGCAGAGAAAACATAAAAAACATTAAATTTATTTTATTAAATGGAGTGCCGGCCATCGAGCGGGCGGCGGTAAGCCTATAGACCAACAGGCCGAATAGTCGGACGATGTGGCCAGGTTGGCGGGGGGCCCGTGGATGCAGATGGCGAGAGACCGCGAGGTGTGGCGTGGTAGGGAAAAGGGCTATACCCAACAGTGGGCAGAGGTGGACTAACGATGATGACGAAGTAAAAAGAGTCAGAAAAAAGTTGTTATCGGTATTATTTCACGAATTACACATCTTAAATATAACCATGTTTAAAGAGTGCCTTAACAAGGGGTTGGTCCAATTCTTATATACATATATATATACATAATCAGAATCTCGGATACGGCTCCAACGAATTTCACGAAATTTTGTAGGCAGATGCTTTCGGGGGCGTTTAATTGATATAACTAGGTCAACTTTTTAGAAAACGTTATTTTATCCGTGTTTTAAGGCAATTGAAATTTGCTATAATAACATACAGAGGTAAATTTCGCGTCTACTTGCAAGGTTGGAATAGTTCTGACGGGAAAATGGGCGACCCGTTTCGGGCCGGTTTCAAGTGACCTGGTTCGAGTCATTATGTTTTTTTTCCAAGTTCTCTTTTTGTTGAAAAAGGATAAACTATTTTAATTTTATATTACATATTTTATATTACAAAAAAGTACCGAGCAAAGCTCGGTCACCCAGGTACTTGTAATTATCAGCACAATTCAAGCGGTTAAGTAATTTTTTTACCGAAATTTTTAATTCTGAAACTGGCCCTTAATTGTTGTCCAAGAAAACAACTGCCATGACGTATGTGTTAAGACTTATAAGCTATGTTTAGTTTGTAACGTTCACTAAGTGCGGTGTTTCCCTACATTGTTTATTTTTTACTGTAACTGAAGCATGGAAAAGAACAAGGGCAAACGTTGGATCAATACTAGCAGATGCGTAAATCATTCCTAACCGTACACAAATGGCGTACAGTGTGAGACTACCGCCATCTACACGATTTTTCAGAGCTTTGCAGATTCTGCAGCATTATTTTCTTCGTGACACTCTAAACCCTGAGTGGGCGTGTAACGGTGTACACCTTTAGAAACCGTTTCTGGGTCTGTTTCACAATCTGCAGATAAAGTTCCGGATAAGCTATACACAACCAGGGCTGCCCTTTGTTCTAAATTTAAATAATTTTTCCTATATTGCGTATGTCCGTTTATGGCTTCAAATTTAGAATAAACGGCAACCCTGGTTGCGGATAGCTTATCCGGAGCTGTATTTGCAGATTGTGAAACAGACCCTGTCTATCATTTTGAAATCAAAATTTAAAATTACGTCACCCATTTCTAGACTTCATTAGACATTCATTCCGACTTCACCTTCATCATTACCGAAAATGATGTTCGGCATAGTCACCAGACGGTTAGCCTTGACTTTTGTTTTGGACATGTTCATCTTGAGACCGACCTTCAGGGACACACATGTTTTTTTTATAACCGCGATCAAGAGTTTAGACTAGACTCAATGCGGCAATTGAGTGAAATCGACGCCTGTATGCAACTGCCTTGAATGATAACATCAATCTCATAGAATATATGCACACATCTGCACAGGAATTGTTATTTTCTCTTTGAAACATAAGCTAATACAATTCTCTTGTATTCAAGAGATTTATATAAGATCTAAATGCTCATATCACAAGGCAAGGTCGGTGGAATAGGAACAAACGCCTCGTAAATAATGTTACGTTTTAGTAGGTACGGAAACACGTATAAGTCTATGCGAGAAATAAAAAATGACTTAATTTAAGTAAAATACTATATTTAACTTAAATTAAGTAATTTTTTATTTAGAAGTTTAGTTTACAATACTACATTAGTAATTTAAGTATTGATAAATGGCACAAAAAGTGACGATTGTTTTCATGTGGCACCAGACCGAAATGTAAGCGAGAAATAAAAATGTACATAATATTACATAACATTTACATATAGGCACATATATTGCTTCTGGCCCCACACTAGCATACCCTGTGTCGTGGGAACCAGAAACAGCGACGTCATAAACATGTAAACATCCAAGACCTGGGTTAGATTAATTAATTAATTAGTAATTCAAATTTTGGTTAGTCTCCTAAGACATAACGATTGTTTTGATTTGGCACTAGACCGAAAAGAATGGGTTAAAAAACCGGAAATTAGACCTCGATTTAGTGAGTAGTAGACTAAATTTGGTACAAGGCTTACTATGTTCTATTAAGAAAGAGAAAAGAAAGAAAGAGAAACGTTTATTGCACCAACATTCACACACAACAAAAATACGAAATACAAATACGTTTTTTCGCGGTGTGTAACCGCTGCTGCAAAAGGCAGCTGACTCAGCATAATGCTGAGGGTGTAGGCCCTCATATTAAGAATAAAAATAAGCAGTATAATTATAACATCCACACAACATAATCACTTGACCTGGTCCCAAAGTAGGATAGTTACCCTGTGCTATGGTAACCAGGCAAGGACATTACAAACGTCGAAAAACACCCAGACTGAGGCCATTTGTACAAATGTATGGCGGCCCCCAGTGGGATAGAACCCACGACCTCTTTCTTGGTAGATATAAAACAACGAGTATCATCATCATCATCATCAACCCATTATGTCCCCACCGAGGGGCACGGGTCTCTTCCCTGAGGAAGGTATAGGCCATACTCCACCACGGGGGCCAAGTCCGGATTGGTGGAGGCTTGTAAGACTAGTGGCTGGTCTTATTGTCAGAAGTTGTCAACCCGCTCTAAGACCTCTGACGTAGCCTAACGACTGCCATCTATCGACGGCAGCCGGCACCAACTGCTTAACGTGCCTTAAGCGTGTATACAACGAGTATAAAACCTACAAACGAATAAGACTTGTGTGTGTCACTGTACCAAAGGGCAATTTCTCTCTTCCGGGGCGGTCTGCTCGCGTGGTCGCACGCTGCCCGTTATTAATGTTGACATAGATAAACACCTACAAGTAACAGAGCTACGAGCGAACAATTATTTACACGGTGATAAGCCCGACGGCCTCTATGGCGAAACGGTTAGCGCTTTTGCCTACTATGCAAGAGGTGCTATGTTTAAATCCTGGCTAGGGACAAAAAAAAGCACCCCAGGTCTTGGATGTTTACATGTTTGTGATGTCACTGTTTCTGGTTCCCACGACACAGGGTATCCTAGTGTGGGGTCAGAAGCAATATATGTGGGTAAATGTTTGTGTATTTGCGAGTTACATTACTGAAGCTCTACTGAAAACTTTACAGGTATTCAAGGTATGACAAACCAACTGGAGCAAACTGCATCGTGCACTAATTCATAATAAAGAAGCCAGCACAGACTAGATAAAACCAGAACTTCAGACATGTAAAGAGCCGTATAAATTGGACGAAACTAGGAAAAAGATCTTATAGATATGTAATTGAAATTGAAAATTGTTTATTATTATCATCGAAATATATCGAATTACATAAGAATCATATTATTTTAAAATTGCTGGTATTAATAAAATTAAATAATATAAATTAAAAATGCCAAAAAAAGGAGTATGCTCAGCCTAAATGTTGTGTGAGCGATCAACACAACACTGATTTTCAGCAAACCCCTATTAAATTATACACAAAAATGAAATAATATTACTAAAACAGTTGGATGTGTCTATAGAACCGACATCATAAAGTTAGATTTACATTAAAGTCATAATCAACATATTAGGCGCTTAATAATACTTAAAATAAAATATAGAATGTATGAAATAGAACGTCACGGTTCTGCAGAGAATGCACAAAAAGGTAGAGCTCTTAAAGACCGTAAAGCGAAGAAAACTACGATACCTTGGTCATATCATACGAGCGGAAAAATATAGTCTGCTGCGAGTTATTCTGGAAGGGAAAATTGAAGGAAGAGGAATCCTGGCCGAAGAAAAACATGATGGCTCCAAAACCTGTGAGAGTGGTTCAACACCGCTAATATACAACTTTTGCGAGCAGCTACATCACGTGACAGTGTATCCAAAATGATGGCCCACCTCCGATAGGAGATTGCACCGGAAGAAGACGAAATAGATTAAAACAGTGCCAACTTAACCTTAGTATTATCCCAATGAGACGCTTCGAGATAAGGTGTAATTTCCGTATATTACGTATTTCCATACTTCCTTGTAAATATTTTATGTTTGTTTTTCTCCTCGTGTACTATAAAGAATATTCTTATCTTATGCAATAATCCCTTATACATCCCCTAGCACGTAGCAAGATAAAAAGTACCCGAAACAAGCACGCGTGCATGCAGACTCATGAATATCGATGAAGCGAATGATGGATACTTGCTTAACCCATACTATTTATTCCGTTAAATGGATGACGTTTATACTAACTTGAGACTTTTAACCTCGTAAGGCCCGATATACTAAAAAAACGTTTTCTATTCTATTCTAATATAGGTCTGCGTTATTAATAGTAGGTACATGTAAAGACATATTACACTCTAATACAACCTTTTGAGAACACTCTTATTGTCCTTTTTAAATAGGTATATTATAGAATTTTTTAAGTTACATCTTGCTAAGTAGTTTCCGGCCACCAGCACCCGATATATCGAGTTTTACCGTCAAATATATTGTACATAATTTGTCACCGATACGCAGCGCCAATCCGTTTAATGGAGGCACTTTCAGAAATTGGAGCGCGCTACCTGGCGTCCTCGCGTCCTGTAATGCAGTGCACTTTGAACGTTAAATTTTATTTTGTGACTAGTGTATCTAAAAATAGTAGCGATATCCGCGCGCGATCAGAATGTGAATTGAACTTTTGAAATTAAATTGAAAATGTCAGTGAATCGGAAACCAGCGTGGTGCGTGCATGCGGCGACTAATGAATGTCAGTGAGGCGAATATCTGTCAGGATCGAGGCAAGTGGAAGTTCCTGATCTCTTTCTTTCTAGAGCAATGGACTTGGAAATGGGAGACCCAGGCTCTATTCCCAGTGCGGGATGAAACTATGACTTTGAAGAAGAAGAAAAACATTTATTGAACGTTACATAGACATACATAATTATACAGGAGAAGTAAATACAGAGAAACAAGGCACAGATAGGACAAAAGCAGAAGAACTGTGAGGCTTCAGTGACAAAAACAAAGCCTAAGGCCCGGTTTCTGAGTTGAGAATTTTCACTAAGTAAATACTTAACTGGAATGCAGTCTCGTCAAATTTCTCAGATGTGAGCGAGAGACAACGTTACTTAAGTATTTACTTAGTGAAAATTCTCAACTCAAAAACCGGCAGTAGAGTACTTAAGGCCGATTTCTGTTGAGAATTTCGCTAAGTACCTAATTACTTAACTGCAGTGCTGTTTCGTCAAATTTCTTTAGAAAAAAAAGTGACAGAATGTTACTTAAGTATTTACTTAGGGCCGATTTCTGAATTGAGAATTTGCACCAAGTTTTCTAAACTATGTACCTACATTTGTGAACTTTTCGTAGCAATAACACTCGCTGACGGCGAAGGAAAACATCGTGAAGAAACTCAGCGCTTGAAATAGAAAATACACGGTGGGCACGAAATCAGAAATGAGAAATTTATTTCAACGTAAAGAATTTACATTCTGTTTGTTGAATGTCAATGTACATAAAATTATAATGTTAGTCGCTGCCTTAGGGCCGAATGTAGTGGAGAAAAAGGCAGCAAAAAAAAACTCCACTCTGACCATCTTTGACCACGCGTGGTGATTAAGCCCATACTCTCTCTCCGAAAAAGGCCTGTGCGATGCGTACGGACGTATATAGACTACTTGAATGTTTATCAGAATACAGAACCACGTATACATTTGGACCTGAAAACATTAGTGCAAACACATTTGACTGGCCGGGGCGGCGCGGGCGGCGCGGGGCGGCGCGGGGCGGGGCAGTAATTGGACAGGCCACACGATGGGCCGGCCAGAGTTGATGCGCTAAATAAAGTATGAACATCAAACCGCGGGGCTCACTTCTAGGGCTGCCACTTTTTCCGGTTTGACCTGGACTCTACAGAGTTCATGAGAATTCTCTAGAGACTATTTTTATTTACCTACGTAGTAGCGGTATGTTTAAAACCATATCTAAAGGTAACACCAACGCGCTTCACGACCACTGCGGCGCAGTTTAGCGCATCAGCCTAAATAAAAAGAACTTTTGATGGCTTTTTTCTAAGCCGTCATTTTAACGAACTGACGTATGTAACGATATCGTCAGCCTTCGACCCGGTCAAAACATTTTCACTACTAGTTTATTTTTTTTTATTTTTTTTTATCGTAAAAATTTACATAGCGGCTCATACATTGCTTCTGGCCCCATACTAGGATACCCTGTGTCACAAACATGTAAGCATCCAAGACCTGGGATTTCTTTTTTGTCTCCAGTCGGGGTTCGAACCCGTGACCTCCCGCATGGTAGACTGATGCGCTAACCGCTGTGCTACAGATGTCCTCGAAAATTATCTTCCAAAACTTCGTAATGAAGTCTTTCTAAGAACAAACGTCTCACAAATACTTAAAAGGTCCTTATTCCCTTTAGGTGTTTAAAAACAACGCGAGTTCGTGACAGCGAGAGCCTTTTATTCAAAGTGACGCTCAAACGAAGTTTGTCTTCATCACCCGATCGTGAAATTGGGAGAGCAAGTTAAGCCGGATTTGAGTCGTTAAATTTTATAATAACGTTGGATTTGGAGTATTCCCAACGGTTTGGAAAATGTCGAGTGAACATCGCATTCATAGACTTAAACAAATTAAATATGAGAATTAAACTAAAATATATTTGTTAAAGCATGGAAACCGGAACAAGCAAACAAAACAAAGAAAGAGGAAATGAAATGAAAAACTATATTGTAAAACGGCCTAGTTTCTGCTAATACAATAATAGTTGCATGGCTGAGTCGATTTAATTCCTTTGCCGCTCCGAATCAACGCGCGCACGCGTACTCGTAGTTCTAGTCATCGATGGAATTTAAAAAAACATGCCACATTACGACCATGTAACTGTAATTAAGCTATAATGCACTAACAGAATCGAGACCCCTGTTACTGGCTCCCAAATTAGGATTCCCTGAGCTAGCAAAACCCAACAACAGTCAAACTAATTTGAAAAGGTGTGTGTGTGTATGTGTGTGTGTGTGTGTGTGTGTGTGTGTGTGTGTGTGTGTGTGTGTGTGTGTGTGTGTGTGTGTGTGTGTGTGTGTTTGTGTGTGTGTGTGTGTGTGTGTGAGTGTGTGTGAGGGTGAGTGTGTGTGTGTGTGTGTGTATGTGTGATAGAGAGAGACAGTATGTTTTGTTTTATACGTGTGTCAGTTCGCTTTATTGCGCACACGTTCGCACTCTACTCCAAATCAATATTGCATTGTGTGACTTCATATCACCACGCTGACAAATCAATCATGTGGGCTGACCCCGCGTCCGAGCGGTAGGCAAATAAAGCCCAGCGGCTGAAAATGATCCAATTTCCTCGTGCACTTTAATGCATATAAAGTGCGTTGCATTTCGGTGGAACTGCGAACCAACGCGAGTCAACTCCAACACCGATGTGTGTTGGGGATATTTATTTACATATGACTCGTGCAACGCAGCTATCGCCACAAAGTACTGAAACGATACTGCACTAAGTGGCTGCGACCACAGAAGCCATTCAACTTCTACATACATAAACTCACGTATGTATACTGAAGGTGTAGGAAGAAAATAGGATTTTGCTCCGGTCCTGACTTCTTTCGATTCACAAAAAAACTGTTGTTGCTGCATACATGCACGATCTATTTATTGGTTTCATATTTTGGACAGAGTAAAAAATGAACTGATTCCACAGAAAATGTACAAGAGTTTAGAGATATTAGAGAAATAATTCAACCCATTATGCCCCCACGGAAGGGCACGGGTCTCTTCCCGAGGAAGGTATAGGCCATACTCCGTGACGAACAAAGTCCGTATCGCTAATAGCCCCGGCCGCCTAAGTGATCTTAAACGACCACGAAGGTTAAGCAACATAGAGCGCGTTCAGTGCATGGATGGGTGACCGTTCTACGACTAACGCTAGTGGCATTTTTCTGAGCGGTTCCGTGCTTCGCTTCGCAAGGCACCTTAAGCAGTTGGTGCCGGCTGCCGTCGATACATGACAGTCGTTAAGACAAGTCAGAGGCGTTGACGGCTTGAAATATTCTGACAGTAAGAACAGCCACTAGTCTTCAAAGCCTCCATTAGAGAAAATAAAGTGAAAAAAAATGTGTGGGTAACATAATGCGAATTAATATATACAAATAAACTTTATTTCTCTATCCACAAATTAGGTACAATAGCTGATGTGATACAATATGGCACAAAAAGAATAATTTGTGGAAAGACTGGGTCCTAAACTAGATCAAAGATCTGTATCTTAGGATGCCAGGCCTCCCAAACACTAGAGCAACAAAGTATGGAACATACTGTAGACACAATAAGTCAAGACCAACAGAGAAATTACAGAAAACAAGGATAGTATACAAAAATAGACACAAAAACCAAATAAACGGGTACTTACACTCATACACTCAGCCCTACGACTAAGTCTTGGGATCGGGTTTCAGCCACTGAGTGTAGGTGTGTGTGTGTGTGTGTGTGTGTGTGTGTGTGTGTGTGTGTGTGTGTGTGTGTGAGTGTGTGTGTGTGTGTGTGTGTGTGTGTGAGTGTGTGTGTGTGTGTGTGTGTGTGTGTGTGTGTGTGTGTGTGTGTGTGTGTGTGTGTGTGTGTGTGAACTCCTCTAACTGATCCTGCAGGGAAAAATACAAGGCCGCAGAGGACTTGACTTGAGGTTTCAGATAGGATCCATCGATTTGTTCCGAGCCATCACATCACGGGTCACAGTGGCTACAAAGGTAGCCGACCCCTGGCACCACAAGAATTAGATGCACGCACGCCGGTTTCGGAATCCATTCAAGAACCTACCAAAAGGTATGTCGGCACAAGCCCTGACGGCAAGATCACTATATCGAGCGCGACAAACAGTCGAAGCACATTACCCTCACTTTCCACATGAAGGAAGAGGAAGATATCACATCGCCCGCTTTTGGCTCTGTACAGCGGCCGCAGGCAGCGACCACACGGGCAGACTGGGGCCCGATGGTCGGACGACGTCGTTGCGTCAGCGGAAGGACCGTGAATGCGGATGGCATTTGGGGGAAAAGGGCTATACCCAGCAGTGGGCAGGGTAGGCTGATGATGATGATGACAGCGGCCGTGCTGCAAGGGCTATGAACCGTGTTATCTCTTAGTTATAAAGCAATCAGTAATCACTTGTAGACCTTGAAAAGAACAGTTAAAAACCCTAGTTCGAACACGAAATTATTTATTCACGACATGAGCCACGCTGGCATGCTGACAACGCGTTGAACAATGCACGGACTAAAAGCTAGAGCAAACGCGAGTCACTGAATTGTCAGTGTTCATTACACGCCTGCAGACGCAGCGACCGATTTTCACGTAATGAGACAGGCAAAACGTAAGTAATCACACCAAATGTTGGGGAATGGACACTGATGAGGAAACTGATGAGAACGGGTAAAATACTCGTATAATACAATAGTAGAATAGCAGAACAAAATGGGTAATTCAATTCAATTAAATGTTTTGTCCAAACAAATCAAATTTGTCCATTTGTCAAAACAAATTTGTCCATGATATTTATGGCCATGATTGTTGTGTTGGTAACAGTCTTATAACTTCGTTAGTATGATACAAAAAATTAAAAATTACATTAAACGTGTACGGGCTAGCACCGTACACCTAGGTCGCCGTATTGCTGACTGTGCACCGCGCACAGTCGAACTCACGGGCCTTGGTGCCTATACCATACCATGTTGACTTTAACCTCTCATTAACATCGTGCGTCTTCAGAAAGTAACTGTGCACACAAATGAACTTAATGAATACCTAACATCACCTATCTACTTTCTTAGTCCACCACTGCCCTGTAATCTACAACATCTGTCGTGCGACATAGTTGAGTTGTACACGCTCTCCTCTTTATTTTGATGAGGCAATAAATACTTTTTTATCTTGTCTATCTTATCATATTATAGACCGAATCAGAAATGATAAGGTCCGTGGACAAACGAAAGTCGTCGACGTAGCCCACCGGGTGAGTAAGTTGAAGTGGCAGTGGGTAGGGCACATATCACGAAGAATCGATGGCCGATGGGGCCGAAAGGTTCTAGAATGGAGAACACACATCGGCAAGCGCAGCGTTGGACGACCAGCCACAAGATGGACAGACGATCTCATCCAAGTGGCAGGGAGACGCTGAATGCAAGTCGCTTCCAACCGGACTTTTTGGAAATCCATCTAGGAAGCCTATGTCCAGCAGTGGACTTCTTGTGGCTGAATGATGATCTATCTTATGTATCTCTTCTTGTACACAATAGTCCTTCGAGCCGGATAAAACAGACAATAAATAACAATTAAGTTATATTATGTATTTTCCTTTGTGCAATAAAGTGTAACAACAACAACAACAACAACAATTACATTTTTCGTTGGGCGACATCACTGTCGGACAATAAGTGGTGAGGTGGTAACAACAAGAATATTACAATATTACAAGAGATGTATCCGTCTATGCTTTTTTTTGGCGGTAGGCTGCAAAAAAGTTAACATCTAAATAATTTTCGCTCCTTGAAATTTAAATCAATTTATTAGATAATGAAGTATATTTACATTAGTGAGTGATTCAAATGTTACTTATTAACTAATAATTGTCAAGCATACCTGCTGATGTCCACTCTAATTACTATAAAGACACTGTCACTGAACTGCTGCTACTAGACCATGTCGACACTGATTCAAGTCCTAGACACTCAGAAGTCCATCGAGTCGTCCTTGACAGCCCGGATGGAAGCATTTGAAAAACGACTCTCCTCCTCTTCCTCACAAGAGTTACTGGACATGGATGGCCTAGTTCGTGAGTTCCAGAATTTCAAAGACTCCGTAGTGAGTATCTTGGGCTTGCTTCGTTCTCAGGTGACATATTTGACTACCCAAGTGGACGATCTGGACAACTTTAATCGTCGAAATGCTCTCCTTTTCTGCGGCATTGAGGAAAGGGAGGCTGAAGATATCGAGACAATGCTTGTTCAGACCATCCGTGACAAAATGGGCATTAGCAGTCTCGAGCCATCATCGTTTCAGTTGGCACACAGGCTAGGGGCGAGAGGAGGGCGGAGGCCTCGCCCCGTCCTGGTTCGTTTTAATAGCCTGCATCAGAGGAATGTTGTCTGGCACCAAAAGAAATCACTGAAGTCCACTGGCATCGTCATCCGCGATATCTTAACTAAGACCCGCCAATCCATTTTTATGTCAGCACGAGTGCACTTTGGCATGACCGCTGTGTGGACCAAGGACGGCGCTGTTTTCGTGAAGACACCGGGGAAGGACCCGCAGAAGATCTCCACGGCATTGGAGTTGGACGAGCTCTGCGGCCTCCATCCTTCGGTCGATAAATCCACGCCAAAATCGACCGTGGCTCCCGAGAAGAGGGATATGGGAAAGGGAGATAGAGGGAGAGGGACAACTGAACACTTCCTCGAGAAGTGTTACCTGAACCTCCCCTAGCCACTTTCCACGATAAGGATCTTTCAGTTGTATGTTCCTTATGTTCTGTATCTTTTTAATCATAGATTTATGGTAAATTATATGTATATTTTTCCTAGGTTTCTCGTAGTGTGAAGATATATTATGTATTTTATTTTATTGTAATATTTAGACTCATTATATTTTAGTATATTTTTTTATTATATATGTAAGTATATATTAATGTGTAAGTTTATTCAATATATGTATGTTTTTAGATTTATTTTTTGGACGCCTACCAACTCTTTCGTTTTACCTCCTGCGGTTGACTGGTAGAAAATGCTTATGGCATTAAGTCCGCCGCATTGTACTATATTTTTACTTAAAATTTATGTGCAATAAAAGTATCAATAAATAAATCATATTGCAAAAGAAATAAATTATTTTGATTTTGATTTTTTGATAAAAACCTAAAATATTATTCCGTAGAGTCTCAAACATCCGACTGATTTTCACGTAATGAGACAAGCAAAACTTAAGTAATTACACGCTGGCTGATAAACAGACTCGACAAAGCCAGACGAAGGCGAACAAGACAACGAAAGATCTCCTAGACCGAGACCGGGACAAGAGAGGTGTCTAATTATTTGCAGAAGCGTCTACCAAATCAGACAAGTGTTGGGGTATAATTGGATTGTATTAGGTTTTCTCCGTTCTGATTAAAGTGTATTTTAATGGGAAACGGATGAAAGTAGTAAATATAAAACCTAGATACATCATTTGCTACAGTAGTATTTAAAGTAAATATTTAATATTTTTAAAATAAAAGTAAAAATTATTTTTTTGCTATAACATGGGTTCAAAGCATTCTTAAGTTCCTTTATGTTGTAGCTTTCGGCGTGCAAATGTTGTTACTGGATCTCCAAAGGAGAATGGCAGGCTTCAGTGGAAGTCTCGTACACCTACAAAAAGTCGTGTTGAAGCATGAAATATTTACATGTAATAGATAATTGTATTAGAATTTGTTGCATTAATTTTCTTTTCTTTATAAAGTTGGGAGTCATAAGTTAAGGTTGTTTTTTTAAGAAGTTTGGAGGTTATGTTACGACCCCGTTTGCTTGACAGTTAGAGATAATACAGATCTTATCTACATGTAGTACAAAAACGTGTGGATAGCGGTGCCTTTTCAATCATCTATAACATCATCCAAGAAGTTAGCTGGTCGCGTCACTCCCTCATGGAGAGCATAGCCCAGGTACCAGATGATACTCATCACATGCGAGCAACACCCCCTACATTGCAGTTGCAACAATAACTTATTATTGCTTCTCTGTCACGATTACCTCTTTCAGTGACAATAAAAACAAAGTATGTTTTTCCTGAAGAATGACGAGACTTAAATTCAATTAAATTATTTTTTAACGGCACCCCTAGGATTCTGCCAATGTCAAGTTTGTTGTGGAGATGTCAAGTATCTTCTTTTTTTTATTTTTCCCACAGAACACCTAAAGATCGTTTCACCAAACAAATCCCACGGTAAGATCCTTAATAATATAACAATAAAAGCCAAAATTCATTAACTCATGGGACTTCTTTCGTGAACCGAACTCTTCTGATTTTCACTTTGACGTGACAGTTATTTTTTTCTTGGCTTGCAAGCATAGATTATTCTGAGCTTGTAAGATAAAACAATCGATGGCGTTCCGTTTCTGTTTCTAAATTGCGTTTTATTTATTATTTTCTTTTTTTCTTCCCCCTACTTTAAAAAAATATTTGAAAAACTGAAAAAAGAGCCAGTTGCGAAATACTAAAGTTGGGAAAATGTAACCCCAAAACATTATTTTAATAGGGCGGTACACCATTTGCCGTTGTCCTTTAAAATTAAAATATTTTAAAATTAATGATAAAAATTTTGAAGCTAATTAATTAACATTAAAGCGTGTAATACATGGGCATGTATTGACCGCCACCAAGTTGTTATAGTTCATCCTAAATTGGTAATCAGGTCATCATCATCAACACATTATGTCCCCACCAAGAGGCACGGGTCTCTTCCCTGAGGAAGGTATAGGCCATACTCCACCACGGGGGCCAAGTCCGGATTGGCGGAGGTTTGGAAGACTTAGTGGCTGGTCTTACTGTCAGAAGTTTTCAAGCCGCCCTAAGGCCTCTGACTTGGCTTAACGACTGCCATCTATCGACGGCAGCCGGCACCAACTGCTTAACGTGCCTTGCGAAGCACGGAACCGCTCGGAAAAATGCCACTAGCGTTAGTCATAGACGGTGACCCATCCATAGACTGAACGCGCCGTATGTTGCTTAGCCTTAGTGATCGTTTAAGATCACTCAGGCAGCCCAGGCTACGAGCGATTCAGACTACGAGTAATCAGGTACAGGTGTCGAATTCAAACCAACAGATTATATTCGTATACCTACTGCTGGACAATCTGGACATATACGCCTCTCACAGGACGGTTCTGTCCTCAAATACATATAATTTACTGCTGAATTAATTGTCCTCGAATAATGGGGGCCGCCGTACATTTGTACAAATGGCCTCAGTCTGGGTGTTTTTCCATGTTTGTAATGTCCTTGCCTGGTTACCATAGCACAGGGTATCCTAGTTTGGGACCAGGTCAAGTGATTGTGTTCTGTGGAAGTTAATATTCGACGACCTCTGTGGCGCAGCGTTTAGCGCACTGCCTACCATGCGAGAGGTCCAGGGTTCGAATCCCGGCTGGGGACAAAAAGAAACCCCAGGTCCTGGATGTTTACATGTTTGTGACGTCGCTGTTTCTAGTTCCCACGACACAGGGTATCCTAGTGTGGGTCCAGAAGCAATGTATGTGCCTGTATGTAAATGTTTATATTATTATAATTTAACTGCCACTAGCAATCTGCATCAGATTATAAGTTCAGTGAGTTGTTGGGTGTCCTACGCATCCTAGGTGTAAGAGTATCGTGCAAACACATATTTCAGTGCATTGTTTTTCTCATTCATAACTAAAAGACACTTCTTCTACGTGTGAAGGCACCAAAAGCAATCATGTGCAGACATTGTACACATTACTATCTTTATACACAGAAACTAAATGGTCTCAAACAGAAGCTGAAATATAACCAGCGGATAGAATCAGGACTCGCAATAACGTCTGTAGTCGGGTTGAATAGACACTACATTAGGCATTCTCTGCTGCATATGGAACCAGTACAGTCGGCAGATGAACAGACATACATAAGCTCACGCCTGTATCCCAGAGCCAAAACCCAGATCCCAGACAAGGGACTGCCACCTGCCACGATCCTAAAAGATCACTTTCGCTTCATCGACAATCATCAGTCGTTGCATGCACGTACGCCGGTTTCGGGTACTCTTTACCTTGCCCTTTGCTAATAAATGGATGGCGGATGAACAAACTTTAAAATATGCTGGACAAAAGTAGACTACCACCGGTCCCCCGACTTCAAATATTTAAATAACCTTGAGTATGTTTAATACATGGCTCGAAAAAACCCCATTCATAGATATTTTTAACTAAAACTTTCGTAAGGATTACACAAACATTCAATTACATAATTTTGCTCTATGAATTTTGCAGCCTCCGATCAATAGTAAAATAATAACATAACATTTACACACAGGCACATACATTGCTTCTGGCCCCAATAATTACTATTCAATTTAACACATCCGCCTTTTAGTATTATTTATCAAATAGCTTTAATACAAAATCGTAAACCAAGACGTAAATGAGACAAAATGGCCTGTCCGTAATTTGGCAAATAGTCGAACTTTCTTTCTGTCTACCCCTCCGAGATATAAACACAAACATTTACATACAGGCACATACATTGCTTCTAACCCCACACTAAGATACCCTGTGACGTGGGAACCAGAATCAGCGACATCACAAACATGCAAACACGCAAGAATTTATTTTTTGTTTTTCTTTTTCTCCTCAGCCAGAGTTCGAACCCGGGACCCGGGAAGATGGTAAGCAGATGCGCTAACCGCTACGCCACAGCGGATATAAGAGTTTGTTCACGTATAAAATTGTACAAAAAAACCGTCACAAAACGAAAGTTGTCGTTGATGACAAACGCATTCTACACAAAATAAATCCCTATACACAAAGAGAACACACCTGTACAATATGGCCCGGATTGACTTACCTGGTTTTAACAATGTGTAGTGCTTACGTAAGTTTTATTTCAAAACAGAACACACATGCTCATGTAAACGCGCTGTCGACTGTACAGTCAGAGAGTGAAGGATCGCGTGAAGCGCCAGTGCATCTATTATACGACCAAGCAGACGAGCGACAGACGCGTGCCCCCGGCTAATGACCCTGCACGTGAATCGCAACAGACTATTTAAACAGCCATATACGTTCCACTATAGGGGACTGGAATTCTCTAAGAATCGCTCGTAGCCTGGGCTGCCTGAGTGATCTTAAACGATCAATAAGGTTAAGCAACATACGGCGCGTTCAGTCCATGGATGGGTCACCGTCTATGACTAACGCTAGTGGCATTTTTCCGAGCGGTTCCGTGCTTCGCAAGGCACGTTAAGCAGTTGGTGCCGGCTGCCGTCGATAGATGGCAGTCGTTAAGCCAAGTCAGAGGCCTTAGGGCGGCTTGAAAACTTCTGACAGTAAGACCAGCCACTAGTCTTACAAGCCTCCACCAATCCGGACTTGGCCCCCGTGGTGGAGTATGGACTTTTACCTTCCTCAGGGAAGAGACCCGTGCCCCTCGGTGGGGACATGATGGGTTGATGATGATGATGATACGTTCCACTATAGGGGACAGGCATTCTCTAAGAGAGAGAGTGTAGGTTTGATCAACTCGAGTGCCCATCGCGCATTTCCCATGTCAAGTGCCGAGGGGTGATTCCGAGAATTGCATAATTTCTTTGGCGCATTTTTTTTTTCAAATCAACTCAATAAAAAGTAACATAATTGTAGTAAATGCCACCAAAACCTACAAATATAATACATTTTAAAGCTCTTCAGCGCTTTTTTACAAAAAATAACGCGCTAAATATCATTTAGTGGAATCTGGTGGAAAATTAAAAAAGATATCGGCAACCTCAAATTCGGCCGAAAAGTCAGGGTTCAGAGCCAAAAAAAAAAAAAAAAAAATGAATTCATTCTGCTCGGGTATTCCCCAAACATTGTTTGGTTCAGTCTATTGTTTTGCCTCTTTTTACATTAAAGGATTTTACTATAGCTGTCTCGCTCGTGTTACTAACAGAGAAAAACCGGTTTATGTATCTTGTCTTGTTTACTACTACGTACCAATTAGAATTACGGCGCCGCGGAGTTCATAATTTGAGTTTGTGTTTTCGTGAAAATATTAAATGGAAGTTCCACTGAAGAAGAAGGTCTATAGCCAAAAATATCGTCCGGAATGGGAGATGATGGAAGAGTTCAAGAATTGGCTAAGACCTGTGAGTAATGATCAAAATAAGGCCATTTGTTTATTATGCCATACAGAAATGTTTGCAAAACTTGCCGATTTGCGTAGGCACGCCGAGACTAAAAAACATAAGAATAAATGTGAAGCTGTATCAAAAAATCGGCAAATATGTTTTGATAGTGTACCAAAGGAAAATTTTAGTAGATGCCGGAAAGCAGAAGGAAAATTGGCATTATTCATCACGGAACACAGTTCAATTTCTACAATTGACCATTTAACCGATCTATGTAAAGATATATTTCCTGATTCAAAAGCTGTAATAGATCTTAAACTACACAGAACAAAATGTACTCAAATTATCAATCAAGTGTTGGCACCACATTTTAAAGAAGAACTTTTGAAAGATATTGGAACGCAAAAATACAGCATAATTCTAGACGAATCCACCGATATCAGCGTGACAAAATTTATGGGGATTATTGTGAGATATTTTAGTCTGACATTAAATGCAGTTGTTTCTGCGTTCCTGTCCCTGGAGCCTGTGGATAAGGCTGACGCCAATGGACTAGTGACAAGTTTAGTGAAATGCCTCAGTTTCAATAATCTTCCTATTGCCAACTTGGTTGGTATTGGTACAGATAATGCTGCTGTAATGACAGGGCAGCACAACAGCGTATATGAAATTCTGCGAACACAATACAACTTACCGAACTTAATATTGATAAGATGTGTTTGCCATTCACTGCAGTTATTTATATGTATTATCGCGTATGTACGCAGACGAAGCCAACCGATTACATTTGTTATATTTGAAAACCATTTTGAATGACGTTCAAATCGGAATAAAAGTTTGGAGAAAACACAGATCCCGTCAAATTATTATCATCATTGATGGATTTGTTTAGATCGGTTGTTACCAGGGTCTTAATGCCTAATGCAGCTGTTACTGATATAGACTTTTTAAACGTTGATGTGCGCAACCATCTGAATCCCGTTCCATATCTTGGATATTTATTTGAGAACCATGCACAAAGAGTAAATATACCACAAGAAAAACTAGCTGGAATAAGAAGAAGCTGCATTGAATTTACAGTTCAGTTAGCAATACAAATTCAGAATAGACTGCCGACTATACACTGCTCTAGAAAAAATGGCTCTTCTATCTAAAGAAAATACACTGAAACAAGTCAAAGATAATTCAATTACTGTCCTTGCTAAAGAATTCGGATTTCATGACGAGAAAATTGATAAAATACTGACACAGTGGCATGGGATTCAATATATCCGATGGGAAAATAGTAGTCACGATACAGTGAAGTTTTGGACTCAAGTCTCTAAATACAAGAATGCGGCAGGATTTAATGCTTTCCAGGATTTGGTAGACCTGGCTATCACTGCTTTGTCACTTCCACATTCCAATGCTGAGGTGGAGCGCGTATTCAGCGTAATGAACATTGTCAAGAGCAAGATACGCAACAGAATGTCAGCTGTTACATTGAATTCTATTTTGCTAATACGGCACCAAATGAGATTTTTAAAAAAAAATTGCCACACCTACGAATTACCCATGAATGTCCTGAACAATATAACAAAAACCATCAAAAAAGGAACCACAGCTGGCGAAAGTACACCATCACAGACACTGACACCTGAAGATAATGACGAAACTGAACACGAAAATGAGTTAATAAACATGGTTGATTTTAACAATTAAATTATTATAAAGCCATTAATTGTGTTTTTCTCATATTTTCAATAATAGCAAAAAAAAAACATCATTTTAACCATGCGAAAAGTTTAGTGGATTTTAGCGCTTTTTTAAGCCCCGTTTTTTCCAAAATATAGCGCTTTTTTGACAAGAGTTCGGTGGTTTTCTTTTTTCTCTAACGGCAACACTGCTTCAGGGCGCCAATAAACGTACAATATATGTTACTTTTCACTGAGTTAATATGAAAAAAAATTATGTAATAAGAGCCATTTTCTGAAAATCACCCTGAGGTATGTGAATGGCTCAGACACTCAGGTTTTCTCACGATGTTTTCCGTCACAGCGGTAGTGCTAAACTTCACAAATGTACATAATGGACGCACTGGGAATCGAATGGGTCTCACGCTTTCAACTCCATTGTCCATGGAGTCCATGTCAATAAACACTGTCTTTCTTTCTTTTTCTTTCATTGTCCAGACGTATCTGTCTCTAAATCTAAACAGAGAAAAGAATAACAAACCGAGACAGGTTAAGGTTTTAATGATGACCACTATAATTTATTATAGGACTGGCTTAAGATGAGTTTACTGAAACTGGCACTTGGAGTAGAGTTCGCGTCGACTGCTTGTTTGGTCCGGCGGTTTGACGTCTGATATGATTACCACACCAGAGGCCTCAAGGGGCTGCCGGACATTTCTACAAATAGCGTTAATATGGGTGTATTTCCATGTTTGTGACGACCTTGACTGGTACCATAACTAGCACAGAATATCCTAGTTTGGGACCAGGACAAGTAATAGTATGGTGTATTTAGTTTCTAAAGATGCGCTTGTTTAGATGATACAGGGATACCGAGGCATTAATGATGTGTGATATCACCTAAGACTTGTTAATACTAGGATTTCCACACTATATGCGACCTACGACAGCCAATAATAATCACACAAGAAACATGAGACACGAATAAAAGTTACAGTGAAAACGTACGATGAGTTTCCTTATTGTTAGATACATACATAAAATCACGCTGGTGACCCAGAGGGGTAGGCAGAGACCAGGGACTGCTACTCGCCACGATCTTGCAAATCAATTTCGCTTCATCGACATTCATTAGTCGTTGCATACTCGCCGTGCGCCGGTTTTTCTACGCTGTTATTTTCAATTTTATTTGAAAAGTTCAGTTCACATTCTATATCGCAACTATTTTTAGAAACACTAGTAACAAAATAAAATTGAACGTTCACAGTGCACTGCATTAGAGGGCGCGAGGACGCCAGGTAGCGCGCTCCAATTTCTGAAAGTGCCTCCAGTAAACGGATTGGCGCTGCGTATCGGTGACAAATTTTATGCAATCTATTTGACGGTAAAACTCGATATATCGGGTGCTGGTGGCCGGAAACTAAAAGGCAAGATGTAACTTAAAAAATCTGAAATAAAACTTTTATAAAAGCTACAATAGGAGGGTTCAAAAGAATATACCAGACTTATAGAATATATCTTCATGGGATAACGCAATATAAATTATTATTAGGGTGATTTTCTAAGATTTAGCAGTGTAGTACAGGACAAAAAACACCCGAAACTGATGTAAGATCTATCAGGATCGTAGC
Organism: Yponomeuta plumbellus; assembly: GCA_947310845.1. NCBI lineage: Eukaryota > Metazoa > Arthropoda > Insecta > Lepidoptera > Yponomeutidae > Yponomeuta > Yponomeuta plumbellus. The sequence goes on along the minus strand of OX371208.1, from coordinate 19,810,654 downwards.
AAGTGACAGATCCTAGTCTCTTCTATCCCTCCTACACAGGCGTGAATTTATGTACTCGTATATGTGGCGAGCACATGACTTCTCTACGCGCGCACAATAAAGTCCGACATTCCTGCATCGCGCAATTAGAGTGATACACATGGCCATGAATACAACGTCCAACGAACAACAATTGTACTGACCGACCCCAGGCATACGAACTGCCTGGTGCTAAGGCTGTGTGAAAGCAAGAATGAAACGTACCTTTAGTCCTGAAAATCTTAAGATTTCAGAAGTCTATAGCCTATTATCGCGAAATAAATAGTGGAATGAGTTAAACAAGTACCTAACATGTACTGCTCTTGCCGAAAATGCTCGGAGAGAGCAGTACATGTTGGGTACAGCTGGCTACAACCCGTAAAGCGCTTTACAGCTCGCGTAATTAATTGAAAATACTGAAATATTTGAAAGCAACAAAACTTACTACGGAAGCGTAGCAGCTCGTAGCAACGCGCTACATCGTAGCATACATTATAAATATGCTACGCTACTACGTGTGCTACGCGCTACGAGTGTGTGAGACATAATGGACAAGGCACTATTCTCGAGAATTCGCCCAAGAGGGTTTTCTGTCATGATTTCTTTTTCAAATATTCCATTGGACTAAAACTTGATTTTTTCAGGACAATTGATTTCAAGTTCGGATGCATTTGAAGCGAACAGGACGTTATTATTATTATCTTTTTCATTTTAATTATAGATATTATATTAAAGACTATTATGCGCGTCTTTATTTCGTAAATACGGCAATTCAATGTTTTAGATACGCCAACGCAGATTTTGACGATAATTGCCAGTGTTATTAAACCTAATCCCTAAAGGGAGACGCAGGGTTACCAACTCTTTAAGTCACACAGTGTATTATGTGAAAACGCTCCAGGCTTAATTAGAGGATGTAAATCGTGTAATTCGCATGGCGTGCCCCTTGCACCCCGGGGTCCCAGCGGTGCGGTAAATCATGACCCCCTGCCCTACCGATGGCACCGGTGGCTGCGGCGACTCACGGAAGATGGTGTTAGCGGTGCTACTTACGCTAACGCGATAACGCGAAGATTTGCGTTGTCGCGACATGTCTGGCCAAAAAATTCGTCCTATCGCGAATCATCATCGCGAATACAAACATCCTTCGCGCTGCTGTCGGTAAAATACCGCACATCAAAGGGCAAAATGAATTTAGCAACGTTCTAGATTGTCGCGACGTAGCGAAGGTTTATTTGATGTGGCCAAGCTCGTCGCCGTAGAGCGAACACGACATTTTGTCGCGACAACGCGAACACGAATCTTCGCCTTCAAGTGTGGCCGCAGCATTAGAAATACATACAAAAGATGTATACCTCGGTGGCACACCGGTTAGCGCATCTGGCTACCATAGGAGAGGTCCCGGTTTCTAATCCCGGCTGGAGAAAAAAAAAGAAACCGTCGTCGTCGTTAAAAAAAGAAGACGTCGCTGTTTCCGGTTCCCACGACACAGGGTACCCTAGTGTGGTGCCAGAAGTAATGTATGTGTCTGTATGTAAAAGTTACTTTATTTCATCATCGACAGCGAAAATTAATAATTTTAACACAATAATGAAAATACGGAGCGGACATCAGACCGGTAGTAGCTTAGTGGGTAGAACAATGGATAGGGAAGTGGGAGAAGCAGGTTCGATTCCCAGTGCGGGTATGTACCTACGACTTTCTTTTCTAAATTATGTACATTTGTGTAGTTATAGTAGCAATACCACTCGCTAGCGGTGAAGGAAAAGATCGTGAGGAAATCTGAGTGGCTGAGCTATTCAATAGGTACTTCAACGCTTGAAATTTCCAATCCGCACGCGTGGTGATTAAGGCCCATATGCCTGCCAACCCAGTGCCCTACAGTGTGACGTATACTCGTACAAGCTACATATTATTATTGTAATAAAAATACTGTTCACAAGATCAAAAACAGACATTTCATAATTACTAAAGATATATCATAATAACGCTCAGCAATATAAAATACGTGCATTTTTTATTCAGATAGAGAGAGAACAATTTATTGTAAATAAAATAAAAAAGGAGACTTAATCTAAGAGTAGCAGTCTAATCATTACAAGTAATCTGATGCCGACAACAAATATTCATTAACGTATTAAATAAATATATCTTACTAGCTGTGCCCCGCGGTGTTACCCGCGGTTCATCGATTTTCCCGTAGGAATAAGATATTTCCCCGCGGTAAAACGTAGCCTATGTTTTAATCCAGGGTATCGGCTAACTCCATACCAAATTTTATTAAAATCCGTCCAGCCGTTTCAGCGCTAAAGACTGACAAACATATAAACACACACACACAAACTTTCACGTTTATAATATTAGTGTGATAATAATTTAAACTAATCAAGATTTGCCATCTTCATTGTGTGAATGTAAACACCTATGCCTATGCGTGCGTACCACTGTTGGTGTGGGCATGTGTTTGTGTAAGTGTTATTTGTTTTATTTATTGGTTCCAACGGGGCCCTTATGTTTTCATTAAATAATGGACGTTATCGATCCCTATCTGTTATAGTCATAACTCAATTCAACGGCCACCGTGTTAAGCCGCTCTTGCAATTTTATTGCCGCATTAAATTGATCACCAAATTATTCATTTTATTTCCTAGTTTATGCGCTGCGGGTATTCTTACTGCAATTGGCTGGCAGTGGAATCAAGACTTTCACAAAATACACCAGCATCTTAATAATAACGGGTGCCGACCGTGTGTCTGACTGCACCATTAGTGTTTTCTTACTTTTGTAAGAACAGTAATGTTTTGACATTGCAAGTGTTGATTGAGGAGGAGGCCTATGTCCAGCAGTGGACTACTTGTGGCTGAATGATGATGATGATGATGATGAAGCGTTGATTGCACTCATGGCTCTTGAGCTTCTTAGGTAGATGGACATTCCTACCAACTTATGTATAAGTCATACTGAAATAAAAACGCCCAGGCTGATGTACAAATGTACGGCAACCCCCAGTGGGAATAGAATCGACAAAAGTGTTCTCTATCTATCTGCAAAAGTACTACTGCCTAGTAACCATAACAACGTATTGTCAGAAACATCTCCCTGTGAGTCCCCGTGCCCCGATACCTTCCTGCAGACTGGGCCTTCAACTTAGTGACGCGTGAAAAGTCCAATTACACTTTGCCCAACTATACGTCCTTCAATTTGTGGCTTCGATTGAGGAATCTCAACTTTATTCACCACGGATTAAGGCCCAGAATGTTTTCAACAAAAGATCGGCAATAGAGTCGGTTCTTTTACCAAGCATTAACCTGACTGGTCGGGATATTTATGATTATTTTTACGACTTTTTGACGTTTATATTGGGAAAGTTTCTACTGTGGTTCGATCCTGTTGGCGATGGGAGAAAGATAGAGTTTATAAGAAAGCAATTTTTTTATTAGTACGACTTCGTACGACTTCTTCCGTGTTTGAACTCAGGATTACAGAAAAAAAATCCAAAGGTTAAGTGGCCGAGTGGATCGGCTGGCATGAATTGGAAGCTGCCGCTAAGCACAGCCGAAGCAGAGATATGGAATCAGAGATTTATTTCAACCTAAAGAATTTACATTCTGTTTGCAAAACAAAAAGTTTAGTTTGAAAAGTTTACTTCTTTCCCTTTTCTAAGAGAAAAATAATATTTAACTCACCAATAACGTATCGCAGCTACAACAAGGAAATCTGGAACAGAAAAATATTTTTAATCATTGATAAAAAAATAAAACGTGCAACCTAACATTAAATAAATAGAAAACTCTTTGACAGATATACACATACTAGTAAAATTCCTGAGACACTCTACTTAATTTTTTTAAATCTTTTATTCTATTATTTCTTTGAGATTTTCGAATTATCATATAACACAATAGTTGCAAATACCTCTTATTTCTGTGAATTACTGTATTTTTTATTTTTTTATTTTAAACGGTTAGTTGCAGTACTTGGTTTCTGCTATCCCTCTGGGATAGAAGCGTGAGTTTATAATGTATGTAAGCAACTCATTTTCATAAATTCGCGCTTTGCGCGCTCTACCAATTTTGCAGCCTTGAGTTAATAAATGTAGCACATAGAAGAATGTATATTTTATATAACAAACATCGCTACTTCAAGGCCGGAAAACTGTTCAAGATCATAATATTTTTAACCTGTAGAATTTTGGATGAAAATAAAAAATACACCATAAAAAATATTTTCATTGTTCTACTTAGGCCATACTGAAAGTTTCTGGAACGGACTAGTTACAAAAGGAAAATAAAAAAAAACACTGATAGGGTTTGAACAAGGAACTCTCTGGCGGTACATTTATTTTTAAATTGTGAGTCTGTCATTTGTTTTTTCATCGTGGCGTTGTTTTGAAATTAGTGTGTCGCTATTACAATGAATTTAAGTCGAGAAAATTTCCGTACTATGATTTTTTACCATTTTCGCTATGGCTTAAGTCAGCAAGAGAGTTGTCAAAGACTTCAGTTAGCATTTGGTGATGAAGTCCCATGTCGTAGCTCTATTTATTCGTGGTTTGGTGAATTTAGACTAGGACGTGATCATCTCTATAACGTTAAACGTGAAGGCCGGGCGGCGACCGCGGTTACCGATTTTAATATTGATACTGTGCGACAACTAATTGAAACGGATAAAAAAATTACCTGTCAGCAAATCCGCACTACCTTAGGCATTGGAATGAGCCAAGTGCAAAAGATATTGCATGAGCATCTGAAGGTTCGGAAGCTTTGCACTCGATGGATACCGCATGATTTGTCCCAAGATCAGAAACGACTGCGTGTAGAGTGGTGCCGTAAAATGATAAAAAAATATGACGGAGGACAATCAATGGCTGTGTATAAAATTGTAACAGGTGATGAAACTTAGGTGTACTGCTTTGAACCAGAAAGGAAAAGTTAATCGGCGGAATGGGTCTTTCCTTTTGAAGAGTTGCCAACGAAAGTCAAAAAAAGCCGCAGCACTGGCAAGAAAATGGTTGCTTCGTTTTTCGGCAAATCAGACCATTACACCACTGTATCGCTTGAAAACCAAAGAACCGTAACTACAGATTGGTATGTTAATACGTGTTTGCCTGAAGTGTTTGACAAAATACGCGAAAAGCGTCCCCTGAGCAAAATAGTCCTTCATCATGACAACGCGTCGGCACATTCCGCTAAGGCAACGAATGCGTATTTGAAGGCTTTAAAACTAGAATTAATGACTCATCCGCCATACAGTCCAGATCTAGCAACCTGTGATTTCTTTCTGCTCCCGAATGTTAAAGATAAACTCAGAGGTTTACGTTTTAAAAGCCCGGAAATGGCAGTGAATGCTTTTCACAAAGCCATTGAAGAGGTCCCTAAGGAAGACTGGACCCACTGCTTTTCACAATAGTTCCAGCGAATGCAAAAATGCGTGAATAGTGAGGGTATATACTCTGAAAAATAATAAATGTGTTATAAAGATAATAGGTAGTCTTATTTACCAGAATCCAGAAACTTTCAGTATGGCCCACGTATTGGTAGGTCATAACGCAACTGATTTTACATCATCAACCCCTTATGTCCACACCGAGGGGCACGGCTCTTCCCTGAGGAAGGTATAGGCCAAAATCCACTACGAGGGCCTAGTCCGGACTGGTGGAGGCTTGAAAGACTAGTGGCTGGCTTACTGCCGGAAGTTTTGAAGCCGCCCCCGTAAGGCCTCTGACTTGGCTTAGCGACTGCCATCTGTCGACGGCAGCCGACACCGACTGCTTAGCGTGCCTCGCGAAGCACGGTCATAGACGGTCACCCATCCATGCACTGAACGCGTCCAATGTTGCTTAACCTTCGTGATCGTTTAAGATCACTCAGGCAGCCGGGCTACGAGCGATTCATCATACAAAAGTCTATATTAATGGAGACTTAAGACAAAGGTGTATGTCAGCCTAGCCGTGAAACTGTTTTATTTATAGCAATTAACATAACATAACATTTACATACAGGCACATACATTGCTTCTGGCCCCACACTAGGATACCCTGTGTCGTGGGAACCAGAAACAGCGACGTCACAAACATGTAAACATCCAAGACCTGGGTTTCTTTTTTTTTGTCCCCAGCCGGGATTCGAACCCGGGACCTCTCGCATGGTAGGCAGATGCGCTAACCGCTGCGCTACAGAGGTCGTCCAGTGCTGCATTGCGATAGTTATCCATAATACGTGTAATCGTAATGCGTTTTAAATTGTAACGGCCAACAGCGATCGATCGGAGGGACCGGCAACGTAGTGGTATTACGTCATAAATACATTCGGCCAGTAGCCTAACTCGCTCTCGTGGAAAGGAAAATTCATGAATTACGAAGTGATTTATTTTGGGCGACAGTATTTTCTTCTGTTCACGGTTTCCAGCGCGCTCCCCATTTTCCGAGAAATGGGGACGTTGCAAAACGTCTGTATTTATAGAGCAATTGTTGTTTTATTACGGAGTATTAACATTTATATGGATTCTTTTAAGGGCTATTTTTTACGATTCAGTTGACACTTTTTTTTTTAACCAAACAAAAAAAAAAGACTTGAGTTTTAAAGCAAAAATGGCAACTCTTTTTTCGTATTTCTCAATAGATAATAAATAGGTAATATTGTAGACAGAAGTAAAAATATATTGTGTTTATTCCAGATATCTATCTGACCAGATAGATTTATAGAATATAGCTGTGCCCCGCGGTGTTACCCGCGGTTCATCGATTTTCCCGTAGGAATAAGATATTTCCCCGCGGTAAAACGTAGCCTATGTTTTAATCCAGGGTATCGGCTAACTCCATAACAAATTTTATTAAAATCCGTCCAGCCGTTTCAGCGCTAAAGACTGACAAACATATAAACACACACACAAACTTTCACGTTTATAATATTAGTGTGATGTGATTCTTTATTGTATGTACAGACGAAAGCACATCATCTTATACACCCATGCACTCTGCTCCGTTGGATTACGGGCGACTTTGCAACTAAAATATGAAACGTGACGTTACACCGGGAAAACCAAGTAAAATGTTATCATTATAATAATGATTATTGTGTTATTTCATTCTTTTTTTTTTTCACAAATGGCCTCAGTTTGCGTTAATTTTCATGTTTGTGATGTCCTTGCCTTATTACAGTCGAATAGGATTCCCTACTTTGAGTCAGGAATAAGTAAACATAAACATTTACATACAGGCACATCATTGTGAGCCCGAAGGATTACTAGGATACCCTGTGTCGTGGGAACCAGAAACAGCGACATCGCAAACATGTAAAAACCCAAAACCTCGGGTTATTTTTGTCCCCAGCCGGGGTTCAAACCCGGGACCTCTCGCATGGAAGGCAGAAGCGCTAACCGCTGCGCCACAGAGGTCGTCATATCGTCAGGTCGTCAAGTGATTGAAGTTATTATGCCTACCATTCTTTTCCCATCTAAATAAATACATTATAAAAAAAATATTGAACAAATTATTTCAATTCGATTCATCTGTATCCAACAGTTTACAACAGTACGTAGCAGTCTATCCTTTTAATTCAGCAAATAACTAGCAGCGTCAAGTTACATTAAATTCGGACCACGCCCGCTCGCCGGACGCGATGAATGCTCGCTAATGCTAGTCGGAACTCGGGGTTGTTTGACTGTTTGTCTAAGGCTATTTCATTAACAGGCAGTAAATTGACACTATAAAGAGAGTAATTGAAACTTGAGTACGTCGTTATTCAAATGGTTTGTGCAAGAGCCTTTCGGGAAATTTGATACAAACACAATTAGGATGCAGCAGTGGACTAATATAGCCTGATGATGATGATGATGACAATTAGGACACATGTTTTTTAGCGTTATTTCTGTCTTTAATGAAGACAATGCGATTAAATAAATATATTGAATGTGACATAAAACTTGAGGCCAAGAAAAGCAACCCCACAAGAATTTTGATATTCAAATTTTAGGGTTAAAACACTGTAAAAAGACTGATTGCATATAACAGGAAAAGAAAAAAAAATCTAAGGCCAACTTGCACCACCGACTTAAATCCATTTAGTGCTATATTAAATAGAATTTTGACAGATAGTGTATGGCGGAACTGTCAAAATTCTGTTTATCTTAAATAGTTTTTAGACAGTGGTGCAAGACGGCCTAAACGTGCTCCCTAAACGGAGATTCACTAACAATCAGAGACGAGCAACAGACGACGCGAGCTCCGTCTCTGTTCACCATGATTAAGCTCTGCGAATCAGAGCGAAACCTGGTCGGACTCTTCCGCCAAAAAATCAAGTAAGTGTATCCGGAATAAAGTGAATCATGCACTAACATTTTTTGTGATACGAGTGAGAAGTCATTGCTAGAAAAAACGCCGCCCGTTGACCCACTCCAACTGGCGGGCAATGTATCAAATACAACCAAGTGGCTCGTAGAAAAGTTGGAATTAATCTCCAACTAAAACGGCTCTAAGTTTCCCCATTAAGAGTTTCGACGTCCGTGCCGCTGAAATACTGCGCGGCATCGCCTCCGACGTCTTTAGCCCGTTTAGAGGCACTAAAACATGGCCGCCCAACCCTAAGCCCGCGGCCCACAAAGTGGTGACTCGATTGCTCATCAACAGCTAACAGTAAAATACGGCGAACTCAAGTGAAAGTTTTTCTCGGTCACGAAATATTTTTTTTTGTGTTTTGCAAGCCACAAAGTGGGCAGTCAATGCATTTGAATTTACCCATCGCAGAAATTTGTCGCTGGCATGCGATTGTTTTTATAGTTTTCAGTAAAACAAACTAGCAATACTGGCAAGTGACGCGCCCGGCTGCATATATGGCTTTCCATATTCAGTACATCCCTCAAGGAGAGTTGCGATCGGGACGATTTTCTGTGCGCCTATACGACTGAAATATCGAACACAGTACGCCCGCTCGAAGGAACTAATTACGCTTTACCGAGTGCATCTCTCCTTGAGTGACGTACTGAATACAGAAAGCCATATGGAGTATATGCTGGGCCGGCTGGCATAGACTGTACATTGGGGCACGGCTCGAATATCGGTTGAACACCCTTGCATTAAATAACTGTTTTAGTGCAGCCTTAGCAGCGGAAATTGTAGTAATGTTAGTTGAGTCGTGGCGGCTGAGGCCCCGGTCGGCAGTGTTAATGGGATGAGCGCGGCATGTTTGCGTTATACAGATGCACACTGAAATTACGGTAATTTTATAGTCAAGTGGGCATTCGCCGCACTCGGTGGCAGACATAAATTAACGGGCGACGCAATAAACTTATACTTGTACTTTTATAATGTATTTAATGTTTATTTATGTTTGTTTTATTATGTAATGTCGCTGTTTCTGGTTCCCACAACACAGCGTATCCTAGTGTGGGGCCAGAAGCAATGTATGTGCTTGTGTGTAAATGTTTATGTTTATGTTATGTTTAAATACATTTATACCTACACAAGCTCTCGGCTATATCCCAGAGGGGTAGGCAGAGACCAGGGACTGCTACCTGCCGCGATCCTGACAAATCACTTTCGCTTCATCGGCATTCATTAGTCGTTGCATGCGCGCACGTCGGTTTCGGGTATTTTATATCTTGCCCTTCGCTAATAAATATCCTATTTGTTTGAAAATTCTATAATTGATATAAAAAAACTGTTGAAGATCCCGAAGTAACAAAAGACCCTTTTAACTATTGGAACTACTTCAAAAACATTAAAACCTCACTCATTCTGATGAACGCAATATTTATCTAACCTATCACTTTCTACTGCAAAGCTGAACATCTCAATTAAGTGATATCGTCGATAAATCTTCGAACAAAACCTTCTGCGAGCCATACTTGCACCAACCAATGCTGGTGACCTACCCATTAACCTAAATAGTATCCAACCGAGGGCTACCAACGCTTCTGGATAAGACTTAGCTTTTAGACCACTAAAGGGATTGTAAGGACTCAAAAGGCAAAGCTCGAAGCTGTAGAGCTGGGGCTTGCTGCTATATAACTAATTGCAACACGACATTAGGGTTGCCAGGTTAAAAAATACAAAAGAGGGACACAGCGATAAAAAGTCCGATATTTTGACCTAAAAATGAAACATACCTACATTAGATTTTTTTAAATTGCTCGCCATATCGCCGAACTTGTCCACTGACGTAGTAAGTGTTGTGTATAGAATATCGCAAACATGTACAGTCTGTTAGCTTTTTGAATATACCTCGGCTACTTTCGGATAGAATAGGATATATTCGTGTAATAGAAATATCGGAACTAATATGACACTTCATTTCACTTATACAGAGCAGGAAGTAGTATTACACTCGTGTGCTTTCGGCGAAAACCGAAGCCTACTCTAGAGCCCGAGGTATATTCTAGAAGCTAACAGACTGTAAACATCCAAGAACTGGAATTTTTTATCTGTCTCCAGCCGGGATTCTAACCCGGGACCTCTCGTATAGTAACAATAAAATGTACGTAAAACGAAATTTTAATCATGTGACTAGTATTATAGGAAAAATAACACCTGTTTCGCTGACAACGATTTTACGAGGAAAATTGCAGCGACCAAATTATTTAAGAAAAGTCATCCAAGATGCATTTAACTTGACCTGAACCAAATCGGGGCGACTGGCAACCCTAGCGCGATGCTGCAACCGAACTGAGAATCCTGCATCTCTGCAACTAGAAGCCAGCTTCAAAATAGAAGCAATATAGAGTTAGCCAGCTGTGGACATTTTCTCTTTCGGGAAATAGTGCGGGAAAATCAATACCAAGCGTTTGTGTGCATTCACAGTTGTTGGAAATCGAGTGAGCGGGAATGACGCAGAGGGATTACGTAAAGGTATAGTTTTATACAACAAATAACGGGTCATCTTACTTGTATATGACCTACCTTTGTGCATGCCCATTGGCCGTGCGCCCTGGGACCACGAGCCATACTCTAATGTTTTCAGGATTAGTGGGACCACGAGCAACAGTGGGACAAAGACAGTGGGGCCACGAGTCATGAATCGTGAAAAGAAAATATCATACAGTGGCTCTATTTTGGACTCTCTAAGTTTGATTCTCGCTTAAGTTTACAAACGGCTTCCATGGTCCGGACCAGGACGGTGTTAGACGGCAGTTCTTAATAAACTAGCTTTCGACCGCGACTCCGTCCGCGTGGACTTTAGTTCAAAATTTTGCAACCCCGTTGACTCCCTTGATTCTTGATTCTTGCACTCTTTTCCATAGAACATAACATAGATAGATAGCGTCAGTTATCGCTCGTAGCCTGGGCTGCCTGAGTGATCTTAAACGATCACTAAGGTTAAGCAACATACGGCGCGTTCAGTCCATGGATGGGTCACCGTCTATGACTAACGCTAGTGGCATTTTTCCGAGCGATTCCGTGCTTCGCAAGGCACGTTAAGCAGTTGGTGCCGGCTGCCGTCGATAGATGGCAGTCGTTAAGCCAAGTCAGAGGCCTTAGGGCGGCTTGAAAACTTCTGACAGTAAGACCAGCCACTAGTCTTACAAGCATCCACCAATCCGGACTTGGCCCCCGTGGTGGAGTATGGCCTATACCTTCCTCAGGGAAGAGACCCGTGCCCCTCGGTGGGGACATGATGGGTTGATGATGATGACTCCCTTAAGGGTTAAATTTAGAAAAATGGCGAAACACGTGTTCAATCAATTGAGTTGTGAAACACGTGTTCAATCAATTGAGTTGAGGAGTATTATTTAAGTTTCAAGAAATTAGAGAACATTCTTTAAAGCTCCCATACAAATTTTGGCAACCCTTTTCGGATTTTGAATTTTATTTATATAGAAGATTGGCAAACTGTCTGAATATATCACGAGCTCATCACCCTTGCGTTCATTTAAGCAGGTCACGAACACTTCTCTTTGGCATGGGTACAGTCACTCGGATCTAAGTACACACAAAATCAACCCATAGTAGCTCTTATGATCTGCGAAACAAATGCGATTGCCCAAAAAAAGACGTCTGCACTGTTCAACATCGACCCCGAAATACAGGAGGAAAAACTTAGTGATATTCGATACGAGCGAACCTCTCGATCATATTTAAGAGCTAGCGGTAATAAATATTTAAGGGCAAGCGACCGACCGCGCGCCCTCGGCATGTGATATTTGATTACAGTACCATGATTGCCTTTTGTTTTATTTGACACGCGATGGTTGGTTCGCCGGTAAGGCATAAAATAACGCAAGGAATAACTAGTTTTTTTCTGTTTCATAAATATGAATTTATGGAGCGGTTGTAGCTTTGTGAGTGGAACAATGGACTCGGAAGCGGCAGACGCAGGTTCGATTCCCAGTGCGGGCATGTATCTATGACTTTGTTTTCTAAGTTATTTACATTTGTGAACCTATAGCAGCAATACTACTTCTTAACTGTGAAGGAAAACATCGTGAGGAAACCTGAGTGTCTGAGCAATTCAACACCTCAGCGCTTGAAATCCCCAACCCGCGGTGAGCACGCATGGTGATTAAACCCAAAACTCTCTCTTTGAGATAATGCCTATGCCCTATATAATAGCAGTGTATTGACTGCTTACAAATATGAATAGGACCACAACTGTTTTGGTATAATTAAACGTTAGAGTGAACGAACGCGTCAATAATTCCGTTTGCTGAGAGGGCGCCCATTGCTTACGTTTTAGGGGATTTTTCTATATGTGTTTTCATTTAAAGGGGGACTCATTCGCTTTTCTACATAGGAATTTACGTTTCACTGAGAAAAGAAAACAGAGCAAGTAGATTGATGGGAAGAAGCTTTTTTAGCGTTCCGTACCCAAAGGGTAAAACGGCCCCTATTACTGAGACTCCGTTGTTTGTCCGTCCGTCCGTCCGTCACCAGGCTGTATCTCATGAACCGTGATTGTTAGACAATTGAAATTTTCAGAGATGGTGTATTTCTGTTGCCGCTATGACAACAAATACCAATTTTTTTTATAAAGTAACTATTAAAGGGGGCTCCCATACAACAGACATGATTTTTTGGCCCTTTTTATAGATAAAGGTACCGAAGACTTCGTGTGCGAGTCAGACTCGCACTTGACCGGTTTTTTAGTCTGTTAAAAAGGGATAGAGAAAACATCACCTCCCCATCTGACGGCTCCAGTAAACAGTTAACGAGTCGTCAGAGACACGTTCAGCAAGCTGCATCTTAAGTTGGAGCTCGAACTCTACCTTAAGATGAAGCTCGAGCTTTGAACTTTGTGAAGAGAGAAAGAGAGAAAACCGTCGTGGGTGCAAATTTCGAACGATTCTAGATACACATACATTTAAATGTAGAATGGCAAGAATTTATTAGGTTGATGTTAAAGGAACCTTCGCTCCTGACGTTTCAGCAACGCTGTAGTTGATGTGCAAGACTGAGTGGGCGAGTACAATTTGCAAATTAAATTGTATGGAAATACAGGGTATCCAAAAAAATAGTATCAAGCGGAAGTCCAGAGATAGAGTACTCGAACAAAAACAAAATAAAAAATAAGTGCTTGTTTTTTTGTCGAAATTAATAATAGTTTAATAATTTCGTTTATTCATCAAACAGGGTATCAAATGACATAAAAATTGTGTCAGAGCCCTTTACTAAGCCGAAGCCTGTGTTACAGTAGCCCCGCTCCTCCTCTGATTTTCTGTAAAAGAAGTAATTTGACAATAATTTTCTTACTAGAAAAAAAAATTTCAAGTAAACATTCTTCATACAGCCCTAGGTGAATTCCTCTCCCGGTAGAGCTTTGAGGATTTACTCAGCTGCATAGCGCACATAACTCCCGCGCTATGGCGATTCTTAAAAGTATCCTCACAAAAAAAAAAAAAAACTAAAAGATCCTTTGCCTACGAGGTATTCTTAGCAAAAAAAAAGCATAAAAACAGTGGTTCCCAACCTTTGTTGACCAAGGGTCATTTCAATTGTTTAGTTCTTAGCAAGATCACAAGGAATGTGATTTTGTACACATCTAGTCACCGCTGTTATAAGGGGAAAGTCGAGCAAACGTATCAAAAGCATTACGTACCTACGTAGAGGTCATAGGTTCGATTCCTATAGAAGGGTGCTCTACATACAAATACATCAGTCCTTTTCTTGTATCTATGTTTGTCTTGTCCTTACATTGATATACAGATAGAGAACAGTTTCAAGCATACCAACAGTATTATTTTACATCACAGATATTATAAATTGAAGCCTGAGTTGCGTAGTTTGGAATTGTCTGTCTATTTACGTTGTTTCTCCAATACTTTGTTTGCATGTGTCGGCGTGTCTTAACGGCAGCCTCAGGTACTCAAATAACATAATTACACAGATATTTTTTAACCCAGGGCTTCCCAAACTCAATCGATCTACACTAATGCTAGCCGATGACGAAGTGTAAAACTTGAAAAACTCTCTGAAGAATTGGTTGCTGAGTATACCTCCTTAATCTCTGGCATGGGAAGGTCCCAAAGGCGTCATAGACAAAATAAGATTGGGAAGCCATGTCTTAACTTAAGAGTACAAACGGTGAAGATCGGTGGCTTCGCATATCCAGTAACGGATGAATACAGCTGATTGATCGCTTGATTGATTGGTCCCAAAATAATGTGCTCGTCGAGTATGTACCTGAACTACGTAGTTAAACAAACGCGCGAAGGATCACCATCGTCATTCTCGATAAAGAGCTTCGTAAGCCGCGGTTATTACCAGTGGCAGGCAAATCAGCGAGGTAAATCAACGTGCTAAACTAAATCAAAGCGAACAAAGGGGTCGATCCTCCCACAGCCGCCGCACTTGACAGCCAAGGAACACATCGCGAGAAATCCCCACGCCTCGTCTCCGGGGCCGCCGCAGTGACGGAGCTAATTATTCACGAGCCAGGGTTGCCAGATGACGTATTTGTTTTGTCGCACCGGTGTTGCTAAATATCTCGTTCTTTCAAGTTTCAAATAACATTTTTTGTGAGATTGTGAAGCGTAATAACATTGATATTTTATCCTATTTATCGTACTATTTAACTTGGAGTAGTCATATTCTTTGCGCTTTTAGCTGTCAATTCAAATGAAATAATTAGAAGTAATAGTGAGTAATATTTGAACTAACTATAGCTATAAATAAAGTAAATCAATCTCACACAAGGGAATATATAATCACAATCTTCGTTTATAATATTTAAGATCAAGGATATTGGTAAAATCATCTTTTTTACTGTACGGCTTTTCAGCTATCATTCTGGAGTACATTTCTTTCGAAAACCAACATATTTCAATGTCAGTAAGAGAGAGAGAAATATAGAAAGTGAGAAAGACATAAATATACCAAACATTACTATAACATGAAACCAAGAAATACATTGAACGGGGATTCCCTACTCAAGTTTTCTAGTTTGATACAGTGATGAGGTATTGTGATGAGGGCGGGTCACTAAATAGGTGCCCTGTCGATCGTTTTGTGGTGTGTGAAGCAGGTAAATATAGAAATTATTTAAAAAAATTGCTGACATAAGTGAACGCAGTCATTATTGCTAAAATCCCGAGAATTTTGTTATTCTTGTACCTCGTTCGGAAACTGTAATTATCGTAGTAGCACGAGATTCCTCGTACGTATGGCAACCCTGTCACAAGCAAACGCGCGACTCGGGTGTTCTTGATTTGCTCGTCTCACGTGTAAAGGTGTCAATACACTGGCCGGGAGACGGAGGAGTACGAAGCGGACACGTAAGTGACGTACGAGGCATGCCTTTTAAGTTCTGTCGTTTCCATATTTCCCGGCAATTTTGAATTTGGAACTGTTCTATAATCGAATGTGTTTAAATTTTGAATCCTAAAACAGTTGAAAGTGTTAGGATTAATGCTATTGTTTAGTCACAGCGTCGGTTGAAATCTGTTAGGTCACGTACGGAAATGAATTTTTCTAAGGGAATTGATCGTGGAATGATTTTTCACAACTTTAGAATATGCCTGACACGGCTTCAGTGTTTTGAAGAGCTAACATTTGTATCCAGTGATGAAGCCCTATGTCTGCGGACTGTCGAACGCTGGTATTTAGAATTCCAGCGTGGATATACTAGTGTTAGTGACAAATCTCGCGAAGCTTCACTGAAACTGGTTAACGTAGAGTGGTATACCACAGTTTGTTTACCAAACTCGTCAAACGATCGAGTATTTGAAGCAGGAAAAAGTAGAAATTCTTGACCATCCTCCATTCAGTCCTGACCTAAGCCCTAACGATTTCTTTACAATTCCTAAAATTAAGGAAAGTCTCCGTGGTCAAAGGTTCCAATCTTGAGACGAAGCAGTCGACGCTTTCAAGTCGGCCATATTGAACACCCCCACTTTAGAGTGGAATAAATGTTATAAAAACTGGTTTGAGCGAATGGAAAAGTGAATTAAGCTACGTGGAGAATACTTTGAAAAACAATAAAAATTACTATAATGTTCTAGTTGTGTTTTTTTCTTCAAACGACAAAACTTAAAAGGCATGCCTCGTATTAGCGTGTTTACGGTCATGCTTGAATACTCAATTAATAGTACATACTTTCAACTAGGTCTAATATTTTCAAATTATTTAATCATCATCATCATCATCAACCCATCATGTCCCCACCGAGGGGCACGGGTCTCTTCCCTGAGGAAGGTATAGGCCATACTCCACCACGGGGGCCAAGTCCGGATTGGTGGAGGCTTGTAAGACTGGTGGCTGGTCTTACTGTCAGACGTTTTCAAGCCGCCCTAAGGCCTCTGACTTGGCTTAACGACTGCCATCTATCGACGGTAGCCGGCACCAACTGCTTAACGTGCCTTGCGAAGCACGGAATCGCTCGGAAAAATGCCACTAGCGTTAGTCATAGACGGTGACCCATCCATGGACTGAACGCGCCGTATGTTGCTTAACCTTGGTGATCGTTTAAGATCACTTAGGCAGCCCAGGCTACGAGCGATTCAATTATTTAATATTATAAGCAAATAAGTAATTAAACTTAATCAGTTTCTTTATGACCTTGAAATAAACAAATAAACACAATATTGTCATTATGAGCCGATCGGCCCACCAAAACTTCTACTGGTTAAAATTTATCAAGAGATGTTATTATAAAAAAATACAACACAATTTAGATAGATAAATAGATAGATAGAGAACACTTTATCTTCTCTTATAAATAAAAAAGGATTGCCGTTCTGTCTCACTAAAACGAGAGAACGGCTGGACCGATTTGATTGATTTTTGGTTATTTATATTTCTATTCCAGGGAAGGTTTAAATAGTGAGAAAATATCGAAAAATTACGAAAACTTTGGCGGTATGAAGTTTGCCGGGACAGCTAGTTGTACATAAAAAAGGAAATTACATTGGTATTTCTTAATCTAAGAGTACAAGCGGCGGCCTAATCACTAAAAGTGATCTCTTCCAGACAACCTTTGGATGGTCTGGAGCTAAACATTGGGAAGTGTACAAAATAAGTAAAATAAGAATTTCTGAGATATATTCATTATACATGCCTAATTAATACATGAACTATCAATAGACAAGTAATATACACAAATAAAAAGTAATATACACAAATAAATAATAATTTAAAAAAATATAAAATTTATATAAATAAATAAAATTTTATATCATACACACAGGACACAAATAAAAACGACAGCAATAGTGTTACAGTACACCAGCGAGACCCTTTACCATAGTCTTAAAAATGGGCAGTGACTTGGCTTTCCGCAACTCTACCGGCAGGTCATTCCAGAGGCGGACTGCTTGTACTGTGAAGGAGCTGCTGTAGAAAGCGGTGCGGTGGGATGGGATTTTTTGGGAGAAGGTTTTGGGAGGAGCGAGAGTAAGGATATGAGAAGAATGAAGGAATTCAAAGCGTTCTTTTAGATAGGAAGGAGTTGCTGCATTAAACCGTATACAATAAAGAAGAGAATTTAGTTGTTTATTCTGGAATAAAAAAAGACAACAGCTCAATGAGGGATTTTTCTGACAGCTATTAAAAAAATATATAGTTGTAAAAGCTACGATGAGATGGCGCTTGATTGCAAGGGTTTACCTTTTTTTCTTATTGTCACAAATAAAAACTTTATTGCTGTTCTGTGATTTCATCGACTGTAAGGAATCTGTGATCAACTGATCAACGTCATTCGGTTTCTCCTGTGGTTACGTGAATGTTCCCTTGTCATTCTTCTTCTTCTACAAGGTTTTTTTCCATGATTTTAGCACCCAAAGTTGCCCAAAGTCCAATCACAATCATAAGCAATCATAAGCAAGAGCCAAAAGAAAAGAGGAAAGACCACAGAATAAACTGGCAAGTCCCGTTAAAAAAACAAAAACCCTTACTTGAAAATGCCATCTACTGACTAATTTGGAACTACTTTTCTTAGCTGTCAGATAAATCCCTCATTGTCGCTCAGTTATTCGTAGCTTGATGCAATGTCACGGCTGATGTGCAAGCTCCCTAAGACAACACGCATGAAGTACAAATAGACGGAGCACTTGTTGAATATTCATGTCAATGTTCCGGAACCCTTGATCATTCATTACTCACAGTTTGGTACACCTGGTCGACACCGGGCGAGCCTTAATGTGTGTGTGTGCAGAGGTCACCAGAGAAAAATGCGGCACTGAAGCCCCTCTATCATCGTAGAGATTGGTTCCGAAATACTATTTGCAAACCCTTTCATGTTTGGTTTGCGCAGAATCGCATTAATGCTAAGTGTTTGTGATATTTTCATAGAGGCATGGACTGAGCCTGTTTCGAGGTTGCCTAGATCGATCTCTGTGTTCAAACTCATCTATTCACAATCAGAAATTTATTCCAACGTAAAGAATTTACATTCTGTTTGTTGAACGTCATTGTACTTATAATTGTGTTATACAAGTTGTGCTTTTTGAAATAGATACAAAAAAGGCCGAACCTGTTATCCTCTGCCGGCCCGTAACAAGTAAAAAATTAGTTTCATTTAAATCAGACCTAGAAAGTAGTATAAGGACTCAAGAAAATTATGAAAATGCTAATGATCATTACAAAGAGTTATTCAAAGTGGTGTCGGGTAGTTTTAAAAAGATTTTTAAATTGCGCCATCTAAAAAGCAAGGACAATAGAGTAGGATTCAGTGAATGGGCTACGTCAGGTATTCGAAAGAGCAGAGACACACTTTATGAATTATATGACAAAAAGACTTATACATATGACGCCAACTTCATACAGTACGTAAAAAAATATTCAAAATTATTTAAGGCCGTCTGCCATAAAGCTAAATGCGATCATATAAAAGGTAAAATCCTACAATCACCGAATAAAGTAAAAACAATTTGGACCATAATAAATAGAGAAACGGGTAAAGCAAAGTTAGGAGACCGAGATATTTCACTTAAGATTGATGACAAAATAATAACATCAAATGAAGGTATCGCTGCAGCTTTCGAACAGTTCTTCACTAATGTCCCAATCATAACTACAGCTCCGTTAGACTCGTCACCTGATCGTGCGGCGACATTATTAAGGGACAATGTCCCCGCATGCGAACACGATTTTACGTTTAATTACATAGAGCCCCATGACATTGTTAAGAATTTTAAATTATTAAATCTTAAAAAAACCGAGGACTTATGGGGTATGTCAGTAACAATAGTTAGTTCAGTGATAAATATCCTAGCTTTGCCGTTAGCACAGATTTTCAATAAATGCGTAGATGAAGGAGTATTTCCAGACCTCATGAAATATAGTAGGTTAGTTTTATTTTTAAATAAGGTTAGGTTACCCTTATTTAAAAGCGGTGATAAACAAGATCCAACAAATTTTAGACCCGTTTCAGTCCTACCAGTATTAAGTAAAATATTTGAAAGAATTATCTTAGATCAATTACTTACTCATTTCAATAATTACGAACTCCTCCATAGTCAGCAGTTCGGTTTCATTAAAGGGCGGAATACAACAGACGCTGGAGTCATGTTAGTTAAACATATTTTCAGTGCGTGGGAGGATCATAATGATGCGATAGGAGTATTTTGTGATCTGTCAAAGGCATTCGATTGTGTAGACCACAAAACATTACTCTCAAAGTTAAAACACTATGGAATAAAAAAATTAAGTCTAGATCTTTTAAAATCATATTTAGAAGGAAGGGTTCAAAAAGCAGAAATAAATCGTATTAAATCGTCAGGCTCACTTGTAAAAATGGGAGTCCCGCAGGGATCTATCTTAGGGCCGTTCCTTTTCCTAGTCTATGTAAATGATTTACCGTTTTTGGTACAAAAAATGTGTGAGATAGTGCTATATGCTGATGACACGTCACTTGTTTTTAAAATAAAGAGACAGGAAAATAATCTTGCCGAAGCAAATAATGCTCTCTCGCACGTTCTAGATTGGTTTACAGTAAATAATCTATTGTTAAATTCAAAAAAGACAAAATGTATGAAATTTACCCTACCTAACGTAAAATTAGTTGAAAAGAACATTGTAATTGAAAATAATAAACTAGAATTTGTTGAAGATACTGTATTTTTGGGCATCACAATCGATGCCAAACTACAATGGGGTCCACATATTATAAAATTGGCACATAGACTAAGCTCCGCAGCATATGCCGTGAAAAGAATCCGAGAACTTACTGACGTTGCAACTGCTAGGCTTGTTTATTTTAGTTACTTCCATAGTATTATGTCCTATGGTATAATACTATGGGGCCGGGCAGCAGACATTGAGACTATCTTCATCTTGCAGAAGAGAGCGATCCGATTTATTTACAAGCTAGGTAGTAGGGACTCGCTAAGAGATTTTTTCAAAGAAACTAACATCTTAACAGTTGCAAGCCAATACATTTATGAAAATATTATGTACGTTCGGAAAAATATTAAGGACTTCGAAACTCTTGGTAGCCATCATAACGTTAATACTAGGAATAAACATAAATTGTCATTTCCACGATTTAGACTTGCAAAAGTTAATACTTCCTTTATGGGGCACTGTATAAGGTTCTACAACAAGATACCCCAAGATATATTAGAGTTACCCCCAACGCGATTTAAGAATTGTGTTAAGCACACTCTTTGCAAAAAAGCTTATTATAAAATCAACGATTATTTAGAAGACAAGGACATATGGCATTAAATAGTAGTTTAATATTAAATTAAATCAGAGGATAAATGTGTCTAGTGTTCAACACATCCAAGATATTATTTTGTATGTTTTATTTGTATTAGCTTTAAGGTGATTTGAGAAAAGATGGTCAGAGTGGAGTTTTTTTTTCGCTGCCTTTTTCTCCACTACAGACGGCCCCAAGGCAGCGGCTAACGTTATACATAACTGTATGTACATTGACATTCAACAAGCAGAATGTAAATTCTTTACGTTGAAATAAATTCTTGATTCTTGATTCTTAATGTTAGGTGCTGCTTTGGGGCCAAATGTATTTTTTCAGTTATCGCATTCGTAGTAGCAATGCCACTCGCTAATTGTGAAGAAAACCATGATGAGGAAACCTGAGTGACACCAGAACGAAAGTGAACGAAAAGTTCCCATAACGTTGACTGCAAATAATAAATAAATACTTTATTTGACTTGATAAAAAAAAATATCGTAACCCGTTTTCATTGCCGGTTTTCTCCGCCGCGCCCACAGCCGGCAAACGCAGTTCACTCGCGCCCGCATTGTACGCGGAAGTAGGGCGTGCATTGTTCGTAGGATAGGCGATGGTCTGCCCGTGACAGGCCAATATGCACCCATAGGCGCTGCGCTGTGGTGTCAGCGTCACGTTGAGTCCTGTGTTTGACTTCACGGAGCTGTAATAACTTCGCGGACTGGGTTTTCTACCGGGTCGGACTGCATTTTCATACTTTTATCGCAGTTTGAAAATGAACAAAGGCTCACTCTGTTGCAGCATTATGCTGAGTCGGGTCCATTTAGGGGCTCCATACTTAACCTGTAGAATTTTTGGTGGGCCACTCCGCTTACCATAACATTGGTTTTTAATTATCCTTTTCAAGGCCAAGACGCTACTGATTACAACCTACCAACACTTCTGGTACTCTTTTTAATGATCTTTATTTTATATTTTTATTTCGTCCGTGTATAGGCGCCCTACAGCTGGGCGTGTAGGTGCAGTTTTTTTCATTCAAGTCACTTCACACATCTATGGGCACTTAAAAATTACATATATTGAACTTTTCCCTAACAATAGTGAAGAAAATGGGGCAAACTACATTTTGAATGTTGACAGTTTCCACCCCCATTGGTAACGTTAACAATATTTATGAGTGCATTACACAACAAACCTTTTTAAATGTTATAACGTTACTGTCAAATCGATAACGTTATAAGTCAGTTGTAGACTGCATTAACAAAAAATGTTGTCCTATTCAAAACCAAATTAGCAGAGGAAACAAATTAACAACTCTTTCCTCGGTGACTGAAATAGTAAGTTCCGACATGACGAGGGTAAGAAACCCTTCTAAAAACGAACAAATAAATTAAAACGAAAAGAAAATTTGCCTCGTAAAAAGACTCGACGCTAGGGACGGACGGAACAAAGGAACATAGCAGCGAATACCTACTTAGGCACTCAATGGAGTCGAAAGCTATCATTACTATGTATATGACATTGGAAAATATCGGCAAAGCTGAGTGAAAATCAATGATCGTACTAAATGACAACTTGAAACCAACTTGTGTCCTTCGAGGGATCGTAGCGCGTAGTATAATGCCAAGAAAAGAAGACGGTCGGATTTGTTACTGCACCGTAAAACTAACTAAAAATTTAACGGGACCAATTCCAGTTGCAATTAGGGAGACAATCTTCTCTTTTGTGCGCAGAAAATACTTGTACGTACTGCGGACTAATTAGGCACACCAAAATGGAATGGACACCTATCTATCACCAGGCGGAATTAGATAACTATCTATGGTAGGATTTTATGGCGTAAGATAGGTGCTGATGTATCGTTCGAATTGCCGAAAAAAAAAAGATAAAGATATTTATTAGTCAAACATGAGTTTTAAAGAAGATGGTACATAGGTTAACAGATGATGACACACATATGGTAGACAGCACTACAGTTGAGTAGTTACTTAGGAATTTCTCAATTCAGAAACTGGCCCATACACATCTACAATAAAACAAACATTTACATACAGGCACATACATTGCTTTTGGCCCCATACTAGGATACCCTGTGTCGTACGATGCTCTGACTGTCCTGTAAATTACATACATACCACAGACAAAACACCTCTTTCTACGGAACCCTGCGCTGCGCGTGGCCCGACACACGATTGCCATGTGTTTGTAGATTAAAATTGTCTGCTCAGTCTCGTGGTGACTAAGCTCTGCGGATCAGAGCGAAATCTGGTCGGACTCTTCCGACTAAAAGTCAAGTCAGTGTATCCGGAATAATGTGAATAATTATTAATTACTAGACGAAAACCTAGCTTCGCTCGGGTCATCGTTTCCTATGCATCGATATTTCACCGGTAGATATTTCTCTTAAATCTTATTTACACAAATAACTATCACGTCTCTGTCTCAAAATCAAAGAACTTAGACTAAGTTCTAAGCAGGTCACAATGGATAACAGAATACAAACCTGTGACACCTCTTACTCGTGATGACGTGACACCAACATGACTTTGAGGACATGGACATGTTTACTTAGCAACGCCATTACTAGCAATTAATTTTTATATTGTAATACTCGATAATCCGAATTTTACGCCTGTATGTTGTCGACTCGAATCGACTATTTCTTTACGCTCTTTAATTTGATGTGGTATTATGTAGACTGGTAGACCGTACAGTGCTAACCAATTCGATATCACGACCCTGAAGCATATACAGAACCCTCATCTCTACATCATCGTGCTGACGCTCCAACCTCACCCTGTCAACTGCGGTACCTAGGCTTGGGGGTGTGTTAATAACGCGGGATTAGTCTCATGTGAATGTCAAATTTAAAATTAATTGCCGCAAAGTCAATACGTCTC
Organism: Yponomeuta plumbellus; assembly: GCA_947310845.1. Taxonomy (NCBI): domain Eukaryota; kingdom Metazoa; phylum Arthropoda; class Insecta; order Lepidoptera; family Yponomeutidae; genus Yponomeuta; species Yponomeuta plumbellus. The sequence goes on along the minus strand of OX371208.1, from coordinate 19,786,677 downwards.
ATAGACGATCAATCATCCCCAAACAGCTGGGGGAGAACCCTTTGCAAAAGCCCTACAGTCCGAACGGAGTCTTATTGTTCAGACGATACAGTTTAGATTCGCAACTGTGAAATTTAGCATTGTAGTGAAATTACATGGAAACAGCGCAGTCTCGCCAACGTGTACGTTGTGCAAATGTTTATGCTCAGCTGAGCAACGGAATGTTACAGAGTCTGGTCGGTGCATTGTTTACGGGGTGCCGCTGGGAATATTCACCATTTGCAGAACCTAATTTTCCTAGATAGTCGAAACCGGCGTGTGTGCTAATGAATGTTGTCAGAATCGTCGCAAGGCTCCACCGGGAGAAGCCTTGGAATTATTGACCTTAGCAATACATTGAGCGACGACCTCTGTGGCGCAGTGGTTAGCGCGTCTGCCTACCACGCGAGAGATCTCGGGTTCGAATCCGGACTGGGGACAAAAAACCCTAGGTCTAGGATGTGTTCATGTTTGTGATGTCACTGTTTCTGTTCCCACGACACAGGGAATTTTAGTGTGGGGCCAGAAGCAATGTATGTGCCTGTATGTAAATGTTTATGTTTTAAATTGCACAAAATTCGTGCCCCTTACTAAAGTGTACTATCTTTAACGCATAAACAGTCTATAGTCCTTCCCTTGTAAAGTTGTACTTGAGACAATTTATACGATGTTTTTGGAATCTTTCAAGGATTGGTGTCTATCTAAAGAACGTCGCTAAGGGTTCAATAAAAGGGTCCGTAAATTTTAAATTGCTAAAGCTGTGTGAAAACAAAAAAGGTCAGGATAAAGTTAATCAATGAGAGGGTCGGCCGAGCGAGACGAAAGGATAAAATCGAGTAAAATCGCTGCAGCGCCCGGGGATTCATTTACTGGAATGCGCAATAATGATGTACATTTTAAAGTGATCTACTTCGTTAATCAGAATCAGGTAATGATTACATGATTATCACGGATATTACCAATCAACCAATTAGCGTAGAAATGATTCTACGCTAATTGGTTGATTGGTAATGTTGGCATGAGTTGGCATGAGCTTTGAATGCCGGAGATAAAGAAAGTATAAACAGCATTCAATAAATAATTTCTTCCGGATTTCCGAGGCTATAATAACTTGCACACAACACAATCACTTGACCTGGTCCCAAATTAGGATACCCTGTGCTATGGTAACCAGGCAAGGACGTTACAAACATGGAAAAACACCCAGTCCGAGACCATTTGTATAAATGTACGTACGGTGGCCACAAGTAGGAATCGAACGAACGTTTTGGTAGTTAAACCCCTTAAGGGCTAGACCAATGCCGCAGTTGGCAATGAAGCAGTTAAAGCAAGGTTTCCTCACAATGTTTTCCTTTACATGGGTAATATTAGTACCCACTAATATTACATAACTAAAACTAATATTGTAAAGAGGAAAAATTTGTATTTTTGTGTGTGTGTATATGTTTATAATGAATAGGATCAGAAACTACTGGGCCGATTTTTTTAAAAATTCTTTCACCATTAGAAAGCTACATTCTCCGTGAGTAGCATGGGCTATATTGGATTTTCAAACAGTTTAGGGTTCAGTGCGAAATCTCGAATAATGTAACCAAAGGTGTAAAAAATTTACTACCCCGGGAATTTTCCACGGAACTAATATAGCAATTTCCACGTTTTTGCCACCCGTGCGAAGCCGGGGCGGGTCGCTAGTAACTAAGTAAAGTGACACACAACCCCAGACGCCTTTTGTCGCGATGACAAACCACACACGCACCTTTCAGTAAACAATAAATAGAACCACTTTGTCGGTCTCGTAGCACCACGCCTAATTCACCCCCGAAAAATCAATTTACCCTACACGCGGCAGATCAGGCCCTGATCCAGCACTAAACCTGTTCAGAGTCAAGCAAAATACGACAGAATCGTAGAGATAAAGCGGAGTGAGACGCACGATGTACCTCTCCCTCGGATGCTCGAAGGGGGTGCAAGGGTTGGGGGATAGATATTCATTATAAGCATGATGCGTCCACCCGCTCCCTCTCAGGTGGAGATTGGCAAAATAAACTGCTTATACTCTTGGTTGTATAACGCGGCTAATAGAAGGGCGGTTTTGAGCAGACTCACCTATGATTTTGTATTTATTTATTCATTAATATTGGGAAGACTAACAGCACTTAACACAGAGTAAGACAATATTTAAACATACAAAAGGCCAGTTATTAGTCTCCAGTATTATGACCGGTTTAGATTATCTTAGTGTTTAGGAGAGTGCTTTCGTACAAATAGATAGGCAGTACTTTAGTACACGTGCGAGTGAAGGTTTATATTTCTTCCAGTAGAGTGTCATTTCGTCGCCAGGAGGAACGATCAACGTCACGAAATACGTGCTTCTACGCAAAATACTAAGTGTTTTAGAGGAACAAATAAGCAAGGTTAATAATTCGAGTTAATGCAAACAACACACACGCGTCACAGGTCACTTGCATACTCTCCTAAAGTTCTCACTAAATTTTAAAATTACACACAGTTAAGTAACGAGCATGGTGACGCGCTCAGGTGTCAGGGAACCAAAAATAGACACCAAAGGAGCCGGGGATCTCTGGGCCCAATTGTAATAAGCTGAAATATGGTTTAAAAAAAGCGGTATTTTATTGTTTCAAAATATAAAAATCTGCTCAATTCACAATCTGGGAGACGAGAAATCTTAAAAACAAGTTTATTGCACTGATGAAATAGAGTTTCGATTACTACATAGGCTGCTTGCTACTTATGTATGCGGAATCTGGGATTCCAATAATTTTAAACGCAATGTCTGACCTCCATGGTCAAATTCGTTCTTTTTTTTAAATACTGGCCGCTAATATTTTTCTCTTATATACGTTAGTGTTTTGTTTTTGTTGGGCTTAAAATGTCATATCGCTGAAAAAATGGAACTCACTCGTGAAAATATTCGTGCTATGATTTATTACGATTTTCGACGTGGTTTAACGCAACAACAGTGCGTAGATCAATTAACTTCGACTTTTGGTGGTGAAGCTCCATCAAAAACGACTGTGTATCTCTGGTTTAGTGAGTTTAATCGCGGGCGCAGTAAGCTCACGGACGAAGTTAAAGAAGGTCGCCCGAAATCGGTGGTTGTGCCACAAAATATTGAAGCGGTGCGAAAACTAATAATGCAAGACCGCCATGTTACGTATCGCGAGATAGAGGCTATTCTGGGCATATGTATGACGAGCATTCATAGGATATTACATGAACATTTGTCTGTAAAAAAAATTTGTTCGCGTTGGATCCCGCACAACTTAACTCAGGATCAAAAAGATGCTCGCGTCGAATGGTGCAAGAAAACCTTAAAAAAATTCAACGGAGGCGACTCAAAATCTGTTTATAATATCTACACAGGTGACGAATCCTGGATCTACGCTTACGATCCCAAAACTAAACAACAATCAACAGTTTGGGTGTTTCAAAATGAGCCGAACCCTACGAAAGTGGCTCGTGCAAAAAGCACTGTAAAGCAAATGGTGGTCTGCTTTTTTGGTATTAATGGCCATGTGTCTACAATACCACTGGAGAATCGCAGAACGGTTAATTCGGAGTGGTACACGACCATTTGTTTGCCGGAAGTATTTGAAGAAATACGCCAAAACAACCAGCGACGCAGAATCATACTTCACCATGACAATGCCAGCTGTCATACATCTCAGGAAACAACTACATTGTTGGATGGTCAAAAAATAGAATTGATGGGTCACCCACCGTACACCTGATTTGGCTCCCAATGATTTCTATTTATTCCCAAATTTAAAGAATAAATTACGTGGTCAACGATTTTCGACCCGTGAAGATGCCGTAGATGCGTTCAAACAGCACGTTTTGGAGATACCTCAATCAGAGTGGAAAAAGTGTTTTACAAATTGGTTTCATCGAATGCAAAAGTGCATCGATCATAGTGGAGAATACTTTGAAAAACAATAAAAGCATATTTAGCCATATACATTTGTTTATTTTTTCTATTCCGCATACATAAGTAGCAGCCCTCGTATAATCGATTACTGTGAATGATTTCAAGAATTATTATTGAACATAAAATCACTCTCATCGAATGATGGATTCAATCAAAGTGAACAAAATCTACGGAATAAATTATTATAGCTATTGTCAATAGTTTACAATAAAACAGAATATTAACTTTAAAATCGATTCTCGTAGATTCTCGTTTACAGATCGATTTATTACTTTTTATGTTTGTCAAATGTATTTAATCTGTGCTGACAGTGACAGCTCCCGGATTTTCAATCTATGATCATGATAGGTCACTATATTGCACGGACCGAGAATTTACGGCACGAGAATGTACAACCCGGGAATTCGTGCCCAAATGACCATCTATAACTAACGCTAGTGGGATTTTTCCGAGCGGTTCTAAACTCTGATCATTTGGATTGAATTGTCTAGTGTAAGATCCAGCCAGATCAGGACGTCAATCTATTGCGACTCATAGCCTCGATAATGTCACGCACTAGATCGAGCGTGCAATGGCTGCGAAGTGAATGATTTACGCTTCATGTAAACGAGGCACCACTCTGTCGTGTCTATGGCTGTACACGGATTCTCGCCCGTACCAATTTTATACAGCCTGATATGATAACGCTTGACCCGAGAATGTACGGACGGGAATCCGTGTACATGTGCACGGATTCCGTGGCTGTACATTACCGGGGCGTACGTTCTCAGGATGTGCATTCGCGGTACGTACATTATCGTCTCCCATCATGATCACCGGACTACCTACCTACTCGTCTTGTATCCGTTATCGTTTGCGTATTTTAATTATATTCCTCGACCAGTGCTTTCGCTCTACGTACTTCGAGTATATTGTTTAACTTGTACGACTGTGGCATACCGACTTATCGATGTAATACACTGGGCCGACGAGTTTTAGAGGATGAAATGACACAAATCCTTGTCTTGTCCTGTCTTTTAATCTATTTGTGAGTTTCGTTACATTTTCCCACTCAATACAATAAGAACTACAATTAATGTAGATAGATAGATAGATAGATAACACTTTATTGCTCAACCATAATACAGAGTTATTGTAATTTCCTTATGTCTAAATGGTACACAATAATGTAATAAATAACTGTCTATCATATGATCATAGTTATAAAATCAGCTGTTAAGTACCTATAGGTTATTGTCAATTTGTTGCATAGCCTCACTTTTACTAAATCTCTTTTAACTTTGCTCTCAGATTGCTAAAATCCGCAAAATTATCAAAGACGGTTTGACAATATTTAAGCTGTTTATTGACACCACTCTCGTCTTTTTACATCTGGGCCCAAGAATGTAGGAAGCGTTTCCGTCTCCTTTATTTTGATACTAAGTGAAAGGCAACTAGAACCGTACTAAGCAGTACTAAAGCGAGTAGCCTCTACGGGTTTCTACTAAAGCACTCTCCTAAACACTAAGATAATCTAAACCGGCCATAATAACACTTTCAGCACTTTAAGCAAGTACACAAGTAAAGCCATCTGAATACAACATTCTAGAATAATTTTTTTTATAAAAAAAAAACCATAACATTTACATTTACATACATGCACATACACTGCTTCTGGCCCCACACTAGGATACCCTTTGTCGTGGGAACCAGAAACAGCGACGTCACAAACATGTTAACATCCAAGACCTGGGTTTCTTTTTTTTTTTTTGTGCCCAGCCGGGATTCGAACCCGGGACCTCTCGCATGGTACGCAGATGCGCTTACCACTACGCCACAGAGGTCGTCGAGAGGTCGTTTAGTAATCTAACAACTGAAAAAATCAGCACTAAGTTTTACCCTCAAACTATGAAACGATGAATTAAACATGTCCAGATCGCCAATCTGCACCAGTTTATTAAATTCGTTACAAGCCCTCCACAAAAATGAGTTCTGCCTCAACCTAGATGACACTTTTTCGAGATGAAATATTGGATTTTATTTGAAGCGGGCGAATGAGGTTAAGTAAGGCAGCGGCTCTTATCGTAAACGTAAACAATGCGAAGATAAACACATATGAGGAGACAATAGTGAGGTACGGTAGGTATGTCTCAACGCCTGAAATAGTCAGGCCACCGAGAACGCCTAGGATGCCAGTGGCGACATTTCCAAATAGGTTCCACGAGAAAAGACGCCGAGGGGCAGACCGAGAAAGAGGTGGCATGACAGTAAAATGGGAGATTTTAAGAAGACAGGGAAGGTCTTAGTGTCAAGGAAGCAATGGACCGAGCGAAACGGAAGAAAAATATTGAAGAGGCCTAAACGCACGTCGGGTTGAGCTACAGGAATACTTAAAGGTGAAATTTATTTATTTATTTATGCTCACGCGATAAGAACTATCCTAGCACAATGCGGGATAGTTGCTTGCTACGCGATCGCCAAGTAGGAATTGGTAGGTATTAAATTGTACATACATACATAAGCTAACGCCTGTATCCCAGAGGGGTAGGCAGAGACCAGGCACTGCCGCCTGCCACGACCCTGACAAATCACTTTCGCTTCATCGACATACATTAGTCGTTCATGCACGTTCATGTTCGTGCATGCACGCACGTCAGTTTCGGATACTTTCTATCTTGCCCCAGACACTCCATGCGGACATACTTCGACCAAATAGGGGATGTAGTAGCAAAGAGAAGGATAAAAAGTATTAAATAGTTAAAACTAAACAAGTTACGAGTAGGTGACAGTGCTAAGATCAGATACTTCTGGGCTCAGCTGTTTTGGCTCTGAATTGGCATGATTACTCGCTCCCGCTTTAATTCGCCGCCTGTTTCTTACCGCCAGAGCGCTGAACTCTCTTTGTTATTTCAACTGAACAAAACCATCCGCATTCGGTCGTCCACAAGTCTTAAGATTGAAGTGGAAATGGGCAGGACACCTGGCAAGGCGGGAAGACGGCAGGTGGACCAAGGCAATCACAGAGTGGTGGCCGAGAACAGGACGACGGTCAGTGGGCAGAGCTGCGGCCCGATGGTCGGACGATGTCGTTGTGTCGGCGGAAGGTCCGTGGATGCGGATGGCGAGAGACCGTGTGAAATAGCATTTGGGGGAAAAGGCCTATACCCAGCAGTGGGCAGCGGTGGGATGATGATGATGATGATGATGATAACAAGTCTCGACGTCAGAAGAATATAGTTTGTAGTATGTTCGATTCCGACGAAAACTACTTTTTATACCTTCAATCTCAGCTCGTCGAGCTCTTTGTAACCATCTGATAAACATATTTCTATCTTATTCTATTCATGGGATATATCCGAAACAGCCAATAACAGGCACCTTTAATATTTTTTATTTTTATTTTCTTCTTCTTCTTCCGGTGCCATCTCCTATCGGAAGTCGGCTATTTTGTTTTATAAGGAAAACATACAGCTTATCACTAACACATTGAAATTTAGACGCATAGAAACAGAAAGCCAACAAAAAGTTCTCACAGATAGCCATAATTTGAACAAATAGTACAGGTGGAAGAAAAACGACATAATACACCAGAGTCAGCTAATCCAAGAATAAACGAGGCACACCGTCTATAAGTTACATCGGTAATAAAGCCTACAACGAGTCAAAAAATCTGGAAGCTATTGCTAACTTTGTGAATAAAATTAATATAAGTGAGACCTATCCCAGAAAAACTACAGGAGAGCTGTCTGCGGTGGTACGGACACGATATGAGGCGACCATCCTACCACATGACCAGAAAAGTACTAGACATCGCGATTAAGCCCCGAGGAAGGGAAAGACTCCGAACCACATGGATGTCCGCAGTAAATAAGGTCCTCGAAAAAGAAAAAAATAACAAAGGGACGGCCCAGGACCGTGCTGCCAGGAGGCGCATAATACGGAGGCTAAACTACTGCCATCTATCGACGGCAGCTGGTACCAACTGGTTAACGTGCCTTGCGAAGTATTTCATCATCATCATCATTCAGCCACAAGTCCACTGCTGGACATAGGCCTCCTCCATGGATTTCCAAAAAGACCGGTTGGAAGCGGCTTCCATCCAGCGTCTCCCCGCCACGCCACTTGGATGAGACCGTCTGTCCATCTTGTGGCTGGTCGTCCTACTTGGTCGGCAAGTAAGTATTTACTTAGTGAAAATTCTCAACACAGAAACCAGACCTAAAACACTTACGTTTAACTTAGAAAGCAAAATCATAATTACAAATGAAGGGTACAGGAAAAGAAGGGGCTCATCGACATTTGTGTTATTTTGAGAAAAAGCTGTTTAAAGGTTTCAGACGGTATTATTCTGAGTTTCATGGATGATTTTAATGGTGCAATGGGCGCGTTCTAAGATAGTAAGTGGTCAATGTACCCCTTCTTAACCAGTATAGAATAAAATGAGCTCCTTTTATCCCGGTTTAAGTCGCAATAGGCCCCTTTTTGTGTTTTATTGATTTTTCAAATCACAGGAAACCAGCCCCTTTTAGTCTTGTTTTGGACACGTCATATTAAGGGCCCGTTCAAAATCTATCAACTGCAATTGTTAGTTTGATTTCCACGAATATGTCGATGAGCCCCTTCTTTTCCTGTACCCTTCAAATGTGTTCAATGGGAATCGAACCTGGATCTCCCGCTTCCGAGTCTATTGTTCTACCCACTAGGCTACGTACCGTTACGGTAGAGTAGGTCCGTGATAGGGGTATTATAAATACCATTATACACATAAAGTCTTACATCGCTCATCGCTAGAGGGGAGTTGCAAACCAATATTTACCTGAAACAAAATGGAAGAAGATTATTAAAACGTGACTCGTTTGAACGGAAAGCAATATTTGGAAGAATTAAATGTACAGTGGTGGCGTAGTGGGGTTGACCCTTGCTTTTCGATCGTGAGGGTCTGAGTTCGAACCGCGCATGTACCAATGACTTTTAGTTACGTACATTTGTTTGTACAGCAACACCATTCGCTGATAAATTGTGCCCGGATAACGGCGACAGGCTTGCCACTTGTCACGTTTGGGACCTAATAAACTCGGCAAAACGTGGGTCCAGTTCTAGAGACTGGTGCCTCTGCCTACCCCTTCGGGGATAACGGGCGTGAGTTTATTTATTATTTTTTTTATTTTATTTAAATGTACAGATCTTCACATCCGTGAATGAGTTTTTGCCAATCACAATCACTTTTCTTGGTCCCAAATTAGGATACCTTGTGATATGAGAACCAGACAAAGACACCACAAACATAAAAAAGTACCCAGACCGAGGCCATTTCTAAAATTTCAATAAGGCGGCCTACGGTGGCAATATAACCCACTACGTCTGGTTTGGTAGGCAAAGGTGTTACCGCTAGACCAAATTATGTTACTAATAATACTATAGCTATTGACATCTAGTCCACTTTTGAGTTAGTTTTTTTTTTAATTACAAACTGACCAACGATTGACCCCGATCTCACCTGTTTTAATTCGTTTCCTGCAAATGGCTTGACATATTCATATAATCTTTTTAAAAGCTTTTTTACACGGCAAGTTTATGAAACGTTTATGTTTTAAATTAATTTTCAGGCATTTTATAAGAAATGTAAAGTACACCCTTTACTATTACCATTTTAGACGTCTGACTTTACATTCCAGTAGCTTAAGAATAATTAGTAATTGAAAGGCGTTCGAACTGGATAGACGCAAGTTCACTCGCTACTGTACTTATTTAAGTGTAAACGGGGGCTAAAGAAAATATAGCAATTAAGTACATCGTATATCAAAACGGACAAATATTTGAACTCTTCGCTTCATCAGATTTACAAAAGCTCGTAGCACCGTAGACGGCGCTACGTGATCTCGCAAGCGCTACGAAATTTGCTACGCCGTAGTAGCGCTACGCTACGTCCATTGAAGCGGGTATTGTTTTGTTAGATCTGTGATGAATAATAATTGTTATCGGGAACTAATTTTTTTGAACTGTTTTTAAATATTCGTGAAGTTATTATGAGAAGTCGAATAAGTTATTTTTTAATCGCTGGTGGGTTCATTTGTGCGACAATAAAACATAGACAGTAATAAAAAATCGATTGGCCGGTTATTTCGTCCTACAATGTCAGTAGGTACTAACAGTCAACAGAAAACACAAAATCGGCCAAAAAGTGGGTAGCGGTAGAAATACACGTAACGCAAAGACAGACCTAAAAAATACCTAACAATATCGGAAACTTTTAAGTAGTGAGTCCCCAAAACGGCCCCGCTCAGCATAATGTTGCAAACGAGAGATCATTCGCAACGCTGATATTATTAAGGGACCATACTGCGGTTAGCAATGTAAGTGTAACATTTGATTTATTCATATTTGCCCCTATTGTGAACAAAAAGAAAGGAACATATTTACTTAGATACTATAGTACAATGTGTAGTGGAAGTGAAAGTAATAAAAAAAAACTCACGCCCGTTATCCCCGAGGGGGTAGGCAGAGGCAGTAATCACTAGAACTGGGCCCACGTTTAGTAATAAAAGTAATAAATACGTATTACATCGCATATAATCGGACTTTACTGCTAAACGTTAACTGCCGAACTTGTTAATAAACATGCATTTTGTAAGTTTCAACTTACTAAAACTACTATATACAACTGCCGCGTTAAATGAGTGCCATTATTATTCTGCTCACGATTATAACTCGTGAGGAATTGTTGGTAAAGAACACAAAAACATGGAAATACATGCAGACTACGGTCCCTTGTACAAATAACAATACGGCAACACCCTGTAGATATCTAACCAAGGCCGGTGTCACAGTGATCACGTGACCAAGGCATGCAGTAAATCAAAGCCCGCAAAGTGGTCTGAGCCAGAGGCTAGCACATGTTAGTGATGCCAACTAGAAGCGTGTTACAGGCAGCCGGGGGCAATGCGCTGCCAATTTGCATATTTTACGACGCTCATCATGCTGAGGGTAGCGCGGGGAAAAAATAAAAAGGTTGCTGCAAAGTTTACGGTGATAGGAAAGCACAGAGGCTGTTCACTCAGCATAACATAAAACAAGAACATGTACATACAGGCACATACATTACTTCTGGAACCCGGGACCTCTCGCACGTTAGGCAGAGGAGGTACCTGCTGCATCATCTATGTGCGTGCGTGCGTGCGTGCGTGCGTGCGTGCGTGCGTGCGTGCGTGCGTGCGTGCGTGCGTGTGTGTGTGTGTGTGTGTGTGTGTGCGTGTGTGTGTCTCCACTGTCTCCTCTAATCACTTAAATATTATTCAGATACAAAAATTATGAGACTGTTTTCTAATCATAATTTTCAACCTACGAGTATAATGTTGGTCCCGTCCGCTCCGTAGTAATTAATTGCTGTCTAGTTACCGGCCAGTTGGTTACTTTCAAATCATTTACTTGGGTACCCTTCGGCTAGAAACGAAACTTCTGTGCGTTATAAATATGACCATTAAGCGAAAATTGAAAGGGCAACGCGATGTGTTATATATTTTTCTCGGAAAGTTAGATAATTAGATGCGGGTTCAAATAAATAACACCCGTTGGCAAAGGGTTTCCGTTTTTACACACTGGCGAAAAATTTGCATTTAAGCAAACTGCTACTTTTATTGTCTACTAGCTGTCCCAGCAAACTTTGTACCGCCGAAGTTTCCGTAATTTTTCCATATTTTCTCACCATTTAAACCTTCCCTGGAATCCCACAAATATAAAAAACCAAAAGTCAGCCAATTCGGTGCAGCCATTCTCGAGTTTTAGTGAGACTAACGAACAGCAATCCCTTTTTAGATATAAGATTTATTCGAGACCAAGTTTTGGTCCGAAATATACATCTAGTCTTTTTAAGATTCCGCACTCAAATGGTAAGGGAACCTTTGCCACTCTGTCTGTCACTAGGCTGTAAGTCATACATATAAATAAAATAAATATGTAAGGGGGGCTACCATACACCCAACATTTTGTTTTGCCCTCTTTTGCTTGACATAACGTAAACTGGTAGACGCATGAAATATTCACAGAAAATTTAGGTGAATATTCAGAATACTTTTACAGCATATTATGAATGTTTTTAACCCTTTACAAGGCAGTGGTATAATAGTCCCCACCATAAATTGAACCTTATCACATTGAAATAAAGTCCAAAACCAATGAAAATTTTATACTAGCTCTATATACTAGCCCGTTAAAGGGTTATAGTAAATATATCACTTAAAAATAAATCATTATCATTCAGCTACAAGAAGTCCATGGCTGGATATGTCCAGCAGTGGCCTCCTCCATGGATTTCCAAAAAGAAGAACCTAACGGTTGGAAGCGGCTTGCATCCAGCGTCTTAAAAATAAATAAATTAATTAAAATACAATAAACAGTTAAGGATGACTCCCACACAAGAAACATAATGTTTCTGCCCTTCTTTGCTCGATATTAATAACGGCAACAGGTAGATGCCATTATCTATTCAAATGTCGTATAGATAATGGGACGGAACTGGTATGGAACCCATCGTGCGTGGGTTCGGCTCGCCTTAGGCCGGTTTTTATTATTGAAATATTTAGTCTAAAGTTTCCACGAGCACTAAGCATTACGAAAATTTAATATTCTTGAAACAGCTCAGTAGAAACCACGTATTCCGTACAAGAGCGTCCAAATGCAAATTGCATTTTTGTAGTGAAAAGCTTATTTAGTTTTTTTTTATTTTTATAAGTGGTCTTTGCCACCTCTCTATTGTGTTTATATTGTTTTATTCAATTTAACATACAATATGTTATGTTATTTCCATGAGGGAGGCATATTTTCTGCAGTAGGCGTCAAATGGCTGATGATGATGATGATGATGATGTTATTTTAAGATTAAAACTAAAAGAAAATGTTATTTTCATTAAAATAACTTAACATATTTTACAGTTCGTTTAAAATTAATTACGCTAGCACATAACAAGTGTTGCCTGAACTGGGTTACTTCAAAATAGCCTTTATCTTAGGCATACCTACTATTTTTTTAATAGTATGTTGACATTGATTTCCGCAAAACGAGTGCGACCTTCGTATAGTCACGTAACAGTAAACTAAACGATATAATAAGTAAATAAATCATCATCAACCCATTATGTCCCCACCGAAGGGCACGGGTCTCCTCCCCGAGGAAAGTATAGGCCATACTCCACCACGGAGGCCAGGTCCGGATTGGTGGAGGCTTGTAAGACTAGTGGCTGGCCTTACTGTCGGAAGGTTTCCAGCCGGCCTGAGGCCTCTGACTTGGCTTAACGACTGCCGGCACCAACTGCTTAACGTGCCTTACGAAGCACGGAACCGCTCGGAAAAATGCCACTAGCGTTAGTCATAGACGGTCGCCCATCCATGCACTGAACGCGCCCTATGTTGCTTAACATTCCTGATCGTTTAAGATCACTCAGGCAGCCGGGGCTACGAGCGGTTCGTAAATAAATGCCCATAAATTAATAATTACGTTATAGGGCCAGGCTCTAAGCCTTTGGCTTCGGTAGGGGAATGACTTTTGCCGATCAGTATGACGCACTCGCGAAAAAGGGGAGACAAAAACAGAAAACGATTGAAGGGAGACCCCACAATTTCTCTAGCAGACTTTGGGCAATTATCCTAATTGCAATCAACGTTTCGTTTGAGATATCTTGTTCTCCAAGAAGGGCCAATAATTATATCTATTCAAATAACATACTTGTTTGCCTGTTATAACCCAAAAAATATCAGACTCGTGCAATAATTTTGCTAAATATGTTAACTAGTTAGTAAAAACGAAATAGTTTCCGAAGCGCGAGGGTTCAACTTAACTATGTGTATATAAATGAGACTGTTGGAATGAACTGCAATTTAAGTAATGTTTTTCATAAGATAGTATATTCATTAAACGGCGACTTCAATGACATGCGCACGTCGATGACGTTTGACGAACATGTAGGCCATCCTAAGTTACTTACGATAGTTAAAGGTCGGTAAGAACATCACGAGGACTGAACGGATTTGGTAACTTTTTATATTTGTGATAGTCTAGTGGAAACAAGGATTTTAGGGATAGAAAAATTTGAGAAACTAGGAAAATCAAAGGATTTTACAAATTTTCAAATAATCCGTTGACTAAGTTAAGTTGATTATATATTTTAGTGAATAGAATAGAATATAATAGAATATAATAGAATAGAATAGGATAGGATAGCATAGGATAGGATAGGATAGGATAGAATAGAATAGAATAGAATAGAATAGAATAACTAACTGAACTAGAATAACTAGAACGAGACAACTGAACTTGTCTCGATCTAGTTTAATAATTATACACGGGTATTGACTGTGACATTATCAATACAGAAACCACCGGAAAGCGTATATTTCGATAGCCTAATAGACAGAGATTATAGACACAATAATAACATTTCCTTACACTAGTTAGTGGTTAATCCGACAGATATTGTAGATACTGGGACATAATTTAATATGAAACTGGCTTAGAATAGAACAAGCTCATGATCAGGTAATCATTGAGACATACCCAATTAATGCCCGGTGACCGAACACGGGGAAGGTACTGAGGGTCGTCGACCCCTTCCCCGCCCCGCGCGCCCCACCCCCGCCCTTCAGGCGCGCAAACACTCGCTCAACAGGAAAATTGCTTCCTACAAATTTATTCTAGCCGAAATCCACCAAACGCATTGTACTGTGAGCGTCGTTTGTATAGTGTAGTTATATTGTGACCCTTATGGACGGTTAAACAATAAAAAGAACTGTATCTTATTCTATATGGCGTAGTAATGAAATTCCTTCAGCCACGGGTTTGGATTCCTTCCAGTATGCTGTAGAGAAGAGATTTAAAAGGCGTATTTGTGAAGATATGCTGTGTAATCAAAGCCAAATTTAAAACCGCGTGCAACAGGCTGTTTGTTGCTCGCATTATATTCGAAAATGTTGTCATTAAAATATCTTAAAGTTTGATCTATGGAGTAACCTTAGAACAAATAACGTTTTACCGTCAACCTAGAAGTGCGAAAAGCAAAAACAGAAGCAACCCAAATAGGTCTAACAGCACACAAGGTCCGTGTTTCTCTATATCTCGCTTAGAGATAGAGAGACGCCAAAAAGGCATTATAGCAACGAAACACCAATAAAGATATAATCATAATCATAATCATAAAGCATTTATTTGTGGAACATAGGTATTTTTAGGTACATTTGGTGTTCAGTCAGGTTTCAGATCGCTATGTCCTGCCATAAAGGCGTACAAATATATTATTTTGTCAGTATACATGTCGGTATACAAACTGACAAAAGTATATAAACTGACAAAATAACAAACTTCTTACATCCGTGACAAAAACAAAAAAAAACACAACCCGGGTCTTGGATGTTTAAATGTTTGTGATGTTGCTGATTCTGGTTCTCACGACACAGGGTATCCTAGTGTGGGGCTAGAAGCAATATGTGTGCCTGTATGTAAATGTTTATGTTTATTTATACATCATTATTTCTGTCAATCCCTGTAGCTGCATAAGGCTGGGTCCCCAGTTGGCAAACAGTTTGCTGCCGACTGAGTTAGCGGCGTATCGGTTTAGTATGCCCTTCCATATACTTTAAATGGAGTGTTCACAGTTTGCTAGTTTTGCGCTCAATCTACGCAATTTGCAGCGTTACGCGCGCTGACTATCTCAGTGGGCGGCTGACTCACAGAAAAGCCTATTCTAGAAATAGTTTTGTTCGCTTTGAGTATGCCGCTAAGTCGAATTTCAGTTGGCTACAAAGGAGACCTTTCCTTTTCTCTGGGCCCAATTGTAATATGCTGAAATGTGGTTTAAAAAATGCGGTATTTTTTCTGTTTCAAAATATAAAAAAATCTGCTCAATTCACAATCTGGGAGACGAGAAATCTTAAAAACAAGTTTATTGCACTTATGAAATAGAGTTTCGATTACTATATAATCGAGTAATGTGAATTATTTCAACAAATGAAATTGAAAACACTTGCACCGGATGATGGATTAAATCAAAGTGAACCAATTCTACGGAATAAATAATTATACAGTCAATAATTTAAAATAAAACAGAATATCAACTCTAAAATCGATTCTCGTAGTTCTCGTTTACAAATCGATTTATTACTTATGTTTGTCAAATGTATTTAATCTGCTGACAGTGACAGCTCCCGGACTTTCAATCTATGACGAGTCTTATCTCGGTTATCCTTTGCGTATTTCAAATTATATTCCTCGACCAGTGCTTTCTCTCTACGGGCTTCGAGTATATTGTTTAACTTGTACCTACGACTGTGGCATAGCGACTAATCGAAGTAATACACTGGGCCGACGAGTTTTAGATGATGAAATGAAACAAATCTTGGTCTTCCCTATCTTTTAATCTACTTGTGAGTTTCGTTACAATCTCTTACTCAATACAATACAATAAGATCTACAATTTATTTATTTATTTCTTTATTGGAGTGTAGAACAGGTAACAAACAATCTATATAATATACAGAGAGAGCTTAATAGAGTAGATCTAGAATGTCACCCAAAGTATACACACACGTGAGATCAGGAAAATGTAAATAGGCTTACATAACAATTCGACGTTTTAAACTAATCTTTTTAATCTAAGATTTAATTTAATTTCTATGTAGTAAATAACTGTCTATTACAACAAAATAGCAACCAAAGTTAAAAAATCAGCTGTTAAGTCAATTTGTTGCATAACCTCACTTTTACTAAATCTCTTTTAACTTTGCTCTCAAATTGCCAAAATCCGCAAAATCTTCAAAGATGGTTTGACAATATAATAAGCTGTTAATTGACACCACTCTCATCTTTTTACATCTAGGCCCAAGAATTTATGAAAGCGTATCCGTCTCCTTTGCGGCTCACTCAGTCGGCAGCGAACAGTTTGCCTACTGGGGACGCAGCCTTAGGCAGATTAGCTCAGTTGCCGAGTGTGTTTTTACACTATACGGGCGAATGTGATAGTATTTAGTAACTTTATTCCGGATACACTTACTTGAATTTTTGTCGGAAGAGTGCAACCAGGTTTCACTCTGATTCGCAGAGCTTAATCATGGTGAGTAGACGGGCAACCGACGACGTGAGCTCCGTGACAAAAAGTCAAGTTTAAGTGTATCCGAAATAATGTTAATATTGTAAATTTTGGTCCGGATCAACTTATGTTTATAACGTGAAGTGCTTACGAAAGTTTTAGTTCAAAAATGTTAATATTGTCTAGTGCTTACGAAGTTTTAGTATTTTTTTTTATTCAGACCGAAGTTTAATGAAACCATATAGGTCATCTGTACATGGCCAAAGTGTCATCGCTCAGTGTCTACTAACAAGTAGCTAAATCGTTCTTTAGACAACTGAAAAAATATAGCACCAAACACAAAGTTATTGCTACGAAAGAATAATAAAACGCAGATTATTTATATTTCGTTACTTGTTTTCGTAGAGAAGGCTGCGAAAACAATTTTATATAGTGCCTCGAGCTCTGCCCGTGGGCGCAGACGGATTTGTTACATTCATCGAGTTGAACAAGGTACACACACACCGCCAGACAGACCGCTAAAGCTGTTTAGCCATTCGGCGATGACAAGATGAAATTTCTAACTTCAGTATTAAATTTCTCCCTTGCATACCATTCTAGTGTTAAACCATGAAGGCAACCCATGCCCAGGTATTGTAAACGTAGAATATTATACTTCATATCTAAGTATATCAATTAAAGCATCAGGAGGCATAATTAAATAATTTTGATGTACCTCATTAGATACTCGTAGATAGAAGTAAGTAAATGATTTAAAAAATTTCAACCAGGTAGTTTTGAGCTGGCTGTGCTATGCTTGTTTTAATAATTAGCAGTGTGCACCCGCCTTTATATAACTAAATTTAACAAGAAAACGTTAAAAGAAAATCAAACGAACATAGTGCCCCGGGTAGGTAAAAACAGTGGCACCCTCTAGAAAAACAGTCATTTGATCCGACCGCATAAGTTCCCCTTGTGAAAGCGCCATTTGGTCAAGTGAGGGCATACGATACTTTTTAAAGAACGTAACAAAATTGCGAAGGCTTATAAAAGATTAACACCCGTTTCTTGAGGTACGGGGTTAAGACCTTTGTAAATATTCTATGTCTCATTTTGTTTTTTTCTAATGTGCAATAAAGAATATTCTATCTATCTATCTAATAAATTATATCGGCTTGTTCATTTACATTCCGAGCTTCTAACTCAGAAGTGTGATGAAATCAGCCCGCAGAACTAACAAAAAAAAAACAAAGAACCAAACAAAAGCATGAGGGCTCACCTATGTTTATAATAATAATAATAATGCTCCGTGTGGGCATGCTTCCGGCTATCATGCAGAAGGCAGTGCTGCTTGGTACAGCCCGGATAGTCCGGCGTTTTCTCTCGCTGCCGCCCTGACCTCCGGCCGCTTGGACTCCTCAGCCGGAGGGCGTCCGTCTGGCCACTTTGGTCAGACGAGACCATTAACTTTTTTTTTTTCCCCACATAATGATAAATAAAATTTATTTCAGACCAAATGCCCATAAAAGCAAGCGGTACAAAAATTAAAACTACATTTTTTTATTATTAATTAGCTAAGAAGCGGAAGTCAAGATGCCGCAACTAAACGTTGATAGCCTCGTTTAATGAACCAGTATTTCAATACTCCTAATGGCTGAAGCAAATGGGCACGCGAACACGCCGGTGCATTCCTCAATAGGTCATTAAAACTATTCATGGCGCGTTGAATCGCCTGAGATGGTTTTCATTCAAAGGGGCACTCATTCGCTTTTCTATTTGAAAACGTTGGAATTTACCTTTCATTGAGAAAGGAATACAGAGCAAGTAGTTAGATGGAAAGAAGCTTTTTTTGTTGGTATAACAAATACTTATGATCATCATCATGGAGGGGCACGGGTCTCTTCCCTGAGGAAGGTATAGTCCATACTCCACCACGGAGGCCAATTCCAGATTGGTGGAGGCTTGTAAGACTAGTGGCTGGTCTTACTGTCAGAAGATTTCAAGCCGCCCTTAAGGCATCTGACTGCTTAACGACTGCCATCTATCGACGGCAGCCGGCACCAACTGCTCAACGTGCCTTGCGAAGAACGGAGCCGCTCGGAAAATGCCACTAGCGTTAGTCATAGACAGTCACCCATCCACGCACTGAAGACGCCCTATGCTTAACATATGTGTATATGTTGAATGATGAAGACGCCCTATGTTGCTTAACATATTTGTGTGTACATAAACTATAAAATATAAATTAATTAAGGTAGGTACCAAAAAAAAATGGGCAAGACTTTGATTACTCTACCATACAGAACTGCGCCGTGATTACTGTAATTCACCGATAAGAAATGTGTTTTCTTAAGAACTTGATTAGTCCTTTCACATATAAAGTACTTGATATTAAATCAAACATGTTTTGATTTCAAAACGACGATTCTAACGTCATTGTCGTTCTTTAACATTATAGTAGTCTTTATTTACGGCTAAGGGTATTCGACGAACTTTACTAGTCAATCTAATTCCGTGACAAGAAATGTATGATTCATGTGAAACACATATCGTCCAAAAATGAATGCCGTCTCCACACCAACTCTACACGTTCAACCGAGCCTAAACGAGCAGGATTGACGCGTCCACACCAACTCTAAACTCGCTCGTACTTTCAACTGATCGTAAGACCGCAGGATTTAACATGTCCACACAAATAATTCACTCCGTAGCTCCAACTGGGCTTGTCGTGTCGGCGACTCTACATTTCCTCTCACTCCAACAGAGCCTACGCCGCATTACGTAACTCTACTTTCGGCCTTCAGACGGCTATAGGAGGCCACGCTTTGCGCATTCGAGCAAGGCAACGCGAGGGCGCGATCACGCGGATCGGCGCGGGTTAATTGGACTTTTGTTTTATCGCCTACAGGGCCTAGTCTAAAGCTGGCTACCCACGGTGCGCGATTCTGCCGACGCCCGACACCGGCCGACGACCACGGACAGACATCGACCACGCACGCCGGTACGGCGCACCGCCACAGACGTCTGTGCTACCGCGGACCGAGACCTTTAACACGGTGTGTCGCGCGAGCTCGTCCGCGTCCGACTTAACGCCTACATAGATTTGTAATAAAACTTTCGTAAGCACTAGACATTGTTAACTTTATTCCGGATACACTAACTTTTTTATCGGAAGAGTCCTACCAGGTTTCGCTCTGATTCGCAGAGTTTAATCATGGTGAGCAGAAACTGAGCTCGTGTCGAAGGTTTCAAGCCGCCCTAAGGCCTCTGACTTGGCTTAACGACTGCCATCTATCGACGGCAGCCGGCACCAACTGCTTAACGTGCCTTGCGAAGCACGGAGCCGCTCGGAAAAATGCCACTAGCGTTAGTCATAGACGGTAACCCATCCATGCACTGAACGCGCCCTATGTTGCTTAACCTACGTGGTCATTTAAGATCACTCAGGCGCCGGGGCTACGAGCGCTTCTTTACTATATAGAAAACTTAATTAATGTCACTTGAGAGTGTTACAAAGAGCTTGCCTACTACGAATTTGTAGGTATCGCTCAGACTAAGAATTCCACTATACTAAGCCCTCCCAAAGTAACTCGCTTCTGCTAACAAATGGCTTACCATACGTCTCTAGGAGTTATTTCCGTCTTACAGTGGCACTGGAAGACCTTTACATATGTCTGTCTGCAAGGAACATATTACTTGTCATG
The DNA here is from genome assembly GCA_947310845.1 of Yponomeuta plumbellus. Lineage (NCBI taxonomy): Eukaryota > Metazoa > Arthropoda > Insecta > Lepidoptera > Yponomeutidae > Yponomeuta > Yponomeuta plumbellus. The sequence goes on along the minus strand of OX371208.1, from coordinate 19,765,978 downwards.
TAGCCAAGTTGAAATTTTGCAATTAGAGCCTTGCGTACTTCTTATGAGGGAGATAAGCCAATTTTAGATATGTAAAGGAATATTGAAGAGCGGTGGTAGTAATAACTTCCACACAACACGATCACTTGACCTGGTCCCAAACTAGGATACGTGTTATGGTAACCAGGCAAGAACATGCAAACATCGAAAAACACCCAGACTGAGGCCATTTGTACAAATATATGGCGGCCCCCTGTGGGAATCGAATCCCCGATCGCTCGGTTGGTAGCCAAGCGCCCGAACGGCTCGACCAACGGGGCAGTTCCATTTATGTATCTAATGAAGATGTACAATTGCGTTCATTGTACAATAATAATAATAAACATTATTCATATTGCAGTCCCTAATAAACACAATTTAGTTTCTGTACACACCGAAAAAATTGCTAAGTACGCAGAACTCTCAGCAAAATTACAATCCCAATGGCGAGTGAGCAGTGTAGTTACTGCGCCCGTAGTACTCGCGGCAACGGGCGTTATACCGAAGTCCTTATAGACGAATATTAAAAAACTACACATCCACCCGTCTACATATATTCGATTACAGAAAGCTGTAATCTTGAAGACATGCAGAATAGTGCGCAAGTTTTTAGGGAAAGGTAAAAAAAAATGCACTTGGCTGCGGCCCGTGCCCAAACATACCTCATTTAAAAATAATAATAATAATAAGCCATTTATAAAAAACATTACATGCATAAATTTGTTTATTTACTTTCAAGATAACTTGACATAAAATACAATTACTTATTAATTGTAATTGTATTTCATTGTGAAATAACACCAACAGGTGACTGTGAAACAGTCCTAAGGTGTCTAAACAGAAAAAAAAACACAAACCAATTTTATTGGTATGTTCCCTCTTACATCTTAAGCGCTTCAGAACTATTAAGGAAGAGTTGAACTAAATAGCCAAGTTTCAAGCATCCAGCACCGATTGCACATGCAATAGAGGCCACGTATGCCAGCAACAGTTGGCACAGGTAAACAAATTTAATGAGGCAACTTCGCTGCAGTGTGATACAAGTTCAGTCTGGAAAGTTCCCGAGATATGTCGCCGTTATGCCGCACCCAACTTTTGTTTTACCGCAAATTTAATACAAGAACTACTCTTGTGTACTAGTTAGTCTTTTGGGAGCACCTAGAGGTATGAAAAGATGTCGTTCGCTCGGATTCACTTTGGTATGTGTAATTTACTGGGGGTCGCCCGTACACTTGCACAAATTACCAATCCTTGCCTGGTTACCATAGCACAGGGTATCCTAGTTTGGGACCAGGGTCAAATGATTGTGTTGTGTGGATGTTATTATTATGATTATAATAAAAGAGTTCAAATTTAATATGATTGTGATTGTGATTAGACGTGTGTTGTTTGTGTTGTTCTTAACAGAGTGCTTATATTGAGTTTTATCATTTCACTTTCGATAGCGAGAGCGTTTGCAATTTGTACAGGAGTGACAAAGAGACAACTAGGTGGCGCGCTTTGTCACTCCTATACAAATTGCAAACGCTCTCGCTATCGAAAGTGAATGAAAAAACTCAGTTCATAATTCACATAATATTATTAAAGCTCGCGCCACAAATGAAAACCCTCGGTCCTTACCGAAAGAAACATTCTTTGCATCCATTGTATTACGAAACAGATTTCTTAGACTGATGATGGCACTAATTCATTGTAGCTGTTCGTCGTTTTCTAACTCATGGCAGATAAAGGGCGGTAAAAAGGAAACGTCATTCTAATTTAAGCAATCAAAATGATAAAATCCTTTATCAACTTAAGGCTACACTTGATTTAACATGTTATTCAATTATTGTAAGTAACTAATGCAAGTCAAAAGATACGAAAAGTGGGATGAAACCTGAGCCTATGAACTGCTGAACGATGAACTACTGAGAAGAACTATCTGTTTCTTCTCCTAATTCAGGTTGCAAAGGCGTGGAAGGTGTGCGTGTGTGCTTCAATGAACGTATTGTTATTATTTTCAATTTTAAACGATTTTATTGAATTTTAAATTCAATTCATGCACACGCATGATATGCAGATTTGTAACTGTTGGGATATTAGATTAATATAATCCTCGACATTGCTGCTCGTGTCTAGAGTTGTGTTGACCAAGTCTCTCAAAAGACCCACTCTTCTTGACAAACCATTGTCATCAAAGGCTTTTTGTAGGTTATGTCACACTTGCTTAGCGGTTGTACAATCCTGTACGTGTACGTAAAGCTGGCGATCTAGCAGCACAATGATCTTTGTTCTCGCCTTGACATCGCTCTTGGTATCGACTGGTTTTTCGTGGGAAATAAAATATAACAAATAAACATTTAATTCTTTAATTTAATTAATTTTGACAATAAATTACAACCATTTATCTGTAACAAAAACACAAAAAGATTAATTTACTTTATTAGTATTAGACGATTCGCGCCGTAGACGGTTAACGGTTGACATCTCTTTCGATACGCTCAGCTTAGTTTGTTCGTAATTAAAGTTAAACACGCGTATTAATCTTGAATAGCAGTGCTTTAGTTGCTAGAAGAAATAACTTTTATTATAGTAAAAACCGCAGTAAAATCTACTCCCTGGTTCCTGAGTTATCAGTGTCTTCAGAAGTTCAAGTGACCGTTACATTGTGCAACCCGGACCTACGACAACATTGCCGAGTCATTGACCCGCTACGTGGACGTGTGTGCCTAAGCAAAGTCGACTCTCGGTCCATACTATGAAGTGCGAAGCTTGCTTGCTTGCCGTTTTACAAAAAGAAGCTTTAAAATGCTGTTTGTGTGGGAAGCATTATCACCATCAGTGTATGGATATGACACTTGATATTTATAAGGAGCTTAATAAGAAATCTTGGCAGTGCCCTGAATGCAGTAGCTTAATAGCTAACTCAAATAGACGTAGAAGAGGCGACGACACCCCTACCCGTAAGCAGAATGAGCAACTACCAGTGCCGGCGTCTGCCCCCGTGCCCGCATTCACGCCCAGGGCTGCGCCAGTGCCTACCAGTGAGTCTACGAGGTCGTCACCTGCAGCTACTGTCGGGGAGACAGCCGCCATCCCCTTCGAGCAGTTTGGAATACTCCTCGAGGCCAAACTTGAGAAGTTTCGATCGTCAATTACCGCTGAGTTTAACCAAATACTAGTAAAGCTCAGAGAGTGTTTTGCTAAGGAGGTGGAGTCACTTCGTGGGGAGAACGTAAAGCTGAGGGAGGAGCTTAAGGACCTCCAGACCAAGAACTGCTCCTCGGACGTGGCTAAGCTGACACAGGATATCTCGGCGCTCCAGCATCAGCTAAATGAAAGAGAACAAGACCTACTCGTCAACGATGTGGAGCTAACCTGTATACCTGAGTGCGATGGCGAGTCTGTGGGGCACTTGGTATTGACAGCTGCTGCAAACCTAGGTATGACTCTTGAAGACCGGGACATTGTCAGCGCCGTACGAGTGGGTCCGAGGCGTAGTCACGTCAAGGATGCGCCGGCGCCGCGCCCACGCCCTATTGTGGTCAGGTTGGCACGGCGCTCGCTACGGGATGAAATGCTGAAGTGCTCGCGTGTGCGCCGTGGGGGTGCTTCGACCGAGCTTGGACTACCCCAGCACCAACCTCGCCGCTTTCACGTGAACGAGCGCCTCACGAAAGGCAACCGTGTCCTTTATGCCAAAGCCCGTGACGCCGGTCGCAACGCGGGCTGGAAGTATATCTGGACGAAAGAAGGACGCATCTTCGGTCGTAAAGAGCACGGTTCACAAAGATTCCTTATCCGCAATGAATATGACGTAAAAACTTTTATAAAAGCCTAAGTGGGTCAATATGGTCAGCTAATCTGATTTACCTAGAATATATGTTACTATTATTTATAATATTGAGCATGTTCGCATATTGTAGCGTAATATGTATAATTGGTTTGCTTATTTTTCATGCAGTTGTTTTGTTAGCTACCTACAATAATGATAGCATTGTAACTTGTACCACGGGAAATAGGTTTAAACTACTCACAACTTTGAAGCCACTACCTATTCATGCTCAACGCCATCACCGCCACTTTTTTTTCACTTTTGCTTTGCTTTGCTATAGTTTAGACACAATATTACACAACACTTTACACAAATCACACCTCACAGTACTCATAAATACAAATTTTATTCTACATAACCTAACAAAGGTGCTCACCGACTTCTTTAATGTTTATGTTTTAACTAACCACAAATATTTCTACTTTTCTCTGCGCCGCACACGTGTTCCCGACGCACTGGCTGACACTGACTGCGTTCTGGATTATGATGTACCTTCTGAGTCGCCGGCGACATTGTCGCTCTTGCAATTATGTATAGCTTACAATTACAACATCATGGATCGCCATCTACTATTTTCTATTGAACGTCGATCACCCTTATTGGTACGTACTACGCCCCTCGTGGATAGGTACTTATATTTTTCGTGCTTTTGTTTTTTTTCAATGTTTCCCTATGACGCCTAAAAACAAAAGTAAATATTTCAAGGTAGGCTTACATAATGCGGGTTCACTGAACACTTGTGGCAATGACTTTATTTTGTGTATGGAGTCCAATATGCCTGATATCATGGCCATCAACGAATCCTGGCTTCGGGAGGGACGGGAAAATTTGGCTCCAGTTATACCTAATTATAAATTTCGTATGAGGCCTCGCCCGGCACACATGCGTGGAGGCCGTGGCGGTGGACTCGCCTACTATGTCCGACATGGCTTAAGAGCCACTACTCTAAATCATCCCCCTTCACAGGTTGAGCAATGGTGGCTGCGTGTTAATGTGAATGGAATTAAAATAGCTATAGGGACTGCCTATCGTCCGAACTGGGTGGCGGTGGACTATTTCCTCGATGCTATGACCGAATCTATAAGCGCGTTTTCTTCCTTTGACAAAATTGTATTGCTCGGTGATTTTAATATAAACCAATTAGATTTAACAAACTATAATTGTATTCAATTCAATAACTTTCTACATTACTCTGGGCTCACACAAGTTGTCTCAGAACCTACTCATTTTACAACCACTAGTTCCACATTGATAGATTTGGTCTGCACCAACATATTAGTAAAGGAGGTTACTGTCACTAATTTTGTAGGTATTAACGGACATGCAATGATAAATGTTACCCTAAAACTAAAAAAGGAGAAGCCCGTCCCGCGTACTATTACATTTAGGCCAATAAAAAACATCGATATGATTTCTTTTAACAAAGATCTATATGCATGTGACTTCGCTTCCATAATCAATTTTGATACAGTAGATGATATGGTTCTGAAGTTTAATGCGCTTATCATCCAATTGCTTGATAAGCATGCCCCTATCCGAACAACCTGTATAAGACATCCGTCTACTCCTTGGGTTACAGACAACTTAAAACTAATGATTGACACAAGAGACAAGGCGCTTGCTCGGTTTCATAGAACAAAGAAAGATTCTCATAAAGAATATTATAAGGAACTGAAAAAGTGGGTCGGAGAAGCAATGTATAACGAGCAACGTGCGTTTTATGACCAAATCATTAATAAAAACATGCATGACTCTAAAAGTTTATGGAAAGGGTTGAAGAAACATGCGCTGCCCTTGTATGGGAGCGATGACTTTCTACCCCCACAATTTGATGACCCTGACAATATTAATGAGCATTTCCTCAACATACCAGGTAATAATGAGATTCTCCCGTCAGTATTCGAAAGCTTTAATGTTGGTAAATACAACGAGAACTTTAATTTCAATTTGCACCCAGTTGATGATGAGATTGTTGGCAAGATTTTACTCGAATTAAAATCTAACTCTTTAGGTATAGATAATTTAAGCTGGGACATGATCCTCCTTACTTTGCCACACACTTTAAAAATAATAACAATTATAATAAATACCTCAATAGTTACTTCTACTTTCCCCACTCTATGGAAAACAGCTCTCATCACACCAGTCCCCAAAATCTCTAACCCTAAAGTACTGAAGGATCTCAGACCCATAAGCATCCTGCCTTGTCTCTCAAAGGTGCTGGAGAAAATTGTCCATCTGCAGCTCTCAGAGTATCTTGAAGGAAACAATATCTTGCCAGCAGTTCAGTCCGGTTTCAGGAGAGGTGTCGGTACGGCCACGGCCTTACTTGATGTGACTGACAATATATTGGCGGCTGCAGATGATGGTTTGAGTACGATCTTAACACTCTTGGACTTCTCTCGCGCATTTGACTGCATCAACATAAAATTGCTTCTCTCTAAATTGAATTATTACGGCTTAGGTGCATCTGCTGTGGAGTGGTTTAGGAGTTATCTCTGTAACAGATCCCAGATAGTTAAACTACGACGAAGCGATGGAACCACTGTGCTTTCTTCTGCGCGTGGAGTCACAAGAGGAGTGCCCCAAGGTTCAATTCTTGGCCCTCTTTTATTTATTTTGTACACCTCTGACATGGCGAAACAGATTCAGGACTGTAAGTTTCATCTCTATGCCGATGATGTCCAGGTTTACATTACTGCAGACCCTAAAAACGTAGCGCCTTCTATATCTAGGTTAAACTCAGATTTGAATCGAATAGCCGACTGGGCAATGCAGAATGCCCTCGTTCTTAATCCCAGTAAATCGAAATTTATGGTCTTGGGAACTAAAATGCAAGTTCAATCAAGCCTTTCTCATGGACTTTATCCAGCAATAGCTGGAGCTAATATCGAACAAGTAGAGGAGGCTAGGAATCTTGGTGTTCTAATGGATGGTAAACTCCGCTTCGAAAACCATGTTCTTAACGCTGTCAAGTCCTGTTTTAGTCGTCTCAGGGTACTGTACCGGATACGCCATTTATTGTGTGAAAGAGTACGTTTAATGCTATGTGAGTCCCTGGTTCTCTCCCTGCTGAATTATTGTGATGTTGTGACAGGTCCTCGTCTACTGGCACGATCAAAAAAACTGATACAGCGGGTACAGAATGCCTGTATTAGATACTGTTACAAAATTCCCCCGCGTAGTCACATCACTCCGTACCTTAGTAAAGCTAGGTTGTTGAACATGGACTCCAGACGTGAGCTGCACTTGGCTGGCCTTGTCCATAGCGTAGTAAAATTTAAAAAACCCAAATACCTCTACGACAAACTTAGCTGGTACACCTTCCATAACTCTTTTAATTCGCGCCGGGCACAAAGACCGATTTTAGCAACGCCTTATCACAAAACAAGAGCTTTTGAGGGTAGTTTTCGCTATCAGGCAACTAAATGTTGGAATAATCTCCCGCCGCCGCTTCAAAAACCCATTTCAAAGGCAACCTTAAAGTTCAAATATAAAATGTTACTGTTGGACAAACAGTCCTCACTATAGTTGCCTATAGTTGCCTAGCTACTTGAGGTGTTACCTGTATGTACCCGTCTTGTGTCAGCACATCCACGCACGCAAGCACGCACGCACCCATATACACACACGCTCGCACCCTCACACACACACACACACACACACATACACACACCCTCTCACACACACACACACACACACGCCGAAATGTATTAAATTTGCTTTATTTTTATTGCTGGCATTTGGGCCATTACTTTATTCGATTTTATGCTTATTTCTATAAAAATGTTTTTAATCCAATTATTGTATGTATTCGTCTATTCTTTCTATTTATAGTCAAATTTTGTTCATAGTTCAGCGAATTAGGTGCAGCAGAAAACCAGCGCTAGTCGCCTCTGGCTAGCATTTTGCTGAGCTGCAGCCTTTTTCTGTTGTAGCACATTTCGTTCAACATAATTGTATGAGGTACCTTTATTTTTATGTTTTTGGTTTACTACAAATATTGTTTATAAATTGTGTTATGGTGTTACAATCGAAATAAATGCTTTTCACCTTCACCTTCACCTTCACCTAGTAATACTGGCTGTTTTTGCACCTTTGCCTAAAAAAAAAAGTTGATGCGCGCGCATCGCTTATTTGTGGACAAGTAAAAATAAATCCGCGCGCTTTTTCTTTTCGCTGTATTGTTTTTATTTGAAAATGTCGTCAAGTAGTGATGAATTTATTAATTTGATACCGCCACAAGTCTTAAACGCGGCGAAAAAGGCTACTCTAAGCCTCTTGCCTGAAAAATCGACCGATAGATACTTACAAGCCTATCAAAAGGGAGCTCAACGGTAAGTAAGCTCACAAGTCAGAGTTTTATTAATTTCCTCGTAAATATGTTATAAAACGTCGTATGACATACGTGCGCTTTGAAAATTACAGCCTCTGCTTCCTTATAGCCATCGCCGATGCATATACACCATGTTTTGTAAGTGTTATATATAACTATAGTGTTAACTCTAGGACTCCGCAAGCCTTGTTATGTTTTACTCAGTGAGAACAGGGATGGGCTGAAAATCAGCGCTGTGAAGATGCATGCACTCACAGCACTAAGCTGAGCTCTATCCTTTTTATCACATAATTATGTTATCTGTCTCTATTTTTATTAGATTACGTAAATATTCTGGTGTGATAAATAAACATTTTTCAATTTCAATTTTTTCAATTTCAATTTCAAGTTAGTTGTGATAGGTTGGCCGGGTGGGGATCCATCGATTACGTCAATGGGCTGTCGCTGCTAACGTCACAGCAGTCCATTAGTGTAGTAGTTCCTTTGGTTTGAAACAGATGGCGCTAACAATATCTTTAATAGGAAATTAAATAATTCCTGCGGGAGCACCGTCAAGTTAATAACCCAGGGCGAAGCAAATAGACGGGAATACAAAACGACAAAAACCACATACTGAAAGATTTGATCCTAATAGGCAATTAATTACTAATTCGAAGGAGTCGGATCCATTTGCAATTTCAGAAGAAAATCTCATTGTCTCTTGACAAAAAAAAAACTCGAAAAGAAAACGAGAAAATTACTTTTTTCTACCCCTCTGAAATGCGAGGATTTTGACCGAAAGATAATAATTTATATTACAAAGGAACGGGCTTATTTTTCGCTTGTCGCAGACACGCCGTCTTGGCAAACGATCGCGACGATTTGAGCCGAATTTAATTAATTGAAACAAAGACAACTCTGTCAGATAACATTTGCTTTTCTTTTCATGCCTAATGGAAACTAAGTAGGCACATGAATTAAACATTACGCGGAGGCTGATTTAGGATTTTTGAATGGGCTCAAGTAAAAGGCAAGATAAAGTTTGATGGATCAGCTTGTAAACAGCACCTCCATTTAGATAAAAATCCTAAGGTTAATCTTGATTTATTGATCTATTATTTAGTTAGGCCGAAAAATAATTTCGGCAAACCGTCTGCCATATTTATTAAAAAACAAACACTCAATATATTTATATTTTTTCTTAATAAAGTGCATTCTTAGTACGCCCGCTCTTTAGTTCTACAGGATCATTTGGCCAACTGCTGGCCCAAAGCGGATTGGCGGTTTCAACCCAATTCATTTTCTTTTCCATTCAGATTTAATTTGAGTCGTGTAAACACCCGATACTCTGTTTCCCTCACAAAGTTTTCCCCTGCTTTTTGTGACTGGTACTACAAATTCATCATTATCAGCAATTTGACACCAACTGCGGGACATAGATTTTCCAAGCTTCCCTGTCTTAAGCTGCCAGCGACACCCCGCCACCGTAACCAGGTGATCAGACCATCTGGTGGGGGCCCAGCCTACACTGCAAACCGAAAACTTGCACTGAAGAAAGCGTTGTACAGATAGAAAACTTTAAATCATGTAAAACCTATGGAATATTCTGCGATCTATCCAAGGCCTTTGATTGTGTCTGCCACAACACCCTTATCCTAAAATTGGAGCACTATGGCATAAGAGATGACTTACTAAAAATATTACAGTCTTACCTCCAAAATCGGACACAAGTAGTAGAATTAAATGGACACAGATCTAACGAAGAAAATGTTACGCTTGGGGTTCCTCAGGGATCTATCCTAGGACCCATTTTATTTTTAATTTATATAAATGACATTTCTATTTCAATTGACAAAGACATTGACATTATTTTATTTGCTGACGATACTAGTTTAGTTATTAAAGATAAAGATGACATTAATATTGTAAATAAATTAAATGAATCAATTGATAATTTGATGGAGTGGTTTGCCGTTAATAATATGCTGCTTAATGTGGAGAAGACACATATTATCCGCTTTGCGCTAGGCTCAAGATTTAATGAAGTGCCTGAGCTCGTCCAATTAGCTATTAAAGCACTTAATGTACGTCCTGTAGACGAAGTAAAATTTCTTGGTGTTTATCTTGACGCAAAGCTAACGTGGGCAACACAAATTGACAAAATAAAACAAAAGTTGAATCCTGCTACCTATGCTGTCAAGAAAATTAAGGAATTGGGTGGTATAGAGGCCGCAAAAACAGTCTATTTTGCTTACTTTCACTCTATAATGGTATATGGTGTGTTATTCTGGGGCACTGCTGCACAAGCAAACTCCATCTTTGTGCTTCAGAAAAGGGCTTTACGTTATGTTCTAGGACTAAAGCACAGAGATTCATGCAGGGAAAAATTTAAAGAAGTAGGTATAATGACAATGACGGGAGAATACATATATCAAAGCTTATTATATGTAAGGGACAATTTAATATCGTTTAAAACACTTGGTGACGTTCACAGTATTGATACTAGACATAGGACAAGACTGGTGATCCCAACACATAGACTGGCTAAAGTATCGAAGTCCCATTTAGTACAGGGAATCAAATTATATAACAAATTGCCGGAGTACATACAGTCTCTCGATCATATGGAATTTTGTGCAATAATCAGAAAGAATCTTATTGATAAAAGCTACTATTCAATAGATGAAGCACTTGCTGATAATGGCCTTGTACAACCTGACATGTAGACTTAGTACTTAAGAATTCCTCTAATTTTATAATTTTAATGTATACTCATGAAAATTGGCATAATTATGATACTAATCTGTAATAAAATTTCTAATATTATTTAGTTGCATATATAGACTACCTGCATGAATGATTTATAATGATAATTTTAAGTGTCCATATGTTGACGTTTCTAAGTGTATCTTGTATGCCTAAAGATGAAATAAATACAATACAATACAATACAAAAACATGGAAACGTGTACGCTTGTTCTTTTGGCAGCGTTCGCCAGTTTTAAAGTATCGCCAGACGTTTTGTTGGATTCGCTCCAAGATATCCATCTTTATAGTTGTCAGGTTACGAGGCATCTTTTGTGCTAACAGAACATAAGATTGATCCCGAAATGTTATGTTAAGGTCGTAGCCCACTTACACGACTCTGCTCCCACCCGGCAAAAATAATATCATTCAAATATGAGATATTCAAATATGGTGGGAGCAGATACCTTAACTGATACGTCGGACATTCGTCTCGATAGCATATTAACATACACACATAAGCTCACGCCTCTATCCCAGAGAGGTAGGCAGAGGAAATGCCACTTGCTACGATCGTGACCAATCACTTTCGCTTCATCAACAATGAGTTTCTTTAAGTGAAGACTTACATTGGCCTTCTGTTTAGGTTACTCGTTAATATTCAATAAATAAGAAATCACTCTATGGAGGAACTGCATTCATACAATTACGAAAAGAATCAAAAAGTTACTAAACTAGCCATTTAAGAGACTTGTCCTCAGGCAAAATGGAGCGCGATATATCACAATCGGCCGCATGGCGATGGCGCCCGTTGAGTTTTACAGCGCTCTTGCGCGCTAATGACGTCACGCGCCGCCCCGTGCGGCCCGTGTGACGGGATTCGCATTGAGCGCGCGGTCGATACTCACGTGGGATTGGGGTTGCCATCCGTTCGAGATTTGTCCGGACTCTTCGTCTTAAGACCGAAGTTTGTAAACCATAGCATGAAAACAGGGGGCGGTCCTTTTATTGTTTATTTTATTTCGCAATCTATAATGATTTGGATATTTTGTGAAATGGTCGTTTGACTGCCTGCCATGCAAGAGATCCCGGGTTAGAATTCCGGCTGGGGACAAAAAAAAACACAGTTCTTGGATGTTTACATGTTTGTGATGTCGCTGTTCCCACGAGACAGAGTATCCTATTGTGGGGCCAGAAGCAATGTATGTGCATATAAGTAAATGTTTATTTATTTATTTATTTATTCTTAAACAAAATCTTACAGCATTACAGCTTAAACTAATGCGCTATAAGACTTAATGTAAAGTATAATTACACAGTTAGCACAATATGACACTAAATAGAAACAGTCCTATACTATAATAGAAACAAGACAGAAACATTATCGTATAACTCCATCCTATCTTTCGCAAAACCTCAAACACTCACTGCGTACAGCTGGCCATTCATCGTCAAACACATCAGAGTCAGGTGCTGATGCGAGGAGCTCATTGAGATACAGCAAAGCGCGGATAAGCGGTGAGTTCCTATGCGATACAGTGCGAGCCAGCGGTACCGCTAACAGATCATTATGACGCGGTCGGAAATTGTATCTAGGCAGGGGAGGCACGTATAACCTCACCAGCTGTCCCACTAGTTCTGGACAATCCGAGTCGCCACGAAGAACTCTACACGCTGTTGATAACAGACTGTGGTTACGCCTTACTTCGAGGGAGTTAAATCCCAACATTCCAAGAAGAAACCTGGTGGGGTAGAGAAAAGGGTAGTAACCATAAGTTTTTTTATACAAAAATCTTAGGAAGGCTTTTTGGACCTTTTCCAAAAGCAGAACGTAGGTGACCTCGTACGGATTCCACACGATGGAGGCTGCTTCAAGTTTACTTCTCACCAGTGCCGTGTACACCAGTTTAATGACTCTCTGATCCTTGAAGTCTCTGGCATTGCGAATAACGAAACCTAGTCTTCGGTAGCAGTTTATAGCGAGGGATCTAATGTGGTCATGAAAGGTAAGGCGTGAGTCAAAGGTGACCCCCAGATCCTTCATTGAATATACACGGGTGACGGTCTCGACACCTAACATATATACGGCGTGGATGGGTACACGCGCGCGGCTGAACGTAGTGACGCAACACTTGTTGGGGTTGAATAGCAGTTTGTGCTCTACACTCCATTGGTACACACAGTTGACGTCCGCTTGTAACAAGTCGCAGTCCGCACTCTTCTCGATCCCATAGATCAATTTCAGGTCATCAGCGTACAAAAGACATCTAGCATTTCTGGACACTGATGGAAGATCGTTTACCATGATGCCAAATAGTAAAGGACCAAGGATTGAGCCTTGACTCACACCCGACCGCGTGTGATAAGGTGGGGAGACAAAGTGTCCATGTCGAACATATTGACGTCTGTCACGCAGATAACTGGCGAAAAATTTTAAAAGCTTAGGTGAAAAACCGATGCTACAAAGCTTATGCAGGAGAACATCGTTGTCGACCCGGTCAAAGGCCTTCCTAAAGTCAAAATAAAGGACATCGACCTGTGTCCTCATATCCAGGTGTTCTGAAATAATGTCAACCAGTGTAAGCAGATTGGTTTCAACCGATCTATTAGACCTGAAGCCATGTTGCGCATCACATAGAAACGGCTTTAGCTGTGCAGAGATTGATCTGTGCAGAACAGACTCGAACAGCTTAGCGATGGACCAGAGGATAGCTATTGGACGATGGTTTTCAACGCTTGTGGCATCACTTGTTTTTGGTATTGGCCTAACTCGCGAGACTTTCCAGCTATCCGGATATATTCCCGTAGTGATAGCCAAGTTGAACAAGTATTGTAATGGACTACTTAGATGTTCTTTGAGACCTTTGAGTATGAACGCCGGAACGTTATCTGGCCCTAGGGAACTAAGCGGCTTTAAACGTGCTATACCATCCTCAACCTCCTTTGCTGTTATTTTTTCAATATTCACATAGTTAGCCGAAGTAGCTCTGTCCTGACGCATAGCTTTATCGTGATCAAGGAATGGAGAGACCGGTAAGAACACACTAGAAAAGAAATCCGAAATGGCTGTGTTTGTTGTTATGGAACTGTTTGTTTATGGAAGGGCGCCATAAACAAACTTTATGTTTGTTTATGGAAGGGCCCGAACCCCTGCTCCCAGTCTCTTAAAACCAGACTATGAAATGGTTGAGGTCACAAACAGAAAACCAGCATGCTGAACTCTGAAGAACAGAAACTAAATGCAGATAAGCCAAGGATCTCGAACAATCTACCAACAATCTCGAAGCGTCTTTCACGTAGCCTACTTCGTCTGAGAAGAGATGATCTGTGCAGAGCTGTGCCAATCCTAACAGGTCACTGCTCACTGAATAGACATTTCCACAACATGGAACTAACCGAATAGCCCGCTTTGCCGGGGAGCCTGAAAGAAGAGGAAACACACGCCCACATGAACATGTACTGTGAAAGCGTGGAAAAACAACGGACCACAATCATTGGGAAGCTGGGATCCCTTCAGGAGGCCTGCAGAGCATCAGAGCATAGCTGGCCTTCTGGAAAGAGAGGATGGCAGGGGTAAACTCACAGCCTTGCTACGTACAATGGTCCAACTATGAGGCTAAATGGGGGAATTTTAGTTCTAACTAACTAACTAACAGATGATTTAGGAGTAGTGATGGCGTCGCAAACAGGGCGACTTGTCGCCGCGTCTAGTCGCCGCTTCAGATGCGACGTTGTCATTTGCTCCTGGCGTCTTGTCGTCGCGACTCCGCGACTCTAACGCCAAGTGTGCGGAGATTCGAACAAAATATATGAAAATTGACGGCCGTAGCCTGTCGTCGCATCTAGTCACCTAACTGTCGCTGTCGCGTGTCGCCTAATATAATAGTCGCATAAACTAAACGCAGTGGGAGTAAAACGCGCCGTGTCTCGGCCGTAAAACTATACTCTCGCTTTGTTTCCATCGCCACGCGCTTGCCTGCTGAATCGCCGGCTTTATGGCCGTCTCCACATCAACTTCCACTTGTATATCAGAGGTAAATTTACAGTAATTGGTCTGCCTGTCTAGACCCCCTTCTATGGAACTACAAATCAGGATCTTTTTAAACTAAACCTTTCGTAAGCACATTATTAACTTCTTTTTATGGATTTTTGTTGTACTCTATGTTATAAATTGAATTTGTGAAAAACCATTTTCTACTCATTTTAAGTATTTTTATTAACACGTTTTTTAAATTCCTTCAAATTGTTTCTATTATTAGTTGAATTTAATGTATTGTATCTATTTGTATTTTTTATTGACATTTTTGACTTAATTGATTATGTTTCAATTTAATTCTTATTGGAATTTAATGTGGCTACTACTTACTATTGTGTCACGAGGCTGTATTTCATGAACCGTACTAGTTAGACAGCTGAAATTTTCACAGATGATGTATTTCTGTTGCCGTATTGACAACAAATACTAAAAAAAGAGCATAAAATAATTAAAAATAAAATCCCATACAACAAACGTGATTTTTTTGCTCAATATTGATAACGGCAACAGTTAGACGCTTGAAACATTCACATAATATCGAGTTATATTACTCACTTTAAAAATAAATAATTAAATTAAAACAAAATAAATATTTATGGGGGGGCTCTCATACAACAAACGTATTTTTTATAGATAATGGTACGGTATGGCTAGGCAGCCATCTAGGCAGATGGCAGTTTTTAAGCCAAGTCAGAGGCTTTAGGGCGTGCCGCCGGTAAGACCAGCCAGTAATCTTACAAGCCTCCACCAATCCGGACTTGGCCTCCGTGGTGGAGCATGCCCTATACCTTCCTCAGGGAAGAAGAAGGGAGGGAAGGGGGTCCCTTCGTGCGCAAGTCCGACTCGCACCGGGCCGGTTTTCATTATTTCTCCGTCTCCATCACCAACATACAGTCTGCGCTCAAAACGTGGTCCTTCGAATGAGGACGAAGAATATGTACTACCGAACGACACAATGACGACTGCTTTACAGGAATTTGTCCGGCAAAGTCAAACGACGACCTCTGTGGCGCAGCGGTTAGCGCATCTCACTACAGAAAAAAAATAGAAACCCAGGTCTTGGCTATTTACATGTTTGTGACGTCGCTGTTTCTGGTTCCCACGACACAGGGTAACCTAGTATGGGACCAGAAGCAATGTATGTGCCTGTGTATGTGAAAAAAAAATTGCAGAGCTTACGCAGCAAATGTTTTGCATGGAGTTTCTTTGTTACCTTCTTCTCCACTTGATCTATTAATTCTGATACTATCAGCTTTGCCGTTCATTAAGTAAACATTGAGTTTTTATAATGAATAAAACATTTGTTATTTGAATCCAGAGCGAAGATCAAGTTACCTCGTTGTAATTCAAAAGTGTCGAATGATGCGGTGCTTACCTGAAACAAAATATTACAAATTGAATGGATGGCGAGGCGAAAGTTGTAGGCTAGGTTTAAGTGGTACATTTAGATTGTAAAGTTGATCAACCCACCGATTAATAAGTAAACGCAATGTACCTTAACGTACCAACGTACCGCAATGTACCAATGTAACTCAAAAACATTTCGAGAATTATGCTTTCAGTACAAAGTATGTTTTTTTTTTTATGGTATGCAATAAAAAGCCTTGACGTTAAATTGACGTCAATTTAAATTTTAAGTTAAATCTATGACGTCAGCAAACACAAATTGAATGTGAATCCTTTGCTTTACAAAAAAAAAAGTATTTTTTTATTTAGACAAAGACCACCTCTTTAATCATATCATCAAAATGTTAAAAACAAATATAGGGAATAAAAGTTTAAAATACCGAAATAAGTTTCTTAAAATAGTCAATATTTTCAAAATAAATAATTACATCATAAATTGTAGTTTTAGAAACTAGGCCCAGCCCTATTTCACGCCCAATCACCGGCATAGCAGCCATGAAATAAGCAACACAGCGCTCCCAAAGGCAACAGTAAACGACGTCGTCATACACAGGCTAGCCCGCACATTACGTGTCGCGATAAGGTGACAGAAACACTGTCGCCGTGATATATGAACGGTCATTAGTGGGCAAGATGGCGGGCCTCCCAGGAGAGGCGAACACCGTTAGCTGTCGCGGTGAAAGCGATGGAAACAGAACTTACAGTCCGACTTGACAGTCCATCTCGAACAGAACGTTCGAATTGGACTGTATATTGCGCCTGAGTGATACCATAACTAAAAACAACGCCGAGGCCTACTAAGACTACTAACAGAGAAAGAAACATTTATTGTAACAACAGTTACACACACAATAATTAAAAACCGAGACAAAACAAATCAAAATATGGACACGTCCTGTACAAGGAGCATTTATTATATTACAGCTTATAGTAACTACACTATACACTAAGTAAGATAATGACACAAAAAAGCCATGGGTTAGTCTCGCATATAGCATTAAATTTAAAAGAGGGTTCTATTTACTCGTAGTAGGGTTAACGGTTCGTGCTTCAGTGTTCAGATCATTAATAATTTAAATTTATACAGAGCTAAGTAGCACAGATTAGGGAAAAAAGTCTCAGAATACAGAGCTGTTAACAGTCTCAACAAAATTGTTCAGAAAGAGCTTGACTATATCATTGCGTTTTGTATTTATGGCGCAAAATACGTCTATGGGGCACATAAGTCCGCAACGTAGTTTCGATAGCCGTTGTTGCGACAAACGTGATACGCTGTGCTATGATAACCAGGCAAAGACATTATTAACTATATTCCGTTTGCGAATGTACAGCGGCCCCCAGTGCGAAATTGCGAATCGAACTGATTATAATCAGACGTGATACCGCTGAGAGAAGGAGGCAGTTGTGTAGGGTAGTTCTCCTGATGTGCAGGTAGAAGAGCGAACCTTCTGTGCTCTCGCTTCTGTGAGCGTAGCTTCTATTGTGGACCGCGAGGACTGTTGGCGAATGGCCGCGATACGAATTTTTATTATGAGCTTAGCTGCCATCTTTAGGGACGTCACTGGAGTTATATCTTAAGCCTGATTTACATTTGCTTTATTTTAATGCCTTTTAACCATGCTTAACGCAGAGGTAGAATAAAATAGAGACTGGAAAAGCGTACGCCGATTCATAGATTTTAATGCGCACCATGCATTACAAAATTACTTGTAAAAAAATCTTAAATACTTAGTATACAACCTACTATTAGTGATTTATTATTTGCTAATGTAATTATAAAAGGACGTTGTAAATTATCGACCATACAAATTACCAATACCACTCCGTAAGCTACCTTAACTTTGTAAGAGTGTACGCTTTTGGCGTCTCTATTCTTTTGTACCTTTATGTATAGCATGCTTAAAAAGCATGGAAATATGGAAGCGAATGTAAATCATGCTTGTAGTGCATCCCATATGCAGCGTCCGCGCGCCTCACGCGTGCTTGCCGGCGGGGGGCCACCGCACGACACACGTGTCATAAAAACAGTCGCGTCAAGTCGCTTTTTTTTGCTGCCACGAATTTTCTGGCGCTCCAAATTATATTCTGGTGAATCCTGTTCATTTTATTGTTGAGGAGGAAATGCATCTCTCTTCAGGCTTTACTCGCCTCGGAGCTATTCCTTTTGCTAGCTGTACCTATAAGTTCTTTGAAAAGAAATGTAAATCGTGTGCTACAAAATCTTATTAGAAACGAGTACGACCCTTACCTAAGTTTCGAAGGACCCTTAGCGAAGTCGCCGACTTTTTGAAGTAAGTAAACTTCTCATCAGAAAAATCGAAACACCTCTGAAAGTTGGTGGCATTTTATTTATAGAAAAATATAAATAATGCCAGTTAATTTCGCATATTATAAGATACCGCTGAACGAATATTATTGCTTAAAATTATAATAGCAAAAATAGGAAACAGTTATTATGTTGTGCGGCTAACATCAACACTATAACCTCGTGAGGCCCGACCTTGAAAAGAACAATTGATTTTGTGATCACTTGAAGACATTCGACCTCACGAGGATAAGTACATTGACATTCAACAAACAGAATGTAAATTTTTTACGTTGAAATAAATGTCTGGTTTTTTATTTCTGTGAACACAGTCTTAACTAGCGCGGAGGGTTGTACAAGCCTTCTTTCTGCCGTTACTGAAATTGTTTATTTTACCCAAATGCCTACATACAATTGATTGTAATTTAACAGCTTTATACAAATGCTTAGGACAATAAGGACTAGATATTTAAAGACTATTGCTCTTGCAAGGCACGCACGTTTCTTTAAATTCTCGGCCATCCTGATCCAGCCAACTCCCTCAGATCAGAAACAGTGGGCGTCCGACACTGCGTTACTTATTTTTATTTATTTATAAGTATGGCATTCCCAGCCGCACATTGGCACCGATGCCGCCGATCGCCAATTACAAACAAGTGTCGCGGCGGGACACGAACCTGCGATATATCAGGTGGAACGGCAGACGCTAGACGGTCGACCGTCTAGACGGGGGTGGCTTGTTGGTACAGTTTGGTATTTTAATGGCCGGGGGCATACCTGCGGATTAATTCCCTTTCTGTGTACGCGAACCTCTCCACGTTGTCTTTTGGCCATGCTTCTTCTTTTTATTATGGTTTTTTTTTAAATTAATTTTATAAATATTGACCATTTTAAGAAACTATTTTCTGTACTTTTTTCTATTTTTAATACTTTTCTAATATGTTGGTGTTTGTGATGTCATCAAAATGATTAAAGAGATAGTCTTTGTCTACATAAAAAAAAACAGTTGTCATTAATGTCAGTTGATTTGGTTTGGTAATTTTTTTTTAAGTAAGGCAAAGGATAATACTCAAACTGTCTTTGCTTACGTCAATGAAAAGTCATTTAAGGCTTTTTATCGAATATCTTAACAAATATAGACTTATTTACAAATCTGAGATTTCGAGATTTCCGTTCACGTTCAAAAACGTAGCATTGCCAATTATGCAGCTAGTTAGCAAAAACTTTGTTGATATATATAATTAATTAATATTAATTTTACTTCAATTTGTAAATGGGAAAAGTTTGGATGGATGTATTTTTGTAACTCTATTATGCCCAAAAATCAATTCGTTTCCATAACCATGCTCTAAATTAAACCTGCTGCCCGTCTAAGCCCGCAGGTAAGGAACTCCGCAACAGATAGGGTGCCGCGGATTGGTCTCGTTACTCGTATGACTGCATGCAGCCGAAGGCTGTCGAGTTATCTAACTGTACCTAGCTACTTAAATAGATGCAATGATGGGTTAGAGTATCACAGGGGTGATTTAGAACCGGTTTCTGAATTGAGAATTTTGCTAAGTAACTACCTAGGTGTAGTGCTGTCTTGTCAAATTTCTCAGAAGAAAGCGTGACGGAACATTACTTAAGTATTTACTTAGCGAAATTGCAATTCAGAAACCGGGTAATAGGGCCGCTTTCAGAATTCCAAGTTTCACTTAAATCCGATCATAAAATATTTACTTCCCATACAAACTTTGTACCCCCTTTCATCCCCTCAGGAGGTGAATTTTGAAAAATCCTTTTTTAGCGGACGTCTACATCGTAAAAACTATCTGCATTTGCAAGTTTCCGAACAATCCGTTCAGTGCTTTGAGCGGTGCGTTGTTAGATTAGTCAGCCGCAGTTGCCTTTTATAATACCGATTATTTGTTATTTTCTCGGAATAGTTCAGCTGTAAGGCAGTTGTAATGTTTTATAACATAGTTGCGCGACTAGGTTTAGTTTAGAATTCACGAAATTACATGTAGGTAACCTAAATTAATCAGGGATAAGGCTACAAATATCTAGGTATTTTTTTAAAGGAATAGATGAGCCCCTTTCACACATCAGGCTAGACCTATTTGTAGACGTGAAAAATATATTCGACTAACAGTTCTCAGCTCTATAAAGTGGACCGTAAAGAATGAAATAGCTAAATCGTTTTGATAAACAGCCGCCGTCAATCCGTGGGAACTATAAAGCGGAACATACGTCGTAAACTGCAAGTACCCTCTTCAAAGTTCCTGCTAGTTGAAAATAATAAAATGGCGGCATGCGATAGGGAAATGTAGAAGTGACACTTCAAGAAAGAATTAATACTACCGATTGTGAAATACTTCTAGAAAACTTCGCTATTGAAGATGACTTAGTTCATTTTTTCTAGTGCCGCGTCGTCGTAGAAAAATGTTTATAACCCTTCTAATGGCGGTAATTAGCATAACAATAGTAAAACAATGGCCGCCTGCCAGCTGCAGGCATTTGCCAAGCGAAGGCATAATTACTTGAAACTTAGTTCCTAATAACGCCAACTTAATAAAAATATAACTTTTGTGTGTCATCATCATCATTCAGCCAAAAAAAGTCTACTGCTGGACTTGGCCTCCTCCATGGATTTCCAAAACGACCGGTTGGAAGCGGCTTGCTGGTCGTCCTCCGCTGCGCTTGCCCATGTGTGGTCTCTAATTAATATCAAGATTATTTTTTCACACTTTAATTTGTTACACATAATTACTTAATGAGCAGATAAAATCGACTCGACTATAGACCGAGTTTTTTCCCATTCTCAATCCCTCAATGTCACTTTATAAAATAACTCCCAATGTTTACTTTTTTCCCGGTTTAATGACTGTTAGAGAATAAACCCGATGTTACACGGTTCGATCATATTAAAGCAATGTCATTCAAAGGCATTGACCATTCAAAAAAGCGTCCAATGGTTCAATATCCATGTTTAGACTTTTCAATCTTTGAATGTCAGTCTGCGTCAATCGCATTGAAAGCGTTTGCCGAAATAACGTTTGAAAGCGGAGGAGGAAAAGCGAGGTTTTTTTGTCGCTGCCTATTTCTCTACTACATTCGGCCCCAACCCAAGACAGCGGCTAACATTATAAGAACATTGACATTCAACAAACAGAAAGTAAACTCTTTATGTTGAAATAAATTTCTGATTTCTGAATTATTGATCTCGAAACATTGAACCGTGTAATATCGCCTCACACGATCTTGTGGCGATATCGCGTTATCTATTTTTGTTCTGCCATAGATACGTAACAAATAACATTTCAACTGCTTCGTTAGTCGAGCAGTTAAGGGGCTTAGCTACCAAGAAAGAGGTAGTGGATTCGATTCCCACTGGGGGCCGCCGTACATTTGTACAAATGGCCTTGAACTGGGTGTTTTTCAAAGTTTGTGAAGCCCTAGCTTGGTTATCATTAGCACAGGGTATCCTGGTCTGGGACCAGTTCAAGTGATTGTGTTGTGTGGAAAAAACAATCAAATTAGAACTAGTTCAGATGGCAACAACAACTGTGAAAGAAGTTGAAGTCTCGGAAAGTTAATTTTCTCTGTAGTACCCGAAGTCCTAAAGTAGTCGAATAAATTAAAGGCCGATCACAAAGTTTTTGACAGGTTGATTGATCTTATCAGAGTAACCAGTCTATAAATACGCTGCCGTTCACTTTCACTCTTAACTTGGTGAATGATTAATTATTGTTTTCTTATTGTTACTTTAGTAACGCCCCAGGCGGATATACTCCGACCAAATAGGAGATGTGTCAGCAAAGGGCAAGATGAAAGTAACTGAAACCGGCGTGCGTACATTCAACGACAAAGGTGATTTGTAACAATTGTGGCAGTCGCACCCGATGCTCATGATGCGTATGTGTATGTATGTACGTGGTAACTTACTTGATTTTTGGTCAGAAGAGTCCGACTAGGGCCTCGATTTTGTTAGCGCATTATGGTACGATGACAGATGCACGGTCAGGTCACGTGACTTGTTTTTTCATACCATTGACGCCTAGAATTATGGATACACGTGCTCGCGCAGACTTGAAGTGGCAATGAAACTAAACTGCCATTTAAAATAAAGTAGAATTAAGATACCTATTAAGCCTACTAACATAGTTTTTACTTTTAGTTTAGTTTCAGTTTTTAAGGCTACTAACAGCACTATGGATCACTGTTTTATCCGAAATAAACGTTTATTATTATTAATACAGTTGTCATTGCACTACAATGCATTAACCGAATCTAGGCCCCGGTTTCCGGTTAAATTCCGGGAATTCGATCTTTCAGAGAAACCCCGAGCATTTATTCCTAACACCTAACATTTCTTACAGAAGATTAAGAAGGCGCAGGATGTCTGGAAGAAATCTCTTTTAGTGATAGGGCCGCAGTCTGTACTCTTAGATTAAGAAATACCTATGAGATCTCCTTTATTATGTACAATAAGATTATCTCTATCTATCTATCCACTTTTTGTGCACAATTAAGGTTCTCAATCTCTCTTTATTATCAGATTGTTACGAGAAATCGGGGGTTAGTCCATCGGGTCTAACAACGCAAACTACCAGCTCGCGTTCGTCACTACACTAATTCTGCGTCAACACCGGAGGGGACCACCCTCCAGTTAAACTGGGCCCCTCGCGGTGGCGAAAAACAAGACGCATCGCTTGGGACAGAAAGCCCGTCTTCGCAATATTTCAGATCAAATAAAATGTATTTATTCACAGAAACAATTTATACATACACCAGCTCACGCCTGTATCCCATTTATACATACATATTATTATCTATCATCATAGTGTTATCTGATACATACATATCGTTGTTGAGAAAACTGCCAAAAAAAAGTAGGTGCAGGTATTATACTGACATAAAAGACTTGTTAAAATAAAAAATACTTGTGAAATAAAAATAAGGTAAAGGATTTATACTCATACTGTGTTTGCTGACGTCATAGAAAAGTCATTTGAAGGGCCGAATTCTTAAAGTCCTCAAGTCCATTTTTTTCATATTTTGAACTGACAACACCATCGTGTTCCGAATCCGAACACGATGGTGTAATTTTACAATTCGGCCCTTCATTTAAGGTTAAGGAAGACTTTTTATTGAAATCTTAAAGAATGTAGACTTATTTACAAATTGATATGTATGAATCTAATCTAATCTCTTTAAACGAGCAATTCTTGTATATTATATTTATATATTATACAAGAATTAAAGGGCTCCAACGATTTTCACGAAATTTTGTAGGCAGATGCTTCCGGGGGCGTTTAATTGAAATGTAGGTTAAATTTTTAGAAAACTATGTTTTATCCGTGTTTTAAGGCAATTGAAATTTGCTATGATAACATACAGAGGTAAATTTCGCGTTTACTTGCAAGGTTGGCATAGTTCTGACGGAAAAACGGGCGATCCGTTTCGGGCCGATTTCAAGAGACCCGGTTCGAGTCATGATGTTTTTTCCAAGTTCTTTTTTGTTGAAAAAGGATTATTTTAATTTTATATTACAATAAAAGTACCGAGAAAAGCTCGGTCACCCAGGTACTTGTACTTAAAGCATAACTCTCAAAATGGATTTGAGATGTCCGTTCCTGTTCAAAAATCTAGCATGGCCGATTGCATTTGAGCAGCATTTCTGTATCTCCGCAGAACTCCAGTTAAAAAAAATACAAGGCTCATTGCTTGCGATCTTAAGTGCGGTCGGAACGTGCATTGTATGCACATGGCGTACGATATTGGGGGCTGGCGAGGACTGCCTGGAGGCGATGAAGCGGAGGTTCGAGTACGAGTCTTTGAGGCACACGTAACGAAAAAACGCGGATTAAATTATAAGTAGCCTGAACCCATATGCGGTATGGTACCTGATTGGTACCATACCGCATATGGGTACTGCACTGCAGTTTAGTAGTTACTTAGCGAAATTGTCAATTCAGAAACCGGCCCTCAGACAGTCAGGTTTCCTCACGATGTTTTACGTCACTGTTAGCCAGTGTATATCTATCCCAAATTTTGCTCTGTAGTACTTGTCGTCTACGTGTTAAGCCGCGGGCAGGCGTCGGACCTGTGGACATTATTAGGGCCTTTCTTCACTGCTCCGGTTCAGCAAACCTTAATTACCGATCCGATTTAGAAACACACAAGAATACTAATAAGCTTCTTCACTACTCCGGCATCCGGTTTTTAACGGTCCGATAATTTGCTAGATTGGAACGGTATTTTACCGGTCCGAAGTGATCGACGTACAAAAACAATACACGTTTTTGCACCGCGCATACAACCCAAAAATTTTCCCATACTATTTTATTGTGTGTGTGGAAAACGTCCCCTGCCTCGAATAGAAAAACCGAGGAATTTTAATAAAGCACTGCGTCACGTCCATTGCCGATTATAGTCGGATGAAGCATAATCCGGCATCCGATTTTTTTCTCATGACTGATTCCGGTTCCGACGCCGCGCGCCGGACCGGAGCAGTGGAGAAAGGGCCTAAGGGTTCCTTGTTGACTACGGAACACTAATTAGTACAGTCTGTTAGTTTTTAGAATATACCTCGGCTACTATCGGATAGAATCGGATATATTCGTGTAATAGAAATATCGGAACTAATATGACACTTAATTTCGAAATAAGAACTAATATGACAACTAATTTCACTTTTAAAGCGCAGGAAGTAGTAGTACACTCGTGTGCTTTCGGCGAAAACCGAAGCCTACTCTAGAGCCCGAGGTATTATATTCTAAAAGCTAACAGACTGTATTAATACTTTTAGAGCGTGGATGGCAGTTCAATCAACAGGTGAGATCGGGTTGAACGGGTTGAAATTTACGAGCGAATTCAATAGTCCCTGATGACGCAGCGTTCCAGCATGGAGTCCGCTGCGACGAAAACCGATTACTCGAGCACTAAAGAGGTTATCGATTTCACAATTTCGTTACCTGCCATCTTGGAGACGTATCTTCTAGCTCAGAAGTTTGTCACGTTAGGCCCAAGAAATGTTCGTGTTGTAAATAATAGACGCCAATATTTCATACCATAAATATTTTAAGTCACGATGCGATAGGCCATTGTGATAATAAAAAAGCCAGAATTCTGGTTACGCATTGTAGTACAATTACAGTTGCATGAACGTTGATTCAAAGCCCACACGCGTATTAATAATTAGCTTTCGCCCGCGACTCCGTCCGCGTGGACTTTAGTTCAAAATTTTGCAACCCCGTTCACTCCTTTAAGGGTTAAATTTAGAAAAAACGGCGAAGCACGAGTTCAATCAATTGTGTTGAAGAGTATTTATTTCAAGTTTCAAGAAAATCAGACAACATTTTTTATACCTCCCATACAAATTTCGGCAACCCTTTTCGCCCCCTTAGGGGTTGAATTTCAAAAAATCCGTTCTTATTCCTTGCCTACATTATATATAGACCCTCTGTGCAAAATTTCAGCTTCCTAGGTCAAACGGCTTGGGCTGGTCGTTGATGAGTGAGTCAGTCAGTCAGGACTTTGAATTTTATATATATAGATAGATAGATAGAAGATGATAGATTGCAGCCGTCGATGGATTAAAAAAAAACAAATGTCATGTGACCCGACCATGTAACTGTAATTTAACAATAATGCACTAACAGAATTGAAGCCCAGCATGAGAATATCATTTATATTAGTACACAAGCTTGTAAAATAGTGCAGTGGGCCTACTCAAACCGGTACTTTATTTTTTAACTATATTAAGCAAACTTCATGAACTAGTCGTTTGGGTGTAAGCAGGCGAAAATTAACCTAAATATAATAAATTAAGGCTATAAAATACAAAGCTTAAAACAAACGACTTTGTTTCAAAAACACGATTCTTCTAACACTCCTCAAAGCTAGTTTAAATGAACTGTGGTTGCATGGACACATGATGGACTTGAGACTATTTAAACTGACTCCAATGAGTTTTTTAAATATTCGTTTGTTATAAATAGCACTGTAAATTGTTAAGAGTCGGCGCAGCGATATTATAACATTAGTCTCTCTAGAGTCCAGAGACTCTCTAGAGCCACAAAAAGCATTTTTATTGTCACCCTACTATGCGTAATGACCTAGAGTAGGGATGGCAAACCAGTGGTACGCGTGCCTTGGAGGACACGGTCATGAAAAAATATTATGGACACATGCATCGATCGAGAAAGCAACAAAATACACTAGGAAATGCAACAAAGATACAGTAGTGTAAGTACGAGAACTATAACATAACATAACATAACATTTACATAAAGGCACGTACATTGCTTCTGGCCCCACACTAGGATACCCTGTGTCGTGGGAACCAGAAACAGCGACGTCACAAATATGTAAACATCCAAGACCTGGAGTTTTTTTTTCTCCCCAGCCGGGGATCGAACCCGGGACCTCTCGCATGGTAAGCAGATGCGCTAACCACTACGCCACAGAGGTCGTACTTACACTATACTTACACTACAGTGCATTTCATCATCATCAACTTATTATGTCCCCACCGAAGGGCACGGGTCTCGTCCCTGAGGAAGGTATAGGGCCACCTTCCACCACGGGGGCGCGCACTGTGTTGCTTAACCTTCGTGATCGTTTAAGAACACTCAGGCAGCCGGGGCTACGAGCGATTCAGTGCATTTATTATTAGTAAATGATGAGATTTGAGTTGATATTGTTTAATTTCCTAATAATCAGTAAGTCATAATTATTTAATGGCCCGTCTATGGCTTCATCAAATATTTTTTTAGATAAAGTGGCACTTGGATCCATAAAGGTTCGCCATACCTGATCTAGACGTTATTTCTTCGGACAAGGTGATCTGAGTGCTTATACTGAGTTTTTTCATTCACTTTCGATAGCGAGAGCGTTTGCGATTTGCATAGGAGTGACAAAGAGACAAATAGATGGCGCGCTTTGTCACTCCTATGCAAAACGCAAACGCTCTCGCTATCGAAAGTGACTGAAAAAACTCAGTATACGCACTCTGGAGCATTTGTCCCCGACGATATAGGAGTTTTTTCACCCATCTCAGTTTGCCCTTCAGATTATTGTCTGGAATGAAATCTTGGCAGTCGGTATTTTACTGTTAACTCTTACCTAAGGCTGCTTAAAATTGCTGCTCACAAATTAGAAGTTCAGATTAAAATTGACTACAATTGGCTAATGAACTTTCTCGTCTGAATAGTTTTCTGTAAAGAGAGTATTTTTGAAAGAGTATTCTGGAAAGGGGAAGTCCACGTCCTTTTCACGAATATAGAGATTTTGTTCCATGCTGTAGAATTTGACAGTTATTAAAACAATAACCATGGTGGACTTTCAGGCGTTTGACGAAAGGTTATCAATAAGACCGCCTATTGTATATTTTTTTAATTGCAATTTTTATTTGTCTCTTGTTTCTTGTGTGGAATAAAGAATATAATTCCGCGGATGGTAGCTTCGCACCACCGGCCGCTCGGTGGAGTCCATGTGCCAAATGTGCGAAACTGCGGTTCCTCTCGTACTGAGCAGTTTTATTTTATCAACACAATTTTGGAAATACTGACTTCACTTTTAACGGAAGCTAAGCGAGCTCAGTTTCTACTCACCAAGATTTTAGGTCTGTGAATCAGAGCTATGAGGCCGGCTTCCCGGACCGCGGACCTGCTAGCACGACACACCGTGGGAAGGGTCTCGGTCCGCGGTAGCACAGACGTCTGTGTATGAGGATGGCTGTCCGCGGTCGTCGGCCGTCCGCGTCAGTGCGCGATATCGCGGACCGTGGGAAGCAGACTTTAGAGATACCTCTCCGGACTATTCCGGCTAACGAAATTCAAGCAAGTAATTCCGTAATTAAGTTAATATTGCGTAGTGCTTTCGAATGTTTTAGTTCGATAACAAAAGGTTAAGTTATTTTAGTTCAAACGGTACAATAACACGCCGCGGGCGTACAACAAAGGCAATTACAAAGTGTCACTGAAACCCACACGATACAACAATTATACTTTCACATCAAAGTGTTTACTTCCACGGTCGACCTTTACCAAATGGAACATTGGAGCCAAAACCAATAGGCTATTTGACAGTGTGAAACAAACAGTATCATTTATACGAATTCGTCAAATTATGAGTCTTAAAACCGCTTAAAGGCATGTTAACTAAAAAAAAAAACAATTATTATTCGTAAAAAAAATAAGATAACATTTGATAATTATGTATCTGCAGCCATTGTATCGAAAACGGCCTGGATCAATCGATGATTCGGTAGACAAAGACACAAATACAACAAATACAAATACAAAAAACGTTATTGTCATAAAAGTGTACAAAAATAGTGCCTGTATGCCATGTACACTCTATATTACTTATATGACTACCTCGTCTTAATTGTGATTACGTTTCAGCTTTAATGTCTTTACAATGCACCCAAAATAGTTTAATAACTGACTCTAAAATATAGCCAATAAACAGTAATAAAAGAAAAATCTTGTTTAAGCTAGCTGCTCCCGCGTGATCATTCGCGAGGGGTGCTGAGAAAAAGAAAACCCTCGCCATAACCTAGCTCTTTGCAAAACGCTGCAAATGCGTACATTTCTTTAGGCAAAACAAACGACTGCAACCATTCGATTAGCAGATCCATTGCAGTGTGAACGTATAGGGATAAACGCATTTTCCGTACATATTTTTCCAAGGGTAGTACTCTTTATAGTAACTGGCTGGCACAGCCGTCTAGGATGATTTTAAATATTTGAAAGGGAATCGCTACGTTTTTGGTTGCGATGTCAGTCGAGGACTATCTAGGCTAGGCGTTTTCGATAAAAATATAAAATAAAAGTATTATTGCAAACAAGAATCATTACATTACATTTAACTTACGAAATACACCCAGAAACTTTGGATCACATGAAGAGGTCAATACGCTCAATAAATCTAAGCAAAAAGTACCCGAAACCGACGTGCGTGCATGCAACGACTAATGAATGTCGATGAAGCGAAAGCTATCTATGGGGACCTCTGTGGCGCAGCGATTAGTGTATCTGCCTACCGTGCGAGAGGTCCCGGGTTTGAATCACGGCTGGGTACAAATAAAAAAAAAAACCCAGGTCTTGGATGTTTACATATTTGTGCCGTCGCTGTTTCTGGTTCCCACGACACAGGGTATCCTAGTGTGGAGCCAAAAGCAATGTATGTGCCTGTATGCACATAAGTTTAAAAAAAATGTTATACAGAAAACGGCGATGGAATGTTCTGTTTCTATCTTGTAAGTCGCGTCTGTTGCCGCGATACAGCCGTCAGGCGGTGTTACAGAGATGATTTATTGCGTCTAGACCGGCGCTCTGTGAGAATGCAGTGGTCCAGTTTAAAACGATTTGTGACCCCACACCTCCGTGCGATTCCACCGGGAAAAACCGGCCAAGAGCGAGTCGGAGGGAAAATGCAGATAACTTTTCTGCAGAGAATGTTTATGGACTGAAATCGCCTACAAAGCCAGTAGGTAAGCAAATAAAACTAAAATTGCTAACCAAAGAAAGCTAATTTTAACGTCTGCAGGTGACACTTACCGAATGGCGACGTACCGCCGAAGTTAAATTGAAGGATTAAACGGTCCAGTTTAAAAAGATTTGTGACCCCACTATTACGTGCGAATCCACCGGAAAAAAAACTGCCAAGAGCGAGTCGAGGTCACCCACGGTCACCAACCGAGGGTTCCGTAGGCACTCGCAGTTTTTTCGACACTTTACCCGAATCGCTCATAGCCCCGGCCGCCTGAGTGATCTTAAACGATCACGAAGGATAAGCAACAAAGGGCGCGTTCAGTGCATGGATGGGTGACCGTTCTATGACTAACGCTAGTGGCATTTTTCCGAACGATTCCGTGCTTCGCAAGGCAGATGGTGCCGGCTGCCGTCGATAGATGGCAGTCGTTAAGACAAGTCAGAGGCCTTAGCGCGGCTTGAAAACTTCTTACAGTAAGACCAGCCACTAGTCTTACAAGCCTCCACCAATCCGGACTTGGCCCCCGTGGTGGAGTATGGCCTATACCTTCCTCAGGAAAGAGACCCGTGCCCCTCGGTGGGGACATAATGAGTTGATGATAATGTTTAAATGTAGAGTCTTAAAACAACTTTATTTTAACTACAAAAAAAAGGATTATTTAAAAAACAACAACATAAAACCACCACCAAGGGGTCGAGTCCGGATTGGTGGTCAAAATTTATACGAATATGCATAAATAAAACTATTTTTCACACAAATAGCCTAAAGCAAAAGCTGCAAAAAACCTCGTCGAACAAAAATCAGCCGGCATGAAAAGATGTATGTACACGCAACCAACAATATTACGGCATTGAAAAAGCAATCAGGGTTTCAAGCCATACCAAGCTACTTATCTTTATCATAAGAATACCGAAGCCTTTCCTGAAAATTGGACCGAAGATTTACACGCACACAGTATATCTCTCGATTCCGACAAAGAATCGACTCGCGGCGCAATCGAATATATTTGGATCCCCGGTTTTTTCTCTCTAAAGATAATATGGGGGGAAATTACTGCCATTCTCGCGATGGTGTCCGATAGTGGAAGCCCGCAGGCTGTAAATACGAGCACAGAACGCAGAGGCGCGGAGCCTCAGAAAGTCTGTTCTTTTATTTATTTATTAGACACAGAAAACAGTGTTACGGACATAAATTGCAAATAACAAATTACATAAAAACACTCCATTTAAACCATAACACCAATACATGTGCATACAGCATGATAAATTACATTATAATCACATTACGAGTATTCATAATAAAGTTACGAATTATACTTAGGGTCTGTTTCACAATCTGCAGATAAAGTTCCGGATAAGCTATCCGCAACCAGGGCTGTCGTTTGGTCTAAATTTGAAGCCATAAACGAACACACGCAATATAGGAAAATTTATTTAAATTTAGAACAAACGGCAGCCCTGGTTGCGGATAGCTTATCTGGAACTTTAGTTGAACATTGTGAAACAGACGCTTAAAATTAAAAATTAATATCGCACCTTGTCTAGAAAACTGTCATATCACAAAAAACATAGTTTTGAGAAAAAGGCAATTTAGTGATTTCGGTCTTATATTTTTTGCCATTGTGGTAAATATAATTATAATATTACATTGTGGTAAATATAATATTTACTACAATGGGAAAAAATATAAGACCGAAATCACTGAATTTGCGTTTTACTCAAAACTATGTTTTTTGTGATATGACAGTTTTCTAGAGGAGGTGCGATATACTGAAATTAATTAAATTACATCGGAGGCTTGGATATTTGCCATTTTGGATTTAAAGCATGCGAGTGACTCGTGACGGATGTCAGGCACACTCCGGATTATTCAGAATAATGTTGTTGTAAGAAGAACACATTCGCCGAATCGGGTTATTGGCAGCTCGTTAAGAGACGTACCGTTTTACATCTAGAAATAATTTAGCGAAAGTGATCAGGCCTTGATTAGTCAGGATCGTGGCAAGTGGCAGTCTCTGGACTCTGCCTACCCCTCTGGGATACAGGTGAGAGCTTACTATGTAAATAATAAAATAAAGAACATGAGAATAAAAGAATAAAACATATATTGGATAGTATGAGTCTACTGAATATTGGATGTATGAATGTAAGATAATGTTAGAGAGATTACTGTGAGTGGTTGTCTTTAGTTCTGTAACGATTTGGTGTATACTGTCAAGCTACAAGAACTTTGTAAATAAATAAATATATAATAAATACTATCCAATATATGTTCTATGGTAATAAAATGGCGCCAAACATAGACAATGATATAGAGGGATAAGGTGAAAGAATACCCGATGTGGTGTCTGAGGAGGACTGTGAATCGAGCTAGAGAAATGTTGACAAATGAGCAATGAGAGATGAAAACAAGTATGGCGACGATCGAAACAAGATGGTCAAAGATTCTTTGGCACTAACTTAACTCCGACTAGATATTTAAAGAAGTTCATAGAAAGAAAAAGAGGTAGGGGATGGTCACAGTTACATTGACCAAATTAAAGAAAACAAAACTATGGCTCCGTCACATCAAAGAAACAATGGCCTGTATCGTATCGTAACTCCGTGGATAAATACGTGAATTTGTGTAATTATGGAGCTACCTTCAACTGAGTTAATAAGGCAAATAACACTTTTACCTACATAGGTGTGAGGATACAGCGTAGAGACCGTTATTCTGTTGTAAGACAATTTCTGGCCTGAAGCGATCGCATCGGCGAAGACCGAACAATGCGCGCGTAATTTTGAGGCGTGTCGATTTTTATTCGCACCGAAAGAAGGGCAAATGTAGAAGGGGGACTATCTTTACAAAAGCGATAATTTAGACAAGCGTAGCTTGGAAAAATGCTATGTAGCGAAAAACGTTAATGAAGAATATAAATTGTGAAAAAAATTACGAAAAGAGGCTTTGTTTTAGACAAAGCAACGACGTCTTGTCTTCATTCCAAGTCCATTCAACTTGAAATAGAATAAAGGAATCGAAAAGCGTCCGTCACGTTGTGAAATAAGCATTCGTCTTCAGCGCAAAATCATTTACTTAGGTACTATAATTCGGGTGCCCGATTTGTGTACCTGAAATCTATCATGAACAGACAACACCCACATATTTTGTTTGCATACGCTGTTCCATTAATATTTTGTACTAATACAAGTACAGAATATAAATAACAACGTGACAAAAGAGGAAGTTCAGTAGA
This sequence comes from Yponomeuta plumbellus, assembly GCA_947310845.1. Lineage (NCBI taxonomy): Eukaryota > Metazoa > Arthropoda > Insecta > Lepidoptera > Yponomeutidae > Yponomeuta > Yponomeuta plumbellus. The sequence continues at coordinate 19,732,616 of OX371208.1, read as the reverse complement.
GAAAGAAAAAGAGTAGTTTTGGTCTCTACGAGTATTTCAAAGACATAAAGTACTCACATCACTCGTGAAAGACCAATTGAGAAATTAGACCACGTAAGAGCGTTATGGGCACTTGTAAGTAAGTTCTCATGGTATATAAACGAAATGAAATCATATCCTCTAATGAGACGAACGTAATATTCTCCAAATAATATTTTCCTTAAAGTCATAATGGATTCCTCCGGATTGGTATCTAGTCTTAATCTGCGGAACATACAGCGTACATCTACTGTACGCTTAGCCTTTGTTTTTCTGTAGCTTCTTCTTTCTTATTCTTAAGTCACTGTAACCTTAAATTTTTAATAACTTTAAAAATATATCGTCACTTTAGTCATGCCACACTTGTGTGATTCCGAGATAGAGCCAATTAAAAAAAATAAGCGCCTGGAAAAAGTAATTTAACTCCCTTCACATCTGAATGAAAAACTGCTAGATGAGCTATCACTTAGATCTCTTCACCAATACAATCTCCATTTAACACAAAGTAAGGTGGTGTTCATAACTCAATTCGGTCAAAAGCGTGGCATAGCTCTCTTCACCACAAAGGCGACGATATTAAAAGTTAAGTCTTCTGGCGCAGTGCGACCTAGTCCGACGTCCCTAGATATCAGCTTAATGAGCTCTTAAGTGGCCCTCGTAAACGCGATCCGGAGCTCCGGTCGGCCTCCGTAAGCAGCGTCCCGAGCCCGATAAGGCTCTGCTTGTAAACTAACGGAATTAAACTGTTATTTCTACTCCGCTCTGACAATGGATGAACTAGCACAAGTTTTTATGGTGAAACTAGTTGACCCGGCAAACGTTGTTTCGTCATACACATTATTTGTAGGGATTACCTATGGTTTAAAAAAATTGGGGTGGACCACCCTTATCAGTTAGGGCTGGAAAAAATTTATGACAACCTATTCTCAAACCTGCCGAATATACATATAAAATTTCATCAAAATCGGAGGAGTATGCGCACTAACACTGACACGAGACTTTAATATATTAGAAAGAAAGAGGAAAGATCATTCTACATGAAACAGAATTTTAAAAAATCTTTTTATTCGTTACAACACAGAACTGTGACATAATTAATGATACAAATTAGACATAGGTGTCCAAAGAAAAATTAAAAATCTATATACAGGGTGTCCCAAAACTCGACGTCAACCCGGAGCCGGGTGAAAAGGCAAGTCAAGCTGGTTGTCAGAAAAATATAAAAAAAATCTAAGTTGTATGATTTCAAAATTATAGGCATTTTTTTAAAAATCGCAAAATTACACACCCTGTGACAGTCTTTTTACTCCTGTTGCCACAAATCTTTACTTTTTCCAATTATTTTTTTTTGCTGTGTAACCCTGAATAATGCTTCTCTAAACTGTAATCAAAATTTTGAAACCAGCTGCTCTAGCTTGCATAAAAATAGGACTTATTTCCTAGAAAAACTTTCAAAATAAAAAATTGCCTAGATTTAACTGACTGTATTGAAAAAAAAATGTACTACGCGAGTTTGGCAAGTTATGTCAAAAGTTGGCGCATTTAGTAAAGATTCCAAAATGGTATAATACTTGGTAAATTGTAGCTGATAACATGGATAAAAAAATTTTTTTCCTGTAAAACCCAGTTTTTAACAAATTTTTCTTACTTGGTGAAAATGGCAAAACTTATTGCTTTTTACATTGGAGCCGATTCCAATGCACACACTGATTAAATTTAACTTAATTGTACCTGTGCTTGTCTATCATAAACCGATTGAAAAAACAGATTGTCCACTAAATTTAGTTTAGTTCTCTTTGTGTGTGGTATGAAATAGGCACCATTTTTTTGTAAAAGTTTAAATATTAATTGACACAAAATTTTTAATACTAAGGTTTATTTATTAAATTTACAATAATTTTTAAAATTTTTCATGAATGTACCAATACAACTATTTTTACTACAACAAATGTTCAAAATGTCTTCCTTCGGCGGCAATACAAGCCCGACATCTCTTTAAAAATGATCGAGCTATCTTTCGAGCGAATCGTCCATTATTTACGAATTCAGCTGCTTCTGCTATTCTTTGCCGTAGTTCAAATTCACTTTCAATTGGCTTTGAATACACTTTTTCTTTGACTGCTCCCCAGTAAAAAAAGTCTAATGGATTCAAGGCCGGTGAACGGGCCGGCAACGAGATTGGGCCAGACCGTCCGATCCATCTCCCGGGAAACTCTTCATCGAGATATTGTCGAACGGAGCGAGCATAGTGTGCTGGGCACCCATCTTGCTGGAACCACATTTCTCTGTAAATGTTTAACGGCACGTCTTCTAGTAAACTTGGTAGATGGTTCTGTAGAAAGTCCAAGTAGACCTCGCCATTCAACGCATCAGGCAACTCAAAAGGACCAATTATTTGACCATTTAAAATTCCGGTCCACATGTTTACTTTGAATCGGTACTGGGACCGATCCTGCCTCGTTAGATGAGGGTTTTCTACATGCCATTCATGCAAGTTATGCATGTTCATGTAGCCGTCCTTTTTGAATGTCGATTCATCAGACCATAAAATTTTCGTTAAGAAAAGCGGGTCATCCCTGTACCTCTCCAATATTGTCCGGGAAAAATTTACTCGATTTTGGTAGTCCCCGGGTAGTAACGTCTGTACTCGCTGTACGTGGTATGGGTGTAATTCATGTCTTTTTAAAATACGATGGGCTGTACTTTTGGGCACTCCGGTGGTTATTTCAATAGCCCTAACTGAAGTGCTTGGGTCTTCTTCGACAGCTTCTAGCACCTCGTCTTCCATCGGGTTGGCGGGTCTTCCTCCACCATGCTCTTGATTTGGGAGGTGGCCCTCTGAGAAGAGTAAACGATGCACATTCGTAAACACTCGATGATCAGGGTAACGAGCAGCGTTTGGGTACCTTTCACGGTAAAGTTTGGCGGCAGCACTGGCATTACACCTGCATTCACCATAAATAAGGTGCATATTAGCGTATTCGCGAGTGGTATACGCAGACATCTTGGCACTAGTCACACGATAGTCCAGGAGAAAGCAAAGGTCGTCGTTGAGGGAAAATAAACAGTTCGGATCCAAATCACAAGCAATCACAAGTCCATAAACGAAGCCAAAAGTAGTTAGTACGAAATCAACACAAACGAATACGAAAACAAGTGCAGTAAACGAAGGAGCGTAACGTACTGATTTGTGATTGTGATGTGTGAGTACAAAAGCGAATACCTGGCGTCACTCTCTGTCTCGCTCGCACTTAGTAAGATGACTCTCTCCGTTTCAGTCACTTTAGCGTCCATACCTATCTTGCTCGCACTTGATAAGGTGACTCTTTCCGTTTTAGTCACTTAAGCGTCAATACCTATCTCGCTTATACTTCTTAGAATGCTTGATTCATCTCAAGCTACAATTTACGACTCTTTGGAAAATCTTGCGCCCATTAGAATAATTTTTAACCAAGTAAGAAAAATTTGTTGAAAACTGGGTTTTACAGGAAAAATTTTTTTTTATCCATGTTATCAGCTACAATTTACCAAGTATTATACCATTTTGGAATCTTTACTAAATGCGCCAACTTTTGACATAACTTGCCAAACTCGCGTAGTACATTTTTTTTTCAATACAGTCAGTTAAAACTAGGCAATTTTTTATTTTGAAAGTTTTTCTAGGAAATAAGTCCTATTTTTATGCAAGCTAGAGCAGCTGGTTTCAAAATTTTGATTACAGTTTAGAGAAGCATTATTCAGGGTTACACAGCAAAAAAAATAATTGGAAAAAGTAAAGATTTGTGGCAACAGGAGTAAAAAGACTGTCACAGGGTGTGTAATTTATTTTGAAATCATACAACTTAGATTTTTTTTTATATTTTTCTGACAACCAGCTTGACTTGCCTTTTCACCCGGCTCCGGGTTGACGTCGAGTTTTGGGACACCCTGTATATAAAAGGAGAAGCTGACTGACTGACTGACTGACTGACTGACTGACTGGGGGTTCAAAGTTAGGATGAAACTTTGCCGTTTTTGGAGTTATTCGAATGAAATTTGGTACGAAGGTTCTTCATTTAAAATTATGAAACACGTGTAAAATAGTTCTTTAAAAATCATCCCTTAAGAGGAAAAAAGGGGCCGCAAACTTAGTATGAAACTTTGCCGTTTTTGAAGTTATTCGAATGAGATTCAATATGAAGGTCCTTCATTAAAAGTTATGAAAAACATGTAAAATAGTTTTTCGAAAATCATCCCTTAACGGGGGTAAAAATGGGGGTGTAAAGTTAGTATGAAACTTGCCGTTTTTGAAGTTATTCGAATGAAATTCAGCATGAAAGTCCTTCATTAAAAGTTATGAAAAACATGTAAGATAGTTTTTTTAAATAATCCCTTAAGAGGGCAAGAGGGGGGTGCAAAGTTGGTATGAAAGCTCTTTCGCATGCGCTAAAAGTAAAAGTATCCCTATCTTATTCGCAAACACTTTACTGAACTAAAGCCCACGCGGACGTAGTCACGGGCAACAGCTAGTTAAATTATAAATTAAAAAAATATATATAAATTAAAAATTAATTTATAGAAAAATTCGGACAAGAGCGAGTCGCGCTCACCTCGGGTTCCGTACTGGTAGTTTGTTCGCAACATAGTATTTTGCTATACTTATATTGTGGCAACATTGCTTTGCATTTTAATATTGTCGTTATTGCACGCGGTTTGTTAGACCTTATTGGTTTGAATTTATCATCAGCCCCATATATTTACAGTCCACAGCTACACAATTTTTTCTGACTTTTAGCGATAAACATTATTTTATGAAATAGTCACAAATGTATAGTTTCAGATTTTTTTCATTTATTTGTCGTATTTAATAATACAATATTACTTGCTACAGTTCATAGTTCTAGGCCAACGGGAACTACTCCATGAATTTTGATTCCCGAGTGAGTGTCGAAACATACGTTTTTTAGCGGCATAAATGGCCGTATCTTTTTTTTCAAGTTAACTTGTAAGTTTGTCTTTTTACAGGTTCAAGGTCCTGTAATTTATTAGTACGTAATTTAGGATTCGGTTTTAATTTCAACTTGATACCTCGGAGGGCCGGAGGGGTAACCAAATGATCCTGCAATGTCTCCGTTTTTTCCTTTCGAGATACGGAACCACAAAAATTAAGAAAAACCTCCTTAATGTTTTTCAAATCCATATCCAATCCATAATTACCGCAGTTTAATTTGTTATTAAATTCAGCTATTTTCAACTTTTCTGAACAGAATTTTTAAGGAATGGAGAGTGAATAAAGCCAGTATGCAAATAAAACAAAAATTGCTACCAAAAGAAAACTAATTACAGTCTTCAGGTGACACTTACTTACCGAATGGCGAAGTACGGCTACGGCCGCCCGGACCCGAGGCGTTTAAATTAAAGGAATAAAGGGATCGAAACGAGTCAGTACTGTTAATTGAGCATCAACTTAGCGCTCCTTATTGGACATGTCCCGTTAACTTATGTAGGACTTCAAACTTTGGCAATTTTTATAGTCTTATACTACAAGTTTTACAGTCTTATACTATAAGTCTAGACTTATACTATTTATAATTAAAAAATATATGAAGTTCGGGTAAGGCTCTGTTATAGGATACTATTATAGAGCCTTTGAAAAAAAAAGCTTTTGTAAAATTACATAATTGGTCTGGCGACCGGGTCTAAGGAAGGATGTAGGCGAACTGACTGACCGGAGTGATGGCTGCTGGATTCAGCACTTCTAATTACTAGGGCAAGGTATAACAGCTCGCAAGAAACTGCGACGTAAACGTAACCCATGGTCGAGCCCGTCCCGCTCGACGCTCTCTACAATCTCGTTCACGTAGCGCATCTGCTACGAGCTACTACGAAAATCCGTAGCACTTCTACGGTGCTACGAAGTTCGGAGACATTGGCACCGGGCCAGCGTAGCGGACCAAACTTTTGTAAGACAATAAAGTGTATCCTACATACATGTAAGATAAATAATGTTACAACCGCCATCATACAGTGAGATAAACCGTGTTCGTAATGAGTTCATATTTTTTCTGTAGCATATAGTTATAGTGGTATTTTTATTGTTTCTTGGCGTGATTTACTGCTGGGAAAATACATCCCCTTTAGATCTCCACTAATGCCTGTACGGAGCCCTGATAATGCTCACAATTTGTAATTCTAACTATAATTCGTAACTTTATTATAAAAATGTAATTGTAATGTAATTTATCATGCTGTATGCAAATGTATTGGTGTTATGGATTGAGTTGAGTGTTTTTATATAATTTCATAATTTAATTTATGTCCGTAACACTGTTTTGTGTGTCTAATAAAATATAATAAAATTAATAAACATTTTAATAAACATTTACACACAGGCACATACATTGCTTCTGGCCCCACACTAGGATACCCTGTGTCGTGGGAACCAGAAACAGCGACGTCACAAACATGTAAACATCCAAGACCTGGAGTTTTTTTTTTCTCTCCAGCCGGGGATTGAACCCGGAACCTCTGGCATGGTAAGCAGATGCGCTAACCGCTACGCCACAGAGGTCGTCATAAGGATAAGAAATTGCAGGCGGATTCGTTATAGTTCATATTCATATTCATATTCGTTTATTGCATGTCATGGTAATAGTGGTGGTAAATATTATTAAAATAGTTCATAGATGACACCCTGTAAGGGTACTACAATTTCTTAGGTCTAATTTATAAAATTACATATTTGCAGGTATAATCACAATTAATCCATAATTAAAATTTATAATATAATTATCATATCAATTAAAATCAATTAAAATGTATTACTTAACATTAGGATTATATACATTCATTCATATTATTATTTATTTATAAAACTTTATTTGATATATTTAACTTATATTATCATTAAAATACTCATTAATCATATAGAAGCTGTTTTCCACTAAGTACAGGGTAAGCTTGGCTTTAAAAATATGTACTTTTTTTATATGTTTTATATGTTCTGGTAATTTATTGTAGATTTTAGTGGCCATGGTAATGGGACCAGAATTTACTATTTCTAATTTTGATGCAGCTGTGGCCAGCCGAGCTTGAGGTCTTAAACCTGCTGGGCGTATGTGCGATGGGAACAAGCTTGGGTTATTTCGTACGAATATGCACAATTCTAAAATATAAATTAATGTCAACGTGAGTATTTTATATTCCTTGAAGTAGCTTCTACAACTTGTTCTGGAGTCAATATTGGCGAGAACTCTGATGCATTTTTTTGTAGGGTAAATAATTGATTTGCGTCTGTGCTGTTAACCCATGTTATTTTCGACGGCAATTAGTTAGAAATTTCACAGTTAGACTCGATAGTAAAGTTATGGATCTCTATAAATACAACTCTATAAATACGTTGCAGTGTCTACAGATAATTACTTAATACTATTTATCTAAATCAACCCTTATAATCTAATCTAAAGGTACTCTTTTGTACTATAAAACCCTTTTGTTAAAAGATATTCTTTGACTAGCTCTTAAACGAAGGGAAGACCTTCGCTAAGGCACGCCCTGACACCACCGGATCGCCACGCTACGCGGTTCCATCTTTCTCTTTAAACCATCCACGTGGTACCCATATACTCTAAAACCTCTGTCTCGATTTACCTGTGTTAGAACGAGAAAAATCGAGAATATAAAAGCCCCATAAAAGCCAGGTAGTGAGAGGGAGAGAGATGACCGATCTAGACGAAAGGGCCCGATGCGACGCGATGCGGCGCCGGCGAGCCCGAAAGTAGCATTATGACATCGTATTATTTGACCTTGTGACATCGGTCGGCTCAGCTGATACTGTTTACGTTCGATGCATACGTACCAAGGCTTTTATACCCGAGCGTTTCAGTTACGCAAGCCGGGCTTTTGGGTTTCTGTGAGGGTACCGCCACTGACTTGGTAACATAACTTTTAACATTGGCATCATAAATAGGGAATGGATGAAAATTTCAGAAGTGCTTGATATTTTTTTTTGTGATAGGAATAACCTTCAGACATATTCCTTGGTCCACTACGTATAAAAAAAAAAGAAATCTGTGATGACAATGACATTGACAGCTTTTCAAGGTGGATTTTTTTTTCATAAGTAGCGGACCAAGGTATATGTCTGTTATGCCGTACAGAACGACGAATGGAAAAATATTGAGATTATTTAAAAATTAACTACGAAGCCAAAAAAATTTAAACTTTTTCTCGCGTTAAGGAAGGTTATTCCTATCACCAAAAAAAAAATCAAGCACTTCTGATATTTTCATCCATTCCCTATTAGCTGACAGCTGACAGCGAGCTGTCTGCTCGCTGTTCTGCCAATGTAAAATATATCTAAAGAGCAATTGTTTTTATTTAATTCTGTTGGTACCAAATAAACGTTTTTTATTCTATTCTATTCAATATTTAAAGCCCATATTTGAATGATATTATTTTTGCCGGGTGGCAGCAGAGTCGTGTAAGTGTGCTATGACCTAGGTGCCTTACTTTTGACATACGGGGTACAATACGGGTCCACAACGGAGCGCGTTTTTGGTGCTGTAGTGTAGTTTAAACTTAATTTCAACTTATTATACTTGCAGTTTTGTGTTACATTGTTACCATATGCGGAAACTTATTTTTAGCTTCAAGTAAAATCAAATACGAGCTCATTTTTAAAGTAAGCTGCAAGTTTCCAAAATAAAATAAATAAAACATCCACCGTCGGGATCTTAGAAAAACAGCTACAATTTGAAAATGCAACAACGCTTCATCGTTTATTAAAACTTACCCACTCGGTCTGACAGCGTGACAGGCAAACAAGGCAGCTTACCTGAAAAAAGAAACAAAGTTAGCTTATTACAAGCGCCTTTTGCAGCAACAAATATAACGGTGATCAGCATGTAATCAAGTCAAACAAAAACGGGCCGTCTAAAGCGAACTTAGTTCATTAATTACATTGAAGGGCGGATTTCCGCCGCTAAGGAACAGGACAGAAGGTTGCATTTGCCCCGCTTACTAGTCCATAGAGGTTTGTCAGGATCCTAGCAAGTTGAAGGCCCTGGGTCGCGATTCTATAACTACGTTATAGTTACTTGGTCGGGTCAAGTGACGTGACACGAGAGTTGATATGTGCTCGCTGTGACTTGAAGCGGAAGCGAAATCGACGCGTCATTGTTCAATGCATTAGGAGAATGTAAGTCCTGGACCTAGATTCTGTTAATGCATTGTAGTACAATTACAACTGCATGAATGGACTGCCACCGCGACCGCGTTGGTATGTTTCGTCCTTTATTCCCCACTCCACTAAAGTAAACAAAAATTCAAAAAAATTCAAAAATTTTTATTTCAACGTAAAGAATTTACATTCTGCTTGTTGAATGTCAATGTACATACAGTTATGTATAATGTTAGCCGCTGCCTTAGGGCCGTCTGTAGTGGAGAAAAAGGCAGCAAAAAAACTCCACTCTGACCATCTTTTCTCAAATCAACTTAAAGCTAATACAAATTAGGTATGAGTGTTTGTATACCAAGAATCTCAAGATCCATGAGTGCAATCAATACTTGCAAAGTCAAACATCATTTAATATGCTTAAAAGGTAATAAAACACCAATGCTGCGGCCAGACACACGGACGGCACCCGTTCACGAGCGTAACGCAGAGGTCAGCCATCACCAGTCTCAACCATATTAGAGGGAGATAGGCGACCCGGCCACCGCGCCACCATTCGCATGGCCTTTGGCAAACTTGTGTGATAAAGTTCTTGTCAGTTATCTATAACCTTTTATGGCCATTGTTAGTATTATTCGGTGTATACCCTAAAAGCTAAATGGCGGCTCGTGGCATCTATTCGGGCCATCGCAAGATTTGAACTTTTACATAATCACTAGCCCGCGACTTCGTCTGCAAGAAATTTTGAAATTTTCGGGATAAAAAGCATCCTGTATACGTCCCCAGGACTCTAATTATCTCCATCCCAAATTTGATGTAAATCCGATCAGCTGTTATTGCGTGTTTGAGTAACAAACACCCACACATCTTCTCAGACTTTCACACTTATAAAATAAGTAGGATTTCAGCCCTGGCACTGTCTTGCCGCAGTCACTTAAGCCAAATTTGATTTCGTGTCCAACAAGTCAGAAACGCTTGATATATTTCAAACCTTCATCGACCTCGCGCACATTCAATGAACTATTTACAAGACCAGTTGTGATTGGATGGATATGTCATTTTTTTGCTGCCACATGTAGAATTAACCACGGCAATGCGTTTATACCCTAACGGCCTCATTTATAAACATGATATCTGAAACCAATCTCAATCTTAGTTTATTTAATCTGTAAAATCTTCACTACACACTATTTCAATCAGCGATTTTGGAGTGCTTTGAGGAATTGAGTTTTTATAAATACTGTTTTATCAAATTATGTAAATGTGCTGATTTTACTTAATTTCCTTTATTGCGTCAAATTTAATATTATGAATCGCTCGTAGCCTGGGCTGCCTGAGTGATCTTAAACGATCACTAAGGTTAAGCAACATACGGCGCGTTCAGTCCATGGATGGGTGACCGTCAATGACTAACGCTAGTGGCATTTTTCCGAGCGGTTCCGTGCTTCGCAAGGCACGTTAAGCAGTTTGTGCCGGCTGCCGTCGATAAATGGCAGTCGTGAAGCCAAGTCAGAGGCCTTAGGGCGGCTTGAAACTTCTGACAGTAAGACCAGCCACTAGTCTTACAAGCCTCCACCAATCCGGACTTGGCCCCCGTGGTGGAGTATGGCCTATACCTTCCTCAGGGAAGAGACCCGTGCCCCTCGGTGGGGACATGATGGGTTGATGATGATGATATTATTTTAAAGTTTCATAGCATCTAAGGCGTCTAAATTTTACATGGAAGGCGGCATAGTATTTCCAACAGCCTCATTTCTTCAACTACAAGGATTTGGAGGACCGTACTATCACCCTCGATAGGCTTATAAGGACCGTTATCCTTAGTGATTCCGGTAGAGGCTAAAATCTAGCTCTTAAGCGAATCAAGTGCCAATTAAATCCTTCAGGTCCCTTTCCAGACGTCAAGAACTTCGATACACAATGGCGCTGTGCGCAGACGAATTCAAGTGATCTCGTGTGGATTGAAGTCGCAATACGGCGTCGGTTTCTGTGTTTGTCGAGGTCGGTTATGTAATTATTTTGTGAAGACTTTAAAAAACGTAGTTACTGTGTTCAATTGGTTTTCTACTCAATCCCCACCACCTAAGTTCGAAACAGTTAACATTAATGACAAACTAACCGACATGTTTGATGAATCGCGCATTTTACGAATAACCGTGTATAAAGACTACGCACCTTTCCTAAATTCCTCGATGCGGCGGAACTTTTCCCGTCGGGTATGCGGTGCCTAACACTTTGGAATTTGAACAGCAACGCGTAAAACTTCAGCCAACTCCGAGGGAGCGACTTCTTAACCAAGGAGTGAGATATTACAAGCGTCGCCGCCTATGCCATGAGGGAGTTTGTACCTGCGGTAAATTTTAATTAGCGACGTGTAGATATGGGTATATTTTAAAGAATGTTCTATTGTTCATGCAAAAGAATCACTAATCCTCGTTTTAACCTACAATATGAGTGAATGAGTTAAATAATAATGTTATTACATTTTTATAATTATTATATCGCACAGTGCGTGTGACAATGATGCTATATCAGCGTTTGCTGTTTCTATTCGGCAGAAGTACAAATAAAATTAATAAATCAATGCATGTGTTGAGAATATTATCGAATTATAATAACTAGATCCACCAAGATTCACTGCGACTATATCTCGGACAACAACACAAGATAATTTTATTCCACGAAATAAATTTAGGACCAACAGTAGTACTATTAGTAGTTTTTAAGTGTACCATCACAAAAACTTGTCGAGTTTACTTTTTTTTTTTACTTTTAAATTTTATAATCATTGGCAGTGTGATGTTAAGTACTTAATGTACAGTTGGATTACAAACATTCATGATTTTAATATTGTGCATCTCAACGTTTACAGATGTCGGTGTGTATGATTGTGTTGTGTGAAAGTTATTATTTACTTAGACCAACTGACTGCTGTTAACGAAAAAGCGGGACTTAAGTGGGGCGTGTAGGCTGTTATGTTACGTCACTCCATCAGTACCCAATCAATGTTTACAAGTGTTTATTTCCCAACAAGCCGGCAGCACTCCTATCTGAACTGTTGTATTAGAACGGCACGGACAAACGCGCCCAATAAATAATCTAATCCCGAATTAATGGCCTCAGTCTGCGCGTCCGCGGCCGCCCCCGGGCCCTAATGAGGTCTCTGCCAATAAACTGGACGCAGTTAATACATAGAACAGCCACTCGTTAAGTAGAGCCAGGGAGAGAAAGAAGCGACAAAAAAGATTGTCAGCATATTTCAATTTCATAATATTAAATTGGTCTACTTTGGCCACTTTAAAATTCCAGCATTTACATATCATAGCCTTACATTAGCTTAGCCTTGTGATTTTTTCATAGAAAATCGATTCGAAAACGATGGATTTTTAAGTTGGAAACTTTGTTAATTAAAATGAAACTAGCCCCAACTACGAGGGGCGGCTGAAAAATTTTGAGCCTAACTACTTCTAAGAATCACTAATGACTCGCAATGTGCATCACTAATTGCGCGTATTCTAAGTAGTATAAATACCAAGTTTCATGTCATTCTCATCATTACGCTTCTAGTAATTGAACATTAAACAACACCATGTCTGAGTCATCCGCGCTTTGCACGAAATTGGAGTACAGAGCTGTCATAAAATTCCTCACCAAGAAGAACAAAACGCCGACAAAAATATTTGAAGAAATGTCTGCAGTTTATGGGGATTCTGCACCTTCATTTGCCACCGTAAAACGTTGGACACGTGAATTCAAACACGGCAGGGAGTCGCTCGAAGATGATCCCAGGTCAGGACGTCCAAACACCGCCGTTACCGAAGAAAATATTGAAAAAGTGAAAAACCTTGTTCTCGAAGATCGGCGAATCAAGATGTGGCAGATAGCTGAATCCATAGGCATCAGCAAGGAGCGAATTGGTGACAAAAGTCCGTCAAGTGGTTGTCGAGAAAAGGAGAGGCAAACTGGCGAAAGGAGTCCTGTTTTTGCAGGACAATGCGCCCGTGCACACTGCCCGAGTTGCGAGACGTGCCCTCGCCGAAACAGGATTTGAAGAAATCAACCACCCACCCTACAGTCCAGACCTGGCTCCTAGTGATTATTTCCTTTTTTCAAATTCGAAAAAGGACCTCCGAGGACGAAGATTTTCCAGTGACGAAGAAATGAAGGCGGCCGTAAACGAGCATTTTGAAGGCAAAGACGGCGAATATTTTTTTACCGGGTTAAAAGCTCTTTTAAACAAATGTAAGAAGTGTATTGAAATAGAGGGAGATTACATTGAAAAATAAATTTTTTATACATTTCTATCAGCATTTTTAATACCTTAGGCTCAAAACTTTCCAGCCGCCCCTCGTAAATACCCAACAGTGGCCAGAGGTCGGCTGATGATGATTACGTTTTGAAAATAATAAATGTGGAGTTCCTTCTTCTCCTCATAATCTATTCACTGTGAAACTAACAACTTCGACGTTCATAAAGTAAATCTTTGATTTCATCATCATCAAGAAAAAATATTTAATTTGATATAAATATAAAGTAAATGAGACTCCAGAATTAACAGCCCCAGTAATGGAATTTAACAAGATGATTTAGTGTTTTTCAATCGCATATTAGGCGCCGTTGGTGGTTTCATAGTTGGTATGCGTTTCATAGTTGGTATGCTAGGTTACCTACATATTAATCTATGTTCAAATTCCAAGCAAAATAGCGGCACAAGATTCCAGCGCACGCCTCCGAAGGTCCCCATAGATGTTTGTATTTATTTTAATACATAAATCTACAGGACCCTATAACTAACACTCGCCCCAGTACATCACATGACATCTAACAGGGGTGTCATGGCGGCGCAAAAAAATGACCAGGTCACCTAAATATCAAATTATTATCTAACCAATGTACGGATTACTTTGAAACAAAAAGAATTATACTCTAAACAATAGCAACTTAATCAAAATTCAGACACGCAAATCCTTACATTCGGAGTACGATAATGTAACGCATTTTTCACCATTTTTTGGTCTGTTGCGTTTTGGGACAACTCTGTCTCTATTGGGTGTTTGACGTTACCCTAGGCGCGGAGACAAATCTGTATCTGCTGCAAGTTGAGCGGTTAATGAGACTGGGATGAGGACAGACTGAAATGAATCAAAGGAATGCAGTTTCGGAGTTACATTGTATTGAAAAAAAAAACTAACATTTTCAATACAATATAACTCCGAAAGGACAAACATTTGGCTGTTGGCGTCATAGTAACTTTTATTCAGCTCGCTGAGACCTATTTGATGATGTGTCACATATGGCTATTGGGCTGAGGTCCAAAATTGCATTCCTTTGACAGCCATTAGTTTTTTTTTTAGTTCTTCTGAAAACGGCTCATCTACATACATGAGAACCGTTTTTTTTTTTGCACAAACACAAAATCAACCACAAAAACTTGCGGGAAAAATCCGATCGACTATATTTTTGTAGGCGCGTCCGCGGATCACCCGCTCACCTGTCTGGGGGCATTCTGAAAGCGTCCCCAGGGACAAGCGTTAGTTGGGAGCTCGTTAGCGGCGCTGAATGTCTGTCGCTTTAGCGCAGGCGACGCGGGGTGGACAGGAAAGGCGTATCGGACATAATCGCTCGTGTCCACTTCATTATTAGGATAGACCATCCGTCTGATTGATGGACGTTTAACTTTACGAGTAGCAGGACTTCAATGGTGATAAACACGGTTAGGATAAGTTAAAATGAGGACGATAAAGTATGATCTTTAGGCTAAGTTGAATATATTTTATTTGCACACCAAAACACACATTTGGCCATTTGGGTACGGATGCCGGTTTCGGGTAATTTTTATCTTGTCCTTTGCTAATACATCCATAAGGGACATATCTTGTTGAAGTATGTCCGCCTGGGGCATACCTTATCGGCCCTTTAACTCACATTCGATAGATATATTTGTATTGTTTCGTCAGTCTTTCGTCCTTAAACTTCTCCACATATACAAACTGTATAAGTGACAAGTAAAGATTTTCTATTCTATTCTAAAACCAACGCAATATTCCTACGAAATAAATATTGTGTAGTCTTTTAAAGCCACTTTTTATTAAAACAACAAACTAGCCACAGTTTCACCATCATCGCCTAGAATAAGCCTAAAGCCGGATTCAATAAATCCGCAAGCAATTTCGCGGCGGGTCAGCGCAAACAAACTGAAACTAAGCCTTGCAAAAAACCGTCCCCAACATGTGCCGGACTGTTTGGAGGCGCATCCAGTGGCCTGACCGTTAGAACGTTTTTTATGCAACTAGGGGTCAGCAGAGCTTGGTGACCATACTCCGACAAAAAACGCTAACTCCGCGACCGCGGCAGCCTTTACTCTGCTACCCTCACTATCCGCGTTATTTTGTTGAGCGTTGTCATATAGTCACTATACTTTGACACATACGAGGGGCGGCTGAAAAGTTTTGAGCCTAAGGTATTAAAAATGCTGATAGAAATGTATAAAAAATTTATTTTTCAATGTAATCTCCCTCTATTTCAATACACTTCTTACATTTGTTTAAAAGAGCTTTTAACCCGGTAAAAAAATATTCGCCGTCTTTGCCTTCAAAATGCTCGTTTACGGCCGCCTTCATTTATTCGTCACTGAAAATCTTCGTCCTCGGAGGTCCTTTTTCAAATTTGAAAAAAGGAAATAATCACTAGGAGCCAGGTCTGGACTGTAGGGTGGGTAGTTGATTTCTTCAAATCCTGTTTCGGCGAGGGCACGTCTCGCAACTCGGGCAGTGTGCACGGGCGCATTGTCCTGCAAAAACAGGCCTCCTTTCGCCAGTTTGCCTCTCCTTTTCTCGACAACCACTTGACGGACTTTTGTCAACAATACGGCGTAATAGTCTCCGTTCATTGTAGTATTTTTGGGAAGGTAGTCGATGAACAAAATTCCTTCGCAATCCCAAAAAACAGTGGCCATGAGCTTGGAAGCCGATCTTTCCACTTTGAATTTCCGTGGCGGCTTTTCTCCCTTTGCTATCCATTGCATTGACTCTTGTTTTGACTCCGGATCGTACTGCCGGATCCATGTTTCATCGACAGTGACGAGGCGAGAAAAAACATCGTCAGGATTATCGCCACAGATGTCCAAAAACTCCTTCGAAGTTGTGACTCGACGCTGCCTGTCCAGTGGCGTGAGCATTTTTGGCACCCATCGCGCGCACACCTTTTTCATGTGCAAATGATTGTGCAAAATGTCACCAATTCGCTCCTTGCTGATGCCTATGGATTCAGCTATCTGCCACATCTTGATTCGCCGATCTTCGAGAACAAGGTTTTTCACTTTTTCAATATTTTCTTCGGTAACGGCGGTGTTTGGACGTCCTGACCTGGGATCATCTTCGAGCGACTCCCTGCCGTGTTTAAATTCACGTGTCCAACGTTTTACGGTGGCAAATGAAGGTGCAGAATCCCCATAAACTGCAGACATTTCTTCAAATATTTTAGTCGGCGTTTTGTTCTTCTTGGTGAGGAATTTTATGACAGCTCTGTACTCCAATTTCGTGCAAAGCGCGGATGACTCAGACATGGTGTTGTTTAATGTTCAATTACTAGAAGCGTAATGATGAGAATGACATGAAACTTGGTATTTATACTACTTAGAATACGCGCAATTAGTGATGCACATTGCGAGTCATTAGTGATTCTTAGAAGTACTTAGGCTCAAAATTTTTCAGCCGCCCTGGTACCGACGGCGTCAGAGGTTTTGCGGCAGTCCTTGTTTTTACACAATAGTCACACTTACGCCGCATGTAATAAAAGCTAGCCTGGACAGTATCCGCTGACTAGGTACGTGATGTGTGTCGTAGTTTTTAAGCCGCTGACGCTTGGTGATTAGTGTGATTACTGACACCTTTTTTCATTTACATGTCTTGTACAGTAGTGTTCACAAACATTGCAGGAGACTGATTTACATTTGAAACACTTTAAAAAAGCCGCCGGCAAAAAGTTGGAGGTTTATACGAACCATGGTATATGAAGTAAATCAATGTTTCGTACAATAATTTACTTGGTATTCAATGGTAATTCTAAGAGCGAAAATACTACAAAGGTTTTGGCGAACTAAAAGTTTCGTGACCACTTCATTATTACACCGATGGGTCACTTCCCGGAGAATTACATGTAAGCGTGCGAGGATTTTAACGTGGATTAATAAAACCTATAGTACTTCGAAGACTTGTTGTTTTATGTTTGCTGATAAAAATTGAAGGAAACGGAATAAAATAAAATTATTAAATAGAAAATTGTCAGTTCATGATCCAAAGGTAAATTAGATATGAATGTTGAATGAAATCTAGAAATGAATGACGTAATATTAAAATAAGACAGAACGAATAAAATACAAAGAATGAAAAGGTTAAACCAGTTAGAAGAGAATCCGGACTTAAGTCAATAAGGTTGATATGGCGTTCCTTCATAGAAACCAATCTTTAAGATCATATTCGAGAAAAAAGAAAGAGGAGATAGCCTCCTTTCCAAAATCCTTCCACATTTTTCCCTCTAGCAGACATGTAGGAAATTTAAAAGGATTTCATGTGATGTCGACGTCCCGCTCGCTTGAATTAATATAAAGAAGAGACGATATACGAGTACGCATGTTAGTAACTAAGAAAGCGGGCAAAGAACACAGCAAAAATCCTTTCACTTTTTCCCTTTAGCAGACATGTAGGAAATCTAAACGGATTGTAAGTATCTGGTGTCGACGTCCCCTCGCTAACATTGTGCCATTAACCTCATTTAGTGCTCCCCTGTCCGCCCCGCGCCTGGAGTCGTGTAATGACAAACACACGTATCTAACTACTAGCGAATATGCCCCTTCTTCACCAATACACGAGATCCTAGTCAATTTAGTTATAATAAAGATTTTTCAACTAAAATTAACGTAAGCACTAGATATTATAACGTTATTATTAATGTTGTAACCAAAGACTAGCAACCGACGACGCGAGCTCCGTCTCTGCTCGCCATGATTAAGTTCTGAGAATCGTAGCGAAACCTGGTCAGACTCTTCGGACAAAAAGTCAAATAAGTGCATCCCACGACATTCAGAACAGATTTTTTTTTTTTACCTTTAATCAATTATTTTGATTTGATTTGCTACCACACCTTTTAACGGGATATGTTATTCTTCGCAATCCAACCGCTCGAGTCTACTATTAGTAGAACAGCTCAGTAGACTAGTATTCGCAGAGCAAAAGTAACTAATTAATGTTGAAGTGCGAAATAAGTTGGTCGGGATCATGGCATGTAGCAACCCAGGTCTTTGCCTACCCCATCAGGATACAGGGCGTGAGTTTAAATATTATGTATGTCTCGCACAGAAATGGTTGTTTTATTGACACTGCCGACTGCTAACCAATTGCATTCCAATATATAGCCCGTGCAACTTTAGTCAGCACCTCGGGCAATGCGATCGTCTGCATGCGAAAACGATTTAACTGGCACGGGTTATACCATTCTTATTACATTGCAATGCGAAATATTGCCCAAAAAATGGATATTTCCGTTCTATTTGACTCAATGGGACAACTCGGTATTGAGTTAGGTCCAGTCAATAGAGTGCTGAGTCAACTAGCAGCGTTTGAGTGGTCTCTGGTGTTGAATTCGGGATGCGGTTTGTCCGCCGTTTCGAAATTGAGAATATAATTTCGTGCATACTAAAGTACAAGTATGTCTTTTCGGATTTCTCAAAACGAGAAAGATATGAAGTATTTCATAAGTATTAAAAAGGTCATGTTCACTGAGAAATCTTGATTACCTACCTACATACAATGTACCTAAATATAACAATAACTACGGAAAAAGAACAGTAGACTTCATGCTACCGACTATACTTAACCAATTACCAAAAATGTTGATGGGTAATCTTGCTTCTCTAAAACCAAACAAAATTAAAGTGCTATTAAAGGAATATTTTAGTGAATAATATTATTATTAGTAATAATGATACTATAACTAGTATTAATATTGTTCAAACATTTATCATGTATATTATTATTATCTAAGTATTACGAGTGCATTAGAAATTAAGGAGTGTTTGTACAAAAGCGGCTCAGGCTTCACGCAAAAACCTAATAAGGTTTAAGTGATGCTTTAAAACAATGTAAAATCTAAATGTGTTTATCTATAAAGTGTTTAAAAAAAAAATTAAGTATTTAAATTCTTAATACAGAGGAATCTCTGCAGACAGAAGCCAACAGCGCAAAATGCTGTAGACAAAGCGTAGACCAAAGCATTAAAAAAATCTTTTTAGCTTAAGAAACCTTACTGAAAGAACGACGGCCTAGCAATGCGTCAAATTCCAAGGCCCTAGAACAAAACCTAAGGCCAAACCTTAATTACGACTATTTCCAAAAGCGCCGGCAACAATGTAGAAGCAATGGCATAGGCATTGATCGAGGTCGCTGCGAAGTGATACAATGGGCCATTACAACCGCAGCAGCGATGCAGCGCCCTCTATCCGCGGGACGCCGTCATCACCGAGCCTACAATCCTAGCCGTAAAACTAATTACACAAACCTTTATATGGCAACTAAAACTAACTTGTAAAGTGAAAATAACTCAGCTTTAGGTTCCAGTGAGCAAACTTTGAAATCGAAAACAAGGCGTCAGGAAACCCGCTTTCCTGGAATGCCGGTAGCCGGCGTCCTTTCAAAACTTAGTCAGGAAATTATGTTTAGAAATGGGATTCGCTGACTTACTGTTCTATTAAAATACTACAATCAGACAAATTGTAGATACTTATACCTATAGCATTAAAGATTCACACTACAATCAAAAAACACTTAAGACCTAACCTATTTCAGTAGAAGCGCAGCGCGACGCAAGCCCTTTTAGGCGAGTAGGCAATCTGTGCGATTATGTGATCGACGATTTAAAGACCAACCTTATCAGTGGAGCTCGGCGCACTGAAAACGAATCTTCAATCTTCAAACTCGGGAACGTGACACAAGCACTGCAAAGGAGCACTGAGTTCGCGGGGGCGCGTGGGACGACTTCGTAGGGCCGGGCTGCGGGGCGGACTGCCGGCAACTGCGCCCTCGGCCTGCGCGCCGGCCCAGTCGCGAGGAGGTACAGAAGGCGGGACTCCTTTGTAAGAATGCGAGGGTTCTACTAGAGCTCGTGAGGAAACTGGATGTGATGGGACTCTTCCGACGATAAATCTGGTAAGTGAACCCGAAATAAAGTTAACGATCAAGAAGCCGACGATGCGGACTCCGTCTCTGCTCACCATGATTAAGCTCGGCGAATCAGAATGAAACCTGAGCGGACTTTTCCGACAAAAAGTCAAGAAATTGTATCCGGAATATCCGGTTTTAGCTCAAAAACTTAAAGTGTCTGAGGGGTTTACGGAAAGGAACTACAAGCAGAAGAAGAAACTGTTATAATTGCTAACCCTGGAATGGTCACACGTGGTAATTAAGTCCATACTTTCTAACCCTGAAAGGAAGCCTGAGAAATCGGAGTTAGTCTTTGACGCTTTACTAATAAGCATCTATACTGTCATCTCCGCCTTAAAGTTAATACTAAAAATAGTGTTAAAGTAGCTCTGTTCTCCGTAAATGGTTTATTAGTCAATATATGTGCCCGTGAATATAGTGTACATATAAGCAATCAATTAAGCTACGCAAATAAAGTGTATTTAAACAAAACTAAACAGTGCGGTGATTGCCCCTAACGGTTTTGTGTACGTATCCCTGCAAACGAAAATCACGGTTAACGCTACGACACAACGACGAAACTCCACTGCTGCCTGAAGTGACTGTGATTCATCGACCGTGCCGGCTGTTTGGGCAAAGACCGCCGAGAACAGACATCGCACGTCCGCGGTGCCGACTGGCTTGTCTCTCAGAGACTCTGAGTCTAACTACGCGTTGATACACGTTTTGGAGAAATGAAGTGCGAAGCTTGTCTAGCACCTGCCCCTAGCAATGAGGCTCTTAAATGCTGCTTGTGCACGAAGGGGTACCATTACCTCTGCGTCAATATGACCTCCGCCACGTATCGAGAGCTAAAAAAAAAGGTATGGCTGTGCCCCGGCTGCGACAACGTCAGCAGTCGCAGAAGAGGGGACGAGACTCCCACGCGGAAACAATTCGAGCAGCGGCCGGTTCCGCCTGCGCCACCGGCTGAGCAGGCGAGCGCGTTCCCAGCAACGGTGGAGAAGCTCCCGACGGATATCGGCATCTCGGCGTCTTCAGCTACCGGCGAACAGGTCATCACATACGACATGTTTGGCAAGCTTCTCGACTCCAAGCTCGACCAGTTCAGGGCCAGTATAACGACGGAGTTTAATGCTATCCTTACAAAACTACGAGAAAGTGTCCGTGAGGAAGTAGCAGCCCTTCGTAGCGAAAACGCAAAGCTAAGGGAAGATTTTTCTGCCCTCGAACGTAAGGTGAGCGCATCAGACGGAACGAAAATGTCCGAGGCCTTAATTGATCTACGCAACCAATTAAATGACAGGGAACAGGAGCTCCTCGTCAATGACGTGGAGATCACCTGTGTCCCGGAGCTCGAAGGGGAATCAGTGGGTCATCTTGTGATGTCGACGGCGGCCAAGCTGGGCATGACGATGGAGGAGCGTGACATCGTCAGTGCGGTGCGCGTCGGACCAAGGCGTGGGTTGGTCGAGGGAGCCCGAGCACCGACCCCGCGCCCCATAGTGGTGCGGTTAACGCGACGCTCGCTCCGGGATCAGCTGCTGCAGAGTGCGCGCGTGCGTCGCGGCGCCACTACCGCCGAGCTCGGACTGCCGCCACACGAACCGCGCCGCTTCTACATTAATGAAAGGCTGACGAAGGGAAACAGAGCACTCTTCGCCATGGCCCGCGACGCTGGTCGGGCGGCACACTGGCGTTTTATATGGACCAGAGATGGACGTATTTACGCCCGTAAGGAAAATGGTTCTTCCCGTCATGTTTTGCGTACAGAAGAGGACATTAAAACTTTTGTAAAGGCTTAGTTGGGTCAAATAATTTGATTCTCGTGTCGTCTTTCCTATTCATAAGATATTATGTGTTAAGTATTCAGTCGCAGCGGATCGAAACTATTAATTCTATTTATATGGTAGAAACTAGGTGTTCAAACAAAGTAACTCACCTCTCCACGCTATCACACAATATGTACAACCATTTTTTATATATGAATATTAAAACACTGTTCTACTTACCCATTGCATACAATAATATAATTTCACACTACACAATCACTATAATATTGTTCTGTCTCCGCCATGCCTAAAACAGGATTTAAAATTGGTTTGCTTAATGCCGGCTCGCTTGGGACTAGACATGATGAGTTCGAGGCCGCGTTTGCTAAATTATCTCCAGATATTATATGCATAAACGAGACGTGGCTACAAGACGGGGAAGAGGGGCGGGCGCCCGCATTACCGGGATATCGACTCCGGCACGTGCCGCGGCCGCGCACCGTGCGGCAGCGAGGCGGTGGGGTAGGTTTCTATGTACGTCACGGCGTGCGGGCCGTCACCGAGCCTCACCCTCCTGCGCCCGAGCAGGTCGAACAGATGTGGGTCTCTGTCAGGGTAAACTCCACGAGGATAGCTATCGGCACAGCGTACAGACCACCGTGGCTCGATTGCGACACGTTCTTGGATGCTCTAATGGAGTCCATCTTGAGTTTTTCTAATTTTGACCATGTAATTTTTTTAGGGGACTTTAATATAAACACTTTACTGCCGAGCGCGAATAGAATAAAACTGGACATTTTTTTGACATGTACCCTTTTAAAGAATATTATTAACGTCCCCACTCATTTTACTAGTGACTCTTCGACCGCAATTGACCTAGTGTGTACCGATATTGACGCCTCAAAAATATCAGTGACTGTCGATCATATCCCCGACCTTTGTAGTCATGCTATTGTGACAGCCGAATTAAAAATTAAAAAACCGAAAATCCCGCCCCGCAAAATTATAACAAGATCATTAAAAACAATTGACATTTGCAAATTTAATTTAGAATTAGAATCAATAAATTGGACTAATGTGTCGTATTCGTCGGATGTAAATGAAATCGTAAAAGAATTCACCAGATTAATAATGACGGTATTTGACAAACATGCGCCTTTGCAAACTATAGTGATTAAGGAGAAACAGAAGCCGTGGCTCACTAGCAATGTTAGATACATGATGCAATTACGCGACCTAGCACACGCCAAGTATTCCAAAAGTAAACGTGACATACATAAGCAAGAATATAAAGATCTTAAGCATCTTGTAAATGTCAGTTTGTACCAGGAGAGGCGCTGTTTCTTTGAAAACCACGTAAATTGTAATCTTAATAATCCTAAAAAATTATGGAAAACACTCAAGGACGTAGCTCTGCCTCAATGTAATAAAAAAAAAGTCACACCTGACCATTTTGACGACCCAAATAAAATCAATAACCATTTTTTAACCCTCCCTGGTAATATTACTTGCAGTCCCACTATGCTGGCCTATTATGAACGTAATAGACATACTAATGCAACTTTAGTTTTAAAACCAGTAAATGATACTTTAATTTCTAAGGCCATCCTGGCTCTGACTTCCAATGCGCAAGGTATTGACGGCATAAGCTTGGACATGATTATTGCTACATTACCTTATTCATTGACGACAATTACGGAAATTGTAAATAGGTCAATATTAACATCAACTTTCCCGGACTGCTGGAAGACCGCGGTTATTCGCCCAATACCAAAAATAACTAATCCTACTGAAATATCTGACCTACGTCCTATTAGCCTGCTACCTATATTCTCGAAAATACTTGAAAAGATAATCTATGAGCAAGTAATTCGTTATTGCGACAAAAACGGTATACTCCCCAAAACTCAGTCAGGTTTCAGAAAAGGCCACAGCACAGCAACTGCTTTACTTGACGTTGTAGATAATATTTTATGTGCACAGGACTCTGGATGTGGAAGTATTCTAACGCTATTAGATTTCTCACGCGCTTTTGACTCCATAAACATCAATCTTCTGCTCTCAAAGCTGTCATACTATGGTTTTAGCAATAGTACGGTCAAGTGGTTCGATAGCTATTTAACGGAGCGCCGACAACGAGTGGTCTTACAAAAATTGGATGGCTCAATAACAATGTCTGAAGATAAGCATATAGAGCGAGGAATCCCTCAAGGATCAATAATTGGGCCTTTATTATTTATAATATATACAGCAGATATAACCGACGCCATAAACAATTGTCAATATCACTTATATGCAGATGACCTACAAGTGTATACAAAAATTATTCCGTCAAGGACTGATGCTTGTGTGTCACTCCTGAACGAAGACCTGGAGAGAATATTAATATGGGCTGAAAAAAATTGTCTCGTTTTAAATCCATTAAAATCTAAATATATGCTACTAGGTTCAAAAAAACAAATCGACAAACTAGCACAATCAAACATTCGGATTCACTTAAAAAATAAGGAAATTGAGCGAGTTACCGAGGCTCGAAATTTGGGTGTTCTGATGGATGGTCAGCTGCACTTTGAAAGCCATATTCAAGAGCTAGTTAAAAATTGTTTTTATCGACTGAAGATGCTTTATCGCATACGTAGTTTTGTTCATGTTTCCCTCCGTATAAGATTATGTGAGACTTTAGTGCTATCTAAACTTAATTACTGTGCGACTCTGTATGGCCCTTGTCTATTGAAAAAAACGCAAAATCTGGTGCAAAGAGTGCAGAACGCTTGTGCTCGTTACTGTCTGTATATCCCGCCTCGGGCGCATGTGACTCCCTTCCTTAATGGCGCGAATATACTGAAAATGGAAGCTAGGCAAAAGCTTCAGCTAGCAGTTATGCTATTTGGAGTTATCAAAACACACGAGCCGTCTTATTTGTCAAGTAAACTTACCTGGAAACAATCACGTTGTGCAGAAGGGATAAGAGCAGCATCTGCGCCACTTAATATCCCGATACACAGGACAGCGGCCTTTCGGGGCAGTTTTAGGTACGCAGCAACCAAATGTTGGAATAATATCCCACCGCCTTTTCGTAACTTTAAAAGTAAATGTACTTTCAAAACCCACTACAAAGCACATCTACTCCAAGAACAAGTAGCTAACAATAGCTTGATTGCATGCGTACCTTCAAACTGTGCTGGTCCTTCTAACGTTATCACATAGTGGTAACGATACGCAGTTCGCAGCGAGGACGCAGTTTCGCCGGCAAAACACTGTATATGGGTTACGTCACTCTCAAAACAATCACTGTATATATGTATATTACCTATTCACACACACTTCACAGATACCACGTCACAACACACTTTACATCTCCCACGAGTTATTCTGAGCACCCGCTTCTATTCATTGTCCTTTACTTTTTGTTTCACTGTCAACAAACTTGAGTCATGACTAACCGCATAGTGGTTGCGACAGAATATCAGCGTTGTGGGGGTACCTTTGTGCTCCTACGACACATGCTGAGTCGGAACCATTTTAGCGGCTCAATACTTCAAACCCAGATGTGAATATCTGTATATAAATATGTAGTTACAGTATGTCCAAAAACACTAGAAACCGGAAGTGAAAGTTTACTAATTTATTTATTGAGAAGTCAAAACATTTACTTTATTTATTGAAGCACAATACCTTATTTTATGTAATAGCCCAAGTTTTTAAAGTTATATAATGCTTGTACACTTACAAGCTATTAAAAAAAAAAAACACACAGGCAAAAAGTCTGAGCAAAACCGTACTCTTTAATTTCTACTCTTTCTGGACAAGCTGTACGATGCTCTGTTAAGTTTTTGTTTTTGAATGTGAGTATGCTTTGTATTTAAACCTGTGTCTTTTTTCTGCTTTCTTTTTGTATCTTGTATCTCATGTTAAGCTGTGTTTTTAGTATTGTGTCGTTAAATAAATGTTTTATCTATCTTTTATCTATCTATCTATCAAATCGAATGAGATGTTAGTGTTTTTAATAAATTTTTGTCTTTGATATGTTGACGGGAATCTGCCTAGTGGTTTCGTAACAATGGATCCTCTGTTCTTTCCACTGTACGCCTATCCCGACGTTCCCGGCAAAGAATCGTCGGTAAACAGATCGGACGACGCTTTGAAAGGAAAAGTTATGAAGCGAAATTATGCCGGAAATAAGTCTAGGCTTTGCGGCGTTTGGCGCATTGATAGAGCTAAATAGGGAGGAGGAATATTTTCATAAGGCAGGATTCCCGTAGGAGTAGAGGTATTTCGCGCATTTAGGACAAAAGGTGGAGACTATCTACATACTAACTGATTTACAATTCATAATTAATTTATTGATTTGTGAGACAGAAGTACATCAGCCAGCTTCTTTTGTGCTCTACCTAAATAGGCATACTAATCTTATGTCAGAAGTTTTAAAACATTTAAATAATCTCATATATATAATACACAATATGCCAGAGCGTGACAATAAAATAATTACTAACTAAATTAATAAATATTTAAATTACAATTACAACAAAATTACAAACATTTACTTGTCCTGGTCTCTATACAAGGTGTTGATTTGTACAGTTTAGTCCGACTTAGGGGTGGTTATTTGCATGATACTGAACCAAAAAAAAAAAATATATAAAAAAATATATTTTTTTAGTGAAAATCACCTAAGTTACAGTAGCGGAAGTTTATTGAACGTTCAAGATTGGACGTAGTTTATCAGAAAGGTTCCAACCCACACAAAGTGATTTTTGAGATATTTGAGTTTTAAGGTTTAAGCTGGTTTACGCTCTCCATACATAGGGTTGGACTATCGTGTGCCATAACTCTGCACATACTCATCGGATCGCTATGAAAGTTTTGGATCTTAAAATATAGAGCTAATTTTTTTATATTTAACTCAAAAATTACCATGTTGTGGGTTGGAACCTTTCTGATAAACTACGTCCAATTTATCTTCAAAGAACTCTTTCATGTCATAATAACATTTATTAGTCAGCTTATCATACAGTTTTCTTTTAAATTTCAATCTTGAACGTTGAATAAACTTCCGCTACGGTAACTTAGGTGATTTTCACTAAAAAAATATATTTTTTTATATATATTTTTTTTGTTCAGTATCATGCAAATAACCACCCCTAAGTCGGACTAAACTGTACAAATCAACACCTTGTATAGACCAGGACAAGTAAATGTTTTATGCGCAAGTTATTAACCGTCCGTCCGTCTGGGTTCGTCCGGACCCGTCTCTACTCACCATGATTAAGCTCTGCGAATCAGAACGAAACCTGGTCGGACTGTTCCGACAAAAAATTTATTAAGTCCATTCGGAATAAAATAAATAATTTGCATAGTAAAATTTTATTTTTGAAAGTTATTAATAGATTAAGCGACCAAAAAGGTAAATTCCGTGACGATGCACTGTGCACTTTAGGTAATATACATCGCATGATTAACCATCACCAAATACTGTTTATTTTAACAGCCGCTTACAATATCAAAAAGGTGCTTTTTTAACAACAAGGCACGTTCTGTGTAATTAATAGATTAGCGGTCTTATTTATAAAACACGATTCCTTAAAACACTCCAAAAACACGGTTCAGTCCAAAGATGGTTAAGTTAGTTACCTCAGATTCCATTACATAGTTACATACAGGTCGACCTAATAAAGCGTGTTAAAAATAGTCTGTGGTGGTGATTTTACAAGGAGAATATTTAGCTACAAATTCAGTTTTATAAATAAGGCCGTAAATCTCTATTTTACTGAGAAATAGCACAAGATTTAATATTCACGTACAAGTAAGGATTCTCAGCCTGACAAATGGATCAACATGATACCCAGCCTTTTCTGGGAAGCAATATCCAATGGAGCCGAAATGGAGGTAAGAATCTGAAGCACTAGGGCAGATTGGATGAATTAATTATGAATTATTTGAAAGCAATCTTCTACAAAGCTATATTCTGCTATACATTTAAGAAGTCGTACGTTTGAGCCCCGTATGTATCAACGAATTTATTGTTTATTTCTTTATTGTTAATTTTTATTATTTTATTTATTGAATTTATACGATTTGATTTATTATGTAACTTACGCACATTTGTGAATTTTCAGCAGCAATGCCATTGTTAACTTAGTGTCTGAGGTAAAGAGGTAATAATAAACAATATTAACTTCCACACAACACGATCACTTGACCTGGTCCCAAACTAGGATACCCTGTGCTATGGTAACCAGGCAAGGACATTACAAACGTAGAAATACACCCAGACTGAGGCCATTTGTACAAATGTACGGCGGCCACCAGTAGGAATCGAACGAACGTCTTGGTAGTTCAACGCCTTAACCAACGAGACAGTTAAAGGTGTTCACATAGGTTGGTGCCTTTGATATCGCCAATGCGCAGTGGGCTTGGTGATTGAGCCCATACCTACCCGCTCTTTGAGAGAAGGCCTTAGCCCTAGTGGGACGCGTGCATTCTTTGTTTTAAATTATTTTTTAAGTAGCCTGTGGGCCACCTATATTATACATACATAGGTCACCCACACCCCTCCGATAAGATTTTATTTTTAAATTAAAGAAATTTAAAAATTTCGTCGAGATCATCCCGCAGATCAGATTATGAGAAAGCGGAAGAAGCATAAAGTTAGAGGATGCGGATGAGTGTTAAAGAGAACAAATAGGATGAATAACTTTAGTTTAGTCTGTCGGGAGTCTTGGCTTAGTCAGAGACCTTTAGGGCCTTTTCACACGTACCACAACCACACGTCAACCACACCACGTGGTCGGGCGTATATTTTGTATGGAAAATGAATAGGACTATTCACACGAACCACATTTTGCAGTCGTTATCGATCGCGTGTGTGATATCGACCACATCGCAACCACAACGCAACCACCAGCGACACTGCGAAGTGGCCGACCACACACATTTTGTCGTTGCGATGTGGTGTAGTTGTGGTACGTGTGAAAAGGTAAACGCAACCACATCGACATTTTGTCGGTGCCACACCGCAACTACAAAAAGCTGCAGCGACACTATTCACACGTAACCACTGCTTGACCCCATTTTGTCGTTGCGGTGTGGTGTGGTTGTGGTTCGTGTGAAAAGGCCCTTAGCGGCTTGAAAACTTTTTACAGTAAGACCAGCCACTAGTCTTACAAGCCTCCACCAATCCGAACTAGGCCCCCGTGGTGGAGTATGGACTATATCTTCCTCAGGAAAGAGACCAGTGCACCTCGGTGGGGACATAATGAGTTGACGATGATACTGTCGGGAGTCGCTGGGGTCTTACTCGCTCACTCACGCATTCGCAATGAAATTAATTCCTCTTAAATTGATCTTGATCTCAGAGGAAGCGAAAGTTTATTTCTTCCATTATAGGGAAGAGGTAACGACAACGGAACTCCGAAAAAAGCGGAACTTCCGCATCCGCATTACGAGGAAGCAGAAGCGTCCTCATCAACAATATTACACACAAACAGCCGACGGATGTAAAACACTTTCATAACTACAGCAACGTGACTAAAATTCAAACTTAAGGCAAGCAAACAAAGTGACAAAGTACAAAAGAGGCTTGCTAAACAACTTACACAACCTGCAAGCGAGTTAGAAACTCCCGTGAAACCTAATAAAAGGTCCACGAACATAGAAATACGCAACTTCCGCCAGGCCAAGTTGAAATAGACGGATTTTGTATGAATTTGGACCGAAAGTCTCGAGAAATAAAACTTGCAACTAACTTGAGTTTTTTTTTCAATCCACAATTTCATATCCGCTTTCAAAATATGAAACGGAAACTATAATGTACTTATTAAAAAAATATACCCTACTCCGTTCCACAAGTCGAACTCCTAGGGAACCAAATACTCGCATATCATTGGTCAATGCGCGCGGGTAGAGATAAGCGAAATAATAAGCGAAGACGGTCCGCTTCATAGGGTAGGGCAGAGGCTTCATAGGGTAGGGCAGAGGTCACGCGCATTAACTATTGAGTCATCATCATCGGCCTATGATTGTCCACTGCTGGACGTAGGCCTCTCCCATTGCACGCCACTGAGCACGGTCCTCGCCTACTCTCATGCAGGTCTTGCCAGCCGCTCTGAAAAGATCATCGCTCCACTTAACCATTGAATGCAAATGGTTCTTGTTTCATGGAATGGAGTATAGGTGAAGGTATTGTTGATCGCGGTATAGTTGCGTCCATAATGCCGTGAAGACGCCTGTGCAAATTTAAGAGTTTGACAGTTTTTTCATAGTTCATAGACCACCACCTACATAGGCTGCTACTTATGTATGCGGAATCTGGGATTCCAATAATTTTAAACGCAATGTCTGACCTCCATGGTCAAATTCGTTCTTTTTTTAAATACTGGCCGCTAATATTTTTCTCTTATATACGTTAGTGTTTTGTTTTTGTTGGGTTTAAAATGTCATATCGCTGAAAAAATGTAACTCACTCGTGAAAATATTCGTGCTATGATTTATTACGATTTTCGACGTGGTTTAACGCAACAACAGTGCGTAGATCAATTAGCTTCGACTTTTGGTGGTGAAGCTCCATCAAAAACGACTGTGTATCACTGGTTTAGTGAGTTTAATCGCGGGCGCAGTAAGCTCACGGACGAATTTAAAGAAGGTCGCCCGAAATCGGTGGTTGTGCCACAAAATATTGAAGCTGTGCGAAAACTAATAATGCAAGACCGCCATGTTACGTATCGCGAGATAGAGACAATTCTGGGCATATGTATGACGAGCATTCATAGGATATTACATGAACATTTGTCTGTAAAAAAAATTTGTTCGCGTTGGATCCCGCACAACTTAACTCAGGATCAAAAAGATGCTCGCGTCGAATGGTGCAAGAAAACCTTAAAAAAATTCAACGGAGGCGACTCAAAATCTGTTTATAATATCTACACAGGTGACGAATCCTGGATCTACGCGTACGATCCCGAAACTAAACAACAATCAACAGTTTGGGTGTTTCAAAATGAGCCGAACCCTACGAAAGTGGCTCGTGCAAAAAGCACTGTAAAGCAAATGGTGGCCTGCTTTTTTGGTATTAATGGCCATGTGGCTACAATACCACTGGAGAATCGCAGAACGGTTAATTCGGAGTGGTACACGACCATTTGTTTGCCGGAAGTATTTGAAGAAATACGCCAAAACAACCAGCGACGCAGAATCATACTTCACCATCACAATGCCAGGTGTCATACATCTCAGGAAACAACTACATTTTTGGATGGTCAAAAAATAGAATTGATGGGTCATCCACCGTACAGCCCTGATTTGACTCCCAATGATTTCTATTTATTCCCAAATGTAAAGAATAAATTACGTGGTCAACGATTTTCGACCCGTGAAGATGCCGTAGATGCGTTCAAACAGCACGTTTTGGAGATACCTCAATCAGAGTGGAAAAAGTGTTTTACAAATTGGTTTCATCGAATGCAAAAGTGCATCGATCATAGTGGAGAATACTTTGAAAAACAATAAAAGCATTTTTAGCCATATACATTTGTTAATTTTTTCTATTCCGCATACATAAGTAGCAAAAAAAAAAAAAAAATATTGCAGATTTTCGGCGGTATGGCGACCATTTGGAACCGTCCGAAAAGTATGGCATGGTGATTTTCGTAAATGGCTGCACGACGATAATTAACTGTGCAAAAATTAGCCTGGTACAAATGGTTGAATTTTTTTTTTGTATTAACGCATTCGCATCGGTATGGCGGGCTGTAAGTCACACCGGAGAAGTATGGCATGACACTACCGCCTACTTTGTTTTTTATGGACTATCGGAAAATACTAAATTTTTTGTGGCACAAATCGTTTGACACTCGTAATTTATCCGACGAGTTCGACTAACGCGCACGCGATTGGGCTGCCGGTACCAGCGCTATGACCATCATTTTTCTTTTTGTCATTGCGTACTAAGACCCCTGAAGAACCGCCATACTGTTACTAATGACCAAGTAATTTGTGTCACTATCTCTCGGTCTATATGAGGTACCGTCTTTTTATAAAATACATTATTATAATATACGTATTTTAGTAGGACATTAGATGGTGCGACGACCTGATCAAATATCTACCTGGGTGGGAAGAGTTGCTCAGGGACAGGAAGCAGTGGATATCTAAAGGGGAGGGGGCCTTTGCCCAGCAGTGGGACACGGTTAATTAAAAAAACAAAAATAAACAGTTTCTTTGCATTTCTACACGAAATACAACAAGCAGTATACAGGACTACGAAACTCAACAAAGAATTAGACGTGTATTACGTACGAGCAGGAAACCTCTAACAAGAAAATTACGTTACATCATCATCGTTCGCCCGAACTTGCAATCTCTTCATTACGAGGAAGATGTTTACAACGTGGTGCCTAGTAAAATAAAACATAAACATTTATATACAATACTTCTGGCCCCAGACTAGGTGGGAACCAGAAACAGCGACATCACAAACATGTAAACATCCAAGACCTGAGGTTTTTCACCCCCATCACCTCGCGTGGCGCCTTGTTAGGGCTTAATTCAATTCAGAAACATAATTTGCGCATAGTAGCATCGAGAATAAGGAGTGGATATTCCAGAACAGCACGATTTTTCTAAGAACCAATGTGTTATTTATCAGTGAAGGGCGGGAGCACTGTCCTGGCCCCATTAATCTTACGCTATTGACGCGGCGCATCGGCGCTGGCGTCTGCTTACCCCCTTGGGAATCACGTCACAGGGGCTAGAGTAAACTGTGACGTCATTGGACGCGAAAAGAAGAAATACATTTAGTGAGATTTTAGGCGACGTCTTTTTTTACACGACAGAGTTTGAATTGGGGAGGCCTTTTCCAGCATTCCACAAATTGTATTAAGAAAGGGGATCTAAAGCCTGGTGATGTCCTGACATTTGGGGTACTGGGAGCTCAAACCCTGGATCCCGGAGGGGTTTGCAGAGACCAGATTAGGGAGACAGATCGTCCCAGAGCGAGAGGGTTTGCTACTGGCCACGATTCTCACACCTCATTCTCATCATCAACATTCATCTGCACGCACCCCGCCGGTTTAAGGATAAACCAAATATTAAAAGAAACTTTTGATCAAA
Organism: Yponomeuta plumbellus; assembly: GCA_947310845.1. Taxonomy (NCBI): domain Eukaryota; kingdom Metazoa; phylum Arthropoda; class Insecta; order Lepidoptera; family Yponomeutidae; genus Yponomeuta; species Yponomeuta plumbellus. The sequence goes on along the minus strand of OX371208.1, from coordinate 19,699,368 downwards.
AAATAGTGTAGCATTACAAAATTTTATTTTTTGGATTTTTATTTCAAATTGACTTACATATTTTCAGTTGAGTAAGACTTCAACAGTCACAAAATATTATTTAATTCGATACAGTTTTTTGTTTGTTTAAATATTTTATTATCAACAATATCAATTTGATTTTACATTTCATAAGGCATCACTTAAGCCTTATTAGGTTTTTGCGTGAAGCCTGAGCCGCTTTTATAAAATACTACTTAATTTCTAATATATTCAAATACTTTGACATTTACATTAATATTAAATGTACATGACAGATGTTTGAAACTATATTATTATACCTAATGCGGGCCGACGTACATTTGTACAAATGGCATCAGTCTGGGGGTTTTTAAATGCTTGTAATGTCCTTGCCTGGTTACCATAGCACAGGATATCCTTGTTTGGGACCTCTTGACTAGGTCAAGTGATTGTGTTGTGTGGAATTCAATATTATTATTTCTTATTTACAGTTTAGGAAGACGTTAATAGTCACAAACAAAGCGTATTTCTTTTAGAAAGCCAGTTAATTCCCCTACTATCCACTATCAAGAACGTTCAATCCGTGTTCCCCGAACCATAAATGAATCACAGAGGGTGCTCCAGCACATCACCTTATTTCATATCCATTTCCATTACTTAGCCTACCTATATAAGAGATTCTTCAGGTTAGATACACATCCGGTCCAACCGGTCTTTTTGGAAATCCATGGAGGAGGCCTATGTCCAGCAGTGGACTTCTTGTGGCTGAATGATAATGATGATGAGATACACATACGGTGGAACCAACGAAAGGCGGACGTAAACTATACGGTATTTATTCTCGGTCCAGTATTGAACTAAGTAATACGGGCTGACCGATTGAATGATGTCGGCAAACAGGCGTGCAATTACGAGAAATACAAGCAATAGAAACTGCCTCGTTGGTCTAGTCGTTAAAACAAAGACCGACCGACAGAGGTAGGTAGGTAGGGCTTCTATTCCCATAGAGAATCACCGTAGATTTGTACGAATAAATGGCGTCAATCTGGGTGATGTTTAATGGCTTTGCCTGTAACCAGGCAACCCATATGCCTATGGTAACCCATAGCATAGGGTATCCTAGTTTGGGGCTAGGTCAAGTGATTGTTTTGTGTGGAAGCTATTGTTATTAGAGAAATGGAAAGTCAATGGCTGATGTGGCTAAAGCCGCCTACTAAAAGGCTAACCCTTTAGAAGATTATGCTAATAACTTAATTAAAACTTGGGTCTCTAGTTAGTAAAAGTTAATGGCTACGCACCACTCCGAAGCTAACAGAGTCTAAAAATAGGGTTACCAGAAGACAAAAATATTCCGAACGCAATTTGCAGGAAATAAAACAGTGTGTCGGGTAAAAATGGCATGAATATTCATACGCCCACAATGGGTAGAACATGGAATTAACTATAATATTTTTTAAGACCTTTTATATTGGTACCTATGTTCATGAATAAATAATTCTGATTCTGAAAAAAAAGATCAAATCGCAGGTCTTGGATGTTTACATGTTTGTGACGTCGCTGTTTCTGGTTCCCACGACACAGGGTATCCTAGTGTGGGGCCAGATCCAATGTATGTGCCTGTATGTAAATGTTTATGTTTATTCTTTAGTGAAATACGTAAACCTTTTTTTAAGCTTTCTCCGACGGATACCTATCTATGAATGCAATAAAACATAACAAAAAGTTTTGAAAATAGCCAAAGAACCTGACTTTTCTGCGGAAATTTTATTTTTGGATCCGGCAACCCTAGTTAGTCCAGGTCGGGTCTGCCAATTACTTTACTAAGCGTTGTTAAAACTGCTAACCTCACTAAGGTCCTGTTTCTGAATTAAACATTTCAGTAAGTAACCCTCGATCCGCTTAAAACGATGATAAAAGTCTGTTTATGACATCATTAAATGATCTTTCACCCAAACGAAGAGATAGATAATCAGGGCCGGCTTCAGAATTAAGAATTTCACTAAGTTAATACATAAGCCACGTTCTGTCACGCTCTTTTCTGAGAAGTTTCACGAGACAGCACTACCAGTTACGTAGTTACTAAGCGAAATTCTCAATTCAGAAATCGGCCCAAGGAGCTGTAATTATTATTTATTAGACTTCAAGAAGGCATGAATCAGTCCTAGTTCTATAACTATGAATCAGTCCTACGCAGGTTAGTTTCAACTTTCAAATACAGTGTTGAATTTTAAAAAAATGTTTTGTAGAAGATAGCTTAACAGTCTTTAAATTTCCTTGAGAATATACCGTCATGACCATAGGCCGAATGGAATTACTTGAGAATGTATACCGAATGTTTATTAAGAAACTTAATGGACGTTGGAACATGAAGATTAATTTCCTTGAAAATAAATATGCGGTTTACGACCCCAGATACAATTCTACAAAAATCTAGTCGGATTGAAGTATTGGCTGCTTTATCTGTAACGATAGATACATAGGATATTCTTTATTGTGCGCAGAAATTACATTCACGGAATCTTTATAAATTGAAGTCCAATTAGCGGTCTTATTCGCCTATCTGCACACTAGGCGACACGCGACAGCGACAGTTCGGCGACTAGACGCGACGACAGGCTACGGCCGTCAATTTTCATATATTTTGTTCGAATCTCCGCACACTTGGCGTCAGAGTCGCGGAAGCAAATGACAACGTTGCGGCTGACGCGGCGACTAGACGCGGCGACAAGTCGCCCTGTTTGCAATGGCTCTTACACCTAATAGAAACTACATTACCTATTGAATTATAGCCTCCATTAGCACGATTATCGGTATCAATCTGTCTCCTATTCCAGGCATTAAAGCAAAAAGAATCTAATACTTTACTTGACATCCCGAGGGTTGGAGCAAGCAATAATACGAAAATCGCAAAGTTGGCTGAAGGCAACGCGTGACCCCGATTGCGACATTCAAACACGCACGCAGGCATCTCGTATTGCCTCGAGAATAAATGCGAGAATGGGGCAAAGGGAGCGTACGCTATTCATGTAAACATTGGAACAGTTGAAGGCTTCAGTCGCCAGATCCTTTGTCCGGGATCGGCCCATTCCCTTTATGGTGATATGGGGTTGCCAGTGACGCATGCTTGGCCATTTAAATTGTGCCGGAAATAGAGCGATTTTCTGACAGCTCCTAAAAATGATTCTAAACTCGCTACTATTGTGTCTGAGCTATTTAATACCTCAGCGCTTAAATTCGCCAATCCACGGTGGGCACGCGAGGTGATTAATGCCCATAGTCTCTCTCTGAGAGAAGGCTTATCCCTCATTAGTGGGACGTATACCCACATACAATTGAAAAATAGAAAAATCAGAGGCTGTAGATGAGGATGGGCAAACAGATTATCGGCGATAAGTGAGTAGACAGACAGCCTGATGGTCAGCCATCGTCATCGTCATCATCGTCATGCGAATACCGAGAGGCCACAAAAGATGTAATGGAGAACAGTCTATACCCAGCAGTGGGCAGAGGAGGCCTGACGATGTTGATAATGTTAGCAATTTATTGAACGTGGCAATACTGGAACTGGAATTGGTTGTTCTCCGATGATAACTATTGTATTATTATTTTGATTGTGACTATATTTAATACGAATCGAATCGAAAACATAAATAGGAATCGCTCGTAGCCCCGGCTGCCTTAGTGATCTTGTAGATATAATAATATATATAATAATAAATTGTTTATTCAAAAAGTAATGGTTACATTAAGCAACATAGGCGCGTTCAGTGCATGGATGGGTTACCGTCTATGACTAACGCCAGTGGCGTTTTTCCGAGCGGTTCACTGCTAACCAAGGCACGTTAAGCAGTTGGTGCTGCCGTCTATAGATGGCAGTCGAGCCAAGTCAGAGGCCTTATGGCCGCTTGAAAACTTCTGACGGTAAGACCAGTCACTAGTCTTACAAGCCTCCACCAATCCGGACGAGGCCCCCATGGTGGAGTATGGCCTATACCTTCCTCATGGAAGAGACCCATGCTTCTCGGTGGGGACATAATGGGTTGATGATGATATTTAATATTGTGAAACTAATCCCCTAGTTTGATTCGTTTAAAACAATACATTCACAGGAACTTTCACAATGAAGTCACAGACGCAGCTGGTAAATTAATAACATAAATCCAAACCAAATACGCTAGGTCGAGCTCTCTCCGCTACGCTTCGGAGTCCGCGGCAAAAGACATTATAGTTCGATTTTCAAGAAATATTTTCTTTGTAGCGCCCAATAGGCGTAGCACAGCGGGCATAAGACGGCCGCCATAACTCTTCATCGCTATGAAGGGGTTCGACCTGTTTCAATCTAACAATTTTCCCATATTTAAACAATAAAAAACCGTTTTACGCCGTCATAGTTTCAGTCTTAACGTAATTGTTAATTACACAAAATATTAAGAAAACAGTTTTAGTACATACCTAGATGCGTAGTTTTGGCCAATACCTAGCAAATATAATGGTTAAAAATTGTATGGTTTGCCCGAGTTACAATGCACGAGATAACCAATTAAGACTCAAGTTTTATAGCCACTATCGCTTGCAACCGTATTTGGCAGCTTGTGAGTAGGTAGTAGAATTTGATTTAATTTTCAGACGATATGTTCTTGAAAACATTTCGGCAAAATTATTCTCTGAATTATTTTGTTTTTAACAATTTACTGATGAACTCAAAAAACACACACACACACACACACACACACACACACACACACACACACACACACACACACACACTTCGAAACAAAGCCCGTGGCCTAAAGTGAGACGTACACAATTGGACTAAATGAAAAAACTGTGGTCGTTTATTATCAACCGACTTAAAAAAGGAGGCGGTTCTCAATTCTGTATTTTTTGTCACTTTAAAACTAGCTAGTGGCAAAGGTGCGGTGTAAAGCAATATGGCCGACGACGGTGTTATTTCGGCAGTGTCGCCCTCGGGGTGGAAACAATGGAAGCGAAATTAACCCTTTAATAGGATCGCGGGGTCATTGCAGGTAGAGCGGAGTGTTTCAGTCGAAATCGGAATTGAGAACGTAAATAGGGAAGTTATTGTTCAAAACAAGTCAGTTCAGGGGCTAAATTCTGATAGCAATTATTATCTAATAAATAAAAATCTCGTGTCAGTTTTTGGATTTTGGATGGGAAAACGCTGCCCATTCGAGTTTCATACGACGAGTGACTGTTGGTACAATTTAAGATAAGCGTTGAAGCACGCGACGACCTCTGTGGTGCACCGGTTAGTGAATCTGCCCACCATGCGAGAGGTCTCGGGTCCGAACCCCGGTTGGGGACAAACTACAAATAGCGACTGTAATGTCGCTATTTGTAGTTCCCACGACACAGGGTATCCTAGCGTGGGGCCAGAAGCCGTTGTGCCTATGTAAATGTTTATGTTGTACCTAAGCCTCGACGAACCATACAATAAATTTTTTTGGTCACCTCGCGACAGATCTAACCCAAGGAACTGTGATGACTTTTTCCGGTTCCTAGGGAAGGCAGCGGTCGCGACAAAACGCGCCAAACCACTAGTCCAGCCGTCGAGCTGGAAAATCTTGCCTGGAGACAATTAAGATTACGCGAAAAATCCGGGGGCGTTAAAAAGGGAATTTAATGAAGGAAGTCACCTTGAGCTTGCTACGAGCATCAGGTTGCCCGCTTGAGGCGGTGCCACTAATTGGGCCAAGCCAGTCTGACAAAGCTATTATAAATTGTGTTAGCTGTTTTTACATAACAGAAATTTCCTTACGCCCACATTTGAACAACAAGTGAAACATTTATTATACCAACAATACCCATCACAGAAACAAAATAGAGAAGTAAGTAAAGTAAAGTAAAAATTATTTGTTTCAAAATAGGTTGGCAGTATACAATGTCTGGTTCGTCCCCACACGAAAGTCCGATTTTTAATTCGATGCAAAATAAAATGACGCGGTGTTACCGCTACAAAACATAATTTACCCGGTAGATTTTTTTACAATGAATAGAAGACTCATGTGACCAAAACCTTTATCACACCAAAGACATTAAAATTTACATAAAATTTAAATTAAAGTCTAAAAAACACCTACGTACAGGTCAGTTATCTAAAGCTGGCACGTTCACAGTACTCACACTTATGCAATTTCACTATACAGTATGTTTAAAAATAAATGATTTTGATTCAAAATGAGACTCTAGTTTAAGTGTAGACTAGAGTTAGGTTTTAGTAAGATGGGTGCGTTGTAGGTAAATAAATACAAATATACGTGTTACTTGTTATAATATATTTTTAGCAAATTTGAGCGAAAAGTATTAAAAATAAGGTGGAATCAATGGTCACAAAATAGTTTTAATTTTCAATAAATTTTCACAAGAACAAAAATAATTTCACCTAAGAAAAATTATCCCAGAAATCCTCAACAATTTAATTATAATTTAATTATGTAACAAAGGGTCACGGACGCTCAGGGGTCAGTTACTGGATGAATGAGACGATTTCAGATGAACTAAAAAAAATATCTAATGGCTGTCAAAGGAATGCAATTTTGGACCTCAGCCCAATAGCCATGTGTGATACATCATCGAATAGGTCTCAGCGAGCTGAACAAAAGTTACTATGACGCCATCACTAGAAGGGTTTACGAAAATTTGTTCAGTTAAAAATAGAGCCTTAGTCAATCTGTACCAAGTAATCTGTTCTGAGTAACATAAGTAGCGTAATCTTTATTTTATTTGAACGCAGATGATGCGCTTGATAAACATTATTGCACCTTAGCGCTATCTTTGCGGGCACTAAAGTTGTGATAAGCCTGTTGCAACTCGTGTACTTCCTCAGCTACGATAGTGATGCGTGCCACGCAAACTCATATCATAGTCATAGCTGTGAGCTAAATCATGTTTCAATTTGGTCTAATGACGATTGAGGGCCACTTTCTGAATACAGCATTTCGCTAAGTAACTACTTAACTGTACTACTGTCTCGTCAAATTTCTCAGAAAAGAGCGTGATAGAACGTTACTTAAGCATTTTCTGGGTTGGCACTTAAAAGAAGCCAGTTGATTTTAATTATACGCTATTTACTGGGGGTTGCTGGTATTTAGCTTGAACCATTCGCTTGGTTTTCACGACTAGGAAATGGGAATAGAATTTATTACGGAACAAATTAATATTTAAAAACTTAGTTGAAATGGAACGTGTTTTGTTGAGTTTGTATGAGATTAATGTCAAAAATGCATTTGGGATGACCGAAACGGAACGTAATCTTGCTGATGCGCCGCGCGGACGCCATTTTGTTGTTTGTCATTCATTCATCTCACCTCTATGTATGATTCATTTCATTCTGTGATTTCATTCCGTTTCTGTTCTGGTTGCGTGAATGTTCTCTTTTGTAACAACCCAACTTAGTGCACCCAACTTCCATGCAGTGTCTGTGGTTACCTCCCTAGAGTGTATATGAAAAGCCGGAGGCGCGGAGGGAGGGCAGGCCTGCGGCGACCAGCCTCAGCCGCTTTGGTTCGCACGGGTGCAAGTGTTATGTTACGCAAGGGCGAAGGGACTGCACTTCCCGCAGCGCCGGAGCAGATGCAATATCCTTTAATTTAATTAAAGTTTTTAGCTATAAGATACAAACAATGTAGTCAGGATTTCACTTCTTCATCTTATCTTACAGAGTTATCAAGTAAGACTTTTTCTGGTATAAAAACCTTCATAACTTTTAAACTATTCATTTCCTAGACTAGAGATTTTAGGGGGGAGGTCCCGACTCTCCCCCCCCCCTTCCTCCCCCCCCCCACAAACCCCTATGAAACTGTCTTTTTTCAAGAAATTTTCCCATTTTCTTTGTGAATTTCTCAATTCAAAAACCGGCGGCCATTCATCTATCTCAACGTTTGGGTAATAGAGTATTTAATGATGTCATGAACAGACTTTCATCATCATTTTGAGCAGATTGAATCCGGAGCTAAGTTGATATAAGATATGTGAAGCCGGTTTGAGTGCATGCAACGACTGTAGTGTGGTGATACCTCACCCACACATTCATAGTCGTAATAAGTATGTAACATGCTCTCTCCTCGACAGTTCAATACACAACGCTACTCAATATAGACGCCGTTTCAATAACCTTCCCAATAACAATCTATATCATTACATGGCGACCCTGCCAAGCCGGCCTGCCAGAGGCAGTGCCGGACGGCATAAAAAATAAATATAAATACAATAATAATATAAAAAAACTATCGTACATACCTATATAATCAATAAATAATAAGAAAACCTATAATCAAATAATAATATTAAAAGTGTATAATTAAAAAAGTAATGGACAGTACAGTGGTGAAGTGAAATCATCTGTAACAAAGAATAAGTTTACGAGCACCTATACAGAAAAGAGGAGAGAGAGCAACCAGAAATATATCTAAGTTAAAATGTGTAGACAAAAAAAATATTAAAATACAAATTAAATGGAGCCGCCGGTGCCGGGAGATACGCTCAAGCCTATCATGTGAGTCTGATGGGCAGGCGCCGGGAGTATCACAGAATTAGTGAAAAAGTGATAAAAATGTGTGACAGTGTTATTTTAGTGTATTTTGGGTAATTTTGCATTTTAGTAATTATTCAGTTTAAAGTAAAATCTTTGTCAAAAATAAGTAAATACTTCCGCTTGTTGATGATGCAAATTCTTATAATATTTTAATATGCCTTTTTTTTTTTTCGTTTTATGTCATTAAATTTTTTACGAGATTGTACGAAGTAAACTTAATTCTATTGCTCGATTCAAGTTAGCAACAATACCTAGAAGCGCAGATGCATACCTTACCAATTAGGTCGCGCAGGTATCGAGAGACAAGTAACATGCGGAATTGCAATCGCTAATATTCGATGCAAGTGTCCTAAGTTATGTTTTATTAGCAGCAAAGTAATGTAATCTGATTCGCATAGCGACTAGTTAAGTGTGAAGCGTTTAAAGAATATGAAATGTATTGAAAGAACATTTATAACATCAAAGCTAAGGTTTTACGAATGTAATAAAGGAATGTACATAAAACGCATGTGAATACGAAGGTTAAGGAGTCTTAAGTGATGATTGGTTTGATCACCCAAAAGTTATTTAAAGTCTTTCTTCCCTGAGTTTGTATAGCAAATAGACTAATCACCTAAATGTCATAGAAGTCTCAACACGGGTTAAAAACCGAAGTTTCAATTGAGGTTTGTGTTTTAAAAATGGTTAAGAATGTAGATACATGATAATGTAGTTCAGCGAGTCTGATACGTTAATGTATTAAAGTCATTAAAGAGGTACATAAAAAAGTTAAAGGTACAGGGTAGATGTGATCCTTCTGACTGATTATGGTGTCAACGAGTTTTGCTCTGTAAAGAAAGTTGGTGAACTTAGTTTAAACACACTATCCACTATTATAATATTGTTGTACACAAGCATGGTGGTAATAAGACATGCTAGTCTCATTTGAGTCGACTCTTGTTATTAAATGTACCGCCCAGGAAGGGTTAAATAAATGTATCAAAAGGGAGCGCGCGCCCCATAAGTGAAATGTGTAGCAATGCCTCTATAAAATATGTTAAAAGTGACGGAGAATAAAATATGTAAATGACTTTGTTGTAGGAATGGTTTGTTTGGTTTTGTTAAATGATGGAAAATGTTTATTGAATTAAAATTGTATTTTAAAATCAGAATCAGAAATTTATTTCAACGTAAAGAATTTACATTCTGCTTGTTGAATGTCAATGTACATACAGTTATGTATAATGTTAGCCGCTGCCTTGGGGCCGTCTGTAGTGGAGAACAAGGCAGCGAAAAAAAAAAAACTCCACTCTGACCATCTTTTCTCAAATCAACTTAAAGCTAATACAAATAAAACTTACAAAACAATATCTTGGATGTGTTGAACACTAGACACATTTATCCTCTGATTAAATTTAATATTAAACTACTATTTAAAGCCATACGTCCTTGTCTTCTAAATAATCGTTGATTTTATAATAAGCTTTTTTGCAAAGAGTGTGCTTAACACAATTCTTAAATCGCGTTGGAGGTAACTCTAATATATCTTGGGGTATCTTGTTGTAGAACCTTATACAGTGCCCCATAAAGGAAGTATTAACTTTTGCAAGTCTAAATCGTGGAAATGACAATTTATGTCTACTCCTAGTATTAACGTTATGATGGCTACCAAGTGTTTCGAAGTCTTTAATATTTTTCCTAACGTACATAATATTTTCATAAATGTATTGGCTTGCAACTGTTAGGATGTTGATTTCTTTGAAAAAAATTCTTAGTGTGTCCCTACTACCTAGCTTGTAAATAAATCGGATCGCTCTCTTCTGCAATATGAAGATAGTCTCAATGTCTGCTACCCGGCCCCATAGTAGTATACCATAGGACATAATACTATGGAAGTAACTAAAATAAACCAGCCAGTAAGTTCTCGAATTCTTTTCACGGCATATGCTGCGGAGCTAAGTCTATGTGCTAATTTTACAATATGTGGGCCCCATTGTAGTTTGGCATCGATTGTGATGCCCAGAAATACAGTATCTAAAGTAAAAAAGTCCTGTAAAGTCAAATTTAAATGTGAGATATACAAATTAGAACAATTTGTCAATGTGTGTAATACAAGGGGGCCAGTATGGTAAATAAATGTTTTGAAGGAAAGACATTCGTCTTTCTTCATTATAAATAATGAAGTAAATAAAAATAAAAAAAAATATGAAAGGTGAGGCCAGCCCAAATATATTGTAAGTAAATGACATGATAAGTATCTGAAACAGAAAAGGACTTTGAAATTACAAATATGTCTTGTAATAATAGTTTTAAAATGAATTTAAATATGAATACAGTTTAAAACCTAAGTTTAATGAAAAAGCATCGTCAACAAAGTGAGAAAATTGTAAAAAATAATAGCAGTTTATAATAATTATTTTTTTTAATAAAAAGGGGGGAGGTGTAGTGTGCCCACACATTCATAGTCGTAATAAGTATGTAACATGCTCTCTCCTCGACAGTTCAATACACAACGCTACTCAAAACAGACGGCCGTTTCAATAAACCACACATAACAAAATAATACATCATTACACGACTAAAGAATGTTAATGAAGCGAAAAAGAAACAGGAAAGAAAGAAAAGTAATTTATTTAAGGTACAAAATAATATAGAAATAGGAAATAGAAAAAAAAACTACAACAAAACCAACAAAAGCGGACGAAAAGTTAAGTAAACTACAAGAAACAAGTGAAAACGCTGTAAATATGTCGATGCAGCGGAAAAATGGCAAATGAAAATCAGTATAACCTGAAGCTTTGCACCAACAGAACTGATTTTCAGCAAGGGCCTTCAGCTGACTCACGGAGATCAAACCGAAACAAATACGCTCGCACTCACACACATAGCCAATTAGACACACACGGTCACAGCCACACTGACATTTACAATTACACAAACAGTGATAAATAAATGAATCAACATTCTCATAAATAACACACATAACAATTCATACATTACTTAGGAATACATTACGAAATTACACCAAAATTCACACTATTTCATATCAAGACTTAACTCATGCTAAGGAAGTATCGCTCGTAGCCGGCTGCCTGAGTGATCTTAAACGATCACGAAGGTTAAGCAACATGCGGCGCGTTCAGTGCATGGAATGGTGACCTATGACTAAAGCTAGTGGCATTTTTCCGAGCGGTTCCGTGCTTCGCAACTCGCAAGACACGTTAAGCAGTTGGTGGCCGGCTGCCGTCGACAGATGGCAGTCGTTAAGCCGGAGAGGACTAGTCGGAACAGAAATGCACTATCTCACAAATTTCAAATTGTAGTAACTCGTTTTAATTTGTTATCGATAAAATCAGAACAACCGGGGAACAATCCTTAATGATATGGGTCCACGGGTAATTAAAATTAAAATTACTTGGTGATGGGTCGACCCACCCGGACCACGGGTAAACATTGTAGGTGGCGACATAAAGGGTTGATCAATGAATCAATCAGCCCCAAGGCACGCTCCTAATAAAAACGACACTATAAAAAAAAAACAAAAATATAGCGCTTCAAAGCTACCCCGTCGATTTGACACACTTCAACTAATAGTAGTTTCTTTTAAGTGGCAACGCCGGGAGCGTAGGGGGCTGTGGCGTCACGCCAGCGGGGCGAGGCGGGGGCGTGCGGGGCGGGCGCGGGGCTGCAGTGGCGCGTGACGTCACCGATCAATGGGTGCTGCTGACGTCGCCGCCCGCACTCCGCTGGAGGCGGCAAGAGGGACGCACGTCTTCAGCGCCTCTATTACGTAAGGCTCCACTGGGTACAGTGGCTAGTTAGACCACAGACTTCTGCACTTAGCCCTGGTCTCTCGAACGATAACAATCTGTCAACAGCTGTGACTTGTTTATTTTTTTTTCAAACTTGAACTTTGCCGAACTGACAGCTATTAACAGTAGATTGTCAGTGTTCGAAAAACAGCGTGTTAGCCTCATAGTTGGGTCTTGAACGTCGCAAGGGATGAGGTATGTAAATACAGAGGTTTTCACACGATGTTTTCCTTCACTGTTAGGGAGTGGTATTGCTATAGACTTTGCATATTTTGTATACGTAGCTTAGAATATTCGCGAATGTGAGGCCGGCGTTCTATCGCGGGCTACCAACGCTGGGTTGACATACATTTTTACTTTTTCTAAACCATTCCAGCTATCAAATAAATACATATTTTGACACTTCGGAAACGTTAACCCAACAATGTGTGTTAAACGACGGTTCAGGCTGGGGTGGTAGTGGACTGTAGATTTGAAAGTCGCAGCACTAGAAACCAGGTAATTTCTTTAGAGAAGTAATTAAAATGGTTAGCAATTATAAAATTTGGTCAGCCACAAAAAACAGCATTTAAATAATTTGGTCAGCATACAAAGATTTTGTTTGCAATAAAAAAATCAGGCAGCAATCCTTGTTCGGCAACTAATTTTGATAATGGTAAAAAAATAAATCATAAATAGGCAGCTTACAATAATAAGAGTCAGCATAATAAACAATCAGTCCGCAAAATGACTACTTGATCAGCAAGATTTCATGATTGATCAGCAGATAAAACATGTCTATAAGCAGTGTATTTGATTGGTATGCATATTTAAAACATGGTGAGCAAAATAACTCATTAGATTGCGATTTTGTTGAAAAATCGGCAATGTTCGTTATTTATGCATGCGGTATCTATCTGTAATTGGAGGCACATTAAGCAAGGATGAAATTAATAAAAATATACCTAGTATAATAATATACGATTTAATGTAACTTATCTTGATGGATCAAATAAATAAAATAAAAAATAAAATAAAAGTGGGCGGAGCAAGTGCAGATAATTTTCGCTATGTCTTTATTTTAAGAATAAAGATAATTATAGCTTAAGTACTTAGGTACCTACTTAATTGTTTTAATTTTTTTTAATTTATCTGAATTATTATTTATAAGAATAAAAAAATTTATTAATTTACACTTCTATAAATAATAAAACATACCCAAACAAACACATCCACTCAGGGAGTAAATAAATTAAATAATCTTTGTATGAAATGCATCCATTTTGCGCATGACAAGTAAAATATTTTTGCTACCTTTATGCAGCACAAAATGAATTTTTTGCTTACACTCTGAGTGCTCACCAAAATTTTATTAACCAGGAGCAGCTCGTTGCGGCTTATATAATTAATATTCTGTACAAAAATAATTACAGCCATCCAGAGTGACATAAATTGCTGATTGATTTTGAAATGTTTGCGGGCAATGAGTTGCTGATCAATTAGCTATTTCTGCTCACAGATTATATTTTTCTGCTCACAAAAATACTAATACTATGCAAACCGTTTAAATAACACCCATTTATTTATTCATAACACATCACACTCCATGGTTTTCGGTCACACAGAGAGAGACTATAGTCTGTAAAATATAGCTTAAGCTCCGCGACAGCTGTCATGGACATTTGCGTCCATGAAGTTTTGAATTTTTTTACGGAATATTTGCACTGTGAAAAGTCCGTACTTACTGCCATCGAATAGTGTGTGTGTGTGTGTGTGTGTTTATTTTTTATTATTTATTTTTTATATTATTTTATAATACAAAATATCCTATAGTTTTCCCAACTTAGAATAGAACACAAAAAAGACGAAAAATAACAACAGCTTGTGTTGCTATAGACCCTGGGTGGCCAACAGGTCGATCGCGATCGACCAGCGGTCGATCGGACTGTTAGTCCAGTCGATCGTGGCAAGGCAAAAAATATAAATACGTAGACCAGGCAATGTTATTTAGCTTTTTTGTCAGATTTTACTGGAAACCTGAGTACATTAAATCAGAATCTACAAGCCAAGAATGCTTTACGTTAACAGAAATGATGAGTTTATTGCAGCATTTCAAAGTGAAACAGCGTGTATGATAGTTGACATAGGGAAGAAAAAATTTGAAGAATTTGTAGAATTTGAACTCATACATTGGTTTCTTTAAGATTGGCAATTTCGAAGTTAAGTTTTCAAGAAGTATGTAATTGGTAGATCGCACAGGTTTTCGTCAGTAAACAGGAGATCTTGGGTCTTATCAAGTTGGCCACCCCTGCTATAGACACTATCGACATGCTAAGGAAGTACAATAGGCAAGTAGCATAGCAAGGGCCCCTATTATGTAACTGTCAAAATCAAATATTTTATATATAATACAGACAAAATATTTACTTTGTGAATGTCAAAGTTATTGTTAGTTTCACAATTAATAGATTACATGGAGAAGAAACTAACAGGGAAACTCCACATGTATTCTTTTCAAAACAGTTTTAGCGTCATTAACAAACGTTAAAATTATTACCCCTGGATGTGTTGAAGACTAGACACAGTTATCATCTGGATAAATTTAATATTAAACTGTTGTTTAACATCGGACATCCTAGTCTTCCAAGTAATCGTTGATTTTATAATAAGCTTTTTCGCACAGAGTATGCTTAACACAATTCTTAAACCGCGTTGGAGGCAACTCTAATATATCTTGGGGTATCTTATTGCAGAACCTTATACAGTGCCCCATAATGGTCTATCAAGTACAAGTTACAAGCAAATCCCCGGATAGGTACCCTAAAATGGGATTCTACTTGTCAATGCGAACAACGTTTTCTTCAGACAACTCATCACAGGAATAAAATCATCAGACCTCAAAATGTACTCGAGTCTTGCTGGCACTTGTCCAGATTTTCTTTTTCATTTCTTAACGGCTAGACAAACGAAGCAGTCACTTAATTGATTCGCGTTCAGAGATCAGGCACGTCTAGAAGCAATGTACGATGTGTAAAAACAAACATACATACATACATAAGCTTACGCCTGTATCCCAGAGAGGCGGGCAGAGACCAGGGCCCAGACTTTGTTGTCATTGTAAAATAAATAATAATAAACTCACGCCCGTTATCCCCGAAGGGGTAGACAGAGGCACCAGTCTCTAGAACTGAACCCACGTTTTGCCGAGTTTATTAGGTCCCAAACGTGACAAGTGGCAAACCTGTCGCCGTTATCCGGGCACAACTTATCAGCGAATGGTGTTGCTGTACAAACAAATGTACGTAACTAAAAGTCATTGGTACATGCGTGGTTCGAGCCCAGACCCTCATGATCGAGAAGCAAGGGTCAACCCCACTACGCCACCACCGCTTGTTGTCATTGTTCTACAATGTATTAGCATTGTAGTACAATGACAACTGAATGAAAATGACTACTTACTTTCACTGCCGCTTCAAGTCTACGCGCGCACTCAAAACAAGCTATCTAGGCGTCAATGGTATGAAAAATCACGTCACGTGACCAGACCGTGTATCTGTCATCAAACTATACTCAGAGGCACAATCCGCTACTAGACTCTTTTTTCAAGGATGTCTTAAATGCTAAATATCTCTTCCATTAGACCAAAAAATATTTTAGTATATTTTTTGAGGACCTAAAAGCAACAAAAACGTTATTTTAAAACGTTGCTTTGCTAAACAGCCAAAAACGCGGTCCGCCATTTTTATCTATGGTTTGAAGTCCTCTACGTTTGTAAACAAAGTTTGACATTCAACATAGGTAGAGTTCGTGCCACGAAAGAAGTATGAGTCACAATAGAACCTACGCACGCACGACTGACAGATGTTTGTTTACAACCAAAGGTGCTTTCAAGATGGCGGATAGTGTTTTCACCGTTCCGATTCAAAAGCGAAAAATATTTTTTTTTTATTTGCAAATTTTGCAGCCATCCTGCATATTTACTTAGCAAAGTCAATATATTTCGGTTTCTTACGTTAGATACTACAGGAAATATCCATTTATCGCGTCAAATTTGATACGAGGCAAGTAGCGTATTAACCGCCCACTTTAATTTTCCGACGTAACTTGAAATATTAATTAAGGAATGATTTCCACCCGCCTTTTAAAATTGACCCAAACGTGTTCGATAGGGTATGCCCACGGCATCAAGGTACTACGTGAGTGGTCATGGCGAGTGCGAATCATTCCCTAATGAATATTTCAAGTTACGTCGGAAAAGTAAAGTGGGCGGTTAATTGTGCCTCTGAGTGTATAATGCACTAACAGAATTGAGGCCCAGCGATTGCAATTTGCCTCGATCCTGACAGATCACTTTCGTTTCAATAGTCGTGGAATGCACGCACGCCGGTTTCGGGCACTTTTTATCTTGCCATTTGCTAATACATCCCCTATTTGAGTATGTCCGCCTGGAGCTGGTAACCCGCAAAAAAAAACTACTTTGAAAAAATATTAACTACGCCACTACGTCAATACAGTCATCATTAACCCGTTACGTCCCCACCGAGGGGCACGGGTCTCATCCCTGAGGAAGGTATAGGCCATACTCCACCACGGCGGCCAAGTCCGGAAATCAGAAATTTATTTCAACGTAAAGAATTTACATTCTGTTTGTTGAATGTTAATGTACTTATATAATGTTGCCGCTGCCTTGGGGCCGAATGTAGTGGAGAAAAGGCAGCGAAAAAAACTCCACTCTGACCATCTTTTCTCAAATCACCTTAAATCTAATACAGTATGAATATCCATCTACCAAGAACCTATATGAGTGCAACCAACACTTGCAATATACAGTATGACAACAAAAAAGGTAAATTTTCACATGCGAGCAACAATTCTCCTTTCTTTTGTAAGCAGCACTATAGTGCAGAGACAATCTATCAAAGAGGGTACGGGCTTTAATCACCATGCGTGCCCACAACGGATTGGCGATTACAAGCGCTGAGGATCGAATAGCTCAAACACTCGGGTTTCCCCACGACCTTTTCCTTCACATTTAGCGAGTGATATTGCTACTATAACTTCACAAATGTACATAACTTAGAAAATCAAGTCATAGTTACACGCCGGCACTGGGATCGAACCTATCCGAATCAATTGTTCTACCTAGGCTATCACCGGGACCGTTTCATTTGGGCTCCGATAAATCAAGCTAAGTGCCCCTGAAAGGCTCAGACTCCGGATCTTGCAGTCTCTCCGCACGTCAAAATAAGTCCGCAGTTCATTTATCAATATCGGAGAAAACTTCGCAGTTCGGCGGGAGCTCGCCGTCCCCGGAGACTAGCAGTCGCGTCTAGTTATGAAAAGCTGAGCTCGCAGGCCTTCACAACGTCATCGTCTTGGACCCAATGCAGACCAGCCATTCGAAAGATTAGCCTGTCCTAAATTGACAAGCGCAATTTTTCAATGGCTTTATCAAATCGATTGAAAGCTCACGCCTGTATCCCAGAGGGGTAGACAGAAACCAGGGACTGCCACTTGCAATAATGCAGACAATGGTCACTTTCGCATCAGCGGCATTCATTAGTGTTTGCATGAAAGCACGCAGATTTTGGGTACTTTTTATGCTGTTTAAGCTAATACATCCCCTATTTGGTCAAAGTAAGTCCGCCTGGGGCGTCCGTTACCGGCGTTTTTTCTCACATTCATATTTTATCGTAAATAATTCATTTTTTGTGTGAGGAGAATGCAAAATTAATCTTGACAAGATTCCTGTCGGAAATTTATTTCGACGGGAAGACTATAATCCGTTCGTTGTGAATTTAAGTCATATTTATTTTTTGTGCACTAAAGTGTAACAACAACAACAACAATATACATAAGATAAACAAGATAAGATAAGATTTTTATTTCAAACAGAGATACACAAATATGGTAAAATAACATAAATGTAGAGTACATTTTCGACAATAGGATACAAGGCTTACACACAAATAATGAATTCCATGTAATACAATGTATACAATGTAATAGTAGAGAATAAGGCAGTGAAAAAACTCCAATGAGAACAATTTTTCGCGAATCATATTAAACAGTTACTAACAACATAATAAGATTCCATGAGTCCTACTTTTCTTACAGAAGTACGAAAACATTAATTTTGAAATATCCTTCGTCATCTATTCGTCTCATCCTATCTAATAAATACCAAATTCCTAAAATAGCGCTATAGATCAAGGTAAATTCAGGTGTCACGTCACATCATTCGCGGTATAATTATCCTTTGCCGATTTCTCGAAAGTCTAGCTCCCCGACAGTTTACGTAAAGGCGTCAATTCCTGTATTATCCTGTGTTAATTACTGTATTATAATTCAATTACAGTGACATAGTCGGGTCAAGTGACATGTTTTTTTAATTCGATTGCCGCACAGAAGTATTACCACAAAGATACGTGTGCGCGCAACTGTCATGTCATTATACTACAATGTATGTATTAGCAGAATGTACACTCAGTTCTTCGAAGAAACTCAATTTCATTAGTAATTTGGAATAAAAATTATGAGTACATTGTTTCGTTGCTACAAATTTACTACTACTTTAGTTTCATTTAAGTGTGGAATTTAAAGCCGTCTTAAATTTCACATCTCAATGTGGTAAGTGGATTTTCACGAAAGTTGACGTTCAGGGAAATATACGTAGCGAACAAGCTAGAAATTCAGATAAAGCACAAAGTGTTTCAAATGAAGTGACCTCGTTCTCGAGGGAAACATTTTATGGACAACTAGAAGCTTAGCTGTGCAGATTTCAATGGCGCCAAGTGTTCCAAATCTATTGTGTCAAAAGTAATCAGGAAATGTACAACTCGCTCAGAAAAGGCTCGCCGGCGCTACTAAATAGGTCATGTTTTTCAATTTTATTTTAATACCGGAAAACGTAATCACGGTAAGCAGCAGGATCCAGGCTCTCGTAAAAAAATAGCGCAGGCAAGCGCGAGGTGGACCGAAACCGGGTTCCTTAGATATTTATTTAAATCAGAAAGGTTCTTGAAAAAAAATTGGCTTTTTGCATAGATGATGAATATATTTATAGTCTCCAGAGGCGCCTTCGCTCACACAAGGGACCACTAGGAATCGGCAGTGCCTGGGCATGGCATTGTTTAGATGGAGTAGACTTGGCCAGCACCTATACGATCCTGACAGCGGAGTCGGCCTAGCCCACAAGAAAGACAAGTTAATAGGTGCGGAGACAAGCAAGCCTGATAAAAAGGAACTGACAGTAATATAAATATTGTACCCCAACATCTCTATTGTTTGCAATACTTGTTCAGAATATTTTTTACAGAATCTACGCAATAATACGCGACTCACAACACTATTTTATAACTTGCCTAGTAAAAGAAAATCAAGAATATTTTTCTTAAAAAAGAAAGTGAAAATAATGTGTTGGAAGGATAAAAAAACGTATATATGTACGTTTATTAACATAAACAGTTTAGATTAAACATACAGGCACATACATTGCTTCTGGCCCCACACTAGGACACCCAGTGTCGTGGGAACCAAAAACACGACATGGCAAACACGTAAACATCTAAGACCTGGGGTTTTTTTTTGTCCCCAGCTGGGATTCGAACCCGGGACCCCTCGCAAGGTAGGCAGATGCGCTAACCACGGCACCACAGAGGTTGTTTATGTTTACAAAAAGAATATCCTATCATACGCCATCTCGTTTATTCAACTCGTGAGCTTCACCGAGGTTCTCGTCGGCTGCACGGAGCGAGGCCGAGGGGATCCTAAATGACTCCGTCGAGACTCACGCATTTACTCGATGGCCTACCAAGGAAAGCAGGCCGGGATGGCTCAAAATGTTATTACAAATCGACCGCAAAGAAATACGCCAGCGGCAATCGGGAGGCCCTCATCGAGTTCTGATTGCCGCCATCATTGCTAACGAAACTGAGAGTGACTAGACAGTAGATAATTGAAAATCCGACCATTATTTTTTATTGGGGTGATGGCGACGACAATAAGGCCAAATAAGATATAACCAGGAACAATTTGTGTAGATTTACGCTTGATTAGTTACAGCTGAGATTTCCGCGTTTGTTTTGGACCATGGTAGCAAAGCGAGGCGTAAGCCGAACAGATAAACCGATGAATAATAGGTTTCTGAGAGCGACTAATGACCGGTCCCGTTAACCTACCTACAGATAACTGACAGTTAACTGTCAACGCGATATTGAAATGTTCCCTTTTTCTTTTCTATCGAGTGGCCTATCACTAGTTTAACATTTTAACTGGTGGTAGCTGGTTGGTAGGTTATTGGGATCGGGCATAAGTGATAATAATAATGTAACTAAGTTATTTATTTCACGACTTCTGTGGCGCAACGGTTAGCGCATCTGCCTACAATGCGAGAGGTCCCGGGTTTGAACTCCGGCTCGGGATAAAAAAAACCCCATTGGATGTTTACACGTTTGTGACGTCGCTGTTTCTGGTTCCCACGACACAGGGTATACTAGTGTGTGGCTAGAAGCAATTTTTGTGCCTATATGTAATGTTAAATATTATTTTCAAATAATAACTAAATTCTGCCTCAGACAGTCAAATTTTTTTCGTAAGGTTACCAAAAAACTGAGATCAATCTTTTAGGCCATAATAAGTAAGTGTAAGACGAAGAATGTAAGCCAGCTTTTCTGTCTTACTACAAAAACATAGAGGAACGATAAAGCGTTATTGATTTCAAATTAATTTCCCTGAGCATAGCAACAGCAGCCATCACACCGCACCGAGTACAATACTGTCGACGGTAAAAAGTCACTGGAAAATATTTAGCAGCCAATCACACACGGGGGTAGCATGCGGCTGTGAGATCGCTGAATTACATAAACCTCTTGAGCGGCCCCCGCCGCCGTATCGACCGATGGCCGTCCCTCTCGCACGCATAACCGAGCCCATCTGCCCTCTCAACGCGAGTCGCCATCAATGCCGCCCATTCATCGCTCCCTCGGCTCCGGCCGAACAACGGAGCCGCGTCGCGAGGCGTCAATGTAGCGCGGGCGTACAATGGCCCGGATTGATTCGACGGCAGGCAACTGCAGGCGTGTTGTTCTCGGACAAGGGAGACGAGGGCTGAATGGTGCGATGGAAATGGGAGCTATTCCGCCGCTAGAGATTATGTTATGATAACTACTACAGTATACAACTTAGCCCCGATTCCATCTGCATTAACAATCTCTTAATATATTGTCTACTAAAATCTCTAAAAAAATTATCTCCTTCAAACGTAAACTTATACCTATGTGGAGGTAAAAGACGGTAGAAAGTGGCAACCCTGGTCTATACCAGGTCTTTTACTATCAACATTGTACTTGTATTTCTGGGTGTATAGTATAACTGGGTGTATTTCCATGTTTCTAATAACCTTGCCTGGTTACCAAAGCACAGCGCATCCTAATTGGGGACCAAGTCAAGTGATTGTCTTGTGTGGAAGTTGTTCATCAAAGTTTGTTCTGACAACGCTGAGAATCTGAGGTGCACCCCGTCATCTGTCAAAAAGTCCTATCCTATTCACTTCACAAATTGTATGCAATTGATGAAAATGCATGCGACGATATCCCAATGCATTAGAGATTCATCACCAGCCCACTGAGTAAAGGCGTTTTATACACTGAGATGGATAGGTAGTATGCAAGTAGGAATATCTAATCTAACAAAGAAAATGGATAGCTACAGGGTAGACCATCCCTTGACAGACAGTAGACATTAATTTTGATACAAGTACAGAGGAATGTACTGAACCCATTTAGCATAATCTTATAGTAAAGGAGATGCAATATTAATTTGTAACATCAATTAAATCAAAACTTACAAAATAAGAGCACAACAACATCACAACATAACATAACATTTACATACAGGCACATATATTGCTTCTGGCCCCACACTAGGATACCCTGTGTAGTGGGAACCAGAAACAGCGACATAACAAACATGTAAACATCCAAGACTTTTTTTTTTTCTCCCCAGCCGGGGATCGAACCCGGGACCTCTCGCATGGTAAGCAGATGCGCTAACCACTACGCCACAGAGGTCGTCTGCAAGAATATTAAGTCTTCTGACAAACCCTGTAAAAAAAGTAGGTACATATCGACAGATAAAAATTATTAATAAAAATTAATTAAAAAAATTAATGCACAGATATGGCATGATAATTATCTTGACTTCCACAAAACACAATCATTGACAGATAAAAAAAAATTATAAAAATTAATTCAAAAAAATTAATGAACAGACACATATTACATAACATTTACATACAGGCACATACATTGCTTCTGGCCACACAAGGATACCCTGTGTTGTGAGAACCAGAAACAGCGACATCACAAACATGTAAACATCCAAGACCTGGGTTTCTTTTTTTTTGTCCCCAGCCGGGATTTGAGCCCGGTACCTCTCGCATAGTAGGCAGATGCGCTAACCACTGCGCCACAGAGGTCGTCACGGCATGATAATTATCATATCTTCCACATAACAAATTAACTTGACCTGGTGTCAAACTAGGATACCCTGATCGATCCCCGGCTGGGGAGAAAAAAACTCCAGGTCTTGGATGTTTACAAGTTTGTGACGTCGCCGTTTCTGGTTTCCACGACACAGGGTATCCTAGTGTGGGGCCAGAAGCAATGTATGTGCCTGTATGTAAATGTTTGTACAAAATGTATGACAGCCCCAGGTGGGAATCAAACCCACTTTGAATTTACTTATGTGGACAACCATTCTTCTAATTTTCGTTATTGGCGACTTTTAAATCGAAATTTGTCGATTTTGTCCTCTTCCATACTTTTGCATTGTCAAGAAATGGAAATTGAAATGGCTTAAAAACAGGTTTGGCGCATTCATGATTTGGTTGCTGATTGGTTCAAATGGTTTGAAAACAAACTCAGAGCATCCTATTTACATGCTGTGGTGGTGGTAAAGTATTGCAGTAAAGTATAAGCGCCCGTGCAATCTGCAGCAACTGAGGCTGGTCGTCTCACCGCTGGCACAATTTAGAAGAAGAGTGATTGTAAATAAAAACCTATACCTTGCCTGGAGAGGGGCACTAAAGGGGGGCACATCCCTACCACCTCCCCCTTTCATACACCTCTACCACACCAGACATCCCCTATAGTTTAACAGTTACATTCTTCATGAGAAATCTGAAGACTTTGGGCGATACTTAAGAAAGAATTACTTTCTTAGTGAAATTCTTGATTTGGAAACTGGCTAATTACCATTTTTCACAAACCAGACTAGAGTTACAAGACCTGAACAAAACATGTACCGTAAGTACCGCTACCGTTTAATAGATATTGGTTGAATTAGTACTATTTATATTGATTGCTTTGATCTAAGTTCCACATTCATTAAATTACCGGTGCCAACATTTCTTATCGGCACAGACTTTCTTAGCCTATTGACATTATGGCTTAGCACTGAACACGCTTTAAAACCTTCCAGTCGCAATAATAATTCAATTGGAAGTCAGTCTGTTCTATTTTAGAAACTCGTGAGGATTGATGCCGATGAAAAATTGCACTCACCTGAAGTGTCGGTCACTTATGTGATGAAAGTAGACGAGTTCATAGCGCAATTATCTAGTTTAGTACACGATTGCTTGACCGCACTAGGAAACCACCGAGGAAATACAGGGAAAACTCCAAAATTATGAAAACCGTCCAGACAAATCACGAAATTACTGCGATGCGATGTAAAACCAGAGAGAAATATTTGACAGATTTTTTTTTAATTAATTTGAACTGTGAGGGCTTTAACCGGAAGTGGTGTGTGTACTATGTAAGTCACCACTACACGACAGGCGAAGTACGTTACGGCCTAGCCACGGGGAACGGCGGCGCGAACGGCGCGGCGTGCGGCAAGCGGGACGAAAATTCGCGCGGCGCGGTTTGCCGGCCACGGGCAGGCGCGTTTGCCGCCGCGACTAGTAGGGCTGAGTAGGGCAGGCCGGTCAAGAGCGAAATGTCTTTATCTCAAAGTAATATTTTTTGTTTTTTTTTTTTTAATTAGTAGGTATCAATGAATTTTTTTCATAACTAAATTTTTTCAGAAATATCGCTGCTAAGATATGGTCAGTTAATTAAATGTTACTCTGTATATTAATGTTTCATGAAATTAAATAACTTTTAGGTAATTATGTTCTTTATCAAAGTAACAAATATACCCCATTTTGTTAGTATTTCAGCAATAACAGTCTCGGTATTTATTATTCGCGGCGAAAACAACTAAACTCGTTTGATTGAGTCGCCGCGACTGCCGCTCGACGCCGTGGCTTGCGCCGTACTTGTTTGTTCATGTGTTTGTTTCACTCGCCGGCCACGCCGCCAGTCGCCGCTCGGTACATTTCGCCAGTCGCGTCGCCGTTCGCCGCTCCGCGTGGCTTGCTCCGTACATTTCTATGAGTTTGTTTCAATTTGTCGCCCCGCCCGCCGCACCGCCGTTCGCACCGCCGATCCCCGTGGCTAGGCCGTGAGATAATCCATCCAGCGGCCGTAGCATGCCTATCTCACCATGCCACTCGGTGGCGTTTTTGTTTTTTTTGACAGAATTTTTTTATGAATTTACCTTTGCTGATGGCGTTATTCGTATACATATTTTGATTCGTAGCAATCAATGTCAAAGTTAGGCCACAGATTACTAAACAAGAGAAGGAACCGTGGAGGGAGTAAAACCATGGAGCAAGCCACAACGCACACATACAAGATGTAAATGAAACAAACTTACGTAGCGATCATGGGTGAAAAAGAGACAAAATAAAAGGCAAAAGTGTAACTGTTTTTTTTATCTGCCCCCGTGTCAAGTTGACGTTTCTTGGGGGCAGGCAAACGACAAGATTTTGGAAATTTATTCACATTTAACGCTACGCTTGTCTTTTCCAAGAGAAATCGTTTATTTGTGGAATGTTATGTGAAAAGTGACCTAAATAGAGAAACTATGGTGAATCGTTGTGTATTACGATGCAGAAATCGTTGAGAATGTGCTTTGGGAGAAGTTTACTTTCACAGGTACGCAATGATTGTGTTTCAATGAGTGCTAAGCCGAAAGTTGCTTTATGTTGAGTATTTTAGTTAAGTTAAAACTAGTAGCTCCCCTACGGAAAGCATATTAATAGAATTTACTTTCCTAACCTAAAG
Source organism: Yponomeuta plumbellus (assembly GCA_947310845.1). Taxonomy (NCBI): domain Eukaryota; kingdom Metazoa; phylum Arthropoda; class Insecta; order Lepidoptera; family Yponomeutidae; genus Yponomeuta; species Yponomeuta plumbellus. Next base: position 19,673,872 of record OX371208.1, on the reverse strand, counting down.
AACCGAAGAGTAAAAAAATGTTGCCATTCGTGCATGTTGAAAATCCCGATCATTACTTTAACTATGTATTTATTAGTGAGAGTTAGTTTAGCTGGTAGGCAGTCAAGTACATACGAAAGTAAATTGTTATGCAAAGCATTACAATAGATGAATTCCAGTTGAGAACTCTTGTTTTGTAGAAAAAAAAAAATAAGAGTCAATATTTTTTCGAGTAAGATTTAACTAAACAAATCTGAATATCATCTTGGAGACTATTACTACTTTCATATAATATTCACTTTTTTACATACTAAATCGCCTTTAATCAAAAGTTACAATCATCATCATCATTATCATCATCAGGCTATATTAGTCCACTGCTGGACATAGCCCTCCCCTAATGAGCGCCATAGCGCCCTGTCTTTAGCTTGCCGCATCCAGCATCTGCCAGCAGTTTTTCAGTTACAATAATATTATTATATTTTGATGTATTACATTATTTATGAAATTTCACAATGTTTCCATTTCAGATTTCTTCAAAATACTCCTGTTCTGGATAAATGGGTGCTATCATGTGGAAGAAAGAACTGGTCACCCACATCAAATGCCCGAACATAATATGAATCGGTTATTTTAAAGAGACAAAAAAAACTAAATAATGTTAAGATTAATAATAAATTAAGATATTTTTTTACAGTATTATATTTAATTACAATGTATTATGTTATTTTCCAAATTTTTATTTTTTTCTATAGTCGTAAGTATGATTTGATAAATCATACTTACGTCAAAATCGCCATTTGCAAAAAAACCTGACTTGTTCCCTTTCTTAAATAACCGATTCATATTGTCTGTTCATTTCTACTAAAGTTGCTAAAAGTCTTCAAGTAACAAATTATTCTATGTTTTGCCAGGCTGTATTTAGGGAGTAAACGCACGGCAAACAAATTAGACACCAGAACGTGAAGTTAGTTAACAATAGTATTTTCAGGTGTTAATAGGAAAATTAAAATGTTAAGAAAAACAAAATTACTTTTCTTTCCGTTTCTTGTACCCATATGAACAGTTTAGAAATTTCTGAAGTTTTCACGAGTAGTACACTTAATATTATTAAAATGCAACCTGTAAAATGTAAATGAAACTACCGTAAATCACTGAGAAAAGTGTATTTAATATTTAATACGAATATGTTAGTGGACGTTTTATTGACAACTCTACTGCTAGACGTGTTTTATTGTATGAATAATAATGTTCAAAACAATTACATTTTTTTTCACTTCCTACGAACGACTGAAATATTTTAGCACACATTATGGCAAATTCACTTTACTCTGGTAACATTCACGCACACAAAGAAATAATATTTTACCTACACAAAACCGGTTACACTGTGGCTTGATCTATGGTTCTACTCAATCAACGGAAGGAACCAAGGTTGCTATTTGGACGAGGTTTTTCGTAATAAAAATGAATATTCAAACCCACAATCCACAGCAAAGACACCAAAATATCCAAAAGCGCACTTATCGCCAAACGACAACAGCGTTTCATTTTTTTAGGTATTCAACCATCTTAAATTCCACAGCAAAGGTAGTATGAGGACGCGAGTCGCGAGCGACAACGCCAAAAGTCGCGACTTTCCAGTACTTTAACTGTCAAATTCTCGCGACTTTTGACGTTGTCGCGCGCGACTCGCGTCCTCATACTACCTTTGCAGGACCATAGTATTCTTTTTGCTTTGACATTTATTACTAAGGTACGGCAGCGCCACCTAGGGAATATTTTAAACCTAAATTTGACATAAAGAAAAACGCTCATTGGGTTTATGCTATGCTACTAAAAAGTTAAACGTCACTTTACAACACAGGCTAAGCTTAGTGTGAAGGCCATGCGACAAACTAATAAAATTTGTAATAATCCTCGCGATTGTGCTTGTGTATACAATTTGTCAAAAAATACTAGAAACAGGAAGTGAAAGTTTACTAATTGTTTTATTGAAAAACCTAAACATTTACTATATTTATTGAAGCACATTACCTTAATTTATGTAAAAGCTCAAGTAAATTGCTGTGCTATTTGATATGTCATAGACTAAATTTAAATTTAGCAAGTTTTGCTTTTGCATCTACTAGTACTAAACATGAGAACAAAAAATATTATCAAGAACAGCCACTGTTTTGATTTTAATGTCAGCGAAAAAATTACGTCCAAGATTAAACAAGTAAACGTAGGTTTTTATTGATCTCCTGATCGTCCCGATCAATCTCCTGTTTTTTTTTAATATTTCCTGGATTTTGAAATTTTGGTCTGGCAACACTGAAACGAACAGAACAGACGCCATTTTGTGGCCTACTTTTCTTAGTAGAATTCTTCAAATAAATTGCTTGGCGTGACGTGTTATTTGTGGTGTTTTTAGTTTTCTAAGTTTTTCTTCTGTGCCTCTCACGCTACTGAGAAAGGTTAGTATTGTGATTTTATCTATTATTTCCGAGGTAACATCCCGTGTCCGATTTACAAACATAAATTTTCTCACCATGGTCCATGGCCGCTGCTGACTCATGTCGTGAATTTTTGTGCCTATGCGTTTCAGAAATTAAAATGCCGGGCGCCGGTACTTTCAAAATCTTCGTCGGGAATCTTTCCGATAAAACTACAGACGCCGATCTCAGACCGTTGTTCGAAAAGTACGGTACGGTCGTAGAATGTGATATCGTCAGAAATTACGGTTTCGTGCACATGGAAAACGAACAAGTCGGCCGCGAAGCCATTCAGAACCTAAATGGCGAGATAGTTCAAGGTCAACCTATTAAAATCGAAGCCGCCAAGAGCCGCAAGGCGCCGTCGACACCGACCACTAAAATATTCGTTGGTAACCTCACGGATAAGACGCGCGCGCCCGAAGTCCGCGAGCTGTTCGGGAAGTACGGTTCCGTGGTCGAGTGCGATATCGTGCGTAACTATGGGTTCGTGCATCTGGACGCGACGGGCGACATCAACGACGCAATCAAAGAGCTGAATGGCATGATGGTGGACGGGCAGCCCATGAAGGTTCAGCTGTCCACCTCCCGCGTGCGCCAGCGCCCCGGTATGGGCGACCCTGAGCAATGCTACCGCTGCGGCCGCGGGGGCCACTGGTCCAAGGAGTGTCCCAAGGCCATGGGCCCCGACCGCAACGGTTTCCGCGATCGGGCGTTCGGCCGCGACCCCTACCCTCCGCCGCCGCCGCCGCCGTTTCTTCGCGATCGCATGATGGGAGGATTTGGGGTAACGCGCTCTCATCACTATTTGCCTTATTCGTAACCGCTGGTAGGGCCGACCGCTCCGTAGGCCTATGCACGCGATATCTAGTCCGGGCCGATAACATCTCACGAGCTCGGTGACGCTGCCGGTCGTTTTTTCGCTTCTCTAATCCGCCAATCGAATGTTGCTCCTCAAAATTCTTTAAGCTGGGCACTTGCTAGCAAGCTGTAAGTGTAACAAAATGATATAATAACTAGTTTCAGATACTGAGTGCAACAAAACAATGGGGGTTCAACTCGTGAATACAAAAAACAACTTGTAGTATAGGAAAAAGTGAAATCATGCCATGGCATTACTGGTATCTTCAGTGTCCAACTAGTGACACTGATGTTGTAAAAGTAAAAGTTGTTTCACAAGAAGATCAGAATTTATTTGGAGATTTTTTGCACTCTGTATTACATTGTAAATTGTATTCGGTACAGCCTACACACCGCTGTTTTGTAACAGTAATAGGCGACAGCTACAGTTTGCTAGCAAGTACCTGGCTTTGAAAACTGACAATGTTACTTGACGTGAACCCTTGAAGCCCAACAACTGACTGTGTCCCTCCCGGCAGGATCCTTACGATGGCTATTACGACCGCGCGCGGTTTGACTCGCCGCGGGATCTGTTCGAGCGGCGCTACCCAGGCGGCTCGCGCGGGCTGGAGATGGGCACAGCGCGCGGCGGCCGCGGGGAATTCGGCTCGCCGCCGCTCCGCCGCGAGCCCATGCCGCCGATGCCCGCCCTGCCGCCGATGCGCTCCGCTATGGGATCCATGAGGTCGTCGTATGATGCTATGTTCAGCCGCAGGAGTCCCCCGCGAGGACCGCAAATGTCCCGGGGGTGAGAGAGGACTTTTGAGATTCCCAGTCTTGTTGTGTTGCTCTTAACTGTAGTTTAGCTTGACCACCTTACTGTTCAGTATTTATGTAATTCTTCTTTGCTTTTCGTAACTTGAACTAGTGTGTAGTGTAGATTATTTACTATTGCTCCAACCCTTAATGTTTGCTGGAAGAAATCTCTTCTTATGTACAGTCCTTTTGCATGACATGTAATTATTATAAACTATTCTACATTATTGTGAAATTCCTTGTCCAAGTCACTTGCTGATGACCAATAAGTTTACTCCAGCCAGCATTTAATGTGCGTAAAAGAGAACTGAGTGTTAGAGTGGTGCATAATGTCAATTATGTTGGATTTCTTGTCCATGTGAACATGGTGTTGGTTCGGATTCATTTTTATAACATGTGTTAGGTGCACATGAGAGTTTGCCCAAAATTGCAAATTTTACCAAGTAAGGAACTGATCAAATGCACTTTGTAACTATAATTAACTAGTGAACTATATGACCAGAAAATATTAACCAAAAGTGAAAACAAAATTTACATGACTAAATAGTTTCTATGTGCAAGCCGACATAAGAGAGGTGATGCTGATTTTTTTACAGCCGGCCGCCGCCAGTAATAGAAATAGTGAGAGAATCTGTCTCAGTCTTTCTATCAATAGAAATAGTGGGATACACCCAAATTTAATGACCAAAAAATTCACTTTTAAATTGCATGGATTGTGTTGTGTGTGAATGGTTCTCACACTGATATCTGATCTGATCAGAGACCAGAGTTCTCCAGTAAAACCTCCTGGCAATTTGGCATAATGTTTTATATTTATTATTACTTTTTCTCATTACAGGATGTATGAAGACTTCAGCCGTGACACATTTGATGACAGAAGGTGAGAACTTTCTCCTAATTTTATGAAATTGAAAATAAAGTTTTTCGTTTTCAAATTGATAAAATGACTTAAGTTATGGTCTGTGATTAAGAGGGTTATATCTACTTTTACAGATCAGCCATTCTATTATATAATTTCTCACTCTATTGCATTACACCCTTGTTTGTACCTCTGAGTTTTAAAAAAATAAAAATAATTACAAACTAGGTTTGTTATAAATTTTGATATACATCATTGCGCTGCGACGACGCAGAGCAGACGCAACGCCCGTGTGGCATCGCCTTTAGTCTCAAACGCATGTCAAAATCGACATAATTATTACATAGATAACACATGTTACTCATTAAAGCCCAAAGAAGTAAGTTAAGGGAGGGTCTGCTAAAACAGCTGTTTCATATGTTATTTTTGCCACCCTTATTATAAATGAATTTAGTAAGTGCCCTGCCTCGCTACGACGCCATGGCGACGTCGCCAGCCACGCATCCAAGCAGTTTGTATGAATGGCGACGTAGCCAGATAGTCGCCTAGTGAGTTAGGCACCATACATTTCAATATTAACTGCTTGGATACTGGCGGCTGGTGGCTGGCGACGTGGCGATGGCGTCCCGGTGAGGCAGGGCCCTAATGCGAGTTGGCAGTATGTCGACAAGAAATATGTGCGTGGTCAGTTGTCCGATAGCTGAAGGGGAATAGAGTGTACTCCAGTGCCCAATGCAGTCAAGTCACTGTCTATTTATTAATGTTGTTCTTTGTTTTGTTCCAGGCCTGGCATGCGCGGCCCGTCTCCGCCCAGGAGATACGCGCCATATTAGGCGGTCACCTCACACGTTACCCCAGTAACGTAAATCAAATGATGAAAATTCTATTCTGACGCAGCCGGTGCGTCGACTTGATCGGTTTATAGTTTTATTTTATTTTGTAAGAGTGACTAAGATGTAAGACTGCTGTCAATCGCGTAGTTATCGACAATGTGTGACTGGAATGTAAATAAAGAGAATGTTACAATTAAGTATAATTCTGTCGTTTTAATTATTCTTATCGAGCGGGAAACCACCTAATCCTTCTAATGTGTACGATCTGACAAGAATTTGATCTCCACTAGCTTGTTTCACAGTTATAATAGTCAGGGACCTAGGTTTTAATTTGGTACAAGCATATTTAGAGCCACTGCAATGCATGGGTTTAAACTCCCGGACATATCCCGCGGAAGGACATAGGTACGATGCTCAGAACACTTTGTCACGGCTTAAGGTCACAGCACACATATCAACTCTGAAAGGGATCGTCACCGTATCGCCTCGAGCGGTTCAGCATTGTTTGTATGAAACTCCCTATTTCAACGCACACTGATCGGAATCGTAACTTAATCGCCTCGGCTCGGAACAGGCTCCGAACCGCGATGCGGTGCGTGGTCAACTTGCAGTTCCCGCACGTTGTGCTCTCCAGCAACCCCATAGTATATTTTCACAAACTTGAATTCATAAAATCGTTGTACATAATAAGTATTTAATTAGTACTTATCAGAAATAAATAGTGCTTTCATAGCATGCTAGTACATTTAAATTTAATTTGGGGTTGCTGGAGAGGTTCTCTGCAGCAACCCCAATATTAAAATAATGGAATTTGGACAATTAAACCTACCTAATTGAAAGAACTATAGCTAAAAAAAAATGTACTGACATATTTAATAACAATATACGATCTGGAAGTCAATTCTCTTATTTAAAAATGGAACAATAGGATAGTAATAGTATGGATGATTTCAGTTCGTTGCTGGTTTTGGTTGACTGTTGTCCGATTTGCCCTGTCAAAAACAGCAATGAAATGCAAAACAACAACCACTGACATACCATTCTGTCACCATTCAAATAAGAGAATTCGGGCCCTGGTATCGAGCTATTAGTAATTAATAGGAGCTAATTCCCGCCGCATAGTACCTAAGAAATAAGATAGATATTGTACTGACCGACAGCTTTGTGTTTTAATATTTGTGACTTACGCATAGACTTAGCTACATTTAGGTAGCTACCAAATGTTTATTTATTAAAAAGCTGTTAGTGTTTGTACTGTCTGTACATTTAATATTTTCTGATGGGACCGATTGTCATACCATACATGTTTTTGCATAGTATGAAATATTTGGTAGTTAATTGTTATACAAGGTGTTTACGAATAAGCTGAAAATGAAAGAATCGATTCTTCGAAATCACCAACATAGTAATTTAAAAATATAAAAAAAAATCCAGCTTGATTTTTTTTTTATTTTTCATACAAATTGGTAAAGTAACCCGGCAGATTTAAAACACAAAGCTGTCGGTCAGTACAATATCTATCTTATTTCTTAGGTACTATGCGGCGGGAATTAGCTCCTATTAATTACTAATAGCTCGATACCAGGGCCCGAATTCTCTTATTTGAATGGTGACAGAATGGTATGTCAGTGGTTGTTGTTTTGCATTTCATTGCTGTTTTTGACAGGGCAAATCGGACAACAGTCAACCAAAACCAGCAACGAACTGAAATCATCCATACTATTACTATCCTATTGTTCCATTTTTAAATAAGAGAATTGACTTCCAGATCGTATATTGTTATTAAATATGTCAGTACATTTTTTTTTAGCTATAGTTCTTTCAATTAGGTAGGTTTAATTGTCCAAATTCCATTATTTTAATATTGGGGTTGCTGCAGAGAACCTCTCCAGCAACCCCAAATTAAATTTAAATGTACTAGCATGCTATGAAAGCACTATTTATTTCTGATAAGTACTAATTAAGTACTTATTATGTACAACGATTTTATGAATTCAAGTTTGTGAAAATAGACTATGGGGTTGCTGGAGAGCACAACGTGTTCCCGCGCTTACGGCTCGTCGTCCCCGCGCTTACGTCTCTCCGTACCGGAGCTCACGTCTCTTCGTCCACCCCAAGTATTACTTAGCAGTCTGGTAAGTACCAGTAGTCGGCGAGCCGTAAGCGCGGTGTCGCCTAGCCGTAGCCGAGTTGACGTACAGGAGCTGCTGATACGCGTTGGTTACGATGCATACTTCAGGTTGACGCCTGGTTGACGGCGAGGCGAAAGGCGATACGGTGACGATCCCTTTCCGAGTTGATATGTGTGCTGTGACCTAGGTCACAGCACACATATCGCGTATCAGCAGCTCCTGTACGTCAACTTGGCTACGGCTAGGCGACACCGCGCTTACGGCTACGTCAAATGATTTGTATTGAAATACATTTTCCGAAACATTTTGTAATTTTTGTTTTAATCGAGCATATAAAATAATTTATTGTCTATAGTGTCAAAAACCGAATTTAATGGGATTCAGGGGGTAACACAATAGTTATCGAGGAAAACTGATTCTTAGGACCCCAAAAAAGCCTGGGATTAGATATCATTAATGCCAAAAAGGGCCGTGATCCTTTGTTTTTGTGGCGCTCGTGTACAGTGCTTCTTCCTCTTAAATGTTACATTACTTGACGAAAGCCTTGTTCTCCGGGGCGGTAACGGATTGATAACATCAATGATGGGTACCGGTGTGATCGCAATCATTTGGCTGGACTGAGTCCCTAGAATAATTTACCAGTAGTAGCAATGGTTTTTTTTATTTTATTTTATTTTATAAAAGGTGAAGAAACAGATACAAGTACATTATAAACATTTGACAAGTAGATGTAAGGAAGATATTGAATAGGTACTGCATCCTTAGACCTTCACACAGAGAAGTATGTAATATAAACATTAAGTAGATGACGCTGAGACAATTTTCTGTACTTAAAATAATGTAATTTATGAAAAGATATATACCCTACAACTTAATTTCAAACATTTACTTCTTTTAAATAACTTGTATACCTACAATCAAGAGAAAAAAAAACAACACTAAAAAGACCATACGCATGCACATACAATATCAAGTCGGCTCATAAGCTAACACCAAAGTGTGGTGTGGACTACTGGTTCACATCGTTAGGTGCTACGTTTTAGTATTTTCAGTCATCAAGAGCGTCCTCCCCACCTGACTTTTGAACGCATTACGTGTCAAATTGAAGAGGTCAACATCTGCGAGGTTCTCATTGTAATGCTTGCACGCACATCCTACGTATGGGAGCTCGATGTCCAGAGTTGGTCCTAACTGGGCCAAGATGGAAAAGATCCTTTGATCTGGTAGAACGAGCTGGTATGCGGTAATCTATCATGGGGAGTAATTCCAGGCAGTTGTATTGACTTGTGCATATATTGCGTAGCGTTACAGCATCTTGAATGCTCCGGCGAGTTAACCGACCTAGGGCGACTTTTAGGCAGCAAAAGATCGGCTGACAAAAATCAACGAACTTTGAAACTCTATACCTAGTTCGCATTGAAATTAAAGTTATTTTAATTAAAACAAGAGTTTCCGATATATCTCTTCCTCCTTTTCGGCAATATTTTGTTACCAAACCTTTTATACTGTTAATTTGCAAGAGTAACTATTTAAATTAAATTAACTTTAATTTCAACTACTGCAACTGAGTTTCAAAAGTTCGTTGGTTTTTATCAGCCGATTTTTTGCTACCTAAAAGTTGCCCTAGTTCGGTTAATAGCAATAGTCCGGCTATTGCTACTACAGGTAAATTATTCTAGGGACTCTACCAAATGATTGCGATACAGAGGATAATTTATCATTCAAATATTTACTATCCATTGGGGTACCGATCTTCGCTCGAAATACTTATTCTAATAATCAACCACGTGAAAGATACGGACACCCCGGGGAAAACGAGATACACTGAACCTGCATACTATTTTTCTATATTTATGTACCGTTTATGTATGTGTATTAGATATAGAAATATCTTGTTTATTATTGTCTAGTGGCATCGACTACCCGTTATTTAGAGCTTCTTTATCTTTTTCCGTCAATGGTTGTCTGGAAGAAATTACATTTAGTAATAAGGCCGCCAATTGTACTACCTATACTATTGTTATACCTATGGATTGTTGTCAAGGAAACCTGTAATTTAAAAAATATTAGGTACAGACTAGGCCCTGTTTCACAATCTGCTGATAAAGTTCCGGATAATATGCTATCCGCAACCAGCAAAGGTAGTATGAGGACGCGAGTCGCGAGAATTTGACAGTTAATGTACTGGAAAGTCGCGACTTTTGACGTTGTCGCGCGCGACTCGCGTCCTCGTACTACCTTTGCAGGGCTGCCGTTGGTTCTAAATTTGAAGCCATAAACGAACACACGCAATATAGGAAAATTTATTAAAATTTAGAACAAACGGCCTGGTTGCGGATAGCTTATCTGGAACTTTATTTGAACATTGTGAAAGAGGGGCTAAAATATTTTTAATTATCAATCGTAAAGATAATACGGTCCTTCTGCTTGGCGTGTAGATATTATGTATTTTCCATTGCAACTATAACGACATGCGGTGAATGAGATTGAATGACTGACTATTAGTAAACAGCACATGTCTACCAACTTGAGTTAAGAATAACTGCATAAAAAAGGTAAAACGACAAGGAGGTTGTTCTGTTGAGTAGATCAGGTGCTATCCTTATCCTACCTGTGCACAGTGGCCGATTTGAATGATCTAGGAATTAATTATTATTTTATTTTCCTTAACTGGCGTTTAAGGAACCACTAAACAAGTTCTACGTTTTGCAATTATTGTAAGAGCCTGAATCGTTAGTTTTGTGTGACGATTTTTTATAGATAGTAATTCTCAAGATGGTAAATTTAGTTTTTTTTTTTTAATCTTTATTGAAGGGTTTGGTCACATAGTGATCATGTCACCCTATTTAGTATTAATTGTCATCAAAGAAATAAAAATTATAATTTCCTTTACCTTTTTTATACACCTTTTTAAATGAGTTTTTTTCTTTTTTAAAGACGGTTAAAACCGTGTGTACTTTTATATCACTCAGATTGAACATTGAAGTACACATATTAGCTACCAAAAATTAGTTTAAAAGAAAATACTAACAGTTATAATTTTTTTACGACGACACTATTTATTAATTCCTCGATAATTCAAATCGGCCACTGTGCTGTGGTGTGAAATCAAACTGCGCAACAATTTTAGTCCATTAACATTTAATTCGCAACTTACACAACTATTGACATAAACCTACGACTATATTTACACAACACTGTACAGTAAATGCGCCGCGAGACACTTGGCTTCACTACACCTCGTTTCTTTTCAACTGTAGATAATAAACCAACAAGACACAGGAAATTTGCATCATTACTCCAGCTAAGACCAGCTTAGGGCAGTTCTCAAGCATTCGTCAGTCTAATTTGTTTCTTGGTAAGGCACCAATAGATTTCTTCAGTCCAAGTGTAACGCGATCCTCGACTAAATCAATGTTAATATTATTATAGTAAATCTGGCGAAGGCATCTCCAAGACGCCCATACCTACTCTTTACAAAGCAAGTTATAATACTTCGCGCGATAGTTTTCAGTTTTAAGTACCTAAAATACAGCTCACTGACATGCCGTTTGGTGAAGCTTGTGGGTTTATACTTTATTGTCGAAATATCACATTTTAATGCAGCTGGAATGTAGAATCGGTTTCTACCATATCATAGCTGCACTTTCAGAGTATTTTGAAGCATCACGCGAGCTGCCTTGGCTCCTCCCAATTGCTTATCAAAAAAGGAAGACACGTAATCATCATAAAACACGTATGTAATAAAATTATATCATCGTTAAGCTACGTTAAATATACACATTTCCCATCGGAATTGAATTTTCAGTTTGGAAAGAGATTCCCGACTTATACTTTTTATACAATCGTCTGCGAATTAGTCGTACAACTAAATAAAATCACTGGTTCCCAACTAAACAAACAAAAACAGTCGTGTGCAAAAATAAACTTAACAATACTGAGATTTAAACAAAACGGTGGTCTTTCAAAAATTTTCGATGGGGCGACACAGTAACTGATTGACAGCCCATTCACTTCAACTCACAAAACTGATTATAAATAAATATTATTTAAAGAGAGGAACTTAACTTTGAACCTATGTTACAAACGAGACAGGACGTGCCTGTCGTTCCGCGTCCACACACACAGTATTTACAGGAGGAACCTAAGAGACGTTCACACAAGCTTGATGGTCGTTTCGGTGTTGAACTTGGCTAGTGTCTTCTTGACTCGCAGAGCGGTGAGCCGCACGGGCGGGTTTGCGTGCCAACACTCCGTCATGAGCGTGGCCAGAGTGGCGAGCGGCTCCGCGCCTAGCCACCGGGACGGCAGCGGGGGCCGGATGCCCTTCGCCACCACGCAACTGTGCATGTCCTCAAACGAGGGGTCCGAAGGCACATGCTCATGATACGGCAGCGCATAGGCTTCCACGTACTGCGCTTTATCCCCAGTGGCGCAGCGCCGGCACATCTCCCAGAGTACTAACCCTAGCGAGTACATGTCGGCCGTCTTGAAGGCCTCGAAGTTGGCGACGTCCAACTTTTCGTCGAGGACCTCGGGCGCCATGTAGCGGCGCGTCCCGACGCGCGTGTTCGGCGCGATGTCGACTTCGTTCCGCTCGGCGACGAACCGCACAGCGAGGCCGAAGTCCGCGATCGCGCACTGGCCGTTCTTCTTCACCAGTATGTTCTTGCTCTTTATGTCCCGGTGCGCGATGGCCGGTTTGCCCTTCGTCCCGAAGATGTCCATGTGCAGATGCGCCAGGCCGCTGACTATAGAGTAGGCCATCGTCATGAGGCCGTGCCTGTCCAAGACGACAGTCTGCAGGTAGTCGTGCAGCGATCCGTTCTCGTGGTAGTCCGTTATCAGTAGCATCTGTGTCCACGAGCCGGTGCCCTTGATGTCTGCGGCAATGAAACCGAGGATGTTCTCGTGACGCATGAGCACGGTCTGGTAGATCTCCGTCTCGCGGAACCAGGACGCTTCCTCGGTGGTGAAGAAGACCTTGACGGCGACTTTCTCGCCCCGCCAGCGGGCGAGCCAGACCTCTCCGTAGCGGCCCTTGCCGATGGACTCGACCATTTGGATTTGTTTGGCGACGGTTCTCTGTACGAGGAGGGGCAGGCCGGATCCGGAGCCGGAGGAGAGTTCGGCGGAGTGGGAGGGTGCTGGGGGGGAAGGTGGTCGCTTGCCGTTGCGGCGGCGGCGGCGGAAGAGGAGGAAGAAGCCGGCTAGGAATGCGATAAGAGCGACGCAAAGCGCGGCCGCGACGAGGAGAGTGGGCTGCGGGCCGGCGGCGGGCGCGCCGATGCCCGGGGCTGAAGTGACCTCGGGCGGCGGCTCGGGCAGCAGCGGCCGCAGCCGCCGGTTGCACAGGTCGCTGTCGCCGCAGCACTCGATCACCTTCGGGTGCTGGTGCGGCACTTGGGAGCCTTTGCACTGGAATTGGGAGACGGCACTCGGTTAGTTGCGTTAGGGGAAAAGAGATATGAAAACCAGTCGGGAAGAAACAAAAACATTCATTAAAGGTTACAGAAGCCAATGTCAAGTTTGTGAAGATGGAAGTTTTTATATATTCACTAGCTGTTGCCCGCGATTACGTCCGCGTGGGCTTTAGTTGAGTAAAGAGCTTGAAAATAAGATAGGGATACTTTTAGCGCATGCGAAAGAGCTTTCATACTAACTTCGCAACCCCCTCTTACACCCTTAAGGGATGATTTTTGAAAATATATTTTACCTGTGTTGCATGACTTTCAATGAAGGACCTTCATGCTGAATTTCATTCGAATAACTTCAAAAACGGCAAAATTTCATACTAACTTTGAACCCCCATTTTACCCCTTTAGGGGATGAATTTTCAAAAATCCTTTCTTAGTGCTCCCCTAGGCTCCCTAAGGAACTCCCATGCCAAATTTCAACCCCCTAGGTTCAGTAGTTTGGGCTCTGCGTTGATTCTAAGTCAGTCAGTCAGTCAGTTTCTTCTTTTATATATTTAAGAGAAGATAATATTTGGACATCTCAATATTCCGTAAAAAATATCATCATTTACATTTGTATTTTTAGTTTTCTCTAATACAGAGATGTATCGAGCAGTGGTATCACTAGAAACTTGACAGCCTGTAAGATCATTAAGTTTTTCCGTTGACGTTTTTAACCGTATATCGTTTCCGTAGACTCTTTTTGCGCTTTAAAAATTTATTAAGGAAACCCAAATCGAAATATTCAGCCAAAGCTCTCAAAAAGACTTGTACATATTCTCAAAAAAAAAAAAATGTAAAAAAAGAAATTTATTTTTTAGGACAATGCCAAAATTGCAAAACCGTATCTACCCAGAATATGTTTCTGCAGAGGTAAAATAATCTAGCCAGAGCTCTCACACAACGGCGTCCTTACTACCATATTACGTGACAAAATATATTTCGTTCAGTTCGGGACACCTCAACACTCATGAAGCTGTAGCCTTTGTAATCAGTGACACTCATCCATCACCTATCTGGCCACTAGGATTACTAGAGTGCTCAGAACACCAGCTCACCTGCATGAAGCCCGACTCATCAGGCGGCAAACATCCCGCCAGCCGCTCCAGCTCGAGGCCTCCATTGTCATCGAGCACCTCCTCAACGGTCACGAAGCAGTAGCCCTTGGGTTGCGTCACGCACGTGCCGTTGGGCGCGCCGTCGGGGCAGCCGGCGCCGAGGCACTCGCAAACTAGGCCGCGACCTGCAAGTTGGAGATGGAGATCGTCAATTTCATGTGTAATTCCTGGTGTACATACAATAAAGAATATTATATCTATCTATCGTGAGTGGGATTATTACGGAGACGGAGTCTGTGAGGTTCAGGAGAAGGTGACACTGCATATGGGAGCGGAAAGATTTTGGGTTTATCTACAAAAACCGAACAAGAGCGAGCTCACCAACCGAGGGTTTCGTTCTCGCAGCTTTTCCCGAATTTCAAAGACATATAGACATAATTTATACTTGGCCCCCGTGGTGGAGTATGGCCTATGCCTTCCTCAGGGAAGAGACCCGTGCCTCTCGGTGGGGACAAAATGGGTTGATGATGATTCATTATAAGTCACAATTCTTCCAGTGTTGTCCACACTGGAAAAAACAAACAAACAAAAACACTGTGTGGACAAAGAATATTCTTATCTTAGATTATAAATGTCAAAAACTAAATGTCAATATCAAAATTACTAAACATGACGTAGCGTAGGCTACTTGCCTGCGCAGTGAAATTTTTAAGCGAGGAATTCGCAGAAGGTATAGAGACACCTCTCGAACTCGATAAGCCATTTTTTAATTTAATTTTAAGCGCAGTCTCACTTTTAAGATAGAAGCATTCTGCTGCCTCAGAATCAGTGTAAAACATTGAAATTTCGATAGGACCAATACACTCGTAAATAAATTCATGTCGTAAAATATTACTACCAACTTCAATGGACAATAACTTATATCATTTTAATTAATGAACATCACTCTATTCTAAGAATAGCTTGCCTCCAAAAATAACAGTAACGTGCTGATAAGCAATCACACACGGGTGATAGGCTATCCGATCGGTATTATTGAGTAAAATACCTACACATACATTTTGCCTAAGTAATCTTCGACCTGTACAAACTTTGCTACGAATAAAGTAAGCTATTACCTTTATGCGACATACCTAGGTAAGTGTTCGTAGCACGCGTTTACTAAATTATAACATAAAAAATACATATACAAAACAAGCGAGGGATGTGTTGCCAGGAATGTGTGTTGAGAAGGATGTGTTGCGAGGTTTGCGCTTACTACTATCCCCGTCGACACATTTCACAGATTCGCAACACATCCTCGCACCGCACATTAATGCGCATTTTCACAGCTCCGCAAAATACATATGAAAATTCCAAATTTAACCTACAAAATACCTAATAGTCGAGGTCCCATGCGTTCAGAAGAAATGTTGCCGGTACGTAAAAGCATCTGAGACTTCTTTATACATATCTATATATGCTATAGCCTTATTAGAAATTAGCCTCTACCTAACATGGTATATAACAATAACCGTCGGTTTCTGAATGGAGAAAGTGTTTAATGTCTGCCTTCAGATTCCTCAGAAAAGATTGTGATATAAATACTGTAATATAAAACTTAATTACATTAATTATCAATTCATCGGCGGATCAAATTCTAGTTAGCAGACATCTAGATTCAGCATTTGTCCTGCAAAATTACTCTTGGCATGATCGCATTGTTTTGGCCTGAAAAATCAGTACCGAATCCGGAAGACTTACTCGGTAAGATCTTCTGATAATCACGATAACCACCTTGACAGGTGATTAAGAGCGATTAATTAGTGGCTTGTGTTGTAACGTCATAGGAGAATATTAAGGCCGCCAATTGTACTTAGATTTATAAAAATTTGTAAATGTTATTTATGAGTACAATAAAGAATATTCTATCTATCTATCTATCTAACTACGTTAATCAACAAGTGAGCAATCACAATAAATGACGGCGTATTCCAAGAATTTCTAGCAATGTAAATGTTTCTAGGAACGATGTAAATCTCTGCTAATTTTACAGACTATACAGTAGCTTTGTAGCGAAGCAATGATCCGTCAAATGATGGGCAATTGTTTTTAGAACCCCATCGACTCGCATAATGGGGCAAATTAATTGAATTGTCTTCAGCTCCATTGTCAACGCTGATTGAATCTTGTTTAACTTGGAATACCCACTTAGTTTCGTTAACATCAGCCAGTTTCCGGACCAAAGATCAGGCGGGGAGGAACAGCGACTCGATAACAAGCCTAAACAAAGTAAACAACGCCGATAGGGACAAGTTGAAGGAAAATTTCGTAACGACCAATCGACATTAATGATAGAAAACCACTAAAAAAACCACAACAGATCAAAATGCAATTTAAATTGAATTAGAAATCTTAATGAGGCAATAAAGAACCTGGAGCCAAAACTAATTAAGCATGTGGATTCTGCCCGAATTTGGGGTTTCGGTAGTTTTTTGGCACACAACGTCCAACAGGTATCCTCGCCTAATGCCGCCAGCCCTCGGCCCGACACACAGTCGCCTTTCGAGCGTTTACAAAAGATACAACTCGCAGGTAGAGTCCCAACTTTTGTAATATCACTTCAAATTCTATTGTTGGAAACGCACATTAAACCAGTTTTATGGATTATAAATTTACTACATTGACATATTTGATAGTCTTCGATTCCAAACTAAAAAAGATTTAACAATAGCTATGGGAACTCTCGAAAAAATGCGAGGTAACAGTGTAATTTATGTCAACGCATTAAAAGTAAGTGCGAATTCCTAAATGTCTCCAAGATCAGACTAATGGCATTGGTTAGTCCAGCCGATTTTTTAAATGCAACCTCGTCTTGCTCTACAATCATGAAAACCAAATAAATCTTGTTAGCTTAATTCCTGATTCACTTACTGTGCTTACGAAAGCTTTAGTCCGAAAAAAGAAATGTTTTACGGCAAATCAAAAGTATACAAACGAGCTTGGTTTTCAGGAAACAGGCGGCAGTTTAAATATAAGACAAATGAGCGCGCAAATATGTGCGACGTGAATATACGATATTTACAGAGTTTAAAACTCAAAACTTGAACTCAAGGACTTGTAAGACTAATAGAAGAAGTACCTGAAATTAAAAATGATAACTAAACAAAGCAGTAAATAGTACTAAGTAGTTTCGACGTACATTATCCGTTTTATAAAAAAATATCACTAGTCACGTGAAATCATATCGCGACATGACTCTAGCCCGATAGAGACACTTATTTCTAGCAAACTGAAAACAAAAATCAACAAGTCCTTCGTACACTCATAATTCACAAAACATGTAAAAACAGCCGAAGCGCATAGATAAAACTTTTAACCCCAGCGAATCAGAACCACACAATTAAAAACCAACACACAACATCAACTTGACACCGGCTGCATTTTTACATGTCTTGTAAAGTGCAGCGAGCAGGCGCGCTCATGGCGTGGAACAAGTGTTCCTAAGACGGAGGTATAAGAGGAAGTTGTCACGTACTCAGCCTCATCGTGGATCAGCGGGCTGCGCTCGCCCAACTTCGCGTGCGTATCATTTAAATATAAACACCAGAGCCGTCGGTCTGTCTCCGCCGGTATTTTTACACTGTTTGCGGCACAACACTGATTGGGTCGCGGGCGCGGCACGGGCGGTCGGCGCGGCGATCGCGGCACGAGTGAGTGAGGCGGCGCGCGCGGAGCCCCGGCCCCCGGCCTCCGCCCCCCGCCGTGCACTATGCACTGGTGCACAGCCTCCCGACAGATGCCACCGAAGGACAGCTTCGAGTCTTCCGATTCAAGCTTGCCGTTCTAGCGCAGTCTCCAATCTATTGACGTTTTCTTGTTAGATTTTTCAAACCTACTCGAGAGTTACAAGAACAGACCGTTGACAAGGAAGGAAGTTTCGAAAGTGGGGGTGGATGCGGCAGAAAATGCACAGAATACCGAAGTTGTAAGCAATGATTCTAATAACAAACAGAATCACATCTTCACTCAGCCTGCAAGTTGAACCTGACCCGTATGGTCGTAAATAAGGCCGTAACTACTCAACAGTGTTGAGTTGAAGCCCCTTTTTTGTTGTCACAGAAGCACCTGAGGCGTTTGGAGTCGAAGGTGGCTGGGCATCAGACAGTGCACTACTTTGTGGAGTCCTTTATGGGGCACTGTATAAGGTTCTACAACAAGATACCCCAAGATATATTAGAGTTACCTCCAACGCGATTTAAGAATTGTATTAAGCACACCCTTTGCAAAAAAGCTTATTATAAAATCAACGATTATTTAGAAGACAAGGACGTATGGCATTAAATAGTAGTTTAATATCAAATTTAATCACAGGATAAATGTGTCTAGTGTTCAACACATCCAAGATATTATTTTGTAGGTTTGATTTGTATTAGCTTTAAGGTGATTTGAGAAAAGATGGTCAGAGTGGAGTTTTTTTTCGCTGCCTTTTTCTCCACTACAGACGGCCCCAAGGCAGAGGCTAACATTATAAATAACTATAATATGTACATTGACATTCAACAAGCAGAATGTAAATTGTTTACGTTGAAATAAATTTTTGAATTTGAATTTGAATTATATACTGCCTTAAGGTTAAGAAACGGATGTTTTGTTTTACTTTGTTTTTATTTCACTTTTATCTTATTTTTCTTGTTTTGTTGACTTTTGTGTATTTTATTTATTACGTACTTGTGTCTACATTGTCTTTCTGTGACAAATCTAATAAAAATCTTCTTTCTTTCTTTCAACAAATCACAGTTTAGATCATTGGCCCTCCGTTAAGGTTGGTCCTGTGGTTCCACCAATTCACAGTGTATTCGCTGCACATTATTGTATTAGTCGTTGAGTGGCCCGACCACATGGCCCGAGAAGTCGAGATAACGCTACGCCGTACACGTCACAGTTTGGGCACACGGCGACGCGTCTCATTGACGCCCCTGCGCTGATAACTTCGCTCGGTTCGCAAGTAAACAATGCCAGAGTTGTATCCAAATTCCGGACATACAAGAAAGTACTGTTGATAAATAATGCGGAAGAAAGCTTCGTTATTCAACTACCAAAATTTAATTAATTAAAGTGTCATTCAACCCTTGATAAAGAAAATAGAAGTTAATCGCAGAATACAGTTAGTCTACTAAGGGACTTTAGTTAAAATACGACACTAATTTAGATGTTTTAAAAAGTGGTAAAAGTACATGTACCATTTAAAGAAACTCTGAATAAATAATCTATATGACATTGGGACATTTGGTCAGGCGGGAAGACGGCCGGTGGACTACGGCAGCCAAGAACGGGTCGTCGTCGGCATGTGGTATGTGAAAGAGGAGACGCCTAGACTCTTTACGAAGTGATGAGAAATTCAATAAGAATCAGAAACGTAGCTCAGAAGTCTTAATTCCAAACGAACGAACGAGTTGGTGTTCGATATCAGAGTGGAAACTGATATGTCACTAAACCAGGGGCCGGATTCTGTTAGGGCATTATTATAATGGTTCAATTACAGTTACATGGTTGAGTCACGCAACATGTCTTTTAATTCCATTAACGCCTAATAATATAGCAACACCATCTTATAGCAAAACTCTTAAATTAAAAAATATATATAAAACGCAAAATATGTATAATACCCCTGAACTCCATACCGCAATTTAACTAAACGCAGACCACGTATTTTCCCCCGCTCAGTACTGTTTAGGTTGGCTTGTTTTGAAGGCACGTAGCTTGTTTCCGTTGTTGGGTCGATATGTTTTACTTTCGGCAGTAAAAGCGAAAATCAGAGCAAGCCTTCATAGACTTCATACATAATATTTTGTTTGGGAGCCAGGACACAAAATGTAACACTTTTACATGCATTAAAGTTTTCTTATTCTTATTCTAATATTTCCATGGTGAAGTTTTTTGTGCCTCCTGTAAAGTTTGGTTCAACGGAGTCAAGAGGGTTGCAACTTTGGCTGACGATGTGTAATTCCTGGTGTACATACAATAACGAATATTCTATCTGTATACTGGCACATGGCAGTGATGGAATACAAGCGTGTTTTTTAGTAAGCACACCGAGGTGGGATGCGCATTCCGGAGTCAAGAATTCCACATGTGGCCATCGATCTGTCGGAAACAGATCTTTTACGGTCCCAGCACTTCCACATGTTATTACAAGACATCAGTAATAAAATATGAAATCGTAAATAGACGCTATAATTAGACGGTTTACGATTGGACCGTAGGCACATGTCTATTAACCTCCGATATGGGAATCTTCAATTCAATTAAACTTGGCAGTTGATTTCTTCGCAGAAACTCTACGATATGCTCAATTGCTATGCGAGACCAGGGTAATTATAGAATAAATATATTCACAATAAAAACAAAATGTTTACTCTATGCACGTCAAAGTTGTTAGTTTCACAATTAATAGATTACATGGAGAAGAAACTAACAAAGAAACTCCACATTTTTCTTTTCAAAATTGGGGTATTTTTTTCGCAACATTGTAGATTTATATTCGCAACATTGTTTTATTGGCATTACTAGTGGTAACACAACTATTCATCGGAGAAATGTATATAGCTTTTTAAATAAATACAACCGTCAGAATATGGTCAGGGTGGTAATTTTTTCAGCAGCCTTTGCAGCGTTAAGGCAGCGGCTAAGACTATAAGTACCTATGTATATTGACATTCAACAGAACGTAAAAGTTTACGTTGGAATAAATTTCTGAGTTCCAAAGGGAAGGATAATTCGGATCTTAGTGGCACTAAGCACACCTATGCTTAGAGCCACTATGCGAATGTCAATAATTGTAAGAAGTATAAAAAAATTATATATATTTAATAAACTCACGCCCGTTATCCCCGATGGAATTGTAAGAAGTATATTTAAAACCTAGAATCCTAGAATCAACGGGCAAGAACGTAGCACCGGACGCGTTATTGTGAAATCTTAGTTTATTATAGTACCGTAATGTTGCAGTAATGAATAGATAATTAATATACCTTTTCAGAGTACGTCAGGATCGCCACTAGACGCTGCTTAAATAATCCAGCATATCATATCTAACTCTAAATAAAATAATCCTAAATATCATAAATTAAGTTTATATTTCACAATCCCCAGAGATTGTGGAGATTGTGATTACAGGCGTTACTTGTTGACCATACAGTAAGCATTTATATAAACACCTGCCAGATACTATTAATCAACTTATCGACCAAACTGTGAAACACATTTGAAATAAACATGACATTTGCAGATACACTGACTGCAGTGATTTCGGATGCGGGACTAACTTTGCAAGCAGTGGAAAATCAACTGGCGGTTTTACATGGGATGTATTTGTACCAGTGTGCCAACATACGTATCATAATTTTAAGACTATTAAAGAAAGAAAGGTCGGAGTAGATATTTTTACTCCACTACAACTGGACCCGAAGATGGCGGATAACATTGTACATTGACATTCAACAAACACAATGTAAATTCTTTACCTTGAAATCTATTCTTATTTCTGACTAGCTGTCCCGGCTAACTTCGTACCGCCAAGCTTTTCGTTATTTTTCCATATTTTCTCACCATTTGAATCTTCCCTAGATTCACACAAACATAAAAACCAAAAATCAGCCAAATGGGTCCAGCCGTTGTCGAGTTTTAGTGAGACTAACGAACGTAAAAAAAAAACAATCCATTTTCATACATAAGACTAGCTGACCCGGCAAACGTTGTTTCGCCACATAAATATTTATAGCGATTATAATTTTAAAAAAATTAGAGTGAACCAAGGAGAATTAAAGACACCCTTATCACTTAGGGCTATGAAAAATAGATAACAAGGTTGTTCAGGAGGAGAACAGGTATTCTCAAATCGACCGAATAAACATATAAAAAATCATCAAATTGAGTCAATCCTATTCAGAGGAGTATGCGCACTAACACTAATAATTCGCTCGTTCAATGCAAAAGGGCCACAAGTCAAAAATGTCAAAAAAAAGTTTTTTGACGAAAATGAGACCTACATCAATATTAAAATGTGATAAATTGAAGACACCCGTAAATTTAGCTTTATTTGACATGAATCTATGCAACCGTCCGTTTTGCATTGGAGGAGATTGGTCGCGAACTTCAGAGCAAAACTGCCATATTGTCAGTTGCGACCGACATGTCTGCGCGCACGTAAGTAATTTTGATGAAGTTGTAGTGCAAAAGGGTCACATTTTGGAATATGTCTGCCTTGTATTCAAAAACAAGGTAGGTTTTGGTTTTATTTCATGCAAAAGTGCCCCATTTAGAAATGTGTCTATTTATACTGAGATATTATTGATTATTGTCATAATTTTGTATTTTAATTGAGTCACATACAGGAAAGATATTATTGATTATTGTCATAATTTTGTATTTTAATTGAGTCACCCTTTTGCAATTAAACTGATTTTGAGTTGACTCAAAATTATTCTCTGCAAAAAAAATTTTTATTTAATAGTCTACTATTTTGTAAGTAAAAACCATTTAGTTTGTATATTAGGTATGTTAGTAGGTACATTAGGTAGGTAGGTACCTTTTTTTTTTTTGGTTAACGGGGTGAAATGCTTTGTGCACCATAACCGCCACCCTTGGGGGAGGGCGATGGCCGTGTGTCGGACTCTCCTCTCCTAATAATAGGAGAGGCATACCTCCTAAAACACCCCGGGGGCCGTCCTGTCGCTCGTGCAATGGGGCGCCGCCGGATCTCGCAAGTGGTAAACCACAACGCGAATGCGACAGCGGCGCCCCGGCGACGTGGACCCGACTCGCAAGGAGTCGGGCCCACCCTCACTGGAGAAGGGGCATGGGCCCCCCACCCCCTTCTCCCGTCACGATGTCGGACGGCAGGTCCCCCAACCTGCCGTCTGTGACCCTCACTCAACCGCGCAGCGGCCCCCGCGCCACCGGCTCTCCCGGCGGATAGGCGCGAGCTCCCCAAGCCTCCAGCTACCGAAGACCCGTTTTTTGGCCCTCTGCCAGGTCTTCGGCCCATCAAGTCAAACCCTCCCATGAAACATCCCTCGGCCAGGGCCATATGGGGTGACCAGTCCCTGGTCCCTGGCTTACCTCCTGCAGTTTCCCCTCCCAGGCCCGGCTTGTGGATCTCGCGCCCCTCCCCACCCCTCCAGCCCTCTTCCATGCCCTCTGCTGGACAGAGGGACATAGAGAGGGCCCCCACCGTGTGTTTTTTATAGCGGTTGTCTCCTCGCGGCCCGAAGGCCCCCGGCCCCGCTCAATGTGGGGTTACGGGTGCGGGGCCCATGGTGGACCACGCGGGACATCCAGCAGCGCAAGCCACTGGACGTCCCCCTCCCTCTGGTTTTGGTCCGCGCCGGCCGAAGCCGGTACCCCCCATATCTGAAGGGCGTTCCCCTATCCGCCATCCG